>CM037919.1:6722619-8060119 GCA_021346845.1 Apeltes quadracus
ACCCTGTCTTGCTGGGTCAGGCCGGTCTTATAGAGCTCTCTCCTGCAGGTGCTCTCATTTCCCTTGATTGGCTCTGGGGAACGCTTCAGGTGTTTAGTATTCCAGTGATTGACTCCGGGGAACGCGCTCCTCGTTGCCCCCTCGTGGCCTCCAGCCGCCACGTTGGGTTTGAGCCCTCACAGTTTCACGTTTGGTTCAGCGCTGGTTTCCCTGCGAAGTTCCGGCATTGAAATGTTACAATGTTTTTGTGTTCGATGACGTTCAGAAATATGCGCCGTCTGCCAGAAGGCTGCTGAACAGCTACTCTGATGTTTTGACACTGAAGATTGTTAGATTTCAAGAGTTTAAGTCGGCTCGCAGTTAAGTTGCATTCATCGCTATTAAGGGGGTAAAATCCTTGTCCCCACCGGAGATAAAAAAATAATTTAGCAGAGGTAGGGATAGGAAAACGCAAGGGGGGGAAATCCCCACCATCCGCCCCTGCAAATCGCACCCTGCATACAACCACAAATAACCCTTTTTGACCCACGTGATTCACTCTGTGTGTAGGACTCAAATTGGACCTATCAGAGATGGCTGTTTAAGTACACACACACACACACACACACACACACACACACACACACATTGATGGGGCATGCATTGGCTAAAATGAGAAATAAAAGTTTGTTTATCATCCCTAATCATCACTTTGCTTTTTTACACCTACATAGTTAAACTAAGTCGTGGGCTGTGAAGCATTTTTCTGACCTCCATGGAGGCAGTAGAGACAGGGAGAAGCTAATGAGCGCTCATACCTGCATACGCAAGCAGCAGGTGCCCAGTTTGCTTACCATCAAGCAGACAGGCAGCAACATTAAGGACTGACCCGATGATAAGATCCTATCTGGGGTAGACTGAGCCCATTTGGCTTCCCCAATGCCTCTGCAAGACTGTAGAAATGCCACATGCTTATTTAGTAATCTCTCCCCATGTAATGTGTACTGTGTTAACTCAGTCTACACAAAAAGCACATATTGCATGGAGGGCTAACTAAATTCCTTTTAATGATTAACCAATTTAAAAGAATTAGCCAAAGGGTACATTTTAAACAAAAATCCCAAGCAGTGCAAATTATTCAAACTGTTTTGGCACCACTAACTAAATTCCTATTAAACGCCATTAGCCACTGCAATTCACAATTGCAAAACAAGAATACTCCAGAGACATATAGACTCTTAGCCAGGATATCCTAACACTTCAGGATATATAACACCTCAGGAGTTGTTTTACCAAAGGGTAGCAAGAAGGCTATCCAGTCCCAAATGCAGCTAATACACCAATCAATAGCCATTATAGTCCTTGTTCTACACAGCAATGGACAGGTTATTTCTGCCCTGCTCCTTGTTGTGATGTGGATAAAACACACCAGCCTTTCCTGGAGCCCTGACAGCAGCACCAGTATCCCAACAGCGGGGGATAATCAATCAGGACCGCTGTGTGAGATTTACAGAACAGAACCCATTAGTCTTTGCCGCAAGTATAAATCTATATCCTGGTGAGCCTGTACAACTGTCCTTTAGCCTACAAAAGAATATTCGTCATTCAGCAACAAAAATAATGCTTGTTAGAAAAGTGAAATTTGCCTACTGGGATCTTTGAAGACAAATTACTGCGTTGGCCTTAGTGTTAGTCAGCCAATTCCCTGAAAACTGATGCCCAGAGCTGGGAAGCAATAGTCTTCTGCTGCATTGTTCACTCCTGGCATATAATTCACTTACACTACCAGGCCTGGCTTTTTTTTTTTTTTTTTACTCAGCTATGTGAATATCCAAAGCAGTCTGTTAGATAAAAGCATGCAAGTTTAATTTTTCATTTGCATGCTGTATTTACACACTACCTTGTTTTGAGGCATCTCAATGGGAAGCCATTTTAAATGCCTCTCATTTTCTTAGGACCTTGTAAATAATGGTTAAAACTGTGGTTATCTAAACATCAACTTTGGCAGCTGTAACTTGAGGGAGAGGCTGAAATGAATTAATTAAAGGGAGAAATATTTTACCCCCTATATGTCGATGTACTTGCTCCAGTTTAGCAATGGCGGAGCTTCCTAAGGCCCTGATTTAAAGGGGTCACCACCCGGAGCGCTTATAGTGACTTCCTTACCAAGCTAATGAATGGTGCTAATCAGAAGAGAACCGACTGTCTGGCTCTATCGTCACTCAGACGAGATGGAACTTGTGCCACTCTTGCTTAGGAGATGGGTTGCATGCGCGTAGCCTCCTGCATACTGAAAGCATCTTTAAGAATCCAGATGCAGAGTATTTTTCGTACGCACAGTGCCATGAGCACCATATTAATATTTGACCCTGTCTGGCTCAATAACAAAAGGTGCAAAAACCTCCAGGCAAGAGGAACAAAAGTCCTTATTTTCCAAGTACTCTAATGAGATCTCTGCTTTTAAAAGAAAGTGCATTCTGATTACATGATGTCATGCCTGTTTGATCATGGTTCAAATCCTGCTCCTCTAGCCTGGAGACATGCTAGTGTACTCGTTGCCAACAAAACAAGGCCGAGTCATGTACGAGCTGCCACAACCACGAACAGTGAATCTTCAATGACCCACGTCATCTCTCTTTCCCTGCAGCAATGAGAAGCTCTTCTGTGGTGCATCTTGTGGCGTGATTATGGCTTATTAACTCTATTAGCCCGGGAACACTTCAAGCTGCTCCTTCCAAAGGAGTTATTCATTTACAGATAGCTCATTAACGTATTAATCTGTAAAAGACCCACAGTGGCTCTTTAGACCACTATTCCTCCATTAGGAAGAGAGACGGGACTCAAAATGTCTGCATCAAAAGGCAGATCAGTACTTTATTTGTCTGTCTGTGTCTGTGAGCTCAGCAGCCGTATCGGAGTATCTGGCACAGTAGGCAAAGTCTTTTCTGTTCTGGCCTTTTGTGCAGATCTGGGAAAACAGACTGAAGAAACGACATTTTCTTTTTTTTCTGCTAATGAAAGAGCAGTAAAAGTTTGCTTTTTGTCTTTGTGAAACCTTCAGGATCAGGAAAGAGTTTAGAATGGAACACCGGTGATTTAAAAGCATTCCCCGTGCTGTTAGTGCTGCAGCAATGTGCTTGACAAAGGTGTGAGGGGTGATAAACCCATTTAAGAGGAGGAAGATAAGTAAACGGCTAAACGCTTCCTGTGGTTGAGCCGCGAAATGTGAAGTCACGAAAGTAGAATTTTCTCTTGGTAGCAAACACCATCTGTTATGCACACTTGTGACCTCATCAAGAAAAGCGAATGCACCTCTGGCTTTTCTCACATACGTTTCACTCCAGTGGCTAAACTTCTCTATTATCACGAAGCCACTAGCAATGATTGTTGTGCTTTCCCATCCTGTTAAAGAACATAAGCATCTAGATATGACAAGATGGAAAGAGGAACCATTCCATCAGTGTTCTTCTGTAATAGAAAAGCAGAAGGACACATATATAAACTTGCATTGCTAAAAGAAACAGCTGGCTCTAAGTGTGTGTGTGTTTTTGTGAGAGAGAGTTTGCGTGCAAACCTGAACCGAAGTGAAAGTACACAGAACTCTTTTCTAGATTTACAGCTGCTAGTTTTGTGGAATTCTTTAGTAATGCAGATTGGGAATTTTTTGTCGACATATTCTGTCTGCGCGGATGCACGATCCACACGAATGGATACGTTCAAAGACATTAAAAGAGATGGGTTTTTATGGCATTAGAAGGCTCCGATCAGCAATTTTTGAATTTAAGGCTAAAGGGTACCAGAGCAAAATCTGCTCACCCCATCTATCAATGTCCAGTCTAATATGCAGTTTATATTCTGCTATGCACAGTTTTGTAAAACGATTGTAGAAATACATTTTCGTCCAATTGGCTGTTAAAAAGACTCCATAGCATTAATGACCTTGAACCTGAACTCAACTTTAATTTAAAGAGTCCATGATATTCATTGGTTTTTGGTGTTGCACCTGAATATCAAAGGCATACAGAGAACTTATTTTCAAAGCCTGTAAGGCTGTAAAAGGTGTGCGGCAGCTGTTCACCCGGGCAGGGGAAGAACATTCCTGAAGTGAACGACTGCTTGGCCAGGATATAGCCAACATACACCACTGTTAGCAGGATTACACTAGATTGATCCCACAGCCTGCTGTTGCCCTTCACACAGCCCACCCCCATATTTTGTTTTAGAAGACTTGCATGATGGAGAGACGAGTTGAGATGAGGGTAATGTGCAGCGAATCGGGGTCTGAGAGGGGACAAAAGGTCAGCCCTAGGGGAAAGAAAGTGTTTGAGCCAATAACAACAGTGGAGGGGTAATACCATTGAGCATTGTGATGTGATTATACAATGCATGATGCAACAGAGGCATGTTTAGGGCTTTGGTGCATTAGGATGATTGCAACGTACGAGCCAATGATTCAATCTACTGTGACAAACTGTAAAGTTAAAATGGAGGGTGGAGGATTTGGCACTTGTGTGCCCTTCCAGGTTGGGTAGAGCCAATCCAAACCACTGGATCGTTCCATCCTGGGTCGTGGGTTGAGCCTGGCGTGCGCAGAGGCCGGCTGTCCAGCAGATGTATTGACTTTGTCCTGGTGCGGAAATTACCAGTATGACTGCCATTTCCCTCAGCCTTTCATCTGGAGCTCAAGGAGCCGAGAGAGCGCTCGGAAAGGCATCATAGGGTTGGAGAAGAAGGAACGCGAGGATCACAGTGGCTTTGCTGTATAGAAAGATCGGCTGGTGTGCGGATTGGTCACGTTTTAGTTAACTATGCAGTCATCTATTTCTTTTATGTGATGTTGTGACATTGAGTCATTTTCTACACGCATATCTTGATCTGTGAGTGATTTTGTGTCATTGTTGTACGCTGGGAAATGAACATGGAGAAGGACATTTTTCAAACAGAAGTAATAGAGGGGGTAATCCTTCTGACTAATATGTCGCCAAACCTATTCATTAGCGCTAGATTCTATTGTATATTTTCTAGGATTGTCAATAGATTTAAGTTATTCCATGTTTTGAAATTCATTAATTGCGATTAGAAGCTTAAATCTTACAAGTAATGAAGTGATCACCGCTTTAGAAAGCGTGTATTTTAAATACAAAAGCACACAGATATGATCGTCTCCTATCCAGAATTCCACTAGGTGGAAAAAAGTGAACTAACTAGTCTTCCTGCTGTCCTGGTGCACTTCTCTCTGACTCTCCATCATTTGACAGCTGTGCATTTAGTCAGGACGTTTCTCACCACTGCGTCTTTTAGGGTCACCGTGGCCGTCCTCTTCAGGCTGTGTGCTGCGCGTGGTGGTGTCATGGTGTGGGTGAGAAAGGCCACACAGGGTTTAAATACACTGGGAGGTGATTGTTTTCACCTGTGTCCAATCAGGGACAATCATAGGGATAACCCCTCAAGGCAGGAAGTAAAGCTAACCCAGGTACAACGAGGCAGCAAAATACAACATGAAACAGGAAACAAACCCACACACACACACACACTTCACTTTGACAGCCCTAATATTTTCTCATCTGTGATAAACCTTCCCCTGATTCCCATCCATTCAGTCTTACCCCATCTTTCACCTTTCTTTTCAGTAATCTACTAATTCTCCTTTACTTGGCATTTTCTTCCCCGTAGTTTTAATGGCACTTTGAGAGCATATTAGCTTGAAGGGCTCCCAAGGCACATGGTCATCAGAGGAGAGTGGTTCCCATTAGCCTGCATCATCATTTCCTTTCTAAGCAGTATCAGTGTGGCCTTTATGATTGAACATTTCCAGCACACCTTTGGGCCGTTTGGAAACACTAAGGATCTCTGGCGTGGCAACAGGTAATAAACTAAAGGAAGTGGTGGGAGTAACTACCTCGGAAATGACTGAAAATACATTTTGTATGGTTGCTATGAAGTTTACCAGCAGAGGAACAGGGAAGGCTAGCGACTGAATGCTTTGATACCATAGCCACATAAAAGTCTACAATAGCACAGAAGTAACAGTTATTCACTAATATAAGCGTAAAAATACTCACAAGGTATGCAGGTTTCCAAGGATTAAATGGCATTTTAAAGATGTTGTCCAGACTCAAGTGTTTTTTTTTATTTTTATTGAAAGCTGCAGATTCAATGGCAACATCTTACGTATTTTGTGGCAAACAGCCTTCCACCGTGGTTCCCCAGTCATTGGAACCAATTTAATCGCTACAGGCAATATTTTGTTGCTTATTACAGATACTACTGTATCTACTATCCGTACTAACAGGAAGGCCTACAGCTGGGCAAATCAGTAATATGTGGGCTTTATCAGTGCCAATACTGTGTATAGGCTTCTCTGTCGGGGTCGGCATGGGGGATAGTTGGGAGAACTGGGGTCGAAGCTGAGTGGCTTTACTTTCTTGACGCGGCTGGAGCTTAGTCCTGGCTACTAACACAGAAATTGACATTCCTTGTGTAACACAGCACTGAACAAATAAAGGCGGACATTCCACTGATATTGAAAAATACAGTAGAGGGATAAGCAGGGATGAGTCTGATCCTCTTTGCCTCAGCTCACTGTGGTATGCAGGGGGAAGTACATACTAGGAGAGAAAGCTTGCGAGGACGCAGGGAGGGATTTTCCCAGATAGCTACTTCTATCTCAAACTGCTCTTTGGTGTTAAAACAAGATCATGATAAAAATTATCTGTTTTAGGTAGCAGCGGTGCATTAACATGGCACGAATGGTCAGTTAACGGAAGTTGGCAGCAATCAGCCAATTTTTGCATCAACCCCCTGCATGGAGGAGAAGTCGCTTCATTAATGGCTAACGGATCGTATTGACCATTGTGTAGAGCAACAAAGTCCTTCTCCCTTATCCAGAATTGATGTGGCAATTATAGCTGAACCTGGGACGGACTGTCAGGCCCGAGGACTGGAAGGGGGCTGAGCTTTGACTGCTTTAGCTGATCGCAGATCAGACAGGAAGTGCCACTGACAGAAGGCGGCGTTCTGAGTCATTTGATTCTAAGACTGCAGGCAGTTATGCAACCATGAGTTCACATCAAAGTATTTGGCTCGCCCACTCAAAATCAAACATTTATAAGATCACAACTTTCTTTTCCTTATCCCACACAGATTTCTGACTTTGAAGTTGAAAAGGCAAGTATCCCTTAGATCCGTTTAACTTAAAGGAGGACAGTCACATGGAGCGACTCAAGACTACGTTCTGTGGATTTGACTTTTTCTGTTAGGCACTGCTGATGCTACAGGTCGTCACTGAGCAGGCAGCATTCAAAAGACAGTTTACACACTCTACAGCCTTTTCTTTCGTAGTTTCGCCCTCACGGCTTTAAGTGTCACTTCAACATCGACAGCTCTCAGTGTGTTGATTGTGTCGTTGGATTCTCGATACTCGAAGCGAGACTGCCCACAATGTCATAGAAAGAAATAGTGAAAGCATCCAGCTCGAGACTTCTGTACTGCTTGGTTGATTGCAGTATGCAGGGTAGGAATCCATGTGTAAAACGTTAATGTATGTCAGTAGACGCACACGGTGACGTCCTCTCTTGACTGCCATGCAATGTTTACTTACTGTTGGCTATAATGGACTGTATAATGAAACGTGTGCACGGCGTGTACGTTTGCAAAGGAGGAAACAAATATGAACGCGAGTTCATCTCCTCGTCTTTCACGCTTCTCTGCAAGGACGACACGACCACTGCGACACCATGCAGCATCTGGTGTTTGAGTGTTCACAGGTGTCGAGTCAGGTGTGTGTGTGTGTGTGTTTGTGTGTGAGTCAACACTTACATCCTCCAAAGTCAGTTCTCTGCTAGGGAATATGTGTGTGTGTGTGTGTGAGACTGTGGCGTGGTACTGGGCCTTTAACTTGCTCTCTTGGACACAGGTCCCCCTCTCCTCAGGATTCCCCTCCATCTTGAGGCTCTGTCACATTGACTGGTAGAGGTCACTGTCCTCCCAGGGCCCCTTTTACCGATTTGTTTCTGTGTGTATGTGTTTGTGTGGGTCCGTAGGGGAGTAAATCTTAATCTTTCCAAGCAGCTTAATCGTCTTGCGCAGCCAAGCCTTGCACTGGGCAGATTCCATTGCACTTATCCCTGCCCTGGAGTTGCCATGCTGCAATGGCCGTTGCTAGGTCAGCAGCAGTCTAATGTGTACCTCACTGGTGCCCCTGTATCTTTGCCCCTTTAACCATGGAGTGGCCTGCCAGAGACACCATTCCAAGAACCTGTATAGGTTGCCTGTGAACCAAAAGGATAGTTCCCAGAGAAATGGGTTTGTGTGCGTTTCTTAGAATTCAGAACAGGGAGATTAGTTTGACGGGGCGAGGAGCCCCTGTCGGACACGGCACCACACAAAGAGCGAGTCGCGGACAAAAAAAAGGACAGAGATGGATGGCCAGTAATGAACTGTGTGAATGCATCCTCCTCTTCTCTCCACCCTTCAACCATACCCCTCTTTGTAACTTTTTGTGTGTGTGGAGAAAAGCACATGTTGAGAGTGCTTGGTAAAGGTGAATGCCTGCGAGTGTGTGCTAGACATTGAATGTGCTAGACATTGAATGAGTAACTTAAAAAAAAAAAAGTGACCCAAAGTGTTTTAGCATTCTACAGCTGTACCAAGCAATTTCTGGACACCCATGATCCACAGCCTCCAAGAGCGGCATCAGCTTTTTATTGGTATCCAAAGGTCTGATTGGAGGCTGACTGATAGCTTTGTGTCCTTGTACTGCTGAATTACCAAAAAATAGAAAGTGGCTTGTGCAGGCAGGTGTGCATGGCCCTCATCGCGCATTCAAGGCTTGTGTTTTGGAAAGATGATGATGATGCTCAATGGATGCACCGTTTAAGTGCACGGATCTCCATTTTGTATAAATTGTTGAAGCCCAAATGAGGGCCAGCTACACAGCTTATCTACACATAGTGGCCCAATGGTATGCAATTATTGGGGCAGATGCTGCAACCGTAAAAAATGCCTTCGGGAGAAAACATTGTTCATTGGGAAACGGATAGCTTCTTGCCCTCAAAGTGATGGATACAGGTATCAAATCTCTGGCAAAGGTCACACGTCAGGTGTGATCAGAGGAGAACGATCTGCCCTTGTAAATGATGGAGACTAATGACACAAATTATTTCTTCTGACTGCTGACTGCATCTGAAAAAAAACTCCTCCGGCTCCACAGACATTTGCTATTGCATTGCAAGATCTTACTTTACAGTAGATAAGGATTGATCAGATGCCAATTACCCAACGTCTGACTAATTAAAATGTAATGTATGTCCATACACCATGGGCATGTGTGCATGCAAACATTTATAATTATGCCTGTGTGAGTGGTAATAAAAAAGTGAAAGGTTATCGTTCCTAACGAAACGTCGCTGCGAGGCAAAACCAGTGGCCTTGTCACCTTGCATCAGTTGTCCTGTCATCGCCTTAGCGGGTAGAAGACCCTGAAGGTCAGGACAGGGAGAAAGGAAGATGGTGAGAATGAGAGTCGGGAGGAAGTTCTTGACCCGCCCCACATATTTATGTTTGTAGGTCACTACGGATATTGTGGTAGCTTACGAAGCCCCAGTATACAGTAGAAGCATTCCTCAGTAGATTACCGCGCTGCAGCTCCATGCACGCTTGAACAACACACTAGCTAAACAGAAATGGATCGTAGTTTCCTGGGTTATCTCATCGGGTTTATCCGTAAGGTACTGCTCCTGATGAGTGTAAATATCAGAATCAGATCTATTGCCACGTATAGGAAATTGACCTGGTGAATAAGAATACAATGAAGGAAAAAAAAGAAAACAATATAAAGGCAAAATTAAATATGAACAGAAGTACGTTAAACACGTATGTAAGTCCAGATGCTTCTGTGCGTCTGTTGTTGTCGACAGTTATGTTGTCTTTGTGTGCATATTCTTACAGTATTAAGTATGTATAACATGTTTAGGAAAAAGAGATATCCAACCCTATCGGTTGAAGACAGGGGAAGGATTGTTTCCTCCCTTTTCACAGGTTCGGTGTTGCCCAAATAACCTTCATGCTATTTTCTGTCCCTCTGAATACATAGCCAACACGTTTGTTAATTCCTCCCAGTCAGCTTCCAGGCCGTATTGCTCCCTTTGTCTTTCACTCGAGGTCCACCTTTTCTTCAGTGCTGACTGTTGGGGAAAAGGAGACTCCACCAAACACACAATCCGGAGAGGCGATAGCGGTAAAAGCACAGAGGTGTCCGAACACAGCACGTTCCTCTTTGACGAGTCAGGGTTGAGCTGCGTAGCTCCGTTGTACCGTATGTGTATAATGTGCTATTAGATTGGATGTTCAAAGTGACACGATCCCCGATCCTCTTCTTCTCCATCACCCTGCTGAGACCATTATTTACACTGAAATACATACAAACACATATTTGCACCCTTCCGAGATGGGTCTGTTGTCTTAACGGACCTCTTACCATTCCATTTGTCTCTCGGGTTTCTGAAACCCAGTTTATCTCTTTCAGTATTTGTTGCCTCTTATGAAGCTTGTGTTACCAATCCAACCACATTTTGACTGATGGGGAACACATGTCATCGAGTGTTGTTGCTATGGAAGGGTTGTAGAGTGGTCATTGCGTAGTGTATGATCCCATCTGCCTTCACATAAGTGACAACAGATCGTCGTTCTCACTCTGAGGAGGCAAACTAACTGTTTTCAGCCTTTAAACCAGTGGTCCCCAAACTTTAGGGTTTTGCTATGATAAATACGACACAATGCATTATCCCTTTATCTGCCTTTTCTGCATACATTATACTTACACAGTATCATATACAGTTTTTTCCCCCAGATTGGGGAGAATAAACTCCATTGTGGAGTACTTTTTTAGGTTGGCGTGGTGTTGTGTAATCTTTGAAAGTGAATGAAACATGAGGTAAATTGCAGAATTTCTTATTTTTATAACTAGTGTTTCCTTTAGGATTTTTTTTAGCAGTGGGGGCAGGTCTGTCGGAACAACCCCCACCCCCAACCCGCCCGCCGCCCCCGGCACTGAAACTGGACTGACACTTTGCTGCAACGAAAATAATATATTTATTACATTTACAAATCATTCATAATGAAACAAATTAATTTGTGTGCCTCGCTGTGCACACATTTAATTTTTCTTGGCTTTTGAAAAAAAAAGTCCAAGGCTCAGTCATAGGGAAATTCAGAAAGAGGTGGCCCATTGATGCTGAGTAGCATCCATGCTGCTAGATGGCCCCCCTGCAGCCTGTTCCTTAAGTCTGTTTTCACCTCTAACGGAATTTTTGAAAATTGAGTGATATTGATAGCCAAACAATCTTTCATTTCACATTAACTATTCATCGTGGAGAAATCTCTCTCACAGTTGACACTAGAGATTGGCACAGTGAGGGCAATGGCTGCCAGCTTACTGAGGGAGGGGTAGATTTGACACCACTCATCGTGCTGGGATGCTAGTTTGCTCATTATGGTATATAGGAAATAATAATAATAATAATAAACCCACTATTAATTAAATTACCGTAATGCAGTGTAACTACTTCAGCATGTAAATTATGCACCTAAAAAACAAAGGGCTTTCAGCAATCGCTATTATATCAAACAGCTATCATAACAGCTACGTGCAATTTAGCTAGCAGGTGAAGACTACAAACAACTAAAATCACCAGTTAACTTAATTTAAATAAGCAAGAACTATAGACTGATACAATATCAGGCTTAAATTAATTGCCAACATAAGTTATATCCAGGGGTGTAAGTAAGCCGGTACTGGCCGGTACTGGCCGGTACCGCGTACCGCTGAGATATTTGGAGCCGGTACGCCGTACCGGGAAGAAAACTACTGTCTCCGAAAAATATTGCACTTTCAGCATGACAACACAACTGCCAACGTGGCGCGAGTGTAAGTGCAGGGGTTCGGCGACCGCCCCGCCCCTGGTCAAACCGGCAGAGGAGGAGAAAAAGTTTTGGGACCCCCGGCTCTATATCGTATTACCACCAAGAAATAAAAACGACTTTCACCCCTGGTTATATCACTTACAGTTCTCAAGGACGCACACACCGACTTGCGTTCTTCTCCAGAAAGCTGCGGTCTCTCTTTTTTCCTTTCTCTCCCTTGTCAGCCGGGTGGTGCGTGCGCGCGCCCGCTTGCTGTGTGAAGCGCGCTTCTCCGACATGCTGATAGACGGCTTCGCGCTTTTGTACTGTACGGCCCTATTCTGATACCGCGGTGGCAGAAATTTAGCCGTGGCGGGCCGCCACTACCAAATCAACGTAGAGGAAACACTGATAACTTTCACAGATAGCGACACTATAAAACTATCTACTTTTCCCTCAATTGAGGCGAGTTGGATGATTAATTGGTTGGTAACGTTCTTGTCCATTTTTTGACCCAATGCCTTCCACAATGCCCAAAAAATGAAGTTGCCAGTGCTGTCTATGCCGTAATTGGCTGTTTGGCTGGACCAGAGCTGCTTCATTAATTAGCCAGTTAGTCAGCCCGCAGTGGAGTAGTGTTGGTGTTTTGTTGACCCGGTCAAATTCTGTTCTCCAACATCTCCCTAATGAGATGCACCCATTTCCATTGAAACAATAAGAGCACTCTGATTTTGGATAAATGATGTCTTTGTCTATTGTCTACAGAACAACAAAAACCATTGGCTCTGCAATTCTCCTCTGTCTGGAGCCCTGCCAGGCCCTATTCACACAGGCACACACATGCACGCGTACAAACCCAGGTGCACAGTTGGGATGGGCTCATATGGGTTTTTGTAGATGAGCATATTCTTGGATTTAAACATTTAATTATGTCAGTTGTGAAAGAAAAAACGTCTATTCTGTGACCACTTTGAAAGAGAAATAGATTGTTCATTTTAATGTTTTATTTGTGATTGACGTATTAAAAATTCCTCAGAGGAGTGCTATACTTTTTTTACATTTTAATGCTTATAATATCTGCTAACTGCTAACACACACACACACACACATGGCTGTCAAATTGCTGGCTGTCAAGTCGCTACATGGGAAGCTGTGATGGTTCAATTAGACTACTGCGCTCTGGATGGATCATCCATACACACACTTGTGAGAATTACAAAACGCTGTTTTTTTGTGATAGTGACAAAAGACCATTTTTTGCCAGACACAATGTAGCGCCCCGAAGGGAAGTGATATAAAGAGAGGGATGAGTTGCGTTTAGTGCCGGGGAATGATGAAGTTGGAGAGATACTGGGGAAGCAGTGAGGTGTAGACACTTTAAAGGAATGGACCACTAATGTCAGCAGAAAAATAGTTGTGTGCGTGTAATTCCATGTGTGTGTGTGTGTGTGTTTGCAGGTACTGTGATTAAAATAGGTGCTAGATGTCAGCCCGATCCTTATCCCCCTTTTTTTTTTAGCTCTGATTGGCAGTGGTGACACAGTCCGGGCTGTCCATCATCTGCTTCTGAAGATTAGACACCCAGTCAGTCCTCCATCGTGACATGTGTGTGAAGATGATGCTGTCAGAAGTGCAGTCACGCTTTGGGCAGATGAACACGGTGTATAGCAGCACAGTTTGTTGTGTATAACTGCGATTATCACGTTTAAATGTGACTTGGTTGCTGAACAGTAATGTGGCTTCAAAGCGCTTTTGAAAATAAATGATTGGACTGAAACACCTACAGCTGTGGTTCTGATTTGCAATACTAACCCTCTTTAAATGTAACAGACATAATTGTACATAATTGTTCATGTCCTATTGTTTTCTAAAAAAAAACCTTGAGTTAGGATGGTAGGAATGGTGATTGGATGATGATAAGCCCAAAGGCCTGTGAACATTAAAGAGGATTATCCTGATTACAGTGATGAGCCAAACCATTCATCTGTGTCTGCTTCTCTCTTCCCCTTTCTCCGTCTCTTACAGCACCTACAGATACCTCAAATGAAGTAAATTCCAACGGGAGACAACCCGGAAGGGACAGGCCTCACGAGAACCCTTCCAAGCCGCCCTCAGTGAAGGTGATCGGGGGCTCGCAGTCTGACAGCTGGCCGCGGCCCTGGAGCCTCGCACTGCTCTTTGCTGCGCTGTGCCTGCAGTGGACCCTGTACTGATGCCTGCACCCTCTGCGCCCCCAATGCCCCCTGCCCCCCTTGAGAAACCACACACATGCACAGAGACACCCGTATCATTTACATATCATGCGTAGCATCCTTACCCCGGTCCTACTTGGCTGCTTGGACGGATGGTGATGGTGGAAAAATTGGAATTGCAAACAAGACAAGGGGTGGAAGAGAGGAAGACGTTGTAAGACTGTGCAAAGGGGCTCGGGGGCTCTTGCAGGAAGCTGTTCCCCTGCAGTATCACCAACGTGGTTTTTTACAAGCCAATCTTATGCACGCTCATCTACAAAAATTAGACTGCTTCTTCCAGGGCTGTTTTGGTACGAGAGACACCAGTACAGCCCCACCGCTCGCATACAAACAAAGCTTTTGGGGCTTAGAACAGGACCTCATCATTCAGGCTTTTACTTAAAAGACCTTACACATTTCAGAAATACAGCCTAGTCTTCTCTTTTGACATTTTTGGAATAAACCTCATCACAACTACTGCACCAGTTGTGCAGAATAATTTGGCTCATTTGGGACCTGTACTCATTTTCTTTTCAAGGATTGAGGAATGCACGATAGATTGATAGTTCGATCCCAAGTGCGTCGTGCAGAACAGCAGATTTGACACACTCCGAAAGAGTGTGTGCGGCGGGGATTAGAATGTAATGAGTTCACAGGTGGCGCACCGGCACGCTTGCACGGCTGAACTTATCGTGCCGACAAACTAAGTGTGTATAGTATGTAACTGTATATAAGTTGAACGATTTGATTGAGTGTATGAGGTTCTAATTCAAAAAAAATATTTTAAATGATTGAGCTGTATGGTGTTATGTTTTCTTTTCCCATTGATGTTAATGGATTGTGCTTGTCTGCTACATACTACATATTAAATATTGGCAAAAAGATTTAATTTCTGTAAAAATTAAAGCAGGAATGCACATCATTTTCCAGTTTAAGCGGTTGACATAAATGGATACATTTTGGATGTTTGAAAACACAGCCGTACATTGTTGATTTTACAAATGGTTATTGTGCATCAAATTTGTGTGTTTGCTCGTTGAATTGTACATTCATGCATGTACAGTATAACCTACCAAATCGTCAGTATTATTATGGTAAGAACAAGCTGGTCGCCGGGGAAATCGAAAAAACAATTGCCTTTTACAGGACGTCTCGCTGGTGGCGCGGCATCAGGTTTTCTTGCTCAAATGATTGTTTGATACTTAAAATAATAAGCAAAGTTGGGCTGCAGATGCATCACAGGCAGTTCAACACACACAAAGACATGTCGAAGGTATTTTACAAAGTTGGGTGCATCCGTTGTCCAGTATAGTGGTCGCCCTTTTGCAAGTCCCTTTTTGTGAATTCCTCCTACACCAAATAAGCTCTTATGACTCTTAAGCAGACCATTCCTTTGAATATTCATCAGAATATAAGCAAAATCCTCATTTGTTTCAAATGATTCCTCATGAGGATGGAGCAAAAGGGAAGTTCAACCAATCACTTTGCTGACTGCTACAGTTCTCTGTGTACCTGTTGTCTCTCTTGTGGCAACGAGACTGGTTTATGTACTTGTGCGGAAAAGTTGGTCAATGCTTTACATGGCTAAACCTGATTATGTAAGATACAGATACACTAAAATGGCTTAATATGTCTTTACACTTACATGGGTCTATTTGCAGTGAAATACCTCTTCCATTAATAAGCCCCGAAACAGCTTTGTCTCCCTGCTGAAAAACAACTCACCTATGGCTCTGCCTAAAAGTGGAAGAAAGATGACCTGCTTAACCTGATGCATACAACTATACACTAAAATATTGCACTTAATAGAGAATGTATATTTTAGTTGTTTCCTGTGTTGCATCTTGGGTTCTGTAACCACATTTCTTTAGTTTCTATGATTTCCTACATGTAAGTTCTGTTCCTGACTGTCATTCATTGCGCCCACCGATCACTTACAGTCCTTTACCCTTGCATGTGTATAAATGTACATATTTTAAGTCACACTGTCTTGTGTCTCATTTCCGCACAGGTGTGCAACCTCTCAAAGCTTTAAGCAAAGACGCAGCAAAGTCACGTAGTCAGTGGCACCCTACGGTAGCAACCACCTCAGATGCCTTCAGGTTGATGTGTTGACACACAAATCTTGTCTCCTTATCTCTGGTACCGACAGGCTGTCTGATGAATCTGATTTGAGGAACAAATCTAATTTGCCTGCAGCATTGCATGGTGATATAAAGTTTATTTTTTGAATTGGAGAGAGCCAGGCTATCTGTTTCACTCTGCCTCCACTCCGTATTCTAAGCGAATCGCCTCCTGGACCTTTGCTCTATAGTTAGCTCACAGACATTCACAGAGATAACAATTCTATAAAAGAAACCAGCAAAACAAGTGACTATGATATCTTGTTTAAATTATTGAACCGCTTCGAACTCGGCTACTGGCGACATTGCTTCCTGTCCCTAAAAACACACCAGTGTTTCGTTGACCGTGCTGCTGACTGTGAGTTATGAGGGGCTAGGCAGGGCAAGCCGTCTCAGTCTGACCTTCTCTATTTGCATCCAGGAAGCCTCTCGCTAAACATATCAGTCCGTGTTTGCGCCAGGTATAGAGTCGGTGGCGAGCGTGAGAGGGCAGACGATCGTTGATGGAAAGGACAGCCGATCGCGATGACAGCAGTGTCGACGGTGACAGTTTGCTTGCTGACCAATTGGCTTGTGCTGGGGAAAACGTTTTTTATTCATTTCTCGGAGTGGCTCGGAGTTAGCATCACTGATGGACACATTTAGACATTTAAAGCTAGCCCTTATGGCGCCACGGTTGTTGAGAACCGAAAGGTGTTGGTGCACAAACTGTTTGGATCTCTCTGTCTGAGATCCAATTAGGTGTATGTCCCGTTTAATGGAATATTTTACCATGAAGCTGTGAAGACTTACAATGTTACAGATGCAATTTAGTATAGTATATAGCTTCTAATTGGTCTTCGGTGTAAAACTGGCTTTTTTTTCCCCCTCCACAGTGATTATAAAAACATTTGATGGAAATGTTTCAGGCGACAGTGGCCGTCCAAGTCTCACCACACCCCTCCCACTGTTTTAGCCATCAGCCTGGGAGCACATTACTAATAGCACTTTCCTGGCTAAAGCACACAATGTCCGTGAGTTCCCTCTTTCTCTGTTTCTCTCTTTGTCTCCGACACACACACACACACACACACACACACCATAATATGTTTCAGAACACCGAAATGATCACAAACACACACCGGTGATCTCATTCACACACCCCATCCCACAGTTCCACACTTCCAATTGCGTGCAGTCTGTATTTGGTCCTTTCCTATTTCATGCTTGTTGCTGTGAAACTGAGTGTCTGGCGGGCTGCAGACAAGAGAGCGGGGAGAGAGCCCAGTCCAAGGATACCGTGGCTCCTCTTTGCATGACCGGTAATTGGACTGCATTGTCCCCGCCTGAAAAAAAACAACCAAAGCCCTCCGACGTCCTTTGGTATGGACGATAATGGGATGAACGTCAGCCTGAAAATATTGTGCCTTCTCTCTAAATGCAGCTTTGCAGAGAGCAGTGTGATCACCGTGTAACTGAACGTTACGGGGACCTGAGGTCACAGTGGCTCAGCTGTCTGTCTGGGCTATTTTAAACGGTAGCACACATCAGCGCTTCTGTCCGCTGGTTTGGCCGAGACCCCCCTCCCCCCGTCTCCCCCACACATACACATACTGAAATATTATTGGATTAGTATGGTGCATATCTAATGCTACTTCACACATTCAGAGATCAGTTGCATCGCACACCGTGAAAAACGGCTCAGGTTAAATAATTGCACTTTCTAAAAGAGCTTCCCCAAGGTCAACCTGATAGTAGCAAGGTGACAGCGTTGCAGGATCCGCCCCCCCCCCGTCCCCGTCCCCGTCCCCGTCCCCAGATTGTCTTACCTTTTCGGCCCGGGGATAAGAGAGACAAGCTTGAACTAGGAGGAGGGAGGCACTGGGAATAGCTTTTCAAAGATGAACAATCGTCCGTGGTAGAGGGGAAACAAAAGGGGAACCTGTGGCTCCTGTTAACCACAGTTGTCAGCCTTGGGTGTCAAGTTGTCAATTGTATCCATTCCCCTTTGCGCATATCTCCCTATATACCGTAAAAACACGATAACACAAGCTGCCACAGGCAATTCTCGCTCTGTCACCACGCTCCACTGGCCTGTTAGCATTAAGCGCAATGAGGTCTTGAGCTGCCTAATTTGGCCCGATTAAGCATATTTTCAACCATCAAGAGGAGTGGGAGACAGTGGCAGAGATCAAATCTCTTAACGCAAGAACTTTTGCTGGATTCCTCCTCCTCACTGATCCGTTTACCATCAGACACTGTGCTGCTGGCAGAGGGCAGGTGTTGGGAGGTGTTACCCTATACCGTCAGCTACCAAAAGGTTGTTGCTGAACAAATTTGGGGTAGTTCACGACATTTTGACAACTGACATAACTGAAGAGCCTGCACGCACACCAAGAATTGTAAACGTTTGCACAGGTTGTCTTACCCTCAGTAGACTGCTCCCTCTGGCAAGTCATCCTGGATGTGAATCAACAATGAATATGTCATTGCCACTCAGGTGTGCTATAACCTGAGAGACCTCAAGAATCCCAATTTCTTCTGCCGGTTTTGAAAGAAAAAAAACAGGGCGGCTGGCATCAATCTTTTTCCTACCATAGATCTGTTTCTAACCACTCAAAGTAAACCCAAAGGCGATGAGGTATTCTGGACTTTGCTGCCCACCAGATATTGTGCACCTGACAATTAATCAAGCAAGTGAAAAAAAAAAGAAAGCAGGCACGTTGGATAGAATCAGAGGAAACGTTACACATGCCCCGTATCCCTCATGTTTTTCCTTTGCGCCGGTATGATTTCATTTGCAGATTTATTAGAAAGACTTTCTGCTCGCGAGAGCATTGCAGACAAAAAAAAACTCAAAGTTGTTTCGTGGGTTGTGAAAGAAACACAAGCGCCGGTGAGGAGAAGTTTCCGTTAGAATGTATTGAGTCTCGTTAGGGCTACGCAGAGGGGCCTCAGCAGAAAGTCTGCCTGTTAGGAAAACACATTAGCTACGTCACCACGTCATAATGCAAAGCCGTGGAGAAATGAGCACCCACTCCAATTAAACCTGTGCGTTCTGCATTGGTGTGTGTCTGTGTGTGCGTGTCTGTGTGCGTGTGAGGCGTGATTGAGGAGTTCCGTGTTCGTGTGTGTGTGTGTGTGTGTGTGTGTGACACGTGTTCAAGGCTGGCCAGCATCTCATGGTCAATTCTTTGTCAGGCTCACTCTGTTTGGCATGCTACAGACCGCCTCCTTCCTCATGTCCCAGAGATGGATGAGCACTGGTGTGAATGTACCATGGCTCCCTTGGGTGCCATTCTACCTCTCAAACTCTCCCCCCCGCACTCCTTTTTCTTTCCATCTCTGCCCCGCTGGAATACAATTCTCATATCCTCCTGTGTGACTATGGTATTAGTTTGCTTCTTATTAAAGAGTACATTTTTATTATTTCATGTTGTCTGTATTTTTGCATTTGGGATCTAAATACCTGGCATGAGTGCGTTTGTTTATCATGAATGCTACAATATGTTAACTAACTTGTCGGTGTATTTTTGTACGTGAGCATGTTTGTGACATGTTTGTGACATGTTTGGATGAATGAGGGGGCCGGCGGGCAGGAACATCATCGATTAGCTCTGATTACGGATTCAGAGAGGCCTGCTTCTATCTGACGCAGCAGGTCTTGAGAGAGGGGAAATCAATGTTACAGGGCCACTGGGCCTTAAACACTCATACATAAACCACACAACCTCCCCTCCTCATTCCAGGCGGGATTTGGATTACCTTAATGACAATAACAACACAATGCTGGTTGAGTTGACCATGTTGGGCCAACAAAAGTTCATGTCTTATGCAACAACTTGCATAAGACATGACTGTCCTTTACCGTCCTTGCACCGAAGTGGCGGAACGAACTCTCAGGACCGCAGAGAGCCTCTACATCTTCCGCCGCAAACTAAAGGTACACCTCTTCAGACTGTACCTTGACTAAAACACTGACAAATTGCAGCACTTAAATTGTTTTGGCGCTTAAATTGTACCTATAATGGCTCTTATCTATAACAAGTTGTAAATCGGCTTTTTTGCTCTTTGAGATTGTATCCCTATGCTTGAAATGCACTTATTGTAAGTCGCTTTGGATAAAAGGATCAGCTAAATGACATGTAATGTAATGTAATAACTGTGCAGGCATATCTCAGGTATTCCTCCACCGGTTGTTAGCTTTGCTTTGAATAATGGGAGTGGGGTGAGAATGAGAGGCGTTTGGGTTAAAGCCTCTGAAAATGTGAGAATATCTGAATACATATTGTAACCTAAATGATTACATGTAAGCTTGTTACGGACGCTATTCTCGCACACAGGAAAAGATTATTTCTTAATTGAGACAATATTAAACTCATATAAAACATGACACAGATTTCTCCAATGCCTTAATCATTTCGCAACTAAGCCATCAGTGACTTCCTACAAAAGTCAGTTGTGAGTACGATTGATTCCAGTTGCCCTGAATTTTGATGCCCTTAAGGGAGGAAAATGTCTCTAAACACAAGTTTGACAGGAGTTGGAATGTTATTAGAGTGAATGTGTGCATTGGAGATTTTGTCATGGCAATCTGATCAAATACTGCTGCCAAGTCTTTAAATATGATGATTACAGCCCTTTCCTGTCTTATTTCCTCAGAAAAAAGCTACGCACTACAGACACCTCACAAAACATGCCCCACTTATCGTCACACGTGCATGCCATTCACACACTTCGTACATAATGCAGCAGTCAGGAGGGTCTTTTACGTCAATGACCACTTTGCATTGCAAGAAATAAAGCATGCGCACAGCATAGCAGCTTCATCTGGAACAACAAATAAAGACAGACTGTTTCTCAGCTGAGAGATTCACTGGCAGGATTTTGTTTTATAATCCAGTTTAAAACGCCATATGAGGAGAGTGCGGAGAGAACAACCCGTATATTCCCCCATTTAGCAGCTACACTCTGATCTGAAAGGGCCAATGGAAAAGGCTTCAGACCAAAACATGCCGGCAGCAAAGCTGGGCTGCTCTGAAAAGTGGGTTGTTTGTAACAGCTTGTGAAAGCTGGCAGTTTAAATCAGTGGTAATAATTAATACTCAGAGTCACTTAATGTACTTGTGTCTGGTGCTCAAAAAGATCCAGCACAGATGCATTACACGTTTTATTTAGCGTCTCTCATTAAAAACAAATTGGAGAGGTTTTGAGGAGGAGTAATGTGATAAAAGTGCCCATGTACAGAGGAGGCCTGAGGAATGTTGGAAGAATGCGGGGATATTCTAAGTGTCAGTGGGGAAATAATGAACGCCTCCTCACAGGGGGTTGGGAACCGCAGAGAGACGTGGCCTCCCACTGTTTCCAAGGTCCGCGTTATAAGGAGATGCTGCGATGCTGGAGGAAGATCTGCCTCACATACAAATCTGAAGACAGTTGAGGTTAGTTGACTCTGGACCACTCGCATGCATAACAATTCAGATCAGTCGGGGGGCCAGTTCAAGTGTTTTAAATTCTGTCATTATACTAAGCTCACTTTCGAGGTTGCTCTCAGGAAAACATTTTCCATCAAAAGTATTATTTTTTTATCTGCACGGGACATGAAACCTACCACGGTGGTTGTAACGATATGTCTATACACATATTAACGCTGAGAAACCAATTACTGGCATGAGAGATGGTCACGAGAGTTCAACATACCCTTTTGGTGTTGTCACTGCTTCCCATGAGTTTATGAGTTTTCACAGCAAGAGGCAGACGAGGAGAATGGTTCATTTATCCCTCAAGGCTTGGCCTAGACAAATAGAGGGGGTGAAATATTTGTATGAGAACAGCACGCAGGCAAATGAACCAAGTAATCAGTTGCTTTAGGAGTGAGGAAGGGTACGGTCTACCGTCGTATGTGAGAGACCCAAATAAGAAAAGAGTCAGTCCTCTTTGATAAGTCTGTATTAAGGATATGTCATCGACCACATATGCTAACGCCACTGAATAAATATTTCATGTACTCCTCTCCACGCCGTGCTGTGGTCATTTCTCAGCTGAGAATTCGTCCTGTGTCCCTGCTTGGGGAAGGCTGGAATGTACGGCGATTACTGAACAGATAAGACATCAGGGTGCAAACGGATACGTAAAAAGAGCGCAACGCAACACAGCGCCTGCGGGGCATTTCTCATCCACGGCTGCACCTGCTTGCCAGAACGACCCCAAGATTCCAAGGATCATTTCCGTTTGGATCACTTGAATAAATAATCCTTCCCTGCCACTTTTTTCCCCCAAACTCACTTCTCTGCCATTCTCCCTTTACGTCATCCATCGTCATATGCCGGAACCCGTAAGCTCACCCAACCTCCACTTATTCCCCTTCGACTTTTTCTCATTTTTCTTGAAAAAAATATCTGTCCAACTTTTTACCATCCAAATATTGCCTTTTTGTGTCATCATCATCTGTCTGGCAGCTGGTGGGAGATTGGGGGGGGGGGGATGGATGTGTGTGGAGATTTGCACATCTACCCCTTGTGGAGGCTGTGTTTGCACAGTCAGACACTGGGTAAACGGGATCAACGGAAGATGTAGCGTCTCCAAATGGCAACGAGGCAAGGGCGGGCGAGAAGAGAAGCCGGTAGTTAAAGCAACTGAATTGCAATTTTACGCATTAAAAGCAATAAAGGCCTGTCTGTATGTTCTCATGAGGCCAAGGTGGGAATACCAGACAGGAGAGCACACAGCGCGTGTACAAGAGAGCAAATAGTTATAAAACGGATTGGAGAAAAGAGAAAATGAACAAGAAAGGGAAGGGTTGACCCAGTGAGTAACGTGACACACCCGAGCACCTCGGTGAATGTGCTGAACTCAGTCTTATGTTTGACATTAAAACCCCGGAAAAAGAGGCGGATCAATGCTATCTGTGAGAGCCCAGGAAGAGACTGGTTTTCAGCAGAGGACAAAATGATCTCCCTCTGAAGGCTGATTACATCTGTTGAAACAACACACTGGTATTTACATAGAAACCCCCGCTGATGCCCGCCAGTGGGGCTAATAAGCCGACCGACCCTGCTGCTCCGTCCTCGCATCACTGCGTGTGTCTTCTATCAGTCATTAATTCCTTCATAAAACGGTACTCGGGAGTTGGACGGGAAAGAGCACTCTGTGGGTGTACATTGCAATGCCACACTAATAAAAATGATGGATAGAAATTAACAAAATGGAACAAAAGTGCACTTATGATGTCCAAAATGTTTTCCATTGAACAGTAGGTTTCTAGTCGTTAAATGTTTTCCTGCAACTGCTAATATTCTGTTCGTTGTAGCAATATTTAATAGGGCAGCAGGTTGCCAAATTGTTCTGACTGTGCAGTTAAGGATGTACATTTAGAACATGCTGATCTCCTGCTTGGCAGCAGTGAATGCAATCAGCTTTTCATCCGCCAGTGTTACATTCCAATTGTTATAATCCCGCTGAGCTTGTCGAAGGAGTATTTTCGTCCATCCTCGCCAGGATTTGTTGCAGTCAAATGCCATCACCAATGACCAACCTTGACCGTAACTACTTCAGGTCAGTGCGTAGACTTCGTCCCGTTTGCCTCAACCAGCTATACAACGCTGGTCTCGCACAGAAGAGCCGTGGGAGTTGTAATCTCCTGAATTTTGGGCCACATTGACATTTTGTAAGAATACTGTGGCGATAGGAGTCTCTGTTATTACAAACATGGAAGACGGTTGCGATAGAGATTGAGATGGAGTAAAAGGAGGAACCTTGAAAAATGTCATCAAATTACAAACTTGCTGCTTTTTTATCATCTTGAAAAGAAAAAAAAACATTAACAACTTCAGTGTCCATCACGTTTACTTCCATACGACAGTCAACTTCCGTGGCTCAGTTGAGAACAGTGACCACTTTACACTGGAAACAGATAGTGGCCACTTTTTGAGAAAAAAAACAGCCAAATAAAAGAAATAGCTATAAATCTGAATTAAGCACCAATTCTTGCTGTGTGAGCGATGCTTAAGTGAAGTGAGATATGTGACTTAAAAGACACGAGAGGATTTTGGACTTTGGATTTCTCCTTGGATTGACCCTCTCTTCATCCTTGTGTTTAGACAGTAATGCAACTGTAGACTGAGATAGTTACTCCCCTAAATAGATGGGAAAGAGTTGACTGAGTTTATCCTGCTTGGCTTGCTGTGTTAAATGAATGGAGCTCAAAGAAAGCGTGAGGGTTTTTTAACTGAAAAGAGTGGCGAAACATTTGTAGTATTTCTGTGTTAAAGCAATGTCATTTTCACTAGAAAACCTCATGACGGCCACATGATGACTTTACGTGTACACTAAACTGACAATTGCTCGGTTCTACGGTCTCTCACCCCGTACTCTCCTGCTACCATTCTGCCTCCCGTCTTTCGCTCTCTTCGGCCTCCCCCAGTTCCCCCCCCAGCATCCTGCTCCTCATTAGAAGGCCTTTCATGGTCAGAGCCAATAAAACTTCAATGGGAGGCAGGCTGAAGAAAACATGGCTGTTCTGTGGCTTTACTGAGCGTTAATGACATGAACTGCGCACCAGACAGGAGAGGGCCAATCAGTTTCTACGGACCTATGGCCACATGTGAGACAGACAGACGCATAACACACACACACACACACAGAGACACCCTAACTGCCACCGACACAGAAGAAACGTACACAGACACACGTACACACAATGGTCATGGGTGCAAAATCCCATATATAAAGCAGACAGACATTTCATTACACACACACACACACACACACACACACACACACACACATTTTGAGGCCACAAGGCTTATTAACCTCTTGCCACATGTGTCTAACTGGGAAACAGAGTGGCCCATGGCTGTTCTCAACTTGAGCCGAGCGCACATGTACGGGATGCAAATGATCGAGACACTTGACATTGCAGAAGAAAGGGTGTAATTCATGCCTGCTCATTTCTGAGCTGTAATAACGGAGAGCGAGTACAAAGCCATTTGTCAGCTAGTGATATGGGGGATGCGGTCCTCTTTGTTTAGACTTACCCACTCATGAGAAACAGACTAATTATAGAGTAACATTTCCTAATGTATTCATAAGCAATGTCTGCCTTTATAAAATGAATGATTAAGAGGGAGGAAATGACGGCGCTTGCCATGTGGCTCACTCCTTCTCGGTTGTCTCTTCTCGTTTCTGTCTTATGCTTATTACATTTGGTTGTCTGCCCGTTGAGTGACGGCTGGTTATTTCAGGCTGCACTGGAGTTTTTCCATCTGTCACTACGATAATATGCAGTAGCATATCCTCCCGCAAACTATCCTAAAAAAGCATCTACCGCACAAGTGACACCCTCAAACATTTGATGAGATTTCACACAGCGAGATGACTAAAGAGAGTATTTTAAGCGAGTGAACTGAATGTCTCTACAAAGCCAACCTGTAGATATGAATGTGTGCTCAAATGCATGATAATTAGAGGAATATCTGAATTATCTAATTAGGTATATATAGTACATGTCACCTCAAATGTTACCTTATGGGAAGAGAGTTCCAACCTGAACTGAGTGAACTTTTTCTCTCACTCAAAAAAAGCGGGGAGGAAAGAAAACACATTGACCATGACAAGGCCCTGGCTTACTGGATCTGGAACCACCTGTCACTAATCCTATTAGTATCTATAAAACGTAGCCTTCTTTACAAACAAAGAATTTCGTAAGCAAGTACAGTGTTTTACAAATGTGAAATGTGAAAACAAAGTTTAAAGGCAGGAATAGAACATAGCTTCTGCTAAAACACCAGTTTAAAAACGTGTGTTTTGAAGTGTGTCCTAAAAGCTACTGGGAGCCAGTGATGAGATTGTAGTATATGGGTGATAGGGGCGACTTAACGGACTGCAGCATTTTTAATGACCTGCAAACAGTTTACAGCAGCTACACTAAGTGATGAAAAAAGTGCTCTACAATAATCAATGCGTGATGAGATGAATGCATGAATAAGCGGCTCAATAAAGTTCAGCAGTTGAGACCACAAATCTGAGTTTACTGATAAAAACAAAAAAAAACATGATCTGGACAATTCTTTAATGTGGTGGTCCAATGACATGTATTGGTCAAAGAAAATCCATAAATTGTGCAATTTGCAGTTGGCAGCAGAATGCAACTCCAGCTATGTAGAAGACAGCAGCTATTTCATGGAACACACCTGTTCCACACTGAGGAGGAGCGTTGTTCAAATACACATACAGAAAGTATAATGAAAGCTTTCAGCAGATGACAATTGAACTGGAAACTGCACTGGGCAGGTAGGCAGGTAGTGACTTGTCTTCAAATTGTACTTCGAGGAGTGATGAGGTGCATGATTGCAGCCCCGCCTGAGCAGTGGAGGAGAGGAGCTGCATTGATGTGTGTGTGTGTGTGGGTGTGTGTGGGCTGGAGGGGAGATGGGGGTCGAGGACCCGCCTACAGCTCACCTGTGACACCTGGCTAGTGAAGAACCCATGGACTAGCAGAGCACATTCATTCTTTCACTGAGAACCAGACCACCTCATGGTGAAACCCCGTACAGGAGGCCACACGGAGACCACAGCAACAGCAACAAAACATGACAAACGTTTCCAAAACTTAAAGCACGTTTCCGTCTAAAAATAGAGCGTAGATGAGACCGATTTAAAAAACGCAGCCGAAGCAGACCCACACTTCCTCTCTCTCTCTCTCGCCTCCTCCCCACACCACCGACTGGCAGCGCTGGCATCGCCGCGTCAGAATCCCCCGGAATCGGGAACGAGCTGCCGCCGCACGTGCGCACCGCCTCCTGACTCGGAAACTCTCGCGCGCCGCAGCCGGCGACACCACCTGACACGTTCAGCATACCTAATAGGAGTCCGGCTTATTTTATATCTTCTCGTTGTCTACGGTGACACACCACCCCCCTCTTCCGCCTCCTCTCCCCCCCCCCCAAAAAAAACCCCCACTACAACAACAGTGCGGACTGGAGAACTGCACTCATTGTGGGCACAGCTCGAGAAGATCCAGTCGTTTGCGAGGAATAACAGATACCGTCCTGTCCGCATCGGCCAAAGACACAGCACTCAAAGCGCCGGAGGTGTCAAGGAAGGAAGGTGCAGGATATTTTACGCACAGCAGCACTCGGGTAGTGCCCCCCCCCCCCCCCCCCCACACACACACACCCCTCTCTCCTCGTTCGACACGCGGCCACTCACCGGGACTCTCCTGCCCGGTTTTTAGCAGCTCAACACAGTCGCCTCGCTTCTCTCGGTCCGCATGATGGATACCTTCATCGTAGCGGCTCTGTCTTGGCTCGCTCTAACGGCATCCGCCTGCGGGGGCAAATGGAACAGCAAAGCCCGGACTTGTGGGGATCTCAAGGACTTTTACACCAGGAGAGGATACTCTCTGGACGGTATCCCTCAGTACGAAATATGTGGTAAGCTGCTTTTGTTTGTTTTTTTGTAAGTACGTCAGCTGCGGTTGCTTTTTGGACCAAAGGGGAGGGTCATTTAGCTACCTGTCCGAATGTTGCACAGTGGCATTTGGGTTCGAATCGCGCCACGAAGCGCAGCCCCGCACAGATCTCACAGTAAGGCTATAAACTCACTGCCGCTGGGAACCATAATCTCCCTGCGAGTCCCCCGAGGAATGTTAAGTCTATTTTTGGGGTCCAAAGTCGCACCTGCACTTGCACCATTTGTAGAAATGTAATATTTGAGTGCATTGGGTTCACAAAACTCAACCACACTGGAGGAAACTATGACAAAATATGTAGTTTCTTTTCCCCCAGGAACTTAAAAGGATGTATTTTTATGTTTCGCTTTAAAGGGAGCTTCAGCTCTTGGCTATTTCCCCGGATGAAACACTGCTTTTAAAGTACATTAAGACAGGTACCGCCCTGCCACAGACACTCTGACTTTTTGATCCCTGATCAGAGACGTCCCATCAAATTAGCCCATACTCGGCATCTTTAGAACCACGCACTCAGGGGCAGCACCTCGCTTTCCGGTTCCCCTTTCCCTCAGAACCAATTCATACATTCTGTATGGCCTCTGTGTTCTTCACGCCTGACATAGTCCCTTGACCATTTTCTGGAACCGCACCAATGCGATGTTGCTCTGCGTGTCGACCGTGGTCTGATGTCAGACAGTCACATGCCAGTGCAATGCTGTCACACACTTGACGCACACACACACACACACACACACACACACACACACACGCACACACATTTACTGAAATTTCAGGTTCTACAGTTACAGCATCATACATGCACGGACAAAACAGCAGACGGTGGCGGTGAACGCTCACACGTTTCCTGCGCACAGATTCAAAGGAAATAGAAGTTAAGAGTTGAACTTGTTTTTTTAATTTTTATTATTCATGGCCCCAAAACTGGGAAATGAATAAAAGTGAGGAACAATTTACTCAAAGGAAATGACCAGAAGGTACAACCTTAATATTTAAAGCAGTCTTCCCGTTTCACCAACATGAAACGACCGTGGACGTGTCCAGTGATTGTCTTTATGACACTGCCCTCCCCCCCCCCCCGTCCATCACATACGAAAAAACCCCCTCCAGACTGCATCGGTCACCTTCTCTACTTTGTTCACTTAAATTCCCCCCCTCCCCCCGGAGTGGAAGTACTTTCAGCTGTGTTCACCTTACGTTCCCTCTGTAGACACAGTACTATTTCCTGGAAGCATACCGCTCAGCGCAGCGAGGGCCGCAGAAACAGCTTTGTGTCTCCACAGAAATAGCCCGGGTACATCACGCTGCTTACACATTCGGATAATAGGTGTTTCTTCGTGATCATCTGGAGCCGCCTTTTGAGATGCATGAAAACGGGGCATTAAGAGCGCGCTTTTGAGGTAACATGATATCCAACGCGAGGATATTCGGTGGATCCTTTCCTAGCGATCGCACGGTGAGGAGCGATTATAAGATTTGAGGGTGCGACGGTAATGTGATGAAACGGTGAGCTCATGTCATGGACGCCGTACATCACAAGGTAGCGAGAGCCAAATGGTAACTGGACACTTCAAATTTAATTGATTGGCCATACTGAATAAATCAATTGACAGAGCTAACGCCGGCCCCCGCCCCTTTAGAAATCCCCTTTTATTCCAAATGTCTGTAATCCATAACGCTTTAAAGGTGAAATCTGTCTTGTCACGACACCACATATTCCTCTTGTCTCGATCAATGGTGTGGAGCTTACCTGAGCCCGGAGTCAATACACTCTCATAAGGGAGTGAGAAACACAGGAAGAGATAGAGAGAGAATTAAGAGCGAGAAAGAGAGACGCAGACGTGGACGGATGAATAAACACTCATCCGCTGCAGTCTTACATTTTGAGCACATTTGTAAAAAACGAAAGCTTCAATTCATGCCTAATACGAGCCACCTTATATTTGCAGAACTATATTCCCAGGCCTTGATCAACTTAATGTATCGGCTGGGCGCCGACTCAAGGTCACATGCTGAGAACATCGCCTCGATGTAGTCGGGGAGGGCATTGAGTGACAACTGAGTAACAAACGCAAAAAATGAATTCCAGCCGCAGCTCTTTCAAATCCTCTTCAATGCCACTGCACAATGAATGAGAAACGGCCTCGGCACACAAAGTAGCAAACGCAATCCTCCAGATGAACGGGGGTCAGCACAAGAAAGCTACATGGACTTAATGGTGAGCTCTTAGTTGTTGTGTTGAAGCTGCGTTTGCTGGACCGTGGGAACGGTGTCAGTTAGGACAAAATAAAAAGTGATGGTTCGCAACTAATAAAAAAGGAATGTGATGATGCTGCCAGTGTAACTCCAGCCTTTTCTGCTGCGTGGTATGTTTTTTCTTCTCATCACTCACCTATCCCCCCCCTCCCTGGCCTGAGTTATCAGTTGGTCCATCAGGGCATCAACGCACCTTGTTCCACTGTTTCTCTCTCTCTCTCTCATCAGCTCTCAAAGCGACGCTCTCTTTGAGAGCAGCTGGCAGCCAGTGAGTGTTAGATGCTCTTTGTGCGACATATAAGCCTAAACAAAGACACAAGCTGCCCGAGGCACCTGAAGGAAAAGCTGGTAACGTTTTTGGCGTGGCGTTGGCTTTTCCCATGCTGTGTTTGCGTTGTTGTTGTTGATCGCCGGTTGCTACAGGCTGGCCGTGGGTTGCGACGTGTCATCTCTAACCAGTGTTTGGCAAATGATATGGTGGGGTTGTTGCTCTCCAAGCCTGCTAGGAGCTGTTATTGACTAAAGACTGGGCTTTGCGGCTGGAAATATGTGTTGATCAGAGCTGAATGATGGAAATCCTAGTAGTAGACAGCAAGTAGACAGCAAGTTAAATGTGTTTTTTCTTGTTGTGAAACAGCATGTTTGGTAGGAAATTCTCCCCGGTCTACTTCCTCACCGTATTGATCCTAATGAAAAGATAATGACTGCCAGTGTGTTTGCTGCCCTCTACGCCGCTTTCCAGTTCCAACAGAGATAGTGCCAGAATAAAACGTAGCTGGCTATCCAGGGAGAGGCTACAAAACACACACACACACACACACAAAAAAGAGTCATACTCATCTGTTGGTAGAAAAGCACCCATCTGTCACAATCTGCATGACCTGCAGGACCCATGTACTTGTAGCAAAATGTAGACCATGTGGAATGTTGTAGGATGTTTCTGAGCCCTTAATCTCTCTGGACATACTGATGCAGCATCCCCGGCTGCTGTGAGCTTAAGACCCTCCAGGTCCTCTGTGGGGCTGCTGGACCTGCAGGGGCACCTCATTCCCGTCCCCTCAGCAGTAAGCTTGGATGCCAGTTTTATCCATCCATCCATCCGGGGTGGGGGTTGTGGGGGCAACAGCTCCAGCAGAGGAGCCCAAACTTCCCTTTCCAGCTTTTAGTTTTTTTCGATCTGTTATCGGTGTTTAATTTAGGCTAAGCAGTGGCCGGGCGAAATGGTTGGTTTCTTTGCATGCATCTGTTAATGAACCCACGTTTCATAGCAGCAGGCGTTGAGTCAAATAGCCCCATAACACATTCAGAAATGTTGCCTGCAATATTTAACGTTTAGCCGCTCTGGATATTTCAGCGATATCTCCGCCTGCCGACGGTGGTGCTCTTATTCTCCGTCTGGCGGATAACTAATTGATCACACTGAATGCCATATCGCCTATCGTCTCGTGAGTGGAACTCATTAGCTGCCATGGCGATAGGAGCGTTTGAAGGTTAACGCCAGCACAAAGCCCCACCGATCTGTTGGTCTTCCCCCTGCAGAGAGATTACAGCAACAGTTGTTTCTGTAACACAGTGTGCGTGTGAATCCCTGCATCTGGGATCCTGTCTGTGCCTGCACACTGCGTGCGTACAGTATCTGTCAGAGGGTTCTTTCCTACCGAGCTGTTAAAACGCTGAAGTCAGGAAGAAGCCTCTTGAAGCATTAAGCCGTAATGGGCTGCAGGGAGCATGAAACAGACCACAGTGTGTTTGATGTTCAGCATTGGGCGAGGGAGGAGGGAGAGACAGAGAGGGGAGCGAGGTCTGCCGACCGGGACTGGGACTGTTTTCCTGGTCGGCCGGGTTTCGCCCTGTGACGAGCTATATGAAGGGGGGGAGGAAACCACACAATGAACAGAGAAGAAGAGAGAGGATGGAGCTAAAAAAGCTCCATGTGTGTTTCTGCGCTGCGTGTCATTAATTAATCTCTTAAATATTTGGGGGCTGGTTGAAAGCAGGAAAATCTGGAGGACACTGTGTCCGATCATATTTGCTGCCCCGAACTCAGACAAACAAGGACGCATGAATCATGCTTACCAGTCAAAGCACAGAACACTAAGTCGTCATCTAAATCGGAATAATCTTTGGGCAGACAAATTCAGGACAGAACAAAACCTAACAGCTCCATTTCCTGTACACAGTCAAGAAATTGGTCAAATAATTCCATTGACTCATTTCTCGACCAAAAGACGTAGGAGTTGACAGTAATGTCCCTTTTTTTTCCTCCCACATTTTTTTTTTTTTTTCTTATTTAAAGATTGTTTCGTTTTTTTTTACCGCAATTTACGTCCGGTTCTTGAAGGGAAATTGAAGTCCGTAGCAGATTGCTTTTTTTAGGATGTGAGGCACACTGACAGGTTTCAGCTGACTCTCCTCTGGCCGCCAGGCACTCCCTCATCTCTCTCTCTCTCGCTGCGCTCATTTGTGTCTTTTTGTTCCGTGTCACTTGTCTGATGTGAGAATAGAAGTTGACACGTACAGCCTTCCCTTGGCTGGCACACACACACACACACACACACACACACACACAGTGAGAAAGACACACAGATTGACAGCTTCGCCCGGTCTTTTTATGTCGCCACAGGGGTTTGCAGTGTCATTGGAGCAGGCGCATGTGTGTGTGTGTGTGTGTGTGTGTGTGTGTGTGTGTGTGGTGGTGGTGGCGTGTGCCTCGTCTTTTGTCTTCAGACAAATTTGAAGTGTCAAAGGGAGAAGTGTTCCCTGAGTGCGTGAGAGAGCTCTCATTTGTGCCGCAGATGCGTTTGAGACGCACCGCCCGACTTCCGCAGACGTCGTCGCAGTGTTATTCCCCCGCCTCCTCTCCGTTTGCCGGCGTTGTGTTCGCGTCGTTGGTGGCGTCTTTTTTTCCCTTTCGGATTTGGCCTTTGGTCCGTTACGCACATGGACGCGCGTGCCGTGGCCGCCGCGGCCCCGTGTCCCCCTGCAGCGGTGCTTCCTGTGGACGAGGAGCTCTCGGTGTGGCTCCGCTTCCCCTCCAGCTCCCTCGGCTGCGGCCCTCCTGCTGCTCAGCAGATGTTACAGACCCGAACCAGGACGCCCACTACCATGTTAAGTGATGGCAAGCTTCAGGGATTTTTACGGGGGCGACACACCCAGCACCAACGAGCACATCTGGACCCGAGCGTTCGCTCCTGTGGCCGCGGCGCTATGGGAACACATTCAGCAGGCCCGCTGGGCGGGGGATTCTTAGAGCAGTGGTTTTTAAATGGGGTTGTGTGAGGGCACTGCAGGGGGGTAGGTGGGAATTAGAGTAATAATAGTTAAACAATCTTTTTTTTAAATAAATATTCATACACTGGGATTTAGTTTCAATTGAATTATCTTCATACCAAGATGGTTTGACCCAACCTGGCAAACGCCACCTGTCATCCACCTTCGTAGTTTTGGAATTAATGTTCCTTAAAACGTCTAATTAAATAACGGGATAATCTCTATTCTGTTTTCAATCTATTTGCTAGGATCAGGTAGTTGTGGGCAATCATGACTTTCCTCCATCTCTGAAATAGGCTTTTGTGAAGCCCGCACTTTTGAACTCCCCGATTTCTGATCCAATATCTTCCCAAATATAATTGTGAATATAGATGGATGTTCTCTGAAGGAGACAGGTTCAGGCTTCTATTTTCCAATATAAAACAAGATTGCAAAGGAATTGATGAGAGATTGGCCTGCGTATGAAAAGATGGGAGCAGATAGTAAAATTGCCAAGGTATCCTTCAAAGTGAAGAATGACGGAAAATGTGTCCGTCCCCTCGCTGCTCCCACGGCCGGCACACACAATGCAGATTTAATAAAGATAGGACACACAGGCACTGCGGTACGCCTATGACCTCAACTGCACACTTCCCTTTGATAAGCAACCGCTTCTGTCCCGCTCCGTTCAACAGTGGGCCCCCTTTCTTTCCCCACGCAGGGTTTGATTAAAAACACCACAGCTCACATCTGAAGGACAAGCCGTCCCGAAAGAAAATCTGGCCTGCAAGTCGGCGAGCCCGCTGCTGGCGCATGTGTCTCAGCATGTGGGTGTCAGGCAGACGTTCCAGGTGTTTCCAGACTTAGTGTGAATATCTTCTTTGTCTGCCTCCCCCTCCTCTCCCCAAAGGTGCAGCAACAATGTTAAATGCAGTGTCTCCCAAACTCGGAGGGTGCTTTCACACACGGGGAGGCAGAAAGGGTGCAACTCAGCCGCGATCGCTGTCGACGCTGCCGCTCTCGTTGTCTTTTTGAGGTGTTGGTCCTGGGGGAATTTGGCTTTCAGCTGCCGCAGGCATGTGACTACACACGGCGTTTGTTTGGATTTAGATTTGTCCCTTTTCTTATTATTGAGATAAACGGTTTCACACTTCATTATCGTAATTATTTTCCGCCCTCTTTCTCTCCCCGCGAGGCTTTATCTCTCATTCCTCCACTATCTGCTCCTGCGGAGGAAGTTGGGAAATTCATTCATTTTTCATGGGCAATATACTGGATGCTCACAATAGTTCTGCAATGAAAAAAATTGTTCTTTTTGTTTGTGAACCATGACGGCGCTACACACAATGGCAATGCGTGACTCCTCCGTCTGCACGGCTTTGGAATTGAGGTGTCAGAATAAGAGGAATCACAAAAAGTGTAACCTTAATAAGCTAATTACCCTGTTAGTTTTCTGCTGTTCTGAATCCATTTTCGCCCACTCACTTTAACCGTCCTCCGACTTCCTGTTCTCTGAGTTTGAATGTACTGTAGTTACATTGAAATCTGTGTGTTGTTTTGTCGGCTTCCTGGAGGCCCGCCGTGCAGAGTTTTTCTTCCAGGCTTTTGTGCCCTGTGAGCCTCCTGCATCGCCCCTATTCTCCCCCTCATCCAATGGCACATTTGGCTTAAACTGCAGTTGTTTGGTCCCCCATGACGTTAGTTCTTCTTGCAGCCAGAATACTCAAATGGGTTGTTCCAGCCTCGCACAGCAGCCTCTTTACATCTCTCTCTCTCTCTCTCTCTCTCTCTCTCTCTCTCTCTCTCTCTCGCCTAGTTTTCTCTGTGTTCACTCCAACTCTCATCTCCTCTTGGATTTTCTGCTTTTTAAGCGCATTTTTTCGTAATTAGATAGTAAGATCAGGTTTAATGTGACATTGATTCTCCAGGGTTGTTCAGTGCGTGGTGAAGGAAGGCCCCGTGTACATCATGTTGGTTTGCTTATTTGGCTCGACCGCGCTGCACTAATTTGATCTAGAGGTGGAGGGACTGATAGAGAGGCGAATATATATATATATATATATATATATATATATATATATATTTTTTTAAAGCTCATAATTATAGAAGGCAATATGTAATAACTGTCAATGTCATGTTAGCTAGTAGAGGATTCAATGTTTATTACCCTGTGCGGTTTTGAGAGAGTTTGTGGAAAAATCGATAGAGATCACTTCTGTCGTGTAATCAAGACAAAATGTCAACTACAGAATTTCCAGATTGATGATTGTGATTGGCTCCACATTCATTATAGTAAATGGCAGAATTTCATACAGTCTTGCTTGTGGTACTTGAAAGGCTCCATTAAAGGACCATGAAAGTGAGGAGTTTACTTATGTAATAAAATGCGCTGACCACTAATAAAGCCATATTTAATATCAGTTTCAATTCCATCGTACAATGGCTCCAAAGCTATTGCTTCCGTACTAATGTTCCTCTCCCCTCCCTCCTAGGTGGAGATTTCTAATGAACTTGAAATGACATCACTTATTGAGCTGGAACGTCTTCCTCTCGGCCGTAACCGGTGCATTTCAGCCGGGCCGCCTCGTCATCGTTATCTGCTATCTTTGTCTGCTCGCTATTTCCATCCCTTCTTCCTCCCCTGCAGACTCTTCTCTCATAAATATTTTACATGTGTCAAATGAACTCTGTCAACTCAGGTTTAGCGCATGGCTGGGTGCCGCGTGTGTTTCCGAAGCGTGTAATGCGTTTTTCTACGGTGCACGTGTTTGAGTACGTGCACGTGTGTTTGAATCTATATACTACAATGTTGTTTAGCCGCGTGTGTCTTAGCATACTCTAACGCACCACTCGGTTTCCACATGCACATTGGGATAAGAGCTCCCATGAGTCGTGTTTTACATAATGTTTATGATTTGTTCATTCAACTGTTATTCCACCAGACAGAGTGACTAAAAACATGTTATTTAGAGCAAAACAATTCTGTGTTGAGTAAGATTACCTGTTGTAAACACTGCACGTACTGGATATAAATACTGGGAGCTGCTGATCTGTTTGCCTACCACAGACCTGTGCTATACTCACATGCTCACAAAGTGCCTCATTCAAGGTCAATTCAATAGTTGTAAAGCTTTTATTTTGAATATCCTCCAACTCAATCATATGACATTCTACACATGCACAAGGTGATGGTTTTTACCGGATTCTCCAGACGTGTTAGATAAGAAGGACTTCTTTGGCCCTGAGTTCTACTAGAGAGCCGTCTGCTATCTGTGTATTTGGATATTACAGTGTTTATCCAGCCTCTTTCATTTGATCAGATCGCCCACTTTTGTTTTGGGCCAGGTTCTAGTTTAAACTAAAAGCATTCTCTTTACATTTTTCATGCTCGTGCTACCTCATTGCTGTGATCGAAAAAAAAAACAGTAGTAACTTCTGTTTGGTATTATCAGCAACACATGTCTACGCTTCCCTGTCATTCTGTTTCAGCGTACAGTACTTAAACATCACACTCTCGGCAGCATTTTCCAATCATAGGATTCGTTGCAATAATTGTTGCACTGCAGGTCTGTGTTGGTGAATGGTCAGGTTGGAGGGCGGGATGGGCTCGTGTGTGCCTCTTCCCGGGAGGATGTGTGCACCGAAACTGTTTATTTTATTTATTCACAAGATAGCAAACAGTTATGTTTTTTTTTAAAAGGTATTCTAGACTTTCGTCTCATCTTTCAGAATCAGAATTACTGGTCCTCCTGAGGAAATCAAGGTATGACAAGTAAAGTTCTGCATATTGTTTTTGTTGTTTTTAAAGAGGAACCACCTCCCGTACTGCCCCTCTACTCCCCTCTTTCCAATGTGAGAAGCATCGAGGCTTTGATGTTTCATTTTGGGGTGCTTTGTCGCGGGGGGGGCGGGGGGGGAGGCCTTTCGATCACAGGAATGAGCTCTCCCTGCAACGGCGCCTCTCTTCTTAAATCTCCCATCCTCCGCGAGATGTGAGTGTGAGAGCTGAGAGAGTTGTTCTCTTCCTCTTTCTCTTCAAGCTCCCTTCTCCTCTCCCAAGCTTTCGGCTCCTTCTTTCAGGCCTCCTGCGTCTGTCCACGTCTCTCTTGGCTTCGTTCCTGTGATAAAGCACTGCTGTCGGCCATCTTTTTTTTTCTTCAAATTTTCTTTTTTTTAAATTGGCTGGCGCTGGTAGTGTTGATCTTGGTCGACGTCAGTCAATGTTGTTTACGCCTTATAGCCAATGCAACAGTCTCCTCTGACGCCTTTCACTCAGTCTTTCAACCTGCTCTGTGTTGTGTGTGTGTGTGTGTGTGTGTGCATTTTTATTCAAGTATGCACCAACAAGGCGCACTCGTTAAAATCAGATCAATCCCAAATTTCTTCTCCAAACATCCCTCTTCAATTACTTATGAGAGAGTTAATTACTATATTTGAATGAGATCCCATGTTCATATTAACGGGAGTGTCTGCTGGCTCAATGAGGAGCGTGATACATGTGACTGGCACTTTGCTCCGTGAGGCAGAGACGTGCACGTGTGAGACGGCCTCCGGAGAGGGAAAGTTGGCCGCGGCAAACACACAGTTGCACTTGTTGGCGCTCGGTTTTGCATACCGTAAACTTCTTTACACCGTGTGATTAGACAAGTTCAATTGGTTTTCCAGAAAACGTGTTAGGAAGATGAAAGTGAGTAGTTTGTTGTAGGTTTTGCTGCTCTCCGAGGCGGTTGTGTGGTGACAGTATGTTGTTGCCTGTATACGTTTTTCCTTCTTAAATATTTGAAGCATTCTTTAAGGCAGAAATGAGAAAATTAACAGTTTTTATCGGATGTCAGATGATTTTATTCAACTCTTTCAGCAAGGGAACAACTATTTGCTGGACACAAAATGTAATCATATAACTGGCTGCGACTTATTAATAACCAAATATGTAATTTCTTGAAACATTTACAGAGTTGATAAATTCCTGAAATGTTCCTGTACGTGTTTGTTTTGCCCAAAATCGGAATATATCAAGATTCAGCTAGTTGTGCCAACCCGATCCTAGAGGCCATTTCTTCACCTGCTTCTGTCAGCGAGGGTCAAATGCACTAATGAAATGTGTGTGAACATATGTGTATACCCATTGCATGGCAGTGCAAATTCGGACTATGTCTGGCATGCATAACGTTTTAATGAATGCTACTCAGGTCACACTTTTTTTTTAAAGGACCATGGAAGGGCAGTATAACTTAATGGATGCTCAATGTATCTCTGACAGCCCTCCAAGGACGTTGCTAAAAAAGCACTTCAGCCCTTCACTGTCTAAGCTGGAAGGCCCCCCCCGCCCCTACAGGACACACACACTCACACATCATAGTGTTACGTTTTCTAAAAGCACTTTGCTTTCTTACTCACTTAGTTGGCCTCTCTCAAACCGACATGGGGTGATTTTATGTGACGGGCTCGCACCCTCTTTTGTAAATGACATGAAGCAGTTGTTGGAAAAAGCTGCTGTAACTTGTCCCTCCTCCACATCAGCCCTTTTTTTCAAAATGTAGCCGGGCCCCCTGTGCCTAATGCACCATTACGCTGCTATAAATACGCTTTTCCATAGACCATTGCGATGATTATTTTATTTCAACTTACCGTGATGGGTGTCATCAGTAAAAAAAAGGGGAGACTTTCTGCTTCAAACAATGTTAGACCAGCAGTTCTAATTTTATCCCTCGACCGTCTGATTATTACAGATGTGAAAAACACTTGAATAATGAGCCAGCTTACCGTTTCCTCCTTACGTACGGCCTCCCTTTGCAGGATGTGTATTTGCTGCGTGATGTTTCACTAATTGCCCCCCCCCAGTACAGAAGTTGTTCTTGATCAATGCTCCGCTGTATACACAACCGCCTCCCTCATGGGTTCGTGTGGTTAGCAGAAGGTACTTTTACGCTGAGAGCAAAGAAGCACTCGTTTCAATGGTGAATACAGGTCTCTCTCACAAATGACTGGAGCTTTTTGGCTCTTTGAACCGTAACAATGGAAGAGGGACACAGACTCTTTCTTCACCTGCCCTCGCTCATATTTGATTTGCCACAGAGACAAAGTACAAAATGTATAAAGTTACATACACATTTTACAGATGGTATTAGTGCATCACTACTAATTCATGCTGTATTTATTCACCTTTCTCTGAACTGATTTACTTATTCCCTTTAGGAATAATGAAATAATACATTTGAACTCAGTCCAGGTCTGTGAGGTGCGCCTCTGTGTGTCCTCGCCTGTCCTCTCGTCAGGATTACATTGTCTCTGCTTTGTTTAGCAAACACCTGAAGGTGTTTCTGCAGTCTGTGTGTAGTTACTGTATGTGTGTTAATAACATGGAGCAGAGAGCTGCTTTCACGAGCGGCCTGTCCTTGTAGTTAAACCGGCCTGTAGCACTTGGTCGTGCTCTGCAGCGGTGTTTGGTGATAAAGACATCTTCCCTGGCAGTTAACTGGCGACTACCCCTGCAGTTATTATGGTCTGTGAGGGGAACCTATCACGCTGTCTGGAGACAGCCGCCTTAACAAGACTCCGTCAAGTTCAAGTCCCTTTTCTCTGTAGCAGAAGGGGCTTCTCTTTTTATCTGTTTCCTATGCTATGGCTTTAGGTAGGCACCGTTGGCGGTATGTTTTTTCTTCTCTTGAAGGAGGCCCAGCAGGCTTTCTCTCTGAAATGTTAATGTTCATTTCTGTTCTTCTGCAAAAGGAACCCCCACATCTCTTCTTCCTTCCTATTCTTTCTTTTGTTTTTAAACCCTGCAGGGGAAAATACACTGTTCTTTTTTCTTTTCTTCTAAAAACAGTGTTCAGCCAGCTGTTAGATAGCCACTGTCTCGATGAGGTTTTTCCCCCTTTGCTTGCCTGTGGCTTAAATCTCATCAAAGGAGACAGGTAGTTAATTAGGAGAAAAGGGTCGTTTCCAAATCCACTCTATTGTATTTTCACCCCGAGGGACAGGGGGTTATAAAAACTATATTTGTTTTATTACGGTTGATGTTAGGAGCACATGACCAGAGGTTAAACCAAGCTAATGTAGACCTTCAATCACATTTGAAGCACTAAAGAGGGATATCTTTCTTCCAAAACCATTTTCCACCCTCAAATATGTCCCAGCAAGTATGAACTCTAATTTCTGCCACAGTAGCGTCCCGGACTTCATTTATTGACTGTGACTATTTTTCCATCATCAGTATCTTTACTATAGATGTTCTTCATTCATAAATTTAAAACATAATCCAAAATTGACACTCATTATAGATCAACTGCTGTAAAAACAGATTATTTCGGCCGTTTCTTTCAAGTTACAGAGTGTACACCCATTCCTCTCTAGTCCCGACATGTACCGTAGCTCACAAGCTTACTGCACACAAAAGCCTCAGACACATACATAAACACACACACACACACACACACACACCTGTTGTATAAGATGTGCACGCATATAGCGGATGAAAGGGGACTTCTATCATGGCTTTTTAACACTTTTCATTTTACGGGTTAAAGCGCCACAAAGATTAAACGAAACTTGATCTGACGTGGCTCAGCGGCAGCTGACAGGTTCGAAGGTAATTAAAAGTGCCCTTTTGCCCGATGACTGATGCCAGTGCGGCCGGGTGGTGTGACGCCAGCACATGGGTGGAGGGCACGGACTGGCCCGGCGCTCACAATGATGGGCTTTGTAGGTAGCGCGGATGGAAGGAAAGGCTCCATAATGTCAAGCACGTGCTGGATTGAGTCCATGTATTCAGCTCCTCCTCAGAGCATTTAACACCTTCACACAGCTGGGTGAGGAGGAGTGGGAATAGCAGGTGGTGGAAAGCCCTCCTGCAGGAGGAGCTGCAGAACAAGGGACTGCATTCCTTGTGAATCACATGGTGCAGGATTGTTTGGAGTGTAAGATGTATTTTAGTTCAAAGAGGGGTTGCACGACAGAGGTGGTCATATACTTTGCAGCTGCATTAAACATTAAGTCGTGAAACTGGACTTCAGCTCAAACACAATGCAGCTGCCAGAGTTCTCACAGAAACAAAAAGTAAAAAGAGTGATCCTTGCATCCATTTGAGCATCTTTGCAAACTATTTTTCAGAGGGATTAGAGGGAAAACCTGGCCACACCATCATTGATGTTACCGGAAAGGTACGCCGTTCATGCCACGACAACTTACTGCCGAGTAATTAAAGATACAGCGGATGGTTAACTTTTCACATGAGAGGGATATTAATGTCTTCTGAAGAAAGCGGATAAGAGCATTTCCCAAAAAGGCAAACTCTTACAATATGGGTCACAATGGTCAATGGTCATCGTCAAGTGAAGAATAGTCTCACATAACAACACCGATGCCGGCTTTGTAAATTCATTAGCTCAAGTCTGCCGGCTGTGCAGTGATGCTGCCGGCTCCCAGTCGCCCTGCGCTTGTGTTTGGCTGGCGTGTGGCCACCAGATAAGACCCTGAGTCGCACAGGAGTGGTATAGATAAGCGTAGCTCTCCGTTCCTGTCCGTGTCATTGTCTATCTCCATCTCTCTCTCTCTCTCTCTCTCTTTCTGTCCTCCCCCGCGCCGACGCTCTGTAAATTTCTTTTTTCGACTCAACTGCTCCCAAGGCCGTGGTGGGATGGATAACCATCTACCCTTTCAGCAGAAGCCACTGGCCTATCCGTCTCCCTGTGGTCTCCATGTCGGCCCTCTTTCTCCCTCCCTCTGCTCTGCCTTCATCTCGCTGCGATAGGATAACCATCTAGCCTTTCGGCACAGGCCAGGTCTCTCTAATGACTGTTTCCAGTGGGGGAGGACAGCGGAGAATCTTTGTCCCATTACAGGAGCTCGTAGGGGGAAAAGGGGAAGTCTATTCTGTTTTTCTTAAATATTTGGACATCACCACAGAGAAGGACATTTAAATTTAATGCAAGATGAGATGATAAGAATCCTGCCTCTTTAAATTTGACTTCAAGCAGAAAACAAAAAGTCATGGGTCTCATCAAAAAGTAAACTGCCAGCCGGATGAATCATTGTGTTTCTCATCCCACCCAACCTCTAGTCTGTGTTTCTCAGATGCAACACTGCGGCTAAAAAAGTTAGGACGGGAAGCCAAATTTGGAAAGAAGGAGAAAGTTGAAGGGCTTGACAAAGAAGAAACTTCCAAAAGAAGGATGTTTGAGAAAATGTGACGTCTGTTTAGGTGATGAAAGATTTAAAAAGCTGGGGATAAAAGAAACTAAGAGGTGCAAGACAGAGTTTCAAGTTCCACGTTTAAAGCTTAGCTCTGCAGCAAACCAACAACATTTTGACAAACAGGAAATACGGCAAACTTCCATGTCAACAGGCACACGAGCTCTGAGAGGAAGGCATTAATAGAGTGTACGACTGAGCGAGCGAGTGGAGGTATGTCAGAACGACAGACAGCGGGGATAATACGAGGGAGCCAATGAGCAAAGAACTGCTGCACCTCCCGAGTTCATGAGTACAGACTCGACGAGCATTGAGGTTTTTCTTTTTAAAGAAGAAAACCTACAATATGAAAAGCCCCTCTTTCAGGCCCGGACTGAAAGCCGTATTAGACAGGGGCATAGCGAGTGAAAGACACAAACATTCCTTCCACACATCTTGAGGCGTTACCTGTCAGTGCGCCGCGTTAAAGCTGCTCCCACACGGGCAATGTGCCAAGATTTGGAATTTCTAAAGGCCTAAAGGGAGGCCTGTGAAGGGCTCAACACCCGACTGGCAGTGAGTCTTTTGTTAAGGGAACTCATTTTACATTATAGCCAAATAACATTAATGTTTCAGTAACGTGTGCACACCTCTGATCTTAAGCTTCTAACACTATTCCCAGCACTATTCATAGTATCTGTTTTTGGTGTATAGTGCATATCTTTTTCTCTGCCTCTGACTTACATTCTCGTCTGACCTTCTTTAGCATCAGACTTGTGCATCAGTTACAAGCCCTTCTGGATGTAATTCCGTCACGGCGATGGTGAAGAGTAATTTGCTGTGGTTCCAGCCGATCTATCTGTGAAGAATGCTTGGACTGTGCTGCACAAAACATTCATTCTCAAACTGCCCATAATCTGTCCCGTGTCCCTGTCAGCGAGAGAGAACTAATGATTTTTTACATCATTAAGCTTGTTTCAGAGCTTGAAGGGTCATTCTGTGACCAGTCAGCCTTTCACTGTCACGCTAACAAGTACTAACCCAAGACAAATTCACTCGTACCAATAATGGAATGTGTGGAGATTTATGTTGTTTTTCCGTCTTCGAGTTTGATAGAGGGCAAGTGGTCCAGTCTGACTGTCCAAATTATTATTTTTCCAGGAAAGGACTTTACTGTTGGTCCCAGTCAAAGAATATTCAGCCACGTGAAAGCATTCAGTTAAAGCGATAATCAGGGGTTATTACAGTTCAACCAATAGCTCTCTGGTATCGTCATTATGCAATCTTTCCATTCCAATGGTTGCATCACTGATAAAAGTGCTTGTTTTGAGATGTTTGGTATTCCTTGCATATCGCATGCAACCTCCTAAAAACACACGGTAATTAATTGCAAACTTGCAACAGCGTTACATTTCATTATTATTGCTCCGATGTGTGGCCCACCGCCCATTTAGTGCGCGTTGGTGTAGATCTAAAGCCAGGTCAAAGTTCACGATACAGGCTACAGGTATGGAGTTATTTGTCTTATTCAAGTTTGAAGAAGGTTTACCCAATCCACAAGTCGTTTTCCAGCACAATTGAATACCAACACATAAACAGAATGTTAACTTTGTATCGTTACTTAAATAAAATAAAAATACCAACATTTGCAGTCACCATTGTTCGTGCACCGCTAACGTCGTGAAGGTGCGTCCCATCAGGTCCCCTTTTTTCCCAAAGAAGCACAGGCCCAGCTGGGCGCATGTGGTTCTATAATTATTATTTGGAAATGGTCAAGGCCCATTCTGTTTTGCATCAGGCAGGAGCAGTGTGCGACATCAGCGATGCACGGCCTACATAGAACAACGATTTGGTGGCCTGGTTTCTGGAATGAGCTGCTGCGGTGAGGGGGAATCTGTGGTGTTCCATGAGACCATTTACTGAGGTTTGCAGAAGGAGCAGCCCGGTTGGACGCGAGGAGGAAAACAAACCACAGCCTTAACAGTTCTGACATTTCTCGAAGCATCTTTATCTTCGGCTTCGTCCTGTTGCTTTCCAATGGTTTGCGTACATCAGTCTTTGTATCGTCGTCTGCCTACCTCTCTGCCCATGGTGAAACTGTCTTCCACTCCATTGTCTTGTCGTTGCCCATTGGCCGTGTGGCTTTCATGTTTCAGTTTAGTTTGCCTTTCGGTGTATCGGCCTGTGTGTCAGTTCGCCGTGTCTATCCGTCCGTTGTCAAGACATTTCACTGACTCACAGTGACTAAGTGAGGCCTGAAGGGATAGCCTGTTCTGACCTGACTTCAAAATAGACAGCTTGGCACGCACACCATGCACACACACAACGTCGTCCAAAACAGAGCTTTCCTTGTACAGCGCCAGTTCCCATGTCGGCCCCTGTTTGCAGATCTGGCTTCTAATATGAGTCACTGGTTAGGGGACTCACGAGCGGCCGTTTGAGAACGCTCATTGAAGCCAAAATGCGTCTGATTGTCAGTTAACAGCAACACACGCGGGGGAACACAAAGCTCGGTCTGTTGATCACTGATTAAAGTGCTTCTGTTGGTGCTTTGTCGATTGATCAGACTTCAGCAAGATTGTTTATTTTAATGCTTAAAGGCGGAGAGCATCGATTCTGCCAAAGCGGTCTCGCTACATCACCACTACATTGTGCAATGTAACGTCATCAAACACACAATGCCACTAAATGAGGGATGATGATAGTATTCATCGTGATTTTTAATACAGACAATTGACAACATATTACAGATAAGAGGAAACCCTCCAAGGTAAAGAGAACCAGACATAAATAAACATGCCAGCGTTTGAGGATCTGGGCAAGTGTGGAACTGCTTTTTGGAAGCCCAGATTCCCTGGCCAAATTCCCAGAGGCAAAGGTAGGAGGGGGCGGGGGCACGAACTCTGTAATGGACTGAGAGAAGTGTCTGTGCTTTGATCTCATGACTGAGGCAAATATTGCCAGTCATAAGTGCCGATCTCTGATCAGATTTCCCAGCATTTAATATGTATCTGACTCATTATCAAGGATCAAAGAAGATGTCACTGAGGATTTGACAACCTCTACATCTTGAATTTGAAAACAGTTTGATGGGAGTGGCATGGGTGTGTACTTGTGGGTTAAGAGCTGCTGATTGACAGCATTTAATGGGGGCCTTTGTACTGTGACAGCAGAGAGAAAAAGCGACACTTTAAATGGTAGAATTACTTATTCTATCAAATGTTCCGTTTGTCTTGTATTAAAAAAACGTTCCTTCTTTCTGTGGGAGGAAAGTTAGAAGCATCAATCTTAGCGGACAGCTTGTAAACGTCTATGTGATTATTATTATTTAGTTCCTCCATGAAGTAACAACTGCCCTACCAATGAGTCTACTGTATTTTTCAGTTTTTCATCTGATACACAGTATGAAGTGAAGTGAGGTTGAGAATGGGATTTCATGCAATGCATAAAATGCTGCGTTCCGGTAATTATGCATTGTGCAGTTTCAGGAAATCATCATGTGTGAACAGGTGTGAGAACAGTCTAGTGAATCAAAGGTTTTGGCAGGTAACAACTGTGCCTGCAACTCCCCTGCAATACCGTGGGGAAGTATTATTCATTAGTTTAACTGTCAGATGTTAAGTCATCTGGCAGAGGGTTGGATTTACGATAGATAAAATGTAACTCTCTTATGACTGTCTCTGGCTGCTCATCTGCTCATGTTGGATATTAGGGGGAATAATGCCCTCTAAGTAAATACGCATCAAGTGAGTGAAAATAGTTATCTGAAGGTCACTAAATAATTTGGCTCTTTGTGAAATTGTATCGTCCCCTCTGCTTTTCCCTGCACACACCGCCCTGGCTCTTTTATGTGCTCACCTTCACATGTTTTTCTCCCACATATATCTTTCTCAGCTGCATCACCCACCAGCTTCCACGTCTGTGTCTCTGACTCAGTCCTCACTGAAGGTTTTTTAAGCCCTTGTTGCTTTGAAAGGCCCCGACAACAACAGGTCAGCTTCTCTCTATCAGCCTCTCCACCTCTCAGCAGCACGAGGCAGAGTGCAACTGGCTCCTTTGTTGGTTCTTGCACCATCAGGAGACAAAAGGCACAAAGGGAAGCTTGCACTCTTAAAAGTGTCGAGCCATGAACTTTCTATCTGCACAAATGGCTTTGTGATGTACCGCTATTATTTTCTTTGGCTGTGTAGCCCCTTTTACGTATACAATTGGGAAAATGTTACATGCCAATGTTTTTTTTTTGCAAATGCAGTTCTGGTAATGTAACCTCAGGACCTTGAAACATGTCAAATCTCTTTACTGTTCTCTTTAATGGCTCTTTAACCCTTTGGAGACGAGAATGCCACACCCATGATAAAAAAGTGTAATAACTCTGGAACTACTATGTGTACAATTTACGTTCGTTGGGGAACCTTAAATTGTGTAACAATCAATGTTACTGTTAAAAAAATGTCTCATTTTATGGTATTGGTTCTTGTTTGGGCCCCAATTGGATTTAACAGCTAGTGTCATTCTCAATTAATATTGAGAGTTTACAGGAAAGTAGGACCTTTTCCCCACCACTACCAATGGGAATCAATCAACCAAAATATACATATCATAAGAAAAATCTGAACAGAAAAGGCCCTTCCTTTAATTCTTAATGCAATTTTTGTAATTCAGCCTTTTTCAAAGCAAATATATTCCAAACAGTTCTGTCCACCATGACAAGACAATCAATGTTCCTTTCTAGGAAACCGTGAATGCTGAAAAGTCAAAGGCTGCAGCGTTACGGGTTTATCATGTGAACAGGGCCCCTCTTTGTCCTCATCTCCAAGGGTTTGGTGGACTTCACTGCATGCGGTTACACGGGAGACAGGAGGACTGGTCGGCGTCATGTGACAGGACCTTCTGCCTGATGTGTTTCCTGTCAAAGACCTTTGCTGGATAGTCAGTGGAAAACTCACCACCCTCACACACACACACACACACTCCAAACCAACACTCCTCATTCTTCCACACACAGAAATGAGGTCAGCTCTTTCCTCGTTTTATTTTGAGATGGCCTACAATACAGCAAGTCTAAGAAATAGTTCAGCGGCAGAGCTTTCTTCGGAGAAACCTTATCACAGACCTTTCCACTCCGTCTGAGATTTGAGATTCGGCAGGTCGGTAAACACGCAGACAAGCTCAGGTTAAAACATGCCTGTTACAGGCAGCGTATAACTAGGACAGTGTGTGTATTCACTGTCGCCACGGTGTTTTGTTAGTTGTCTATTGTCAAGTATTGTCAAGTCTAAGTAAATGACATTCTGCTGCTGTCGGAATTAATCTCATTCAACAGACAGGTGAAAAAACAAAATGGTAGGGACTGGAAAGGAGTTGAGAGGACACTGAAAAAGGCAGGACATGAATGGGCAAGTTGGCAGGCTTGTTGGGAGCCTACCAAAGCACACTGTGGCTGTACCTGCTAAATGAATGGGACAGGCCACTGTCACCATCTAAAGCAGCTGGCCCTCACAATGGGGGGCTATTGTGAGCCGGAAGGAGAGATGCATTGGGGCGTATTCATGTGTGTCTCATCAGAATGGGTGTCTAGAAGGACTTCCGCTTCCTAAATACAAAACTGGTTGTAATCTATCGTGAGATCCCACAGCTTTAATCCAACACAGCACAGTGTTCCTCAAAATGAGGAAATAAATAAAGTTTTAGTGTAGGTTGACTCCCTTTTTTTTGCTCACTCACATTCTCTTTCTATTTTCTTGGGTTGGAAAATGCCATCGCTGATCCATTTCACTAGGTGAATAATGACATTATCACACTTGTTCTCCAGTCTGATGATCCAGCACCTGGTTCACATCTGTTGTTATGCGAGATGATATAAACAGGAAGACAATTCATAATAATATTATTCACTTTTGAGTTTTTCACATGGAAACTATTTGGTTTTCTTTAAAAGGTCACACCCTCTACGCAAGTTAGCATTTCTTTTAGCATTTCTCTTTTAGGATAGGGCAACAGATGACTCACGTGACTCAACATGAGCACCCATTTATGGTGAAATTAAACGAACTAGCAGATGGTCAGGAGCGGAGGTCCAGTATGTCTTATCGTGCTGGATCCCGTCTTCTCTCATCCCTTCCTGTCCTTTGCTGCACTCTGCTTCCCCTACTTAACTCCATTATCTCTGCTCCATTTGTTAACACAGACTTGACCACTGAGTTAATCACGACCACAGCTATTACACTCAAACCAAGTAATCTTCCCTCCGCAGCCCACATCATTACATTATTCCCCTATCCAATGAGTAGCTGATGGAACTTCCCAGCCCATTAAAAGTAGTCTGACTCGAGTACACGTTTGTTTAGGGAGCCTCTGCAGAGCAATGCTCGCTGCTCCCTGGAGGAAGTCAGCGGGACAGCGACGGAGGCAGCATGCGGATCAGTTGGCCTCGCTCGTGTGGCCGCCACCTCGTCTGGCTCTACGAGCTATTTGTGGGACTCTCTGGCTGGCTCACGTTACCACACTGGTGAGCATTGAGGCTCTAGGTTAAAGCCTGGGTCACTCTGTGAGTGTGTGTGTGGGGGGGTCATAGTTTGGCGCACAAAGTAACCGGACTAACAGCATAACAGGAATGCAGGGTGGTAGCCGTTAGTCAGCCTGCAGCGTGTGCCTGGTTCGGCATGTGAGGTTTCAGTGTGCACAGCTGGCGGGTGAGATATGTGAGGCTCGGTTGCAAAACTTTTCACCTGTTTTAACCCTAATCCACTGCTCAAGTGTGGGTGAGTGACCACGTGCATGGGTCTTTTCCTTGGCATGGGCAATAATCTGCCGCTCTGGAGACAGACACACACACACACACACATACACACACACATATACACACGTCGTAATCAAATGTGCCCTCGGGTAGAAAAGCACCCAGATTTACCAACTGTAAACTTGTAACACGCCCTCAATTTCTGCATGCTCTTCCAAAGCTTCAGTGTCAGCGGGGTCAGAATACAACGTGAACTGTGGCCTAGTTTGGGTTACCGTGATGTCTAGCATTAACTCCTGTCTTCTTTATTATGACGGTCGTCTTATTAATTAACTACAATGCATAAAGGGTGCGGTTTGCCAGGCGGATCGACTTTGACGTTGGTCAATGCATATTGTTGCATGTCGGTTAGTGCTTTGTTATAGAAATTATTTCATTGCTCGGAAAAAAAGGTGCCAACTGCGCCCAGGCTGATTTTGGGGGTTGATTATTGAGCTCTTTTGTGTATTTGTAGAGACATATTAAACAGAATCAAACAGAGAGAAACAGAGAACCAGGTAACATGCAATCTCTGCTATCCTGGCAATCTTTTCCCCCCTATGTGTAACCCAAGACTGGTTCAGCCAGAGGTGTCCATAGCTCTAACAGTCAATATCGTAATAATATTGTATGCTAAGTAATATCGTATGCTAGGAACGAAACATGCACGCAAAACGTGTTTATCTTAAAACTTTGTTGTTAAGTGTTGTGCCACTGTGGAAGACGTTCTCCATTTCAGAAAATGGGTTGCATACACATTGTGCTATAAGGCAAAATAAGCCTTTGCACACGGCAATGGGAGAAAAAGATTACTCTTTATTGCAATTTTCCGCCTTACCAATGTGAAGGACAAAGCAATAAGCTGTGCACAAATGAGGGCATTGCTTCAAATCCACCGTGAACGCTCTGAATAGTGAAAAGTCTGAGTTCCCCAGCTCAATCAGCATAACACCTGCACAGGTTATAACCTTCTCCCGATTGACGGAACTAACGTGGCTTCAAAACTTGTCACAGGTGTGAAATGGTCTGACACCCAGTCCAGAAAGAAAGAAACATACGCTGAATAGTGACACAGTGACGGTGACCTAACTGAACCCACGGACTTCCGTTCACAGACTCCCAGACACTTTGGCTTTGAGTGATTTGTAATTTCCTGTCGCCTTGTGTTTCCCACCGCCTCTTAAAGCCGCTGACTGTCAGTCTCTCCCACGACCCTGTTCGGCGTTCCCACATTACTGTTTAATAGGAGCCTTCCTCCCTGGTGAATAGTGATACGCTAATGGTTTAGGGACTTGCTCACCATCAAGCAGCCGTATCCGTCAAAAGAAAGGGCAAAAAAAACCCCTGACTGTTATGGGGTTAATAGTTGCCCTAATTCCCCCCCGCCCCACGCATAGCCTCATCGTTGGGGGGGGGGGGGGGGGTGATGCATGTGTGTCATTTTAGGAGATTTTAGGATTGGCTTGCTTCCTCCGTGTTGATTGGCCTCCCACAACTCCCACTCTGTTCATTTGAATACTTTTGAATAAATTATTTTTTCTACTTTGAGCAGATTTTATTTGCGTGGGGTTTTGTTTCGTCTACCCAACTCTGCATTTTATACTCTGCAATTTGTCATCTCTTCCGAGTTTATTCAGACTGCAGCAAAAATCCGGGAACAATAGCGACGGGAAATGCACAGGGTAGGCTGGAAATTGGTCAAAGAGTAGACCTCTAAAGTACGAGCAGTGGTCTTGTGCTATGTAATTTGTTTAGCTATCTCTAATAGCAGGGAATCGGTTGTCTGGTATCAGAACTAATTGAATGTCTCCAGCGTTATCATTGGCTGCCCTCTTTGTCGTGGCCCTTACCTCTAAAACAGCTACTGTCCAGATTTAGCTGTCCTCCTCTGCTGATTACTGTATTGTCTTCTGGTTATTAGATTTAAAGTGTGTGTGTGTGTGTGTGTGTGGCAGGACAAGAGGGGGAGAGAATAAACTCTAAACTGTAATAAACTGTAAGAGTAGAAGCGAGAGTCTGCTTGTTAAGGATACATTTCCCTCTACAGATTTCCTCTAGATTTTTACACAAAGACACACACTTACTACACAATGCAGTTTACTGAGCCAAATGGAGGCGACTGCCCTGTTTTGTAACATTAGCCGACTGGAAACGTGATGCTCTTTTACAGGTGACCTTCTTTCGCCGTGTGCCAGATGTGTTTCCAGAACGTTTGCCCGTGTTTTTAAAACTGCACTTGTGCGTGTCCAATCGGCAGATTGTGTCTACAGAAAGTCATTACTTTTGTATTAATATGTGAAATGGACCCTTTGTAGAGGCTCTTGCTGCCCAGGCTGCATGCGGACGTTTCCCATGCCCATCTCTTGGTGTTTGTGTGCGTGTGCTTCTCCTTGTGAGTGTGTTGTGGTTTTAAGTGTTTATTGTTCTTTGCACAAATGTCCTTCAAATGGCAGCCAGCTAGCGGATTGCTCTTGCAAAAAGGGCCACGGGCCAGTAGTACACAGTGAAAGCAGTGGAGGCATTTAAACGTGCGTCCGAGGTGCTGACGGAGAGCAGCTGACCCCGTCGAGCTTCTCTCTCTCTCATCCTGCCTCTGTTTTTTTTACCCAAGCATTTCTTGATACTCCCGTCGTCACTTCCTCGCCGCCGCATGGCAATCCCACCGACTTACATTAAAGATGCCTTTTAGATGCTGCTGATAGATGCTCAAAGTCACCTTGTCCTCCGAGCCGGGCCTCCTGTCGTCGACTTTGGTGTTCAAAGAAAAAAAAAAGTCCTTTAATTGACTCACTGCAAAGAGTTGGTCATGTTGAGGCACTTGGAAACTTGGTTGCGATGGGATGCACGCTAACAACTTCACTAATCACTCATTACTTACTTCTACACTGCGTGTCTAAAGGCCTTTGCGACGCGATGATTCAGACATAAGGTAAATAAAGGTTTTGAGTCGCTTTTGAGTCGCAATAGTATAATGTGTGCAAACGGCGAAGCTTTAATGATTAGACTGAGGCCTGGACCTGAGCGTGTTCATCCTACAGTATTAACTACAGCGAGAACAGGACCGGGGAGGGGGGTTACTGCACATGTTATGTACAGTGCATGAGAGAGCATTGTATGTTTTGTATGTTGCAGATATTTGTGTGTTGTTAAAACCTAAAAGGGTCAAGGTTGGGGTTTAAAATGCTGCAGAAAAGATGTGTAGTCTTATTTTGCTGTTAAAATGATCGGGCTAATGATCATTATAATTTAGTTAGTAACCTCTCCTTGCACAGTTTTCAAGCTAATGAGACACACTGGATATAATATAGAGATGTTCTTATAGAGATTGCACGTACTAAAGCCACAAACTGCTCTAATTATCCCCTGTGGATGTGTAGCAGCGCAACACAAAGCTTTCTGATTCATGGGATTAGCAGCATCATCCCTCCACGGTTTGATTCTGACATTATTGGGGTCTCTCCAACAATTATAATATTTATTCAAATGTACTCCCACACAGGAACAACAGCACGAGAACAAAAAGGCCTCACAAAGTGTTGCCATCCTACAACCTTTTGATATTTGTTTGTGCGCCGCTTAACGTCTCGGTGTGATCTGTTGTGCACCGCTCAACCCGGCGCCTCGCTCCTTGTTTTCAAAAGACATTGCGCGCTTCTGCTTTTTTTTTGTTTTTTTTTCTCCTTTGAATTGGTATAACATATGCGTGTGTCTGGGAAGCGCTCGCGTCTGGCAATAATAACAGCAGGGAGGATTCTTCAAAAATGTTGCATCACACGACGCGCTCTCTCGTTACCTGCAAACGGCCGGCGCCCACGTGACGCCTTCGGCTTGCTTAGTGCGGTGGATTCGCAGCATCGCGTTTACGTCTTACATCGTTTCGCCTCATTTTCAGCCGCGGCTTGGCTCCCGTTTTAACCGACTTTCAGTCTCTCACATCTTTTCAAACGAATGCGCGTCAGGAATGCTCGTTAAAAGTGAAGGTGGAGACGAGGCGGCGCTGCTGCTCCTGATCAGACGGGCGAACGCGTTCAGCTCCACCGCCAACGAGCGGTGTTTAAGGCCACAAGAAGCCACTGGGGCTAATTCTCCCTGTCCTGTGCATGTTCACCGCTGGCTACTCAATGCCGCAGCAACGCAGCCGCTGTCAATCTTAGCTTTGTTTAGCGCCGACTGAATTGAACGAACCTGTTAATGCTAATGAAATGCTAATGCTAATGCTGTGTTTGTCCCTTTTCTGCTCCGCTTTTCTCCATCATCTCATTTCCGCACCCCCCAAACCTTTCCCTCCACCCACCAACATCCTCGCTCCTCCTCTTCTTCATCCGCCTGTCCTCCGTCCAGGGGAGCACCTGCGCATCTGCCCCCAGGGGTACACCTGCTGCACCAGTGAGATAGAGGACGACTTGGCCACGCAGAGCCGCACGGAGATGGAGGGACTCCTCAAAGAGGCCGGCAGAACCTTGCAGAACTCCCTCATTGGACAGTACAAGGCCTTTGATGGTGAGTTTGTATATTGTGTGTGTATATATATATATATATATATATATATATATATATATATAATTTGGCCGACCTTTGTCTCATGACACATTTAGTGATTGCTCCACATGCACCATCACAACACCGCAAACAGCAAACATATACTTTGAAATGCAATCACCAAATCTACTCTGAAGCATGACAGAATATTGTCAAGACCCTTAATAATATGAATGAAAATCATTCATTATTATTTGCCGTGCTGTGAATGTGAGCTGGGAAAAATGAGCGAGACAAGGAAAGAGAGAGCTGAGGGAGGGATTTTCAGTCTTAGCACATTGGCGCACCAAGGCAATTACTTGTGTCTAATGATCTGCTCCAGTTAATAGAAGGGTGTCTCTGTGCTGCACTTGTTCCTCTCGGCCAGTTGGTGACAATGGATCCGTCAGCCGGGGCGCTGAGCTTGGCTAGTTAGTCTGACCCTTTGAAAACCCAGTGGTTAGTGGCAGAGTGACATTTCTTTACCCTCCTTCTGGCGCTGTCCGGCTTTCTCATGGTCCCTCCTTAGCGCTCAGGGGGGCGGGTGGCTGTGCGAAAGACAGACAGTCCCCCAGGACACACACACACACACACACACAATTCTGACCAGGACATTCAAATGAACTCAAAGGTAGTTTATGTCATCTCACAGTTCTTGAGCTTTCCCAATTTCTCAAGAAAACAACTCATTTAGAGCAGCGCGCCTTTTAAACAACACCGCCTACAGACACATATTTTCAAGTAGCACTCAGCTCCGGCCTATAAACAGTCTAATGATGTGCATCCAAAAACTCGTAATTAAATACACAGATACACACGGCACCAGCGCGGTTACTTGTGTTGCCTCAGAATGATGTCATTTGTATCTTGTTTTTGTTCATCTGTGCTCAGAATTGATGTCTTTCTGTTGGCCGTCCGTCCGTTCCATTCTCATGAACCAGATAACTGAATTCCTGAAGGGAATTTCCTCCCAAACGCCTACAAAGGAACCAACCTTCAATCAGACTTGTTACTGTCTTGTTCCAACATGTTTGTTCGCCCGGCCTCGTTGTTCGCAGCCAGGCAGCCCAACACCTATAGTATCCAAATAAAGACAGCGGTCACTGGAAATGATTTGCTGGAATCAGGCATCTCAATGAAACTTAACACCCTTTATTCAATTTCTTCTCTGCTGTCAAAATCGCTGTTCCCCTTGTCCCTTTATCTCAACCTGTTCACCGTCAGATGGAGTTTGCAGAGCAGACAGAGGGAAGAGAGAAACATATGTGTGTGTGGAGAAAACCATCTGCCGCTGACTGTGTCCTCAGGAGGCGGGAGCTGAGCGATAGACGGGGGTTAATTGGAATATAATGTGTTACATTTGCTGCCGCGTGATGAGCGCAGTTTGGGAGGAGCCACTCGTTCTTACACAAGACATCCGCTTGTTACCCTTAGCTGATGGCAACGGGAAAAGGTCAAAGATAACGCACTCAGGCTTTCTAAGACAAATTCAGATTTAACCTTTCCAGAAGCAGTTGTTGGATCTTGGATGAAAATATTCACTGAAGTTGTTTTGGTTTAAAATGGTTGTAAATGAGATCATTCGGTGACATTGCACCATGCCGCCAGGCCCCGCACATCTGGCAGTGCTTAGCAGGGTGTGGGCTAGCTAGCGCCATGTGGCTAAGTGTAGGGTGTTACTGTTCCAGGCAGAATAGGACTTTTTAGGTCCAGGGACTTTGGAAGAAGCCCCAACCAAGCCACAGATTAGAGGCCCGGCATGCTCGCATACAGCTGGATCTGGGCCTGCGAGTGTGTAGCCTACACTCTATACATGTGACTATGCAAATGGGTGTTTATATGCACGTGTTGGTCAGCTTGTGATTTAGTATGTGTCACAGTCAAGATTTGATGGGTACACGGCACGTGTGGTTTGCGCTCTGTAGTGTAGTTCATACTGTGGACAGAGGCACACACTGCATTTCGTATCAGGTTGAAACCGCAGAGGAGGATAAATGGCGGGGGATGAGGGGACGAAAAGACATTGAGATGGATGCAAGGATAAAAAGAAAAAAAAATCCAGAGGAAAGGGGACATGTTGTCAGAGCAAGGGCAAAGATAAGAGAAAAACTGGTGGAAATGAAGCGTAAGCGAGAGGGCACGGGATGGACGGAGAAAGAGAGACAGGAGGTGACGGATGAAAGTGGAAGGGAAAAGGTCAGAGAGGATGATGAGAATGATGGCACCAAAGGGAGCTGCGGGTTAGATAGCATCTAGCGGTAGCATCTGACTCACTGTCCGTGTGTGTGTGTGTGTTCACTTGTGCTGCTGACGCCACATATAGCTATATACAAAAGCTTGAATTCTCACCCTCTAAAACAGGATATTTTGTGATCTAATCCCAAGACCAATAGTAAACAGAAAACTACTCCCAAACGTACCTTTTCCCCCTAATATTTGGATCGTACGGTGTGAGGGTTATACATAGAGCTTCCAGCGAGTTAATCTCACTGCTAACAAAAAGGGAGGTCATCGAACACCCGGCTTTTGTCCGTGCCTTGTTTGGAGAATAAAATGGTGATATTGTGACGGATTTGATTTCCTTCGGCCTTTGATGTTGAAAGAAACGATTGATAGTGCATTTGAACTGGTCATTTGTTCAATAAATCAAAGGGCTGTTGACGCCACATTGGTTTACGGCTCACGCAGGATTCAGTGTTTCTCATTATTTATTTGGCAAAACAAAACTAGCGAACAAACGTAAGAAGAAAGGAACTCCTATTATTGCCTCTCCTGTTGTGGTAAAACATCACAGGCCACCATGGGCCCACCCCATGCTGCTCCGGCCCACTCCCACGTGTAACATGAGGCGGCCATAGTCCTACCCAATTCATAAACAAACAAAAGGAAGTAATATAAAGAAACAAAATATACTTAAATGATACTAAACTCAAGAGAACAACCAAGAGAACAACCATTCTTGATACATACAAACAATCCAACCTAAATAAGCAAATTTATCTAATTTTTGGACACTCAAAATAAACTTAATTCTCAACTAGAGCGAAACCCGTACCACGGCAGCATTGCATTTCAGTTTCAGTTAGATTGGGTCATCCCGACTCTTCAACTCCTCTTCAACTCACCTACACAGACACACACACACACACATTCACGTAAGGCACACAGTATTTACGAGCGGCCGAATGCTTAATGGCCAGTGTTTTCCAGCCCATTTCATTTGAAGGCAGATCAGTGGTCATAATCTGATTTGAGTAATATTGGCTGGCTGGTTCTTGGGTACATTCATTTCTAGATGGCCGAGCAAAACTCGCTTATTCATTCATTTAAGGAGGGCTGTGAACATCTCCCAGCTGGACTGCTAAGTAATTCCATCTCCTCCAAGGGAGACAGACTGATGGGGAGCAATCCAAGAGTTTGACATCAAGCGTTCTCCGCTGTATCCTCTCCGATTTAGGAAACAGGCCCTAAACCTGGATCAAAGGAAAAGTTTGAATCGCATATTCTTCTTAGTGAATAGTCATCATCTGGAGTTCTGATACAGAGACAACCCTGTAACACAATGCGCAGACGAACCGGTTGGCCATTTTCGGCGGGAAAACCTAGCATTTCCAGCTTAAAACTGCAATAGGTTTGACTATAGAACCATGTTTCATTATGTGAATGAGGTGTGATACACTTAAGTGCTTGTATGGGATGGACAAAAACCAGGAATACTTATCATTGTAAGGCAGGATCATTTTACAGCATCACAAACTCCAGCCAAATGAAGACCTTTATGGTGCTATAAAGAGGAGACTAATTACGGGCTTCTGTATGTGATTAAATTAAGACAATATTATACTACCAAAGGGACTCATACACGGACAGCTGCAGACTCCACGGTTGCATAGAAGTTTAGTTCATGCTGTCCGCAAAATAAGCAGAGCCTGCACACACAACCTCTGATGAGGAAATCAGTCAGATCTTAGCGGACCTTTGCTTGGTCACGGAAGAGGAAAAACCTGACTTTAGTTTTAGCTAGGTATACCCAACATGTCAACCAAAGGTAAGCCTGGTCGTTTCCTTTTTACCTCTGGGTCACTAATCCCATGCTTCGATTGGACACCGGCGGCAGAAGCCTATCCGAAAAGCAGAATTCCTTCCATTAAGTAGCAGAATTGATTCAAGCCCACCTGCAGCCACCCTGTAATTTCCTTCTCTCAGGGTCACCTCTCTGATGATGTCATGAGAGACAAGGACATCTGCTCCATTGTGGTGCTCAATTGGCTCATTTTATCTTCATGCAAATCACGTCGGCGGGGACCTGGAGTACACTGGCCTGATTATGCCAAACACATTACTCACCAGGAGCGATAATGCCTTGAAGGGTGAAATGAAAAAAATAAGACGGCAAGGGACTTAAAGGGAAATTCTGTGACGGAGCAGACTGGCCAGCGGTGGAAAGTGGGATGACAAAAGGGGGAAAAAGCGAAGCAAATGATAGTGAGGGTAAGGAACGGTATGCAGTTTGGGAGGAAACAAGCAGCTGAAAAAGAGAACCAGATGGATGGCGACTTAAACGAGATGAAACAAATGCCGCATGCGAGAAAGAGAAAGAGGAACAAAAGCTCCCACAGAGAGCCCGGAGATAAATGACATGCATTATGTGATGCGGTGGCGTATTTGATATGAGTGAGCTTTTAATAGCATCTAAATGCTTGCAGTATTCTGTGTGTGTGTGTGTGTGTGTGTGTGTGGCAAGTGCTGTTATTGATGGAGAGTCAGACTGACAAATAAACAGTCTAATGGCTCCCATATCATCTTTTGTACTGTCACATCATCAGGACAGCAGCATTTGTTTGTGCCTGTTGTGATGGTTTTACTCGACGTCCTCGTGCAGGAGGGGGGGGACATGAGAAAGGGAACGGCTGAGGATCCTGGGTACTTGCGGATGGGTAATTGTTCTGGTAGAAAAAGTTGCGATCACAAAGCCATCTGGGGCCTGCTGGAGAGACGATGGGTGGGTTACAGAGCACAGCCTGCAACACAAGAGCTCCGCTTGTCTTTCTTTCTTTCCTTCAGCTAGAGATCAAGTGGCCTCAAACATACAGGAGGATGTTTGTGTAGTCGCTGTAATAGCCGTTGGTAAAACGGTTCACATTACGATTGATCATTTCTTAACCATGAGGGATTCAATGGAAATTGATGTCAGCCAAACATTTCTGTGACAAATGTCATGCATGGCCAAAAAGTCTTTTGAATACATTCTGCACTTGCAGATGAAAAATGCGATGGCATTTAGTTTACATGTGGCAACAGGAGGTGAGACTCATTCTAGTACAAACGGCTAATGTTGCCTGAGAAGGTTTGGATATCCCCTAATATTTATAGTCACCAGACATTTAGAGCGGCTCACTGAGAACGAGCACCAGTTCTCTCCTCCTCCTCTTGGCATACGTGTCATCTTTTGCTCTCTTTCCTCCTCGCCTAAAGAAACAACCCTCTAATTTCATCACTCAGCACTTGCGCCGAATTGCCAAATAGAATAATGGCTGTCAAATGTGAGCGGTAATTGCTGCTTTTTCCTGTCTTACAGCCTCTACCCGTTCACTGATTTTCCTTTGTTATCCGATCCTCCCAAGTCGCTGTCTGGTGCGCAGTGCCAAAGTCCATTGAATCTGTCAAGTTTCCCAGCTAGTTTTCTACTCATGGTCATTCATTGTGGTCAAGAGTAGAAATCTGCAGTGTGCTTGGTGTCAAAACTGCAAATGTATCTTCTTCTCTTCCCGAAACAAGTGTCCTTCTCTTGCAGAAAAAACTTGAACGTCGTTCAAAAATCTAGCTTTATTGCTGTATATTTAAACGATCCATTTTGCGTTCCTCCGACATTGTCCCGTGAATTTTGAAACGTTTCCTGCTCATGCGAAATCAGAGGAAAACCAAACTTAATGATTCTCGGGAGAGTAATGTGGGCTGAGTAGTTAAAGATTCTGGGATGTCTTGTCAAGCTGTGATTACTTAATCATCAAGCACATATCAGATTATTCAATCAGCTGGCGTTACTTGCAAGTGGCAAATGAAGACAAAGGCCAATGTTGCCGGACCCGCTAAACCCTCCATATGAGAACCCCGAAACTGGATTATCCTGCACCGAGCCGCACAAGCCTCCATCAGCTAATACCCCTGTGTGAGAAAGCAACTCGGGATCATTCCGAGCCCTCGGCAAGAGTGATTGGCAGCCGGAGGAACATCAATGCTACCTCTGCGTTGCTTTGAGTCTCCTGTCAATACGGCGACTTGACACGGGAGACGGAGTGAGGAGAGAGACTCACGGAGGTAGCGGTGACTTTTCTGGTGTAAAGTTCTGTCTTGGTTGACATAAGACCAGGAGAGGGTCAGAGATGGTGAAACACTAGACGGTTAATTCTACGGTTTGTGAGGGTTTGTGTGCACACTTAAATATGTGTGTTTGATCAGGTAGCGAGGCAGTGGGATACGGGACGACGGAATGGAGTTAAAATAAGATTCTGACATGTCAAGGTGGCCTGGATGTGAAGCTTAACGTGATTATAAATGAAATCATTAACTCCGCTCTCACCGCAGGAAGAAAGTCATTAAGACACGCACGCTTGACCCAGCTTATTCTAAGTGTGCGAGAGAAGAGAAAGACGGAAAGATACAATGTGACGGAGGGAGAGATTTTGACTCTTCTAATGTCACATTAAAGAATGAAACTGCTGTTAACTATGAGAGTATGCAGCCAATGTGGTAATGCAGTATTTCCACAGTACTAGAACGATACAATATTCATGTAGGACACATTATTGAAAAATCAGGAAACTTTCAGAACTATTCATCTTTGTTCCAGTTTAACCTATTCCATCAGAACAAAATCGGAAGCCCATTTTGCTCATTTTGAAGGCTTTTCCTATTGATTCCTTGGGAAGTATGACAACAGGCTGACTGGAAGGATGTTGTGATGAGATTGTAACGTCACAGTAAACTTGTTACAGGACAACGGTGAATTACAGCCTTGTTCTACTCTGTTGATTATTAGATTCCGTTTAGTGGACCCAGACGATATCATTTACTGTAAATAATGTGCAGGAAACTTTGAAGACATTTTAAATAAAGCTGATTATAAATTCTAGGCAATATAGCATGGTTTATTACACCTTCTTCATTACAATCTTTGGATCACAGTAAGTTTTACCTCACAACTAACCGACATCCCTTATATTAAGGCGTGGTTACGATTTTCCGAGGGGTGAGCTTGTTGCTCCCCGTACCATGAAGACACAGGCAGGTGGAGAACGAGGAAGGGCGTCGCGACACGCGAAAGCACAGGGGGGCTCTTGTGTCACGCTAATGATGATCATTATTCACTCGAGCTGAAGGGCAGAGGAGAACTGGACAGCGTGATGCCACTTACCGAGACACGTGGCGATCGCAGCCACGTAAAGGCAGTAGACGGCAGATAAAAGTAGCCTACTTTAGGCTGGAACTCATTGCGTTAAGCCAGACGTGAGGCATTTTTACAGGCTGGATGACAGTACACAGCAGCAGTGAATTCTAATGGGGATTAAAAGCAAAGCTGCACCAGTCTGTCCCGCCACTGTATATCCTCTATATGTGTGTGTGTGTGTGTGTGTGTGAGAGACGCATATGCAGCTCTCCTGGTACTTTGAGGCTGGCCCAGAGCTTTAGTTTCCAGACAGTTTGAGTGACGGAAGGTCACGGGAAAAGGGAAGGATGTGAACGTCTCCCTGCTAAACGAACACTGGACGTACGGCTGCTTCACGTCAGAAGCGTTTATCTCAGCAAGCTGTGTAATCTCAGAGATGATTCGCGTCACACACAGAGATACAGACGACACACCACCATTCATTAGGTTGCCGTATGCTCTCCACTCTGAGGTTTATAGCGTCGATTTATCCTCACCGAGGAGGATTTCTCTTATCATGTTACCATCCGGTCTTTTCTGCCTTCACAACATCGACTTGTTGCTTTATTCTTATATATTTATGAAGAATATATATCACACACTTTCAACCCGCTATTCCGGTCATCTTACAATAGGAAATAACGATAGTTGCTTTCTTTTTGAGTGAAACCTCATTTCATTCAAATGAAATCCCAAACTTAAAGGTTGTCTATATCACACCAGTGAGGAAGAGCAGGTCGTCCGTGGCATCTCTGACCCTTTCAGAGGTGCCGATTTACGTTCAGAGCTCATTGTTCATTGTGTGCCATAAACAGAAAACTCACCGTGACTCTGGGCGGGAAACAACGTCCCCCGATAGTGTTCTGGGCATGAACCCAATTGAGGCCAGTGGGACCTTTTTGCTCGGAGTCTTATCGAAATGAAAACGGCAGGCGGGGCGGCTGGTCTACATTTAAGGAGTGGGAAGCCAAACAGAGATATAGTATCCAACAAGGCTAGTGCTTAGATAATGCCATTCACATGGGCAGCATGAGCTTAGCATACTAAAATCTCATGTACCTCCACGTGCCTTGAATGTCTCTAGGCCCTGCGCACCTGGGTGTGGGAGTTTTTTGCTACCGTCTACCGTCTCTATTATGTCGTCGGGGGAAACCGCTGTGTTTTCACTTGAATATGCTGGATGCTGTGTGTATTGGGGAGAGTTGTGTGCGCTGGCCAAGATGTCCTTAAAAACAGCTTCGTTAGGGGAATTCGCTCCAGGCGAGTCGTTCACTGTGGAGGCCACTAGCTCACTCCATTTCACGTCCGCAGACAATCAGGGGGGGCGGTTGCAAGCAGAGATAAGACACCTACCAAGTAAACACAGCCGCACAGGCTAGCTTCCCGTGTCTGGCAGCACAAACGAAGAATACACACACCTGCACCTGGTTGCAACCCATTGTGTTCATGGAGACGCAGAGCCAATGTGGGCCCTGAATGGATGGATGGTCTGGGACAGTGTTGTTGTCGTTGTTGTTGTTGTTGCTGCCACACACTTGGCGGGGCAGGGTCCTCATTTATAAACATTGTTCACAAGCAAGACAGATAAAGAAATGTTGATGCCACCGGGCGCGGAGTGGCTGGGAATCACGAAAAAAGACTTGATATGTGAAAGTATGCACCTCGACACAAGCTCACCCACCGGTGGTGAGTCACCACCTGTCCAATCTAATGCAACCAAGTAAACTTCCTTAACCCTAAAATGTTCACGTTTTACACTGTCGGGTATGTTAGTGGAGTTACATCCTGATTGGGATGAAACATTTATACCGGTTTGGATTTGCAATTTCTTTCTGTTCATTTCATGGGCAGACTTATCTTTTCTACTTTTTTTTCCAATGCTGACTTGTCTGTCTGTCTGTCTGTCTGTCTGTCTGCCTGCATGGCTTTGTCTGTAGCCTGTATCTCTAAATCCCCACTCGGAGCAGTATATACTGCACCCCGAAGCGCTGTCAATCCTCTTACATCTTCTAGAGGTCCACTCACACATACTTCAGCTTAAGGATCACTAGCCGTAGGTATGCGCTAAGGCGTTAAGAATCAGAGGAGAATCGTGTAAAAAACAATCTAATGCTTTTGCAGCAATACTTATCTGGTAATTTTTCTAGGCGGCTTTATGGCTCTGAGATGCTGACACATTGTCGTTTATGGCTGTCCTCAATATTGAAGAGCACACAATACGTGTAAAATGGAGGAGAAAGATAACGTGAGGAGGAAAACGATATGTCGCCGAATAAAATAGCATTGTCCAGCGTGAGGTTGCTGAAAGTGTCAATATGAGTTTCAAACAATAAACTTTCTTTTTTCAGGTTACTTTCTGGAGTTGCTGAACCGGTCTGCGATTAATCTTCAGGACACCTTCCTCGCAACTTATGGCTTATTATATTCCCAGAATTCCGAGGTCTTCTCTGAACTGTACAACGATTTGAGGCACTACTACCGAGGCTCCAACGTCAACCTGGAAGAAGTGCTGAACGAGTTCTGGGCCAAGCTTCTGGAGAAGCTCTTCTACCAGGCAAACCAGCAGTATTACATAGGTACAACCCCTTTAAGAGCCAAGAGCTCCTTCACGTCACAGGTTTGTTGCCTGAGACCAGTAGAAACGTGCAGCACATAAGATAAGAAGCAGAAAGTTCGGCAAGGCCCCATCGAAGCGCAGTATATTCGTTGGTATTCTCCACGTTGTTGATGTTAACATGTGAACGATGTGTCCGCTGCTTGCAGGTGAAGATTACCTGGAGTGTGTGTCCAAGCAGATAGAGACACTGCGGCCCTTCGGGGACACGCCCCGCGTGATGAAGACGGTGGTCACGCGCACCTTCGTGGCTGCGCGCTCCTTCATTCAGGGGCTGGTGACGAGTGGGGAGGTGGTGCGCAAAGTGTCCCAGGTAAAACCCCTCCCATTTTAAAATGCTCGGTAAATGGGATTAGTTTCCTTCCCTTTAAATTATAGTCCCATTTTCCACTTTAGATGAAAGTGTCTAATGGCCTCAAATTCCTTCTTACTGTTGTCTTATCTGCCGCAAAGCTAATAATCTCTGGTCACGCCGCGCTTTTATCCATTATTACACATTATTCATCTCTTGGCCCTCTTTTACTTGATCATCCAAACACACAAACACACACACACACACACACACAAGCACACAGGCAGCTGATTACCAGTCTGTGCGCATAGTACGAAGCAGGGACAGATCAGCGTTAGTGGAAACGAGAGGCTCCATAGAGCATGCCCCCCCCCCCCCCCCCCCCCCCCCCCCCGACTCCCCCGGCTCAGACAATCAGGCCCTGCAACGACAGTGAATGTCAGCTCCGTGCTGCAAGATGTGAGCTGTGGGGAGGCTTAATATCGCCCAAGAGAAACTGTCCCCCAAGGGTGAGGTTAAGATTAGAGCGAGACGCAGGTGGCCAGCAGCTCCGTCAGAAATATACTCATTCTTTGACAAAACACTTCTGCATTAGAGACGAATATTGTAGTACTTCTCTAACCATGAGGAAGTTGCACAAGGTCGGGCCGCGCGAGGAAGAAAATAAACAAAACACAGGACAATATTGGTCGAGGTGCTACTCGACGACCACACAAGGCCACCCATTTGGATGCGTCAAGAAAAAGAATCGATATGATCCTTCACCCCTTTCACACTGATGTATGTGTTCTGACAAGCACTGTGGGTGGCTCATACTTTACGGTTTGCCGGCATCAAATGGGAGACTCTCTCTCTCCCTCCGTCTCGCTCTCCCCCTCTGCGGTCCAGAAAATGGGGGAAAATGGGTCTCTCACCTACTCGAAGAGGACCAGAGGATGTATCAGTCGAGTGGCTGCGCGCGGCGGAAGCTCATCCGCAGCCACGGGTGGGGAGGGGTGGACCACCGCAGCTAGAAACGGATACAACGCAACATCTGCTCAAGCCAGCGAACCGGGGAGCAACGATAACAATTAGCACGGCCCACGTCCGATAAGCAACTCTCTTAGACAGACACACACCGAAAGTGCAGGTTCTTAATGGTACGGAAACACACACACACAAACACAACTCCTCATTTCCTTCCAACGGTGGCGAACAATTCCCCTGTGTGGCTGCTTGTTTTTCGTCACACAACAAACGTTTCCCGACCGACGCCGTTTTGTTGGTGAGCGATGTGTTCATTACAACAAGGCTTGCTCGGGGACGCGTGTTCACAATTAGCACGGCTTTTTACAAAGTTACAAAATGTCTTCCGGCGCTGGTACCAGGGCCTCTGGGAATAAGGTCACAGGCTGTGCGAGACCCTCATCGGAGGTCTCGGGAGGGAGGACGAGCGCACACGGCATCAAGCGATGACTCACTCGGTCGATCTGCGTTAATGGGAATATCCAAGTAAGGACCATTCAACTGTGCAAGGAGACAGACCGGCTAATTGTTCTCCGAGTCAAGTCGGGGGCGCGGTGGAACAACTTGACAGGAGCAAGTTCAGACGTCAACCAACTGTTCAGTTTCAAATTCATAATCTGCGCGTCAGTCTGTGTTGCGTCTCGTACCCAGGAGACAATCAGCGCTGTGCTGTGCAGATTGCAACGGCACTGTGCTACTCTGCTCATCCATCGTAAACGTTTCTCTAGATATTTCCCAGATTTATGCCGCTGTGCTGGGTTTCGTTTTTGGGTGAATCTCAGCTTTCTCCTCCTTTTCCCTGTAACTTTACCTTTGATTGATTGGACTCTAATGAGGCAACCGCTCCTATTTATAGCGATGAATCGGCACTGGGGATCTTCACCACAAGCTGCTCAGTGGAGGGGGGGGGGGAGTGGGGGTCAAACTGGTCGAGTGGAAAACTGGAGGGCATAACATTATTTTGCTAACAATCCCTCCATTGTCTCCCGAGGAAATGTTTGTGTTTGGTACCAACTCAGAAGGGACGTAATATGAATTACCGCTACATTGTAGTTGTGTTAGCGATGACATTTTTTTTTTGTGATGAAAGAGTAGCCTTTAAGTGGGCGGAGAATAAAACCCAAGACGCATGCAATAACGGGATCGTTTCAGCAAAAAAGGTCTTTCTTTCTGGTGCGGGATTCATTCTTTCCTTGCTTTGCTCACTAGTTGCTGTCCCCTTAACTGTTTTTTCCTGACTGGTTTTATTCCTCTCGAGGAGGGGAGGGGAGGAAGCAGGCGCCACGTGGCTCAAGGAGTCTGCATGGTCTCGCTCCATAACACAATGGCGAGAGGTGGCTCACACTGTATATCCGTAGTAATTACAGAGGACAGAGGAGAGGAGGGAGGAGGTGTGTGTGTGTGCGTGTGTGTGTGTGAGTGAGTGGGGGGGGGGCGTCATGCATGATAGCCATAAGCAGCAACATCGAAGCTCCCGGCAGGTGGTACGTTGTGAATGTGAAGGTGAGGGCCAGTGAGTAATCAAAGAGAATATTTAAAACATACAACATACTTTTATATATATAAATATATCTAGCTAGGGCAATGTGGAAAGGATTTGAATCAAGTCAGAGAAAGAGTGTGCGTGTAGATATGTGAGAGCATCTGCCTCTATGTGCGTTATTCGATCAACTGCTAAGGAAAATTGTCTGAAAGAATTTCTGTCACAGTTTTGGTCAACCAATTAAGCAATTCATTAAGCAACGTATCTACGCTTTGGGCTCTGGGTAAATACGATGGGTATAATTATTCCTCTGTTTATCCGAAAAATAATCTAGTGATTCATAGATAATACAAATAATCCTTATTTGCAGCTCCAGGCATGTGAGTCTTATTGCTGCTTCTCCCTCACAGTGCCTGGTGCACCGCAGCTCCAAAAAGGGGTTGTCAACAATTAGCACCATGCAAGTGTTACTATCTCCTTTGTGTCCGTTGTGCGCCTCCCAGCATTAATATTGCATGGATGATGTAACAGAAACGCAGTAATTAGGGATTTTGTCGACACCAGCCCAGGTTATGTCACTCCCCTGCCAACGCCCTCTGAGCTTTTTAAACATCTCCTCTCTTTAGTGTTTTGCTCCACTCATCCCTGCCCACTCCCTTGCCTCTCCCCTCTCTCTCACCAAAGACGCGTTCGTCTGACTCATCCTGGGCTAATGAGCAGGGTAGGGGAGCGAGGATCTGACTCATGTCTCACATGACTTGAGATTAATCCTGGGAATGTGGTTATTGCTTTTCTCTATCACTTATTAACTGTGCATTGTCGTCCTCGTGCAACTGGCAATAATTACCTACTTTTATTGATTTATTTTATACATTTGCTAATCTTATATTTATAGCTTTCTAATGTGGTTTTAAAAATAAAATGTTATTTTGAGAGTCGTTTGAAACGTCAAATCACTTTTCTAAAAACGAAGTGATGCGTGAGAACGTGTGGATGACAAAATGGTTTAGGAAAGATCTCTTTTATGTCCAGTGGAGGAGAATATTTTTACTGGACACTACTAAGGGCTCTCCAGGTAGTTCAAGGAAACCACAAATTATTTTCCCCACCTCATCTCTATTGTTGTCCAAATTCCACTGTATATTTGTCAAAAGCTGGTTTTAACTGTGAAGAACAGTTTCCATGAAAATCATCAAGATGGCCCAGATGTCAGCTTAGGGGAGCTTTGTATGCGTAGCTGTGCTCGATCCACTTCGCTCTCTCTCTCTTTCTCCTTCTTTTTTCTCAGTCTCTCTCTCTTTATTTTTCTCTCTCTTACACACAGACACACACACACACACTTCCTGAGGTTTTGTATGCATAGCTGTACTCTCTTGTGAACAGAGCTTACTGGTATTAACCCAGTTTTACTTTTCACGCATTAAGGCCCTTTCCTGGGGGAACAGCCTTATGGGATACAGAGTGAAATGGAAGAAGCCGCAACGATGGTGTGAGAGACTCGTATGAGTACTTGTGCGAATGTCTTTTTTATCGCGTGTGAAACAAAGGGCAAATTCTCTCAAAGTGGTTTCCAAGGAAACCGTGCCCAATGAAAGTCTGGTGCAAACAAAAGGAAAAAGGTCAGCAAATGGAGGTGACCTCCCACAGTTCTGCAACTCTCAACGTCTGGCTCGAGAATTGTTTTTCTTATTAAAAGACTTTTAACATTTATGGAACTTTCATAAGCAGCGGGGCTTTTACTGGCAAACCGCTGTTGTCGTTTTGACCTTTTAGTCTATTACGTCACGTATCCTTAACCAAGCAGTCATTTTTCACCCCGGTGCTGTACGTGTACTTTTATTTGTGTCCTCCCCCAGGTGCAGCTGACCCCGAGCTGCATGCGGGCCATGATGAAGATGACCTACTGTCCCCTCTGCCGTGGCGTGGCCTCCGCCAGGCCTTGTGCCAACTACTGCATCAACGTCATGAAAGGCTGTCTGGCCAACCAGGCTGACCTCGACACCGAGTGGAAGCATCTGGCAGGTGGGGAGCGCGCACACATTCGCACGTGCGTCCGATTCAGCCGCGTACGTGTTTGTCGGATGTTACTGTGTGGAAATGGATGAGGGAGAATCTTTCTGCCGCGTGTAACACTTCTTTTTTTTCCTGTCATTGTAGAAACTATGATCGAGGTGGCTGGACGCTTTGACGGCCCGTCTGGTGTAGATAGCGTGCTCCTCGGCCTCCCCGTTCGCATATCTGAGGCCATGTCGACCATGGGGGAGAATATTCACACCATCAACAGCAAGGTCAGAGCACACATTGGTACCCGCACTCCTGCACGCTGCTGACTGAACCCCGCAAACCACTTTACTGCAGTGGACACAATGAAAGAGCTGCATGAAAGGATAAGATGTTGAACCACAATGTTGGAAAGAAAACATCTCCAGTATCATCATTTTTAAACGGTAACGATAACAAACTAAAAGGACATTGCATGTACATTAGGAATTTGCTTTTCTTATGCCTTAAGCTTTAGTTGTTTTAAGGGTTTAATGTGGAGATTAGTGTCAAATTGCCTTGTTGTTAAAATGTGCTAAACACATGAATCGTATCGTACAGGATTTTATCCTTTTGGTTCATGGCAAATTAGCCATTCCCTGGATTATTAAAGCCAGTTTCTCTGTGGAACATCTGTGATACATTTTAATTCTGGAAGAGAGCACTGGTTCTTTCAGTAAAGCTTTTCCTTAAGGGAAACAAATGCATTGATGCAATTCTGTTATCAGCAAGTGAATGGCAACGACTCAAGCTAGACGTTCATATATGGGGATCCATCTCGCTTGGGAGGAGTAAATCAAAGTCAGATTGGCTCAACACAATCACTTAAAATGTTAGAAATCAATTTTAAAAGGCACTAAAAGCCTTGTGTTTATTTCTTTGAGCCAGGTGGTCCTACATGAACATTTTCAGTTTTATTTATTTTTTAATTTTTTGTTTTTTTTCTGTCCATCAACCAGAATCAGCTGGTCATAAATATTTAATGTTCATATAAAAGACAAATCCTTTGCACTTGATTAAACAATCAATGTAAGGAAGTAACACATCTTATTTAAAGATACACATCATCATCATCAGTTCGGCGTCTGAACACATTATCCTAATCCTACCACTGCATTAACTGCATCGCCGTTGCTGCCATCCTCCATGCACCAGGTAGAAAGCTGAAAGGATGTGAGTCACGGCAGAGTGTTTACCTCACCGTTTAATGGTGTTTGAGCGACAGTTTCATTTCGTCCTCAAGCAGCGACTCTCGAGTTGTTTTGGTGAAGGTAGAAAGCAATGTAGCCGGTGAGAGGACAGTGAAAGCTTCCTCTGCGCTGGTTTGCTGGCCCCGACCTCGTTCGATATGGTAATCACACGTAGCTCCAGCTTCTGATCTATTTCTCCTGGGCAAAGTGCCGTGTTAATCCCATGCAAGTCGATTCGTGTCAACCGACTGGTATTATGCTCGACGCAGTGTAGCACTAATTATCTGCTGGTTACATAATACGCTGACGTCAAAAATCGTTTGTTGTGTGACGGATAGGATCTCGATCTTTAGCCTAAGTATATTTCAATCCGGAGAGACTTGTTGAAATTTGAACACGCTTTATTACAATAGCCATGAATATTCATATTGCAATGTGTTTGTGGCTTGGACTCCATCCTGCTGCAGGATAGACCAGGGGCCGGGATGCTGAGCCGAGACGAGGCATATCCCCCCCCTTTGGGAGTCCAGACACTGGTGGTGGTGGTAGAGAAGGAGTTGCTCCCATTCCTCATGTGCCAACTTCTGCTGTATTGGAGGTGTCGGGGGTGGTGGCGGGTCGCTTTTGGTGCATGCTGCAATGACAACTGACAGCAAAGAGAACAGTCTTTTAAAGTTTGCAGGCAACTATGCAATTGGTTCACGGAACCGTCGCCCACACCTTGTTGGTATTACTCGACCCCGCCCCTAATTAGCTGGCTCTGCTCCTAATCAGCTGACCGTGTGCCTCCAGGGACCGCCACAGCCTGTCCAGTCTTCCTGACTGAATTTTAAGCTTCATATAGTTCCAAATGTAAGGGGTTTGCCAACTTTCATTGCAAATGTAAAGTATACTCAGCATACATACTGTATAAACAAATAAATGGATATTTTGCATTTTAAATATAGGTAGATCTCCAAGTGTCTCTAATAAAAACTTCCAAGAACAGATGTAAAATCTGTTTTTTACACGATTCATAAGAAATAACTGCGTGAAGGTTTGACACTACTCTGTTTTAACAGAGGAAGTGCTGTGTTTTGTTGACCATCAATCACTGTGCCGAGGGGTCAGGCTGACGGACATGACAGGAATCTTAAGACTTGGATTCATTTGGTGTGAAGGTCCAAAGGCTCGAGGCTCCTCTAAGCAGGCCAGATTGGATGACAGATTGACTGCAGTCCCACTGTATTCCCTGAGCTCCATTAATACACTGTAAGCCCCGTAGGGACAAGTAGTGATTTCTTAGCTGGGAATCATTCCACTGCAGCAAGGTTGTGATTGACTCTTGGGGTCATTCGAATAACCAGCACACTTGCGGCTGTTGGCTTTCAAAAGTGGAGACTTGTGTGTGTGTGTGTGCTTGTATTGTCAAATGGACTCATATATAACAAACACAATGTTGTGCTGATGCACAAGTGAGTATGAGTCCATAGGGGCATACTTAAAAAAGGGTGAACGCTGAATCTTTACATCTCAAGTCACTCAGTGTGCAGATGAATTTGATGATAAAGCACAGAGATCTGTTTCAATACTGAGTCAGCAAAAAATAATTTCCTCATTTGAGACCCCCACCCACCCCCCAAACTGTGTGTCCTCTCCCCACACTGTGTTAATGAATGGTCTTTCTTTCCCGCTCTCCTGTCCCAGGTGTTCCAGGCATGTGGCAACCTCAAAGAGGGACGATCCGGCAGCGCGCGAGCCAATGACATGAAAAGGGTGGAGGTCATGGTGGAGAACAGGTCGGGGAGCAGCCCGAACCAAATGGTCAAACTGGTTAGTATTTATCTGTTTGAGTCTGTGTCCTTCGTTCTAGCTTTACACAGACCCCCTACGGGGTGATGAGATGAGAAGCAGTACTCGCATGGGTGAACGAATGCTTGCGCGTCGCGTTTTTTTTTATTTTTTTTTATTAAGGAAGCAGGAGTTGTTTCGCACTCTTCAGTTCGAGTGCACAAAGCTTGAAAGCTCGCGAATTTGCTCTTCCCAAGGTGTCTGATGTAACCGCGAGACTGAGGGACATGCAGCCGTACTGGGTCTCCCTCCCCGGCATGCTCTGCAGTGACCGAGTTGCCACTGGAACGGGGGCCGAGGATAAGTGTTGGAACGGCATGAGTCGTGCTAGGTAAGTCACATCCAACCTCAGAGAAACTTATCTCTTTCAGGCACAATATGAACAACGGGTTCTGTGAGGTTACACTGACTTTTCTTTTAATTCAGTTGTTGAGTTGTACTTGTTTCTTGTGTTAGAGGCTATTTTTTTTTTAAATTATAGGTGAGAATCCGACGTGTCTAAAGCAACTCCACCGAATCAAAGGGAAATTAAAGAGAAACAACGTGCTTCTAAAAGTGCCCAATTAACCTGGTGACATTGTGACTCACACGTTAATGAAATGTCCATTTCGTGCCAGGTACCTTCCTGAGGTGATGGGCGACGGCCTCGCCAGCCAGATCAGCAACCCGGAAGTGGAAATCGACATCACCAAACCAGACATGGCAATACGCCAACAGATAATGCAGCTGAAGATCATGACGCACCGCCTGAAGAACGCTCTCAACGGCCAGGATGTGGACTTCCAGGACACCAGTGAGTACTTTTAATTACAGGGTGGCACTAAGCAAAATGGCAAAAGCAGTATGTAATGCATGAGATGTTAGTGCGAGGCGTACATCAAAGGTAATCGAGGTCATATTTCATACCACGTTGTGCCAGTAACGCAAGGCGACGCTGACACCCAGACAGTGAACCGTACGCGCCTTGTAATAGAATATGTATGAATATGTGCCAACGACCGTAGTACTGGTGAACTGCTTGTGTGTCTAACCGTTAAACTCCAAACCTCTCTGTCCGCAGGTGATGACGCCAGCGGTTCGGGGAGCGGGATGTGCGCCGACAATGCGTGTTCCCGCGTGGCGCGTCCCGTCGTCCCCGTCACCGACCGACCCACCTACTACGCCCTCCCTCCAGAAAACAAGAAGGTGAAAAGCTCCGACGGCCGCCAGAACCTCCCCAGCATCGCCGTCTACCTGCTGCCGTTGCTCGTCTCGCTGCTCCGGCGATAATTGACGGGGGAATCTACCAACCGGGACTGAGTTTGGGACACGGGGGTCGGGAGAGTCTGAGAGGGGGAGGGAGGAGAGATGGGTTAGTTACTTTGCCAAAACTAAATAAGTAAAAGGAAACAACAACAACAAATAATCACTTGGATGCACTTCGTGTTGGTTTTGGGATTAGAACAAAAATTGATTATTCCTACATTTTTTGGGTTCCGCTCGTTCCTTTTCCTTTTTGCTATATTATGACACCATTAGAGCTGGTCTTTTCGCATCTTCTAATGATTTGTTTCTGGTGTTTGGGTTTTCTGAGATTATATCCGTACCTAAAACATGTGTAAGACTATATTGCTAACAGTATGTTGGTGTTGACACCATGGGGAGAGGGAGAACGGGGCACTCGCATTTGTATTTCCGCTCCTTTAAAACACCTGTGTTCAGTAGAATCATGTATTTATCAATAAGCCATCGACACAAACCACAAACTTAAACGAAATACAATATTGATGACTTTTAAAGCGGGACGATGTGGGCAGGACGACGCGGCAGACCTCTCGAGGCCTCCCACGCTCACAGCGTCGGCACCTTTTCCGCCATTTCATCATGTGAGCTGTAATAAAACCCCCCGATCACATTCACACCGACATGATCGCCTGACGTGGGAGTAACGTGACACCGTCTGCCACTCCATCCGCCCCACCCCCCCACCCTGGGGTCCGGTGAAAGCGAAGCGCGGGCCGGGCCGGGTCTCAGATGACAGCAGCCCCCCCGCCACAGGGCGGGACGGGCGCGGTCGGTCTACGATTGCATTCGCAGCGACGGATTGGCAGTTTGTGATCGTTTTTCGAGGCAAAATGTCCACAGAAGCACAAGCGGAAGCCCCCCTGGTCCTGTAGCGCTTCTTCCTTTCCCTTCCATGTGCACAGCGGAGCAACGGCGCTCCTGTGATTAGCATCGCAATTGCAACCTATTGCGCGTGATGTGTTTCTGTTTAGTCGCAGCAGTGACCCGCGTCGCGGTAAAAGCCGCGCAGCGCTCGTCTTTGAACTGTGCGAATTTCTGTTTCTTCTGTGTCGTTTTCTATTAAGAAAAGAGCCAACTAAGCATAACAACACGCGATAGCATCGTTTGCTTTGTTTCATTCATCATGCCACGGCGTTTCCACGTCGGCCTTCCATTTCCCACTTTCTCTCTCAGTGCCTCTTAATTCCCAAACCCTCATCAGTCATAACGACCTTTCGAGCGTTCCTCGTGCTTCTCCGTGGCGGCAGGGGGAAATGACAGTGACACATTGCTCCATTAGGCGTCGCCCTTACTGGGAATGTTGTGGGAACATAGTGTGAGACACACACAGCACATTTTAATTCTAAAGCTCTTGTTTAAGAACGTTGTGTGCAGGGCAATGGGGAGACGCTTGCATGTGTGTGTAAATGTACGTGTGTGTGTGTGTGTGTGTGTGTGTGTGTGTGTGTGTGTGTGTGTGTGTGAGTGTGTGGTAGATGCAAGGTTTACACAAAGTGTGGATGGCACACAGCATATTGGAAACAAATTGGACCAACACTGTCTGATTGAGCGTAATTCAACCGACAGCAATAAGAGATTCATATTTCATACAACCACTACTGCAATAACTCCCGATCCGGGTGATGGTATCTCTGCTTCACAAAAAATCTATTTGTGTGCGAATAGACACGTGTTTTAAAGTAGGAAACTGCTTGACGTGCATATAGGTTTCGTTCGCTTTATCAAAAAAACAGAATGCTCCTGACAGCTGATAACATTGCAGATCCAGTTAAGCTGGTGGGGTCTCTGTCTGTTAATGTTAATTACTGCTCTGAAAATGTTACTTGCTTAATATTTTCTTGTTTTTGACGCTTAATTAATGGATGCGTCTGTGTGCGAGTGTCTGTCCTCCTGTTAGTTCCTTCCTAAAAGAAATCTGTAAAAGAAAAACACTGCCTTTGACTGGGGTCAATTCTTTGGATGTAAAAGTGAGATGCAGTATTAGATGGTCCAGTTCACTTGATCCAAGAACAATGAATAAGGAAAAAATAGAACACAAGGGTCTTCTTTATGTGACCTTCTAGAGAAGAAAATCTGAAAATGAATATGAATTCCACAACGCGCCCAGTAAAGAGAGAGAAATGACTCCGACCGTGATTCAAATTCAAAGACGACGACTCACAACTTCAGTTCCAATGACTGCCTCACAATGTCATTGGCTGAAATTTGCACAACCCCCCCCCCCCCCCCCCTCCTTTCTCTCCTCACCCCATCCCCCTTTTGATCTCATTCATTTGTTGCCCCCTCCCCTTTTTATAAAAACCTGCACTTTTATGTGGCCAACAAGCGGCATTGTCTGCACAAAGACATCACGAGATGGGCGATCGATGGGCGAGTCAACGCCTCCCTGAAACGAGTATTGATTGGTAACGTGTGCATGCAGATGGCAACGCGTCTCCCGTTCGACGCTGGTGAAACAGTGGAAAAACCAAGCAAATGTGCGTGAGAGGGGGCGGGGCGCTGGTGGGAAAAAAGATTTGTCCCGAGAGCTGATCTGAAATCAGCTTACGCACCTCGATCTTGCTCTCGTTCATTAGGTGGCAAAAAAATGCAAAGCTGGTTGAACCATTTAACGAAGGCTTTATTCTACACTGAGATGAATACGCAAGGAATTTCTTAAAGGTGCCAATATATGAGGGAAAAAAAGTCCTTTCAATTCTCTTGCTTTTATGTACTTTGGTTTATGTTGTTTTCAGAAATCTATGGAGAGTTTGTGCTTGTGGTGAAGATGATGCCTGAAGGAGGTTGAAAAATACAAATGTCTCATTTGCTGTTGTACCTGGAATCTTTATCAATTATATACATCAATTATATACATTGTAAGATTTTCAACATGTTTCTGTTTCTTTATGGGTGAATATCTTTGTGTGTGTGTGTGTGTGTGTGTCAGTGTGGATGCATATATGCACGTACAATATAAATAATGTATAAGTGCATTATTTGTTCCCGCAAAGCGCCACTTCGAGAGGCCCGGTGAACTCCGGTGATGATGATGATGTCAGAGGTGACAGCCGTTGTCTGGCGTTGCCACGCAACCTGCCACATGTGTTCAGAGAACACTAAGTGCTTTGTCTGCTTTCCCAATGGGATGATTGACCCCCCCCCCCCCCCCCCCCCCCTCTCGGGACGGTTTTAACAAGGTGCGCGTACTTGACCGTGATCCTTCGGGAGACCGAAATGCCACGCTTCACTTTCAGCTCCGCTATGCACACTGCGCTTCCAGCATGGGAAACCAAGCCAAGGGGCTTTGTGGTCCTCGCGGTGGGGCTGCTGCTTTTCTATGTCCGTCATGAGGGTAGAAATTATAGGAGGGGAAAAAAAACATGCAGTTGAGTCAGCGAAGCGGTCTTTAAGAAAGACTATGAATATTTAAGTGTGTCAAAGTGAATATCAAGGGGCCACCCTATCTGCCTCTGGAGTACAGAGCGCGTGTCCTTGCAGGTCGACCTTCTTCACACCGGCGTCTGCTTGCTGTCACAACACGGCCATTCAAAGGCAAACTGCGTCCGAATGAATACAACTATCCCACCTCCAAGAGATTTTATAATCAATCTCCGACTTAACTTAGTGATGTGTCCCATTTCTCTCCCTTCAGTGGAACAATTGTGTTGTTCAATTTCCCCGAAATGATTATTTATCCCTCTGCAGCCCCCCCCCCCTCCCTCCTTCCCTCCAGCTCAACAGCTGCTTCTATAAACACAAAAAGCGAGACACATTCACATCGTCAGCTATTGATTGTGTTGTATTTGAAACTTTTCAATCTTCGCCCCTCGCCAGCGCTCACAAACTGCACCAAAGTTATTTTCATCCGTTTGGCTTTCAGCTCGCCCTTTGGTTCACAGCACTCTCATGGGCGACCGATCCACGAGCCTTAGAGGGTCTCCGTGTTTTAAATATTACCTCAACAGGGCCGAACACAGAAAAATGCATTAAAAAATGATGTACGATATTAAAGTTTGAATCCATTGCAGAAGGCTGAAAAAGTTACGGATAATTCTATGGGGCAGTGCACCACATTTACAAAAGCCCTCGTGGCCATAAGTTACAGTACGGAGATGTTTGATGGAACAAAAACAGTTCTTGAAGTGATTATCCTATTGTCTCTGTCATTTCATTGCAACTACTGGTATGTGGATCACAGAAAGAAAGCATGTTATATGCATAAGCATATATTCAAAATGGCCATTGTCATTTTCAGTGTCCACTGTAGAAGTTCAGACCGAGTATAGACCTCCATCTAGATCAACATGGTTACCCTAGCTGCAAATGTGAGCTGTACCTTTTTGGCTCACCAGACATATTCTGTCACTTTTTCTCACTCTTTGATATCCTTTGTAACTGAGCTAAAGGCTTTCGCTCCCTCTCCAATTTTCTCCCTACAATATCCAGCCGCCTTGTTGTATGATTTTACATCGGTACTTGCATCTGAGATCAAGGGCTTCACATGATTGCCTCTGTCAGATGACTAACTATGACTTTGGGTCCGGGTGGAAGGAGCTCCTCAGGTTGGACAGAGCATGTGCACATACTGCCACCCAGTGGGGAAGGGCATTCAAGTGCATTCAAGAAACAACATTACTACAAAATAAAAGTATATGCATATAAATATGCATTCAAAATCAACCATCTTTTACAATTATTATATACATGCATATACACACACATATAGGCTTCATATACATACATATACAGACATACATGCATACACACAGCTAAACATATACATACGTGTACACACACACACACACACACACACAAACACACATAAACAAATATACACATATAAAAAGATCCAAATAATAGCTAAAATATAATAATACAACAGCACCCCATTGGCAACATAAACTATACTAATATATTAAACTATAATTATTATTTTATTTAAGATTTAACTTAATAATAATTTAACTAATTTAACTAGATGAGATAATTAGAGGGACATAATTTAGAAAGAGATTGCCATGTAATTAATCTGTTATAAAGTATAACGAACCTGGTAGTACCAGCTAAACTGGTACTTTGTGTTTGTTGCTCTGTGGTGGATCGAGTTCCCACCTGCTTTGATGCGACATGTCAGGAAGGGTTTAGTGGCGGGTTGGTCACTAAAATTGATGCAAGCAGAGAGCGTATGTAAAACAAAGCTTTTTGGCTAAGTATTGTGTAAATGGTGCTTTGCATAATTTAAAGAATACAATTTTACAATTTGTTGTGAAAATTAGTTTAATTAATTTAGACCTGTTCATTCAGGGCCTGCACTAAATTTGGGTTGTTTTGTTTTTTTCTTGTTCAGAAACACTTTTGGTGAATTCTCAAAGGGGTTTGCTTAGTCCGTCATTATCAAACTATTTCAGTGACAGCAAATGTTACAAGACACCAAGAATATTGTTAGCGTAGTTTCTGGTCTACACCGTCCAGGGTTTCTTGCATATATTATTTCATATTATATATATTATTTTTTCATCTGCAGAGGCACACTCCGATCCAGTAGGTGGCGGTAATGCAAGGATCAGCCTGCCTGCCACCAATGGAAACCCAGAAGAAGAATAATGCATTAAGTTTGAGTCAAAAAACTCTCCATGTCACCAAGAATAGCAAATAACGTTCATATACAAGGGTTATTTATAAGCTAAATAATGGCATCAGATTTTCCTTGTATTTCTTCAAGAGCGCTTTATAATTACCGCAAACATATTTTTGCAGCATATTCATTCATCATCCAGGCCGTGTATTACTGCAGTTGCGCATCCTGATGCGCCAGGTGGCGCTGTGGCATCGCAGCAGGGCTGATCCCAGAAGTAAAGTGGATGTGATTTCTTGAACAACAGGCACACCTTTCTCACACTGTACACGCAAGGACAACGGAATAACGAATCAAATGCGTCGCTTTTCACATTTCCTGATGACACTTTGTGGATCCAGCTGACATTTAAGCACTCACTCTGTCTTCTGTACCGTCGACCAATCGATAATAACCTCTGACCCCCCCCCCCCCCCAGGCCCTTTATATGTCGTCATGTTGCTCCTGCAGCAGCGCTGGACGTGGCTGGAAGCTGTGGACGTCTGCTCAATTTGTCTCTCTTGCAGGACGAGAGAAGAGGACAGCTCTCTGCGTTAAGCCCTGTGGGAACTGCTGCAGTGTAGGCCTGTCTCCTTCCAGGATAGCCAGGTAAAGGCTTTGTGCCGCTATCTGTGGTCCCCGTGGAGCAGACAGCACAGCGGCTGCACCCCCTCCCCGCCAAGGAATGATTGTGTCAACAAAGCATCGGATGGTGTATTGCAGTGACTCGGAGAGTGAATTGGCTTGTGGCTTTCCTGTGCCCACCAGCGCTAATAAAAGAAAAGTCTGCTCAGTTTAGTGCTAGTGTCTATTGCACATGAGAATTTTCGGAAATGAATATTACCACTGACAATTAGACCTCCAAGAAAGAAAACAAAATAAAATACATGATTTTATTTTAATGTTCTTCCCAGCTAAGCTAAGAGGGATGTGGGGGTCATTTAAAAACGTTGCATGAAGCAGATTATTGAATGCAAGTTACCAAAGCTTTGTTTTATTCATTGAATATCCTCCATGCAAAACGGAAATATAAAAATGGAGTACTTGATGAAGATGCTGTCACTTTCAAAGATTTCAGCTTTTCAGGAATGAAAGTGCTGGGCGACTGTGACCCAGTGGTGCTTTAAATTTGTTTTCTCATTGCACCTGTCTCGTGCCCTGGGTAAGCTTTACAAACACACACACACACACACACACTAACACATGCATATTTGACAGGTCATCTATCAAGCCCTCAACGAGCTGAGGATCTGGGGAGTTTGGTCAAAATGAGAAATCATTGAGTGGAAACCTGTGAGGTAAGTGTCAGCCCGCTTCTCATTGGATAAGCAGATGATAGCAGGCGACTGAGCTACCTGTAGACACACAACGAAGGGAAAAGGGCCAAAGGGGCGGATACAGTGGGAGAGATGCTTTTTGGAAATTGTTAATTGCTTTCTCCATCTGGCTCAATGATTAAAAATGAGTTATGGTCAACAAATCATTGTTAAGTGAATGTGTGTTTTGCGAGTGTGTATTACAGGAGTGATTACTAAGACGGCACACATTCTGTGTGCAGAACAAAGTTTTGACATTTCAAATTTGACATGCGCTTTGTTGCCTTTTATGAGAGCATGTGTGTGTGTGTGTGTCTGTGCCTTATAATTGAGCCTGCTACAGGCCAATAACGCTTCAAGCATCACCTGGCAGCAATTTTTATTGATCCGCTGATGCATGCTGGGAGAACAGAGCGCTTTCAAAGGTCAATGTTAATATCAGAAGGTCCGCATGTTAACTCTGCACTACTGTTTGTTTGCATGTGTGCGTGACTATAACTGCTGTGTAGTTGTGGTTATTATCTAAATAACAAATGTCCGAGTGCATTGTTGTCCCCCGGCCAAGTGTCATTTGACACTTTCCGTTCTCTCAGGAAAAAGCTTTGAGCACCACTAGTATGACATTTATTGATAGCTGGTGCTGTTTTTTTTTATTAATATTTTTGTTCTTTACTTCACAACAGCCAGCAGAACATCCTTAACCATGGTGTGTGTGTGTGTGTGTGTGTGTGTGTGTGTGTGTGTGTGTGTGTGTGTGTGGGGGGGGGGGGGGAGGGGGGGAGCAATCAAGAGCACAACAAAGAATTACAAATCTAAATGTAATCACAAACTCCAACAACTCAACTGAAACGAAATCCATGAATCCAGTTGTTAGACGAGATGTTTGCACAGCAAAATAAATGGAACTGTTAAGCTACAATAGCGACACTAGTTTGAAGCAGTTTTTAATACATGATTCAAATTTAAATCCCATTATATATGTTTGACAAAAATACAATCCTTCATTTCCCAACCAATTGTGTTTTTTCATGACTAAATTAACTAAAGTTATCTTAGCTAAAACATATCTACAGACACACCATAACTTGCTGTTGAAAAAAAAACCATTGCAAATTATTGCCAGGGCTTATTTCGCTATATTTTGCATCGTGATAAAACGGCCTTATTCCCACCCTCAGCAGTTAGTAGAGTGTTTATTGAAGAAGGAAGACTGAAGATGGTATTACTTAACCAACACGTTCAAATGTTTTACCGTAATGAAAAGACTAATGTAAGTAGATGTTTCAGTCCATCACCGTGTTCATCCATCAGAAGGTCCCCTCATCCACTCTGTCCACCTCGGACTCGAGTGCTGCACTCTCGCATGCAAATAGCGGCAGCAGAGTTTCATTTGCCGAGGTCAGCCGATGACAGGAGATCAGTGTACGGCAGACAGAGGGCAGATTGCTTTAACCTCCTGCTTTTCTCTCCCCCTCCAGAGCCAGATGTTTATCCCATTTGGCGTGATGGACTCAGGGATGTGGTCTGTTGTGTGTCTGTGTGTGTGTGTGTGTGTGTGTGTGTGTGTGTGTGTGTGTGTGTGTGTGTGTGCTCTGTTTTAAAGTGGATCAACAAAGCGAGGTTGATGGATTGTACTGAACTATTAGTCGCAGAGAAAAAGGGATGCATTCTGATGATGTCACTGTGAAACCCACCACGAGAGGGCGGGGAATGAGTGGGACAGGCTGTCACTGGGAGCAGACAGGAAGTGATGAGCTGTCAGGCGGCCTATTTGTTTTTTTTCCCATAAACAAGTCCACCTCCCAATGCTTTCTGAGCCTCTGCACTCAGCTAGCCCACGACGACATATTCAGGGATGCAAAAAAATAATAGTTTTGCACGTGTCAAACGTTTTTTTTTTTGTCAAGGCACCTCACCTGAAAGGGTTGGAAGAGGTCGGTGCATAATTTGAAAGGTGTACAACACTGGATGGGCACCGAGGCCACACGGTTAATAGGAAACTTTTTTAAATGCTCCAAGAGAACCCCATTAACCTCTTCAGTGATTAGAGATCTCTAATCACAGAAAATGAATGCATCCTAATCACCAGGGCCTTCAAGTAAAACAAATACTAATCAGTAAATCGCTATTGTGCATGTTTTGGAGAATGTTGGATTCTTTGTTTTTTAATGTTTTGTGTGTCGTGCCTTTTTCTTTGCTTTTAAGAGACAGATAGCTGACAGGGCAGTGACCGAGGACGGGGAGGCGCCAATCCATCTATTATCCATCACTCTGCACCACACGCAGGTTTGTGCACGCTGACAAGAGTAAATATACAAACAGGAGAGCGCCCCGAACTCACTGTGGTTCTCACGTTTATCTCTCTCTCTCTCTCTCTCTCTCCCTCATCCTCGCAAGCGCACTTGACGCGAGGGCGAGCTATAATGACGCTCTCGCTCATTCGATGCCGAGCAGAATCTCCTCATTGTGTTGTTGTGATTAATGGAAACTAAAGAGCCTCCATTTAGAATGAATGGAATGAACGCAAGCTAACAACTTATTAATCAGACATGCGATACTTGAAACGAAGAAGGCTTTCACTGCAAGAACTGTGTAGAGTGTAATTCTCTCTCTCTCTCTCGCTCTCTCTCTCTCTCTCATGTATTAAACCAGCTCTACTCATTTGGAATTGATCCTTCTACTGGTACCTCTACTGGTGCACTTGTCTGCGGTCTGTCCACGCCGCTCCGGGTTATGAAGATATATTTGTGTCATATGCAAACAAAAATAACTGTTTTGAGAGCAAATTTATTGTATTGCAAGTAAAAATATTAGGGCTGTCAAAAATAGTGTTACATTTTTTTAACACATTTCACGCATGCGCAGTGTGACAAATGATTTAGGTCAGGAATGTGTGGTTGTGGTTGGACTATTATAACAAACAAATCCTCCTCTTGGCGACTTTTGTGTCAAAAGCGACTAGAGACAAATCTAGTGACATGTATACAGCATATTTCTCATAATTTAATCTCATCTCCTGAAGAGAAACGGTATCGCTCTCTCCCCCTTCCGCCTGCTGCGCTGTGTGTGTGTGTGTGTGTGTGTGTGTGTGTGAGAGAGAGACAAGGGCGTAAATCCCAGGGGGGTCAGGACCCCCATCTAAGGGTTGTGCCCCCCTAGAAATATTAAAACAATGGTGTATATTGTAAATAACATCACGATTTATAGTTAGAATATCTGTGTAAGAAGTAAAACAATACAAACCCCCAAAACGCTTTTTAAGTTTAGAAACATTTTGAGTCTCCTCTCTCTTGTCTCACAGTGGTTTGGTCCACTGCTTGCTAGCGCGATCTGCACTGGACTCTCAGTCACATGGTAGTGACAGGAACGTAGTAAGTAGGTGGTCTAAGGCCATTTTATTCACATTAAACATCGGATGAAGTTTTTATTTTTTCGAATACAAATGATGCTGAGTAATTCATGAATTAGTCATGACAAAAAAGTCCACTATGCTAGTGTAATATAATGTAGTGTTACCCAGCTTGTTTAATAGCTGGTTGGATATGCCCCCACTACAACTAGCTAACGTTATTATTTGTGTCCCCTTCAAAAATTGCTCTTCAGAAATGTTATGTTTATTTATTTATTTTTAGTTTTACCGGCCAACACTCCCGTTTTTTACCCCTATCACCCAGACACCTCCCAGTTTGTTACTTCTCCCGGGAAACGTCGCATATGTGGATTAATCATGATTAATGTGGATTAATCATGATTAATCCACTGAAAACTCTGAGTAATTTGATTAAAAATGTTAATCATTTGACAGCCCTAAAACATATATAAACTGAGAATAAATTGTTTGTTTGTTTTGCTTATGAAACTCACATTTTTGGCTGCAAATCCAAAACTTTTGCTGTAAAATAAAAATGTTTGCTCAAAAACTCAAACTCAAACTCAAACTTTGGCAAAGCAAAGTGCTGCTGGATTTTAAAATGTTTTGACAAAATACAAAGTCAACTTAATGCCATGTCTCAAAGCTTAATTTTTGCTTTGTTTTTCAGCCAAAAAGTCTAGTTTCATAAGCCAAAACTAACAAATCATTTATTCTCATTTTATATATTTTTACTTACAAACTTGATTTTTGTTTGCATTATAAAGCGCCTGACCCTTCTCTCTCTGTCTGACCTACTGCTGGGGAACTCGTATTTCCTGCACGACACCACTAGCTGGGAGCGCCAAGCTTCCCAAAAAATTGGCAACTGGCATTCAATCAGCCTTCACGTTTTGCGTTGACTTTGGGGGTCATGCGTCATACAAACACAGCGCGGGCAAATAGGCTACTTTTGACGGTGGAAGAAAAAAACCCAATTTCCAGCATCCAACCGGCCTTCCTTCGCCTCCCTTGAGCCGTGACCCAGAAAACGTGACTGTGCCTGGGACTCGCTTCTCACCCTCTGTTGGGGAAACATCGGTCTGGAGCACATCTGTATTCAGCCCCCAGCACTGCACTCACATTGTCAGTAGCCAGAGCCCAGACTCCTGAAGATGGATGGAGCCGTGGCCCAGCCTAATAACCAGTCCAGCCCCCCCCCCCCCCCGGGTGGGGGTACACACTGTGCTCCTCTGTCACAGAGGTCCCTGCACTGTCTCCATATTGACTTTGGCATTTCATTTTCATGTATTCGTATTCATCGCCAGACAAATCTCTGTCTGCTCCCATTGTCTGTGGGAGACGCCTCTCTCTTTCCTGTGTTTCGGTTTCCCGCTTTGCACATTCTGTCACCAACTATATCTCCTATTCTGCACTGCACATGTCACACAGCATGGTGTTGAGTAAATACTATGGTTTTCATAAAATAGATGTCGTCTTTTTGTCCTTAAAGGTCTTCCTTGTGTGCGGTAACTCTCTGTTCTACGATATTTGGTATTTCCTGCCTGAAACGACAAAAAAAAAAAACAGAACAATTCCCAGCAGCCGAACAGGAATCAGGAAGCAGGAGCCTGAAAGGAGAAATGTAAAGGTCGTGGCACATTGGTCATGCCGGGGAAGATACCAGTGTGATGTTTACAGGTCAAAAGCGCTAAAACCTCGGGGTCAACTCACAGGATGGAAAACATTTAAATCAAACAAAAGTCCCAGGATGACGTCGCCTTTTTCATTTGCTCTGGAATCCGGTCTGAAACAGAGAAACGGAGGGAAAAGTGTGACGCTGCACTCGCAGGCTTATAACCACACAGGAGAAAGCAGGGCAACGGACGGAATGGGTGGCTCTCTGCTTTGTCTTTCGGGCTCACTGCTGGTTTTTGGGCCGAGGCTCTTGAGCTGAAGTAGGCGAGAGCTCGCGTGGCTTTGTGTGGATCATTATCTGAGTGCTGTGTGGGTGAGCGACTGCGCGCACGTTTGTGTTATTGTGAGCATTGTGAGGGAGGATGTGCTACAGCAGCAGCGCTATTGTCCCTATCCCTCCCTCTCGTGCTCTTCCTTCCCCCTGCTCCCCCCTCCCACCCCTCCCATGTTGTGGACGCCAAACAGGGACAGATTGCCGAGTGCTGCTCCGCATGTATTTTGAGAAGACCCGTGGAGTCGTGGGTTACGACAATTGGCCCGGTGATAAACCAGGCCAGGTGGCGCTCGTATGCCAGCGCAGCGCGGCCCTCACCGGGTGGTGGAGGGGGGAGGGGGGGGGGGGGGGGGGGGCACGCCGCGTCCTACTGTCGCGCCACTCCGCACCACACCATTAAAAATGACAAACGATCTCGTGTTCTCTCACTTCCCCACGTTAGCAGCCGCTGCCTGGTGCTCCCAAAGCACCGTGTCTGCCCCAGTTCATCTGCTGGATTTTGACACAGTTGGAAAGAACAATTTATTACGTGCGAGTCCCTTTTTGATTTATAATGTGTTTGGTTGTTATGTTAGTGGAAAGGTTAGGATTTCAACCCCAAAGGAGCACAAAGGATAGATGCAGTAAGAATGCAATTCAAGATTGTTTGGGGTGGGGAGGAGGGGGTGGGGGGTACTGAAGTGGTAAGTGTGGTGTTTTTTTACATCCACAAATGATGCAATAAGACATAGTGTTTCATTTTAGAAGCCCTATAATAACTGGAACACCAGACTGTTCAACCCATTCATTAAGTGCACGAAAAGGTCAAATGTATCTGGGCCAGTGTGCTGAGAAGAGACAGAACTGAAGCATGAGGCCAGCCAGTGGCCCCGGGTAAAACCAGGCCCCCACTCAGGATGTAGATTAACAACCCCGTCGCCGTTCTTCAGCTTCGAGGACTTGGGGGGGGGGAAGACACATCGAGTCCAAGACAGGTGTGTGCTTCTGGGCCACTGGGCGGCCCACTTCCACTGCTGAGGCAGACCTCGGGCCTCCGTGTCGCCTCAGGGAATTGTGCATTGTGTCGACCATCTGTTGAGGCACACGTGCACACGCCAGGGGTGAAAGGGATGGAGGGGGTGGGGGTCTGATGTGCCTGTTTAATATCATGAGGACGTGCAGTTGGACTCGATAACGCTATTAAAGAACATCCGCCGCGCAAATGAGGTTTGCGCTCGTGTGAGCGTAACGGGAGGGGCGTGATGGGCCACTTCAGACATGTACGACGCTCAGTCCTTTTTATTCATGGACGAATAAATAAATATTCTGCTCCAACGAGTCATTTTGTCAGACATCTTTGGAGTTGTATGTCTGTGTCTACGTATGTGGGCAGTTTTATTGTGAACCACAAGCTGATCATCTCCCGTGGGATCAGGACTCGGGGGGGGCTCGCGTGTGCGCCCGGGGTGCAGTATGCGGAGTCGCCCAAGGGGTGGCGGTATTTCCCTTTAGTGAATCGGAGGCCGCTTCAAATAGGTCAAGGAAAAGTTTGGGTGTTTCGACAATGCGAGGTGGGCGGAGCGGCGGCGCCGGTGATTGGTTGGAGACGGTGATCTCCCAGCCGGTGATTGGCCCCGGCGCTCTGAAGGGGGCTGCCATGTCGGGTGCCCCCCCCCCCCCCCCCCCCCTCCGCCCTTACCCCCACCCACTCTGCCCTCCCTTCAACCCCCCCACACCTCCTCCTCTCACCCCCCCCCCCCCCCTCCGCCCTTACCCCCACCCACTCTGCCCTCCCTTCAACCCCCCCACACCTCCTCCTCTCACCCCCGCCCTCACCCACCTCACCCCCTCTCCATCGCCCCTTGCTGCGCGCACCTCTCAGCCACCCCCCCCCACCAGACCCCACCCCCCTTCCTCCCCCCCCCACACACACTCTCTTCTTCCCCGGCGCTGATTGTCACACATTGTTTACTACGGCTTGAAATGTGACTCACGCCACCGGGCTTTCTGCTGGAGGACCGCTCTGACAACTGAGGGATTCTTTTTGACGCGCGCCGTGCGTCTTGGTTATTTGGGGACACGCCGCGGAGACTACCTTTTCCTGCCATGACAGTGGATTTGCTTGCGCTTTTGTGCGTGCTGGTCACCGCATCCTCCGCGATGGAAGGTAAATGAAACCTTAAGGAAACCTTGCGCCCGTGTGGGAAATGCGGGAACGCACGTCTCTCCAAGACGCGCGCCCGCGTGTTTGGCGACGCTTCCCAGGTTCTTTCCGCCGCGCGCTCCGCTCGCTGCCACAGTGATACAGGGATGTGATACACGTGGATCGCAGCAGATTACCGTGGAAATCCCCTTATTTTCGCCGCGCTAGTCCTCCCACGCAAGCTGCGAGTCACTGGTGTCGCTTGTCCACGTGAAGGACAAGACTTTAAAATGTGTTTAATCGAATTCGGGAGTTAATCAGTGGCTAAAATCAATTGCTCTCTTTCGCGTGCCTTGTGCTGCACATCAGGAGCGCAGCACACGAGGTTCCTCTGTAAACATTGTTGTTTTTGGATCCGCCTGATCCCAAGTGGGGAAACCAAATATGTAAAAGCCTGTCACAGCTCAACGGCTTCTGTCACGGTGCTCATTGAATTGTATGAAACGCTGTTCTCAGGAGCTCCTCAGCAGCGTTCAGTGGCGTTTTAAACTGCTGAGGCAAACTAGATTGTGGATTGCACTGTTTAGAAGTTTCTCCGTAAACGGGATTCATTGAGGACCTCAATTTATTTGAAACTTTCTAAATCAAACTCTTTTTTTTTTTTTTTCATCATCAAACATTGAATCTGGCTCATCACCTTTTTCTCAGACTGTCCTGCTGGTTTTTCTTTCCTCCCATCTCCATTCCTTTGTCTCACTTTTTGTTTGTGCATCTCCTCCTGTTCCCCCATTTCTTTCTCACGTACGCTCCATCTACACAAGCACTTTGTAGGTTAATATCCCCTCAGTTAAACATGTTTTTCATTTCCGCTGTGGGACCCTGGGGATGGAACAGTGCACACTGTAGCCTCAAACATTGGCTGATGGAGCGATATCCTGGCAGCATCATGGAGATAGAGTTTCTTCACTCATTTTATTGTTCGGTAGCTCACACTCTCCGACGTGTAACATAGAGAGGCGCTCCCTATATTCGCATGTACGTGCCCCCCTTCCTATAAAGCATAAATAAGTCAAACAGAAGCACACAAGCTCCCTTCTTTAATCATTTACAACTCCGAGCCTCGTCCGCGCTCTGTGATTCCACCGTGGCTTTCTTGTTTGTGCTCGTCAGATTTCAACACGGCCGTACACGGAAAAAGCCGAGCCCCGGGCCTCAATATCCCCCCCACCCACCGTGAGGATGGATGGTTTTGGAGGTTGAAATGTTTACCTTGTGTGAAATGATGACAGAAATGTACACTGAGGGAGACGGGTGGAGGACGCCAGGGGAAACGGGCCGGGTGGGCTCGCTCCTCCTAAAAAATGGGACCTGAAAGAAACAAGATTTGCTTGTTTGGCTCACTAATTAAAAGGTGGTTGTCCCATGGAATGGTTCAAATTGGCACTGATCTGAACTCCAATCTGTTGCTTTTGTTGTATGATTTTGTGTGTGTGTGTGTGTGTGTGTGTGTGTGTGGTGTGTGTAAAAGACACTGGAGCCATTGACCACATTATCCCTGCCTCTCTAGTCACCCTTAATCTGATTAGGAGCCCAAATCAGCCGATAATCACTAAGTGTCACAGATCAGTGTGTGTGTGTGTGTGTGTGTGTGTGTGTGTGTGTGTGGGTCTTTACTTTGAACTGAGGAGCATCCATGACCATGTGGACACGTACTTGCCATTAACTGAATTAATAATTTCACCTCATTACGCATGTTACACTAACAGTAAACACGTGATTGATGAGCTGACAAACTATACGGGACGAATAGAAAGACGTGAGGCAGCTGCGCAGTGCAGAAAAGAAACCGTGCGCGCAAAGAGTGCAAAGTTGATTTGAGGAGTCCGACCTGAAGCGCGCGGGCCCTCAGAGGGGCGAGCGAGGGCCAGGATTTGCATTTGCCATTAGCAAAAGAAGCATGCGCCGCGCTCGGCTTGACCCCCGTCTGTCTTCTCTCTGCGTTTCTCCAATCATCTTATTTCTGCACCTCCCCATCGCCGCTCATTGCTTCATTCCTCTCTGTCTTCCCACACGTCTCGTCACTGGTCTCTCTCCATTCCTCTGCTGCTCGCCCCCCCCCCCCCTCCGTTTGTGCGGATGGTTCTCGCCGACAGCAGCAGTAATTCTCTCCTTGCTTACGGAGCCACGCTTATTTCTTTTTTTGCCCTTCAAGCAATTAGACCCAGATAAGCCCGCTCATTTAACCGCCTGCAACTGGGTGGTGGAGGTTAGAGGGGCGGAGAGAAAGGAGGATGAAACGGCGATTAGAGGACAGACCTGGGAGGGAGGCAGGTAAAATATATATATATATATATATATATGAGCCAACGGAGGGAGGTCAGTGAGGTTCAGAAAAGATTAACAAATGAGCATCTTCAAGTTTTGACAAGGCCCGGGAAGTACGCATCGCCGGGCCGGATCAGCTACCGGATCAGCATTCAGCACAAGAGCTCATCAGCCATTTAACCAGTCGTGTTAAGTACCGGTGCTATTCTAAAGTAACGCCTCATCCTCGGAGGCCTATGGGATGCAATGTGCAACGTCGTAGCTTCCTGAATGAACAATATTAATGATGGCTTTAGAGACAGATAATAGGCAATAAGGTCAGAACGCCGCGTCGTTGATATGCATCAATAAGGAGCGCCGGCGCGATAGTGGAGTATTGATTTCAAAGGTTAGAGGACTGGGGCGTCGCAGAGCAACTTCCAGCATCCATCTGAGTACGCACGGACTCCAGAGCCGCTGTCTCATAGCTGACCCACTGCACCGACCCCCCCCCCCCCCTCCCTTCAGAGAGGTCAGAATCAGCCTGCTGGGTTCGTGTCTGATCAGTGCAGCGGGAAGCCGGAATTGAACTGACATCTCCGTGTGGAATAGAGTTGTGGGCGTCGAGAAGATGAGACACGGCCGGTCCACCTGTTGGGACGCGTGAACCGCTCACTGCGCCGCCGTCGGCCATTGGCTGTTTGGAAACGTCGCGTTCCGAATATCTCTCCCAATCATTGGGCTTCCATCGAGACACTCCAAGGGGGCAACTTAAAATGTTTTGCATTACATTCCGAGGCGCAATCCTATTGTCATCTAAACGCGCTGTAAGTGCTCCCCGTGGTTCCGCATGTGGTCTGAAACCATTCCGTTTCTTCACAGACTTCAATCTCGCGTTAAAAAAGAAACACACAGACGCCGTCGAGTTAAGAAACGGTGCCGCTGCTCTGCGACGTTGAGTTGCGTGGCGCCGCGTTGTGCGCGCATGCATGAGCCCACCAGCTGGGCAGAGGAGGCCGTCCGTCAAAAGAGTCCTGTGGAGTCTCTAATGGATGTAGATGTGTGATTGCCCCTTTTCCCTCTGCCTCTCTTGTTTCAAATGGGCAGAAAAGAGAACAACAAAACATACACAGGCAACACAGGCCCTGAAAAGGACGTGAAGGATTATGTGTGTGAGTGCCCACTTGAGTGTACAAGTCTATTTTGGCCAAAAGGCACAACCGCTGATCTGGGACAACCTGAAGTAGAATTCCATTATTATTCTCTTTCTGTGTGTATTGTGCTTTTGGGCGCCTGTGTCGCCCGGCAGAGACAGCAGACATAACCTCGCCCCATAATTGAGGCTTTATTTATTTTTTTTTTCGCCGTAAAAAAAGACCAGTCCGTGTTTAAGATGTGCTTACACGGCCCACTCGGCTATGACGACCCCCAGTGAAACCCCCCCCCGCCGCCCTGCTTTTGCTCGCATGCCGTCAATGCGACATTGAGGGAGTAGTACGTGGTGTGCACGCGGTTCGAGGACCAAAGTGCGTATTTCCTATTGCACAGAATGATCGCCGAATTCTCTCTCTCTCTCTCGTGCACGCGCAGAAACCCGCGTGCACATAACACATACACGCACACAATGCTCTCTCACTGCTCACCTTACCCCAGAGACATCTGAGCCTTGGGAAGGCCAGATGGTGGATGCAGGTTGGGGGCTGGTATGCATGCGCACATTTCTGGGTACCTCTCATCGGGAGGACGAGTGGAGAGACGAAGAGGAGAGCAGCTTGCGTAGTTTTTCTGTATTTGCAGCTTCTCTCTCTCTGTCTTTCTGTCTTTCTGGCGCCAAGTGGACATGTCGTATCCTTTAGTATGCCGTCCCCCCTGTTCCTTCTGCACATTCCTGCGTCCAGAGATTTTTTTTTTTTCCGAAGGAGATGCTATCAGCAGTGTTGGGTTCCGCCCGTCTTGCTTTGTGCTCGGCCCTTTATCCAAGCAGGTGACTGACTGACTGACTGGCTGGCTGGCTGGCTGCGGGACGAAGGCTCGGGCTCTATCGGTCCGATCTCTCGGGCCCCAGCGGACCCCGCCGCATCCGCAACATACAAAACACATTAGAGCGCAGGAGTGAAAGGGATGACGCTCGGGACAGGGTTCAACCTCAAACTGTGTGAGTCATCTGTTTTCTGGTTAAGCCAGCTCTTTGAAATGAAAAACACACAATATGGACACTCATACGCGCACAGACACACACACACACACACACACACACACAGACACAAGAAGAAATACTCATTTGGCATCAGAGCACAAGCTTAGAAATAAACCCCAGAGCAACACCTAGTGGAAGACGGCAATGCGCGTAATTGATTGGGAGCAATGACCCGGCCTTCCCACCACTCGGGGGGGGGGGGGGGGGGGGGGGGTGCGAAAAATGTTCTTTTCTACATTCTTTTTTCTCTCTCTGGCTCTTTCCCTCCATTATCACCTGTCCTCGAGATTGGGTGACGGTTGTTCAGTCAGCAGGAAAGGGGAGCCTCTTCCGCGTTTTTGGAGTTGAGAGGCGAGAAGAGAAGGCATTGATTATCGTGTCTTATTTCCCAGTGTCCAAGCGACCTTGGGTGGTGGGGCCTCCCTAAATCGCCCTCAGCCGGATCCACAAAGGCCTGTTTTTGACTCGACTTCGTGGACAATTTCTTTTTTTTTTTTAGTGAATTTTAATTAAATTGACAGTTTAAAGCTACCCCCCCCTCCTTCTCACCCACCTCCTCTTCTCAAACTTCTTGCCTTGGAATAATTGGTGGTTTCAACCGGCTTCTCTATTCTTTCGTCTTTTATACTCCTTCCTTTTCCTTCACCTGCCCCTTTGCCGCCGCTCCTTTTTTAGTGCAAAACAGATGCATTTATGAAGCATTATAGGTTTTACTACAAGAGAAAAAAGAAGTGAAATATGCGTGTGTTTCTGAAGACGTAATGGAGGCAGCAGGAAGAGGAAGAGGGTTAAGAGGCTGCAGGGGATGTCGGCTTGCAGAAACAAAGGGCTTCATTTACGATTGTTATAATGAGATCTGGTTTTAAGTCGGACCCACAATGATTTAATTTGACTTTTAAGCCCATCGGCTCAGGCTTAAGGGCTGCAAACAGGAAGGCCGGAGGGGGGCAAAGACTGACGGAGGAGTGGGAGGGGGCAGGTTGAGTGGTGCAGGGCTTTTGTCAGATGACATTCTATGTGTGGGAAACCTTTTTTTTTTTTAAGCCTACAATCAAACAGTGTACACCCCACGCTGTTTGTACAGCCAACGCCGGATTTTGGAGTCCAAATGTTCAATATACGAAGAAAAAAAAAACAACAACAACTTTGTGGTATTTTTGCATTTTAAGTGAATCGGCAGCCGAGAGGAGGCTGCGTTCCGAGCGCTCCGAGGAATTAGAGGCGGAGCGTTAATAGGGCTGAAATTACGGAGGGTGGTGGAAGCTGCTCCACTTCTGATTTAAATAAAAGCCAGCTCCTCCACAAGCTGTTTCTCATAGGAAAAGCAGACACACACACACACACACACACATGGCTTTGATGCGTGGAGAGGAAATGAGTAGAGACAGAGAGCTAAGGGCTCGGGCCTGGGGCCTGTCCCATTATTAATGAGTTAGTGCCACTGCTTCTCCCAGGTTCAGGACATGTGGACATATTCCTCCATTCCCAGGCCCCTCTCCTCACCATAAATGTAATCTCTTATTAAGGATTGGCTTCTGGGGGCAGATGGAGAGGAATTGTGCGTGGATACACCTTTGTCTCGCTGCGCGTGCCTGCGTCGTGAGGAATGAAAATTGTGTGGCGGAGAGAAGTGAAGTGCCGGCGGAGTGCAAAATGGAACGGCAGCTTCTGAGAGGGACGCTGATGGCTGATGGGCCATCGAGTAGCAATGGTGGGAGGGCAGTTTTCACCCTGCATAACACTGAATCCTCTTGCCAGTCAAATTGCCTGCCTGTCCTGTGCTCTCCACTTCTCCAGCTCCCGGAAGAGAGCTTTTTTTTTTTTTTGTTGTTGGAGGAAATGAACTACTGATTTGAAGCACGTAATGGGGGACGAGTGGACACCATCTCCCAGTTACCAGCAGTTTCCTTGCTGGCCAGGAGTGAAACTTAAACAATAGGGCGAAAGGGACATTTACCTGAAACGATCAACTGTGGTTTGTTTGACTCACGTTCTGTTCTGAGAATTCAGGGGAAAAAAAGTATTCAATATGTGAATATCCAATTCTGTTATCTGATGCTCAACATTACTGAATGCATTTCAAATCTGTGTATATATTATATTCATGACAAAGGGATCCTTGACCTGTTGACCTGTTGACCTTGCCGTCTCTTCATGATCAGATAGTAAGGGCCAGGGGAATGATTACAATGTGGCCAAATAACAACCAAACACTGCGGGATTTAGCAAGTTGATAAGACTGATACAACCTCATTTTACAGAGAATCGTTTTCCAGATATACAAACAAACTGCTGTATTGTATATTTTGTATTTTCTGTTGTCCTTCTAAAGCTGTATGTGCCACCCTTTTTGTTAGAGGCGAGCTGGAGGACAAGGATAAGCACTCATTTGTGTAATAGAACAGAGGCAAAGAGGCACAAAGAGACAAGGGAGAGAAGGGTGGCCCTGTATCCGCCCGACATCTTATTTGTGCTAATGAGGAGGCTGGTGGCCCTGGCTTCCAACACTTAAGCTCATCCAGGCCTTTACACTGCGTTTGTCCTTGTGCGTGTCTACGGGAGGGTCCTTGTATGTCTGTCGGGAGTGTGATTTTCCTTTTGCCTTAAAATAAACCGTAGCTGTAATGAACGATGCGGAGAAGACTCTTTGAGCCACAGTGTGTGTGTGTGTGTGTGTGTGTGTGTGTGTGTGTGTGTGTGTGTGTTTGCTAATACTGTGCGCTTGTTTGTTAAGGCTGCTGCTAAATTTACAAAGGATTTCCACTGTCCCAGTGACGCAGACGTAACCCAAACCTGTTCATCCCACCCCTACAATTGTTGCCTCCTTCCTTTTCCTTTATTATTCCCACGCCGCCTCCAAAGGCTGGGCGTCGCCGATGTCAGCTTCACACACTGTCAGACAGCCACTCATCAGACCCACACTGACGTCCGGGTGGAGTCGGGCCCGGTTTCCGAGAGCTTGAGAAATGGACTGCTGGAATGCACTGTACATACGCACGCACGCACGCCGCGCGTGTCAGGTAGTCCTCGGTGGCGTGCAGGGCAACGTGGACGGGAGCGATGCAAATGCAAACATCCTCCACCGCGGCGGCGCTGCTGCACACGCGGCCGCTCGTGTGTCAGGATGACGGACGACCCCGCTAAGCCGGGCTGAATGTGATTTGTGCAGCGTTTTTTTTTTTCTCAGCCGTGTTCTACAACCGCCTCACATCGGTTTTAGTCGGAATTCAGAGAGTATCAAAGGATGCGGCCTTGACGTATACGAGATGAGAGATTATTAATGTATGATATCTAATGCGCGCCTCTTTTATCACAAACTTCTGAATCCACGCCAGCGCAGGCTTGGATTTCTACCACAGGCTTGATAAATGATGAAACATGTCTAAAGGCCCTTCATTACATGGAGTCCATAGACGAGTGGCTATTGAGAGTATTTTAACGTAGCTTTATCTCTTCCTTAACGCGAGGGAATGAAAATGAGCTAATGTAAAAAAACGTCTCCAACGCAAGAACACCGTCTTGCGCTACGATGTGCTAAGCAAACGTTGTGCGTCACATGTCGTCTATTCATGATTTAATCAAAACGTGGCAGCGGCGTAGCAAGGCGGGGCGGGAGGGACTGATTTGATTGAATGGTCATCGCCCTTTCTGTTCCCTCCGTTTCAATTCATTACGTCTTAAGGTGTTCCGGTTGGCCCTGCCTCTCCAGCGTTGTTGTTCCCAACACCCAAAACAAAATGCCCTTAAGGCGCTTAAGCCACTGTTCAACATAAAAATATATATTTTTTATTTATTGAGATATGTGAATTGGAAAACACTTTCTAAACAAGAATGATCTCTGGAGGGTTTGTGTCATCACCTCTGTGTCCGACTACGGGGTGCTGCCTGGTACAAAAAGCCCGCTTAGGTTCAAATGAAGCACATGATTCCCTTCCCACCGAACTGCTCGTGTAGATGCATCGTGTTCCAACCTGTGTTCACGTCCATGCTGACTGTGTGAAACCCCTCACAAAAGGGCACATCCCCACAAAAGCAGCTGGCCGCAGGGCACGCAGTCACGCAGGGATTTGTTGTTGTGCGATCGTCTCCCTGGCTTTTGTTCGTCGCGGCGAAGCTTTAGTCCGTCCTTTCTCAGTCGACGGGTAGGGGCGAGGACGCTTTGCGTGAGGCCGTTAGGCCGCTTTGATTTGCAATCTCACGCTTGGGAGGTCGTCTTTATTTCATTTTTTCAAATGAAATGCTGATAAATGCTTCCGTCAGTTTGCACATGCTTGTGCAGAAATGCGCGTTTGCACATACAGGTGTTTTAGGACTACGTATTGACGCTTGTTTTTTTTTGTGGGTTTGTGTGTGCGTGTATATGTGTGTGTGCCGACGAATGAAGGGGCTCCATTAAAATCTAACAGCCCTCCAGGTGCCATCCAGGTTTACTGCTACTTTCAAGGTTCCCCCCCAAAAAAAGAAAAACCAACCCAGTGTAGATTTTCTGATTTATGAAGGCTACTTGATATGTGGACTTACCTAACCCAACCCAAGGGACACGTGTGCAGTGCTCTGGTCATGTGACGTTTATAACTCCTGACAAGGTCACCGTGGGAGTCTGCGAGTGTGTCTGTGTGTACTTGTGTAAGCGTGTATGACAAAAGGAATCACTCAGCCTGCTCCGAAAGGGCTTTTAGACACCTGGCAGTGATTGGCTGAAAGAGAACACCTTCTGTCTGCTGTTATTGACAGTTGAAAACGTGCAGAAAGCGTGGCGAGTGACTTGCATTTTCGCAGATGTTTTCAATCAATTTGAGGCTCAGGTAATGCTTTGAAAGTCTGCTTCTTTTGATAAACATCATGTGGCAGCTTCTAAAAGATAAAGCATGATGGATGGGCGTAGTGTTTCTTATTAAAGCAGAGAATAAAGAAAAAAGAGAATCCTCTCTCTATCTCTCTCTCTCTCTCTCAGTAACAGTCCGTCTTTCGCCTTGGCTCTGACGATTGATCGTGAGCCGCCCTGGACGTACCAGCGTGGCCGTCATATCATGGATCACAGCGTGGGGAAGCAGTGACAGATGTCGTGAGCAGCCGTCCTGTGTTTGTTTGAGGGGCGAGACTCGGATGGATTGATTGCGTTCGATCGATACGCGGATGATATTTCATCTGTCGTGCTTTCCTTTTTTTCCCTTTGTGGACATAAACCGGGCTCCCAGCGGGCAGTGTCTCGTGTTGAACCTTAAAAAAAACTGACAGTATGTTACTGTAACATAATCAAATTGATTGCTTTTAAGATGCATTTTTGGAATATTGTGCCCCTTGTGTATTGGTGTTTCCTTGTGGAGCTGAATTCCTCACTGCAGATCATTTTAATAGAGCAAATGCCTACATGAACACATTCAATATGCCTCAAATACATTGCTGACCTCGTGAGGGTGATGGTCGGTTAGGGGGCTTTTGAAGGAGGGGTTAAGTGCGCTGCAGTCAAGGTCGTTTTCTGTGGCATATGCATCCTATTTAGCCGCTCCTGCAACTACTGGGCAGTGTAGATCTGAAGCAGTGTTGACAGGCCTGCTATGCTGTGATTGCTACAGTCACACTGGAGATTGGTTACAGGGCCATACGCACACACACACACACACACACACACACACGCACACAGGGTCCTCTGTGCAAGCTGGACAGTTGATTGGGTCATTAATATGGACAACCGTTTCTATACAAACAGGCCCTGATTGCTTTGCCTTTCACATCCTGGTGACATCAGCACATAGCTAATTGACAGATAATTGCCAATAATAAGGAGATGGATCAGCCAGAGTGCAATTAGAGGAGCTCGCTCTAGCATGCCAGTGGCTTTAAGAAATCCTCACTGATCAGTTTGCCCTTGTTTAGTCATGCAGGTCAATCAAATAGGTTTTCTGCGAGGGGACATTTTTGAAATGCTTGCCAATGCTAATGTTGTAAGTTCGATTCGAGTGTCCCAGAATAGTGGCTGCCTGATGGAAATATTTAGGACATTTTCTTTTGCAACGTCCATTACAATGTTTGCAGCCGCCTCCGTGGGAGATAACAGCCAGCCGCTTGTAACGGGATCCTCTCTGTTGGGAGAAGATGGAGGAAATCGCCCAGAGCTGGAATGTACTAGACTCGCTCGTTTGGGTCAGTGAAGGAAGGACCGGTGTGTGTGTGTGTGTGTGTGTGTGTGTGTGTGTTTAAGCGTGCCAGCGTGTGTGGGTCAATGCAGGTGTATTTGTGTGTTGTACTAAACTGTGATAGAAAAACTGAAACGTGACACGAACATCTTCCCCATCCCTCCATGAAAGCACCTGAAATTTGGGCTCGCTCCCAGACAACAGAGCACACCGGCCCTGATGACAGGCTGACCGGGGGAGGAAATAGCGACGCTTGGGGGTAACATAATAGCGGAATATTCTGGAATTCACAGGGGAGAGCTATGGAAGCAAATTGTATTTTTCTAGCATTCAGTGGAGCAGTGTGCGTGGCGTATTAGAGTGTGTGTGTGTTTGACCTGCTGACCCTGTTTGCTGTTTAAGCACCACATTCTCGAATGGTGTGACGTGTAGCCTTGCCGAGCCCGTCAATCAGATGAAGAGATCATTAAAGGTGTCACAGTCAGATCTCTCATCTCCCAAATCAGCTGTCACACTAAAGCGTCTACATGTGTCCAGCTGCCAAATAATGTGCGTGTTCATCAGGGGAACATGAATGCTGAGTTAATAGTGGGTTGGATGGCAAAAGCAACCTTTCTGTTTTGTTTCCATTCCTCCTATTTATTTGCTATGCAAAGTTTGTTTGTTTATTCACAAGCGTTTACGGAGATTTGTGGTGTTTCCATTTGTTCATCGCAGAGCTTTCAAATTGCTCTGTTCTCTGGCTATTCTTGCACATTTACATTGATGGACTTTTCTTCTTTGGCTCTACCATATGTTTGCTGGAAATAGCTTGTAGGAAACGATTGTTACCTCCCTCTACTCCCCACTGTTTCAGCCCCTTTCAGAGTGCGCTGTTTTCTGCTGCTCATTACATATTCATGATCTGCAGCTCATTTGGCCACGCCCACAGCTTGTAGACTCGGCGGTAGCGGTCGGCTGACGGGGGAGAAGGGGAGCGTGGTAGCGGCGCGGTCGGGCTTTGATTGGAAAACGGGACTGGAGGGGGTGGGACGATTCAAATATCTAGGTTTGTGACGTAGAAAACCTTGAGCATTTTGAACAGCTGGTTCAGAGGCTGAAGACGGGATCAATTCACAAACCCGTATCTCACTCAAAACAGCATGGATGGATTTTCTTCCAAGTTTGTGTGTGGAAGCACCAGAGACGCACAATAACACCCCAAATCCCAGAAAAAGTGATTTTTCCATAATATGGGCCCTTTAACATTGCTATTAAAATGATTAATGGAACACTTCTTTTATTTGTTCTCTTCCCATGATCCCCCCGTGTGGAGGAGATGACTCCATCTTGGGGTCCATATGGACGCCATGTTGGAGGCACGCTGCTCTGTAGAAGTGGGGGAATACCAATTAGCACTACATTTGCTGAGGATGGCGTGGAACCAGAGACCTGTCACCTCTGCTTCACGGCTCGGTCTCTGAAGACCTGTGTGTGCATGTTTGTGTGTCAGCATGGAGTGAAGGTACAATCTCATTACTGCACCTGTTTCGCAGCAGGGGATGGGACTCCTTCACCAAGGAAAGGTGTGTGTGTGTGTGTGTGTGTGTGTGTGTGCAAGGGGGTTGGGCAGAGTGTAGCGTTGCCATATTGTGTGTGTGATCAGATGCAGAGCAGCATCTAAATGCACACAGTAACTTGTAATCAATGCTACCACAGCTCCCTATGGGTATGCTGATGTATTCTAAAATGCTAATATATTCCAGTGCCAAACCCTTAAATTGTATCATATGAGTGAATGAGTGATCATGCACACAGTGACAATGAGATGGAAATCTGCTTGAGGAATGTCATGCAGTATCTTGGGAGAAGGAATTCCTGCACACAATTACCCCGAAACATTGCTGCAATGTTGGCAGCATATGGATTCCTTATTTGGCAGCCAGTTTGTCATGTTAGCTAAAATTGTTGAGAAGTCTCTTTGATCGGTGTAGTATAGATGCAATGTCACATGTTACACAAGATGGACGGCCGCCCATTGAGGCGGGCAGGGAATCTGAGTCTGTGATAGGACAGGCCGCAGTCACCCCTGGAGACCCCGAAGCTCCGTCTTCGAAATCTGTCCTGATCGCAGAACACCTGGGTGCGATCATTTGAGTATGGGAACAGTAAAGAGAAGTTTCCTTTGTGGGTCTCTAGGGTTTTGGCGTTTGCTCAATTTATTGTAAGATAAAGGAGCAGAGTCTCTGTGTGTGTGTGTGTGTGTGTGTGTCTGTGTTGTCTATGTTTATGTTTAGCCACCACTGAACTAACCAAAGACTACTGTACTCTGTGTAATCATGAGCTTTGGTATACAGCAAAATGAAACAGCTATAAACTACAGCTCATTGAGGACTGATTACCATTTCTCACATAAATTGTCAATATTCAAAATCTGGTGTTTGTAGCCTGAGGTTTCAGATGCCTGCCATCAACAGCATGGACCTGTTATTCCCCATGTTTCTCTCCTCTCTTCTGTCATCTCTCTTTGCTGTGAACTCTCAAATAAACGCAGAAATAGCCCCAAAAGTACTGAATAGGGATTAGGAACACTGCTTTGACGGAATTTTAATCCGACTCCTCTTGCTTGCAAGATTGCTAATTACCTCTGCGATTTGGTGTTATGTTTTTTCAGTCCTTGAAACCACAAGACTCATTGATGTGGTTACGAAACCTCCGCATGTCAAAGGGGTCATCTGCTTAGCATAATGCCTGGCTGCAATTTATTTCGGATTCATTTTGATGTGTTGGTATTCAGCATTAATCAATAAATCTCTCTCTCTCTCTCTCTCATTGTCTGTATTTCCCTGCCTCCACCCATGTTGCATCGGCAGGTTGTGTAACATGTTGGTTGGCTTTGTACTCGCAGATGACGATTTCTAAAAGTTGCCCACATTTCTGGAATTAGCTTTGTGTCGCTCAGTGCGCGGGTGCTTTTGCGCGTTGTGTGTGCTTTCAGATGATTGTTCCCACTTGTGTGTTTATGCGCGTCTGTCAGCATGCATGCTAATGGCAGCTGACAGGGCCCACGCTTCTTAAATTAGCCTTGCTGTCTTGCCCGTGGGGAAGCCATGGATGTTCTGATATAGAAGAACCCTTAATTCTACAATCCCTGCGTTCCTCCCGTATAGTATCCAACGGCTCTAGTGGCGCTCCTGTGCCTGCCAGCCAGCGTGTGGTTATCCAACAAATGATAACCACAAAAGGGAATCTGCTACTGGGCCCAGCGCCCGTTTCCATTTTCATCATGGAAATGCTTTTCCATTTTGTGTCGTTAAAGACACACAGAAAAAAAAAAGATGGAAATGTTTTGCTTCTTTATTATATTAGCAGTTTTCCTTTAAAGTTTTTGGGCTGTTGCTTTCAGCGACCCATCAGTCAGCACTCCAATAGTTTATTCACAGAATATCACAGTATAGGGGTTATTGTGATTGCTGTATGATCTGCCGTCAATCTTAGAGTCTCAAGGTTTGTCACAGACGTCCCATGACTGAAGAAGGTCTAAAGGTTCGTGCCTTTTAATGCGAGTCAAGTGACTCGCAATCGATCACTCTCAGTGTGCTAACCTGGAGGTAATCAATGTGGCACTAGAGTGAATTGTGTGCCTGGTCTGTGTGTGTGTGTGTGACTAGATAAATTAAAGGAATAAAAGGGTTCCCATGTGACTTGGGCTTTATTAAGGAGAAGTTAATGAGTTCCCCAGTCTGCCTCTCTCATTTTCCCTCCCCTCCCCATTTATTCTGAGCTCCATCTCTTCTCCCGCCTCTCGTTCTAATATCCATCTCGCTCAGGCCGCTGCTTAAACTATTCATGTTCTCAGTTGCACTGCCCTGGCCTTTGAAGTAAATTACAAAACTGAGCGATGCACTGAGAGCGGAAAAACCACGGGTTACATCCCAATCTCTGTTGCCCTTCTTCTTCTTGCTTTCTGTCGCCTCCTCTTTCCCTGTGTGCCAAAATACTCTCGCCTTTATTGCCGTCCATCTGACTAATTCTGATTACAGATGTTCTGCGCCGTCTCCATCGTTGTGTGTGTGTGTGCATGTTCGTTCCTTTTGGATTTCACATCCCCCGTGGAGTTTGATTCTTTTGATGTTCATAGATCCTCCGACAACAAAGTTGCTTTGGATAACGAGAGCTCCCTAAACCGAATGGCCGTCGCGGTGGCTCCGTCGACGGCGCTCATCATCTCTCACAGCGACTCGGTCTCCGGCGTTTTGCGTTTAGACGTGACACAGAGCGCCCCCGCAGTCTCTCATGTTTCAACGGGGTAAACTTGTCTCCTCAGATGCTAAATCAACCTGTGTTCTGTCCCCGAGAGCTCGGGGGTTGGACGCGGGGAGGAGACATGTCTGTCTGCAGGCGGTCGAACGTTGTAAACCCGACATGCAGAAGGAAAATCCCGTGGTTTAGAGATTAGGAAGAAATACGGGGACATAGGCGTAAAGGTTTGTCTCCTGCATCAGCCAGCAGTGGGACAGCGGCGCAAACGCAGGCACGCTGGGCAGGTGCGTCTTTCAGCGAGGAGGGATGTACACGCAGCCAGCAGACATTTACAGACACACGCGACAGGGACCGGGGAAGCGATCGTGACGTGAGACCAGCGGGTATGTGGTTTAAGGGGGGAGAAAAGGGATGTCTCAGGTTTTCCTTCCCGTATCCGGCTACATTTATTTGAGCTGCGCATGAATGGACAGAGATGCATCCCTATGTTCTTGCGCCACAATGAGATTTTTGAACCAAGGCATATTCCATGTCATCTAATTCCATTCGCCGCCTTTGTACTGAACGCTGTGCCTGTCGCTCCCGCTGAGCGTGGCCTTCTGGGCTTTTCTGATGCAGTGGAAATTCTCTTGACAGGCCTATTTGAGGGGCCAACGGAAGAGAGATGACATGGTGTTGCAACAAATCCATAGGAGGTACATGCAGGGGGCGGGGAGGGCAGGACTAGGGGAAGTCTGGGGAAGTCTGTCTTAAAAAAAGGCAGAAGCACAGGCCTACTGTAGCCATCTGGAAGACGGGAGGGTGATGTGACTGACGTGGAATGCTATTAGCGGAGTTGAGCTGAAACATCTGTGGCAGGAAGCCAAATCAACTGTGATTTACGCCACCCCACCATGTAGAGAGGGGGCTGCCCAGTCATCCGGCCATTATAGAAGATGTATTGTGAAGGGTAGCAGAGTATCAAAAAACAATCACCCGCTCACTCAGACGCTCGCAGACACACAGCGCAAGATCTACGATGAGCAGTTTAAATGATCTCGGTCTCAAAGTTATAGCTGCTCATGTTTGACGTGTATAAATTTCCCTCACACTCAGCCACAGACATCAACTGCCCCTGCCGACAGTTTATTTTGTTAAGCGGAAGCCATTATTGCAAATAAAAGCTGTCTGTTGGCTGGACTCCCGTTTGGGGCATTCCTGAATGCGGGCTAAACATTTGTTAACACAGTCCCCTGCTGTTAGCCATCACACGGCTGTGGTTGCAGCCTCATTCAGCAGCGGAGCAGAGAATGACAAAGTGCGCTGCGGTTTAAGTCATTGAGAGAGCAGACCAGCATTTTGTTTTAATGGCGGGCGCGGGGGGGAGTAAGGAATCGGTGGAGGCCAAAGTTGAGATTGATAGGAGAAAAGAACCGGGGCAGTGATTAGTGGAGATGGGGGCAACGTTATTCTTGTTAAAGACGAGGGGCGGATGGGGGATCTGGTACGATCTGAGGGGGAGTGCTCCAGCACCTCCATCTTGACAAAACTCTTTTCAAAAATTTGAGTGTATGCTGTATATATTCCAATATATTTTTGCCTCATTTGGGTTTGGTGCATTCCTAAAGCTGCATCAGCCTGTGTATTATAGATAAGTAGATAACTAGCGGTCTTCCAGCTCCATTCAGTTCAACAGGGCTTTGATGGCATGTTAGCTTTTTGTGTTTCCATGAAAATCAGCTATACACTAAGACGAATTAGTGCAGTGAGTAACACCATAACTTTCTTTAAAACTTAAACACCTTTAACACTTTGTATATTTAATTAGTTCTAAGGGTCAAGCCGAGGGCGCAGCGCTGGCCTCTGAGCTAGCACGTCAGTAACTTTTGTTCTCCTTTTTTAGGAAGCTCATAAACTTGCACACAGACACATGTGGCCCTACGCTAAAGCGCTAATTGGCGCTGAGGTTGACAGAGAGGAGGGCTGCTTGGCCAGGGCCATCTGGCTGGGCCTGGCGGTCTGATCTATAGTTTTTCTGGTTTGCCAAGCACACATGTTTAACATTGTCTCGCAACAAATGGAGCACAAAACCTCCTGCTTTCAACAAAATGAATGTTCTCTATGAAGGTACTTGGGATTTTTTTTTTTTTTTGTTTGGACACGGACATTATTTCCTTCACATTTACTCACACCTAATTTAGATTTTTTTCTTTCTTCCGCTCGCTCGCTCCCTCTCACACACAGGAAAATTAATTAGACTTGGCACAGCAGCACCAGCTCTGTTCTAATACATCTCTCCATTATCTGAAGTGATTGGTGGACACAGCAACTCATTTCCTGTCTCACAGTTAAAACCAGAGGACAGGCAGACATTAACCCCAGGTTTCCTCATCTGCCAAGCGGCTCCTCTTCAGTCGTGCATACGAGGTGGCAGAGAGGCCATCACCAAAGATCAAATTGTATAAAATTATTTTGCTTGTTCTTTTAATTGAATTTGCCGTTGGACATCGGGTTCCAAAAAAAATGTAAATAATTTGCCCACTTCTGATTCAACGTGTTTCACAAATGTGGTTGATCCAGCCCCCGAGTGGCCCTTTTGTGCACACGTCCTTTTAGCATCTCTAATGGTCCGCTGCCAAAGGAAGGCACAGGTCTCCGTCTCATTATGCAGTCGTTTCCAAACCCCAACAGCTGGCGTGCAGAGCACAGCGAATGGATCATTCAACGCTGCGACATGGATTAGTCACCCAAACGTTTTTGAGTGTTACCATTTTCGTTGCTAAGATTGTGTAGTTTTTTTATTTTAAGGGAATGTGGAGCAAAGCTATTCCTACTTCCTGTTCCAAACTAACGTTGAAGGAGCTATTGGAGCACCTGTGTCCCATCTCCGTGGCGCCTGTGCTGTGCTCGAGGTCTTTGTCTCACGGCTCCCGTGCTTGCACATGCACACACTTGATTAAGGAAAAAAAAAAAAAAAAGGATTTTGAGGCCAAATAAATCATACAACAGTCTGGGGTGATGGCCCCTGATGAGATAGAGAGCCTACAGAAATAGGCCATCACAGACCCGACTGCTCCTAGCCAGCACTAGAGTTAATGGCTTTCAGATCTCTGGGTGCCTCTCTGACTCTTTATGTGCTATCAGGGTTGTCTTTGTTATCTTACAGCTGTTATCTTCCAATTCCATCTTCTCCACTGGAAGACCATTATAAACGGCTAGTCCTTGTTGTGTCCTAGGGTTAGGGCTGTAGACTCTCTGGTAACAATAAACCAAGAGCCCATTTGTGTCATTTGGTTCAGGGTGGCTCGGTCGATGTTGAAATGGGGGGAAGGCCTATAGGATTGAAGACAAAAAAAAAACGAAGGATGAAGCAGGGAAGAAGTCCGGACTGTAGACAGACGTGGAGAAGGGAGGAGGGTGACTTTTACAGTTACACTGGCAGAGAGTCAAGTGAGCTCAGTCAGGCAGAATAATACGGGCTGAGTGTGTTGGGCGCCAATGTGCCTTTCCTAGTGTGTGTGTGTTTGCTTTTGGCTGCTGCACAACTCATGATTGTCTTTATCTTCAATAAAGACAATCATGAGCTTGCTTGAATTTCCTCCGAATGAGCGGCTCAATAACTTTGTGTCGTTTTTCTAACAGACAGTCCAGGATAACACACAAATCAACTGGGACTTAAAATATGACTCGATCCACCGCGTCTGGTAGAAGTGGTGCCTTTAAATAGAGACTCCAGAATACACCCGTACCCTGGATAATCCGACCCTCATAGACGTGGATAGCAGCCCTTGACTTGATTCATTAAAACCTGTATTAAATAAACTGAAGTGGTCAAGCATGGTCCACCACGTAAAGCCCGTAGCTTTGCCGAGGTCAGATACGCGGGTTGTACACAGCCCCTATAAATTTCTATCTGAATATGGGTTTGCCAAGGGCAACACACACACAGCCTACAGCGTCCTCAAACTCATTGTTTGCCAAGCTGCCAAATATCCAGCACCATTAACCTCATCATTGCAACATAATCAGCCGCGGATGAAACGGCCACTAAAACGTGGCAGCCTTCAAGGCACAATTACAAATGTTAATTAAATGTTGCTCCGTCTTGCGTTGCCTTAACACATAATGCAAAACCATTGTTTGGGGCAGTGTGAGCTTTCTCCCTCCTCAGTCGATGAGTATTGTGGCACACTATAGATCACGGACGGGCGGCCATCTAAGACGCCGCCAGATGATTTCACCGAGCCGTGTAATTAGCAGAAATAACCAAGTGCGGCCTGTGGTTGGAATGGAAACCTGCACACTGTAGCCACGTCCTGCGGTTGTTGCTCCCCCCCTCCGCCCTCCCGAAAATGCCTCGCCAACGGTGATCAAATAGCTCTCTACGTCTTTTTTCAATATTTTGATTCTGGATGTTTTTAAGAGTCGGGGAGCCATCTTCGTCCCTTTTCACTGCTGCGTGGCTAACATGGAAGATTGAATGGCTTTTGGGTGGATGTGTAGGTGCTTGTTTGTTTGTGTCAAGGTCGGCGGATTTAAGTGCCTTTTAAGAGCACCCGTCGTTCACTCGGCCACTGAAAGCTTTGAGGTCTCCAAATGTTAGGTGGACATTTTGCAGGGTTAAACAACTGCTAATGGCTAGTGAAAATAGCACCCACTCCGAACCCCAGAATAAATGTGTGTTAGATCAAGCATGTGACACGTATGTGGCCTGAGACGGAAGGTCATCCTCCTCCGGCGCAGTGAATCCGTCCCTCAAACTATCTGCAACGAGAAGGAACGTAGAGGCACCAGCCCTTGATGGATTGGGCAGATTGGACCTTCTGATGCCATTTTATTAGACGCTGCAATGCTTTGCCCGTCATCGGTGAAAGACTTCTTTATTTGCTCTTCCAGTGCCTCGAGGGCTCAGTTTGAGTCAGTGAAAGCTTGAGTGTGTGTGTGTGTGTGTGTGTGTGTGTGTTCGTGTGTGTGTGTTCGTGACTGGTCTGGTTTAGCCAAGTCCACAGATGAAGGAAGCCCAAGAAGGGCTAACTCCATTTAGTTTGGCTTTAAACAGGTGTGTTTATCCAAAGTTTCTAAAAGCCTGTGTGTGTCTGGGAGCCATGGAGATACATAAGAAAAGATGAAGAACATGTCTGTGTCTGTGTGTGTGTGTGTTGAGCTAATTTAAACAGGATTAGAGGAAGTAGTGATGGACTGCTCACCCTGATTCATACTGTGTTGTAAAGCACTGTACCACCCACACGCATCCCACACCTACATGGAAGTCCAACGGGGGTTAGAGTGCCGTGTGCACGCGCTGTGTACACTCTCGTGCTGAGGAGAGAGTGGGTTGCAAAGGGGATGGATAGCCAGAGCGCGAGGGGCTTGTGTGCCGTGTGGATACTTTCCCAGCTCTAATCCGCCCATTCCTGTTGGCATGAAAGACGGAGATTAACAGACGAAAAGGTGAACACGGAGAAAAGGCAGGGCTGGAAAAGAACACAGGGAAAGAGAGATAGTATTCCGGATCCTCTGCAGGATTCTCCCCCCCCCCCCCCCGCTGCCGTGCGGAATGCAGATGAGCAGTCTTTTGTATGAAGTTAAATCCTCTTATTGATCAGCAGATTAGGTGCTGTCCTCTTTAACTTCCACAAACTTAAAAGACAATCCCTCAGCAGTCTGCTCAGGATTTTGGACGGCTCAAGAAATGGTCAGAATGCCGTCATGAAGTACAAAAAGAACCAAATGCCATGTGACCAAGCTACCGAAGCGGAGCATCTTGAAAGCCACATTTAAACACATAAGGTCCAGGGTCTATATTTGTGGAGTGGTCTCCAACTGCCTGTGATGTAGTACAACATAAGCTGCTCACATTTAGAAATGTATCCTGCAGTGAGAATTTCTATTTCCGCCCACAGGAGAGGATCACCCTCACTGTGAGCAGGATTTTTTCATCAGGATGATGATGATTATCACAATAGTGTTGTTTGTTAAATTGTTGCCTCTGCCTGGTGCTATACTCTACCACTTATACTATTTTTGAACTCACTTAACTAAGTGTAACATAACAACTCCATTGATTACCTGAACAAGGGCTAATGGACCAAAATGGCTTGGGAAGGTTAAAAATTGCATGCAGTATATTTTTGCACACATTTCCTTCTTCTCTATTGGGTTCACTTTTTGAAAAGACGACATGAAAGCATCAGCGTAAGTGGTGCCGTCAACGGCATCTCATTCTGGCAAAAGCTTGCAACTTCTCCAGGACAAACGTATGCAAAACATAAAGCTTTCAGACAACCACTTCTCCTCTTGGTGTCTAATCAGAAGTCATTCAAACAGTCTCCTTGAGCATTTCTGCGCCTCTGGGCCTTCCAGTCTCAGCGGCTGCGTTGAAAAGCCCTGACGACTGGGCTTGAGATTTGCATCACTGCCACGAGCGGAGGGGCGGACGCTTTTAGCACGCTTTGTGTCCAAGGCGTCGTCTGTCCGTTGTCAGACTGAGGTGCAGCAGACACAAAAAATAACACAAAAGAAAAAAATGTGTTGCTGTAATAATGGAGTGCGAGGACCACCATCTGGTACACTGTTGAAAAGCGAGAGACTACAGTGAATATGTGGAATGCTTTCCATCGGTTTGTTAATTATTAGAAGTGTGCCTCTTCTCACTGGCTGTGCATGTGATGCTGATTTTGGTGTTGCAGCAACATATTGTACCAGAGCTGCAGTACAAGTCCTGGTAAATGACAAATACAGTGGCAGCACCCCCATCACCCCGCAACGCAACCTAGTGAAGGTACGTTTGTTTGTGTTTGTGTAACAGTGTGTGTTCATGAGTTTCTAAATGGTTTTCTTTCCACAACAAAACAAAGTTAATTGCTTCAATTACTGATAATATTTGCAAATTGCCCACCGTAGGTTGTCTGCGACTCTCCATTCGGAGTCCTACGAGTTCTAATCTCAGCACATGCGTTCTATTTGGATTTTGTAAATGGTTATGTTAATGGGATTTAATCTCACAGTCACCGTTCTGATAGGGTTCGCTTCTGTCTCCTTACACAGCTCCTGAATCTGTTTAATTGTCCTGAATTTGACATTTAGAATTGTCAGACATTTTACACTATTATGATTTGTGTATCTTTTTCCATCTCTAACCAAACATTCGAAAAAATATTTTCTTCATTAATAAATTATTTATTTGGTCTGCAACATGTCCTAACATGGTGAAACATTTGGATTGCTGTTTCCCTAAGATCATGTCCTGTTTTATCCACAACTTAAAATTATTCAGTTTGTGGCAAAGAAACCAGACAATATTCATATTTAAAAGAATATAATATATATTTATGCATTTTTAATACTTTTAAATGCGTTTTATCACATTAATCTCGGCCACATTAATCACATAGATTGACACGTTCTTTTTGAGAGTCCTAATATGTTTTATATTTGTTATTTTTGGAGCTTAGCACTGATTGGGCTGATTCACTTTGCCTGTTGGCTCATCTCTGCTGTGTTGTAGCTGTTATGTCTGAGAGGTTATTTTCAAGCCCACCCTGGCGTTTGGATGCTAAGGCCCAAATTAAAGAAACAAGACATTTTTGCTTTTAATTGTTCTAAATCACACTAAGACAGATGCGGACATGATTCTTACACACACATAATCTTTTAAATACCACTTTTTTTCTAAGTGCTATGTTTTAGCTAAGTGATGTTTATAATGTTGAGGGACACCGGCTACTTTTACTGCAGGGTAGCATTTAGAAGCTGGAGAAAACACCATATCATCTCGCTAATCACCTGTAATGAGCAGATGCGAGGCAGATGTGCATTGCTGCCGGCACAGGTGCTGCACAGTAAAAGTGTCTACGGTTTGTCTTGGAATCCTTGATAGGCTTCGTGCAATGTACCTCCAGTCTTCTCTTTCCTTTAGACAGAGAGAGGCGCGTATGTTTCAGTCTGCGAAATTACAAAGGCAGAGCATTGGTGAGCACGTCCTCTGCGCCTACACTCAGCCGAATTTGACTCTCAGCCTTGGCTTTAGGCCCCCGACCGTAGAGGTTTTCAGCGTAGGCGCCGAGCTGCTCGCTGGATTTATTTTGGAACCATCACAGGTGGACTCCCCCAAACGTTCTACTGCTTGGCTGCTGGGAGCAATGCCGCAGGGGGATCTCCAGCAAGCAGACATATGGCAGCTTATGATTAAAAGGGAGAAAAAAAACTGGAAAGTTTAATGCAAGTGAGTGCATGAGTGTGCATCGCGTCTGCGCTCTTGCATTTTCATAAACCACAGTTATGGACTTACTGTGCAGAAATACAGACCTTTCTGTCAGTATCCCTAACCAAATTTATTACAATTAATGAATGACCTGCAGCTGTGCAGGAGAAAACCTCATTAAATACTAATTAAATGAAACAAAATGTGCTGCTTATAGTTATGAAAAGTAAAAAACATCACTTTGGCAAAAAGATAATTAATTTGAGTTTTCCAGCACTCCTGCTATTTAGCAGCTGGGGCATGAGCCGCTTATGAAATAACTACAACCTTTTTTTCTTTTTCCAATAAGTGATTCAACCGTGTTTTCTTGTCTTGCAGTCTCTGTTGGCTCCCCAATTGTTCATTTCACAAGTAAAACACGTTACCTAAGGGAATAAAAATAACCTCCATGAATTTTAGTTTGCTTTTCCTCCACTACTTCTTCTGTAAATGTCGCAAACGGAAGCTGCAAATGACTGTTTTTGACACTCTTGAGTCTTGGGCGCTTTGGTTAGCTGCTTGCTGTTGATTCACGTCATGTCACTTCTTTCTAGAGAGATCGTTGGCAGCCATTGGTTAATCTGCATGGCCCACAGCTGATACCAAGGGCCAGTGAGGCAGCTGAGAAAAAGATAAGGCATGCGGACAGTAAAGTCGTTTCATCGGACCATTGGGCTGTATACAATCAATTTCCTCACTGTGACATTTCTTTTAGCAACACAGTCATTTTCGACATATAGAAAGTAGTAAATATCTTCAGAAATCCTTCACTAATTGCAGCTATTGCGAAAAGGGACAATTGATTGCGTGTGGTTGTTTAAGATTAAGAGCAATGTTTGGACGTTTCCAGTGGGAGGACTATGAAAGATGCCGTAACTCAAGACGCATAATAAACATAATGAGCTTTGAATTTCCTATATTTTCCCTGTGATGTGGAACAGGCCCAGGGTTTCATGCGATCCTGTTAACTGACTCTGATATACCAAACCCAACAACGAATGTGCTTTTTTTGCCTGCATTACTGGATTTTAAATGCACATAAAATCCTCCCTGGGCCACTCCCACACACGTATGCTAAAACCCACACCGTGGCCTCTGGGAAAAAAAACAAAAACCGTACCACTTTTGCTGTTGTGTCAGGTCTATCTATTTCTGAGAAGGTACTGTGACGCCCGCCGCTAAACCACCAGCGCCCCCCCTCGTCGCTGCAGAGTGCGTGTCCCCTGCTGGGGTCTGACACCCATTCATCAGCGCTTCATTAAATCCCAAATTGCTTCTTCAGTGACGTCCTTCACCCCGCCAGCGTGACGAGTCTCTCACATCCCGCGCGCTCACTTTCCGGCCTTCGGCTTGTTGCTGGGAGCAGTTCGGCGCCGTGAGCGCGGAGCCCCTGTCTGCCTTTTTATTGAGGGAAATGGTGCCGTCAAGAGCACATTACCCACCCGGGAGTCTCCCTGGTCCGCAATGTTTTTTTTTTTCTATGGGTTAGCAGCGGAGCAAAGAGGACTCACCTGTGTGACATAACAGCGGGCGGAGGGCGGGCGGAGGGCGGTTGGAGAACGAGTGAGACACGGCGCGGTTTGAAAGGAACTCTCCAATGGCCTTTTCCTGTTCAGCTTTTGTTTGGAGCTATCTGGCCCTTCCTTGTTATTCAACCCACACAATGAGGTACAAAGCAGCCGGCGGCTGCACCCGCTCCGCCCCAACCCCCACCCTTTCATCCCCCTCCTCCCTCAGCTGTATTATAAGCCATTTAAAGGGGGGGGGGGGTTGGTAGTAGACTGCAGCTGATGCAGGAGGAACAGGCCCCTTGCCTTTCTTCGCTTGCAGGGAACATGTTGACCACAGCGCTTTGCCGCGGCAGCCCGGTTAAAGCGGCGACGTGTCCTATTAAAAAATCGAGGCGAAGCGCATGCGCAGCTCAACCGCTGTCTCTTGATCGCACATCCATCACATTCTGTTAAGTGTAAAGACGTTTCTGAGAGTCTAAGCAATTTGTTGCTCCATTACTGCAACACAACACTTGACTTAAAGTAAATGTCCTGAGTAAGAATGTAGACTCTGTTGAGTGTATTCCAAGGATAATTGGGTTTAAAAGCATCTAGTATTGATTTTTGCAGCAAACTAAATACTTCGCCGACGATAGATTATTCATAGTGTTACTGCAGTGGGATCTGCAGCAGATCCTGTGTGAAGACCTTTGGTTTCACACGCATCTCTGTTAGGTAGGAACATTTAATCAGTTAGTAATAGCTATGTTGAGTTTATTCATGTGTGCTTTTCCACATTTTGAAGTATTTCCTTCTGTTTAAACATTGGGGACGTATATCGGGACGTATAGGCAGCCAAAACACACACTTCAAGCGCATAGAAAACGCTGTAACTCTCATCACCGTGCACGCACACACACACACACACGGCGACACACATCCACCCCTTTCCCCACATCCGGAGGGGAAAGGTCAAGTTAAGTGCCGTGTGGGGGCCGGTGGTCCTGCTTTTCCTCTTGGCGGGCACCCGGCCCACGTCAACAGTGCCTCTCTTCAAAAGCCGCTAATGCAGCGCTGACAGGCTCTCCGACAATGAGTTACTGTCTGCCGGGCCGCGGCCCCCCTCGCCGCCCCCCCCTCCCACCCCTCCGTCGGACTACCGGTCCCACCGAAAAACAGATCTGTGGCGAGAGCAAAGGTTAATCCAGCAGCGAGGCTCCGCCGGCGACTGCCTCCACGGTCATGTGTGACTGAGAATAGGCTGGCAGGAATTAACACTACTGCCTCTGGGAGTGTTGACAGAGGTGTGTGTGTGCGTGCGTGTGTGTGTGTGTGTGTCTGTCTGCTGTGGCTGCGCGTCTCGTGTGTGTCTTTTTAATGATAGGAAGTGAGGAAGGTGCAGACGACGAGGTTCGAGGAGGAGGGCCTCGCGTTCACCATCCATTATCTCCGGGGAGGAATCACGTTGGATAAAGGTTGTTTCATGCCATTTCAGAGACGCAAGGCAAATAGCAGCAGACCGTGTAAACATCGCTGGGAGAGCGTGCGTGCTGTCTCATGTTTGTCTGCTGTAGCAATCGCTCTGTCAGCCTGTCTCACCCCGTCGGTTCTTCAACCTACATGTTTCTTCTTTTTTTTTTTTTTTTTTCTCCACATCATTCTCTTCTGCCAGTGGGGCTCAATGAAAAAGCCAAATGCGACCCCAGCAGGCTCCTGCGGCCTGCCAACTACTCAAGAACACCCCTCTTAGTGTATAGTGCATAGTGTTTGTTTATACTTTATGTCTACATTTCACTCACTCTGCAAAGGTCAACTCGGTTCACGGCCTCCTGAGGAGCGAGCATTTAAACGGGTCTGTCTACCACTGTTTCCAGTCCAAACTGCTCCTCTGTTGACAAAGCCCCTGCTGCCACATCTTGACCCCCCCCCCCCCCCCCCCCCCCCCCGTCCCCTGCCCTTCCAGTGTTCCCGCGTGGCTTATACCTGTTTTTCTTGTTGCCCTAAACGGTCTTGAAAATGACAGTTGACAAGTATCAAATGGAAATGTGGTCGGGAGAAGCGATGCATTCGAGGCAGACGACCAATGTGATTCCTCACCCGAGATTTCATCAGATTAGCATATTTGTAGTAACGAGCCATCCATCAGCAGCTGGGGGATCTTATTGAGGACTTGCGGCTTATAAACCACACGGGAGAAATTCCCAAATTTGTGGATTTCTCCAGATTATCTTAGTGAAGATAAAGTGGAAATTGAGGGATGAAGAAGACAAAGCATTGAGTCGCTCCGTCACAGCCAATCAGGTATGTGAGGCATATCCTGAGGAGATTTGACTTCAGATAATGCATCTCCTGTCATCCATCTTTGTGTGTGCATCCCATGGAGTGTCCTTCCCCTGTATTCTCGAGTGTGCGCGTGCGCCTTGCCCTGCTGTACACACACACACACACACACACAAGGGGGAAGAATAACTTCTCACGGACCTCCTTGTGAGACGGGGCCAGGCGGGGGGGGGGGGGGGGGTGGAGAGGGGGGGGCGGGTGTGCATTTCTTTATCTCCTCCGCCTGTCTGGTTGACTGATGGCTAATATGCTAAATGGGGCCTGTGTTTACCTCACCTGTGGCACCGGCAGGCCGCTGTGCGTGCTGGGATGTGACGGCGAGCACTAATAGCGCTTTAACTGCTCTGTCAAACTTCCACCGCGTTGACACGAGCTCCGGGGAGGCACGCCGTCCCGTTGGCAGAGGTGCCGTAACCGGATGTCGGGGAGATTTTGACCCAGTAGTTACATTTGAATTTTTTATTTTTTTTAGGCCTCCCAGCAGCAAGTAGAAACGTGCGTGAGGTCGACGTTCGTGCGTCTAGGAATGCAAATACTCCACACGTGTTTGCATACGCGTGCTCCATGCCCGTGCAGAGATTACGAACGACGCACAGCGGAGCGGATGGCAAAGTGGGATGGGGATGCAAAGCGGAGGTGGGTGAAAAGCAGTGGCGTGACGAACACTCACGCCACCACCACAGCAGCAGCAGCAGCAGCAGCAGCCGTGGCTCTTGGCAGAGATTACGAGGTGCCGTTGACTTATCGGGCTCTAGTTTCATTTTATTTTTTTGTCTTTCTTTGTTTTGTACCTGTGTTTGTTTTGGTCCGTCAGCGTTCTTATGTGGAACAGAGCTGTCAGGGGAGGGGGGGGGGGACACACAGGCTAACAACGTCCCAGGGGAAGAGAAAAGAGGAGAGGTAGTGTGTGAAGACTCTCCGGGAGTCATTCCAACACCCATCTACATAATAACAGCACAACCGCAAATAACAAACACTTCATGAAACGGCAGACATATTTGCAGAGCACACACATAAGCTTGGGGAAAAAAGCATTTCTTGAAATGGACTGTGTCTACTAGAAAACACATTTGGAACATTGCCTTTAATGATAGTGGGTAAAATCTTTGTTTTTTGTCTTTACTCCTTGCCTGTGTTTGGTGCTTTATCTGATTTAAGTGGCGTATGTACTACGCTTATTTTTCATCATCAGCTCACAGTTATTATTGTCTAATTGTACTACACGTATGTGTAGGTTAGTTTCCTCCATACCAGCATCTCTTGAAGCAGTCTGATGTTGTCTAGATGTATTAGCGTGTTGTTATTGGGGACACTGTTTCAAACTGCCTTGAACATTTTTTTTTTTATCCTTCAGTATTGTTTAGTATAGTAAGTTCCTTGCATTTAATTCCCAAAGGGAGCGTTTCAGTTCGACGCTCTGTTTCAAGCATTGATGTAACAACAAGGATACTGATGTTTTCTTTACAAACAGAATGTGGAGAACATTTACAAACTGTAATGGATGAATAGTCATGGCACCAAACTGTCTGAAGTGTGTGACGTGGACAGCTCTAGCATTCCAAACTGATGCTGATTGATGAAAAATAGCTAAAATTCCCACTGAGACCTAGAGGAACACCGTAGAAAAGTCTGTGACTGGTCAACAATAACTTTGAGATCTGAAATCAATTTTTGACAACTGGATAGCGAGCTCTTGTGTTTGGCAAAAACCATTTTAAGATCTTTTTTTTTTTTTCTCCTTTAACCCTATAAGCATTAAAATGACAGTTTGCGAGGAGTGGAAGAGGTCAAGCAATGTGTGCAAACTTTCATGAATTGCTTTGAAAAGTCAGTTCTACATAACCTATTGGTTTCAGTATCGACTGCCCTAAAGTCTTTTTGAACTTCTTCTAGATGTGCCTGTAGCATGAATCATTACCAATGAACCACCAAACCAACATAACAATGTTTTAGTTGATGTAACACGTGCAAACAACAGATATTCATATATTTCAAAATCAAATGATTTGATTGAAGTTGCACGCTTTATGCAAATCGCGTGTGGAAATAATCATCGAGCTCTCGTGGGCTAAGTGTGTTTTTGAGGATGAGACGGAGCTTTTCTGCTCTACTTAACATCTGAAATGAACCCCTCCAGGTTTCTTCTATCTGTCTTTGACAGCAATGTGCATGACGGCAGGAACAGCTGGATCTGTATTTTGCCTCTTCTGCGTCCATGGTTGCAGTTTTCCGTGCCCGACTTACACGAGGACGCGGAGGAATTAACATCAACATTAACATTTTAGTGCAGTAATTCCTGGATTTTCCCTCCAAGTAGCCAAGTATGACAAACAATATCTGCAACATAACACACCCGGAGGTGTTACTCCCTCCAACGCAAACGCTCCTGCCACTTCTTTTAAAACACAGTGTAGGTCTTGACTGGGTGCTGTTCGCTCCAAACACTTGCAAAGCACTTGTGTCTCCCATCAGTGCTATTTACACCAGCAGCAGATACTCACACCCACACAGGACAGACACCTGCATCTATTCTAACCCCGTGACATACTACTGGAGAAATAATTCACCAGCCCGGAGCAGCTTTTACAGCTGTATGCTCTCCTTGTACCTGTGTGCGTGTGGGTGCGTTGCTGTGTGTGTTTTTCGGAGTGAGCTAAAGTGAGTTTTTCCTGCCTCAGCTTCTAACGCGTGAAGTAAAGGGACAGCTTGAAGTGGGTCGGTGGCACTACATATTCAACTGCATATTTTATTAGGCGTCTCGGCGTCTTTAGCTTTACCGCTGTAGAGCAGCGAGCAGAGTGTCCAACCCTCTTGACTCGTGGAGCGCACCGGGCATCACGCCCGCCGCGGGCGGCCTCATCTGGCTGGGCTGCCGAGTACAGCGCCGCCTGGACGCTCTCTGCTCTCCTCTGGCTGCCACATCTTTCACTGAAGGTAACTGAGGGTAACCGCCGGCTGTCTTACCGCAGTCTGAACCATCGCCGACTCATCCACCCATGATGTCTCTGCTACATCAGCGATCAACAGAGGGCTTAAAAGATTCAAAATGGCAGGTTCAACAACAAAAAAAAAGAGGAAAATCGAATGGACAATGGGGGTGGACATTGCAGCTATTGTCAAGAGGACGGAAATGGCCGCGGGGATGGCTGATGTTTGTCTTCCTCTCCAGTGTGACTGGACAGCTGTGACATTTGGGGCAGCGTTCGGGGGGCCAGGGCTCAAGCACCATCGCAATCCTGGATGCCAAATCAGATGAGGTCGAATACAGTGTGTGCGAGAGTGGCACCGGCACCAGATCAAAAAAACACCCACACCATCCCTGTGGCAAAACAGGCCGTGGGCAATGTGTGCGAAATGACATTTGTTCTGCCGACAGAGGCTTAGTGGTGAAAACGGCTCATAGAAGGAAGAGTGAGTTGAGAGCGAGGGGGGATACAAAGAACAAAAAAAAAGAGGAAACAAAGGAAGAGCAGGCAGGGTGACGGTGGAAAAAGAAAATGAGCAGCATCCAATGGAGGGACATCAAACACAAGCTTCTCCTGGAAACCAAACCCCTAAGCCTGTTCCTCTTTTTTTCATGGTTTCCTTTCCCCATCTTTAAACAAGTGCTGAAAACCATGGAGGGCAGGTACTGTTTTTAACTGCAGGAGAAAAAAAAACTCCACACAAATATACTCAAAAAGATCCCTATCTCACTCCCAGAGGTAAAAGTGATCTCTGCATCCTACTTTCTCTTGGTTTTAGATTCGTATTGGAAAGTCTCACACTGTCTGTCTGCCCGATGCTGGAAGGTCAAGATCCTCTGCTGAAAGTTTTTTTCTTTTAGCCCCGGGACCATTTTCTATCTGTTCCTCCCCACTGGTGTATGCGGACTCCAGCGAAGCCCCGCAGGAAAAACAAAGCCTATCTCCAAAAATATATAGACCTCCCCAGGCGTGTGAGCATTTGCTGCAAGAAGGTGGATTTAGTGCTGCCTTCTAATGGAAGCGTTGTGTTTGCTCCGAGGCATTTGAGAGGCCACTTTTCCTTTTTTATGGAGATAGATAAGCGAGGATAGAGAGGTGGTGTCAACCTGAGAACGTCTGCGATCGCCAGTAGTTTAGGCAGACTCTGGGGATGAATTCTCTGCCTATGCCTGTGTGCTGCTAGTGGAGTGGTGTATACGTATGCGTGTGTGTGTGTGTGTGTGTGTGTGTGTGTGTTCGTGGTGCAGATGCACTAACGAGATCCCACAAGAACACCTCATACGCAGCTAAGGAAGTGAGATCGCACCGCGCGTTTCCTCTCCTTCACACCGGCTTTGCCGGCCGCTCTCCCTCTGGTGAAAAGCACAAGGTTGGGGAATACCAAACCGAGGCATCAATTACCCCCGGATCTCGCCGTATCGGTCAAGGGAGCACAGCAGCTAGATTGAATAACACTTTTCTCGATCGCGTGTGCTCCGGCATGGACACACACACACACACACGTGCAACTCGCACTCACGGAAAACAATCAGCGAATCCGTCCCAGTGGCACCTTCGCGCGCCAGGGCGCGCTAACCGCCGCTCAGTGAGAAATAGGAGTGCGTCTTATGATTGACTCACTCGCACGTCCGTGTGACTGTTAAATCGTCTTACGCGCACAGTCGATTCGGGCTCCGTGCCTTTTCCCCGGCCCCTCGGGGCGCCGGTGATAATTTGACTTTTATTGAAATTCGGCTCCAGTGGGTTCAAGGTGGTTGAAGGTTGTTCTTTTACTGCCACCGATGAGATGGAGGGAGGGCATTGGCATCACACCGTCAATTTCTCTCTTTCCCTCTGTGCCGATTGGGGAACTGCTCAGGGTGCATGGTTAACAGCAGCTTTTAACGGGATGCGATGTATGGCTGGCTGCCTGTTTGCCTCTAACCTTTCAAATCGGCCCTGGGTTATTTCTTTCCAGGGGTGCATGGCCTTTATCGCAGCTGGCAGGGACAGGGGTTAATCCCGTATCGAGTTAGGGAGGCGTTAAGTTAACCGCCACCCAAAGTTCAATCAGACTCTGAGAGTTTGCCAATGGCGGTGATTTTGAAGGTGCAGCTTGGTGAGTCCCGTCTTTCTCTCTCTCTCTCTCTCTCTCTCTCTTTATCTTCCTATCTCTCGTTTTCTCTCTGCCCTCCACACCGGCTCCACATATTGTCTCAGTTCAATCCTAAGGCAGGAAAGGACATCTTTTTCTTTGCGCTGCCGACGCTCGTCACAGTGGGATGCCGGCGTCAGAGACGACGTGCGCACACATTTGACATTCACTCTATCGATTCCTCTGTTTTCTAGTTTTGCCATCCTTTCCCCAACACAACCTTTCTCCTCACAACCCAACAGCACTCACACACAGCCCGCGCTAATGTCAATCCATACTGTCCTAATTAGAGTGAAGGACGGCAACGGGAGGTAATTGAGTGACATCATTTCGTGCACTCAGCACTATTTCCCGGTCCAGTCGAAAAACAAAAAGATGCTTTAACTCACCCCGCGTAGCCCTTTAGCTTGGGCTAATACTTCTAAATGTCAGCCTCACAGAATCCCGGTGCGGCCTGCACGCGGTTCTTCTCCGTCGGTCTGCTCGCGTCCAAACAGGGCTAACCTCTAACTTTCCTACGGGAAGTTTAGAAATGCCAGACCTATAGTGGATACACTTTCATTGTGAAGCAATTCTCCTTATGGGAAAAGGTTCAATTACATTGCTTTTTTTATTTTTTTCTCCTCCACGGAAGTCCGGCATTAACAGAGTTTAGAATTAATAATCCCATTCACCACTCCGGGGACGGTGTCGTATTCTGTGGCACAGTTGTTGGGCTGTAAAATGCTACTCTTTGAGCCCTTATGTTTCACCTCACCACACTCGCACACTTTGATTCACAACATGGATTGAGAAACAAATCTATAGTTGTGTCATGGAAGTGAAACAGTTTGTCCTTTTTAATGGATTTGTAGGAAAGAAAGAAGCCTGCGAGGAGTTGCAAAGAGGCTAAATTTGCGGTGGGGTGGGTGTGGCAGAGCGATCGGGAAGCCAGCCAAAGCCTTGTTCTACAGCCAGCGAACCGTCGGGGAGTAGTCGCCCTCCCCCTGGGCTCTGTTTTGTAATGTGAGGAGCCTGATAAGAGTTGTAATTACCTCATTTCACTGGAGCAAACGGTCAGGTTTCTTAAAAGCGGACGGGGCTGAGGTAATATCAGCAGCAATGAGTATTGTGATGGCTGTGGGAGGCTCGCGCTTCTTCCATCTGCATTATTGCTTGGTCACTGCTGCAGTTCTGCTGCCACAGCAAGCCTCATCACCGGGAGCTTTAAATGCTTTCCACAATGAATTTCTCTCCGCTACGTGTTTTGGCGCCCCAATAAGTGTGCCTGTAAGCCTTCACTTTGCATAATTAATGAACATTTGTGAACTACACATTGTTCAACCAAAATACACTTTTAGGTTATTTAAAAAAAATGTGGTAAAAGTCTTGAAGAAACCCATTAAAATGAAATTGTACTAAAGTATGCAGTGTCATCACTGCCAGACTCACACCAAATCTGTATAGACTGAAAGGGATACATAGAAAATTTTGTACAGATTTTCTTGGCTCCTATTGATCTGTGTCTAGCGTGAACCTTTAGGTGGTTTAGCTATTACCCATCTTTGATCCTTAGTTTGTATAGGAGAGAAGGATGATTCATTGGCAGTATCTTGCACTTAAGCTAAGAGTAGGTAAGAGTAGGCTTTTAATTGACCCAGAGGGTTGGACTCACCTTTGGTTAGATTCTGTTTCTGGTGCTGGTGACAATACAGAACATTTTGTATACTCTCCTTCAGCGTTAGCAAAAGGGAGAGTTTCTGACTTGGAGACGCACTTTGTATCGATCACAGGTCACATCAGTCCAACATGAAGCCTGAAGATGTGTGTTTGTATGTTTGGCTTGCGTCCCTCCTCCTTCGTATCTTGCATAGAGTTCCTGTAGGAAAATAAATCAAACCCCCTGTAGCTTGTCATCGACGGGAGGCAGAGAGAAAGAAAGATAAGGGGAAGGAATGGAAGCGAGGAGGCAAAACGAAGGAACGAAGAAGATGAAAGACGAGGAGAAAAGCAGAGACGAGGAGGAGAAGAGATGCACTGGGATTCAGGGAGGAGAAGAACGTTGTGTGCGTGGGAGTGGAAAGAGGGAGGAGAAGAAGAAGAAGGTGGATGTAAGGAGAGAGCGAAAGGGGGTAGGCGGTGGGGTTATGATGAATTAAAGATGACGCTCTCCGGCAGCCTGGTTTCTAAAGATCACTCTGCTAATGCGATGTTAATGCATGCAAATGATGTGCGTAACCTCTCTCCCCTGACCAGCAGAGGGAAAGGGAGAGAAAGAGGGAAGGAGAGATGGAGCGTTGGGTACAGAGAAAAGGGGGGCGGTCGTATACAAACGTGCTGTTTCTGTCTCCGTGACTGACCACGCAGATGTGATTAGATGTCCGTAGTCACCGGCCTGTGTGTGTGTGTGTGTGTGCCTCCGGGGGGGCCGGAGTGCTGCTCCGGTAGCAGCAGGGGAAAGGGGAGCGCGGCCGCTCGCCACACTGCCGCGAGGTCCTCTGCGACGTGGCAGCCCAGATGCGGAAGGCCAAGAGAATGTCACCTTGCTGTGATAATCTCACCAGGCTCTGCAGATGCTTCATGAATAATACTTTTTTCTTTCTGTCTAACATTTGCCGCAGATCTCTCTTTGGCCCCTGTAGGTCCCTTCCTGTGCATCTCTCTCTTGGCCTAGTCTGCTTTTGCGCTGAACATTTTTATTTTCACTCAGCCAAAGCGAGCGTCTGCGATGCCCGGAACGCTGTTAATACTGTGTGTGAGCGTGTGTGTGTGTGTGTATGTGCGCGTGATTTGTGATGTGTGAGCCTGCTCATTCATTCTGTGGCTCACCGGAGCGGGACTTGTGTATCCCATCACTCTCCGCTAATGTCTCCGAGGTTGGCAGATTATTTTCTGTTCAATTTTCAAATCAGCCACATTGTCGTTGCTGTCTTGAGGGAGCCATCGGAGTAACGTATTTCTTTTGATGTATTTCTGTTGACTGTTCTGTATCTTCTATTTAAAGCGAAAAATCCTTCAGCATGAGCGACACAGCTTTCGTGTGCCGTGGATTATACAAGTCTCACATCTATATACACGAGGATTGTATTTCCCGTCGAACACGGTGGCTCAAAGACATCCCTTCTCTTTTATATTCTTGTCACCCTGAAGTAGTTCCATAAACCCAGTTAAAAAAACAATGCCTTCTGCGTGATGTCACAGGTTGAATTGAGTTAACAGTGTCGTCTCTGTGACGATTTGTTTAGAACACCAAAATGTTCCCGTTTTTCTACAGAAATCCCCCTGAGTGGACGGCTGATTAGTTTGTGAGATGCAGCAGCCTTTTGTCATGTTTGTTTGTCACTTTGTTCCAATCTCTGTATTAAGATGCCAGGCTCAGCAGACCACCGTGGGGTTTCATCATTGTTAAGTGCTCACTTTGATTGCCGTTGATTTTGTCTACTTGTTTTTCATCTCTGCCTTTCTCTCCGCGTGTCCCTTCCGTATCTCCCCTCTCGTGGTCCTCCCATCTTGAATCAGTTGTGGAGAAGAGATCGACCCATCTAAAATGATTATTTCGGTCTGTCGCTAGAATCACTGAGACATGCCTCCCCCCCCCCCCCACCCCTCAGCCCAGCATCCTGCATCTGGACAGTATGGTTGAGTTATAAAGTGTACCAGCCTCGCTGAAAAGGAGGACATATAGAAGAGTGGTGAAGGACTAGAAGGGAAAAGATGGGTTATGGGGTCGAAAGGGGGAAATCTGCGGAGAATTGTCGGCCATGTTGCCCGCGGAGCCGCGCTTCGGGGAAGGCGCTTCAGCACACGTTCTATCGACCCGCCGCCACGCGATCGCGCAGCCGTGGCCACGGGAGGGTCGGGTCACGCGCGTGTATAGCTAAAGTCGCACGCGAAGGCTCATGGACAACCTTGACATGATCTCTTTCAACGCGAACATCCACGCGTCTCAGTCTGCTCGCCGACGTGTAATCGTGTGAATCGAGTCCGTATCGAGCTGTTTCTTGAGGCCCCATCAATGTTTAATGTGGTCTCTCTCGTCCTTTCATTTCTCTCGCTCCCTCGCTTCTCTGTGGAAACAGCCTACCATTTGGTATTGATCTGCAGCTAATGAGAAGGAGCGCTGCTTTCTGCCACTGGGAGCTGTAGGCCTTCGGTCGGGTCGTCGTTTTTGGCTCGGTGCTTGTACTCGTACAATGGCGGTGTATCAGCTCACAAAGAGCCGACCTGTCGGTTAGAGCAACCCATATTCTGCTGTTTTAACTACCCTGACACCTACGCTATTGTTTTCCAGTTGATTTATAGTCAACATCAAGCTCTCAGACTGAACTGCTAGTGAACCTGGCTGTGTTTAATTCACAGGAGCTTGCAGGTGGAGCTGACATAGCAGAATGTGAAAACAGGGGAAAGCTCTCGGGGGTACCCTCCAAACACGAGGGCATACAGGGGACTGTTGTCTTTTCTTGTCTTCCAAATCACTTGGAAAAAGCAAAATAGACAGGGTAATGCGAGGTGCGGACAAATATGCAAAGGGAGGAATAGTTCATAGGAGTATTCTAGTTTAATGTGAGGAGTAAGTTGACTAGAGGAAATAAGTGTCCTAAAATGCTTTAAATCTACACATACTAATTTGTTTCTGTGATTTTTCTTTTTTACATAGAAAACGTAATTGTTTCATAAACCCAGGATAACAGGATGAATTGTAATTTCAGTAATAAATACATCTCTTGTCATTTTGAGAGAGCCGTCCATTCTAGTTCACGTGGGTTGCTCGTTTTAAAATGAAACTCTTCAAATCCACTTATCATCAAATGGATGAGTGGTCCACAAAACAGCTAATTTAAAACGCACACACACACACACACACACACACATGCACACCGGGGACGTTTTCCAAATCCCCAGTGCCAGTGGACAGGTGCGCAAGCTGTGGCATGACTGCTGTGTGAGCCCCACCCTGCTGCTAATAACCACTTAGCATACTCCATTTACTCATCAGCTACTCTGATATTCTGCTAATGCTAGACATTAGGTCACGTGACACAACTCACCCATCCCTCTCCTGGGCTTTTGACCTTTTTTTGTCTCCTTCCGACACCATTTTGTGCCTCCTTCACCCCCCACCCGCCCCCCCTCCATTCCTTTTTAAAGGAAATGGGAAATGGCCAACCAGGGCCTGTGTGATTTGACTAAAGCTTCTGTGATTTCCCCAGAGAAAAGGTTGGCAGTCCCCACAACGCTGGCTGGCGCTGAGGACTGTTTCATGCTTCCATCTCCCCAGCTGACATGCAGGCAGGCAAGCAAGCAAGCAAGCGGGCGGGCGGGCGGGCGGGCGGGCTGTGGAAACCAGACAAGACAAGTCCCATCTTGGGGAAGTAGAAGTACGATGTCTGTCGCTGTAGTTGTACACAGAATACTGCTCCATGCGTTGGCTGCTGAACGGCGAGTGCGCGTTCGTGCGCGTCGCTCGTGAGCGGCTTGCTGTGCATCTGTGCTGGCGCTTGAGCGTGCAGCTGAATTACCTGGGCTAATTGGTTTCATGTCTGAGGACAGTTTCTCCCAGTAAGTAGGGATTGAGAATGAAAGGCCTTTTTCTCTCCTGCCGGTACCTTGTCACTCATCGTGTACTTACTTTTTTCTTTTTTTTTACCAAGAACACTTGAACTGCAGAAGACGGGCCTCGAGTGCTCCATCATTTGGAACGATTTCTGAATCCCTGCAAGATGCAACAGCTGCGGGTTTGTGCTTCCCGTGGAGGAGTGGGCAAGGGGAAGGGTGCTCAGGGCTGGAACCTCTTCTCGGGCGAGGGCGGCGTCTGCTGGTTATGTCTCTGCATTCACTTCACAGTGGGATGGTTTCCTTATCAACAACTTGCGTGGGCGGCGCCAGCCGAGCGCGTGCTGTGACGGTGGAAGACGTCCAAGCCGAAGACGCAGCAACCACAGCTCCTCCGAAAAAAAATTCCCACACGGCCTTATCTACTGGTGATCATCCCGCAGACAAAGCAGTCACCCCTCTGTCGCCATTGGTCAAAACAAACACAACCAGAGGACATCAAAAAATGTGAAATGTGCCGCGGTAAAATCTGTCAAAGGTTCAAAGGTTCAGGTTAAAATAATCAACTGCGTGTTACTGGGGGAATTCTGAATCGTTACACATGTCACCCAGTCCCATCACACTATAGATCTGCGTGTGTGATAACTGTCATTTCTCTCATTCTATCCTGGAGGCGTATCGGGTTCCAGATTTCCGTGTGCCAGCATGGCCGATTTCAATCAAAACGGGACTGACAAACTCCTTGGGTGAGCTGCCAGACTTATTTGTCTGCGGTGTGTCACAGCGGATTAGCGAGAGAATATTGTCTTTGTCTTTATGTTTCATAGATGTGGGACCAGATAAGACACCTTGGATAATAAGTCCTAAATTTTCCTCTCTGAGGTTACAACATTTCATGGTATCATTTATGTTTGCAGCCAGGGCTCCGTACCGTTGAGGTGCATCTTGGGATTCTGTGAAATACCACGTGCAGACATATTTGTGCTTCTCATTAAAGCTCTCACACACATTGCACGTTTTGTAAATGGATCACATTCCTGTTGGTTTGGAATAACTGACACCAGAGTACAGGGCAAACTAGTTTTTTAGGTAACGTGTTTTTTGTAGTAGTAGTAGTACTTGCCTCGCCTATAAGGGCTCCCTTTGTGTCGCTTTCTTTGGGTAACACATTGTGACACACGACCACGTGCAAACTAATTCTCTGTTATTCACGTGCACGCAGACAAATACAAACATATCCGCTCGTTTTTTTTCCAACAAACGACTGCATGACGTGCAACTGTGTGCACTGGCACAAAGACGAAACGGATGCACGTGGTGTCGTTTCACGCGGTCACAGAGAGAACACAATGCAAAAAGCTCAGCATTTAACGGAACGACGGAGCCTCTGAGACTTTGCTTCCACTAAAGTGCCAAAGCTTTGTTTCCACGTCTCTTGTCTTAACGGAAGTCTAGCGGAGACGGATGAAACGCTTTGATGGATTCATCTCCCCTCTCTGTGCGTCTATGATTGTGTCAAGTGATCGCTGGGGCTGGAATGATACTCAGTCTTTCTCCACCTCTTTTTCTTCCTTCTCTGCAGAGACCGTGATGGACACTCGGGTGGCCACAGCTGAACTGGGCTGGACGGCGTATCCTAATTCTGGGGTGAGTTGGTTGCTGTCAAGCCCGTTTATATCCCGACTTAAAAACAAAAAGAAAAAAAGAAAAGAGTTCCCTTCAAAGTCTTTCTGTTCTTATGAGGAAGGGCACACGCGGATCTACAATCCGCCAGACAAATTGACAGGAAGACAGGCAGGATGGGAGCACGGACTTAAGTAGTGCTCAATGTAGCTCCTATTATGGGTATTATTTTCTCTCTGTCCCTGCTCATAATGACTTAATGACATAATGGGTCCACGTAAGCCCCAGACACAGTACCTAAGTCCCAGTAAATGGAGGCTGAGGGGATACCATAGGCATAATGATACTGTAATGATACATTTATGCAGGGAAGTGGTGGCATTAGGATGAAACAGGGAAGGAGGAGCCAAGAGGATGGAAACGCTCTGGGCTTTTTTTTTTGTTTTACAATTTTGTAGAACTATTTCCAACTTTCTGGTACTTTCATGCACATAACAGGAGTTGAAATAGGAAAGTGCAAAGTCATCAGAACGGGGACAGTGTCTTTGCTGAACCACTCACATTATCCGAAGTATGATTGGCCTATTACGCTAATAGACTTAAAGATCATTGCAATAATTCAAGGAAGAACTCCACAGACCAACAATAATAGCAGGGATCTTGCAAGAGTCATCCAACAATCCAACGATGACTGTTTCCTGAATTTTCTGGGTTTAGGGAAATTTACGAGGCCTTCAACATGTGTGAAGGGAGCTTTTATTACTTTTGAAAAGCGCTTTGGCTCTGTTTAGAGAGTCTGGCAGTCCACACTCTCTCTTCTCTCCCCAAAGGAGTACTAACTAAAACAACCTTCACCCGGGAACAACCTTGTGTGCTCATGCTATCTGACGCAAGTGAGCCTGCAGTGTGCTTCTGTGTGTGGGGGCGCAATTTGAATCAAATTTTATAGCTGAAATGTTATGTCTGCTGCTGTATTGATTGATTCTCTTAAAATGATATATATATATATATATATATATATATATATACTACATACATACTGCTTTCAATAAAATGTAAAGCCAAACAGACTTTCCTCACCAGAATGAAACTTTAAAATAAGCAGCTGAGTAAGTTGTCACAGTGAATTCATTGTAAAGCGCCCTTTCTGTTGCTTTGTTTTTTTTTTGTTGCTCTTTTAAGAATTACACATCTTTTTGCCCAGCGTCAGTCTTTGCCCCGAGTCCCTCTTTAGCGGCACGTTGGTCGTGCGCCCGGTGCTGTTCGGCCTGAACTCTGTGAAGGGATCAGTTGGGTCAACACTTACACACGTAATATGCAAATGGATAAATTGGATTAGTTTCGCCATGAATCCTCCTCACACTGCAACATCCTTTTCTCATTGAAGTGAAAACATCCAGTAAGACCCACTGAGCGGAGACTTTCACGGCGCTATTCCTATCAAAGCCTGTTGCGTTGAGCGAGCCGGCAGGCTCACGGAGCCTTCTGTCTTTGAGCGCTGTGGTTTTGAGCTACTCCAGGTGTAAAGGAACAGAAAGGGAGACCCTCTGTAGGGGGAACACCGTCGCACCGCTTCTGGAGGAACCTCCCACGGGTGCCTTGACCTTCCCGGAAGTGTGCGAGTGATGCGGCACAGCGTGTAGGAATGGGAATTAATAAATCATTGATGGATCTCTGTAGCATGTGGTTTAAACATGTGACTATGTCTAACCTGCAGCATTTGATCATTTCCATATTCCACCCCTAGAATGAACACGATTACAAACATGCGTAACGTACAGCACACGTGAGGCAAAACACGCTCATTTTAATAATAATGTGTGTTTGTCGTTGCAGACTGTGTGGTCAAGTGTCCTCTTTGAGAGCCTGATAACTGCCTGTGTAACACAAACACACAAACAAGAGAAAAGACACACATGCACTGTTGTCCCTCGGCTATTCGACACATCTCATTAGTTTCCGTTAGTAACTTCTCCTTCAGGACTTCATAAGAGGTGTGTTTGCGTTTGGCGGACCAGAAGGGTTAATTTTGAAGGATTACAGAAGCAGTGTCGTTAGTTCCACTGGTGTAAACACGAGGACGTGTCAGGATGGCCCGTGCGAATGACTGCTGGAGCGTGTGCACACTCATATTCTACCTGATATTTTACCTTCAATCTTTTATTGTTGCATTTCAGTTGGATTTTTCACCTTTCCCTCGGTGCACTTTCACCTCCGATGTCATTTTTTCTCACTGCGTCTGTCTAACCTTCGTCTCTGTGAGTCCGTCCTTTTTCTCTGTTACTCGGTGACATTGTCTTACATCCTTACTGCTTCGTGACCAATAGAATACACAGGACACCCCACATAGGCAAATGTGTCTTGACCTTGCCATCCGTCAGTTTGAAACAATAGACATGAAAGACGATGAAACACACGAGGACTCGCTGACCTTGCTAATTTGGATTTACTTGCACCTATAATGTGATTATTTTAAGTTATCAACTGTAATTCGGTTGCCGAAACAAAATGATCAATCACAACACATCCGTCTAAACATTGATTCAATTGGTAAGAAATGATACATAAAAACACTGGGTTTCTTTAGCAGGTTAAGTTATTAAAAGACAATTAGTAGAAGGGTGACTTTTATTCTCCTTCATATGATCCGTTTGTATTTTGAATTTTTATTCTGTATGTATGAGTTCTTATGACAAACAGTCAGCAAAGTAAAATATCTTTACTTGCAACAAAAAGACTAATCCTTTGAACCCAAATGATTAAATCCAGGGTCCAAAAGCAATTCAAGCAATTCAAATGCAACCATTGCATCATTTATTTTGCAAAAGCAAACTTTGCATTAGGTCGAGAAACAAAATAAGTGTTCCTACAGAGCCACTGTTGTAACAAACACCGCCCTCTACATGTTAAGTTCATTGCAATACACAATATCTAGCGAGACATGGCGGGGGAAGGGGGGCACACATGTGATCACTCACCAAGTCAACATGAGTTCTAGTGCGATCAAACTTTCCTGCTTGATTTCTCACACTAATCCGAGGAGCAGAAGAGAAAGACGGGGGGGGGGGTTTGACGAGCAGTCAGTGCTGGTGCAGCGAGCGCCGGGAAACGCGGTGAGGCTCGTAACATGAACTATTCTGCAGCACTGTGCTGTACCGCAGGGAAATATATAGATACTGTAACCATAAAGGCACAGTCGCACTGTGAAGAGTCAGCGTACAACCCTAATGCTCCTATGTATTACTTTTTATGTCCCTCTTGTCGTGTTTTATACGAGCCTTTTCTCCCATCTTTGCCATTATAAGCAGTGTGCCCAAAACGTAATAAGACCCGCCTTTAGAGCTGGAGGTGTGTAGAGGTGGCTAAAACAGCAATTTCTATGACAACCCCCACGGTAAATTGTTGATGACTGAGCTGATCTGAAGTGTAAGACAATCGAAAACGAAAGCTTTGATTGTTCTTCTTGAACGATTTAGTAAAAAACTGCTCTCCTCTGAGATGGAGCGGATGGGATGAGGGGAGTGCGGAGTGAGGAAGACGGCCGAGGGCCGAGATTGAGGAATGAAAGGAGCCGCGAGACGAAAGCGAAATGAAGGCGGCGGAGCTGAAAAAAAGGGAGCAGGGGTAGCGAAGGGGCGTGTAGAGGGACGCGGATACGGAGGGACTGTAGTTCGGACGGCGTGGGATGATAAACGCCGCTGCCCCTGTACGACCTCCACATCCAGCTGTGGGCGGGCCCGGAGACAGAGAGCTCGGCTGTGATTCGGCTCTGTTCCCCGACAGGTCGCAGTGAGGGTTCAGGCTCTGGGGGGGGATCGAGGGGTCAGTGTCGTCGTGGCGGGCGGGGGGGGGCTGCGCTCACAGAGGCCGTGGGTGCTGTCAAGCGTGTGGAAAGAGAGAGCAGGTTTTGGTTATAAGGGGCTCGGGGGAGTGGAGGGATAAGGAGCCAGACAGTAAGCAGAGACAGGGCTGCGGAGGATAAATGCAGGGGGGGGGCAGGAAAAGGCAGAGCGATGAGGGGATTCTGCCATTTGATCAGAGCAGGTGCAAAACAAGGCGGGTTGCAGACTATGGATCTCCGCCGGCGTGTCTGTGTGGACGCTCCCCTGCGCTTCCACGTGAGGACGCGTGCGTGTGCTCTCGCATATGTTCAAGTGTTTTTTTTAGGGCGTGCCCGGGCCTGTGCTTAAGCAAAGCTCCCGTGGGGCCTTAACTGGACGGGTGTCCGCACACACTCAGCGATTCCTGAAGAGCACAGATAGATCCATAAGAGCCGTCACACCATCTGCTGACCAGACTCAATACACCTCAATTATTCATATCGTGACAGACAGACAGGCAGACAGGCAGACAGGCAGACAGGCAGGCAACGGGCATCGCGAAACACAGGAGGGAAAAGTAAAATGAGGATGAAGAAAAAGAGCAAAAGGTAAAGAGGAGGGAGGAAGAGGCTGATTGGAAGTGGAGTTGGAGTGAGATGGAGTTGGGGAGGGAGAGAGGGCGATGGAGGTGAACTCTGAACCTGCACAATTCGAGTTGAAATTAAATGAGAGGAGAAGGAAAAAAAACCCACAGTGAGTCATGCTGGCTGCGCTTCAGCAGCCAGGTGAGAGGACTACCTTCATTACACGCACACAGACACACACACACAAACACGCACACACACGCGCGCACACGTTCACACAGCAAAGGGTGGAATCCGTGCACATACTGTATATTAGGTGTGTATGTTTTTTTTGGCAGATGCACATATTCACATAAAAATCTTTTTTTCAGTATTTTTTAATTAATTAGCAAGGGAGACGTAGTCAAGGCAGACATCTGCAGCCAGAGAACATTACGGTACGTGTGCAACACAATCTGAATATCGTTGAAAGGTTACGTCATTATTTCTTTTTAACCTTATTTTCCGTACATTGTTTTACTTCCCTCATTGCAATGAAATCACACGTGATACCTTAAATATGTATTTCCTTCCTGTGGAATTCCCCTCCGTATTTTACAGATAAGAATTCTCTTGGATTTATCGGAGACAGTTCCTTCCCTCAGAGATAAATAAAAGAACAAAGTGATTGAACTAGCGCAAAAATAGAATGGGGGAAGTGAGTCTTTAATTTGGTATGAATTTGGAGGTGCAAAGGAGTGGCTGGAGGCTGACTTTTGTGAGTGTTAGTGATGAGTTTTTTTTACTGCGTACCTGCGAACGCTGGCAGACCCACACACTCCTTTTTTTAACCAGCTTTTCTCGACTCCAGCTTGTCTGACTTAAAGCTAAAACTCTCATTTTGCTTTATCTGTTGCTAACCAACATCCCTCCCTCCCTTGGGCCTTCTCCTTGTGTCTTTGAGTGTGAAGGCTGCAGGGGTTGTGCTTTTTACGGATTTTTTTTTTTTTTTACACACACAGACACACACACACACACACCCACACACTGGCTGAGGCCTCTGCACCCAAAGGCCTTGATACTTTGCCATTCTCCCGTCCCCTGCTGTCACGCTCCTTGTCGTTTATCCCTAAATGGCCGCGCCTTGGGGGCCGCAGGGGAACCAGCAGAGCTGACAGCTTTCACTCCCTTTACCCGCGGTTTATACGCTCATCATTTATACACCTCTCGTCCACTCTGAATTATTTAAACTCTTATTCTATTCTTTCTACTCCGTCTGTGAATTTCTGGCCGCGCTGCCCTTTGTCATCCTCTTTCAGATTTGTACTTTTTCTTCTTTTTAAATACCTGCCGGTGCGTGGACACATCTTACATGTCTATGCAGACACACAGTTGTGATGAATCATCAAAATGTCCTCAACACATCCGTGAGGTCGATTATTTTTACATATGGCAACTGAAAAGCCTCGCTGAGGCACCCTGAGGTGCACAATTTCTGTGAAGGTCCTTGAGTGGGTGTAACCAGTTCTTCCTGAAATAAAAGTCTTCAGGGAAACAATGATGTGTTTCAGCACATTTGGATTAACCCCGCTTTTGTTCGTTTGCGTTTTTTGTTAAGTGAATGGAGCTTTTCAAAACTTTAGCAGTTCTTCTATTGTGGAATTAGCCTGGCTAACGTCATACCCTGATCTCATTCTCAAATGAGACTGGGTCTGGAAACCACATGTTCATTTCCTCGTATTAGAGGCGTGGTTTGCGAATGCCCAGAGCCGTTTATTGGGCGCTACGAATGTCTGTTAAATGCGCCTGTTCCTAGCGACAGAAGTTCTACGCGGAAGAAGGCGATCAGTAAGGGAGTTATGTGTACAAGATGTCGTTCAGCGACTATTGCCGTTTGTGCAAGGCAAACATGAGAGGAGAAGGTATATATCAGTGGTCCCCAAAGTTTTTTCTTGTGAGGGAACTCTGTCCTCCTCTGTCGGGGGCCGGGCTGATCAGGGGGTGGGGGGGTGCCGGCGGTCGGCTCCGCGCAAGTCCGCGGAAGTTTGCCGTACAGACATGTTTTTATCGAAAAGACCACCGAGTTTATCTGAGAGGTTAGCGTTGTTAGGGGTGACAGTCGCAAAGGAGTCAGGGCAACAAGATCCTGCCAGTGCATATTCAACGTCATCGTCTTGCTGCACCCTCCCCGCTCTGTGATTGGTGCCCTATCTCAGGGGCAAATTTTTTGTTTGTTCTCCATGGTTTCCAGACTGCTTTGCACCGCGAAATAAATTGCGCGCGCAAGGCAGCCTGGGAAAACCCAGGCTATTGTGGAATAGTTCTATTTCTCAAATGTTATATTTTATATTTTTAAATATATTTTTTTGTATATTTTTGGTCTATTCTCAGCAACATCAACATTTCCTCACTTTCCTGACGCCTCAGTTCAGTAAAGGTGTTGATGGGGAACACGGCCGTTGTCCGTGAGCTCGTCCTGACTGGGTCATTGGGATTCAGACGGACAGTAGGATGAGTTGTACTTGGGCTAAGTCAAACTGTGGGACTGTAATTATAGAATGGCTGTATTTGAAATGGGAGTGTTTTAGACATCGCCCTTTCCTCCCCGTCCATCACATTCAGCCAGCGGAACTAGGCCACAAAGATCATTCCCATGCAACAGCAGTCTGACAGCGCCCCTCATTCAATAACACAGCTGATCAGAAATGATAATAGCAATCATGCCGCTGCATATTTCAGAGGGCCGAGTTTAATGGTGTGGCTGTCTGTGTGTGTAGGTGAATTAACAAGACCATTTCCTTAAAGCATGTAAGAAGATGTGAGTAAATGTAGCTGCAGTTATTGTTGTCACGGTAAAACAACATGATCTATTTTGACTTCAGAGAACAGACACAATTCTGTGACTTCCGTCAGCAGTGAGCTTTGCAAAATTAGATGAGAATCTTTCAGCAGGGGCACGAAGGGTTCAATCCGTATCTGAGCTTTTCATGTCAGGCTATCAGCTAGTCCCCGGCCTTTGCAAATATGCCAATTTGAATTTCACCTGCTTCTGTGCCCTTCCCTGTTCTTTTCTCCTTTCATCAAAAGCTGGCTTTTTAAATGCTGATTTATTCATGCCTAATTATTTAAAAAATGGATTCCATGAAAGTATACTTTCCCTGCCTTGGTACAATGTTGTGTTGCCATGAATAACAAATGGGTTCATTATTGAAATATTCATCCTAAGCTTGTAGCATGAAAAGCAATCTCCTGCTTGCCTTCGCCCACATGTTTTAGTACTGCCCTGATAGATGAACGGGCAAGTCTTGGGTAGAAAGTGTTCACAAACGTTCCCGTCATTTCTTCCGTACTACTACAGTCATACTGTTGGCGGACAAACTATATAAACACAAAATTCTTTGGGGATCCCACAAATAAAAGGAATTCCTGTTAATTGTTAGCCTGGCTAACGTCATACCCTGATTTCATTCGCAAATGAGATATTGGAGGCGTGGTTTACGAATGCCCATAGCCGTTTATTGGGCGCTACGAATGTCTGTCAAATGTGCCTGTTCCTAGCGAGAAGTTCTACGCGGAAGAAGGCGATCGGTCAGAGAGTTATGTGTACACGATGTCGTTCAGCGACTATTGCCGTTTGTGCAAGGCAAACATGAGAGTAGAAGGTATATATCAGTGGTCCCCAAAGTTTTTCTTGTGAGGGCCGCATAACCTCTGTCCTCCTCTGTCGCGGGGGAGGGGAGGGGGGGTGCCGGCTGTTAGGGGTGACAGTCACACAGGAGTCAGGGCAATCGGCAAGATCCTGCGAGCGCATATTCGAGGTCATCGTCTTGCTGCACCCTCCCCGCTCTGTGATTGGTGCCCTAGCTCAGGGCCAAATTTGCTCCATGGTTTCCAGACTGTCTTGCAGCGCGAAATAAATGCAGCATGGGAAAACCCAGGCAACTTAACTGTTCCTTTACAGGCGAAGTTGAGTGCAGGTGGAGCAGTTACATTTTGCCATCGCTGTCCACTCTTAAGTACACATCTTGCCTTGGGTCCTGCTGTAAAAACCCAACATTAGCCCGAATAATGTGAGTCTTGTCAGCCGTTTATGAAACACTGCTGCCATTTACGACGGCATTTCGTATAGCCTTTCCTAGGAAGAGGATCTCTATATGTTGAAATGCGTTTAGCTTCTCATGCATCTTTGTTCAGTGTGATGGATTTTAAAAGCAGTGAGTTAATGGGATTCTATTTAAGTAAGTAAAAACTGCGTTTAAACCTTTGTACCGACACCACCACATCAACATGCATTTGACTAATTAGCAGTGATCAGCTCGGGAACCTTTGGGGGACAAAAAGTATGGCTCACAAACGGAAGGTTTAGATTAACTTAAGTCACATTACTTAGATCACAAAAAGGTTCCTGAAAAAGTCGTTTTGTTTTTGAAAATCTTCTAATCTCAAGCGAGACCTCTTCATCACAGCTTTCGTCATGTGTGCATCGAGCTTTCCTGGAGTCTGCTGCCACAGTGACTGCTCTAAATAACCTATTAGTCCAGTCCATTTCTCCTATCATTACCCACAAGCGCCAAGTCCCCGCTCCACGTGAGCTTACTGTTGGATGCTGATAGAAAGAGACTGTGGCCATCGGAGCTGCTCTGCGTTTTGTTTAGCCTTTGAAGGGTAATGGCAGGAGATCAATGAGATGCATGGCCTTCATGAGGGAACAGTATTGACAACTTGATGGCAGCGAGCTGAGGCTGAATGTATTACTCCCTCCTTCTCCTCAATTCCTCGTGTTTTTCTTTTATCTGTTACTGTCCTTTTTTTCCCAGCCTCTCTCTCTCTCTCTCCTCTCTCTCTCTCTCTCTCTCTCTCTCTCTCTCTCTCTCTTCTGGCTCAGCTAGCTGTGACTGGCCATTAAAAACAAACATTAAGCACTCTATGAATCCATAGCTCGTCCTTCTCCCCGCTACTGCCCATAAAACAGGGATGCCTTAATGACACACCCAATGGCCACGTTTGACAATTAGGGGTAGGCAAGAGAGTCTACTCTAATGCTGGCAAAAGCAAAGCTGTTGGAGTTGAGCCAATCGGCACATGCTGGTGTAAAAATGAGTGTTGTGTATGGAGAGAATCTATGTCGGGTCGTTCAATTGCAAGAAAGTTTGTGTTTAATGAGATCGCTAATGATAAACTGCGCACACAATGATGCCGAAATGTGTATCGTAAAACTGATGTTGTGTATCTTTCTAATGTCTTTGCCTACTGTATTCATTTAGTTTCTTCATTTCAATTGTATTAAGATGCGATCCATTCCAGCAGGCAGCGTTATCTCTTATCATCTGAACTTAAATGACATCCGGAGGAGGGAAAACATGTGTTCGGGTGACAGTCGCACCGCAGCCTCCAGTCTTCCACACCTCGTTCGTCTTGAGCCGTTATGAACGATATCGAACGTACATCTGCACTTATGTTGGCCTTGCAATGGACTAAATGTACGCAGCACAGGACTAACCGTGTGATATTAAACGCAATTCCTTGAAGAGCAAATGGATGCGAGGACCAGGGAATTCCATTATCAGCAAGGTGACAGGTGAATATGGCTTCTCTTCTCTCGCCCTCCTTTACCAAGGTCAAGTGTTGGGGGAAGATTTCATTTAAATGATGTAAAAGGAAAGGAAAGGCAAAAGAAATTATAATATAAATGGGAAACCACGGCAAGAGCATTGATGTCATGGCTTTCAGTGTGCGAATAGTGGCCAAGCTTCTTGAATGCATGTTGCACACGCATTTCATTGTTGCCAAAACAGGAGGAATGACGACGATGCTTAGGAATCCCCAATGGCGTCAATGCTGACACAGTCAAATGTTTTGAACCTACAGAAGCACACATTTTCACCAAAAAAATGCATAGCCTCAAGCTCTTCCGCAGCAAAACAACGGCCAGCCAATCAATACGCGGCTGGTAAAACCATCAAATTATGAACAGCAAGATCCCTGAGTGCACACACACAGGCGTAAATAGCAGCTGAACGCGAAGCGCTGGAGCGATGCACAAGTTTGATTCCTGCTAAGTAACTGCCGCACCTGTAATAGTTTTCTTGGTCTTTGACACAATGGTGACACCGAATGTCCAGGAGGAAATAAAGAGAAAGAACTGCAGCTCGTTATTGCACGAGCCAATGAATATCTGGACAGATTCCCGACAGGCGCTATCAAAGAAGCCTGCGGGCCTCGATTTGGCGTGAATGATGGTGGTCATTGGGCTGGACGCGCAGCGGCGAGGACCCCCCCCCCCCCCCCCCCCCGGAGCGGAGGGGCGCAGAGGAGCCTAGGGCTGGCTGCATTAATGAACAGGCAGTGCTGGAAGAGACAGGTTCCTGTAATGCTGATGAATGGTCATTACAGAGCAGGGAACCGGAGGGGAAGAGAGAAGAGGGTGAGAGGAGCACAGCCGAGCAGCGGGGGAGAGGGGGAGGGGGGGGAGGGGAGGCTTTAATTTGCACCTCAGAATTCTGTAAACTCGTTTATCATGTCAGCACTGCCACTGTTCTCCCTGTGTCTTCCCTCCACCTTACCCCCTCCCCACTCGCCTCCCTCTCCCCTCCCCCACCTGACCCAAACCTTCTTCATTTTCCTCCAGATATTGCCTCGGGCCAAATAGCTTTCTCATCTTCATTGATTTGGTTTATTTTGCGAACCCCAAAAATCGGACACCCCACCTTTCTGTGTTTCCCAGTCCCACTTTGTTTTATTGACTCATCATTTTTAAAGAATCCTTTCCATGGACCGACCAGTTGCTGGGGCTGTGTGTGGAGATTCGACGCGTTTACGGGAGGTGATGGGGCAGCTGGGGCTTTAAAGGGTCAGAAGAAGGAGGAGAGCACCAGGAAATAGATGCTCTCAAGAAACACAAACTAATTCACGCCCACCTATGACTCTATAGACCTCATTAACTCCTCCTGGCCTGCACTTCTTTGCATCATTGGTTGGGTCGTGTAAATAAATCTGTGTGCCAAGTTTTATTTTAATTTTAATAGAATCAAAAAGAATGTGGTATAATTACAGACGGGGGAAGAGATTTGTGGAGAAAAAAAGCTCTTTCAAATCAGTGTGGCTTTTAATTGACTGTTGTAATGCATTCTGCCTCTGGATGTATTTCTCCCTGTATAAAGCACCCATCGTACATCTAGAATGGAAGTAGACTTTCTGCCTCTGCTCATTTGACCCTGACCATCTCTTGTGCAGCTGGCCTGTTATTAAAACATGTTTATCTGGAAACAAGCTTCCAGGCAACCATCTTTTATTTCAGTAATTACTCTTTCCGATTCACAGTGATTCCAGCCAAGCGGTAATGGCACATTTGCATCGTGATTTTGTGCACTTTCGCGCCGTTAATACCCCAAGGAGCATCTGATTCTCATCCATCTCATACTTTCTGGGTCACACCTGCAAGAAATGGCCTGCAGTGCAGTTCAGTTCTGTCTGCAGGCAAACGCCTTTCCTTTAGACTGCCAGGCGGCACTCCCCATCTTTCTAACTGTGTGACTAGCCTATTTCAGCCGAGATTGCATCTGAAGTAATTCCGAGGTTTATTTAGTGGCAGTACACAGATTACAGCAGTTAAAGAACAAGGTGAGGTGTTTTTGGTGTTGCTTCACTTAAAGTCGTTTATAAGGATCTGTGTATATTCTTAATGGTTAAATAAGCCCCAAAGCCCAACCGGGTGATTCCCTTCTGTTAATCCAGGAAGTAGACTCAAATCTAGTGCCTTAGGGAGTTTCCTGGCATCTGTACTAACTCTCTATGGCTCTGCCAGTATTAGAACCCTCTATTAAAAAATAAGAGGGCAACAGAGCCTTAGCGCCCGTGATAATGAACCATCTGCACTCTTCTCTTTCCTTCTCTTTCTGTAGTGGGAGGAGGTGAGCGGCTATGATGAAAACCTCAACACAATCAGGACCTACCAGGTGTGTAATGTCTTCGAGCCCAGTCAAAACAACTGGCTCCTCACCACCTTCATCGATCGGCGTGGCGCGCAGCGCATCTATGTGGAGATTAGGTTCACCGTGCGCGACTGCAGCTCCATCCCCAACGTCCCCGGCTCGTGCAAGGAGACCTTCAATCTCTATTACTACGAAACTGACGCCGTCATTGCCACCAAAGGCACGGCCTTCTGGATGGAGGCCCCCTACCTCAAAGTGGACACCATCGCCGCGGACGAGAGCTTCTCGCAGGTGGACTTTGGCGGACGCCTGATGAAGGTCAACACAGAAGTGCGGAGCTTCGGCCCGTTGTCCAAGAACGGCTTCTACCTGGCGTTTCAGGACTACGGCGCCTGCATGTCTCTGCTGTCAGTCCGTGTGTTTTATAAGAAGTGCCCAAGTGTGGTCCAGAACTTTGCCATCTTTCCCGAGACCATGACGGGGGCCGAGAGCACCTCGCTGGTGATTGCGAGAGGAGTCTGCATTCCCAACTCCGAGGAAGTCGATGTCCCCATCAAGCTGTACTGCAATGGAGACGGGGAGTGGATGGTTCCCATCGGTAGCTGCACGTGCAAAGCTGGGTTTGAACCTGACAACGGCAACGTGTGCCGAGGTGAGTAATAAGTACAACTACATCCATTCGTGGTGAACTTCCCGCAGTTGTTCACCCCGAGTGCGTTACCCTCTCGTAGATGGAAGAAACCTGCTTTTCAAACGCGTCGCTTTCCACCATTTTCTTTTCATTGAGGGACTACTCTTATTAGAACAAATCACTTCACTGAAGACAGGTGACAGGAAATGGTGCTATTTCAGGCTCGCGTACCTTGCATCACAGGTTTCCTACATCACGGGGATGTTTGAATTGATTTTGTTTCATGCATTTCGCTGAGCGCGACGTGCTGCACTCCCACCTCGATCGCATCCACCTCCGGCACCCTCGAAAGGCACATCAGCATTGATTCTTAATCTGCAGCGCATGCCAGCCTTCTGTGCAGCCTTCCTTACAGATGGCGAGAGGCCTGATTTTTTTGCCTCAGCAGGATTTGCGGAGAAGTTCTAAGCAATCGATGGGTGCGCGCACGTAAAAACAAGGTTAAGCTGAGCTTCCAGTTCGAGCGCTCACCTTCTCTTCTCTTCTCCTGTCTGTCCTCTGACGGACCGTTACGCTCTGCACCGTGTTATTCACACACACACACACACACGTATACAAAGGGGGAAACGTGCTCTCTGTGTCTAATGTAATGTGAGTGGCTTGGGGCTCAGCGCGGCGTCGTATTGGCCGGCCTGCCTCCAGAGGTTAGCTCCAGAGTCTGTGCAGCCCAGATAAGATTGATCGACGCACATCTGCTCCGATCAATGCACAGATATCGGAGGGCCACGTATGTGCAGAGCACACTATGTGCATCCTCCCTCACGTGTCCCGAGTAAAACACGACTACACACCGACACTAACGCACAGACTCACTTTGTGGCTAAGGTGGTTTGACTTTCAAACGAACATGACTAGCTTGAAGGTAGTTTGCTCACTGCCGGAAGTTTACATTCTACATCGTCTCATCTCATCCAATTGTTCACAGGTCATTTATTTTTACCTGAGTGTTTCTACCACTATTATCTTTTGCATGAGTGGGAGAGATATATAATTTACATTGCCCTATTTAAACCCACACGTAGGGAAAAAAGTATTTCAGTGCATTATTTGCAAACTCAGACATCAGACAAATTAAGACATCAGGCGTTTGTTTTTCCTGCTGCGAATGTTTGTTCCAACTGCGTGATATTCTAACTACATCAAGACTGTTTGAAATAGATTTAAACAGCATGCTATTATGCGGCAAATGTGATGCATTGTATGCTTATTATACACAACTACTTTTTATATTTCCTTTTATTAATTCACGTGATCATGTGACCAATGGGACCGGCTTGTTTCATTAACTTGTGTAAAATCGGGGCCTTGAAAACTAGTTTTTACCGACACTACACATGAGATTATCTTTATGTACATAACAAGCATGCTTAAGCAGTTCAACAAGGTTTAATATTCCAAGCGAGGTTCAGAGCAGGATTACGCAAATTACCCCACCTATCCTCTTACGCTAACAAACCTTCAGATTTAACCAGACAGATGCTTTTTTATCGATGGTGATGGTCCGTCTGTCTGCACAGAATATCCAGAATATCCTTTTCTTATTAGCTCAACCGCACACACACACAGTCACAGCACAGTAACTGGAGCTTAAGCGGCCCTCCGGTGTTGGTGGGAGGGATGTTTAAGTGTCTTTTGAACAGAGGAGAGGATGTATATTTCCACTAATTCCAACAATCCCCCTGGTTTCCTTCTCTAAGCACCCACGAGTCAAGCGGACTTCCTGCGGTGTTGAGTTTGACTGGGCCTTGATCTCTCCCTCTGATGGAAACGTTGCATTATTGGCTGTGTGGAAAGCAGCCCGTGGAGTCAAGGAGTTGTTAGTGTGTAGTAATGCCTTTATATCGTTGTGTGGGTTGACCTTCAATCAGGACACGCACAAGAGAGAGAAAGAGTTGCACTGAAGGAGAAGAAAACAAATGATGTTGCAATTTTTCCCCCTCATAACTGGCATACTCTCTGGAGAGTGGCGTCGGATCGGCTCCTCTCCTCTGAGAGGCCCCTTCGATGAGAGCTATCTCAACCTCTGTTTTTTTCCACAAAGTCTCTTTTCGTGGTCATGTATTTCATTATTTAAACAGCGAAATCCAACCTTGAAGTGCTTGTGGAAGCTGAGCACTACAGGCAACCAATCAATTGGAGGTTGGCGCAATAACACGGCCTCGGCATTGAGTCTGAAGTAATTGCCCATTAGAGATGAAGTAACAAATACAGGAACAAAACCAAGATCACGCTGAAATGATTTCCCTCATTTAGAGCACGGTGAGAAGGAAAGATACGGCATCGGCAAAGGAAGGAACTGTGGTGCTTAAAAGCACACAGGGAAATCAAACATGAACAGAAACGGCCTGGTTTGAGAGCGGCTAAACAATTTATTGTTTTACAATCCTATCTGAAAATGTTTCATGGAAAATAAGGCGTAGAATGTGCACCTCAATACCTGCTTTGCAGAATAAGCTAAATAATCTGCTTTGCTGGTTTTTAAACACACATTCAGTCTCCCATACTCGTCTCAAAACATCCGGTTGCTTAAATTCATAGTTTTTTGGTTCATTTTCTCCGTACAGCAAAAAGCAAATGCTGTGAAAGATTACAAAAGGCTTTTAAGTGACACATTAATCATTAACTTTACTTGTTTACATATTGAGTCATTTGTTACTGCTGTGAAATTACCCTAATTGCAATGTGTTGTGTGTGTGCTTGTTAAAACTGTATTTGTATATGTGTTGAATTAGTGTTTGTGTGTGTGTGTGTGTGTGTGTGTGTGTGTGTGTGTGTGCGCGTGAGCCTCCCTCTACCAGCACTTTCTCTAATCTATATGTTTTAATTAGGGACACGTAGTTTTGTGTGTGTGTGTGTGCGCGCGGCCTGCTGTCAGCTGGGCAGAGAGACCATGTCGAGTTGCTGTGCTGCGTAACGATGATACCAGCATGCCACCCTCATTACCAGCTCCCCAGCTCCCACACAGGCCATTTGGGTACCCCTCCCCCCCCCCGACCCCCCCCCCCCCCCCCCCCCCCCTCTCCCTCTCTCTACCCGTTGGCTATACAAGAAATCTGCTAAATATTTTATCACCTCCCTGTTAAATCGAGCAAAGACACTCCAAATAGCCTTGCACTTTATTGTGTGTGTGTGTGTGTGTGTGTGAGTCCTGATCATCTCAAGTGTTTTGAGAAAGACGGATCTGATGGTTTTACTGGACCCTCTCGTGGTCGTTGTCATGGTTTCCAGCTAAGGGATTGATAGAGCCACCTTGATTAGGTTTACTTCCATTTCTGTGTAATGTTGCTCGTATTATCATACATATCGTGATTAAAACTCCTTGGTAAACTAACTATTCTGACGTTTAAACCCTTAAAAGTGAATGATGTGACTCATACTGCTCCAGACTAAACGGGGCTAAATGCTATACTATAAAAATCAGAACATGAACATGAACTGCCTGTTCATTATTTTGCTGTCAACACTCTTTTCTGTGCGGAATGACATTTTCTTCAAGTTGATGAATGCCTGCCTGGAGTATATAAAGATGGCTTTCTTATGTTATGGGGTCCTTTTCTGTCTTCTTTTGTAATTGGTTACTATGCTCAAAGCATATTGCTTCTCTTTCTTTTCATCTTGGTGGGCACTTCCTATGCAAAGATCATAGCTGCAGACTTGGACAGCTATTGTTTTTCTGCAAAGATGTGAATTACAATAAAATAGGACGTTAGGAAACATAATGACTCGTATTATTATGCATTTTATTTTCTGTTTCATTATTTATAAAACTATAACCAACACAGTGTCCATCATTATGCAATTATTTGGCTGCGTTTTTAAAATATAATATTGAAATTCTCAACAGAGCAGTCCTACAGTCCTAGTATGATGTCATATTTTCTCTCACCGTTAGGCTTCGATGGGCTTTTGAAACGCTGGCACATTAATATTACAAGTATTCAAATAACTTTATTTAACATTCTGCAGGCTGACAGTGGCAGCGGGAGATTCACAGCCCATTGAGCAAGTGCGCTTCCCTGGGCTAAGTGGCGATTTATCATGGCAGCCTTACTCCTGTCTAATGGCTGCCATCAAGGGGCGCAAGCACACACACACACTCACGTCTTGGGCATACACTCACAGATAGTGTTAGTACTTTCATGAGTGTGAAATATAATGTTCTAGGCCCATTCATCATGTTATGACCCTGACTTGAAACCTTATAAACCACTATACAAGTTGTATATGTTCATCGTCATGGATACCTGCTGCTTATTTCTCTGTTTTAGAGATTAGGCGCTAGAGATTGTATGTGAAAAATATTTTAAAATATTTCCAAAACACATACTACATTCATTAAAAAGTTTGAATTTGGAAGCTATTTAATGTAAATATTTGCTTTTTCAGTTTTCTACTCAACTATACACTCTAAAGGATTTGGCAGACAGGACCCACAAAGGACCGGTGATCTATTAGAGCCAATTCCGGCCCATTTGGCCTTGTCTACTTATGTTCCGCAGAGTTTACTTGATTTGCAGACAAGCATCCATGTGCCCTCCCCGACACACACACACAGTCGCACCAACATCCACCAAGTCACCTTGAAGCACAATTAAGCCAGCGCCTGACTCTTCCTGTTCCTATTAGTGGCACGGCAGCAGCGGCCAGTGCGACGAAGACAGAAAATGGAGTAGTGGGAGGAAGAGAAGAAGAAAAGCTATGAGAGAGTGAAAGACTTTTTGTTTCCATGGCTCTCTAAAGAGTGAATAGGGGGGATGGCAGAGAGCAGCAGTGAATGAGTGTGACCCAAACAAAGGGCTCTTTGAATTTAAAGCCCAAACAGAATATTTGTTTTGACCCCAAACACAGATGCAGTGCATTCCCTGCAACAGCAGAGTCAGTCCCAGCCAATGTGAGAGGAATCCACAGGTTTTGTTGAAACATAATGGAAATATCCACCACACACACACACTCTGTTTTAACCCCTCATAGAGGGAAAAATACTCCTACCACCATTATTTTCCTCTTTTTTTTTAGGTCTGATTGCTTAATCTCCAGTCCCACACAGGCCATGTAGTTAGTAATTTTTGGTAAGTATCCTCCACTTCCATCCTGTCTAACATCTAGTCCAATTCAGTTCTCTTAATCTCTTCCTCTACTTCAGTCTCCGTCATGTCTCCTCCTCTACTCTCCTCTCTTCTATTATTGATGGACACTGGGTGTCGAGGCAAGTGAGAGACAAGGAGACAAAGGACGCCTAACAGTCAACAGATGGCTGTTGACTGTTCTCTGGTCTCCGCTAAATTTTCCCATCTCACCCTCGCTGGCACAACACAAAAGGCCTGCAACATGGATGCGATCCCATCCCCCTCACCCTAAACGTGACCCCATTCAGTCAAATTCCTCATCCTATCTTTTCAAGATATTATTGTAAAATTAAGAAAACAGCAGACATAATGCCATCAGACATTATCTGTGTCTATCTCTGGGTATTTCTGCAAAACTGCAACTTTCCTTTTTTTCTCGCCTCTTTTCCCTCTGGAGTGTGCTCCAGCAGGCAGTAATGAGGAGTCATGGGGAGCCTCTCCACACAGTCCCCCCGATTGAGAAAGTGCAAACACCAACCTCTCCATCGGCCCTCATTTGTTGATTCCCCCTCCGCCTCATCACTGTCCATCAATAATCACTGTTCAGCAAATAACACAGCCTGTTTTGATTGGCGGCAGAGGGACACATTTCACTGTGAGGAAATAGTCTCGATCCTTGATGGACACTGGGTGTTATCAGCAGCAGCAGAAGGATAGATGTGGATTTGTCAAGGTTATATTGACCAATGACTAATTATAACTGAATTGGAATTACAGCAGGCCAGAGGTTTCTAAACTTTTTCTTTCGAGCCCCCATGATGAATATCTGTTCATTTCCAATGAACAGAACAAGTCAACAAAGGAATCATGATTTTTTTGCATCTTCATGATGATCTTTGCATCTTCCACTTTCTCAGACTGTGGTGGTAGGAGAAATGTTCGAGTAAAAACATGTTCCTCAGAACCTCTGCAAATAAAACCAAAGCTGTAAGAAAACAAAAGAAATGCACTGTAAAAAGAAATCTGTGAAATATACGGTAAATTACTGGCAGCTGTGATTGCTAGAGGTTTACTGTAAAAAAGTGACACCGTTTAAAACATTATGGTATGTCTCTTTGCACTGTGTAACATTCCCAGTTGAGAACCGTTTTGTTTACAGTAAATGCTTATTAAAAAAACGGTCACACCGTAAAACAAAATCCGTGAAATATATGGTAAATTACTGGCAGCTGTGGTTGCCAGAGGTTTACGGTAAAAAAAATTAAGTGACACCGTATAAGACATCACAGTATGTCTTTTTGCACCCATAAAATTCCCAGTTGGAAACCGTTTTGTTTTACAGTAAATAATTATTTAAAAAACGGAGAACATTGAACTGACCATGCCTGTGAAAGGTTTTTCTTAGAGGTGGTTTTCTGACGTCCCGAAAGTTACAGTGCAAACGTGTGCTTTTAATGTTGGTTGGGGCTGCACTGCTGCGGTCGATGGGCCGAGTGAATCTGCTACTCGTTCGATACAGTCAGCATGGCCACATCGGGCTTTGCAATAAGCCAAAGAAGCATTTTCATGCTTTGATTCTTCCCATGTACATGGGTGCTTGGAATCAATTGAGATCTCAAAAGCACTGGTCTTTGTGTTAAATGTCGTAGGATATTTGTTCTCTTTTGTGGGAGGCCAGGACACAAATTAAAAAATCCACGCACATGCACACACGTTCTGTCGACCCAAGCTGAACTTTCGCGTGTCCAATTTCATAACCTAATCACGTTGGAAATAATTGCCACACACTTGAAGCAAACAGCATTACATTTCCACTTTAAGTGCTCCTTAAGTAACCCTGATTAAACATACTTGAAGAATTATGTATGTGTAATCTGTAATGACACCATGCATTATCCTAAACCAACTACACTCCCTCGAACTGGGCAGGTCAAATCCAACACAACCTCAGGAAACCTTCCCAACATGCAATTATCTGACAATCAGACACCCCGCATAATATGCGTGTCATTGTGCGCATTTAACCAATGAATATTTTCACTGACAGTCAACGCGGCCTGTCCTCGCCGGGGTCGGGACATGTGCAGAAACGAGATGAAACATCTCTTTCCACACCGACAAGACAGAAGGAGCCCAAACTCGACCGCTCTGTCTTTCTATTGATCGTGGCTTTGTGGTCGCTCCCCGCGCAAAGGACCTCCTGCTGTGGCCGTCTCTCCCGAAAACGCCCAGCGGGGGAAGACATCGCGTGAATATTGAATTTTCGGAAGCAAGATCTGGGCAGAGGAAGAGTGCGTGTCCATCTTTGTGTGCGTGCGTGTGTGCTGGAGGGTGGGGGGGTGTGTGGAAAAAAAGGCGAAAAGGAGAAGAAAAAAAAGCAAAGCGAGCGACTTGGTAATCCTCTCTTTGAGCACTTTGTGCTTTGTTTACTGAGTTCCCACACTGGCTGGGGGCTGCAGCTTTTCTCCAAGACAGGAATTAGCATATTCTGACTCAAAGTCAGATCGGAGCAGTGCTTCCTAATGCATGTGTGTCCTCATTGGTTGGGGCAAGGCGACTTTTAATGAAATCTTCAAAGTGTGTGGTTTTAAAGAGTGTAATCGAGGCTGCTAACACTTTTATTTATTTTTAATTTTTTTGTCGGGCAGCATTTTGGAACATAACCCATTAAGCTTTAACCGGTCGCTGAGTGGGAGCAACAGGCTGACTGCTGCCTACGTGTTGCAGTGGGCCGCGCTGGTTGCTGGAGGTTGGTTAGGCTGCATCGAGTACCATTTGTCACAGAACTTTGCCATATGTTGACTCTAAACAAAATCAAAGGGGCTTCAAATTACAGTACATTTTAAAACCTGATACGGTTATTGTGTACTTTCAATCAATACAGCCACCTTGGCATTGCGGTCATCATTTAAATCAGCAGAACTAAAAGATTTTTCAAATCATGAGGTATATAACTGCACATTGGTGAGCTATTAAAAACCTGATTCATGAAAAGCATGGAATCCGATTTAATGAAGGATTTTGCTACCCATTCAAAGTTGATAGTTTTAGTCTTTGCTATTCTATTTCCTTCTTGCTGCTCTCTCATTTCACTTGCAATCGCAGTGTTCGCAGCGACGTGGGGCTTGTACAGAGAATACAGATGAGACTACTTTGTGACCGAGCAATCAATAGATATTGATTATCGTGCCTTCCCATAGGTATGTACTGCCATCGCTGCTGCAGTGTATTTTGTATTCGGTAGTGTCTTTCTCATTCTTTAAAAGCAATTTATTCTGTGTGCAGTCAAAGTATTTGCCCTCGGTTTACACCTGGTGGTATGCTGCTGGGCTTGGGTTGTATGTGTATGGCTGCTTTTAAAAACACGTAATACTTTCTTTGTGGTTCCACATTCAAATAATCCTCAACCAATTCAAGGGCAAACGACTTAGTGACCCACTCCAAGGCTCATCTGTAATTGGTGAAAAACAAGAAAGATAACGGTAATTCTACTCGATGCACTGAGGTTGTACGTTAATAACCTTCCCTCTGGCGTTGTTTCATGATGTCTTTGCAAATGTAAAAAAGTCCTTGAGATGCTATCTGCGTGCTGGGCCAGCGTTACTGCAGTTGCTAAGCTAGACTGCACAGTGCTGCGCTCCTCAAAGAGAATGATATCTGATTAGTCCAAGTCGGCAAAGAGCAGAAGTCTGACACACAAATGGATTTGCTGTGTCTAGGATGTTCTCTGGGGGAACTGGATGGGCTGAGATACAGAGATGCCTTTGTGTTGTAGCCAGCGCCGAGCATAATAAGACCCTTTGGGGAATGAACCAAACGCAGAGTTATAGGGACACAAAGGCACACATGCTCACACTCAGTCAATTTCACAATCGCACCGCTGCTTCTTCACCATGCCGCAACTTCCTCTCTTACGACCCCACTAACGGAGCTTTTTTATTAACAGATACTGTGGTTTACATCATTACAGTATGTGTTTTAACTCAGCACATCTGATCCTATCGCACAGCAAAGCCTACGGCTGCAGTCTCGGGTCAGGAAAAAGCAAGAAAACGCGTGTCAAAGTTTCTGATACCCCTTTTCCACCAACAAGAACCAGGTGCTGGTTCGGAGCCAGAGCTAGTGTCGGTTCGGAGTTGGTTCCACTGACGAGCCTCCAAAGAAGCGGTTTGCTTTTCCACGGGCTAAAGAGCCAGCGCAGAGCCAGGTCCTACGTCACTGTTACACGGGGGTGAAAGTAGTTTTTATTTCATACACTCGCGCAACGTTATACACTCGCTAACCTCCGCATACACTCGCGCGACGTTAGCAGTTGTGTTGTCATGCTGAAAGTGTCTTTTTCAGAGACAGTACAGTTTTCTTTCCGGTACACTGTACCAGACGGTACAGGCTTACTTTCACCTCTGCTGTTACGTCTCATCTTTTCCAGCAACGGCGCCAAACACAAACACATAATCAACAATGGCGGACGTTGCTTTGCTATGTTCATGGCTTTGCGGACCTACATCGGCATCCAAACACGGCGGATCCAACGTGTTCGCGCGGCTCGTCTTTATTCGTACAGACGGAGATTTTTAAAAATGGCGGTCACAAGTTTCTCTCGTCTTGTTGGTCACGGTAACCCCGCCCCTAGCCGCTGGCGTAAGCGGTTCTTACTTCTAGACCCGCAATGATATGGTGCTACTTAAGAACCACTTTTACTGGTTCGGAGCTGGTGCTTTGGTGGTCGAAAACTAAAGAACCGATTTGAAACTAGGCTCTGGCTCCGAACCAGCACCAGCTCTGCCTTGGTGGAAAAGGGGCATGTGTGCGCTTCACACCCATCATGGCTCGAATGGGCTGGCAAATCCTCTTCAGTCTTCCCATTGTTTTCTATCTCATCTTTACTGCCTGTTTAATTCCCTCTCTACCTCTGTCCTCCTTCGCTCGCGTACTGCTGGGAGAGCAGTCTAAGAGGGCGCCACAATAGGGGTATTAGCCAAATGTGTATTAAGCTTGTCTGACTCGCGCAGTCAATGTGATGCCTTTACACCCCTAATGCCATGTGAATGGGCCTGCTGCTCCCCGAGAAACGCCTCCGTCAGCACTCGAAGTGAGGGGCCCTTTCACTGGCTCTCATGACCCTGGTCCATGTCGCCTGTGCCGGCCCCCATCTCAAAGCACACGGTTCCCCATTTTCATAAGCGCTTAATCTGCTATTGGGAGCCTCTCCATTGTGGAAATTATATGAGAGGAGAACTCCGGGCAGACAAAGGCCCCCTTCCTTTCTGAGGCTGGAGCCCCCTTAGCCCTGGTCCTCCCTTCCCATTCAGCCATACATCAGCCCCAGCAGGGGCAGCTAATTGTTGTATGGAGAATGAAGAGTGGTGGGGTGTTGAGTGGATGTCCTGCTAAATGCTGCCCCCAGTGGTATAAGGAGGGTGAATGCTGATTTGAAAGATTTAAATAAGAGAAAAGTGTGAAAATAAAATGGAATAAAATAAGAGAAAAGTGTGAAAACAAAATAAAATGTGATAATATATTTATATTAGTCCATTTTATTTTGTGTGCGTTTGTCAACCTCTGCTAGTTTAGTTTCTTTAGCACTTAAACCATGTCAGAATAGAGCTTGTGATCATATAGTAAAGTTTTATTTGATTCTACTAGGTTACAGTGCAAAACACTTTGGAAGTGGAGTGTGTAAGAAAGAGTGAATCTTTGAAGTGTTGTGCTGTTGCCCTGGGCTACTTAGCTGCAGGGTCAAATGAGATTACACCCTTGATCTGTGGAACAGCTTCTGATCTGCAGGATTGCCATGCGGAGAGGTCTGTGTATGTACGTGTGTATGTTGGTGTTTTGTCTTTTAATATTTAATTGTTGTGTGACATTTGTGTCCAATTCAAAAGTATTGTAAACCCTCTGGATGATTCTCGACATATTGTCCTTGTTTGCGACACCCATATGTTAGTGGATTTTTTTTAATGAAATCCAGACCACTTTGTGTCAAGACTTTTCACCATGTTTGAATTAAAAAGTTTTCTGCATCAATTCAGATTTATTTATACACGGATGGTCCTTTTGGTTACTTAGTTAGTTGGTATTGTTGTTAGTCTTGTTTGTGTGCCTTTCATGCTACAAACCCTATTCTGTCTATGTTTCCGTGCTTACTGCTCCGGAAACCTTAATCCAGTGTGAAAGCAATTCTCTCTTTCAGATCTAATCAATAGAGGGCCAGGGCAGTGAGCCAGGGGGAGCATCTCTGGCCCCTGCTCAGCTACAATCAATTAGAACCATCGATTCAGTGATTGAAATACAAAGAGCAGACGCGCTGGACCGTACAGGTGCTTTAATGTTTGGGTCTGCCAAAATGTTATATATCTCCCTGTGCGAGAGTTTCTCTTTAATATATCTGTGTGTGTGTGTGTGTTTGTGTATATTACATTACTTCATCTATGTGTATATGGATAGTTGGATTTACGTTGGAGCCTCCTGTGGTAAAGTGGGAATGGCATTTAATCTAGCGCCTCTGAGACGCAGCAAAGAAAAAAAATCACTCCTAATCCAATATGTCCTGCGTCTTTGTGAAAGGTGTGTGAGTGTTAAGCCTTTTTGAGCATTGGTGAGGAAAACCGCTCAACACGTACACGTGCCTTTGGAAATGGGGGGGGGGCCCCCGACACGAGGCAAGACGGAAACCTTTGCCGGGTGTCATCTACAAACATGTGTCCCACATGGATACGTGAGTTATCATGCATGTATCATGTCACTGCATTTCCCTTTTACCCTGTTGGCACAGTTAAGCTCTGCCATGTGTATTCATTTGGGAAATGTGTTGCTATGGATTTAAAGGTCAGCATTGCAGTCCACTCTGTACACCAATGTGTGCATGTGTGTTTCATGTTCCTGGGGTGCAGATTGTAAACATGCAAGATCATAAATGTTGCTGTTCATGTCATGTTTGCAGTTTTACTACTGTGGCAAAGTAGTTTTTCTCAAAAGGGATATGGCTTGTATGTGGGCTGCTCTCTTAGGGTCTCTAAATGTTTTGACATATGCATATATTGACTTTATCTCTCTCCCTTACACACACACACACACACACACACACACACACACACTATGGCTACTTTGCCTTTGTGGTAATGGCTATCTGACATTTACACAGTTAATCCCTTTTCCCAGTCGGTCTGTGTTTCTTCCCCTCAATTTTCAATGGACAAGGTGTTTATGTCTTTCACAAAGTCCGATATGTCACAGAGACTTAACGAGGATGTGATACACACAGTTTTCAGTAAGCCCCTTGCGCTGCGACTGCTCTGATGCACTCGTCAACTGTCTATCATTCACTCTGCATCCAGACGAAAGACTTCTGGAGTCCGACAGTCCGACAATTTTTGAAGATGTTGCGCATGAAGGTCTCACGTTCTTCTACTGCTTCAGGCATACACACACAAACACATATACAATCACACATATGTTCGTGAGTGTCATAGCTCTGGGCATATTGACTAAGGCTGCCTGATAAAGGTCAGTGCTGTCCAAATTTGGACAGGTGTGATGGGGACGTAATCCACCACATCGCACTGGGTTTCTGTGTGAAATTGCGGGTCTGTCCGTCAGTCAGGAGGAGAATACAGCTTTGCCATATGTAAATGGACATGAACACATATGTGGTGTTGGCACGGTGGCCTTTGAAGGATCTCATGGGTCGGCCTCTGCTCAATCACAATATGAAGCAGAACAATCGATCAGTTCCATGGATGCACACCATTCATCCATTGAGCTTCCCTGGTCATGCTGCAGCCACATGCTTCGGTTAGCTTTCTACTTTGGGCGGTACTCATGCATAGTTCATCAAAGCAGTGTTTATCTTGCAGCCTTTTTAGTCCCTGTTGTCTCTTGGTATGCAATGAGAATTGGCTGCTTTGCACAGCGGGCATATAGACATGATGCACACCTTAGGCTGAGCGCTTCCTGACTTTGTTTTTGCTCTCACTTTCTGAATTCCCTGCGTCTCGCTTTCTCATTATCCATTTCCCTCATGCTGGTGACTTTTTTTTTCCTCTCCCACGCTTCACACATCATTTTCTGTGTTCTCTTTTGATGGACACCTTTTTCATCAGTATTTCCCATTAGGCATAATAGCAGCAGGGGCGATGGAGAGCGGATATGCTAGTACAGCTGGAGCAACATCTCAGTGGTGAATGCTTTAATTGTTTTGATGTAGGTGTTTGTGATCGTTGATGTCATCGCTATCCCTGCAGGCAGTGTTGCTGCATAGGACCTCTGCGTCACAGTAATGGTCACCCATTGCCTCTTATGTTCTCCAACCTTGCCTCTTGTCCCGCCATCAGGCAGGCCACCACTTGAGGCCAGGCTCTGTAATCACCATTGGATTCGAAGAAGCCAGATCTACGCCTATCCTGCACCCTCTCTTTTTGTCATCCACCTGCAATGCAACTCTACTTCTGACCTCTGGCCTCTTAGATATGTCTGACAACCTTTTTGCCTGTGTGAAAATGTCAGCATCTGCATGGCAGAGGGGCAGAAACTTAATAGTGGGTTATGCTAGGACATATTTCATTGCACTTTGGGGAAGGAAGGGCCTCAAGTGGTTGCACTCTCAGAGCTCATTGGAGAGGAGAATATGCTGTGTGCAGCTGTGTGTTGCTGCCATTAGTGCTTGTCTTTGTCAGAATATTTGGGTGTAAACATTGTGTTATGTATGGTAGATTAGGAATCAAATTAAGGAATGGTAAACAGTGTGGAGACCTTTTGTTTTCCAGTGTTTTATCCTTCTACTATATGCTACCTTCAAATGTGCATAATTACTCATTCCCATTCAAAGGCCTCTACACTAATTAGCTGGACCTTAACCCTGAGCCGGCTTTTCTCCAAATACGTGGGTGTTTTAAAGCTATTAACATGATTTGCTTGAACAATTCTCAAATTATTTGAACATAAATGTGCTGGTAGGAATGAAGATCATTCATATTAAAATTGGGTTTATAATCAGTGCGTCACCCCTGGATTTTAATTTATACCTAAATGTAAATGTGCATATTAAAGTAAAATAAAAGGAATTGGCCCTACATTACTTCAGTATTAAAGAAATAACTTGATTTTACAAAATCTTAAACACTTTTTTTGATGCTATTCGTTGAATAACTACATGAATAAAAAGAACCCTTGTTGGGTTAAGTTCTGCTTGTGACAGAGGCGTTTGAAGACCATACATATAATGCTGCGTTGAGCAACAGCAAAAGAGCAAAAAGAGCCAGAGTGGGCATCTTTGGCTAACTGCTATAGATTAATTGATTCAGCCATGAAGTTAATGAGCTAGATCCTTTTTAAAAGAGACAGGTGCTGAGACAGAGCAGGCTAATAGTGTCTTACTTACTTACTCTTAACTTAAAGTGGTAAGAAAGAAAAAGCTACAAATACTTTATTCAAGGTTTGACAGGTAATTGACGAGGGAGATTTTATCACCTCATTGTGATCATCCTTCTTTCTAACTTGTGATCCTCTCAACGCAGAAGATATTTTCTACTATAATCCAGATAGCTGAATATAGCCATGTTTGTCACTTGATGAAGAGGATTTAATGTGACAATACAGTTTGACAATAGTCTCACACCATCACATTAATGTCCCTAAATACGTAATGTCATTTTTTGGGGGAGGGAGGGAGGGAGGGATTATAGTTTTCTGGCTGAATGTAGACCGCTCAAGCATTGCATTCATATTGTAATTAAAAGCCACCGATGAAATACCCCTCGCTCGCATCATTCCTCTCGACGGGATTTCACCCCTCATCAAGTGACTTTTCTTCTCTGTCCCACTACACCTTCACTTTTTGTCTGTTAGTTGGCAGTGGTCCGTCCCTTGTTAGGTTCAGATTACAGTCCAGATTGTGGTGCAAGCACATGTGACTGCCTGTTGAGCGGCGATGTTTCGTGGGGGGGGGGTGGGCGGTTCTCTCTTGCGAGCCAAGGAGGTATTGGCACAGTTTAGTCTCCTAGATTACCCATTCCTCCTTGTTTTCTCTGTTGCCGCTGCGTCATTCTGACCACGCCTGAATGTCTGAACGATGTGCTCGGTGACTTGGCACGCAGCTGAGTCTTCCCGGGAATTAAAATTGACCCGAGTCAGATTGCTGAGCGCGATGCAGAACAGCTAACTGCCAACGCTCGCTTATTGCGAGTCTTTGTGGAGCAAAGAGATTATACGGCTCTCTTTTTATCTGTAACGTGCTCACATGGTGCACGCACACACAGAACACTGTACACAAGCGCACGCATTCGCAGGCAGACACACAACTCACGCATGCACTTTCAGTAAGCCAGATTTCCCAGTCGCCTGGTCTGTCATTGGCCGGCTGTTCAAAGGGAAAGTGTGGACCCCAAAAAATATTGGCTGTAAGGTTACCATGGTAACAGCCTGCCCAGGGGCGTGGGCTGTCTGCTAAATTGTGCGCTGGTTTGTTAAGGCTTAAACACGCACACACACACACACACACACACACACACACACACACACACACACACACACATAATTGTCCAGCAGACACCTGCTTGGGTTAATCAGCATTAGCAGTCAGACTGTTGGATTTCCCTTCCTTGTGTGAAGCAAACAGATCTTTTTTCTTCTTTTTAATCACACACCGGCCTATTCTGTGTCTTTATCTGGACGTTGTCTCGCTGCCTCCAGGTATTATACAGCTGCACTGCCCTCTATTGAATCCAGTCCGACACAGTTCTCCTTCTGCAGGCCTGGAGGAGTACTCTGCTCAACCCAATATACGGGCTAAAACACTGAAAGGGATTTGTTTCTCATTATCCTCTCATTTTTCTTCTCCTTGTGGGTACGTTAATGCCTCTCTCTTTTGATATGAAACTACATGGCGATATAACAAGACGTGGAGTTCCAAAGGGTAGGCTAATTGGTGGGTCTGTCGGCTTTCTCGGGGGGGTTTGAGTATTATTCCATGGGGGTTTCTTCAGCATCGGACATTGCTGCATTAGCGAATTGAGAGGACAGTCTGGTCCAGATGATCGGTGTTTGAGGAGGGTAGCGGAAAGTTAAGGAGAATTGCATGTGTGTGAAGGTATGTGTGGGATGCGTGGGGGTGAGTTTGTGTGGGGGCGGTTGTGGGTTTAGGTGCGTGTTTTAGCTCGAAAGAGCGGCTCTGACAGGGCCAGGGACAGGACACATGATTAATGGCCAGAGGGAATGTCCTGTGGGAAGAACTCTTAACAAAAGCCGATGAGGTAGGCTCCAAGCGCTGCACTCTTTCAACCCTCCCTTTATTCCTGAGAAAGCCTCTCTGGCTTCTCTTTTTCATTCCTCCTCCCATTCTCTCCTTCTGTGAGATTAGAAGGTGATGACATGCGGTAGTGGAGACCTACACTGACCAGACTTGCCAAGCGACGTCACCACGCTGAACACCGATGCCTTCGAGTAGAGAAGTAATGGCCGCACTTGTGAGAAAGTTACATACACGGTAGCCTCCGATGCGATCCGATCTTGTACCCAGAGGTTTTTCATGAGTCTCTGTTGGTAGTTTAGGAAAAAATATGCAAAACATTTTGTTGAATCATTTTATACAAATGAATAAATCATAAGCCTAAAAGGCATTATACCTTGAATTTAAATCTCCTGCGGGCTTTTTCTCTGACATGCCTTTGTTTTGAGCCATGCCTCTCTCTCTCTCTCTCTCTCTCAACTTATTGTATTATGGTTTTCAATGACCTTGTGGAGAAATGGAACACCTGGGTTGGAAAAACTACTTATTATGGGAATACTCGCTGGAAAATGAACAATGACAGACGTGCAAGACTGAATATGAATAGGCTGCAGCACTGATTGCCTTTTTGTTTTAAATGTTGGCTGTCTTGCCACGTTTTGTGTCCCCTCCGTCAGACAAACATGCTCATTTCACCACTGGCTTTCTATTGTCTGTTTCATCAGATACGCAAATCCATACAGGCATACACTTTGCAAGTATGCAAAGCCTGTGGTCTGAGTGGCACGGAGCGATTTCTCTGAGTGATTGAGCAACAAAACAGGGAAATACGGGTCAACTGGGGTCTCGACCCGATCATAAGCCTGTCTGTTACGAGTGCTTGTGACCGGGGGGTGTATACATGACTCCAAAGCTTGTAAAGGCTGTGATCCATCCCATGTGATGGATGAGGGCAGGGTTAAGGTCGTACTAGGGGCTTAAGTGTTGTACTGACGCTAACCCCAAACTTGTGGCCTTTCTTTGGGTCAAGCAACCTCGCACAATGTTTTAAAACCTCAGGAAAGCAGGGTTGTAATTCAAGGCTAAAACTGGAAAGTTTTTAAATTCAAAAGAGTGTGGATGCATCTGGGCATGACTTATAACTGTGCCATGCCTAACTGTGTAAACATGGAGGGTGATAAATATGTTATATTACAGAATGGAACGCTTTCCATTAAATCTCAAGAGTCAGCTGCTGCATATGTTTGATGGCATTTCCCGCAAATCCTTTTCTGGAAAAGTCTTAGTGTACTCTGGCTTTGACAGTGTTTGAGTCAGAGAGACATTTCTAAAAGCGTCTTGGTCATAATCCTTTGCATGTTTAATGTTACTAGTACATATTTGTATTTTTACCTCGCACACAGATATGGGGATGCTTGCATGAAAAGCAAATATAAGTGCCATGTCCCCAATTACCTTAAATTCTGGTGGGCTATATAGTGCAGCTGCCCTGTGTGGACGTGGGTAAGACCTAGTAAGCAGGCTGTGTGATGTATAGCCTGCAGTATGCACTCAGCAAATACATTGTGTAGTCCCGGCCGTGCATGCAAAGCCATTGTTAAGGGCTGTCCTCAGAGACTCGCTCACGTTGCAAATCTTCTCATGTAGCCGAGACTAATCAATACATCTGCTGTGTGGAGTGAATATCAGATTTGTCTGCCTATTAGCTTGGAATTTGGAAAAAAAAAGTCTTTGGTATACAAAGTCAGTCCTCAGGCTTAATTATTCAAATAGATATAGTCCAATTATCATTCACGCAAAGAGAAGCGGCACCAGCATCCCTCCCGGTCACGTTGCTGCGATCCGCAGCCTGCCGCACCTCCGTCAGCTCACCGACGGGAGAACCTGAGACAGAAGGGGAGAGGGACAAGCAACTTTTACACGGGCGCAAAGCCGTCAATCAGAAGGAGAAAGCAACACGGGGAGGAAAAGGTGGGAGACGAGTGAGAGAAATACATTACCAGTGGGACAGACGAAAAGTAAGATGTGAGGGCCGAGAAGAAGTTGGAAGGAGAGGAGGAGAGAAGAACACAGAGGGAATCCTGTGGAGACCACTTGAAAGGAAGGAATGTTTTGTTTTTTTGCACGCAGCCGGTTCAGTCGTGGGTTATTCGCCCGCTGGGGAGACTAACTACTTGTTGATACAAGGTTTCCCTCCTGTCCCTGAAAACCAACACATTCGATGAGTGATGGGTCGCTGTGATTTTTCCTGCTGTACTACAGGAACCTTTGGCCAATCTAAACATTCACAAATCAGGAGAAAGAATTTTGGGCTCATTTCCAAATTCAACGAATCACTCAGCCCCAAATATTCCCGCCCTTAGAAGGAAACCTCCTGAGGGTTTGCTTGTGTGGTTCACATCACTTTTTTTATTCTCTCTTATTATGTCTTAGCCCATTTTTCTTTCTTACACTGTGAGGCAGTAACCCTAACCCATAACCCCAAACCCTTAAAGCTAAGATTTACACATGTGTTGTTACACCTACACCTATGTGTTGATTAGAGAGAGAGCTTTGGTACCAATGTCTATGAGTTATAATCTTAACGGACATTCATTCTGTGCTGGAGACAAAGTCCTTATGTGTGTGTGTGTGTGTGTGTGTGTGTGTGCACTGCTGCCTGTTTGTTTTAGCCTCGCTGTCACTTATCTCCCTGTCCTCTAATGCTGCTCGTGCAGCATCTTCACTTGTCCAAGCAGAAGCATTCAATTACCGCAGGTCCTGTAGAACATAAGCTGGTCAAGTGGCGGAAAGTATGGGTGCACCATTTCATTGAACGGGGTCAGTGGTGGTTACACGAGCAGCTCTGTTAGTCAGTTCCGTAAATGCATTCTGGCGATGAGGATGGTATTGATGCTCATACAGGAGTGTATCTCAGGACGGGTGTTTATTTGAATGAATGTGTAGACAATCGGAGAGAGTGTCTGTGTGTGTGTGTGTGTGTGTGTGTGTTGCATTCTTCTGCTCACACGTCTGCCTTGAGGCATTTTGCAGCGCTGCTATCTCAGACGGCTGATTCAGCGCAGCGCTCACTGCTCTCCTCTTCAGTTTTGCCCGTTTGTGAGAGTCCAGGCCAGCGTCTGTAAACACCACCCGAGGGCTGAATCCAAATGCACATATTCTGCTCACACCCCATTAAACACACACTGAACAAGTTATTATGATCCCTTTTCATGAGAGTCAGGGCAATAGATTTGAGTCTTGCTGGCTTGTGAGTGTGCGAGATGGCCATGTGCATGCGCGCGGTTCTTCGCTCACCCCGATGTATGAATTTTATACGGCAAAGATGATGACACATAAGTTCTCTCCCACTCTTCTGCGGAAAATGAATTTTTGATCTGTGTTTTATCGTCTTGTAATCTTTGATATCTTCAGAAGTTATTACTTTGTAAAATGGCTGTGCAGCTGGTTTGTGCGTCCCCATATGGCCCGGGAGAGTTTTAAGGGTCTCGATGTGCTCTGAATTAGATGCAGCTCAATCTTCTCGCACACTAAATTTGTGTATTTCAAATGAAGAAGGGCAACAAACTTAAAGTTGCTGACTAATCCCCAATGTTCTTCCTGTACCATCTCACTACAGTTGGATAAACTAATAACCTCATTACGACGCCACGGTTACAGGTTTTTATTGGTTTTGTGTTAACACTTCATATTTATAAAACACTAACAATTAAAATGAAATACAATTTACATTAAGCTTAACAGTTAAAATGTTAAAAAAATAAACTGCAGGGAGATGAATACATCTAGACAGTGCTAGATGCTAGAACTAGTCACATTTATTTACAACAAAGAACAAAGACTGACAAAACTTTGGCACTAACACACTGCACACGCACACTTTAAGCAGACCTCTGGCCTCTGTTATATAAAGACACAGGGGCTGTACCTGATTGGATAAAACCAGAGGAAGACAGGAGCTGTGCAATGAGAAAATAATAAAAAAATAATACATGAAGTGCATTTATAAAACCACAAAAATCGTATAACATAAAAAGTATAAATTTGTGACTCTGTTTAAGACACTGCTACTACTACATAGTATTATAAACCATGTATGACCATGGTTGCGATTTGTGGGGAGGATGGGGGGGATTTCCCCCCCTCTGGTTTTCCTATCCCCCCCTCTGCTAAATGTTTTTTATCGCGGGGGGGGGACAGGGATTTCCCCCCCTTTGTTTTTTATTTTTATTTTTTTATCTCCGGTGGGGACAAGTATTTCCCGCGTGTGCGGATGCAACTTCCGCAAACATAATGCGCGATCATGTGGACACGCGCGCGTATCCGCGGAGGTGCACCGGTCGACAGCACCGGTCGACAGCACCGGTCGACAGCGGTGTTTTTGTCTGGTCATCTATGTGTGTTTGTTTTGGATGGGACGGTCCAGCTGTGTGTGGACAGTGGCGTGTGACTAGACATAAGGTCGTTCAGTTAGCCGCTCGTGTTTCTGTTAGACTCCCACCAAAGGAGATAGGAGTTAGCCTCTGTTGAGCAGCAGCTTGTGGTATCTGTGTGTGTGTGTGTGTGTGTGTAACCTGTGTTTCTTGCTCTGTCCCATATCCTTCACTAACAGCCGATCAGAGACGGCTGGCTGAATTGTTTGAATGGAAAACTCATAAAAGCGGGAACCTGCCCATTTACAACGTAATAAAGGAGACTGTTTGTCAAAACCAGACCTTCAGTCCATTTTTTTTTAACGAAGCATAACATGTTAGAATGAAATCTTAAAAGAAACTGTACGATGGTTGTCCCATTCAATTTATAGCCCCTCCCCTCCGGACCGCGGCACTACCACAGCTTTGTCCCCCATCAGTGTGCCTGGTAAAATATGAGACAATTATCATGGTTTTATAGTAAGTCATTCCTTCCACAAAGTGCAGAAACCCTTCAGCTTTGTATTCTTCTGGGATACGAGGTGACATCAACCACAATAATCTTTGTCTCTACAATTTAAGGCTCAAATGCATGGAGCAAACATTCACTAAGTTACTATTTTGCCAAATGTGGTTGAATATCCGGTGCATATCCACTGGTCCTAAATAACAGAAATGAAATTGAAACAAACTCGCCGATACTTTCTATGCCACTATCAATTAGTATTCATCTAATACCATACCAGAACCAGAGGCTGGCTTGTGCATACTTGTGTCTTGACTGTATCTGTGGTTTGTTCCCGCAGCATGCCCCCCGGGTACCTTCAAGTCGACCCAGGGACCAGGTCTGTGTCTGCAGTGTCCTCCTAACAGCCGCTCCACAGCGGAGGCCGCCACCGTCTGCGTGTGCCGCAACGGTTACTACCGTGGCGACGGCGACCAGCCGGACGAACCCTGCACCAGTGAGTTTATTCCCACATGACAGTACCTACGCGCCGGGACACCGTGACACACTTACATTTTCGTAGGACAAGCTCCTGTAACAGGCAGCCATGTATCCAATTCGGCAGACATTTCTATGCACGCATATTGAAAAGACTGGTCATGCATATAAAAGCCACTATATGTTTTTTTCGTTTTTTTTCTCTCTCAGTCTATGTCACTTTGTCACTGTCTTAAAACCAGCACATGAAATTTAAATGATGATGAATCAGACTGGCTATAAGAATCATTTTAGGATGTTCTAGTCTCCGATTCTCTCTTTCCTCTCAGTTATCTCTCTCTCTGCCTATTTTGTTGTCTCTTCTTTCTCTCTGCCTTCCATCATCCCCTGAAGTCCTAATTACTCAGGCAGATGCTGCGACGCTTTGACAGAGTCCTCCCGCTACCTGCTGGAGATCCAATAAGGCCTCTCTCAGCATCATATTTATTGTTAATGTGGTGTAAAAGCAGTATGCTAAGCTTTCCTGTCGGTCCCTGGTGACACACAGTTCCACAGAAGGCGAGCACCGTTAGACCCCCGAAAAGTTTGTTTACCTCTCTTCTTTTGCCACCAGTGGGAAGTGTCTTAATGGTTAATTCACCTCACAACAGCAGTCCTGGAAGCTGTATTTGCGTGGTTATGTATTAAATGAGTCCTGATTTATTCACATCGACCTGTTAAAACAGCCTTCGGAGGCACCTCTTTTGCCAGGTTCCCTTTTTACACCGATTGCCTTAAAACTGCAGTGGAACCCAAACATAGCTGTCTGACTGACTATTTGAATGCTTCCCAAGAGTAGCCATCCACACCTTTGCTTGTTCTCAAAGGACGCCGCCCCACATTCACCTTGAGTTTTCTCCACCCTCCCATGGAACACGACATCTCTCTGGTGAATTAGTGAGCGCTCCATCAACTGTAGCATCTGCTTCTACCTTGAGGCCTTGCATATTGCCTCGGCAATCTCTAGAGCCGTTCCCCAGTGGGGTCCCTCTGGTCTGTGTTCAGTTTCCGAATGCAGGCTGCGATACCTTTTTTCTATTCTTTCAATCACGGCAATTCTGTCTTCTGTCTAATGTTCTTTTTTCCTCTACTTCACATTCAGTTGTCCTCTTAACTCAATTTTGGGCTGGACTTGTATTAGAATAAAAAATAAAAGTTCAAACGTTTTGAAAACGTAGAAATTGTCCTACACTTTGTTCAACGACCCCTTTGAACTTTAAACTGTCAAACCAACCTTCGTTCCTCCTCGATTTCTGTGGAAAGAGATACTTTGCAACACTACATTCAAAGACTCCACAGAAGGTTGAATCATACGGCAGCGGCTGAGCTTGATGCTCAGGGTGCCCTAGATCTCAGTGGGGGGGCTCAGTGAGATCATCCTAGTAAGAATCTCTTTAATACTGCCGGCCCCGATAAGAGCGTTGCTTGAGCAGCATAAATCAGGCCAATCTGCAGCAGCAGAAGCCGGAGCCTCAGCGCCTCTCGCCGCCATCAGAGCCGCGGGTCCTTGTGTGCTTCAGATCAGTCTGATTAGCTTTCTGACGGATTGTCCGACGCCGGCCTCTGTCGGCAGGGGATGGGAGGGGGGTTCGCGTAACCCAAACTCCCCCCGCCACCTATCAGACTTCTTTCTCTCGCCGACTGAACCACGCTTCAACACCGTACCAAGCGTTGCGTCTCTCAGCTTGGCTGCCGAGCGTCCCGGGCTCTGCCCCTCACCAGTTTCCCCTCCTTATGTTACCCAGTCTGACTTACCCGGGAGCGTGCACGTGTGAAAAGGAGTTCACGTGTGTGTGTGAGAATGGTGTGTTGGAGGAAGTCAGTCGGCTCCACCATGCTGGGTTTCTCAAAGTGTGAGTTTGAAGAAGGAGAAGGACCAGCTGAGTGGAAACTGAGGGGAGTCTGGAGTTGAGACAAGTGATGATTGGTCCGTGGTGGAGCAGGGATGCAGTAATGGAGCATGCTGGTATGAGGAATATCAGAAAGGGGAGGGGACTGATGGGAAGGAAGGACTAATGACAAAGATAGGTAGGAAAAAAAAATCCATCAATACAGGGACAGGGGCATGATAAACTGAGATTTTAATCTTTGCGTTTCAAGGTCAAGGCTGAATGTTGAATAAAAATTGATTTAAAATAGCTCCACACACAGGCCGCAGTAACTCGGAATAAGTTCCATTGAGGCAGAATTCAATGTTATTTAAAAAAAAATGTAATTGAATCAGCATAACTCTAGGAACAGAGAAGGAAAACCGCATCTTTATTAGATTCCTGATCCATTCCAAATTGGCTCTGAATCTTTCAGATCAAATTCAATACTCTTCAGTGTCCGTGGCCCATCCCCTGAAAACCCCCTTGAGCCCTGTCAAACTGTCCGCACCCTGTAAAAACCCATCAAAGTTCCTGCTTGAAACAACAGGGTTATCTGCTTTTCAATTCTCCTCAGGAGTCCGTTTAGACCTTTCTTCTTATTTGCTCTCCTATACTGCAGATTCTCTCTCCTTGTTCTGTTTTCAAAGAGAAAGAGAAGGAAGCCGTCAAGGTGGCGGGGGGCGCTAGTCTGTCTGTTTCTCTCTCTGTGTCACATTAGAAATGCAGGTTTTGAGAATCTCCTGTATTGAGTTAACAAATAAATTCAGAATATTGACATTGTGTCTCCTAATAAGTCATTGTCGAAGCACCCACATCTGCACTGCATGCTGCCATACACAGCGAAAAGAACTCTGTCCCTCTATGACTGCCTCAGTCTCGCATTCAGACAGTACGAGTCCACGTGACATCTTTTATTTAATGTCTGGTTCACCCACACAGCCCTTCTTTCTTTCTCCCAGCTGTGATAAGTGTCTCCACACAGGGGCCCTCTATTGGTCCCTCGAGGCCTGTTTTAACATCATGAATTCCAACATTTCGAAAGAAGAGACGAAGATTTGGTCTCGGACCATTCAAAGGGGGCAGATGACTAGACAATGTTGAGAATTGTTTGGGTCTTGGCAGTAGAACACCGTGTGCTGTATTAGCAGGCCGTGGCAAACAAAATGATGGGCCGTGGTCCATTAAAGTCTAGGATGCATGCTCACCAACAGGACCACCTGGCCGTAGGATGTGGAAAAGAGTTATTGTATTTGGCCAAATGTATGATGGTGAATCCAACATAATTGTTGTTTTGAGGTTTATTCTCTTGGATGTGACCAGGTTTTTACGATCACCACAAATTCAGTTGAAGCTTCACTCAACTCGGCTCCGTTATTTCTTTGCTACATTGGTGGTTTGCTGGTCTCTGCTTCCTGGACAACACATTTTATTCAGGAAGCAGAGTAATTGTGTCAGCTGGAATAATCGTGTCCCTATGATTGCCCCGGCTCTTAAAAGAGTATACAATTAATCATGCAATTGCCCATACTAAACCAAATGACACCGTCATTGATAAATTCTCATTGTCCTCATGCAAGTTACCTGACATCTTGCACATGTTGTTGTGATTGCACCATTAAAATAGAGACCCGACTTTGTTCAGATAAAGTACATATCACAAAGAGCATTGGAGCTGCTTGGAGACCATCTTGTTCTCCTATCACTTAATTGAAAGCAGCTTGTATGTTAGGTCAACCAAATCGAACTCGCACTGAAAGCAAGCTGAGAAACTGTCTCAACCAATTGAATCATATGGAAAATGAAAACTGCCGAGGCTGTAGTAATAGTCAGTTAGACAGATCATTGGCTAACTGGCCGTCATACAGCATTTCAGGTTACACCTTTGTATGAATGCAATGTTACGAACAATGCAAACATTAATACATCAAAATAGATAGTTTGTGTCACATGCATTTTCCAAATGTGCATTGGTATTTCCAGTGATCCACATTTGAGGGCATATGCGTACATGTGATGGATGGCAAAGCATGTGTGCAGTGTGCGTAGCGTATGAATCTCCTGTAGTGTAGTCCGGATAACCGGGCATCTCCCTCATGTGGCCTACCAGCACCCGGCCTTTTCCGCTGTAACTTCCCTCTGAAGACATCGCATCCGGCAGCCACCAAGGACCAAGTGACGTGTCATGTGACCAAAAGCGGATCTGTAGAAATAGCTCTTCTTAGCCAGACCATAATAATCACACTATGGAGGTCACGCTCTTCCTGTCACTGACCTCTCTGTTGTTTTCTGCCGCTTGGTCCCACGTGGCTCCGCTGGAATAGTAATTAATCCTGTCCGTGTTGACTGAAGTAACTATCTGCCCTAAACACGCATTAATAAGAAACTCAAGCGCTGTGTCATTATATGCTTTAAAGCATGTGTATGTTTTTTTCTCCTGTTTTTCTCGCAGGAAAAAAATAAGACTTGTGGAGTATGTTTGAGAGCTTCTACAAAGGGTTTCTCCAGTTGAACCGATATTATTTTCACAGTAGTCGTGATTTTAAGAGCGGGTCAGTTAAACTCCTCTTTCAATAACAAAGGTCAGGCGTAATGGAGGATAAATCACTTAACCTAAGCAACACTGGCTAAGGGCTTTGGCGAGGTTCTGCTTTATCGGGCCGTGTCTGCTAACTGCCAAGAACCAGCAGCTGCACAGACGCAAAATGATCCGCTGCCGTCAGAGCAGATTTGAACTCTTAGGGAATTGTGCTCCAATTGCGGGACGCTGAAGAAGCAACTTTCCTACAACCTAATATTAAGCCACCACTCAGGCGAAATAATTATTTTCTTATTTTGTGACTGAATGTCATGTCTGAGGTTGCGCTCCAGCTGCGGGCTACGAGGGAGTCGATGCGAGCGTGACACTCCAGAGCCACTTGGCTAATGAATACTCCATGCAACACTGCATTTTGCTAAACCATCGATGTCTGCTAGGCGCATACTTTTCTCTGTATGATCCCGCTGGGTGAGAATGGATGAATTAGCATTCCAATACTGACAGAGATAGAGAAAAAAGGAAGACAAAGAAGTTGCTCTTCACACTTTGACACTTTTGCAGCGGTTGTAAACATGGGCGTGAATCTGATCTAACAGTAGGGAGGGACAATAAACAGCGGTCGGCGGGCGGGCTGACGGGGAGGGGGGTGGGGGGGGCTGTGTGATAGCGCTAGCGGTCGACGTCCGTATGCTCGGGCGCACAATCAGCTAGTTAGCATAAGCGATAGCGATCCGGCAGTGGACCAAACCACTGTGAGGCAAGAGAGGGGGGACTCAAAATGTTTCTAAACTTAAAAAGCCTTTTTTGGGGGTTGTATTTTACTTCTAACACAGATATTCTAAGTATACATCATTATGTTACTTGCGATACACACAATTGTTTTAATGATATTTCTACGGCGGGACAACCCTTAGATGGGGGGAGAGGGGGGTCCTGACCCTCCTGACCCACCTGTCCCCCCTGGGATTTACGCCCTTGGTTTTAAATTAGCTAATTTGACAGCAGGCACTTTTTCTCCCCTATTGACAGGCAATGGGGTATTTTGCTCTTAACATCATCAGAGATGACCTTTTATAACTTGAAATCCAGCGGTACGGTAAATAATCCCAGCTAGTTTGGATCACACCTTCCCTTTTTCTTCTTCTGTGCACCTTCAGGTGTCCCATCCAGCCCGCGGAACGTGATCTCCATAGTGAACGAAACCTCCGTGATCCTGGAGTGGCATTCTCCCCGGGAAACGGGCGGCCGCGAAGACGTCGTCTACAACATCGTGTGCAAAAAGTGCCGGGCCGACCGGCGCGCCTGTTCCCACTGCGACGACAACGTGGACTTCGTCCCCCGACAGCTGGGTCTGACGGACACCAGGGTCTTCATCAGCAACCTATGGGCTCATACTCTGTACAGCTTTGAAATACAAGCTGTCAATGGAGTGAGCAACAGGAGCCCGTACCCTGCTCAGCACGTCTCCATTGATATCACCACCAACCAGGCTGGTAAGTGGCTGCTACGGCTACGTCTCATGATGATAGGGTGGCGCCGTTGATGAGCATGACAACTATATTTCGTTATCCATTTGAAAATCGAAAATTTACAAATTTACAAATTATTATCATTAGCGGTTTTAGGGGTGAAAGCTTTACACGTCAATCGTTTCACCGTTAAAGACCGTCGTACAAAAAGCTACACCCACATGCTTTCTTTCTCTGCCTTGCACGACTTAAAGTGATGGCTTTCCTTTTTATTAACATGATGGAGGAGTTTAGGCTCGAGACACAGCGTGTTACATTTTGCAGGACAAGCGCCATTTACTGCAGCAACCCTCTTTCCTTTTTAGTTTATTTACACGTTAAATGTGATGAGCGGAATAACCCCAGTGTACATGTATCTTGGTGCATTCCAGAGATCCCTGTTTTTTAAATCCGAAGGTAATTACCCTTCAAAAAAAGAACGCAACGTTTTGAAGTTCACATCTGGAGGTTGCGGCCGGGTGCTTGACTGACTGACTGACTGCCTGATTTTTTTTGTTGTTGTTGTTTTTCTTTGGTTTTTGCTTAATGAGACACTGTTTTTTTACGAGCAATGCCGCACAGCAAGCCGGTACTTCTCTCTCTCTCTCTCTCTCTCTCTCTCTCTCTTCACGGAAGGCTACACCCCAGTTGAAAGCTGTCTGTAAATCTTCCTATTTATACGCTGCTGTCTGAATTAACAAAAACACAAGAAAATGAATCTTACTTAATTCTGCCCCTTTAATACACTCGAGTACTTCTGAGCAGTAGGCTTGATCTGCAGAGCCATCGTTCCTTGTTGCCCTGTTCTCAGCTTAGCATGCAACAAACAGACGTGCTGAACTCCAAGTTTCCCCTGTGGGCTTCGTATCAGAGCTATCCAGCTTCCACTCGCTTCCCTGTTTGGTTTGTGTTTGCATGCATTTGTGTGCATTCTCTGCAACTTTGCCTGTGACGGAACAGAGCACAGCCAAAGAAAATGACCTTCGTACTCCCATCCTTCTCTGTCTGTCTCTCTCTGTGTTTGCGTGTGCTCATTCTCTAACTACGCCCGATAGGGACCTGAGCTCAGCCGATGGAAATGACAGGTCGAGAATATTGTCGCTGCCGGAGCCTCTGTTTTTCATGCTTTTGTAGATATTTGACTTGCACACAGAAGCAACTACCAAGGGACAAGTATTGACTATGTGAAACATGTAGATGAGGCTCGCTTTGTTTCGTGTCCATCTGTGGATGCAGCGGACCGTGAAAGTCACGGCGTAAGCTTATGGGACCTATTAATAGACAGAGGGAAGTTACTTTTTGGTGAACTCTTCTGGCTCTTCTAAGACGTGATACTTGTGTATTGTATATCAGCAAACAGAGTACCGAGGCAATTTTAACTGTTTGAATAAGAAGCTGTGGGCCCCACTCAGTGGCAGCGACTGGGCCGGACCGTTCTTATTTCTGTTAGGAAACATTCAGTGCACGTTAAACATTGCTGTCTTAACAAATGAAAACATTTTGCAAAATGTATGTGGTTTTTATTTGTGTTTAAAAACGAGCAACTTCAAAAAATTGAAAATGAACTGTCACTAAATTTTTTTATCGTTAAACAGGAATTCAAAAATTCCGGTGTTAATTATACATCATATACAACCAAATTGATCTAACCTATAATGGAATCTGGTCAAGAGATGTTTGGTTTAGTTCAAGGAAAGATTTGTTAAGAGTTACAGTTCTGTCACCACTGGGCCTTTAAACCTTTTATTGGCTATGCAATGATTTCCTTTGTAACACTCTCTGCAAAGTCTGACCTAACAACAAAATCCCTAATGCCAAATTAATTCAGAATTAATGATGGATACTCGTACGTTAATTGCCGAATTAATTTATTTCACATTTCACAGTCAATTCCCATTTCAATGGTCTTACCACAAGACCATTGAAATGGGAATTGCTTGATCCGCGTCCCCTTCGTATAGGAGCACATTTTGAAATTAAATCTGGCCTAGTTGCTCGAGAGTGCATACCGCATTTGATTACGCAAATTCACAGAAGAATGTAATAAACAACCGGACTTGTCTTTGTTTGAGAATGAATCAGGAGGGGGGTCGTGGGAGAGAAGACGGGGCGGGACGGTGAAAGGGACTTTTTTCTTCCTTTTGACCAGACTGCGACAGTGAAGGAGAAGAAAATGAGGGAGTAAATAGCTCTGATTATCAGGGTGGCCCTAATGGTTCTGACTGTCCCCGTTTGACAGGCTAATAGCACACTTGACAGATAGATGTGGAAGAAGCAATGCCCAGGCCTATTGTTGAGGTCTGCTGTAGTAATGAGGTGTCTACCAGTAATCTGCCAGTCCTATGTCCAGCCCTCTGTGGCCCTTTGTAGCCAGGTAATTGCCCTGTTCCTGGTTCCGACAGGAGCTTTTCTTGGCAGGCCGCTGAAAATGCAGAAGCATTCAGAAGGGATTTGTGGTGATATTAATGCAATTCAACTACTAAAAGATGAGACACTTAAAAGAATTGAGGCTCTATTGTTGTGGCTTCATGAAGACTGCATTGACATACACAGCCGGTTTTTCATTATTTTCAAATTCTCTTGTCTGTTCATTTGGTATTTTTGTGCAGTGCGTGCTCGCATCATGCTATGGTAGGAGGGGTGACGTAACAAAATGCTTCCATGTATAATAGGAGAGGTGTTTCAGTCTGGGCCACCATAGAATTCCTAAACACACAATCTACCAGATATATTTCATTTGTTGAAAATGGCTAGCAATCTGAAAAACAAAAACAAATGTAACCCAAAAGACGTATTTTCCTGGAGGCAAAGGCAACCACTTTCTTCCTTCTCCTATTAAAGCAGCAAAAAGCCAACATGACGTCTGTGTAACAACTGTTTTGACTAAACAGACACCCATTAGACAACCCTGATTTCACACGATGTCCTCTCTATGCCAGAGGACAGGAACAGGAAGTAGAATAGACAGATTCCTTTTTTGTATTTGACATAGTCATGTTTATCCGCATCCTGCAAGGTACATATGAACGCATAATCCGGATTTTAACTTCTTATTTGGACTGAATAATGTGTGTGTGTGTGTGTGTGTGTCATGAAAGTCTGCTTAACTGTTCATTCATTTAAGAAAAAAGCATAACTGCATGATCCATTTTTTTGATCCGGGAATACTAAATGCTCACGGCTCGCTGTCTCCTCTAAGTGCCTCTTGACTCAGCCTGTCAAGGTGAGCTATTTGTGGGCTTCTGTGCTCAGCATTGCTGTTAAAATGGGTTTGACGTAATTAAAATGATCGCTGCGCAAATAATTAATAATTAACATAACCCTTTGTTTATCTTTCACTCCGTCCATCCTCTTTGCAAACAATATGCATTGGTGTGTTTCAACTTAATATGGAAGTAAATTGCTAGAAGTATTACGTGCACTGGAGAAGCAATGCGGTTGTCACTGTGAACGTGTCCCAAAGTGAAGGGCCCATTATATCAATCACATGCAGGTACATCTAAATTTAAAGGACTACTTCACCATATTTCAGCCATACTTTGGTTTACAGTGACCGGCTAATCCACAGCAAGCAACATGATCCTATCGCACAGCAAAGCCTATGGCTGCAGTCTCGGGTCAGGAAAAAGCAAGAAAACATGTGTCAAAGTTTCTGATACCCCTTTTCCACCAACAAGAACCAGGTGCTGGTTCGGAGCCAGAGCTAGTGCCGGTTCGGAGTTGGTTCCACTGACGAGCCTCCAAAGAAGCGGTTTGCTTTTCCACGGGCTAAAGAGCCAGCGCAGAGCCAGGTCCTACGTCACTGTTACACGGGGGTGAAAGTAGTTTTTATTTCATACACTCGCGCAACGTTATACACTCGCTAACCTCCGCATACACTCGCGCGACGTTAGCAGTTGTGTTGTCATGCTGAAAGTGCAATCTTTTTCAAAGAGCGTACAGTTTTCTTTCCAGTACGCCGTACCGGACAGTACCGGCTTACTTTCACCTCTGCTGTTACGTCTTATCTTTCCCCGCAACGGCGCCAAACACAAACACATAATCAACAATGGCGGACGTTGCTTTGCTATTGATGTTCATGGCTTTGCGGACCTACATCGGCATCCAAACGCGGCGGATCCAACGTGTTCGCACGGCTCGTCTTTATTCGTACAGACGGAGATTTTTTTAAATGGCGGTTTCTCTCGTCTTGTTGGTCACGGTAACCCCGCCCCCAGGCACTGACGTAAGCGGTTCTTGCTTTTAGACCAGCAATGATATGGTGCTACTTAAAAGCCACTTTTGCTGGTTCGGAGCTGGTGCTTTGGTGGTCGAAAACCAAAGAACCGATTTGAAACTAGGCTCTGGCTGCGAACCAGCACCAGCTCTGCCTTGGTGGAAAAGGGGCAAAAAGTCTCACATATTCTCACAGGTTAAAATAATGACAAGAGGCCTTTGTTTCTTGCACATATCATCGGGCTCAGAAGCACATCACCGGTCATAGGATTGTGGGGATGAATTCCAGGCTCATGAAGGATTTCCATGAGATAAGTGGAAGTCGTCAAAAGTAATGGTATATTATGACCCTTGTAGTACTATAGAAACGTCAACCCATGGGAGAAAAGATGGATGAAGTGCTCCTTTATGTCAGATTACCCGGTCAAGATACAGTTTGTCTTTCTCTCAATGGAGCCCTTGCCTTTTTCAACTTGACATGGCTTTAGTGTGTAGGAAAACCAAGAGACAACCTGAAAAACTGTAAGGCGGCGGTCGTGAGAGGGGTTTTGGGTGTGAATTGGCCTCGAAGAGACGAAGGTGAGAGAAGGAAAATGGACCAGGAAGAGAAGAGGAGGAAATAATGGATGTGAGGAGGAAGTTGAGGATTTAGTGTGAAACAGCGAAGAGGCCATTTAACTAGCCTCCATCCTAGTGTGTGTCTGGGAGGAAGGACTGATCAATAGTGTGATTTAGGAGGTCATTCACTGCCTGCGCTCGCTAGGAGATGCACGCACGCACACATACAGACACGGACATACGACTATATGCGGTGCCCTATTAGGCCATCATTCACACCTTGCCTCAATACAGTCCTCTTGATCTAGCTATTGAACAAACGTCATATTTCTCTCTGCTTGTGAAGTAGCATGGTTTGATTGAATGGGGAAAAACCTCTCTGCTCTCAGGTAATTATTAGGTTGCTAATTTGCCATGATAATAAATATATAGAAGTGTACCACCGCTGGTAAAAAATTAAACTCAAAAGGGTAATCCAACACTTGATTTACAGCCATTTCTGATTCTCATGTAGAGTAGATTCTCTATCATTTACACATTTTACAACTACTTTCTACACCGGGTGGTTTGATGAACAATTTATAAAAATCAAAACAATCAATATAACTCATGACTAGTGCTATCTTTTCCAACTAATGCCTGATTCAGTTCTCCGGTCTGACTGGCGCAGCCGTCTTGACCTAGATTATGTGCCAACAGAACACAGAATGCCAACTATATTTACAAACACTCCTTCTCCACTTGGCTGGTCTGTTTGGAGAGCTTTTCCCACAGAAATGCAAACACCTCAAGTACAACCGGGTGGGTTGGGTTGAAGATGTGATGCACTGCACTGAAATCCAAACAACTAGAAAAATGAGAACAGCTTTTTATGGGCTTCTAAATTCAGATGAGGCGACTGTGGAGGGCGTTCATGACACCGCTCCTTTTGTCTTTTTGAGGGGGACCTTTTTCTCCTCCATTCCCTTCCATTGTTGCTTCATGTGTGTATCAGAGCAAGGGTTTCAATCTTCTTAGACAGCTCTCCAGGCTCTCTTAGAACGCTGTCTTCATTCCATTTGATACGTGTTGTCATGAATGTTGGATCCTGTCCCTGAACCCCCCAAAAAAGAGGTATGCTGCAGGCAAAAGGAACAGTGTGGCCTTTAATGCTCCCCAGCCTGCTCGTCAATTTGGATGTCCTCACAAAGTGTATTAAGTGATGCTAGAAAGTGTGTGTGTGTGTGTGTGTGTGTGTGGCAATGTGAACATAAGCTTATGCATTGCACGAGTACCTTTTCAAATAACCAGGCTCCGTTTCAAATCCACCGCGTTAAAAGTGATTTTGAAATTTCTTGACAGAAATGGATGGTGCTGAACTGATCCCTGTTCATGATGTTTGAGAGAGTCCTATTACCATGTAGTCACGGCTGGCTACGCTGGCTGAGCCCCTGCTAATGGGGTGCGTAGTAGTTAAAACCTATACATTTCCTTGACAGAGGCACAGCACATGGCTATAGGCCGCTCTCCTCATCTTCAACGGTGTGCCGGCATCCTCAAGCGCAGGCCGCACAGGGAACAAGTTGGCTTGAACTCGTGCTTGTGAGTGAGGCCGTGTGTGTGCATGTGTCGCCTATACAAACCGGTGAGTGGGAATTCGGTTTCAAGATCAGCTGACCAAATATGGCGCAACTTTCTGCCCAATCATAAGAGTCACTTGAGGCAAAGCAGGAAATTCCCTGTGGGACTTTAGAATGGAAAGCTGTGCTGCAACGAGTGAGGAGAGGCATTGGAAGGAAACCGAGAGTCAGAGATGTTAAATCATTATTTTCCACCAAAGAAGTTTTGACCATTATTATCACTGTTCACTAATGAGTCTTGAATGCACTAATAAAACCCCGAGGGGGCACTTTCTATATATAGAACAACATGTTTGATACGATGACTGACCCTCTCCATATGGACTACGGCGCACTGAGCAATAATGAAAACAGATTCTCCAGTCTGTGCCAGATATGTTAAATGACGCCTCAACTCATCTGTATTCCAAAGGTAAAGAAGCTTTTATTCTTTCATCCCTTACTTTCTAAACCTTCCATCAACTTTTTCTCTCAGTCTCCCCTTCCCTTTTTCGCTCCCTTTCTCTCTGTCTCAGTCAGACACAGGGAGGCTTTGACTTTGATTAATGGTGAGCCAAGCGCTGCATTAACAGCCAGGGGCAGCGAGTGGGGCCAGACAAAAGTGGAGCACAGGAGCAAGGGATGCGAGGGATGGAGGGACGAGAGAGGAGCGCAGGACACAGTCACCAATCACTGTCAGCGTCATCGTCCCAGGGTGACAGTGGGGGGGACGCGATGGAGGGGACAGCGGTGCTTCATTGGGCTGAACCTCACGCTCATACAGGCACAGCACATTGTCTCTGACAGGCTCTTCCCGCACAGGCTATAGGGCACACAGAGATACACACTGAACATGTGCACACGCTCTTTATTTCTCTCCTGCTTTTCCTCTCACAAGCGATCTCTGTGGAACCATTGGAATTTAAAAAAGCAATTTTAAACACATGTATCAAATGTCCGAATGTCTGTTGGAAAGTTGGAATCGATTCAGAATTTGCACTTGCTAACCTAGTGTTTCTATTGTGCGGGGAATCTAGTCATGTTTGTCGTTATGTATGTGTTAGTTAAGGTTACCTTTGCCTCAGCTAGCAGTGATTTTCCCAGAAACTGAATGAAACACTGCATGGCAATTATGGAAAAATAAGTTGAACAAACAGTCCATGAGTTGTGTGGGTTGCTCAGGAAGAGGATATCTCGATCTTTAATTGCACCCACAATGCTATGATTGACTCGGTTTGTTTTTCCGAATGGGGTAAAAAGCCCTCAATAAACACATCATCAAGGCTTTTTACCGCAAAAACCTGAGATTCATAAGTCTATGTAGAAGGACCAGTCAAACGTTTCAAACATTCGACTGGTACTGTACAGTAACACGCTTAGCACTCGCAAACCATGATTTGTGGTAAAAGATGGATGTCCTTCACTGTGTGCGCCTGAATACACTAATTGAGTCCAGGACCGGGACTTTGGTAATACCGCTCTTTCTCGGACAATTTTTTTCCACGGCAGGAATGTCTGTTTGGAGTGCCCCTCCCCTGGGTCTGTCAGCAACAGTGTGTGCCTCTGGCCAGTAATTGATAACGTGGCGCAGGCAGCCCTCGCCTTGGCCAGCGGAGTGTGAACCAGCCTGAGAGGCAGAGAGGCTGAAGTGCACCAAGGTGAAACTTAGCCCTCACACTCTCTGTCGTGGGTGAGAGGAAGAGAGTGAGGAAGGGAGGGAATGCAGGAGGTGAGAGCCAAGGGAGGCGTGTAACAGAATCCATTCGCAGTGACGAGGGGTTACAGTGCGTATTCATTTGTTTCCATGTAATAATCAGTCGCCAATCCAAGTACCGACCCCAATATTTTCTACAGAACCCAATCTACGAAAATAACTTCACTGAGGGAAAGGATCAGAGGCTTTTGTCATCACAGAACTAAGTACAACTAGAGGGAAATAAAAAGAATAAGCATTGATGTGTCTGACGAAAAAACCGAGATAATTTATGTGAGAGAGGGTGAGATTTGCAGCTTTTTGTATGGATGAGCTATTCAGAAAGATGGTGAGTGGAGACCAGGTGGAGCGATGACTCGGCCTCAGCAGCGAGCAGGCCGAGGGCCAAGAGGCTGATGGAGCTCGGGCTCGTGTTGGGCTGTGTTAATGCCTGCAGACACCGGGTTGGAGATTCGTTTCCAGAACTGTATATAAGCACCGTGGCTTTGATTTGGCTTAAAATGAGTCGCCGCAGAGTCCGTTTTTAAAATAAACTTACTTGTACGCTCACAAGGGGTTTTGATGAGTACGTTTTGGCGGATTCATATTCTTTGACCTTTGGAACAAAATTTGAGATTTAGTGCGCTAATAAAAATGTGTGATTGTACATCATTAAAAAAGACTCATTTGTATTATAAACTTCTTTCATGCCTGAAAAAAATTCTGTGCTACAAAAATAATTAAAAAATAATAATTAAAAACATGACAGTTAACATTAACAATTAAAATACAACGCACTAAAACCTTCACTAGATTTACGGGGTCCCAAATTAGCCCAGGAAGGTGTCTGATGGTATGAAATATTCAGATTTGATAAACTCTCTTCTGTGACTTACAATTCCAGCACAGTCTGTGACATTTACAAATTTGTCAGTATGCCCCTAGATTTCACATTTTAACATAACAAATAGATGCAGCCCAAGTGAATATCGGAGGAATGTACCTTTTCCTCACAAAGGAGAAACCCTGATGCGACTGTCAGCAATGACAAGATATCCGCAGATTTGTTAAATGTCAACAGTGTGGAAATCTGCCAAGATATCATAGCAAAGAGACAGCGGGATGCATAAGAGAATGACCCATATTGAGACACCATTTTGTAGAAATACGTCATTTTATTTCCTGCCATTATCAAACAGACCTTCGGAACTTAATTCCTGCATCCAATGCATCCTGAGGGTGAAAACGATCCCGTCCTAAAGCATACTAAATCCTACATGATTGGTTCCTGGCCTCATGCCAGACTCGTGGCGACTGACCATTCTGGCGCAACGGTAATCAGAGTCCTGCTAACTAGAGCTGACACTCAGCCCAAGTCCACACCCTCAAATCTTTCCCAAATGCGAGAGCCTTGTTTTGGACAAAGCCAGCACATATTTGGCCATGCGGTGCCAGAATAGGCTGAGTGAAGCTCTAATTGGCCGCCTACCTGGGTACTGATGAGAGTGGCGGTTATTTAAACTCAGATTTTGTTCTGATTGCTGATCAGAACTACTGCTGCTGGTAGTGGATGAAAATATTGGATGATACGTGTTGCAATTGTGAAGTCAGAGAATGTACCAACTATAATTAGCTTTCATAGAAGTGGTTATGTGACGGTTAGGCAGATAATGAAGTGCTTGTGGCATAGCTGGCTTGACATACTAAAAAGCCCGAACTGGCTGACAAACTGCTGCACACATGATCTAAAGATTGTAAACTCTCACCTTGTGTCTGAGGGAATGTTTTTCTTTAAAAACAGTTTTTGCTTAAACCTGTGTGTGAATAATCAGATATGTAATTACTCTGTTACTCTCTCTGCGCCCTACAGCACCCTCTATAGTTCCCATCATGCACCAGATCAGCTCCACGATGAATAGCTTCACGCTGTCTTGGCCACAACCAGAACAGCCCAATGGCATCATCCTGGACTATGAACTGCGCTACTACGAAAAAGTAAGATAAGCGTGAGTGTGTGTGTTTTTTGTGTGTATATAAATGCATTTATTTACATGTGTATATCTTGCACCATTCATTAAATACGGTAAGTCTTTATTCCTAAATGTGAAGGGCCAACCTGTTGTTTCCTCCTCTGCACACGCATGGCAAGCTGCATGTATAGATCCACCAAGAGTTCCCCTGGGTTGATAACATGTTTCTTTCACTGTGCTCACTGCGTCGCCCCCACTGTCCTTTGGTTTCTGCTGCTGGCGGAGTAACTGGCCTGACCTCTGCTCCAGGCCCACTCTCCACACTGCAGCAACTTGTCCCGCTGTGAAAATGCATTGCATCTAGTAGGGTGGTGGGGGGGCCCATCGACCAGTCTGCTAACACACAATACGTCTGCTTTATTAAGTCGCTAGCCCTACCCCACAGTGCCACTGCTGCTCCAATATTGACCTGTAGGCTTTTCCCAAGCCTTTTGGACCTAAGCGGAGACTCTGGCTTTTTGTTTGGGCCCTTGTTTGTCCTCCTGAAGCGAGATCGATAGTTATAGCAAGCAACTCCCCCGTCCCCCCACACCAGTCTTTGTCACCTTTAGCTAAGACTTTTGTTGGTGCACCTTCACCCAAGTTCTGTTCCTCAAGTAAAAGACAAAAATCAATGTAGTTTTATAAATGTTTTTCTTTTTTTCCATTGAGCTATTTATTTCACACAAACTCATTTTGGCTAAGGTTCCTGGATCAATATTCACAGCTCCAGCTTAGAATAGTGTTTGTCAGATTTAGCGTTTTCCATCGGAGAGAACAACGGTCATGTTTTTAAATTATGTTTGCAGTTGGGAACTCGGTTAACTCACAATAGCTGACTTGCTTTCTGGTTCCCCCTATGGCATTGTACAGGTTGGGAAATTTAATCCGATTGCAATGGCCATGAGAAACATGATCTGCCAGACAGCTTAGTATCGTGTAAATAACACTTTTACAGCCTCCCATTAGCTCATGAATATCAATGACACCAAATCCTGTTGATGTTTATGTAGCATGCCTCCTCACAAAAGGAAAGGCTCAGCGTAATCACAAATTACTGAATTAACAAGGACAAGATTGCTAATTGCACTGGGGTGATTCAGGTGACAGAAAGGTTGTGCTTTTTGTCTACTCCTGTCTCAATGTGCCTTTCATATCCCCCCGCACACGTGTCTGTCTAGAAAATGTACCCCCATGTAAGTGAGAGTAAGACACACACGATGAGTCCGGGGGATTGCTTTGTAGGCTGTAGAAATGATTTTGCAACATTGGCTGTTGTCCCTTGACACTCTGTATTTTGGATCTGACAAGGCTTTTTATAGGTACTAAACATACTTTTCCTCAGGCAGCCAGTGCTGTCCAAAGTGCCACTGCTGGTGTGTTTTTATCTGCACGATTAAGCGCCAGCTCTCGGAAAAAAAAAATTCTACACAGGTTAAAATGTATCACACGCATAGATGATTAAAAGTCAGCAAAAAATATGCCCGGCTTACTGGACATGCATGTTGAACCTCCTCGTTGGATATGGAGATGCCGGGAATTAAATTGCATTCCTTCGAGGTCAGTTCTGCCAGCGCTCCATGGATTCTCTGAATGCTTCAGACGTCCACAAAATTTGGAAGTTTCATGCAGCTGTAAAGTCATAATGTGGTCTTATACTACTAAAAGGCAATTATGGGGGGGATAGCTCTCTCCATATCTGTCCATATCACACATACCAGTTTACTCATTGCTATGTGTAATTTATAGGCTGGGTGAAAAAAGAGCGTTTTTATATAAAATATTCTCACCTTTTTTTTATGCATCACACTTGTGCTTGTATTAATCTGTGAGTAGTCCCAGTGTTTGTGGCACAGCCAGCTAGTCTTTAGCACAGCAGAGACCTTGGTCTCCATACTCTCACAGGAAACCCCTTATGCACATATATAAGACTTCACCTGCAGCAGTATTGAGTAATACCGCAGGGTAATAATAAAAGAACATTCAACTTTTTTCTTTGCTCAATGTTGTGTTATATAACACAATCGAACGTCTGGAATGAGAGTGCATAGTGGAGTGTGTTGTTTTGAACTATGGAATTGTACTAAAATGGTCTTGCTAGAAGTCTAGTTTGAGTAACAATTTAACATTTAACGTTTAAAGGCTATAAGAACCCTGTGAGGACCCTTCTTCCTCTCTCTCTCTCTCTCTCTCTCTCTCTCTTTTTCTCCTTTCTCATAACCAAGCCCCACATACACCTCTGAGGTATCTAAGGCTACGTTAACACTGCAGGCTGAAACGACCCAATTCCGATTTTTTCCCCCCTATGCGACCTGTATCTGATGTTTTCATGACAGTCTGAACGACACAGAACCAATCTTTTCAAATGCGACCCAGGCCACTTGGGTATGTGGACCCAATTCCGATACGTATCCGATGTTTTTATATGCAACTTCAGTCTGAACGGCCAGGTCGCATGTATCCGACCTGCACGTCATTGATACAAAAACGTCATAATGCGCCGCCGCAGTATGTGTCTCTTCCCGTGACAGAGTTAATCGAAGGCGCTCACAAACATAATCGAAGGTGGTTCGGGACATTTGGAAGTGAATTCGGTGTTTGTGAAGCAGCTCACATCAGTATCCCAACACTCCTGGCTGCGACTGCGCACCGACACATTTCTTTGTACCGACGTCATTGACCGTTGAGTACTCTTCTGCGCATGCGGGTCACTTCTGGGTCATTTTACGTTCACACAGGAGATCACATATAGGTCGCATTTAATTAGAAATGTGAACGGCCTTGCAAAAAAATTTGAATTGAAATCGGAATTGAGCATTAAGCCCTGCAGTGTGAACGTAGCCTAAATTGACAAACAGCGATGGTAATGATTTAAATGGGATACATTAGAACAGTCTCACCTGAAAGCTGCAGAAAGTGCTAAGGGCTGTTTTCTCAATAGGCTTTACTCCTTTTGTCAACCCATCTTCTCATTTCAGCCTAAGTGGTCCTGGTTCTCTGTAAATTGGGAAGCAAGAAGCAATAAATTAAAGGTTTCCAGAGAATAAGTAGAATCCCAGTCTCTCAATTGTCGTAATACCCTTTTTCCTCTGGTTGACTTACAATTTAGGGAAGGTTGAAATAACTTAGCATAGCAGAGGTCAGGCCTTAAGGATCTGCAGCATTTTGACCCCAGCACCATCTGCATTGTTGGCCCTCTTAAACACACCTTGGGCTCATAGAAATACAAATATAAAGCTGTTCCTGAGAAGAGAAGCCAGGAGTAAGTATGTAATATTCTTTCTGTCTCTCTCTCTGCCAGCCCCCAGAGTTGACCGCAGCACTTTTTATGAGCACACAGATGTTGCGAAGAAATGTAGTGGAGCTTCTTCTTCTCTCCCCCTTTGTGTGTCTCAAACTCCGCTCACTTGGGCCTCTTTGTTGGTCTCCAGGTGAACAAAATGCGTCATTTCAAAAGGAAGTGGCAGCAAAAAAAACAATAGAAAAAGTAACAGAAATTAAAATTAAAATTGTTAGTCCATATCTCCCCCTACCTTTTCTTTTTGCCTTTTAACCATAGGCAATACATTTTAACATGAACATGAAGGGGTGTCCTTTATTTCTTTCATTTACAATTAGCAAACATAATATCAGAATGTTCTATCTCAAAAAGTCCACTTTCCTTTTGTCTGATTTTGTGTGATGTATATTTGCACTGGTGCATGTTTGTGATCACGTGCAGAGGATACATTGGATCCAAGACTGTTGGGCCAGTTGGAATTTCGTGTCCAAACATGCACGCACACACAAACGTGTTCTATAAAGTCAGGTTTAAAAAATATATCAATACGAAATCGGCAGTTACAAATAAATAAATTGTATGTTTTAACCTGGACAAATTACAACTACTGTCCCCCCAGCCTTATGCTAGAAAATTACATACCCTTAAAATGGGTCCATCTAACTATGTCAACACCTTTGCCAATAAACAATATGTATTAGGAAAAGCATTCTGACTAAGTTTATGTAGTGATTTTACTGAACGCTTCGGAGATCAAACTCCCCGCGGTGCTTCCTGCCTGTCACCCCTGGCAACGCTTTTGGTCGATTGCTCTGCCATCTGCCTCCCCCACCTGAAACTCTTGTCTTTATTTAGCAAGTTTAGGTGTGGTCCTCATAATCCCCATTTGACTGGCAGCAGGAGAGGACCTCTCGTGGCTGGAAGTCCCTCCTGGCATGGCCTTTTATTGGCTATCCCCTAACCTGCTGGAGAGCCAAATGCCACCCCCCCTTTTTAAGTGGCAGATGTGTGTGTGTGTGTGTGTGTCTCATAATCCGTATTTGACTGGCAGCATGAAAGGGCTATTCCTAGCTGGTGCTCCCTCAAGGGACTGTCTCCCATTGGCGGATCGCCATATGTCTGCTCACCTCTTCTCCATTCAAACTCAACAGATGGGGTTGTGGACTTGAGAAATGAAGGAAGACTGATAGCTGCAATAGGCAATTTTGGACCCCAAGTGGTCCACTCATCCAGATGAATGGGTGACTACGGCTCCAATCTGTCATGGAGCCTCATGTCTTCTGCAGTTCTTTCAAACGTACAAGCTGCCTCTTTAAATTCAAGTTTGGGAATTTCAGAGTATTTGTATTCTGCCCAGTGGAGAGATCTAATGAACAAAACGTCTGTGAGATGATTAAATTCTCTAAAGCATTTACATCAGCATTCCATTTATAAACATGGCTTTTCTCTCAGAGATGGAATGAAAGCCTGTTGGTGTGATGCTCTACCATTCCTAGGCAAACATTTGTCTTCATCAAGCCCAGAGTGTCCAATAAGAGCTAATGTGATAGCGCAAATCACTATGTGGGTTTGCTCCGTCTGCTCAATGATGGAGCAACCTGGAATGATTCAATTACACCAATCAGATGGGATAATGATTTCCATGTGAGTTGCTGGAGATTCTCTCCGCTTACTGCCATCATCTTCAACCCACCGCCGTTGCCTCCTTTTTGCACATCTACCTTTTCCACCTGTCAACCCAGGTTTGTAATTCATAGTTTCTCAGAGCAGTCATACAAGTACACATATGCCTGTGTAAGCTGTAGTCCAGCATACACCAGTGTGTTTATTAAGCTTCCAAAAACAGCCTGCCGCTATTTACACAGTTTTACCAACACAGGCAATCCCCCCCCCCCCATGCAGTATGTGTGCATCCAGCCATCAGCAGCCTGCACTGGTGGGTGTAGTGTAGGTGCAGTCTTATTTTCTGGCTGTCATATTGACTCTGGGTTATGGGAAGGTGACAGGCCTAAGTAATTACTGATCCCCTGTATCAGATACCTCCAGCAGGCCCCGAAATACACTACATCAGACTGCCTGACTGGTTCTCTTGAGCCAAGCGACAGAAAGACAGGATCTGGATAGCTATGTTCATTTACATAGTCCTCGGCTATTTGAATGCATACATTACCTGCACATACATGCATGTGGAAATATAACTTATGGTTCTTTGAATCGGGGAGAAAAGGGCTCATACCCATAAAGAATGTTAAAACTATCAGAAATTATATTTAACAAATCGGTGTAACTGGCCTACAATCATATTCTAATTTTCAAACTTGCTCTAATTCAACTGCCTCATAAAGCAAATGTGAAGGGACATGTGATGCTATTCTTTTACTCTATGGAAGTGCTCTTTGAAATTTGCAAGAAATTGTTGCCTTTCATTTCCATATTGTGTGGGCGTGTGAACGTACATTGTGCTTGCGTGAATGTCGGGCTTCTGTGTATTTAAATGTGTGAATACGCGCTGCGGATTTGAAGTTCAACCTGACCAAAGCCTTAATAAAAACTGAAAAGAAAAAAAAAAAGAAACAAATGGACCATAACAACTGCATTTTTAAGCGAGGTCCTTCAGGGGCTTTCAAAAGATGTACCGTACTATTGTCTGCTATAGTCATGTTTCTTCTGTTTCCCAAATTTGAAAACATCTCATTTTTATCTGGTTTAGAACTGCACCACACAGCCTAAATGGATTTAGTTTTCTCGTCAGACTCCTCGCTGACCTCTTCTCTATAAATCGTCTCTAACTTGTTCCCCGTGTGTTCATCACTCCCTTTAGGACCATGCAGAGATTAACTCCACCATCCTGAGGAGCCAAACCAACACTGCCCGAGTGGAGGCCCTCCGGCCGGGTACGGTCTACGTTGTGCAGGTGCGGGCGAGGACTGTGGCTGGCTTTGGCAAATACAGCAGCAAGATGTGCTTCCAAACCCTCACAGATGGTGAGCATCGTCGAGCCAGAAGAAACGGCTCTCTCTCTGTCACACATACACAGGCACACACAACTCTCCCTTACACTTCACTCTTTGTTTTTTCTTAATGCTTTATTAGGTAAGATGGAGGGAAAGTATGATTATGAAATCCGATTTATGTTTCTGTGTTGAATATATAGAGCCCGGACTGTCTTTTGGTTGTGCTTCTAACAGTGCTTGATCCAAAATTCTTTTCTAATGGCTTCTTTCCCTCAGACCTTCTGTTGCCGCAGAGCCGTCCTAGAATGCACAGCTTTGATTAGTAGTTGATGAGATTATTTTCTTGCCATGGGGAGGCTACAGTGTTTGACAGGCAAGGGGGATCAAGAGCAACTGCAGCACCTGCTACACTGGCCAGGCCGGGGAACTAAGTTTATTAGTGTAAGTGCAAGTAGGCGTTTGTGTAGGATTGCTGGAGCTGTCTCCTTTCCCCGTAGTGCATTTTCATACAGCTGCCAGGCAGTAATATGGAGTGCTGAATATAAATAAGCGTGCGTCGTTGGGGATGTATTTAACCATCCGCCGGATCACATTCAGAGGATTTGCATGCTTCCCCCCGTGCCTTGCTGGACTACTTGACTAACACGAGCGAGATGCTGCAGCTTTAAAGAGGAAGCACATTTTTTTGTGTTGCATTGATGACGATGTTAACAATGAGTCGGAGGCTGATGATCCCGAGGACGGGGGAAATGGGAAGGTTATTAGTGATGATGAAGGGGATCATTGTAGCTGTTTACCAGCCCAGAACTGGGGGAGTGGCACATTCATAGCCCCTTTTGCATCACCCTATCCGACAAAACATCTTTCTCTCAAACACGCACACACACACACACACACACATGAAGGGTCCTGGCGCTCCGCAACCGCAGAGTTCATCCATCGGCTTCCTGCCATAGCACGACATTCGTCAAGACAATTAGCAGCAGATGCTAGAGCACTGCTGACAATCCCACCCACGAGTCCACCTCCTGACCCGCCGCCGGTTTCCCCCTTCTCCCGTCGAGCCGCCTCTCTGTATCATCGAGACAGACAGCGCGACCGCTGCGCTGCCGCCATGTTTTTTCTCAAAACATATAATCCCTCATGTCTATTGGCCGGCACGTTTTCATGTGGCTCCAAAAGGTGTGTTTTTGCCATTTCCAGACACAAACTCGACACTCGCAGGAAGGGGACGCTCTGTGTGTGGACAGGTGTGGTGAAAAATAAATGATTGGTCCATCAGTACTGATTATAATAGGAGCCTATTTTCCACTGGCTGGAGAATCCCCAACCACCATTCCCATACAGGCGAAGGGGAGATTCGACCTCTCATTGCCCAATGAGGATCGAAACCCCACTGTCTGCTTGACAATGACTTAAACAAACAACGAGTTAAAAGAGTGAGCGATTCCTGTCACATTGAATTTCCTCATACATCGATGCTGCTTCCAAAATGCAGTAGTTCTCCCTTTACCGCTTTAATCCAGTGGGCCCATTCTACACAGGGGATTGGATTTAAAAGCTGCTGATTGGCCCGCAGCATGCTAAATCCCGCTTTGCTTTAACTACAGTGTTTGCTCGTGTCGATAACTAGTCATATAACTAAGGTTCTGCTGCGCTGTGTTTTGAGGCAGGCATTTAAGCCGCACTGTGAACTTCCACCAGCCGGCCTCGGCTAGGAACCCGAACCATGTTTGGGGGTCTATACAGCACGGGATTGTCGGTACATGACTTCCTTTGCAACACCTGAGACACAACATTCCCAGAGGTGCGCTTTCCGCTCGTCTCTGACAGGTATTGAAGAAGAGACGGCTGAGAGGCTTCTCTGTCACTCTGTGTCTCCCTCCTTGTTTATCTAACACAACCTGTCAGTCAGGCTTTTTAAAGCTAACCGGATGTCGGTCAGCAGGGTGATCTATATGTGTTTTCTCCATTCACCTGTAGGCCCAGTCTAACCATCCAGCTCCGTCTCTTCACTTAAACACACAGCTCAGTCATACTTGGTAAGCCCTTACTAAGTCCTACTGCCTGCCTGTCGGTCTCTTTGTGTCGCACAGATGACTTCAAGTCTGAGCTGAGGGAACAGCTTCCGCTGATTGCGGGGTCAGCGGCAGCAGGAGTGGTCTTCATTGTTTCCCTCGTCGCTATCTCCATCGTGTGCAGCAGGTAATCACACTTCCCTTGCAGTGCATTTATAAACTGCCCCAAAATAGACTTCATTGCTATGTTTGTTTCTGGCAAATATCCTGATTTTACTTCTATTAAGGCTCCCAAAGTTCGCCCCTTTAGAAGAAAACTGCAGCAAAGCCCACTTTTTCCATTTAAATGAAAGCATGTAGCTTCCGATGACTTCAGCAAATATCGGGGTGGACACAGAAATATGAACACCATCTGCAACATGGGAGGACAGATGGCATCACTGAATGAAGATGTTTTCCAATCACATTTGAAATGGGAATCTTGTGCGACTACTCTGCATACGATACACTCTTCAGTTAACGGTGACCTGTAGAATATATCTTAAAATGACTGGCCTTATTTGAAACTGAACAATATGATATTTTCTGATATTTTCTTTTAGAAACTGTAGAGCACACATTAGGTGAGCTGCCTCATTACCAACTCAGAGAATTGAAATTGACTGAAGTTGACATATTTTAAATGGAATATTCAATTTTTAATAGAGAATCTAACCGCCTCTACTTTGCATTTTTACGTTATTTGAGTCAAGCAAGTCAAACAGTTCAGCAGTTTGTCACATTGTCATATTCCTATCTTGCGCAGCTTTTAAATATATGAAAGTCAAATTTTCCGCAGTGCTCTGTGCAACTCTGAGCAGGGAGTGCTCATCAAATGGGCCGGGCTCTTTTGATGCCGAGGCAAACGAGACAGATGAAAAGCCGAGAGATCCTATCAAGGTCTAATTAAAAATCAGCTCATTTTCATAAACTCAATTTGCCATTGCTAACCCTCTGCAACGGATTCAATTGCAGCCACGTCATTTTTTTTTTTTAAGGCATACAGCGAAGCATGAAGAGTAAGAAGTCCTTGCTTAAACTTCTTTTCATCTCTCCCTCTCTTTGCTCTCAATGTTCGTTGCTCCCTCAGGAAAAGGGCATACACCAAGGAGGCGGTGTACAGCGACAAGTTGCAACATTACAGCACAGGAAGGGGTGAGTGCGCCCTAAAACCCAAATCCCCTGAAAGCAAGTGGTATCAGCTGTTGTTAATATCTGTAAGCTAGTATGACTGTCGCTTACTTTTTGTTTTTTTTTTCTAAATGAGGTTTGTTGCATATGTTAAGATATGACTTTTCTGAGCATGTCCTTGTATATTTGATTTATATTCACTCCGCCTCCATTTCCACTTTGCCCGGTCCTCAGCTTCTGTCACGTCTCGTGTTATTAAGGACACGTACAGGTAAAGTCATCTTGCAGAACACTATTGATGAAAAGGAAGAGAGGTAAAAGCGAAATTACCTGAGGCAGCAGGCATTTTCGGATACAAATGACATTTTCCTTCCTTTACTACAAAACACGACAGTGAGTGACAGTCATCTCTCAGGGCGCTATGATAGCTGCGATTTAGTCATGTTTCAAGCCGCCTCGCCACCCACCGATGAGGGGAAGCAGCCTGGGGGGGGGAGGGGCAGGGTGTGGGGGGTTGGCGGACAGACACATATCACCTTCCACGCTCGCCCACACGCACGCCCTTTTGTGTGAGACGTGCACCTCCAGCGCAAAGCCCCGTGTGCTGCCGACCTAGCAGCCTGAAGAGGGGGGCTTACTCTTTACGGGGGGGGGGGGGGTTGTTGAGCCTGACACAGCAAAGCGGTTCTCCTTTGGGGGGGCTCATTAAACCTGGGCAGAAGAGTCGTTTCTTTTTTGTCACGGGCTGTCTTCAGGGTAACTAAACGCAATTAACATGAGCGGTGAAAACAAACAACAGATCAGAGTCACTCGGAGCCCTCATCATAAAAAAAAGAGCGTGCGGAGGAAATGCTGATAAGGAATTCTGTTCATAGGTTTGTTCTTCCAACCTGCCCCCCCTCCCTCCCCCCCGCCCCTCCCAGCCCACGATGCATTATAGTCTTCTATTCTGTGAAGATTTGACTGGCAGTTTTGTAATTACTGTATTCGACACAACAATTAAATAGCGCAGCTCAACCAATTGTTTCTCGTGAATCTCCCGTAATTTGTTGCTGTGTGAATACCATTCCAGCTGTTTCTGCACACTCTGGATGATATCTCCTCATTGCCTGCCCGCGGTGCTCGTAGTGTAGATTCAGTAATGCAGCAAGCGTGGTGTGGTCATGGTGGAGGAAATTAGACCTTTAACACTGGGTGGGGTGTCATGACCGGCGGATCGAAACACAAGCACGAGCACAAAATGATTCTCACGCGTGGATCAAGTGCTGCTCATTTTTTTTGTACAGTTTCTTGACTGTTCACCGATACATTGTACACTCGTTACTGCAGCAGAGCACGGGCCTTTTTTCCATCTCTTCCCTTTAACTCTTTCCGCACAAAACCTGTCGGAACAAGCTAATTAACTGAGATGTTTCTTAGTGTTTGCAGGAGGCCGTAATGCTTCTCTGCATATGAATAGCACCACATCCTTAATCCACTAATGCTCAAACCCAGATTGTCGCTATGTAACGTCAGCTGTTGTTTGTAATTCAGCATCTCGTACTGTAAGCAGCCCAGAGTGGGAGTTGGAAGTCCATTTAACAAATCTAGTTGTTAGATGACAAATATGTTTATACTTCAGCAGCTTCATTTTCCTTGCATTAGTACATGTGGATTCAGTGAGTGGGCATGAGCAGAATGGTTGCGCGTCAGTAGAATATCGGGGTCATTTGTCGTTGCCGTTCATCACTTTCAACATTATCGTTCAAACAGCATTCCCGACCCAAACTGACATCCATAACAAAGCGGGTTGTTAATCCCATGCAATTGTCAGATCCCCTCTGTGATTTCCGTGTTAATAAGCTGCAGCGTGTATGACAGATGATTTACTCTAATCAAACGGTGCATAATTTAGTTTTTGTTTTGTAAAGTAAAGTCAACTCATTATCCCCCCAAAAAACATACAACAGATGAGTGTGCGTCTTTCACCATCGTAATGGGGCTGTTTTCACTAGAAGTGCACAGCTTGCGGTGTCTCTTCTAATTTACAAATATTGTCAGAAAATAGGATTGTGAAAATATTCAAATTAAATAATGATTTAACAAACAAAAAAACAATCATATCATCATTAAAAGATTATTATTGGCGCTATATTTTCTCGGGCTGACATTGCTGTTTGTCTTTAGGCCATGACGATATTGTGTAGCAGGACCAGTAATGTGATTGTACCCATTGCCAGTAATAGATTAATGTTAGCATTACTGCCTTAAGGTTGATTTGTGGATACATTAGGGCCATTCAGTAAATGAGCAGGGCGGAATAATAACAGGGTAAATGTCGGACATTGGTGAAAATAAAATGTTTAAGTGCAGTGGCGTGAACTGTAATTTATCATTCAGGTCGACTAAATACCCTTAACCATTTTAGAAATTGTTTTGTAGCGCAGGGATTTGTTTTAGGTTTATGATCTACATCCATTAAATTAAAGAGTTTTTCCATTTGTCTTATTTATGTTATAGGCGCTCCTGCAGTTAAAAAAGGTATGATGTGATATACGCCCATGAGTCACTGCAGCAGTCATGCGTTCTCTCCCGACAGGCTTGCCGTTTTATACATTGGGTAAAAATAGAAATGAGGTTTGGATAGATTTGCTCCACACACTCAAACGAAGGAACTATTAAACATTAATGCAGGAATCTATCTTTTATCTGATGGCCATAAAAATATGAGTCAAGTAAGCCAGAGGGAGCGAGAGACATAAACTCTTTTCTTTTTAAATGATATATGAACGCGGGCTGTGGATATGTGCACGTGCGTTCTCTTTAAATTTTTTCTCGAATGGCTCCCGGTTGAGATTTTGAGTTCCAACCAGTGGTGGTGTGCGAGCGGCTTGGCGACGCCTGCAGATAGAGCAATTTTATAGAATGCTAAGCTCTAAACCCTCCGATGGATTAACTCGAATCCAATCTGTATAGAATCTCTAATGAGCAATTACGTTCACACAGACAGGGTTCAAGGCAATTAGTGCGCTAACTTGAATCAGTTTCTAGTCGAGAGCGAGGTGAGGCACCTTGATCCCTCCAAGACCAGACCTTATCCTCCTCCGGTCTCCCGAGACGCCTCCCTCTCTCTACGTGGCTTATGCAAATAAGCATGCACAAATTGACATGATGGAGATGGGTTTATTCCAATCATGGCTGCCAGGGTTTAGACTAAACAGCTTTGAGAGAGAGGCCTGCCCTCGGGCATCACTGCAGGAATGATGCTTCCACGTCGGCTTGTTTCGCCGTAAAGCCGTCTCGTGGCAGCATGTATTGAATTTGTTTACAAGTGTTTTTTGGTTTTTTTTCGCCACTGTTTTTTTTTTCCCACCCGGCCTCTCGACACTCACAGCCTCCCTTTTCGTTTGAAGACATCTCCGCTCTGTGAACTCAGTCACCTAATGCAAAACACCATAAGAAGCAGTAATTATATCTTTTCATCGGCTACAAACAGAAAAGGCTGCAGAGAAATTTGCTATACCACTATCAAAGAGCTGAGATTGCTAGTCTAAGGGATAAAAGGGTGAAATCACCCTTTTCTACATACCATCGTCCATTCATCCGTCTTCTTTCCGGCGTACTTTGCCATTCCAAGTACCGCATCATCAAACCACCATTTTATTGTCTGTTCTACTCGTAACTGAGGCTCTCTGAGTCTTTGAGGAGAATAGGGCAAATGGAGTTATCATCATTTCCAACTGTTAAGAACTTGTAGTGATTGTAAGTAATGCTGATTTAGGCTACGACTTGAAAGGCAATTTTCATTCATCAATTGCAGACATAAGCCCCCCCCCCCCCCCCCCCCCCCCCAAAAAAAAAAGAACGCTGTCTTCTTCTGGAAAGCTCATTGAGCATTTTGGTTGTTCTAGAACTCTCTTTGCGAGCCGACATGTCTAACTGCCCCTCCCCACTGGGCTGCCCGACCCACTTCTCAGGCTCCCCGGGGATGAAGATCTACATCGATCCATTTACCTACGAAGACCCCAACGAAGCTGTGCGAGAATTCGCAAAGGAGATCGACGTCTCCACTGTTAAGATTGAGGAGGTCATCGGTGCAGGTATGGAGAATAAAATGCGTTCATGTAACAGTCTGAGTGTGTGTGTGTGTGTGTGTGTGTGTGTGTGTGTGTGTGTGTGTGTGTGTGTGTGTGTGTGTGTGTGAATGTCAATTGCTTTATTTTCACTTGTTTCTGCGTCTGACATGCGAATGTCTGTGTTCTTGTTTAGCCTGCGTCAGTTCAAGGTCGTGAAGCTCAGCCCTTTTGCAGATGAGAACCTGTCAGAGGCCCTATGTCAGGAGCAGTAGCAGCATGTAGGGCAGCTACCGAGGGACCTGGGGGCATCAGAAATAACTCAAGCCCCGCAGCCTATTCCCTGTGCTTCTCTGTTTTTGGAGCCTATTAGTGTTGGTCTCTTTACTGTTCTGGCTTGCCCCCTTCATTAACCTTACTTGTAAAATAGGTGGCGATATTTTCCCTCATTCTTTTTCTCATTGTTATAATTGATGAGCTTCTTATTAGAGGCTGATTGCTTTTGAAGTAAATTCAAAAATTGAATAAACATCTGGAGGCTAAAATAGCTCGATATGTCCATGTGCTTCCAACACGTCTTTTCCTCCTGACAGGGCACCCGTTTTTTATTATGATTTTTTTACAGCAGGATAGGCATGCTGATACCATATGTGTACACCCGGTAACAAGGCTGGGCCTGGCATTGATCCTGCCGACCAGCCTACTCAGCGAGCTGGGTGTGAGGAAGTGACAGAGAAAGGATAGCAGGAAGAACGCAAGGGGACTAACTAATTAAAGATTTCCGTTTTTGGTTGATTTTCACCGTGTGGTGTCTCCGCAGGAAACAACGGTGGTGATAATTAATCAAACAGGTTCCAAATATTTACCAGATAGTGCTGCCGTGTTACTCTTTGATTGGCTGATACGAAGACACTTGGCTGCTTTCGGGGTTGATGAATAGCGGGAGACAGAGGTGCCGCATCTGAATACCACAAAGGGGCAACACTAAAGGAGTATTGGACAACGCTCAGCATGCTTGATATAGACTAAATGAAGATCTATAATACCTGCCAAAAGACTTGAGATGTAAATAAGCTTGATAAATGAGTAGATTTATATCTCATCAGCTCTACTGATCTTTTGCGTGATCACTTCATCATCAGACAAAACTATACACCAGTTCTGAACAGCTGTGCGCCTCTCGCTCTTTCCCCTCCAGGCGAATTTGGGGAGGTTTACAAGGGCCGCTTGAAGCTGCCTGGTAAGCGGGAGATCTATGTGGCCATCAAGACCCTGAAGGCGGGCTACGTGGAGAAACAGAGGCGCGACTTCCTGGCTGAGGCGTCAATCATGGGCCAGTTCGATCACCCAAATATTATCCGCCTGGAGGGCGTAGTAACAAAGAGCCGTCCGGTCATGATCGTCACAGAGTTCATGGAGAACGGTGCCCTTGATTCCTTCCTAAGGGTGAGTGACTTTCTCAAACATTGATGATTAGGGATAATCACAATGATATATTAATAAGTAGAAATCTTGCAGTATGAAAATGAGTGTGTTAAAGATTCCCAGAAAAGGACTCCAAAGGAGAATGTGTTTCATGACAATCAACATAATTTCAATCATTCTTAATTTGAAAATATCCATTAGTTTCCTCTATCTGCCCTTAACTTCCCTATTAATGCTAACGCTTTTAATGGGCTCTTCACTTTCTTTCATTGTCAAGATTGAGTAGGCATACAGCTTGATCAATATTCAGCTCGCTTTTCCCCCCCTTCAGTCTCATGGATTGGTGTTCTACTCCACTTTGATCTAGGGTGGGTTTAAAAAGGCCCTTTGAAGTTGGCTTTGCTAACCGCCACATCCGACTTGTGTTTCCATCGATCACCCTTACCCTCTTATTTGTTACTGTGTTTCGGGGTTCAAAGCTTGCTCTTCAGAGCATTCACGCAGAGGTAGGGGCATCACGTGTGGATGCTGAAGAGATGGATGCCTCTATACAAGTCTACTTCTCCGCTGGATACTAACAGGATTCAATAAAAACCCAATGTAGTTAGTACTTAGTTTTGCTTCACAATTACCTGCTTCAAAAAGGCTTGTCTAACCTGGAATATATGGGAAAGCTGGTAAATTAGCCTTCTTGTTTCTTTAGTAGAAGGCATCTTGGCCCCCTGTCATTGTAGGAGCATGCTATGGTAATAATGCTGATATACTACAAGATCTTTAGAATTCTGGTGGTGGAGTCCGACTGGGAATCATCATCAAGACGACATCAGAAAACATACTTGTTATTTTAAACTGATAAAATCTCTTTGATACCGCAAAATCCGACCCTGGATTTTCGTTAAACATAGTCTTTATGATTCAACATAATTACATGTAATAATTATCTTTAAAAAGCAGTGTTTCGTTTTCATTTTATTATTATAAAATGTGTCGTATTATTAAACAGCTTGCTATCCTCAAATGATCGTCATTTATGTTAATTATGACAATGATTTTAATTGTTTTGTCTCTGTCCTCTAGCAAAATGATGGTCAGTTCACGGTGATCCAGCTGGTGGGAATGATGCGTGGCATCTCGGCTGGGATGAAATACCTCTCAGAAATGAACTACGTCCACCGTGACCTTGCTGCACGGAATATCCTGGTCAACAGCAACCTGGTGTGTAAAGTGTCTGACTTTGGCCTGTCCCGCTACCTACAGGATGACACCTCTGATCCCAGCTACACCAGCTCTCTAGTGAGTACTTGCACTTTATTTAAAAGGTCACGGTTGCCTTTTTATGTTTTACCCATACATAGATGTAACGCATTTCAACTCTGCAGTGAATTTGTTATTGGCATTCATGACACACGAAACACTCAGAAAAAACCCGTAAACTATCCGTCTAATATTCATTGTGGCTTCTATAACGCTGTCTCGTTCTTTTTAAAAGTCTTTACAACCTTTCACCTTTTCAGTGCCTCTTGTTTTCTATTAGCTGTCCGTCTTCGTCATCAGCCTTTCCCGTCTTTCCTATTCTCTGCAAGTCACGGACCAGAGGTCTGTCACATCTTCATTAGTGTGGAGACAAGCCTCCTCTGGGAAGGCTCCTCTCTCGTTGACATGCCCACAGTGCGGAGAAACCAAAGGGCATCGCGGCCTCTCAAGTTGACAGCTACTCCCGCCTCTCCCTCTCTCCGTCCGCGCTCTCCCTCCTCATTCATTATTACTCAGGGCATCATGGGAGGCTTTGGCTCCTCATTAACTCCTCCACACTACAGATCTGTAATTATTAGCAGCCATCGTTAGTTCATCTTCTGCCTCTCCTCGTCCTAATTCAAAACACAATCTCACCCCCTCGCAAACACACGGTGCAGGTCATTAGGACTCGTGGCATGCCGGGTTTGTGAAATGTCTCTGTGTGTGAGCCTGTACCCATTTTATTATTGGCTCTGATTTTGAGACTTTGGTCTGAAAAGGATCTTGATTTATTGTCATTATAGTGTGTGTCTGTTTGTGCATTTTGATGCCTACAAGGTCTTGTGAAAGCAAAACTAGTCAATAAAGGATAAAGAGCACGGTTACATATTACCTAACCCTATTATACCTAACAATGGATATGTATGTATGTATAATATATATATATATACACGCACACACAGTTGTATCTATATATTTTTGTGTTGTACGTTAAATAAAATTGCTATCAAAAGATGCTTACAAAAGCATTTCACCTGTCCTCTTTTGGGTCCACAGTCCAGTGGATCTACATAACTGATTGGACCAGTTTTGCCTGGAAGTACAAATCTATTTATTTCATAAAACCACTAGTGGATCTATTTGAAAATGATTTATTGTATACTGTGAATGAGATCATTGTATAAAGTATATTACTAAATATAGAGTCTATAGACTAAATAAGAGTCCGTTCTAGAACTATTTCTAGTTTTAACATATGCAAAACTTGAGATAAAGTCTGAGATAGCATGAGACAGACCCTTTATCCACCAAACACTTGAAAAAGAAAGAATAGACCCAACTGCTGATGGGAGAGGAGCTAGCTTCCTTTCCTGGCTTTGACATTGTAGTCCTGCCCACATTGCCTTGTGTCAGGTAATGGTGGTGCCCGTTTTTGCTCCACAACCCGTCACAGACCGTCTAGCCCTGCTCAGCTTTACCCTCAGGTGACAGCCTGGACATCCGGCCTATCACACCTGCTTCCTGGGACAGAACACCCAGAACCGGTCCAGGGCTGGGCTGCTATCGTCTGACTAATTTCTGCACAACACAGACTGTCCAACAGAAGACGATGAGGCAGAGCAAAGCAGCATTGTTGGCCAATGCTCCTGAGCCAATGAGTCTGTTCAGTAAGACTGAACTTCCCTCTTTGCTCTTGTTGATTCAGGCCATCGTGTTGCTATGTTGTTTTGTGATCATCGTCACTTCCTTCCCCCACTTGACTCAGGGGTCCGAAGTGCCGGGAGACCAAGATCACACTCCCTAAAGCTGGAGGAGGTTGACGGTCGGTCCACACACCACTTCTCTCCCAAGGCAAGCCGGGGTTGTAAAACCATGGCGCAGAATGCTCACTGGATTAGGTGGAAATGAAGATATTAACTACAACATTATCTATAAACTAGGGAGATGCCTTAGCGGTGAAGACGGCAGGCAGTGGATGACACCTGGACGTCATAGATCTCCAGCCCCAGCTTGTTCTCATTACAGCATATCATCACTTTCAAGCATCGTAAGAAATCAACTCCATTAATGGAGGAGGCACTGCCGAATGTATAGCGCGATTGAACCAGGGTTCAACCCATAGATTTCAGATAGCACAAGGGTGAACCAGAAGTGTCATGTGGGCCAGAGGAGACATGAATCCACATCGGTGTGGCCAGGAGCCAATCGCTCCCCGTAGCTTGCTTTGTGTGCTCGACCCCTCTGGGTAAGCCTCGGCCGTATTTAGCTACAAAGACTAGCTCCCTGTTGTCTACACTGCTGAGCTTGCTAACAGAACAGGGTGTGAAAGGTAGGGATTGGACCGTGGATGGCATTCACATTTTGATGGTGTGTAACGCAAACAAAGTTCCCCTGAGGGAATTATCCAGAGACTCAATGGAGCAGATTAGGTTTGAAGTCTGAACCTAGGGAGCTTTTATGATGGTAACTCTTTTTTTTTTTTTTTTTTGATGGTGTGGTGTTTTTTTTTTTTTTTTACTGATAGAGATTTTAAAACCAGCACATCAAGCTTTGGTCGTGCTTCACTTTCAATCTGCCTTTATTATCATAAACATCCAGAGGAAATCTTCCATGCTATTTGCACTCCTTCCAAATCGAAAGAGCAGTTTTATTTATATCACATAACCCAAAACCGTCAATATGTCTCTTGAATGCAACAAAATAGTGATCATCTAATGTGACAATACTGTATAAAGACCTAGCTGATTTTGCCACCGACTTTTATTTCCCCGTTCCTCCTAATCCATTTATCCGACGTGGTCCTCCACAGGGTCCTATGCTGTAATTAAGCTGTGCATGGTGCCCTTCACTCCTTGACTTCTTCAGAATGACCTGACGCTAACCAATCAGTGGACAAGGCTGGCACAGCAGACAAGGCCGGGGAATCTGGAAAATTAAATAGCGCTGGCATGCGGTGATTTACATCCTCCACCTCCAGCAGATTAATCACCTCTTTCCCTCCGCTGTTTTTCTAATTTTTCCCTGCAATTTGAAGCACACCAATTACAGAGCCCGTGGTGAGATGCTGGCTGTATGGTTAGAGGGGCATGATGGTAATCGGGTTAACCCTGGATGTGGGTTCACTCTGGAACTTGTCTTTGGGAGGTTTCAGAGAGAAGGGAGGGTCTCCTTACTCTCTATTGGCTGTTAACTAACTAAAGACAACGCTTGGAGTGCAATGGCATTGCTCAGTTGATACAGTGTATGCTAATTCTTAAAGCGACTAATGAAGAATTTGCGTTTCATTACAACGGTGGCTTTTTTTTGTAGTCTTGCATCACCGCATGATTACATTTGCATGGTTGAATCGTTTGAGAAGTGACGCCACTTACGGTGGAAAGAAGAGGGTTGATTTTCAAACAGACAAAAGACTTTAACATCCGATTTCTTCATTCAACCATCCGTCTGTCCAGAGTGCCATTCACATCCACCCTTGCATCCATTTCATTCCTTTTTCTACAGCAGGTCCACCTCTGAGCTCACATCTGAACGTCCTGCTCAGCGTAAATGTGACGAATGAGGCGGTTTGTTTTTTTACGTGGCTAATACCTTCATATCCATAAGTGGTCCATATGAAAATAGTGTTGATATGTTTCCAAAGAAATGTCAGAGTCGTCTGTCTGGTCTATCACAACTTAGCCGCAGTGAGCAGGGCACCTATGCCTTAGTGGCAACGGGTGTGTGTTATTTGTGTCATTGAGGCAGAGGGGGGTTGAAAGGCGAGGTCACAGCGAGCCAGTAGCAAAGCTCATCCGTCAAATCACTGTGACCTGAGTGACATTCTTTCAGGCCGGCTCCAGCGCTCACAATATGTGGATCGCGTTGTTGTTTCTGTCATTTGTCTGTTTTCTATTTGCGTCCTCCATTTGGCTTCAGGCCCGTGCACTTCTTTGTCTGCTCAACTTGTAGTGAAATATGTATGCGGTGCAAGTTAAACAGTCTCTGAGTAAACAAGAAGAGAAATGGGTCCAGGCAAACAAGGGGACTATTTCTATATGTGTCACCACGATGGCACTGCCGGCCTTCTCCATACATCATGGCACACGGCAAGAACACATACCAAAAGCTCCCAAATATTGCACCATCGGTAAATATACACAAACTAACATTAGAAAAGATCTTTTTTAATTGACATTGTATGTGAAAAAGTGAACAGTTGACAGAATGACCAACCGTCGATATGTATTATGTCACTCACTTCATTTTACGATGGAGAGCCTTAGAAGTTGATATAAGTTAAGGGAAATGTAATACACTGATGTTCAAGAACTTCCTGTGTACACACAATACCGTATGTGTTGTTCTCGTTTGGAGCTGCTGCGACAATGCAAATCAAAATATCTCAAACTCTCACTGATTTATAATTTGCCGTTTGAGCCGCAATAAGCCACAACAATTTGGGGACGATTTCTACAAATGTCTGAGTTGGCAATTGGTTTGAATTAGATTTCACTTATGAGAACAATGACCAGTGTATTTGTTGGCATTTCCCATGTACCTTGCTGTTCACCACCCCTTGATTTAAGCTTGAAGGAGGGGCTGACTAGTACATGCACACACGCTGTCGGTTGAAGCGCGTAGCGAGTTTCACACTCTGCTGCACAGATCCTCCACTTCCTCATAAGTACAAGTCACCACTGCAGCGAGGATGCATGATCCCTATCTGGCTTCCCATTTGAGGGTCCTGACAAGCTTACGCTGCTGCTGCTGGAAATAGAACAACAGTCATGCTCATACATTATTTCACTCAAATACTTAACATGCAACCCTTGTTTGTTGATAGCTCTCGCTTTTCTTTGTTTTCTTATTGGAGACTAATCAAGTTGTTTCCCGGCTAATTTTATTCCAATTGCAGTTTCATTTGCTCAGGTTGTCTCGGGTTAAATATAGCAGCAGACAATTTCCGGGATTGGAAAAAAATAAATGAATAAAGAGGAGATGTGCGTGTAAAGTAATATGATCCATACTTGGTCTCTGCATCAAAGTGGGAGCAACCGTCCAAAGAACTCCACCTTGATTTATACCGCGTGTTGTGTTTGCCAGAGTCAGTGCAGGGTGGCCATTGATTCGCCATCTGCGTCCGTTGGAATACATTTGCATCCGAGTAGGATTCACAATGAAGTGGTTTATCCCAAAATAAATACCTTCACTCATTTATGTACACAACTTTATCATTGATCATGATGTTATTGGGACGCAGTAGGACTTGTCCACTAAGGTACATTATTATCTTATTTATCAGTTAAAGCACACTATTTAAATAATAAGCTTAACCTGAAAGTTCTATGAAAAGGTTGCTGGCAATATGAAGCATACACATTTCAATCTTGTTTTGTAAGATTTACGTTGGGCCATTCTGGGTGAGCATTTCCTTCCTTTCCTCTTCAAGACATTTACAGAACTGGCAAATCCAAAGACAAAACTACCGCCAGCCTAGTCTGAGACTGTCTCGGATCCAATGTTTTAAACATGGCTCCTTTATATATATGGTATACGTTGCGAAGGACGTGTCTTTCTCTCCACCAAACGTTCCTGTGAGTGTCTGAGAAACCAACATCTCCCTCACCAACCTCTACCCCTTTTTTCCAGCCAATCTTCCTTTACCCGACCTCTCCCCCCCCACCCCCTCCCTCCCCCCTCACCCCCCTTTCTATCACACAGCAGATCGCTGCCGTGTGAAAAAGATGCGTAAAAACGAGGCCAAACACTCAACGCATTCACTAAGTGCACGTTTGTTTGGGTACGCTGCGTCGCACTCTGGCAGGTATATTTGCTTTTATTTTACTCTGCAGCAGCACGTCAGTGACGGTCTACATGAAGATATCTGGCACATTGGTGGGTGAACAGCTCGAGCCACTGCAAAAGACATGACAGGTGTTTCATTTCGTCGCTGAGTGTATCGATGTCTACACACACACACACACACACACGCGTTATTGAGCCAAGCGAGAATTGCGGACACCAGTAAAGACACACATTATCTTGCCACCACATGTTTATCCTTCATCTGTTGGACCTGGCTGTCAGAGGAGCACCTTTGTCTCAACGTGATACCGCTTAACCTGACAGTCTCGGCACATCTCTGTTGTAGTCGTAGTTCGAGACGTATCGCTCGCTGTCACAACTGGTCGCAACCTGACACAGGCGGTCACAACCGGGTGGAACCAGAATCTCATGCTGTGGACGTTCGCTTGACAGGTCACGCCTGATTCTAGTCAAAACGTACTAAAAAGGAAGTCTGTGTGCAAACGTGGTCGCGTATGTTACAAATGATTAATTTGCCGGAAAATAATTACTAATGGCACAGAGTGTGGAAAATAGGCTACGTGTTTTCCATGAATCTTTAGTGGTGCATTTTGTGAGGTTTTTCACCCCCACATGGCCAGTCACTTTTTCTACATAGTGCCTGACTCTATTTCACCAACTTTATTTATTAAAACAAAGTGTCTTTGACTTGATATCATCACAGATTGCTCTTCTCATCTGCAGTGACTGTGCTGCATTCCGGCTTATACCTACACAAATTCTGAAAAAACTGTCCGAGACGATAACGGTGTTTCAAATCAGTTTCAGGGGCGATACTTCACTTTAAGGAGATCAGAAAACAGCTTGTTTCTTCTCCGGCAGCCAGCACATTATAGCGTATCCAAAGAGCCCCCCCGCCCCCCGGTGCTTCGAGGCACCACAAGGAACTCCTGCTTTTATGTTGACTTTAGTTCTGTTTTAATTCACTTCTGCCACCCCCAAACACATTGCCTCTGATATCAGCACTCTTTTAACTGGAAAAATACTTTTTATTAAGTTTTTTGCTTTATATGCGTGAGCCGTTCAGGACTTAATGTTATTAAAGCAGGATTCGGCCGGCACTGTCAGTGGCCCACAGCAGTAATTACTTGGGGTTTGCATAGCCGCCTCTGATTTACCGGCTTTGAAAAATGTTATTCCTAAAGTCCGTCTTATTGTAAGCACACACGGACCTTCTTGTGAAGCCTGTGTCTTTGCTCAGGCCATTCAAGCGACACTCAGCTCATATCCCCAACACGGTCCTGGGGCAGGAGACCAGATGTACACAACAAGGGAGGTTGTACAGCGAGTAATGATGAAGAGGGGCCATAATAGAGAGCATTTTGCTCCGAGCAACTCATTTTTCACGTTATTCAGTGTTTCTTTTTTTTGTTATTCATTTTATGCATGTTCTTCCAAGTAGAAATATTGACACAGCATTCCCCCTGACCGAGGGACAGTTCAGCAGGGAGGAGATTGGCCCCTTTTGTTTTTTTCTTAGGGATGATGTTCGGCTTGTATCCTGTGCAGTTTTGTTTTGCCTTCGTAAAGATGAAACAATTCAGATATGAAGATAGTCTGAGGTATGTCAAAAGCACTGAACTTCCTAGGGCTAAAACTATTGATCTCTTCCTCTCCGTAGTTCTTTCTTGTTCCCTCACTTTTACCGTCGATTACACACAAACAACCACACACTGCAACCATTGCATAATTCTTCCAATGATTCATGGCTTTCTGGCTTGTGTGCTCATTGAAAAAACTGTTTGTTCTGCATCTTCCTGTGTGTCCTGATAGCAGTCTTCAATCAGGGACAGATGTTGAATCCCTTTTTTCATCATCATTGTCACTGACCTCTCTGAGATCAAATCCAAAAGAGGTGCACGTTATCGAGTTCAGCCTGTGCAATGTCATGAAGCGCTGACCGGTAACAGCCACATACGTCTGCAGTGTACAGCAATACACGCAAGTAAACATATTCATGATTCTTCTTGCCCAGCATTGCCCTCCCCCCCTGTACGAGTTCTCTATACCCTTTTGTTCTCGGAGAGACAGCAGTGAAACAGGGTGGTCTGTGTAGGGCGCTTTTTGAGTTTATCTCCAGAAGCGGTGTCTGCAATGTCTGCAATCTGCAAATGCTCATATTCAGCTAATTGGCGTTATTGAACTGGTGGTTAGCGCGATTAGCATAGACTGGGAGGTTCTTTTCGGAGGGTTCGTTGAGAGTAGGCGTGCAGAATTTGTCAGAGGACGTCAAGGTGCGTGCGGGTAGAGGCAGGACGCAGACGCAGTTTCAACCAAAGAGGGACTTGAATAGTCCAAAATTCCAACAAACTTAAAATTCCAAAACGAGGACCAGGACAGAACATGGAACACTCGACAATGCCATCCAACAAAGACAATGACGCGACAACAGGACAAGAGACTGACAGGACTTAAATACACAGGGGAGGTGCAGGGGATTGGACACAGGTGGAAACAATTACGACACGGCAGACAATCACAGGGGGAGACAGGACAAGGCAGGAAGGGAAGTTACCCCAGGGACACGAGAGACATGAAACTCCAAAACAAAACAAAACAGGACATGAACCCAAACCTTAGCATATGTTCCCACCTGTGCATTTATATGTGTCTGTGTATATGAATATATACATATATATATGTATGTGATGGTCTGTGTGTGTGCATGTGGAAAATTAAGGAGGCAGCTCAGCTGTCAATTTCAGTCAACAGGGCGCATGTCAGGCCTCAGGCCCAGGTAGCCCAATTACAGGCAGACACGCTCGACGTACGAGCAGAAGCCTGGGCCTATCTTCCTTTATTCAAACGCTGCTCTGGGAGAGGAGACTAAATGTGATGTTGGTCGATGTGTGAAGGGCGGACCCTGTTGGGAGCTGCTGCAGAGACAGAAGTAGAATCTTGTGTTTGTTTCTTTGCTGCTAGAGTCCTGATACTGGGTGAGTGGGGGTATAAAGAGAATTAGTATACAACTGAGGCGAATACGCATGTGTTAAGGCTGATGGCATATTTTTGTTTGTTTCCCCTAAATTGCCTTTAGCCTGTTTTTTTTGTTGTCCTTTCTCCTTTCCTCAGGGTGGGAAGATCCCAGTGCGGTGGACGGCACCAGAGGCCATTGCTTACAGAAAGTTCACCTCAGCCAGTGACGTTTGGAGCTACGGCATCGTCATGTGGGAAGTGATGTCTTTTGGAGAGAGGCCTTATTGGGACATGTCCAATCAGGATGTAAGTGTTTGTTGCCTTTTTTACGTTTTTTTTTTTAATTAAATAGCATTTAAGGGCAGAAAATTGAGCGTTAAATTGCCTTTTTGTTATGCAGAGAAAAGCAGTTTTATTTCAAATGAGAGGCTGAAAAGTGTGATTGTCAAATTGTGTTTTAAATGATTTGTTACACCCACTAGTACAGCATGGCGTCATCACTTAATATACACTTATCACTATGAACTAGACAGGTTATTTAATAGGATCTTAAAGAAATATCCTAAAGAGAAACATTCAAGGAAGCGTAAACAACTATTTGAAAACTAAAGAAGCTGCCTCATTAAGACGATGGCCATTTCCATACAGATGTGGTTATACAATTTCCCTTTTCACCGCATACATAAAGAATTAAGGATAACTCATGAAAGAATGATTGAATCACACATTTTAATCGGCTCCCATCTCATGGCATCATCACTAAAGATGTCCTTGACTCTCACTTTGACGCCGACATATTATAGACACGGTTCCGTATTTCCCTCTTTCCTTCCCGGCCAGCTTTTGAGAGCAATGAATGATTGCCGAGAGCTCTGATTTGTTCCCCGTGTCTGTTTGGATATGGTCCATGCACAGACTCCAACAAACACACAGGCACCAACACCATCACCCACAACCATTGGATCTAGTCCCATACCAAGTTTCTCTCCCTGAGCTCCCTTAGTGAGCCAATCAGCCAACCATCAGGCCTCTGTGGACCCTGCTCCACAAGGACCGTCCAAACCAGCAGATGTTGCCTCAGTGGGCCAGCAGCAAACGCTGCCTGGTGGGACTAATGCACAGAAGAGGACTGGCACTGCTCAGCATGTCCGGCTGCTCACCCCAACCGACACGCACACACTTGCACAGGCACACGCGCTCACACACAACCACTTCTCCATATGCACCATTGGCAAGATTGTGCTGAGTTGCACTCCACTCCAGGGTGGACTTGGCAACATACGGAGCGGCGCGAGTTTTTATGATGGTGTCTTTATGACTGTATTTCACTCAAGACCTTTATCTTGCAACTGTGCATTTTTAAGAAGAGATTACATCTACAGATACTTTGGATACTTGGATATGGGTTAAATCTAGGTTTATCGATGCGCTGTGCTTCACAGGGTTAATTATGTGCAATCCGCCCATTCCAAAGGGATTTCTTCGTCCAGTGACACTGCCTCTGCTCTCCATCCCATCCCATTTTTTTTTTCCGTTCGCTTTGTCCTCCAGGAATATCATACGATGGAGTCAAGCAGCGGGAGACATTAGTACGAATGCTAAATGTTTTTTGAGTGGCTAGAGTAACTAACAGCGATAACTAGTAATTAACCAAGCTCCCCGTTTCCCCTCCTTACTCCACCAGGTGATTAACGCCATCGAACAGGACTACCGCCTGCCCCCACCTATGGACTGCCCCAGTGCTCTGCACCAGCTGATGCTGGACTGTTGGCAGAAGGACCGTAACGTACGACCTCGCTTCAGCGACATCGTCAGCACCCTGGACAAGATGATCCGTAATCCCACCAGCCTCAAAGCCGTAGCCAACATCCCTGCAGTGTGAGTGAAGACACTTCAACGGCAAGAAGGGGACGTTTAGGAGACACAAATCGGCTTTTCATGTATTTACACGTGCTGTCTGCACAAACAGTTCATTATGTACATGCTTGGTTTTAATCCCCTAACGAAATAACATTCATGTATTACTGTTTATTACACACTCCCAGATCAACATTCAAATCGAGAGTTTTCTCACATTTTTGGTGTCTTTTTTTAACATCAATGGTTAAGGGACATGATATTTCCCACGTACTCACCCTGTTTTGGGTCATTTATCATCTGACAGTTAGAAACCTCAAAATAGCATGCTTGTTTTTTGCTTATTTTTGTTGGTTGCAGAAAGGACTGGAACATTTCTCTAGATAGATCGATCAACAGACAGACAGACTGATAGACAGATGGGTGGGTGAATAGATGGATGGATTGACATATTCATCAATGGTGGATGGATGGGGATGGATGGAGAGATTGATACACTTACATCACTTAAACGTTCTCCATCTTGCATCCACACATATGCAAAAGCCAGAACCCCAGTTCCTCTCCTTCTCTCCCAATCGTCCTTCCTTAATATTGTACTTCCCTCCTCTTACAAGCCTTTTCCCGTCTGGATTCTGCAGGCCTTCCCAGCCACTGTTGGACAGATCCATACCTGATTTCAACACCTTCAGCTCAGTAGAGGACTGGCTTGCTGCCATCAAGATGAGCCAGTACAGAGACAACTTCCTAAACTCAGGTTTTACTTCCCTGCAGCTGGTGGCTCAAATGACCTCAGAGTGAGTTCACCTGCTCGTGTGAAAATGAAGAGCACATGGCACTTGATGGGCACACTTGTGTGAAATTATTCAACATCAAGTGTGTGTATTTTTAGGATTAATGTTCCCATTGAGTTCAAGCCTTTCAATCATTGTATTGAGAATATTTCCTCTGGACAATTTTCCAAAATGGCTATGGACCTGAATGTTTTGAATACACATTTTTGAGAGACAAATTGATCTGCTACTGTTTTTTTGTGTTGATGAGTGTTTCAAAGCATGGGTCATGGCATAATTTATCATAGCAGTTGTAGAACCAATACCAACATGCATATTGCACTTCATTTATTTTAATTAACAATGTTCCTTGGTGTACAAATCTATGTTTAAGATATTATATAAATGTTATCATTTTTTAATTAAAAATGTATGCTTGGGGCTCGGTGGCATTTATGAATCCTCTTTGCAATCCAAAGCAACATGCATTACTAAGTCTGCTCTCAAGTCAAAGAATTCATTTAGTAAAGTTTAGTTTTCTGTTCACTGCATGAGCTTTTTTACCCTGAACATGCCCTTTTATATACAGTGATGATACAAATGTAAATGCAACAGAAAATGAGTTATTTCTAGTACAATGCCTTTATACCCCGATAATACATTCCATCTTCAATATCATGGAAAGTCTTTCATTTTTTTCCTTCGCATTGCTTTCTTTGCAGGGACTTGCTGAGAATAGGAGTGACCCTGGCAGGCCACCAAAAGAAGATCCTCAGTAATATCCAAACCATGAGGGTGCAGATGAGCCAGTCGCCCACGACTATGGCATGACTACAGGGGGCGCTGTGCCGTGGCGAAGGCAGCATTCGTAGGCCCGACAAAGACGGCAGCCCTCGAATGACCCCCGATCCATCGGAACGCGCCAGAATCGAGACAATTGTCTTAATCTAATCGACTACCACGACAACAGGAGACCAGGGTCTACGCGCTCACATGATCAACCGTTATCACGCTTCATGCCATCCACGCCAAGAGTTCAGGGTCCAGCCTTGATACCGTTTCTACCATTTATCCACAATGAAGGAAAGGAAGGAAGACAGAAATCAGTAGTTGCGGTTACGGGCTGCCATTGAAGTCATTTTAAACCAAAATAACTCCAAACAATCCGACGTGAAACAGGGACTCCCTCACAATTTCAAACTGTATGGTAAAATGAGTGATATTGTACTTTTTTTATTATCTGGACTGAAGATGTTGTAAACAAAAGTGTGAGACATTTAGAAGCAACTTGTAACCTGTGATTTTTACTGTCGTCAATGTGTGCAATGAAGATGCCTTGACCTGGCCAGAAATAAGTCAGAGAAGAAAAAGCAATTACCAATAGGAATAATTAGAGGGAGAAGATTACAGGGATGTACAGTGGAGCACCGATTTTAACTTTCACACTTCATCATTTGCTTGAAAAATGTATTGTAAATGAACTGGTGAAATTTAGAGCCAGTCATATTTTTGACTTTTAACGTCTGTTCTTTTGTTTGTCGTTTTCATCACTATAGCGAGATTCCGCCCACTCATATTTAAACTTAAAAACTACCTGTGGGACACTGGTTGAGAAGGCCTCGCCGAAGGACTTCTCAACCAGCCCCACCCAGAGTCAGAGAATATAAATATGTTTATCTCTTGCTTACTATGAGTATATATTTCATAATTAACCTTCATATTGAAGGTGATGCGTATGAATATGTATGTACAGAACTCTCTGCTTGCATTTTTGGCAAAGACATGTTTGTTGGCTAGACTGTGATTAGACACATGCAATGTGTACATTCTTCAAGCCGTTCTGGTTCCCTTCACATGGCCGGACAACAGACACTGGATTGTACGACTCCCTGCTTCAGGGGAACGAGGACAATCTGACTGGATCCTAAGCTGAGGAAAACATTAAAGGAATCGTAGGAACTTAATTGGTATTGTACATCTATATGACAATTGCTGTAGGAGTTAAAATAATTGACAAAATATCCGTTTATTGGAGATCATGTTTAATGTGGCTGTACACATTCTGTCTTTTGCTGGTCAGCACTTACTTGTACAGATATGTTTTATGTTTTTATTCATTTTTGTTCTATTGTTACGTGTATTAAGAGGGCTGAGCAGCATCCAGAGGGGAAGGAAGTGCCACGCCTCGGCCGGCCCATATCTTTGGTAAATATCTGTGGAAAAGACATAAAATTGCGTTGGAGCCGAAAAAAGAAGAAAAAAAATCCAGTTAACCTTTCTCATGGCTTCTCCAACTATCTTTAGCGATGCAAGGCTTCCTGCGAGTTTTAAATAAATGAGAGGGTAGCCGATCAAAGCGCGTGACTTCTCTACCCAGTCGAACTGAGTATCGGGGCTGAGGTTGGCAGACGGACGCCCGATGCCGCGTGATCACAGCGGCCTAAACAATTCACCCGGGGAAGCAGCTCACAGCGGTGGCCAAGCAGCCGAGTACGTCCATGCACTCGCACCACATGCTGCTGCCATATGGGTAGACGGGTCGAGCGCTTTGTGAGAGTTTCATGCGTATATGAATCTGTGCACGTCTTAGTGGCAGCTATTGAGTTTAAACCACAGTCCTTGGTAGTACTTGATTGCCAGATGTCTTCGGTTGTTCCCAAGGGATGCTGTGGAGGGACTCCCTGTGAAGTTACACTGCAGTAAATTGGGGATATTACTGGATAGTACACAAGGAGGACTTCTTTTTTTTCTGTTGTCTGGGGATGCTCTATGAGGATTGTTGTGTGAGTGGTTGGTGCAGTTTGATAGTGGGAGACTATAGCTTGATCATGAGTAGTGGTGGTTTTCCTTGGAAAGCTGTGAGGAATAGTTGTTGTATTTCATGAATCAAGTTTTGTTGAGCGTTGATGAAATGTAATAACATTTGCAAGGAAATCTACCAGAATGTTTCCCTGACATGCGGCCATTACCATGAGCTTTTATAGCATCAGTTCACTGCAGAAGTTGTGACCCACCATTTGAAGAGCGCTGAATGAACCACCTTGAATCTAAAATTAGAAATTGCTGGCGGACCAATTAGCAGATTATTATCTATACTCACCCGCCTTAAATCGTCTTCCTTCCGGCCTCTCTTGCTAGCTGGCACAACTCCAGCGTGTTGGTTGTTGACCTAACCGAGCTGTGCTGGGCCGGGCTGGGCTGCACAATGTATGTGAAAGGGTTGGCTCTGTACTCCAACGGGCCCAGGCAAGGATGCAAAGACCTGCTGGGACCCACATGCATCCAATTAGGGGGACTGACGGAGGCCCGAAAAAGATGATACTTAAAAATACAGCTTACGTGAGTGAATCAGACCTATTTGGATTGCAATTGGGTTCATGTGTTAAAATTTTTGTCATTGCGTAATTTTCATTTCTTTGGATTGGTTTAGATGGGTAATGGAACATTCAGTCATCAAGCAACTGGCTTGCTTCAACGGCAAAATCAGTTTCGTTCTCAATTTCCATTTATCAATATAATAATAATCACATACTTCTTGAAGTCGGCATTACTCCCATTTGCAGAAGCTAATGATTGAATTGGATTGAATGCATTAGTTCTCTTTTCAGCTCAGTCTTGTATTTGCTTTCAACCCAAGAGGCTGTGGATGAGATGATAGAATGCATTCGTTATGTAACAGCGTAATTCTCCGTGTGCTCAGTTTGTCTTTCTAAATATCTGACTGTAATGACACTCCAGTGATAAATGGAGAGGCGGGTCGCTGTTTCATAGGGAAGCCATTCATCACACTGATAGAAAACCCCCAGAACAGAGCTTGCAAAATGTTTCACGGCTGCGTTACTGTCAGAGAAGTGACCAACGATCCTTTTTAGTGGCTGATTTCATGCCTGTCATTTACAGGTGAGAACAGTAGAAGCCGCTTTGACCCAAAACCCTACAAAAGTACCCTGTTAAACTACTCCATTCTCTTTTTTCCCCTCCGTTTCAGAATGTGGACTCGATACACACACTTATTAAAACACAAACACACTATTTGTGTCACGCTTTTACATGCACGCACACACCGCGTGAACACTTGGACTTGCTGTGGGAAGGAAGGCTGTGCAAGAGCAGGTCAAACGGGATCTTTTAAGGAAGCCACTTATAACATCCACCGCGCGGTACACAACGGATGGTGAGGATGGATGTTGCCGCGCGCATATCATGTTTTGTTTATTCGTGTGTGAGAGAGTGAATGTATGTGTGGGAGCATAACAGGCACACTTGTGTGTACAGACATTTCTATGTGAACAGGTACACTTTTTCTTCTTTTTTCTGCATAGCTACCACTTGTAAATTGTGACAAGTACGTGTCAAGAGTTTGTAAACTGTAACTTTCTGAGAAATATTGTACTAAAATGCACTCAATAAACGCCTTGAAAAACAAGTCAATCACTGTACCGTCTGTGACTCGAAGGTCTATAATTCTGATTTCGTTAATGGTTATTCAGTAAAGTGGAGAGGAAGGGTTATTATCCAGTAACACTGAGCGTGACATCTAACGCTGGGATTTATATTGAAAATGAACAGCATTTTCTCGCCACTGGTCTGGCTGGCAGCTCACGGTTGAAAGCAAATCAGCCACTAATAAATGTGCCGTCACTTGGACGACGCGCACACCTCAAAAGAGCACTCCGAAAAAGTGACAAGATTTTGACAAACTGGTGGAATTTCTCCTCCCTTCTAAACACTTAGCGAACACACACGCGAAACACACAAGCAACATTGTCAGCCTTGTAATTTCCAGTTGCTCTTCACTCAATAGAAAGTGTGACGCACAGTAATTATATGGTTAATGAGGTGGGTCAAAAGATGTGGTGACGAAGCCGTTTTCTCAGCATTCCCCGTAACTATTCGTTGACTCTTAAGTGATTAATAATATCCCGCTGCAAATTAGCAGAGAGACCGCTATGGAAATATCCTTCAATCAAAGTTCAGAGTTAAAGCATGATGTCACCGAAGAACTGCTGAAATCGCCTGCTTCTTTCCCAGAAGATCTAGAAAGCAGGATTTTAAAAAAGTTTAAAAAAAATTAACACAAAAGCAAACGCGTCGTGGAGTTCTCTGCTTTTGCCACCGCTCAGTCTAAATCAGGCCTACCGTGACACTAACAACGCTACTGCTCCTTGGTCCTTCTCTGTCCGCCTCACAGGCACCAGAGGCTGAAGATTCCCGGATTCCATTCAGAGCTGGACCCCAGCTCCATCGTTGACAGAAGTCCCGCCATTCTCAGCAAATTGGCAAGATTTTCAGAGGGTGCTAATAATTTAATCTCTACGTTAACCTGTCGGCTTTGTGTTGGCTCTGCAGTGCAGCTCTGGGGAAAGAGCGGGTCATCTTTTAATCACATGGCTGGTGGGTAATTTTCCTGTCTGCTCATTTGCCCTTTGTTGAAGTGTCCTTCAAAGAGCTTCAGGGTGCTTCATAGCAGCACACTGCTCTTAATGTATAGGGAGGCTTGTATGAAGCTCATAGAATGCGAAATATTTTTTTTTCTTAAGGGGGAAAGTCCTGTTTAGCACAAGTCCTTTTGGGTTTTATCTGGTCATCAAACAATCATTTTCACAGCTATCGCTTGTAGACCTGTCCAGTTGTTAAGAAATCCAGGCAGTCAGCTATTCTGATATGTTTGTTTCTCTTCTTCTGTGCTTTAAAAGTCAGTTATTACTCGACTAGACTAGAATAAATTAGTTTACCTTCAATTCATACGTTTTTTTTTAAAGGATAATATTTAACACCAGCCGCCCTCCACTACTACCAGCCAGAGAGGGAGGTATGTGTTTCTCAGGAGACTTTTCAAGGTCATGTAGATACTTTAATTGCACTTGTGGAGCTCCACTAATAGAGATGCAATGACCATCAATGTGGGAACGCCTTAAGCTCAATAGGACCTGTTTGCATCAAATTAATTAGAGCGATAGTGGAAGATAGGAGCCCTTGTGTCAATGAGTACCTTTGTGTGTTAAAGCTGATGTGTGTGTGTGATGGGAGAAATATGTTGAGATGGATCAATTGAAGCCGACAGAAGCAAAATAAATGAAAAAACAGCAATCAGTGCAGAGAGCTATTTTTTGTGTACGCTTCATTTGTAACAGTGCTTTTATCACTGACCAAAGAATCCCCTCACTTTATTTCACATTAAAGGCACAGGAAGTTTGAAATAGTAACTTCTCAGGAGTCTGCCTTAATCAATATTCCCTGAGCAATCACCTGTGAGAAAGGGATTGGTGCACAGCGGGGAACTCCTGCAGAGAGAAGGGGGGAGAGTTGGCGGGAAAAAGCAATCCATCCAGCGGCGCAGATCAGAGTGTGGGAGTGAAAAACTCGGAGTGAATACTGAGTGAAGAACGGCAGAACAAAACTGCGTATTTACAATCATTTGACAGCGATGATAATGCGGAGATAGAGAGAGAGGGTCCTGGCAGGGTGTTTGCACCGTTAATAATACGCACTAATTTAACCAAACACAGAGTAAAGCATGACTTGAGTTGTGTAGATCCACACAGGGGATGAATATCTGCCTTGTAAAATTGTTTGAAACATAAACGCCTTAACCTAAATCCTCTGTTATAAAATTCAGATTGAATCTGTTCTCTAATAGACATAACTCTAGAAGTGACAAACATTATAGTATGTAGACCATATATAGAACATAGACTAGACGAGGAATGCATTCATTTTGTTAACCTTTTTTGGTCCTACCGTTCTTTTCATTTTTGTGACTTTGAGACTTACTATAGTATCCATAACAATGTCTTTTGGTAACGTTTTTCTCTACATACCAAATAGACATTTTTTTTTTTCGATAAACTATACTATGAATAATATACGTTATATGCTATGGGTTCTTCTGGTCATTGTCCTATATTCTATGAATTTATATGTACTATATGCTTAATTCTGTGACTATTACATTCTCTTCTATGGCTTTTTCATGACTTATTTCAAGGCACTGTGCTAATTCAATGGACATGCTATGATTTATGAGTTATTACAACAAACTAATATAATCTAAGAAAAGTGAAAATCTTTTCTCCACAGGCCATAGGCCAGAATGTTATTTAAAGCCCTCCAACTAATACAGCATGGTGTGGTTTGGCTGAACACTCATCGACCTTCAGCTACATCTTCTCGCTTCGGAGGCCACATTAATTCTTTGAGGAACACAGGTAATCCTGCTCAGTTTGATGATACCAGTAGTTGACGGACCTCGGTCAATATGGTAAATGTGGAAGCACTGCTTTGCTTAATCAAATGTCAGTCGCAAGACTCAAAGTGCATGTCCCTTAATAGTCGAGGACATTTCTCCCTTTTTGTAAAGGAAGAGAAATCCAGGACCTAGGTCAAATGGGATTTTATGTCTCGGAGGAGTTAATCAAATTTAATTATGATACATTTAATTACCAAAAGCAATCTTCTGTGTGGTAGGAATAATCATTTTTCAGAGAGTTGTTGGCACCTGCAGGGGTAAGGCGTAATTTAGAGGCAGTATAGAGTGACAGCAGAGGGAGAGTGTGGAAGAACGGGACAGAAACCCCACATGGGAAAAACGCTGTTGCATTGTTTCAGTCTCCTCTTTTTACTGAAAGAGCTTAGATATCATTTCAGAAAATCTAAAGCCCACCTCACACATGTTAGTGTCATTCTGATCAACATCCAATAGGATTACATTCCAAAGGTGCTTCATTTGGGTTTTCTAAATATGGTAAAACCATATTTCCTTTTTTGTATTTGAGTTTACAAGCAAAAAATCCAGAGGTATCGAAACAAAATGTGATACTGAGAGTCTGCCGACGTACAGCAGCTACGGAATGAATGGAGGAAGAGAGGAGCCATGTTGGCTCAAAGATCACAGCTTTAATTGTTTTTTTTCAGAAGGTGAGAGGAGAGAAATAACCCCTTCCACACACACACACACACACACACCGCCTCACAAGCACCCCACCCATTCAAGAAACCCCCCGCAGAGAGTAATCCCACACAGAGCCCTTCTCAGCTCGGCCCGCCTTCGATTGCTGCAAAAATCAATGAAATATTTTCCCACCAAAATGAAGACGAACAATGGAGGAGATCCGCACGCCAAGGTCTCCCTAATTAGAGAGTTCACACAAAAGAGCCTCCTTTGCTTCATCCCTCGCAGAACAGAAGGAGAGAGGCTGGAGGAGGAAAAAGGATGGCAAGTGAGGGATGAAGGTCACGCACTTCCCCCCCTTGCGCTCCCATCTCTCTTATATTAACTTCATAACTCATAGCCTTGACTGCAAAGAGCCCATCTGAACTCCCGACGTTCCTTCATGTTTCTAGGCACAGCCGTGCACGCCAGAAGGAACAAGCATTCGCTCTCATCGTCTCCTCCCTTGATGTGTAAAGAGACATGTCACTGCGTTTTATCATATCTAACCTCTCAGAAATGAAAGTGGGAACCCTGCCATGTGTTTGTATCGTTGAAAGCGAAGATAGTGAACTGCCTTGTTCCTGTGTAGAAAAATCTAAATGACCGTTAACTCTCTCTCTCTCTCTAATGATGGGTGAATCCCACCCCAAGTTTGCATGCAGTCCTCTGTGTCAGGGAGAAACAAACCTCTGCTTTTGCGCTACAGCACATATTTTTCATCGTTCCGTTTGATGCGTTAAAACTTTCCTCAGCTGCATGATGCAAAATCCTGTTCATGATATGAACGCAGTGCATTGCTTTTCTCAACACTTACAGCAAATTTCAAAAAGCATGTTCTTCTGGCCCGAGCGCCACAGAGCAGCGTGCGATGCAGAATTATGTAAAACGTTGGTTGATGGCAGCCATTATTGCTCTTAGCCAGCACCTGCCATCTCAACAGATGCTCATAGCGTTGAGAGGTGCATTTCATAGATGCACTTCAGCTGATATAATGGTATTCATACTTAGGAGCGAGGAGTGATGCAGTGCAAACTCAGACTTTATGTGATACTGTTTACTGACTGTTGCAGGGATCCATATCAAATATGCAACATCCAGTTTTATAACTTGCCAGCTGGTGCATTCTTAACAGAGGATAAAATCTAGACTTCCAAGTCCCCACACATGTACTTAAATTGTTGATGAGAATACACAACATGACAAGAGTATGTCTTTTCAGAGTAGTATTACAATCTATGGAAAACGCAATGAAACACCAACGTTCCTTTGCAACCTGTCTCAACAGTGTTTCCACAAGGATTTGTTGGAGATTAGGCTTGTGCGTGTGCGTGTTTGTGGATGCATGTGGGTCCAGATGGTGGCCTGGTTGTGTTGGTGAGTTGTAACTCAAGAGGCTGGACGCACTAAGTGGCTCTCAGGGGAGAATCGATCGTTTGTTAAAGACAGAGGGAAGGGACGGCCTCAGTGCGCACCAACCGCCCGAGCGCTCCCACAGTCGTGGTTAGTATAATTGCTTCAGACAGGCGGCCATCTGAACGCCCTCTCTGCGCTGTCCTGTCTCCAACATGCTCACGGAGGCCTTTCACCTTTTCCTGCAGAAACTTTGGACAAAAAAAACAAAACAAGATCAATTCTGCAGACGGAAAAAGCACAAATGAATGGGTGAAAAATGTTGCCATAGAGTCTGTGGTCTCGTCCAACCAGGCGTTTACCTACTTATTCAGTTAGATGTACTGTAACAATTAAACAGGCAGCTCATGGAAGTGTTGTGTTGTTTCAAATGAACCCGTTTGTCTCTTTCTACCTTAATACAGGTTTTTAATTCCTCACAACCCTTTAAGTAATTCTGTCTTCAGGATCAAAAGCTCGCAGTGTCCTCACATCATATGCCTGTGGAAGCAGTGTTTGTTACAAGTTTGAAAAGCCTGGAGGATCAAGAGTTGGAGGAACGGTGCCTTCAAGACTTCAATACAATTATACAGTTCTGTCTACCTACAAGCAGATCCCTCCTCTCTGCAGCACCCACCTCCTCTTCTTCCCCATGGTAAGCGCTGAAAGGCCGAAGAGGAGTGCTAAATGATATCCAAGTCCCTGTGGGGAACTCTCCCCATTCCATTCCCGAACCTGCCTCCCTCCCGACGCTCCTTCCCACCAACACCGGCCCAATTCTCTCGCGGGGAAATGCAGCTGCTGTCAGCTGCTGAGGGCCACCGGGCTGATCTCTCACTTTCAGGAATGCGCAATGCCATAATGAGCAGTGCCCCATACTCCCACCCACCATTTATTTCCTCCAGCATGTTTCCAAAGGCCCCCGCTCTTCCTTTTGGTAAGTGCATCATAGGTGAGAAGAACACACGAGCTGATGAATGCGAGAATAAAAAAATGAAGCGGAAATGAGCAATTTTTCAATTAATTAAGTGCAGCTATCCTTAAAATAAACTGTGCAACTATCTACCAAATAAACCGGCTTTAGTGAATGACAATGCAGCAAAAGCACATTAAATAAATGAGTGTTTTTTTGTGAGTGAAATTATGTAAATGTTTCAATTAATTCATATTTAGTTCACTACATTTACAGAAGATTGGCAGAGTCCTCAGGGCGCCGCGGTGTGTGTGTCACAGGTTGCATGCAGCTGTGCACGGCCCGTGTGCTTATGTTGACTGGTGACCTCTGAACCTGAGTCATTACTTACACCTGTCAGTCAGCGGAGGCCCCGTCTCTGGAGGGGAGCTGTGACAGCTGAAGGGTGAATGAGACACGCCTCGCACCCTAAATCCACTCCCCCGCGGTCACAACAATCATAACTCAAGAGTTGACCTCTGACATGGGACACGGTACACGATGTGGGCCTAAGGAGAGCCCGGTGTAGGATAGTGTATCCAGCAAGACACATGGCATAGTGTTTCCATGTTGCTAGCGAAACTTTTCACATGCTCACACGCACGCATACATGCTGGAATATGTGCGTTCTTAAATGGGGGTTAAATGGGGTTAGCTTACTTTTACATTTTGACCTGTAGAACGGAAAGACGGCATCAGGTCAGATTATGGCACAGCTGACACGACAGGAGCACGAGGGGCTCGCCATCAGCCGAAGTGGGAAGAGAGAGGCGTGCAGCGCCGTCCCAGACTCATAAACTCTAAGAGGCTGCATTGTTCCGCGGGGGGAGAGACCTGCCCTCCGACACGGCACTAACGGGAAGCTTTAATCTCAGGCCCTTATGGAGTCCTTTATCACCGAGTACATTTGCCACACATTACACAGGTTTCTCTTTTTTTTTTTTATCTACGCCAGGAACAGTGTGAATGATCTTTGCATTACATTCTGTCATCGTATTTGCATATTTGTATATTTCACCCGTTACCCATCACATGGCCCAATCTGTTGTCCATCCATGGGTGGTGATATTTGCTAAGAATGAGCCCTTTGAATCAGCCACATAGTGTTGATAATAATAAGAAAAACAGTTTTGCTTTTGATGCATGAATGCTTTTTGGATTTAATAGCCATATGTTGGAGCCGTTATTGTGGCTGCTGTTGTTATTGTTGTGGATTATTTTTAATCTCGCTAAGTGTTGGACATCAAACGGACGATCCAAAACTACTGCTGTTCCAACAGACTTTCAAGGCACTGTTTGGATGTGTATGAGTGCGTTTGCATTGATGTCAGTGCTTATACACAAATGCTTTTCTTTTTTATGGATATTTATTAGAGGTTTTGAGATTCTTCATTAAAAAGAGACAGTTTGATCATTTTTAACGAAGAAAAAATGATCAAATTTAAAGAAATCATTTAACATGTAGTTAGGATGACAGAATCTGCCAATCGAGAACCAACTGTAAAACCTCAATAGGACACCGAATAGATGGCGGGAGGAAACTGCACGAGAACAGTTGCATTGGCAGCTGCGATCTCTGCATTTTCTGCAGCCTTCAAACGATCTGCAGCCTGCAAACTGTCCTTTTTCTGCCTACAACACCTTCATTGTTTGCATGACTCACAGGAGAGGCAGCGGGGACGTCTGGGAAGGTGGAGGATCGTTTCTCTGTCATCTGCGTGTCTGGGTGTCTGGTAAGGAACGCTTCGTCCGTTTCAAAGTGTATGGGAAGACATTTTAAAGACGTGTGCAAGTAGGCGGTTTGAGAGAAGCATTTTTATCGACAGAATTTCACCTCCTGCTTTCGATTTGGAATCAAAATCACGAAACTCCCCCCTTAAAGCTCATACACATTCTTCCGTGTACGTGTGCATGCAGCCCGTCCTCATTATGTGTGTGTGCTGCTGAACCTGCTATCAGCCATTAGATAAACTGGAGCCTTGCCGGATGAGGTCGTCTGACAAAGCTGCCATAGCAACACCTGGAAAAGCTCAGATTTTCAAGTCAGGCCAATTACTTCACATGGTAGACAAGAGGCTCTGTTGGGGGATTCTGTATGCGTAGTCGGTGTATGTGACCTTTATATAACGGCAGTGTTGTTCTTTCTTTTTTTGTCTTTTTTTTTTTTGATTACCCTTCACTGAATTCATACAAGCAGGTGGGGGCGGACACATTGCAAAGTTTATCAGTATTATTGTAAGCCGAACATTCTGTTTTGGCCTTAGGCCTGTTCACAAACTTGCTCTTATAACCTTCAAAAAAAAATTCTTCTGTCTTCATTCCTAGCTGCACTCAGGTTTGTCTGCCTCGACTACACTGCCCTGTCTTCTAAAAGGTAAGGCCTTAAACCGGCACTCTGTGGGATTGAAACGTTCTACATTAGTTTCCAGTTGTACAATTACATTTTTCTTAAACCTGGTTTATACATTGCTCCACGTTCAGATGTGTCAAAATCAATGTGTTTATGTAATCTAACATTCGAAGAAATCTTATATCCCTTCTAATCTAAATATTGATTACTGTATTTTCCAGACTATAAGTCGCTTCGGAGTACAAGTCGCACCAGCCATAAAATGCATAATAAAGAAGGAAAAGACATTTATAAGTCGCACTGGAGTACAAGTCGCATTTTTTGAGAATGTGACACGCGCCGGCGGAGAACAGAGTTAAGTACTGTTTTTTTGGCCTGCATGTTTCCTACGAACGTCGATATGATGTTTGCCGATAAATCGGAGAAGTCTGCAGGTTTTGGTTTCACCACTGTCATGATATGAGGCAAGACGCGAGTCGTGATACACATTAAAGAGGGTTTTATTTTTTAACAGTTAGCATCTATGGTTAGCATACCCAAACTACGGTAGTTCAGCATGGACAAAAGACAATCTCGCAACAACCACCTCCTGCGGGAGCGCTCCGCCATCTTCCCACAGGCTGCAACGGCTGTGTTGAAATGATCAACACAGGCCTAGAGCGCCCTCTTGCGGTTTAGTGTGAAAATAACATGTGAAATGACATAATAATGTGTTAATAATTTCACACATAAGTGGCTCCCCCGGCCAAACAATGAAAAAAACTGCGACTTATAGTCCAGAAAATACGGTAATAGACATTTCTTACTTTCTTACTGACTCTTACTTATTTGTAAATGACATTCTGTATTCAACCGGCTTCCATCACATTTTCAATGAAATGATTTAGTGGCACGACGTCTACCTGAGCAGAGATCTAAGCACCTGTGCCTCGGTGTGGGTAGTTATCCTGTTTGTGTACGCTTTATGGATATTCCCAGACCGGCAGTTTTGGAGCACGTCGATGTGTGTGAGTGAGCCCTGATGTTCTGCACTGCACTCATATGGCACCGACAGCTGATCATGCTGTCCCGACCAACTGCATTGGCACAGAAGCCGAGCGCTTGCCCTCTTGGCTCTTTTTGGGTAAACAATGATACTGATACAACCACTTTCACAACTTTTGGAACTGTTAGCGGTGTTAACACTTAGCTGCCTGCTCGCCTTAGAATGGAAACCAATGAAAATACTTCTCGCCATTTTAAACTAAATTTGAATTTCAAAAGAATGTTCCATATATATGTATATCAGAAGAATTATATTCAGAATTAAGTTCAGGTTTTTTTTAATGGAAGTAGAAATTCCCTTAGAAATTAAGATCTAGAATTATACATTGGTCCTTCTCACACACAGTAGAATATTTATTTACCTAACTATTTGTCCCTTGCCGATTTTAGAATGAGAAGCTAAGGAAGGATGAACTACACACATGAGAACTCCTCTTTTGTTGCCCATAGAACCTTCACATGCATTTTAAAAGGAAAAGAATGGGCAGAAAAAGTCACCAATTGTCTTAACTAATATATATGCATAACATGGATGTCAGGATATAAATACATTTTTAAATGAAACTGTCCTTTAATGGCAGATGTATCAAACTAACGTGTCAGATCTGTACTAATCTAATGAAAAATGTGATCCTTAAAGTAAAAGGATAGAGTTGTCTATAATGTGGGAAAAATGTGAATCTAATCACTTGAGGATAGACTTGGGTGTCTGATCAGACTTAAAATGAATGGATATAAAGTTTGCAACTTTGAAATTGGAGAGGAAGCATGAACGATTGTGTTTCACTGTGGGCTATTTGAATCCAGGACATCATGTTCCACTGGAATGATTTCCCTGGAACCAATCAGTAGTGCTGTGCATAATCATCCAGATGGGGCCAGGTTGACTGAATTCCCAAGAACAAAATAAGAAAGCCTCACCGGAGAGGAGGAAAGGAGACGAGGTAAGGAGACAAGGGGATGGAGGAAACCACTCAGTAGAACAAGAGGGGAAGGGTCAAAACGTGGAAGGTGATCACGACTAAATACTAAAGAAGATGCCAGGCAAACATAGGGATTGACAGGAGAGGAGAGTTATTACATTTAGCAGTTTTAAATGGGAAGAGACAATAGTGAAATAAGAGTGAAAGAATAACGGATCCAGAACCTAAAGGAAAAGAACAGAACAGGAGAAGAAAATGCATCCAGGATGCTTGCCAGGGAGCAGGTAGGCACTAACCATCATAGCACAGCAAAGCTAAGCAGATCTTCCTGCATCTGTATCTGGGATAGGGAGATATGTGTGTCGGCACAGCCCTGCCAGACAGATAGGACAGCACAAGATGAATGAAACGGGTAAATGTGTTTCGCTCATCTTACCACCACGGACTTTCTGACGATAACACAAGGCGTGTTATCAGCAGTGTGTGTATGTGTGTTTGCCTCTATCTGTGTGCGCATCTGTCTGCAAATGCTGATACACTGGATGGAAGTTGTACGTGTGTCGAGTTTCTGCATTGCACTACTCAAAGGAACGAGCTGTTGGTACTCTGTGACTCTTTGGTGTTGTTGGTGGCCATTTGGGTGTCTTCCAGACAACATGGGGGAACCTATTTTCCTCACATTCATTCTCAATGATCAAAACTTTTACAGTATTACACATAACAAATTGTTCACTTCCTAAAAAGATAATAATAATACTTCATGTTTTGAAAGAAGAGAACTTTTCTGTTGAGACAAGTTCATGAGCGCAAAGCGTCACCATCTCTATCTTTTTAAAAATCAGTCCTTCACCTGTAACACCCTGCAATCTTCATGAACAAATGACAATTCAGCCAGATTAAATTAAAATGCATTGTGTTCTTAATAAATGTATATGTATATATATATATATATATATATATTGAAGAAATGAATACACATGTTCTGAAAGATCCGTGGTCGCCCCACACCGCCAGTTAGAACCAGCCAAAGGGAGGCAAATATCATTAACCTCTGTAATGGTACAGCCCAACACAATTAAAATCCTGCCTACGTGCCCTCAGGTCTGTGTTCATGTCATCATGGTCATGGAGACACCTACCGTAGAGGGAATTACCGTCTCTCTCTCTCTGTCTGTGGAAAGGTTATGTGCACATGATATAACCCCCGTGGAACATGCAGTCACAAATGTCCATGACTGTGTGATCACGGTGCAGAGCAATACGTTCACCTCGCGTCTATCGAGACACGCAACGTGTGTGTGTGTGTGTTTTATGATATTCTAGCTGATTTACCCCTTCCTCTTTTGATATTTGTATCTTATTTGTTTCCCTGTATATGGGAACTGTATTAAGGTATTCTGTTTGATAAAAAAGAGAGAAGGGATAAGTTGCCAACTACAGTAAAACAACATTGCGTTTTTCATCGTTTTTCATCCTGTCCTTTTGAGTCATCAGCGGCCATCGTTACTTTGGATGCTTTGCTGCGTACATTGGGAATATGTAGCTAGATATCATTATTTTTTACTCTGATGCATATTTCGCATACACAGCCTTTCTGTATGTATACATAAACTTCCTCCTTTATCTGTAAATGCTAAAACATTTAACTAACTTTACTTTCTCAACAAGTTGCTTTTTTATTTTGTGTACTTGTGTATGTGTTTGTTGTCCTTTAAATATTTAAATTATGAATCCTCATGTAAAGTTGGCCTTTTCCGTTTTCCCTGCTTGTATGTATAGATCACAGGTAGCTTCTGAGACGTTTGTAGTCGGCATCTGGGCGACGCAGGAACACCGTGGGGGGGCCGAGACTCGTGTGTGCGTATCTGTACAGAGGTGTGTTAGTGAAAAAAAACGTGTTGTTTACTTCTATATCAGTCGCACCCAAGGGTAAATGACTTGCACACCTCAACTTTGAATGAGAAAGTTGCATTTCCCAGTTAAAGAGATTCTCATTTCCTGAAATGCAGATATCGCTCTTGTCGATCCAGCCATCCATTCATGCAGCTAATAGTGTTATGTCCTCAGTCCATAAAATGAGCATAGACCCCCCCCGCCCGGGGCAATAAAACTGAATGGTCAGGAGCGGCAGGATTATTAGACATTCTTATCGTAATGCGTTGAACTCTGCAGATAAAAAACTGCTTATTCCCTGCTCTCTCTTTCCACAATGTATGCTCATAGTGACTAAAAGAGACTGACTTCAAAAGCCAAAGGAACCATCCTGGAGTGTGGAGTATATTTATATAAATATACATGAATAAATTGATGCAGATAATCCTAGCTGCATCAGGGTGAAAGTAAATGATAAATTAAACCTGAATCATTTTCTGATAAAGAGAAGAACAGGAGAACAAGACATTAATGGATGTTTCAAAAACCTCTTCAGACTTGTTTTTTAACTCCACAGAGTGCAGATGTTTTTTTTTTCATTCAAGTTGTCAAACGCCACTGATGACAAGTTAACAGCCCAGCCACTGGATGCAAATCGTGCATGGCTCTCAGGTAGAGCTCTCAATCTGTCGCTCAACTGAAGCTCGTATCCACCGCGGGGTCTAAGAAATGTTTAATTGAAAACCGAGTTGGCTTCTTTTGTCATCCCGACAAGTTGACATACCTATTTTTAATACCTTTAGCACTTTTATAAATTCATTTCCATATTGCATCTATTTGTGTCGACAAAATCACCTTACATTACAGAGAAATTCACAAAACGCACCAGGAATAGAGCTCTCTACAGGACTGTTTTATTCTTTCTGTACAAGCACTAAATAATTGACCGGCCCTTTTTAAGCTTGATTGGCCATGACTAGTTGGCGAGCAATTGGTCTCAGATACCCAAGCAATGGATCATGTCAGTCAAACATTTTAACAGTGATACACACACACGCACACTCTGTTACCGGGAATTAGTTACTTTTTAGACCTTCTTACCGGCATTATTTCTAAAATTCATGAAACAAGCCCGAAATATGATTTAATACATTCTATTGTAATTTATTTTAATGCTGTTGGGGGTTATTGCAGTGACCGGCTCTTCAGCCAAAGGAGTGTTCATATCCTATTTGTGCACTTTGCAGTTCGAAGGTGTAGGTCAGCATGAACAGCTTCCCAATGCCATTCAAAACAGGGACCCTACTGGTTCCTCACTACGATACTACACCTTCTGTTTGGAGACGGCCATAGAGAATCACCTTAACCAAGTACTCATGTGTATGTTCATCATATGCAAGAACTATTGCATTGAATTGTGGTTTGGTGGCAACACATCTGCGTGACGTCTGACTTCATCATGTGTCAGAAGTCAGGCGCCACATGTGTGGCAGCTTGGTACTGCCTTCATCGCCTGCAGCAAGCTGGTCTACTAGCTGCTGCTGTTTAGAGAGCCCAGCTTCTTCTGTCCATGTTGAGTGTAAAGACACTTAAAACTTAGTTTCCCCCCTGAAGGATTCCCGAAACACCAACCCAAGTCGATTCTGTAGGTTTCCTAAAGGCTTCACTGTAGAAGCCTTGGTTAGTCCTGAAGGGAAAGCGACACTGGGGGGGGGGGGGGGGCGACACGTAGTGTTCTAGCGCTTTGTGTAGACAGGTTGCATACAAGTTCATGAACCATGTAAACAACACGTGTCCAAGTAGACGTGGTTAAATTAGCCTACTGCTGAATGCTGTTGTCTTTGTCTGAAGTGGAATTTACAATTTACAATTTTTTGGCGTTAATCTTGAACAACTGTAATCACGTTTGATCACCTTTTAAATGAAAAAAGAAAGGCGGAGTCAATCAGGGCCAGCAGACCTTTCTCTATATCAATGCTTATGCTTATGTAGAATAGTGCTATGGCTTTTTTGGTCTTCCTGACATATTTTTTCCCATATTTACAGTTTTTGTGCTGTAATTGATTTGTGAAGTGTTGAAACAGTCCGCATTACTACTACACTGTAAACCATCCTAAAACAACACCTTGTAGCACTCTTGATTCTTATTGCAATGTTCAAAGATAGATCTATAATAGAAAAAACAACCACATCGAATAAGCCGCAGGCAACCCTCGTCCCTCCCCAGCACCGTGGACAACACAATGATACTGCAGGCAGATTACACACAGTTAGTATGTGTGGAGGGGCTTTTCCTTAAACATTAAACTCAGGAATTTAAACTCAATATCTTAACGCTTTACACAAATCACCTTGCATAGTTGATGAATCAAATATCTCAATATGGTCAGCTAATAATAACAACACTTCGCCACAGGGGAATAGTTTGATGTTTTAGGCTTAGAATTTGTTCACATGAATAGCCCGTTAGCTGACATGTCTGTCATTTCGAAACAATAGGGAAGAGATTCTTTTTTGATACTTGAATAAAGGAAACTGCTTTTTAGCTTTCTATCACAGAGAAAAAGTTAAAGGTAAAAAGAAATGGACAACAAAAGGCAAAAGAACAATATGTTCAACCGCTAATAGCTGGATCATTTCCAAAAAGCATCAAGATGTTCCCATCCCTGCTAGTGAGCCATCAAGATGAGATCTACATTGTGACACCTGCAGTTTCCCGCATGCAGCCTCGGCATGTGAGGTCACTTTCACCCCCAGTCTTTGACAACAACAACGAGCATCGCCTCGGACAATTTGGCGATTAGCAGCGTTTGCAGGAGGCCACCATAATGAGGCCTCCCGGTGAGGTGACAGCTTCTCATTGGCGGCGACTTTAGAAGCTTGGGTAAGCTGTCCGTGTGAATCGCTCGGTCATCAAAAAATGTCTTTTGAAATCATAACAGTTCCAAGCAGCGGCGCTTCGATCAATTGCACACCTGCGGCTTCGGCGTGTGCGTCAGTCTGTACTTTTACTTTGATACGCGTGTCAGTCCCTCGCGAGGATCGTCAGTGTCGGTTTTTAATGTGCTGCACCATTACAGTATCATGTTGCCTTGTAGAATTGTTCCTCTGCATTCATTTTACAGCTCATCGCCCCTCGATGAAAGTGCGAGGGAGCAGGGACTATTGGATCTGCATCGCATACGTGGCAGTGATTTACAATTCAAAGTGGGGAAAAAAAGCTGAAGATTGCCAAGGATGAAAAGGAAAGAGGGGAAAGGAGGGACGGATATACCTTAAATGCATGATGGTAAAACACATGTGTTTTCACACACATGATTTAAACAAGAGACACATGTGTGGCTGTGCTGAGAGTATCAGTGTGATCACTTGACACTGATTGGATACCACAAAAAAGAGAGGAGAAATGGTAAAAAAAATAGCTTTTTAGGCATGACGTTAAGCCAAAAAGGGGGAACTTGGTCTCCCAATCAATTATCAACTAAACACCACCCTCTTCATTCCCCTTCTTGTCTGGTCTCCTTGTTTGTTGCACTTATTTTTCTTCTAGGGTTCGTAGTGTACTGTCAACACCTGCCATATATCTCTGACAAGTTGGCATTAAGTGCAGAGAGAAATGTGTTTTAAATTGAACACTGAGAGAGCTCTCATACTGTTTATGCAGGATTTGTCAGGCTTTTTAATTAATGTCGCATAACAAACATGTTTTCCTGACACGCGGAACAATCAAAGTCCTTTCTGAGTGTCTAACTGTGAACCGCTGATAATAGCTGCTGCTGTATTGCCACCAATTTTAAGGACAGGCTTGACATGAATGGTAGACATCAAAGAAAACAATAGCATAAAACAGTCCTGAGAGTCCTGAGCCTATGTAGAGTGCGAGACATGCATGTTGATGAATGTACACGCACACTGTTAGCCGTGGACTAACCTGCACCACGTGGCTGAAGGACACAAAATACAAATGGGATTCTTATACATTGTATATATGTAAATTACAATTAAAAAAAAGAAACCAGTACTTGAAATGACACAAAACCCTCCCCAAGAGAGAGTCACTTTGAGAAACAAGCAGTCTTAAACAGTCACACTTAATGTTCTAGCAGTAGTGGAAGAGGACGACACAGGAACAGTTGATAAATGTATTGAATGGTCTTTATTGCGGTTTTTCATTAGAAGGCAGTGCACTCAGCAAGTTTCCATGAATTGTTCCTTCATTAGGAGATTTAATGAAGTCTTTCTTGTAATTTGGCCCATCAATAATTTGGAGACCTCACTGAATGGTCTCTAGAAATGGTGGCTTGGAGAAATCCTACACCATTAATATTGCAGTGAACTCCTTCAGGCGTATTAGCAGGGATAGGTCCTTAATGAGCCAACAGTCTTTAGTATTGTCAATATTTTATCCTCATGTACCTTGTCGATTGAGATAGATCTTCAAGTGTTGATGTTAATGACCCTGAAAATGGGGGTCAGGAAGGTAATGTGTTTTTCAGCCATTATAATAACTAAAGATGGAAATGTTTAAAAGATGTTCTCTTTCATATGTTTGCAATTTTCATTCCACTTTTAAAGTATGCTTAATTTCTATGTCCTTTTTATTTGAATCAAACTAGACGTGAGCCATGTGGGTGCCGCCTGCGCCGTGTAATGCAAGACACAAGTCTTTCATTTCATCACAGGATTCTGATCAAATCTCACTGATCACCGACTGAGGAGAGTCCAGGTACTGGTTGGGGGCATTCATGTGTCACCTGTTTACAAGCTTGAGTTCACCTGCATACACCGTTATGGGCTGCACATAACCCAGTCATGGATATGCATTCTCACTTTGGCTGGTAGTGTGAAAAAAATAGACCACAGAATGAAGAGAAACAACAAATGGCCTCTTAGTAATTGGCTGTCAACAAAGGTAATATGCAAATCTCAAGCCTTTATGCCCACGCTATTGTGTTGAATGGAGAGCTGCTGTTTGATTTGTGTGAATAGGCTTCATTTCGACTGCAGGTCCCTTGGATTAGACTACCAAACCTATTGTACAAATTTACATGCGTTTGTGTTTTTGATTTTTACTCTCCAAAACAAAACTTTTTTCCTGAAGCTAGAGTCTGTAAAAACGCTTTTTCTGTCCACAATCCTTACTGAAATGTATTGCTGCAATGCAAAAAGGAAATTAAAAGCTGCTGAGCTTAAAAGAAAGCACAATAAAAATGTGTGCGGTATCAGAAACAATTGAGGTTCTGGGCCACACAAAAATGCAACCATGAATTTATATAACCACCATTAATTGCACATTTAACACACAGAAACTTTTTTCCATTGTAAGTCAAGTCTCTGTCAGCCCGCAATGATGGAAAACAATAACGATTTTATCCTCTACGTAGCAGCCTGACAGCTATAGAGCTGTCATATGATCATGAAGTCATTCCCATGCCTAACTTGAAAGCATATTATTATGATTAAAAACAACAGTGAAATGTCAATCAATGCCATGCCATTATTGCCTCATATTCTGTCTCTAGAGATACCCGCCTGCACCAGTTTGTTTTTTTGTCAATTTTTCTATTATGATCCTATTATGATCACAATGGGGGGGATTTTTTTTGGATGCAAGCTCAAAAAAACTGCACAAATTATTTCATTAAGAAATATATATTTTTAAAAGAATGATCAATTTCATGAAAAGGCTCTTTTGAGTAATTATGAGTCATGTTACACGTTTTGGCCCTTGTTAAAACAACTCTCCTAAAAGATTGAAAATAAAACTAAATGCAGTTGCTTACAGTAAGAATACACATATTCTGAAGATATGTGGAACGAACATTACGTTTATAAGCATTTAACCTTTTTTGGTGAGACAAACTACCTGGTACTAGCTTCCTTTGTTGCTTGTATAGAATTCTACGGAAATTATTAAAATAATTAACAGCTCTATCAAATTCTTTTTGCTGCTCCCCCGATCCCACAAAATGGAATAGTGCAAGCTAGTTAATGTGTTCATTGATTTATGCACACCATGAGAACACTTTGCTCCACTTCATCACTTTCCTTGTAAGATTGGCTCTTTAAACAAGTTTGAATTGTTGAATAGTTGATGTTGCTTGATCAGATATGTTGACAGCAGCAAACAAATGTGAATGACCCTGATTGTCATCATATGCTGAGTACAATATGTACATTGCTAAATTCTGATTTGTGTACAAAAGACTGCCAAAAAAAGCCATTCCCAAGTTGAAATAGCGTAAAGTAAACATCTCGTGAATGATGATCCTGATCAGACCAGATTTATTTTCCTGTATTGGGACTCAATCATTTAAGAGGCTAATTGAAAATATGTTTCAATTCTAAATAGGTTTAACCTGTGGTCCACAAAACTAAATCAAAAGAAACCCAGGAGGAGCGCTCTGAAAAACCCATTTTTTTCTGAAACGTATAAACCCGTTTTAAATTACTTCCTCCTTCAGTACTTTGAGAGAAAATAAGACTCACTCTATGCGCTGAAAGATTGCTTACTGTATTACTGGCTTTTATTGCATTTTAAAGACCTTGACACGGACTCCGGAGTGGTTGGAGCCGCCCAGGGTGCATACCTCATCTGCATACTCGTGGCTATGCATTTATTCTGCTTAAAAGCATAGAAGCTGGCTAATAAGACTTCCTGTGTCAAAGGTTACAGAGCTGGAGGAAAGAAGGCTCCTCCTGGGAAGGGCATGAACAGATGTGGTTTCGTTCACATCTCTATTTTCCATCATACCTACCCATTAATGCTGCAAAAGTTACCTGTTTTAGGATTCTGTATTTATTATATGAGGTGTTGAAGCCTTTTGTGGGTTTGGTACTCACACACACCATCGTCTCAGGAGGTGCTTCTGACAAAGGTTCCGTCATGGCGGTTATTGTTATTGTCAGTGAAAAGATTCAGAGCTGACACAAACACTGCTCTATTGTTCATCTCTCTGGCCGCAGTTAATTCTTGCTGTTGTTTTGAATGAAAAGGATGTGTTCAAAGAAGCTTGTAATCTTCAACACATAAAATCTGTACCTGAACTCTGTCTCATTGATTTATAAGAGGTTCACGAGCAATATCCCTCCGCCGGTGCAGCCTCTTCATTATATTCAATTATAGAGAGGGGGTATCTGTATCAGCAGACATGCTGCGTTTGCCTGTTTTTAAACTCTGGAAGCAAAAAGCAGAGTATTTGGGATATATGCAATTAAATGTTGATGCATATGGTCTGCGGGTAAAGTCTGTAAGATACATCATTGCCGAAAGAAGATACATCCCCAAAAATGGAAATGATCAGCTGCATTCTGATTACATAAGCATGACATGCACAGCGAGAGCTAAAGAGAGCTGAAGGCCAATCGTCACCAACGACATACTGCTTAGAATATTACAAACCCCAAATAACGGCATTACCCATTTTCCGTCCAAGGCAGAATGAATGAATAAAGGAGCCAGCAAAAGTGAATGTAAATGCTCTGCATAATTGCCCTGTTAATTGCTTGTTTGCTGGGCTTTGGTACGATATCCCACAGCTCATCCCGATGGAGTGATGCTGCACTCTTCTCCCGGCCTTCCCTGCTCTTCTGTCCTCCATCTTCCTGTAGCCTGTGTTTATGTACTGAGGCAGAGAGCAGCAGTGGCATCACCATCATTTTGATGAAGGATGGAGTCATCATCAGCCAAGTCCCATAGCTGCGGCCCCACTATGATTGGAAGAAGGGGAGGTGCTATGTTACTATGACAACCACATCAAATTGGTCAGAAAGAGTCCAGTCAAGGCAAAAAAGGGCAGGGTGTATATCATGAAACATATGCATAATAATGGATTTTAGCCGTAATGGCATAAAGAGACTTGTCACTGACACTTGAACCCTAAAGAAAATTTAATAATTAAACTGCTTTTTTCATTTCAATGCTATTATAATAACCTATTACTTCTTGGCAAATTAATCTGGCAAATGATTCTCATCCTCTAATGAAGGTGAGAAAACAACCATGGATGTATATTATTATTTTCTTTTAATGTGTAGCCCTTCCTTTTCTCGATGCCAACATGCTATATAATTGACTGAGGCTGAAGCTGGGATAATGAAAATAGTAAAGTAACTGCTGCTGGGTAAGTGCCATATTTCCACCAGGAAACCATAAGTGAGTGACTGAAACGCAACAAAAACATTAGCCAAAGAAATCAACATATCAGACAATGTTAAAACAGAACTAAAAAAACCACAATGTATTTTGCAGACGCTGACATATCATCGATGCTGTGACATTACGGACTGACATGTCACACAGACGCACACAAGTATTTTCTTAGATTGTAGTTTGAGGGCTGACACATAGCTGAGCTAGCGGCTCACAACTCATTTGTCCTGACCTTTTATTCCAGGAAAAATCTATTTTCTGTTTATATGCCAGTGATAAGGAAGAACATTTGTTTGTCCTTAATACAGCACTGGTGCTTTTAAGCAGGTTAAAGGATGCACATCCCTCCCTAGCGACAACCTTCAGTTCTGCCTTATGAAGCCAATGCGGAACCATCTTAAACTTTGTATTATCTGGCTCATTCTCTTAATAAACATTGTATTCATGAGTTTCTTGTCTCAATCGCTAAAATTCTTCTCCAATACGCCGTGAGGTTTATTTCGCAGACAATTGTTTGTTTTAGAATCAGGCAGATCATGCTTTAGGGCGGACCTACTTTAATTGGCAGGTCGCTGGCTGTAAGTATACTTCTTATATACAGGCTGTGACCCCACCATTGTATGTTAATATGTTAAAATTGTTAATCTATCGCAATTAAAATAATTATATATATATATATATATATACTCATACTATATACATAATATACTCGTCTATGGGACAGTGACACACTTAAACCAACATACAGAAGAGGAAACACAAGCACAGAAGTTCCAACCTCAAAGTTTTATTTTTCACCAAAATCCACTATATTTTACAGAAGGTTGCCACATCGTCCCCTAAGAAGCCAAACTAATGACATGTTGACTTCTTAGATTTAGATATATTCTAATTAGGGTCTATATCCAGACATATCATCAGGCCTTCTGAATCCATGTTATGTATTCTCTCTCTTTACAAGAGACTGTTGTGAGTGTTATCCAAGAGGACCTTCAGATGCATACAGGAGGTTTGAGCCGCGTAAACATTTCTGCAGAGATGCTAAAAGATCACAAATGCAAGCCTCCCTCATAGAAGAGCAACTTTGTATTATCAGTGCATCCCTCCACGTCTGTATTTATACCCTTCTCACTTACTTCCACTTCCCAATTTATATGTAAATGGCTTCTTCTTTAAACAATGCACTATCCTTTGGTGGCAAAGACCCAAAAACGTCTAATAAAACCCTGAGCCCTCATTGAGAGCAGCCATGTGAGTCATTGCAATTATGTACTGTGGCCTAGTGAAAACACCTAATGACACCTACGGGTGGGCATTTTCTATCATCCGTGGCAGTTAAGGACTAAAAATGTCATGTGATGTAACAACAAAACCTAGACAGACCACCGAGTTGCGAGTGAAATTTGGCTGTTGGACAATCGTGGCCTCAACAGATGAAGATGCTGTTTCTTCTTCTACCTACAAAATCCACCGACTTTATTCACCCATCCATCATCCGTAAGAGCCCAATTTATTGATAATATTCAGAAAACATTTGTCTCAATTAACGTATTGCCATTTGGTAGCTTTGTAACATCACGCTTCTATTAAACACATTTCTTATATTTCATAAATTGGAAAACAAAACAGGGCTAGAATTTTCTATCACCATTGCTTTTTTAAAATTTTTCCCTTACAGTAATGTTAGTATTTGATGTTCAAAAAGTCTCACAACTTCCCACTCCTTGCTGTTTTAATCAAGGAGTGGGAATGATATTAATCTTGTTTAAGTTGCAATTGAGATAAGGCTGAAGTTATGAAATTCATTTTGTGATTGGGGGTTTATAGCCCTCATTTACGTGATCAAATCACCTTGACTAAAGATCCGTCCAAAAAAAAGAATCTGCATGAGGTTGCACAATTTAAAACCTTATTTGCACACTATTTGAATAATTGCCTGAAGAACAGGGAATACAGACTGTTACGGTCCACAGTGCATTAAACGATGTTGAGAGGGTCTGCTGCGGTGTTGAGCTAACACAATTTATTCCCAGTGCCTCTGCTGCTTTGCTATGCTGGATTAATTTTCTGCTTTCACTGCTCTGCCTCTATCCATTTGAAAAGAGCTAAGCCAGCGTCAGAAATGCTGAGACCAGAGTCGAGCTAAGCTCAGCGTTCTGTCTTCTTCCACTGTACACGCACATGCAAGGGCACTACCACACACGCCCCACACCTGCTTGTCTCTGCTGTGTGTGTGTGTGTGTGTGTGTGTTGCTCAAATTCAGAAAGGGATTCATGTTTTGGCAGCTGGCCCTCTTGATCAGTTCAGTTTGCAACGGCCGCCTCCCGTCCACTTCCTTCGGCACTAAAACATCCTCAGCATCATTTCACCTGCATGTGCCTCTTCACGCAGCACCCGTTCATGAGAGCAGACAATGAATTGGGCAGATGGAGAGAGGAACAAATGGAGAATGCCGGCCGAGACATCAGATGGAGAATGGAGAGTGGTGCGGCATGGGGGGGATTTGTCACGGGAACCTTTCACAAGCGAAAACGGAAACGATCAAGAGAATGGGATGCAATATGGACCAAGAAAAAAAGAGGAATAAGAAGGAGGCAGGGAAGCTCCAGATGAAGTGCACCTCTGAGAGGAGAGGCAAAAAGTTTCCTCCCATTAAGTATCAATATTATGTATATCTTCATGAATATCATCGGATTTTCTACTATTAAATAATCACGATACATTCATTTGTAATTTTATGTACGTTCCATATCTAAGAAAAGCATTTATATATAAGGATGATAGAAATAAAAATCAGGCCCTTATACTTTAGCATGACTGAACGCTGGTGGTACACTGAAATTATACAACAGCACCCCCTGTGGTTATAGTTGCTCATAGAGCTTGATAACTGTGTACCAAAGTCTTACAAAAAGCTACACAGAGAGTTAAATGCTCAGAGTTAAGTGGATTACAATTTCTTGCCCCCACTCCTCACTGAGGAAACCAGTGCTACATAGTGGCAGGTGGCCAAAGGAAGCCAATGGGGCGTCACACCACCTGCTCTGATATACGTTTTTTGTTGTCGATACACTTACGGTTTTGCATAAAAGCATTGATTGGATAGCCCTGCCAGGGAAGTTTCCACCGGCCACAAATGGTGTTACAGCATAATAGACTGAAGGGCTGAGTGAAGAAGGAATGAAATGTTTTTCAAAGTCTACATTTGAGATCTTGCATTCTGAGTATTATTAAGTATCATTCCAGCAGCTTTTCTTCCTGCCTGTGCCGTGCTGTGCACTCTTGATACGTTTTCACACCTACGATGAGCAGCTGACTGAACAGGATCTCAAGACAGACGGACCCAGACATACAGGAAAAGTGTTGTTTTTTTAGTGCTCAGGATTATTGGAAGTAGTGCAAATTACAAGAAATTTAACAGTTTTAGCTAAGAAGCGATTTACAACGCATCAAGCACAAATACAAGATTTCCTAACGTCTCAACGCCTCTTTTATCAACCGAATAAGTCAGTCAAACTCCAAATGAAGATTGAAAAGCTGCTTTATTCTTATACTTCTTGTGCTCATTTCACATGCATTCAACCTCTAGTTATGAGCCAAGTTGTTAATGTGCTGTGCTCAGCCAGTCACACAAACTTTTTTGTGAAGGACGTTTCATAAAGCAGTGCATTATTGTTATTGGAGCATCGGCGCTGTGCCCAGTTTCAAGCGCCGGATTGGGCAGAAGCAGTCATTAGATCTAAATTGAGCAACACATGAATGTGTGCATTCATCACTGGGCCACTTTAATAAACCTGACTTCAAATTGCTAACTTAGCATCCCCTTTACAATTAATTTTATTGGTTGAATGTAATTTCTAATAGAAAATGGGTGATGCTGCATTATTCGTGGTTATGTGTATGGTTTGAAACAGCTACATCTCCAATGATCCAAAAGCTCCTACAACGGGCTGCTTTTCAACATGAGACTGGGACATGTATTCATATTTCTGCCTCACTCTTTTCCAGTTGGTCAGGTTCCCGCTCCAACACTTTTCAATCATCCCACATCAACTTTGAAACAGTCTTTCGCCTGAGGCTGAAATGACTAGTGCATCTACAGCCACTGGTGGCTCCTGGTACGAGACAATCCAGTATTAAAGGAAAACCAGTGTTCAAACACATTTTTGTAAAATCTTTGTCTGCAACACACTCTGCTGGAACACATTTTTTTTAGTGCGAGCCTGAGAAGACGGTATTACTACTTTCTTTGAAAACATATTAACGTGTAACATCAAAACTGATTTTGATGCAAAAGCTTTTCCGTCATAGTCCCTTATTATCATGCAAGACAAATCACTCTGGGGATCTCAAGAGATTATGGAAGAATCGCAAGTACTCATTTCACACAAATCTCATCACGTAAATAATGTTTTTTGTCAATTAAGTCAGAGAACGGCAACGTAGCAGATAAAAGGGTTAGCATAGATCCTGCAATATCATCAGTAGTATCAGAACTGGGTAGTATTTCTGTATTGAAAGAAAAGCAAAGAATGACAAAGAAGGCTTTTATTCATGGAAAGGCATTTTCTCTCTTGTCTTGACTCGCTTTGGTATGCGCTTCATTACCCGATGGTGCAAAAGTAAACAGAATATGTTCCAAAACATCCTGAAACATCCTGGAATCAGTCAAGCATGGATCTTTACACTTAAAGACCCATAGTTTCTATACTGTAATAATACTATAGTGTATTTGTTGCTGTTAAATGTTGTATTTCGAGGTGTTTTTTATTCTTATCGTACATGCCAACCGAATGGGAGAGCGCCGCTCCCGTTATGTATTCAGTCAAACGCAGTTAACTGCGCGGCTCGTCTGCCCCTCGCGCTTTGATCTTCCCTTGACATTCTCTCAGTCTCAACCCCGTTTTTCATCGCTGCACATTAGCTAACAAAAGGGAGCGAAGAGAGGATAGATATCTCCCTGAGAATGGAGAGAACTCCACCCAGGGACTTCAAAGCAGGCTTTGAAGTTGTGCAGGAAACAGCAGCACCCGCAGAAGACCGTCTGTCCTGCTGCGTCATTATCTCTCGACTGCTATTCGGTCTACATAGTTATTGGACGAGGTGTGACTCCTCAGTAGTTTTTTCCGCAGATTGATTCGTTTCCTCGTTAGAAACTAACAGCTTTCAAATGCAGCACCGTCTCTAAATCTGTCAAAGTCAAGGGACATACTATAAAACAATAGGATTTCTTTTTTTTTTTATTCTTCGCCAAGGAGCTTATAATAAACATTTTAAAAAAGGAAAATTTCGGTCGGCGAGTGATTCCGCCCCGTTTTTCCAGTTGAGAAATATCTTTGTCCAGACGTTCACGGTCCGGGGCAACCCAGATGAATGACTTTGGCGCTCACCTCACTTTTCCTCCAGTCAACATTAGCTTCAAATTTGTGGTTTTGGTTGCAAAAACACCATTTATCACCATAAAACGAGAACTGTCATGAGTTTTTTTTGTCATTGAATTGACTTATTATTACCAAATACTAAGCAAATTACGTTCTAATTAGTCTGAGCAGGTTTTGGGCAGTACAGTAGAGTTGGGAGAATGCCTGTATTGTTAAACAACAACCTCATTAATACATCCTTTTGGTAACTAGCCTGGTTCTTTGGCCTCTGCTTGAAAAATGGGAATACCCATGATAAAAAAGTGTTTTTACTCTGGAACTATCTGTTAAGGCTCGCTTGAGTTGTGTTTGGGGCATGTTCAAACAGCTTCGATATGCTTGTAGCTCAGTCTCAGGTGTTTCCAGGGACATGTGGCATTATTATATCTACACGTTTTCTTTTTCAAGCTTTATGGTCTAATTATCTGGTCGACGCGATTGTCCCAAATGGGCACACTGGCAGATTATTGCAGATGCATATTTACTACATGGTACATGTTAATGCCAGCAGAAACAATATTTTCAATACTTTGGTGATATGTGTGGTTTTGTTCCGCCTCTGTAAAAGAAGAAATGTGAAAAACGACACGGACACAATGCAGCTTAGTCTTGACCAGTATTGTAATGTACATGAAAAGCATAATAACATGTTTATACACTCAGTATCACACCCAAACCTGTCCTTGTCTCTTCAAGAAATTATACAATTAAGACAAATACAATTTTATCAGCTATAACTCCCCATTACTCAAATGACCTTTAAAGTGAGTTACCACAATGTCAAAATATGTCTACAACAACGCAAAACAATATGGGAAAACAACCCTGAAAAAGTACACCCAATACAACAAGCCATTCAACCACAAAATAGATTGACCTTTACTCTGCAAAGTGTACAGGACAATAACCAGCACAATAGTAGCTATTATGTAATGCCGTAGTGCTTACACAACCTCCTTTTCTTTAACTTACAAAATAATACACTTCTACCTTCCTTATAATATAAAACAAATACACACAGAGAACCCGGTTCTTGCGGTTCTCCACTCCGTCCCGCTTTAGTCCCCGCCCACGTGCTACACCATGTACGCTACCGCTAGCATGCAGGCTATGCTACATGAACACGTTTAAACTGCCAACTTGCCTTCACAAACGATTACATCACCAACATTCACTCCCGCATGTTCCCTGCAGTATTAAACACATATATACATTGATCAAACACCATGCAACACTCATTCTTATCTGTAAAAGAGGAAATTGAAAGTGAAAAACGACACGGACACGATGCAGCTTAGTCGTGACCAGCATTGTAATGGCCGAACGTAAGCCACACGCTCCGTCTACAGGCTGAACGATCGTCAACAGATCGTCAGAGTGAGGCATTACCAGCCACTCGCAAACTAATACTTAAAACTTAGTGAAACGTATGTACAATTTAACCTTTTAAAGAATATTTTTAACTTATATTAACCCATTTAGTCATTTTTTGTATCATCCTTACAGTTTCGAGTCTGTTATTTCACTCCATGTCTCCCTTTCAACAGGCATTTAAATCATGACACTGGAGATGACAGTGATGGTGACTACCAAGCAGTTGTTTATGCTCTGCTGTATTATTCACCCGGGCATTTATATGTTTCTTCAATGAGATAGTTGCATATCTCCAATATCTAATGTTTCATTTTAATATATTTTTTATCTGTTTTATGCGGTAGAGCAGTTGTGTTGGGGGTGCCTCCATTTTTCTCACACCAAACAGAAACTCATACAACCTTTGGGCCACACAAAAACAGATCCAACACCCAGGTACCACAGGGCTTTGAGTAACCTTTGCTGTTGCTCTGCGAATGTTTAAGGCTTTTGTTTGAAGTAAAGCTGGAAAATAGCTGAGGTGTCTCCATAAACTAAACCCAGAGGACCACTTTCTTTGTATCTCGTTCCACCTCTTTCTCTCTCCTCCTTCCTCTCGCTCTCAGCCGAAGCAATAGGGCAGATATTGATTACCTCTGTGAGTGTTTCAATACCTCGGAATCATATTCATCTCACCTTCTTCTCTCTGAGTTCCACATATGCCGGTTTTATCATCAGCATCACCCAAGGCAATCCATCTCACGCAGGGAGGTTTTTCTTCTTCACAAAAAAGGGAACTCTTTGGAGGTTTATTCTTAAAAAAAACATTCTAAAGTAAATTACTATCATCATCACAGCCGAAAACCTCAATGGCATTTTTACAGCCTTTAAATAAAAAGTTAATTCATTTGGAAAATGATTATTGAGTCTGCGGAGCTAGAGGCAGCACTGCCAAAGCCTCGCAACAAACAGAAAAGCAACGCAACAAAGACACAATGTGATAACCTGATGATGCAACGTACCCCTTTATCAATAACAGTATACATATCACATAAATGTCGAAATCAGATTATTTATTAGTGCCAACATCTACTCAATCTATCCAATAAAGATAAATGCAGGAAAGATTTTGTGTGTTTGAAGCCATCTATTAAATATGGTGGGACCAAGAAAACCTGGTAGACCTTCTCAACAAGGCATAAACCCAGATAATTAGTTAGGATTTCTTGTTCCAAGTCTCTTTTTCACTCAGACAGCTTAGTGTTGATAAATCATCCTAATTAGGACAGCACCAAAACGCAATCTGTTTTCAATTGTTGCCTGAAGAAAATCAGGGTTGATAGGTTGAAATAATGCAATGAGAGGACTGGGTAGAGGTGTTGTGGACAAGCAGTCGACTTCAGACCATCATTCCACAGTGAATTCCTGTATATTTAATCTAGAGGGTCATACTACAGGTATTATGGTATCTTCTTAGCATAAATTCTGCCCAGTTAACCATAAGTGTCTAAATTATTTTGAAGAAAAAAAAATGCAGTTTAATTTTTCATTTTATATATTTCAATTTCTTTAACCTGACGTTTTTTTTTTAATTTCCTTCAGTTTCAGCTGTTTTTCAAATCAACCAGCAGACTGTCTAAGACCATTAAATGAAAAACATCTTCATCAATCATTATGCTAATCGGATGGAACTCATCAATCAGAAGCATGGGACATTATTTATATAGGACAATAACTCTGATAATTAGCAGAAGGTGAACAGCTCCTCCTTGAAAAGTATCACAGTCTTTAAGATTTAAGAAGAGTGAATTATCATGATAAAGGGACGACATGTTCTCATCTTGCTGGCTGGTTGGAAATGTGTCTTCTAAGAAGAAAACTCCCAAAACAAACTGACAACAAACAACTTCCTCAATCGGCAAATCATGTCCTAGCTTTTTATTCTCAACCTTGGTCTGTGTTGCACACACGGAAGCTGACCAGATGGGGACTGGCAGTCTGCGTTTTCATTTATGTACGCAAGTAAAAATATTTCCACTTTGGCCTTGACGAAGGGCTAAATAGATTATAAACCTTCAGAAATAGACCAAAGATGCACTGAAAATAATCAGATACGTATTCTGGATGGTTGCCGCTGCACTTTTGCAAGTGTGTTTTTAATTCCTCTTGACCTCTCGTCCGAGTGGAATAACGGACCATTTTGCATTCCCGGACCATCACCTTGAGTAATGCTGTCCAAGTGTTAACACAGGGGCAATGGGTACCAAGGCTGAAGCCTAAACAAAACTTGTCACCTCCCTTTCAGACCATACAATCGGGCTGCTCTTGAATGACACAGCAGCCTTTTGAAAAGGCCTCGGGTGTCACCTCTTTTCTGGTTTTAGCTCATATTTTGAGTCTTCCATGAATAAATAATGCGAGGCTTTCATGACGTTGACAGCGAGGAGTCAAGCCCCGGTTGAGGGGAGAATGGAAAGAGTGCATGTATGTGTGCTTTAGAGAGATACAGAGCAGGAATGTTCGAATGTGCGCGTGTTTGGTGGCAGCTGGACCGGCTGTATAATTGATGTGCTGTTAGCACTCCCAGGGAGTTGCAGTGTCATTGGAGTTTGCAAGGAGATTAACAGACCCACAAAAGCAAACTAGGGAGACGGGAAAAAAGGGCTCTGAGCGTATCGCTCATCAGAAATCCCTCTGCCTCAGAGATGAGCCGTCAATTATAGACCAAAAATGGATTACGTACCTTTATTTGAGACGTCTCTCTGGGTTTGAATTATTGATTTGTTTGGATTTTGTTTAAAGGCCAGCTTCTTTGGTACAGTTTCACACCACACGCGTAATCGCTTCCCTTATGATGGCACAGTTGGCACAGCTCTGAGATGGGTGACCATTTGGAGTTGTGTGCCTACCGCTCCTTTTTTTTACTAAACCAAATCGGAGCTGGATAGAGCACCACAGAGAGCACCACAGAATCCACCTGATTCCTTTACAAATGTCAAATATTTTCATTTCAACTTAAACTACATGAAAATAGGCTTGAATGCATGCAAATGATTTAGATTTTCTGTATTCCTTTGGTGGTAAATATATTGAGCGGATAAATAAAATACCCCCATTTACCACTGAACAGTGTAGCTGCTGCATTTCACAACAGTGGTGGGAGCCTGCAGGCCGTGCTAGCATGCGTGGCTGAGCTTCAGCGTAGCGGTGCTTTGCGCCACATACTGACGTCAGTATTCTAACATGTTCACAATGACAATCGCAATGCTGGTGTTTAGAAAGTATAACGTTCACCATGTCATGTAAAACACAAACCACAACTGCAGTAAATGAGAACAGCATTATCATCATCATATCACAGAAAAAGTCGGTCAGGTTCTTTATCCGGGAATCATGGACATCTGTAAAATATTTAATGCCAATCAGGTAAGTTGTGTATTATGATGGAAAAATTTGCACAGACAATCGTAGAATAAGAAATGAAGGCTCTGAATCAAGTATGTATTTTGTCTGTTTATTTCCTTGCAAGGGAAAGAGGTCACCACAGCTACGTGCTCCGCAGACTGTCATGAACTCTCTCCGTCCTTGATCAAGCCAAGACGTTCTTATAGTTTAGTTCAGTCACAGGTGACGTCAACAGGAGAACATACTGTGTGGGGCACATCAGTTCGTCAGCAGAACAAAACAAACTTGTTTGAGTCTCTATCGCCAGGACACCGGGAACATACTATCAGAATGTCCTGCGTCAGTGCTTATCCCATCTCAGCACTTGCAATTAATCAACTGGTTATACAATGAGGCATCAGAAAGAGAGTAACATATAGTTTTTCCATTACAGTATCATTAGTATTTCAGTGTTGACAAAAATGGATCGGGTTGCCGTTCTGTTGTTGTGAGGAGGCGGATCTGCACAAGGACACTGTCAATGACCTTCAAACACAATCTGTGTATCTGATGAAAGACTATCAGTGCTAGTTCACAACTGACCTTCTTAACTGGAAGTTTAAAGCTCAGAGGTTTCTCAGCACTGTTCAGTTTGGGGCCACCTTCAGCCAGTTGATGGAAAAGGCAGATCTGAGCCTCCTGCCGGTTGCAGGACCAAGAAAGCGGTGAAGAAGGAAAGACGTTAGAAGGAGTGGTTCAGTCCTGGGAGTCCGCCCTGAACCCACATTAAAGACACACGATGGCAGACCGCACCAGCCTTGAAGATCAAACAGAGCGAAGATGCAAGCTGGGAACCTAGACGGTTTTGCCGTGCCAGTACTTAATTATTGACAATTCCAGCACTGCAAGTCAGTTTGGTTAACTCGGCAAAATAAAATACACGTACATTTCTCTTTAACCCAATTAGTTTCATCAGAGCGAGATGCTCATTAATGCGGCATGATGAGCAGGCTGTGAATTAAGACCTGCAGTGAAGCTGGACGAAAGATAAGTCATTTTTACATTCTTTCAAACTACAGATAAACAAATAAATGCGACATAACGACTTTAATGGGTAGCATACTTATAGAGACTCAAACATGTATTTTGTGGTGGATGTACTTAGTGTAAAAAGATACCCAGCGGCAATGCAAGTGACAAGTAATTGTTTTAAAGATTTTAAAGACCCCTGAAGTTTTGTAATTAAGGCTTTTGGGTGTCAATCAAGACCCCCCGCATTCTGCTTACTGCTTTTAAGCACTTAGGATTTCAGTTTTCTTGTGAAACAACCCCCTCTTATGAATTATTAAAGCAGCGGTGTCGCAGCCTTAGACACCATTGATACAAGTCAATTGTCTGGCATCTTTTGACTGACAGCTGACAAGTGTTTTCTTCACAGCCTCGGGTCTAAGAAGTCCACATTTCTGGGCACCGTAATCCCATAATTATCTGTGCCTGTTCGAAAGCAAATCACATCAAGGTACAAAGGGTTTTAGACGTTTGCCTTTATCCCACCAAGCAGGCACAGCACGTGGCCAGCTCATATGTCATTTCCTATGGACTGACAGCCATAATTGCAGTTTGCTTACTAAGCATTCAGGGACATGGAACTAGTCACTTTCACCACGGTTGAGTTGTTGACCAAATTAAAGTTTGAAACATATGTAGTGCTTTTATTTGCACTCAAATGATTAATCACCAATCAACAAACTGTAGGATTATGTTTTCCCAGGTGGGTGATTTTAACACATTCAGTCTGTCAGTCAGACAGCATTCATATGTTGATTTTCAATGTGTCCACAGTTAAAAAACAAATCTTGACAAAAACAAAAATCCTGACAAAATGTTTTCAAACATCATAGTTTAAGTCAATCAAAAAGTAATAATGTTAGGTTATATTCACTGGTATAGGATTTTGCAGCATATTTAATCAGTTTTAGGAGACTGCGTAGTTCAACAAGTTGCGTTTTGAAGCCATGCACAGAGGTCAGACAAATCCTTTCATCATCCGAGGATGACATATTAAATGCTGCATCTGTGGTTCAGTCTCCTACGTGTTGAATCAATACAGATACCGTGTAACGGCTGATACTGGAACCTTTGGGTTTGACTTCTACTTTTCCCATCACTGATTCATCTTGCAGAAAAAATAATATTTTCACACATAACCCATATTGACCCGTCAGCGCGGTTCAATATCTGAGAGACACAGGGAAATGGATATTATTCTTTTATATATCATACAATTGGAAGCATTCATTGTAGTGTGATGTCCAAAAACTGTACAGTGCTGAGTTCATGAGTCTTGTGTTGACTTTTCAATCATTGTGGCAAGATAACTCAGTTATGCTAACCACATGCTTGTTGATACAGTATTAGAGCTGTCAACGCCCTGACTTCTATTACATATTATTAAGTTTTATAAACGTCGTCATGTTGTACAATGTAAAATTGCAGAAGATATATAGCTGAGGTCACCGATGGCCGACTGCAGTCCGGATCCCGGCCCAGCGCTCGTATGTGTGGGCTTCAGTGGAGTCACGGCAGTGCAGCACACATTTTTCTTCAAATTCTATTTTCTCGCTAAAGAAGTAAGAAAAATAAAAAATGTACAAGAACCTTTTAAGCTGTCACATCTTAGTGACCTCCGTCCATGGCAAAGTGTTTACCCTGCATCTGCATCAGCTTAACCTTGTCAGTCTGCGGGCTGATTACAGACTCTGCTTATTCCATACATTACTAGTGCACGCAGATGGAGAATGTTCTGCAAACTCATTCAGGCATAACTAATCACTTTTGCAGATTGGTTCCCGATTTTGACAGGTAGCTCTGGTGACTGGAGTGTATGATTATGTGCATAAATATCAGTGTTTGCACAGTTTGCCATTGTCCTAACTTATCTAAAAAAAAAAAAGACTCAGAGGCAAGGTCATGACATTAACCCTCATTTTTCCCCACCTGCTGGACATGTGTTTTAAGTTTAAAACATTACGAGTATTCTGAAATAACTTTTTTCCCCCCTTGAGCAAACCTCTTAGGAAGTTTAGTGCTTGCCACTGCATTTCAGAAAAATAATACAAGCAATTATATTAATATATCAATTAAATACTAAATACATTATGAGAATTGAGTATTGTTTGGAGAGTTGATTTAATTAGTCTTACATAATTGAGGGTAATTTTGTTCTGACTATTTCTTATTAAAAGGAAAAAAGGGGGGGGGGATTTGTCTACACCTCAGTTTCTGCCTGCAGTGACGACCCTTTGGTGTAACATTAACACATTGACATATTCTTGATTATATGTGGGCAGAATGTGAAACAAAACGGACAATAACTAGAACATGTTGGTGGGTGTGACATTTATTGAACAAAATCAGGGTCTCAAAGGCCAAAATGCAAAGTGCAATATAAATGAGTCATGGTAACAAACAGTCACATGATCTTGCTCATGATCGTTATTTCTCATACTGCCGAACAATGCGTCACTACTAGGGGTGTAACGATCCAGCTATTACATCGATGTATCGATTTATATTCCTCCGATCCAACTACATCGATCTGTGCTCGGCGAGTTGGCCTTATGGACGACATAGATCGATCTAACATTGTTTTAAAATGTAATAAATCGATAGTATCAATACTAGGTAATAACCCATTGGATTTAAGCACGTCAGACTTTTTTCTTAGCACTTATAATGATAAAGGCTGTCACGGACTGAGCCGTGACGTGCTCACTCAGTATGCAGGGAACCCACCGCCGTCCCGAGCCCCGATTCAACTTCTGGGTTTCACGGGCTAAGCCAAAGGGATGTTCCAAAAGGGTTGAAATAGAGGGGTTTTGCAGGGGTTGGTAGGGGGATTTTTTGTGTATCTCACTAATACAGGTTTTTTTCTGCTACACTGCTACAGCAGAGTTTGCACTTTATTCAAGAAACAACAGGAATCTAGGAAATTTATTTTAGTCACACTGGTTGATTTTGAGGCAAAAAAGTTACTGAATCGATTTCAAGTCACTGAATCGTTTCGGATTGTATCGTTCTAAATGAACCAATATCGTCCATGAATCGTATCGACAACCACGAATCGTGATACAAATTGAATCGTTTTTCAAACGATTCGTTACACCCCTAATATTTACGGCAATATTAAGTTTCTTGCCAGCTGAAAAAGTGCGAGCACCGCTGTCGCAGAGGGTTTTTTCCGAGTGCCTCGGTTTATCCCTGCTAATCAATGCAAAAAAAAATGTGTGGCTGCCACTGCTCTGTGCAATATTATATTTATAATTTACATTTTCTCCGAGTGCTTCGGTTTATCCTTGCTTCATAAAAGCAAAAAAGACATTTTGTATGACTGCTGCTGCCCAAATACATTGACCCCTGTCTAACCTGTCCTAGAGGGTTTTCTAGGAAAAAAGAGAAAAAAAGAGGGTTTTCTAAGAAAAAAGGGTGTGAGGTGCCATCCGGGTGTGGGATGCTCACAAGTCCCCGGCTGGTGCTGCACTCATTCTAGCTTTTAGCGCCGGAAGAAAAAAACGGAAATCCCACAAACGTCATGAACGATGTGAATGACTGAGATGGTGTGAGATCCAATGCTGTTTACATGTACAGGGACTCCCTTTTCTCTAGACTACTGAAATGAGATGCACAACGTTTTGTGGCTACAACTATTTTGTGCTGAAAGGCAGCTATTTACTTATTATTTATAATGTCACTGGTCACCGTACTATAAAAGCAATAAGGTACTTGAGGCATTGCTTCATCTTCAATAATAAAATGGTTCGAGGGTTGCCTACAGCCTCTCATACCTTATTGCTTAAGTATAGAAAGACACTCCCCTTAGTCATTTTTCAAAATTAGTTAAAACATTATGAGTCTTACAAAATGATAAGAGATTATCTCATACGTCACATTGCATAACGTTACCATGGTTACCAAACAAAGCTGTGTTTGGTTACCGTAGTTACCAAAGAACTCCTAGGAGCTAATAAAATGCTTTGATCTGACCACTGATCTAACATTTGGGCCATTTACAGCTCAATCATCGATAAGAAAGACAGCTTTCTGTTGAGTACAGGAACATTGTTCAGTTCAGGACATAACAGATAGTAGAATTTGTGTGAACAAGTGAATTTAAAGAAAAGAAATGGGAGCCCTAATTTCTTATCTTAAGGGTAGCGTGCCAGCGGCATCCGACGTTGTCATCGAGGAAGAGCAGTATGGCAATTATGACGATATTTTGGAGGACATTAGAGAGGATAGATCAGACATTGACTTAGAACTTGACATTCCGGTCAGGGCAAATGACTGTAGCGAAGATGATGACAGTTGTTCATTGGACAGTTCGGAATGTGACAATTTGCCTGCTACGGAAGTAAAAGACTCCTCAGAAGCTGACGTTGAACTGTTAAAAGAAATTCAGTGTAATTTTACGGCTTCATCCAACGGTAAAAATAGCGATTTTGTCAAGAAAGCGCCCCGTGAGAATTGGTTGAACTTATGTGTGATCTTGCACGACCTAAGGGAGTCTTCGGGTGCGTCTAACTTGCAAAGTCACATTCCGGCCACGTCCAAAAAATGTCTGGAAAGCACGTATTGCCCTGCTTTGGAAGAAGAAACTTCATCAGCTGACTTTAGACGGACACCCAGTCTGGAAAGCCAGTATTACACTGCTTCGGAAGGAGAAACTCCTTTAGAAGCTGATTTTAGACGGACACCCAGTCTGGAAAGCCAGTATTACACTGCTTCGGAAGGAGAAACTCCTTTAGAAGCTGATTTTAGACGGACACCCAGTCTGGAAAGCCAGGATTGCACTGGTTCGGAAGGAGAAACTCCTTTAGAAGCTGATTTTAGACGGACACCAGAACTTGAGGGCAACATTTCGAATTCAGAGTTGCCCGCCGTTATGGAAAGGGTCACAACCACCACGGACCCTATTCAGTCAGAAGCAGCTCCTATCCTAGAGGTGCAAGCTGAGACCGACACACAAAATCGGTGGGACGAATTAGGCTGCAGGACCGTGGTGGAGAAGCTAGTCAGACGGATAACAGGGGATTCAATAGCAGCTAACCGCCACAAAGTCACCGTTGATTCACTGACGCAGGAGGTCCTCGAAAAGATCCAACATATTGATGTTGCCGTGGAGGCACGGAGAGACAACATCAAGAAAGCTGACTTGAAAACCTACAAGGAATTGCGGAGGATGTTTGGCTGTAATAGTACACTGGCGGCGGTTATGAAATTACATTTGGAGCAGATTCATAAGCACGTCAGCGACACCTTGGTGAAGCACATGATAAAGCCAAAGAAACGCAGCGCGTTCAAAAGATTCTTCAGTGCCGTGGCAAAACCGCTCATCGGCTGTAGCAGACCTGCCTCACAAGATTAAGAGGGTTGTTGTGGAGCAAAAATTACGTCGATCGCGTGCCATCGAACCGAAAATGTGACACATGTAACCGCGGACGAGGAACGAAGACTACTGCTGCCCAAATACATTGACCACCCCGTCTAACCTGTCCTAGAGGGTTTTCTCCGAGTGACTCGGTTTATCCCTGCTAATCGATGCAAAAAAACAAGACATTTTGTATGACTGCTGCTGCCCAAATACATTGACCACCCCTGTCTAACCTGTCCTAGAGGGTTTTCTCCGAGTGACTCGGTTTATCCCTGCTAATCAATGCAAAAAAAACAAGACATTTTGTATGACTGCTGCTGCCCAAATACATTGACCAACCCTGTCTAACCTGTCCTAGAGGGTTTTCTCCGAGTGACTCGGTTTATCCCTGCTAATCGATGCAAAAAAAACAAGACATTTTGTATGACTGCTGCTGCCCAAATACATTGACCACCCCTGTCTAACCTGTCCTAGAGGGTTTTCTCCGAGTGCCTCGGTTTATCCCTGCTAATCAATGCAAAAAAAACAAGACATTTTGTATGACTGCTGCTGCCCAAATACATTGACCACCCCTGTCTAACCTGTCCTAGAGGGTTTTCTCCGAGTGCCTCGGTTTATCCCTGCTAATCAATGCAAAAAAAACAAGACATTTTGTATGACTGCTGCTGCCCAAATACATTGACCAACCCTGTCTAACCTGTCCTAGAGGGTTTTCTCCGAGTGACTCGGTTTATCCCTGCTAATCAATGCAAAAAAAACAAGACATTTTGTATGACTGCTGCTGCCCAAATACATTGACCAACCCTGTCTAACCTGTCCTAGAGGGTTTTCTCCGAGTGACTCGGTTTATCCCTGCTAATCGATGCAAAAAAAACAAGACATTTTGTATGACTGCTGCTGCCCAAATACATTGACCACCCCTGTCTAACCTGTCCTAGAGGGTTTTCTCCGAGTGCCTCGGTTTATCCCTGCTAATCAATGCAAAAAAAACAAGACATTTTGTATGACTGCTGCTGCCCAAATACATTGACCACCCCTGTCTAACCTGTCCTAGAGGGTTTTCTCCGAGTGCCTCGGTTTATCCCTGCTAATCAATGCAAAAAAAACAAGACATTTTGTATGACTGCTGCTGCCCAAATACATTGACCAACCCTGTCTAACCTGTCCTAGAGGGTTTTCTCCGAGTGCCTCGGTTTATCCCTGCTAATCAATGCAAAAAAAACAAGACATTTTGTATGACTGCTGCTGCCCAAATACATTGACCAACCCCGTCTAACCTGTCCTAGAGGGTTTTCTCCGAGTGACTCGGTTTATCCCTGCTAATCAATGCAAAAAAACCAAGACATTTTGTATGACTGCTGCTGCCCAAATACATTGACCACCCCTGTCTAACCTGTCCTAGAGGGTTTTCTCCGAGTGCCTCGGTTTATCCCTGCTAATCAATGCAAAAAAAACAAGACATTTTGTATGACTGCTGCTGCCCAAATACATTGACCACCCCTGTCTAACCTGTCCTAGAGGGTTTTCTCCGAGTGCCTCGGTTTATCCCTGCTAATCAATGCAAAAAAAACAAGACATTTTGTATGACTGCTGCTGCCCAAATACATTGACCAACCCTGTCTAACCTGTCCTAGAGGGTTTTCTCCGAGTGACTCGGTTTATCCCTGCTAATCGATGCAAAAAAAACAAGACATTTTGTATGACTGCTGCTGCCCAAATACATTGACCACCCCTGTCTAACCTGTCCTAGAGGGTTTTCTCCGAGTGCCTCGGTTTATCCCTGCTAATCAATGCAAAAAAAACAAGACATTTTGTATGACTGCTGCTGCCCAAATACATTGACCACCCCTGTCTAACCTGTCCTAGAGGGTTTTCTCCGAGTGCCTCGGTTTATCCCTGCTAATCAATGCAAAAAAAACAAGACATTTTGTATGACTGCTGCTGCCCAAATACATTGACCAACCCTGTCTAACCTGTCCTAGAGGGTTTTCTCCGAGTGCCTCGGTTTATCCCTGCTAATCAATGCAAAAAAAACAAGACATTTTGTATGACTGCTGCTGCCCAAATACATTGACCAACCCTGTCTAACCTGTCCTAGAGGGTTTTCTCCGAGTGACTCGGTTTATCCCTGCTAATCGATGCAAAAAAAACAAGACATTTTGTATGACTGCTGCTGCCCAAATACATTGACCACCCCTGTCTAACCTGTCCTAGAGGGTTTTCTCCGAGTGCCTCGGTTTATCCCTGCTAATCAATGCAAAAAAAACAAGACATTTTGTATGACTGCTGCTGCCCAAATACATTGACCACCCCTGTCTAACCTGTCCTAGAGGGTTTTCTCCGAGTGCCTCGGTTTATCCCTGCTAATCAATGCAAAAAAAACAAGACATTTTGTATGACTGCTGCTGCCCAAATACATTGACCAACCCTGTCTAACCTGTCCTAGAGGGTTTTCTCCGAGTGACTCGGTTTATCCCTGCTAATCGATGCAAAAAAAAGAAGACATTTTGTATGACTGCTGCTGCCCAAATACATTGACCACCCCTGTCTAACCTGTCCTAGAGGGTTTTCTCCGAGTGCCTCGGTTTATCCCTGCTAATCGATGCAAAAAAACAAGACATTTTGTATGACTGCTGCTGCCCAAATACATTGACCACCCCTGTCTAACCTGTCCTAGAGGGTTTTCTCCGAGTGCCTCGGTTTATCCTTGCTAATCAATGCAAAAAAAACAAGACATTTTGTATGACTGCTGCTGCCCAAATACATTGACCACCCCTGTCTAACCTGTCCTAGAGGGTTTTCTCCGAGTGCCTCGGTTTATCCCTGCTAATCAATGCAAAAAAAACAAGACATTTTGTATGACTGCTGCTGCCCAAATACATTGACCACCCCTGTCTAACCTGTCCTAGAGGGTTTTCTCCGAGTGCCTCGGTTTATCCCTGCTAATCAATGCAAAAAAAACAAGACATTTTGTATGACTGCTGCTGCCCAAATACATTGACCAACCCTGTCTAACCTGTCCTAGAGGGTTTTCTCCGAGTGACTCGGTTTATCCCTGCTAATCGATGCAAAAAAAACAAGACATTTTGTAGGACTGCTGCTGCCCAAATACATTGACCACCCCTGTCTAACCTGTCCTAGAGGGTTTTCTCCGAGTGCCTCGGTTTATCCCTGCTAATCAATGCAAAAAAAACAAGACATTTTGTATGACTGCTGCTGCCCAAATACATTGACCAACCCTGTCTAACCTGTCCTAGAGGGTTTTCTCCGAGTGACTCGGTTTATCCCTGCTAATCGATGCAAAAAAAACAAGACATTTTGTATGACTGCTGCTGCCCAAATACATTGACCACCCCTGTCTAACCTGTCCTAGAGGGTTTTCTCCGAGTGCCTCGGTTTATCCCTGCTAATCAATGCAAAAAAAAAGGGTGTGAGGTGCCATCCGGGTGTGGGATGCTCACATGTCCCCGGCTGGTGCTGCTACATTGAAGTTTAATAGTAATATTGGTTTCATCTGTAGTAACAACATCTGTAGTAATGGTAGTTACAATAGTAATAGCAGGAGCTGCAATAGTGGTAGTTTTACTAGTAATGAGATTGTCGTAAAAGGTTTTCTCCGAGTGCTTCGGTTTATCCTTGCTAATCAATGCAAAAGAAAAGACAAAAAAACGTGTGGCTGCTACTGCTCTGTGACATTGCAATATTTATATAATATTGACGGCATTATTATAAGTTTCTTGCCAGCTGGAAAAGTGCAAGCACCGCTGTCGCAGAGGGTTTTTTCCGAGTGCCTCGGTTTATCCTTGCTAATCAATGCAAAAAAAACAAGACATTTTGTATGACTGCTGCTGCCCAAATACATTGACCACCCCTGTCTAACCTGTCCTAGAGGGTTTTCTCCGAGTGCCTCGGTTTATCCCTGCTAATCAATGCAAAAAAAAAAGACAAAAAAATGTGTGGCTGCTACTGCTCTGTGCAATATTAAGTTTATATTTTATATTTTCTCCGAGTGCTTCGGTTTATCCTTGCTTCATAAAAGCAAAAAAATCAAGACATTTTGTATGTGTCACGAATCGTGCGGCTCGTACGCTGACAGAAGACGCAAATGCAGGATTTATATAATATTGACTAGGCTTGTAATGATCCATCTATTACATCGATGTATCGATTTTTATTCCTCCGATCCAACTACATCGATCTGTGCTCGGCGAGTTGGCCTTATGGACGACATAGATCGATCTAACATTGTTTTAAAATATAATAAATCGATTGTATCGATACTAGGAAATAACCCATTGGATTTAAGCACGTCAGACTTTTTTCTTAGCACTTTTAATGATAAAGGCTGTCACGGACTGAGCCGTGACGTGCTCACGCAATATGCAGGGAACCCACCGCCGTCCCGAGCCCCGATTCAACTTCTGGGTTTCACGACAAAGCCGAGGGGATGTTCCACAGGGGTTGAAATAGAGGGGTTTTGCTGGGGTTGGTAGGGGGAAACCATTATTATAGGGGTGTTTTTTGTGTATCACTAATACGTTTTTTTTCTGCTACATTGCTACAGCAGTGTTTGCACTTTATTCAAATAAAATGTGAATGCATTTGCCATTCATTGTTGTTTACTTGTTTATTTATATTTATAATTAATTGATACCTGATTCCATTACAAGAAACAACAATCTAGGAAACTTCACCTGCACTGTTCAGTATCCAGGTATTTATTTCAGTCACATTGGTGGAATTTTTGGCTAAAAAGTTACTGAATCGTTTCGGATCGGATCGTTCTAAATGAACCAATATCCGTGAATCGTATCAACAACCACAAATCGTGACACAAATCGAAATGTTGTGAAATTGTTGTGAAATGAATCGTTACACCCCTAGTCACTACTATCCTAGAGGAGCTGAGTAGGGAAGCATTGAAGCTACTTTCCTTTGCATTAGAGAAACAAACAGCTCTTATCATGGCGGCTACCCACACTGCTTCCCGGTCATTTCACTCAGTTAGAAGCCTTCTGGAGTAAATTTGACCATTTGAATCCAGCCATAGACCACAGACTTTCGATAAAGGAGGCATAATTAGGTCAGGGGACGTAACATTTCTCTTGGCTCTAACCTGACAATTCAATCCAGTGGCTTTTTCATGCCCTTTGCCTGGCAGCGTAACATCTGAATGCATGAAGCAGTCTCTGCATCCTGACTGTAAATGAGGCCCAGACATTGTTGTACATCACATAAAGGCCGCAGGGAGGAGAAAGCTCAGGTATCAATTATTAAAATATATAAGGAATTTCTGAGGTGTCATATCTTTGTCTTCAGGATATGTTGCAGGTTCAATTTAAATTGAACAAAGACATCCAGGGTCTTGTTGTCACTCGACATTATCTTAACAGCATTTTCCAATATCTTCACTTGCAAAACATATAGAGGAGTTAGTGTAGGTGTGTAACAAAATGTGCCTCCCTCCACTTAGTTTATGCACTGCTGGATGAATCCTAAGGAAGGTTGACTTCTCCCAATGCCCAAGGTAATTGCAAAAGTGCAAGATGGTGTCGGTCAGCTGAACACAGAGCTGCCTAAAGCTGGTTAGTCCCACGTGGGATGAAACCATAATAGTCCACACAGGATTAACGAGGATCTGAAGTTTTGAGCAAATTGACCATTTTTTTTTAAGTACAAAGCACAGATTCCTTCTGTAATCATTATACAGCCGTATATTTTGTAACCGCGGTGTATTAACATCTGTGTTAAATCCTTCCATTTCCACGACACCTACTCACCTACACCTTATTCAATTGCCAATTTACTGTGCCCTACGGTTTTCAATTAATGTGTGGAACCAAACTGCACATTGCTAATGCAATTTCTTCTTCCATCACTCTTGTAAATGACAATTGTCTTGACACAGCAATGTGACTTAACACATGCTGCAAAGACCACGGGCAACGGCTGGCCGACATTCACCTCCCGAAATGAACACATACTGTTCATAAACATTGTTATAATGAAAATGTAGATTGAAAACAGTCACATTTTCAATCTACATTTTTTAGCAGGAGGGACACTTTTGCCTCGATCTGCTCTAAACTAAAGATTTCCCACTTGAGAGCGAGGCAACTGACAAGAAAAAAACAACATCAAATTCTGAAGTCCTTTGTTCACGAGACCGAACAATCATTCAGAGAATTAGGATTTGTACCAGTACACCAAATAATGAAGTCCATTGTTCCTGCGTTGGATAAGGGCACGCTAAGGAGGGGATTAGGATGATAAATTGGGAATAATGAAAGTGATTGTAGGATTTTAGAAAGATTGTAATACTACCCACTCTGTGTTTTTGTGTCTGCATATGTGTGTGCGTGTGTGTGTGTGTGTGTGTTTTGGGTAATCTATAAAAGCAAAGCAGTGGCTCTCCGGCAAAACCTGATTAGGTTTCAACTGAGCTCAGAAATCAAAATGAATTTAAAAAGATGCTCCTTACCATTACCTGAGGCAGAGCCATTAAGTTAAGGAATAGCTGCCCGAGCACGGTTCATCTAAAGTAAGCTGATACCGGCTTTCTATTGGCTGCCTGTGCACCGCTGCTGTGAGGGTCCGATATGTGAAGTGTTTAAGATTCAAAGCAGTTTCATGAGGAACGATGTTCATTGTCATGGTCTCTGAATGCAGGTTATTTGCTGTAGAGCTAAAGAGGAAATAACTCAGGCTTTAGTGGCAGCATCGAACATGGTAATTCCTTTTTTTGGACAGTCTCTCTTAAGCAATCAATGATTTGCTCGATTGTAGTCGAAGGCTGTAGATTTTGAAAGTTAGTCATTAGGGACTAATGGGTATTCATGTCTCTCTGCCAGTCATTCATTTTCCAAACAGAGAGCTAGGTGTGTCTGCTTGTGTGCATGCCTGAATTCACATATGAACTATGCCTTGTAAGCATGTGTGCTTTTGTGCTTTTGCATACAGTGACATATGTACATTACCTCATATCCCCACAGGAGCGGTTTTACAGAGCTATACAGTCCTTGTACGTCGAAAACAGGCTCCAGTGGGAAATGTGCTTTAAGCTATTCTCTCTTATCTTCTTTTACCCTTTATGGCGGCATGCAGGGTGACATTTCCCTTTGCTAAACTTTACCGTGGTACAAGCCAGCTGCTGCATTTAACAATAAGAAATATTTATCAAAAAAAGGTTAGAGATAACCATTAAAAGATAACGTTGTGTCATATATTTATTGAAGTTACACTATGGTTATGGTTCACTAATGGAGCACTGAACCTGTGTCAACAACCTAAGGCCTGTGCTGAGCCAAGGACCGTTTGCCTTTGGAGTTGATTTCCTTGAAAAGCAGAAACGTTAGGTCTTATTAAAATATATATTGTTTTGAAGTGAATGCCTGGATACTCAACTACTATATCAAGATTTTTTTACATCCTGTATTTCTGGACTTAATTGAACTAAATAACCCAAGGATTCATGTTCAATTGGATCAACTTCTCGAACAGTTCTCCCGCTTTTATTTCACACAGGCAATGTCATCAGCATTCATGGTAGTTTGACGTCTCCAACCAGCACCAGTGTAATCCCCAGAAGGTTTCTGTTCCAGACAAGATGTATATTCAGCTAAATGTTATGTATCTCTTCTGCAAAACAGTCCAGCTGTAAGTACCTGACCATTAGGTACAAAACGTAGCCTTTCAAATACAAATGTATTCAAATCTTCTAGTCGACAAAGTAGCAGAGGGGTTAATCCATTTGAGCAGAAATCGTATTCCTGCAAGGAGCAATAATTTATTAAGCAATTCATATTTCATTGAGGTAACTGACATCTCTACCAGGTGAATTCACCAAAGACAATATGAGACCTTCCATAATCTTGATTTTTAAAATAATTCTGAGCTAGGACATCCAATATGTATCACCTTGCCATTTCCTGTTCCCCAAGGAACCAGTTAACGGGGTGTAACGTCCAACCCACTGGATTCAGGACTGCTTGTGTATTCTTGCAGGTGTGAAAGTCTATGAGGATATTTTCTTTTCAAATGACCGACCCCGATGAACTACAATTACTTTGCCTAATAATCTCCTAAACATGCAGATTCATTCACATGCAGATTCATTTAAAAAGCACAGTTGCTCGGGATAGAATTCATTACAGCACAGCTCTGACAATTCCCAACGTCGCCACACGTCACTGAGCTGCAAGAATTTCAGTTCCAATGCCTTCAGTGGCTCTCCTGCCAGAAATGACAACAAGATCTCTCATTACCTTGAGAATAGAGCTGTGTGTTTAAACCCGTTCCAAATGCTTCCAAGGAATTTCAAAACGTCAATTTAACATCCTCATTACGTTGCTCTCTCCAGGCAGAGGGAGAGACGGAACGTGAAGGAGGCAAATAAGGGAGACTAAAGTTGAATGACAAAGAGCAGGCGTGTGATGTGGGCGTGTGTGTGGCGGGTGGGCTCGGAGCGTGGGGTGAATGTCGAGTGAGATGGAGAGTGAGAGCAAGAAAAGTTGCGCCGCAGCAAATCTGCAGTTAGCTAATGAGCCTACCAAGAGGCACATTAGTTATTTATTTCCTGAGCTTGTTTCGTTAAGAGAAGGGCACACCAATTAGCTGTGAGGGGATGACATCCCTGTAAGAGTCCTTGAGCTCGGCAACAAAAGAGCGCTGTCTGAAATACTGAACTACCTGTAGGGCTTGGTGTGAGGGGGGGAAGGGATATGGCGTTACTGCGCAACGTCCCTGAAATGGCGCGGCCAAGTGGAGCTACGTTATGTGCGAGGACAGAAACAGAAACTGGCTTGAAATCCAACAGAGGTTATGTGGACTGATGGATAGCAGGACGTTGCTGTGCATGAAACAGTGTGTGTAAGGGTGCTGTGTAAATACCAATATAAGACACACTGATAAACCTTGTGCAGACACACGCACGCACACACACACACACACACACACACACATACACATACACTCCACTCACCTTAATCCCTGGTCCCATGAATCACAGCATGAATATCTTCACTATTACGCAAACATCCAATTTTGTTAAATACGAAGCATTCATATTTCTATGTGCTGACGCACATTGAATACGCACACTTTAAAAAAGATCAAAGGCAAACACCTATAGCCACCGATGCTAGACATTCCTGTTTGTGCACCTTCATTAAAGTCACGATGTGCTCCAAACAAGAGAGGACAGAGTCTCATTTCAAACGTCGGCCCCCCTCGGATACTATTTGGAGCCGAGGCCCTTCAATCAAGGGAACAAAACAGTGTGTCCGCAGAGGTGAGTGCTAATGAGCAGCGCTTTGAATGTGGGTGAAGTCAGGCTGATTGAAATTACACTGCAGTGTCTGACCAGGCCGTAAACAGTCCTTCACTCCTCGATACACGCTGTACATCCGTGTTTTCTCCTCTGTTCGTGTTCATGTTAGGGAGATTGAAATAGTAACATTGTGTAAAAAAATCTACTATAGCTTCAAATAAGCTCCTAAGAGACCCATTTTACGTGGATCTCTAAAAACTACTTGCTGCATGTTCACTTCATAACTCCTTGTATTGTAATTCATTATTCTAACTAAAAAAGCTCATAATGAAGATCAAAGAGTGATCAGGGCTGGAGATCTGTAAAATTTGATTTATTGCTTAATTAGCTTTTAAAAATGCTTCACATCATGACCAACCACCAAGCAATCAAATGCTACTGGAAGTTAGTTAACAAAACAAGTTCAACACACCTAAGGTATCTTTAATATAGTTGGCTTCTATAACATGCATCTAGTCAGCATTAAACATCTATCCCGCAATTGCATCAGATTAGTAGTGAAGTAAAAGCAGGATGTGTGAAGTGGGGGCACACCGGCACCTTTCTTAGTTACACGCCCTGCTGTCGACAGCCTTGCACAGACCACACCTTCGTCTAAAAACACTGTCTTTTTTTTCTCATAAAAACATGTATTCTGCAATCTGTGACAACATCTGTCCACAGAAAAAACACCTGGCAAAGAACTCAAATCGGCCTTTGAAGTAGTTCCCGCGAGGTGCCTCAAAGACTACGTCTACTACAATGACACACACACCTGCACAAAGGCCTTCAGTGGGAAATCAATAGCAGCTACACACTGCTGGAGCTGGAGCTGGTAACAACTACCAACACACATCTTTTCACCGGTGATGAATGCTGCAGTTGGTTTCTCTCTGTGATGACTAGATCTTATGTTACCTTGAACAGCAGTGGTGACTATGTTATCAATACTACCAACAACAATCCATTACTCACCCCATTCCATCATGTTTTGAACTTGCATCATCAACCATTGATCCAAAAATCTTTGGCACAAAAGTGTAAAACTCCGTTTAGATTTATTGATGTAGTTACATTTTTTAATTTTTTTTAAAAAGGATTAAGCACGTTTTTCTAAACTCTGATCAGAACTGAGAACTAACAGGTTCAATCATTCCTTACAGGTGCAACCCCGTCTAAATGTTTGTGGGTCGGCCTAACCGCCCATACTTCCTGTACCCCACTCCCACCAGCATCTGAGGCTTCCTCCTGGCTGAGTACCAGCATCCCCGCCAGTTAGAAATCTTTCTCCTGAGTCTCTCCCTTCTTCTAGAACCGTTTTGTTTTTCTCTGCGGCCTCTGACCGGTGCAGACGTGTCACCGCCATCTGCTGCTGCCGGGTCCAAAGTGTCACAGCCAGCCGGTCAGCTCTGTGTGGACGCAGCTTGAAACTCTAAAACTGAAGCATTTTATCTCTCTTCTTTTAATGGTGCTGCAAGCTCTCAGTAGCTCAACTTCTTTTATTGATTTTTTTAAACATCTGTAATGCTGGATACCTGGAATAGCTCTTATTACGTTTGATTTGAGTGAACATTGAAAATATTACAAGCTCTGTGTGTACAGCATTCGTGTGGAATTTTACGCCATCTGCATGCGTGTCCTTGCGTGTGTGTATCTGCTCTTATACTTTACTCTGTCAGAGCTGTTATGGAACCTCTGCAAAACTGGCGAAAACAGAAGAAAACATTTTTTTCCAAGAATAATTTCTTGGCTTATCAGCGTCTTCTTATACAAAGAGGTCTGTTTTTTATCAAGAGGAATCCACAAGCTTCTGTGTCTTAGTAATTGCACCATGCCGTTGCAGAGCAAGTATTAGATGACGTACAGAACAAGGAATGGAGGAGAATGGACAACAGACTATTTACATGTGTGTTGATTGGTGTAAAATGTACACTATTATGCATCGGTAGCTGTGTGGCCTATGGGCTTTCCTGATAAGCCACACACTGTAATGCTTCTGTTGAGTTCTTCCTCGGAATACCACTGTTTGTTTTCACAGCAAAACCATTCAGGGGTCACGTTCTCTAGACGCCACATGCTGCGAAATAGAACTAAAACGAAAAATGCAGTTAGATTATGTTGATATTCCAGCCATCTGTAATGTTCACTCCTTCGGTTTATCCTCCACAGCGTTTGTTTTGAACCTTGTCCATCGAACTCTTTATTAACAGAGCTCTACAAAGGCATTTGCCACAGAGTATACGTTTTCATTCAAATGCTCCATCCCTTTTTAAAATGCATGAATGTCTTTAATTTAAGTGGAGAGGCAGCGAACCGCTGCAAAGCTTTAATTTCAGTTTCTTCTCCCCCCTCCCTGTTCTATCTTCGCGCACTTGTTATTCCATAGGGGCAGCCAGAAAGGGGACGAGCTTTGGGTAAAACACCCAGAAAGGGCTAACAAACGCCAGCTATAGAGCATGAAGGGGAAAGAAATGCTTACATTTGTATAAATTAGGTTGCAGCATAAAAGGCAAGGTCAGAAAACGCTGACGTTCACATCGGGTGAATGGATCTTCAAGGTGGGGAGATTTCAGTGGTATGTGGGAATTTAAATCAGATATAAGCTTTCGACATGACACATTTTATGTGGCTTCACTATCAAAATGTGCCCCGCCCTATTCCCAGTCCTTTAGAACCCTCCACCTGACAAATATGTCCAATCATTTCTTTCTGTTCTGATAAAAAAAAACAAAGGCCTTTAGAGTAAATGTAGAACAAGCTTTGAGAGATATTTGCGCATTATTTACAGTGTCTGGTGCATTGGATTAGGCGGGTAGCCCTACCAGCCCATTAATCACTGTCAGGTCGTGCGTTCTTATCTCCCTTTCTCCCATCAGCTCAGCCAAGGGAAACTACAGACATCTCCAAAGACCTTTCAATCAGTCACCTTTAAATGGCTTTTCTAATTAAATCTCATAGACGTAAATTCAGTGATGAGTTTGACCACCTCATTTCACCATCAATTTATATATGATAAAATATAGAGCTTTGTTTTTTTGTCTCCCTACTAACAGTCAACTGACCAAAAAAGAAAGGTAGGACAGCAGAGTGAGCGTGCTGTGTCACTCCAGCATGCCAAACTCAGTTAACATCAGATCGTGCTTGACGTCTGTCGGCACCAGTAACCACGACGCTCTGGCAACTCTCTCCCCCCTGCAGCGCCCCCACTAAGCCTGCCCCTCACTTGACCTGTAACACTGCTTCGGAATGTGCAGTCATAACATGTTATGTCCCAATCATAACATCTGTGGACAGAAGCATATGGGAAAGCTCTCGATGTGAACACTAATGATAGCCGAAGCAATGAAATGGAGAGGACAAGGGCCTCAGAAGAGCAATAATATGCACACTGTGATTTTTATTTCTCTCCGCCGCTCGGTTCAGCTGTTGGAGTTTTAGAGGTTTGATTTGGCCCACATAAATCGGTCTCGCCGCTTGGCAGCTGTTTTTGCATTGCCGCAAGGTCGTGTGGGAACTAAATTGCCGGGTGGGGTGGGGGGGGGGGGGGGGGGGGGGAGCAAATCTGGCTTTTGGTCTAACTTGGCTCCAAAAAGCGATAGCACCAAGACAAACAATTAAAATGGGAGGGGAGTCTGTCCTCACAGAGTGAGTGGACGAAGACGCTTTTATGGCCACCCATTCAGTGTCTTACAATTTTACCGGATAAACTTCGAATGACTGTTGACTGTTCATTTCTAACTTTGGAAGGTGCCCATGTGCAGGCTGTAAATGACGACTTTCATCTGATAGGGCTAGCATAAGTGACTCTCTCTCTGTTCAAAATAATCAACATGTTTTGCTGTTGATCGGCCCCGTTCCACTGCAAATGGGCTGGGTTCAACTGTCTGGAGATGGTTGTGTTATATTTAAATACAGATTAATCATAAGAGCCCAATTCATCACCATGACAGCTGTGAAAACATCCTGCCAAGCCCCCATCCACTCACTCCTTCCTCCTCTTCGTCTCCTCCGGTCTTTTCACACTGCCGCATAAAAAAGGAACACTTTTTGAGAATCCCCATGCATGGCTATAGAATATGTATGCCATAAGGATATAATCATATGCTAATAGTCGGGGAGCTGAGAATACAAAATTAACCAAGCTTGACAGAGGCCCGAGTGACCCCGAGAAATGTTCGGGAGGCCAGGGAAAACATCGATCATGTGACACAGGCACAGCTGAGGAGCCGGCCGGGACTCCGTCAAGATGGATGTTGGTTCGGGCAGCACATATAAATCTCCTGGAAGGTTTGAGAATATTGAAATTGAAGTTGAATTATAACAAATAACGTTGGCTGCCTCTCCTCCAGAAACATGTCGTCCATCCTCTCCCCTATTACTATCTACCTCTGTTAGATTGTGTGTGTGTGTGTGTGTGTGTGTGTGTGTGTTGGAGAAAGAGAGGGAGAGAGTCAAACTGCTGCAATGACATTAAAAAATCCCATGAGACCCTCCTGCTGATTCACAAACTCAGTTACCGTAAAGACACAGTGAAATATGTCGGGAACAGCCGCCACCTCTGATTGTCTGACCCAAAGTCAGGTTGCAAATGACCTCATTTTGCCTCTCTAACTGCTTTCAGGTGTGGATATGTGTGGCCTGAGGAGTAAAACTACCGACTCGAAGCCCCCCGACCTCCGGCAAGTGCTTAGCACTCGTCACCGACGAGTGAAACGCTCCTTCGAGCACTACTTTCACACTCAGCAAATTGGCCACCAAATGCAACAAGCGCGGTCCCTCTAAATGGTTAACACACACATGTTGTCTTAGTGTGTGTGTGCGTGTGGGGGGGGGACGGGGGGATGCACCCCAGGGCGTACGCAGCGTCAGCAGAATATAGCCTCCTGGCTGCTCTGCAAAGGAAGGTTTATCAGCGGCATGGATGCATCAGCGGCGCTCTGTAAAACCTCCCCACACGTACTCGGTGTAATAACCTCTGTAAGCAAGTATGGGAGTGTGTGGGCAATGCTTGGCGCACAAACTGTTCATTGGTTCATGCACGCACAGAGGGATGCTAGACCCAACATCCAAGACTGCCTTTTCTCATCATCTCTTGAAATGAATGTAGCTGTTTCATTTTCCTGTTTACAGCAGTTGGAAAATAACCAGGAAATCGGCTTCCTGGGTCCAAACTTCACAACTTTAATCACAGCGAGGATGAAAAAAAAAGCATTTCCTTTCCTTAATGTAAGGTTTGCTCAGCTGCCAAACCTGCTTTCCTGATATTTCACCTCAGAAGAGAAGATTGAATACGAAAAAACTGAATATGGGGAAGTATGCACCTCTGAACTCAAGTGTTTGACCACTTGATGTTTTGGTCTGATGATGATGGTACCTCCTGACTTAATTTAGCGATAACTTTCTCAAACTCCTGCATAAAATCAAACGACTCTGTCCGTAATGTGAAAGATTGTGAGTTCCGTTGATAAAGAGAGAAAGCATATTTGGAGAAACCACTAGATGCATCCTTTTGAGAATCAATAGCCTGAAGCTGCTTGAACAGGCAGGTCAAAGTAATCCTGATGCCAGGATGTGACTGACTAAGTGTGGATATATGTCAGTCTCATTAGATCCGTCTGTACGACAGAGATGTCCAGAACGTTTCTTATAAAAAAAACCTTTTGAATCTCTCACACATCATTAGTGCAGTCAGAAATACTGCGGCTGCGGAACGATTCTTTTGTTGGTTTTGTCTGCATAGTGCAAAGTGGATTGAAAAACGAAGCCGAGAGTCTGATGCTACACAGTCCTCCCTCAACCCTCTTTGCATAGTATGGGATAAGAATGCCTCCAAAATCCACACTTTAACATTGAAAATGCAATGTGCTGGAGAATAAAAAAGTCAGAACGGAAAACTGTTCTAATAGCTTTTTGGTGGAGAAGAGCTAAACTCTCTTTGCACAACGCAAACTGTTGGGCATGTGCTGTGGGGAAGACAAGCACCTAGTTGCCAAGGACTGGTGCTAAAGGGAGGTCATGGTCTGTCACCAGCGTACACCCAGAAGTAATTGATGTAAAAAGGTGCATCAGGCCGTGCTTCAGCGCGAACCTCTCGCTGCCTTGCCATTGCAGCGCCTGCCACGCAGCCTGCTCAGTATTTATTGAGACACTTCGAAAGCAATCTGCGATGGCAGGCACAGATGGCTCCTCTAATCCAGGTAAATTATCTTTGAATCTTTCAGAGTAAACAGACATTCAGTTCTCCAGCAGCCTGCACTCTTCGCGGCACGAAAAGCTGGTTTGTTTGTCATTTGTTTGTCAGACAAGCAGGTGAATCAGGTGAGAAACTTTAGAGACACAAACAATGGCTGATTATGTATCACAGTCGATTTGAAAAATGGCAGCCAGTAGTCCTGACGAAAACCTCAAAGTGTCTTTTGTTCAGCAGTGCAAATAATGAGACTTTTTGAAGGTTTGAGGTTATGGTTAAACCCCTCCAGTTGCAAAGCAACGCAACTGTATTCCTTGCTTGCATTAGCATCTACCGCTTCATTCGTACATCATAATCACGGGTTTGTTGATCAGCTGTTTGCTGAGCAGCTGGCCAGCGATCCTAACATACTGTATACACAGGGTGCGATTTGTGGAGGGGGGTGGGGGAGATTTCCCCCTCTCTGGTTTTCCTATCCCCCCCTCTGCTAAATTATTTTTGGCGCTTAATTCTGCTTCCTCCTCATAGCCAAACCGTCCGTGCGCGTGAAAGTGAGCATCAAGCCAGTTGGACTTTAATTGCGCTGAAGGGGTATGGCGTTGTATTTGTGCCACAATCCTGAGCGCGTAATTGTATGGTTTGAGCACAGAGAACTATATTTTAGCAAAGAAAAACATTCCGTGCGCGCAGTTTACTCATGTGCCCTCTCCACAAACTCATTTTGTGCGCGCAGGCAGCCATTGCTGCGCTCTTTTTTACCTTTGAGGGTAGTGTGGAGGCTGCGCTTTGGGTCTGTGTGAAGTGTCCGATTTAAGTGATCGTTTTCGGGGCACACTTTTTGACTTTGAGGGTGGTGTGGAGATCAGGGTTTCGGCTGTGGGTCTGTGTGAAGCGTCCGATTTAGGCGATAGTTTTTGGGGCACAGTGTGTCCAATGCAGGTGCCTCTTAGCCTAAATGCTGCAAACTCCAACAACTCGCTGTAAGCTTCCGCAATGCTGTAGAAGTTCTACTAGCAATTTCATTGGAGACCAACAGCCAATCACAATTGACCTTCTTTAATTCTCTAATTATTGGTTGGTTTTGTGGTTTTGTGGTGGGTTTTGTGTAACACTGCTGCAAGTTGAGCGAGTGCGTGAGTGAAACGTCGAGCGCGCGCAGAGTGAAGAGGTGGAGAGAGCGCAGCTATGGCGTTATATTTGTGCCACAATCCCGAGCGCGTAATTTTAAGTTTTGAGCACAGAGAACTATATTTTAACAAAGAAATGTTCTGTTTACTCATACATGAATAAATACATAAATATGAAATACATTTATTTATTTATAGACACTTTTATTTCATAATGGCATATTTATTTATTTATAGACACTTTTATTTCATAATGTCGTATTTCATAATGGCGTATTTATTTCATAATGCCGTATTTCATAATGCCGTATTTCATAAAGGCGTACCAAGAACAATTGGACAAACAATTGTCCAAGAAAAAAAGGACAAAAAAAGCTCCACACCCCGGGCAAGGTTGCCCAAAGTGTCTGAAAATCAATCACTTTATCCGGGGGAGACGCCGCACCGAAGCCCTTGTCCCAGCTCTGTTGCATTAGGAATAGAATGTGAGAGATAGCCACGCCCCCTGATTTGCATATATGAACGTGAAATACTCCATTATGAAATACGCCATTATGAAATACGGCATTATGAAATACGACATTATGAAATAAAAGTGTCTATAAATAAATAAATGTATTTCATATTTATGTATTTATTCATGTATTTATGTATTTATTCATTTATTTAATTAAATGCGTTCTTCTCCCTAGTTATGCAAGCTAAAAGTCCAATAACACATTACATATGGACATTTGGACATATGTCCAAAAAAAAAACACCCCCATTTTTTCATTGTGCATAATCATGTTCATACGCCCTGTGCATTTGGAAAAAGACAGAAATAAAAGAGGAAGCATACTGTATTTTGGGATTGTTTTAAGTGGGGAATTTTGTTTGCATGGAATGCACTGCAATATGTCCAGAAATAACAGGCCACTATTGGCAGGCTATGGTGGCTTATTAGTCCCGGTGCTGCTTCCTGGTCTGGCTCTCTCCCAGGCGTCTGAGGCTCCGTCCAGTTCAACAGGAAGACGCTTGATAGTGGCGAGCATTCTGTGTTTTGCTGTTGCACCTTGGAGGAACCATCCAGATGAAGCTCTGTAGTTGTGTCAGCGAATGACAGAAGGGCAAAGGGTTGTCTAAGACCGAGTTCAGTTTAGTCCTCCGCTTCTCCTGCACCAAGGTCTCCTTTATCCCCCGCTTGTTTGTCCTGTCTGCATCCCCAGCATTGAGGTTTTCTCCCCAGGGAACCGCGGCACACATCAGTGCTCTAGCCGTCACAGACGAGTAATTTAAAGAAAATCTATAGCGCACACACTGTGCGCAATGCACATTTTCACCATGTTATACCTGCAGTCCAGAAATGTATTATGTAATGTAAATGAATGGAGAAATATTCCAAGACCACCATTCTGTATTGTGGTTGTGTAGAATAGGGATCATAGTTATTCAATTGGAGTTATAATTTAGTTGTATTAGAAAAATAAATAGATACAACATTTGGTGAAAGAATTATATCAAATATTATTAGCAGAAAGGAAAGACAATATTCAAATAATCAAGACAAAATAATGCACATTGCTTACAAAGATTGCCCATGTGTGCATTCAAATAAAACTACTGCAGATCTTTAGAGAAAGAATAGAGTATTTGTATGTATTTATAGTATAGGTACCGATTTCGTTGACTCAGTACCTGTTCTCTGTACCATGACAATAAAGTTGAATCTAATATAATCTAATACAATATAGATAGTCCTGGTAATTGAAAGATACGCCTAAAAAAAGAGTTGTTTTAGACAGCAGGTATTGTGGCGGATCTGCTCCATTTACAAAGTGTAAAAGATGAGGGCAGGGTTCATGGAAAGAAATGACTGTTCTGATGTGTGTTGTGTAACTAACGGCGGTAGAGATGAGTGGTCCTGTGATGAATGGTGCCGTCATGCGCAGCTATAATCACGCCTACGCATGGCTTCCTGCATAATTGATTTTTAATCCCCTAATAGAAAGTAAATCACAGTAGCAAAGCCTGCTTTAGCACTGCCAGGGAAATAAAGTGTATAATAGTAAAAAGGCAGAACAGAAGGGAGGAAGATTTGGGGGTATAAGATGAAAAATGGAGTGTAAATGGACATAAAAGCATTTAATATCTTTCAAAATGATTACGTTAGGGGCAACAACAAAAAGAAGATTTGCTTTTATTCCCCTAGACTGCAGTTGACGGGAGCTTTACGAAAGGAGACATACATGATATCCCTGGGACTGAATTCTTTTTGATGCATTGTGAATCTCGGCCAAGATGATATTGTTTGGAAAGAGTAATGAGGTATGGATTGACCCGTCATCCCGTGGGGGGAAAGATTGCATCTGTCATCCAAAATGAACATGGAGGACCGACCACTCACGGACTGGACCGAACCAAGCAAAGCCACAGTCACCCGGGCAGAGAAAACAAGCCCAGAAATACAATTTGCTCAGTACAAAGAGGCTATGCTCATTCTGTTGGGATTTTTTTTTGGGGGGGGGATCTGAAGTGTGAGATTTAAGGTAAATATTTGAAATGTACAGGTGTCACATGAGCACTTCTGTCAGGAAATGGCTTTCTAATGTTTTCACGAGGTGTCATCGTGTAGTTCAGTGGAGAATTGAGAGAGGAACAATGCTTTAGATATTGAGATGAGATGGTATTCGTTTCAGCGGCCGGCTCCCTTGGGATGCAGATTTAGATCTGACACACTTTGTTTGCAGCCTGTCCTATTGCAGTCACACAGCAGATTACTTAAATTGACCAACTGCTCTTACTGTAAGGAGCGAGGAAGAGGAGGAAGAATACAGCTGTGAGAATTGCCGGCGAGCGCTCTGCGCTGTGAGAGGGAGAGCCAGTGTGAGGTGCAGCCAAGGACTCGCTGTCACTAGATGTGCCAGCCACCACGCCTGAGGAAGATGGAGGATGCAGGAAGAGAGAAAGAGGGAGAGGTAAAAGGGAAACCAGCGCAAGAGATAAGAATGAAACACTCCAACAGCCGTCCCTCGGACCGGCTCCCCAACTGATGAGATTAGGACAGCCAAGTAATTGTCTCCAAAAGATGGGAATTTTTCGATGGTGGTTCAGGAGAAGTTACAAAGTGCTACATTCAATTTAAGGAAATATTGAAGTTAAATGTTTTCCTGTACTTCAGTTTTGAAATTTTACACAACATTAAAATAGCTGCAAAGTTATAAAGTGCATTAGAATACATTACTACTACATCCTCATTTAATCTGACCCTGCGGAGAGGATTCCTCAGAGGAAACTTGTCAACCTGGACATGCGGGACTTAAAAATACAGCAGCAAGAAAAACTGCCAAGAGAAGATGATGTCACTTTAAAGGAATTCAAATGAAAGATTCAGAGCTCCAGCTAAGCTAAAGTGAAGATAACTGCAACAGGCCTGACAGAGCAGAAACGCTGTCTACTTTTTGGTATTTTGTGTTCAACATTTAAATTATTTCTGAAGTATGTTTCTGGGAACACTTATTATAACATAAACATTGTTTGTCATTACAACCACATAGGCAACTTTATTGTAAATACACCTGAACTGCACACACATTCCCAGTCACTTTACTGCTGCTCTGTCACAAAAAGACACGCTGCTTTGTGTATTTGACATCCAGCGTCATAGTTAGTGACTGCATGCCTCAACAGATCCACCTCTCGGCTATAGAGTACAAAGAGACTGTGTTTATGAACTTGGACGCCTCACGTAATAGCAATTCGAGCGAGGGTGTAGGTTTTTGTTTCAAGGGGTTTTAATGACATCTTTTTTATTTTGGGATAACATGTACACAATATTTTGTCACTTTTCCCCATCAATAGAAGTCAGTAGAAATGTTTGAGCCCAAATTTTAGGTGTAGCTTAAGTAATTAGGATAAGGAATAGAAGTCAAACTAACAGGAGTTAAGGGAGTAAAAATCTGTAAGTACCAGCCTTTGAGACTTGTCCCACAAAACTGTGAGTGAATGCAGTGTTTCCCCCCATCGAACAAGGGGGGTGTCCTTGTTCTAACAATTAAACTTTTGTGTTTCTAGCATCGGTGATTGACTGGATCTTGCTGAAGGCTATGGTGGTAGGTACAATTATACATACATGAATAATTTTTTTAACAGGAAGTGTAGTTATTCAAAAGCTTCCTGAAGCAATTTAAAATGTTGCAGGAGGTAATATTACAGAATTACATGAATATATTAATAGCGTTATCATTTATGCAGAAATTCAATCCCAGGTGATCAGTTTCAACAGCAGGAACTTCCAGTAGCTAAATATAGGTCTCAGAATGTGATGAGAACCGAATATCACAATATTGTTTCCAAAATATCCTAAAAATCAATATTGTTTGTAGGGTTGGCCATTGGTGCTTTCATAAAATATTTACAGAATACTTTTTTATAAATATATTATAAATTGATATTACTAAGAGCTTGTGGCTAATGGCAGAAAATGACACCACCTTTGAGTACCAGGAAAAGGTAACACTTATGCTTTGCTATGCAGAATAGTTTAAATCTACGAGACTATCATGTCTCACATCATCTATACGCTATGCATATGCTGCCGCAGCCACAGCTCTTTGGTTCAGTAGAGCTTATACAGATCAGTTATATAACGATGTGCATATAATAATGTATATATAATATCCTCCGTAGCTGAGATCCACCCTCCTTAGTTTCTGTAGCTGCATATGACGAGCTGTCCAAACCCAACACAGTTTACAATGACTGCTGTGAGAAGTGGATTTGTATTCAGCTAACTAGTTTTGGATTTACATAAAATTTTATTTAGACGGGATGCAGGGTTACAGATTTATGTATTAGTGTTGCTGGAGAAGAGAGCAAACGTCAGACACTGTCAGATTAAGTCCAAGAAGGGGCTTTTTCAAATGTAACTCCACAAAATGTTTTAATTTTAATTGATTATGGTGCTCTTTGGCTTCAGAAGTAACACTGCATTAGAGTTACTTCTTGGTGTTAACCTAATTAGCCCTGATAAGGTTTGCAGAAAATAATTCCCGACATTTTTGCCGTGGTATTTTTCGCAATGATAATAAAACGATAAATAAAGGAATAAACTCCTATGTCTTTATTAGACCCCAACCAATTCATCTATATACACAATAATAAGACAAAAAATATAGCTGCCTTGGTTATTAGGAAATTACAGGGGGATCTGATTGCTGAGCCTCTTGTATTCCTCAAAGCTCTTTTCTGTGCATTTTACCATTGTGAATCCCTACGTCTACGTCCTCACTTTATAGGACATCGTTGCCATCCTGGCATTAAAGCTTTGAATTAAAACTGACACAAACCCAATGGAACAGAGCTCAAGTGCGTCGCTTCCGCTTGCTGCTGAACTTGTTGAGTCATGCGTGATTTGGGGAAGGGAACAGAATGCAATCACCTTATTTTCTAATGGAGCTGACAAGGCGACCGCAGACCTGTACGGCGACCGGAGGAGTTGAGAGTGTATGAAGAGGTACCAAGGGGATGAACACTGGAGACGTTGACACGCATGGTAGTTCGCATGTGAGGACAGAATGTCTGTGCACGTTGTAATGGGGGGGAATTCACCAATGTACTTCTGCGCACAAACGTTCATATTTTAAGAAAATGTCTCATAGTCAAATGATTTGCTTTGCTGTCATTAATGATGATAGTGATTAAATGGCTAAGGGGGATTCTAATGAGATCGCAGAAAGCAGAGAGCAACAGATCATGTAGTTGATTATTAGATTGAGTGTTACGATGGGCAATACTCTTTTACAAGCAACAAAAACAATCATGACTGTATTTGAAACTGCAGGATAAATAAAGGGTATTCTGTATTATTGATAAAGAAACAGAGGCGTTGGCAGCGTGAATCACATGTCATTAGAGTCATTGTCAAGAATTGTAACCACTGGTGTTTGATCTGCTGATTAGATAACTCGACAGAAACTCATATAACCTCGGGGTAACAGGATTCTTGCCTCAGTGGAACAAATCTATTCTGTGCAATGATTAAGTCACAAGATCAGATAGAAAGTGTTGCAATTCAAGGTCGAGGGCAGAATGTCTTATCCCCTTTATTGTTTGCTGGGTAAAGTTTCTATTCATGCCATTGAAAAGATGCCAGTGTATTTTGTTCTGCGTGATCCCCGATTGATGTGAAACAGAGACGAGACACCGGCTCATTGTTTCTTTAATTGTGGAAATGTTAAGGAGATTGACTAAACGGTTCACTGCTTTCCAGACTAGATATTGCATTGATTAATTCCCTTTATAGGCAAGAAAGAACTGTGTTTCTATATACATGCAATTTCTACATGTTTTACGTTTCAATGATAGATCTAACTGTTAAATATGGTAATTGAGATATTGTTGAGTCATTGAAACGCTTTTAGTGCAATAAGTCTATAAGCATTTCTATTTACCTCATTGGATGATGATAATAATGTACCTGTTCCCTACATGCAGGCTGGTCTGAATATTAAAGCATGCTATTTTTTCAGATATATTCAGCACGTGTTGTTTCTCAGTGTAGCTCTGACCCTGCAGTGGAAGCTGTCTTTGAGGATTTACACAACCCAATTGCAAGTGGACTGCGCCCAAGGGGACCAATATCAAAGACTTTTTATTACCAGAATGCATGTTTGTGATGTGCTTCCTTCCCTTTAAGCTCGGGACCAGCATTTAACTGAAGAAAAAAACATTCTGTTCCAACTTGCTTTAATTAAGGAACCTAAAACAACAACAGATATAGTTTAAATGTAAAGGTTATGATCATGAAGTTGCATCCCTCTCATACGCCGTTTGATGTCAATGTCCCTAAAGACAGAAACTGAGGATCAGAGATAATTAAAATAAAGATTTATAGCCATTTTGTCTTGTTTTGTTTTGAGTTCTATGATAATGTGAAAACGGTTTTCTGATACCGGGTGCAATATCTGTGCAAGATGTTTAAAGGACCTTGATTTGACATGGGTATTGTATATTACAGTGTTTATAAGTCTATATATTTGCTTAATACATCCATCTTCAATGAAACAAATATCGAAATATTTAATTGTCTTAGTTTTCAACACAAAACCCACTTAAACTAAGAGATGGGATTTTAAAGAGGCAGAATGAATCTGGTGAAAGATTTCCAGCTGCAATGTGTTTTTAGACCTTAGTCCATGGTCCAATGTTTAGGATCTTCAGGATAATTATTTCTTTGTCTTTTAATGTTCATGTGTGTATGTATGTCGGGTCCATTCTCTGAATATCTCACAAACTAATCAAGGGAATTTCTGATTTGAATATGGAGGCCATTCCTTTGCTTTGACTTGGTATTTCTGTGTGAGCCGATAAACGTTATTCCTCCAAATGAGGTCTAAAATGCTCAGTGTCCTTCAATGTAACTCGCTACCTTGAATCATTCATCACAATACAGTGCCCCTTCAGATGGAGCTGAGACGCAAGCTGAGAGAAAGATTAGTCTTCTTCCCCATAGTGGAACAGTGTGATACATGTCACCTCGTCTCGTTTTCAGCCCAAACCTTTTTGGCCGTACTCAGCAGAGAGTGTTCACTTACTACCTAAAAAAAATGACTTTTGCAGATTCTGCTCCCATGACGACATTCCCTCTGTGACTTTGCCTCTTATTCACCTGATAACCGCTAGCAGAACTCTGGACTTAAAACTCTGCTCGGGCCTCCACTGCAGCTCTTAGCAGCAGTGAGCTGGACTTTCAGAACCACCAGAATGTTTCTACTCACAATTCAACCTGTGGTTAAAGTACAGCAATTGAATCACATTTCGAAGGAATCATCCTTTGTGTTGGTTTAATCTTTGTTGTTAATTATTGGGCGCTGAGGCAATGATGTCAGCATCATGACCTTGTTGTAAACCAAGGTTCCCATGCACTCCATCATTCACATTTTACTCTGAATGACCTTTGCTGATTGGACTGATGAAATATGGCCTTGACGAAGGCAAGGGACAAAAAAAGATTCTTCATGAAACACCAAATTAACATTGACCTGCATCAATTCTGAAGAGGCCAGTGAGCGAAAGCTCCAATGGGTTCTGAAGTGAGAAAGAAAGATTCCTGCGGTTCTTCAGACTCTACTCGACATACACGGTCTTCAGAAATGTAATCCTGCATTTTTTCATCTTGGACTTTTTCTTCTGAAGGTGTAAGAGTGTTGCTATTGATATGCAGTCAGGTCAGTAGAGTCGTTGTATAAGGAGGAACCACATCCAGTTGATGAAGGCTCAAATCAAGCAATCTGCTGCTATAACAAAAGGACTATCAGCGTGTAACAGTGAGCATGTAACATGTTAATCGAGTATTAGGATTTCTATTAATTCATTAATTGGAATAATTAGGCCCAGTGAGCTATAGTAAAGCCATTTTTCTCATTCTAAAAGATGTGTATTCTACTACAGAGAGACATTTACTTGCCAACCCTCCGTTCCTCACCAACCCCCTTGCTTATCATCTCAGAGAAACTTAAAAAGCTTTACCCTTTTTCTAAGCCTCCTCCCTCACACACAAGCTGAAATAAACATTTCCAATTTATATCCTCCAACCCATTGTTGTTTAATATTGTTTAAAACCACCCATCCAGTTGTCTCTAATCAAAGCTCTCAGCTTGCACTTCACTATCCAGACCACTGTGAGCTTAATTCATACCGGCAACCGTGTCATTGATTCCATGGCAGAGGCAGAACTATTGCATCAGTCTAGGCTCCAATAACATCACCTGTTAAGAGACACCTCTGCTTTCCCTATTTTATATGCACTGCCACTCGCACGTGTGTCTACGTTTGCCTGTCACTCAAATAAGGATGAAATGAAAGTCATGTGATGTGGATGGGTGCTCACAAGCTTGAATTATTAATTAGAAGTTAATTTGTACATTTCAGCCGCAAGTCAGGTTAGCCTATCAGTGACAGAAGTCCCACCGTTACAATGGTCCAAATCAACCGTGTCTCACACCCAACTTTTCAAATACCATTTCTTGGTCACTGCACTGGTCCTTCTTTGATGCAAAGGCAGGTGGGCAGCATCCACCCCACTGACGTAAACGTACCTGCATCCTCATCAGACTCTGAGAGCAAGATGGTCCATGAGACCAATGTTCATGATTGGTTCAACAGAGCTTCGGTTACATTTAATTAGGTATGCAGTCGCTCAAGACATAAAAATAATTTTGCCAAAAACACAATATAAAAGTAGCAAAAATGAATATATCAAAGTACTAAAAATTTAAATGATTTGAATTTAAAGTTAATTAATATGCACCATATACATTCTGGCACAGAACCTTTTTCAAGGAAAGTCGACAAGACAATAATACTGTAAATGAGCAATTAAACAGTGACAAAGGTCCTTTAAAAAGCATGAATGTTAAAGAGGCGGATGGATGACGCTTATAATGCACATAAGACATACACAGCCAACATACAGACTACATAACAATTTCTTTTCTCGTATTTTATTTAATTTACAAACTAAAATTATAGTCTCACGAGATGATGAAAGTTACAAATGTAGTGCTCTTATTTATTCCAAACTTTACGTGTGTATTACATATTCATCATTTGTAAAACGCACCGCAACAAATTCTAGGATCCCTACTTGCTATTAGTATGAGTATTGATTGATTGATGCTCAGGGAGCTCGCATTAAGGTCACTAAATTGAATAAATATAACTGATAGAGCAGGAACTAAACGTGTGAAATGATATGTCATCTCTAGACTGAGAAAATTGGCTGGATTTGTCAAAGTGTCACTCGCCCCTGGAAACGTGCCAATCCGAGCAGTGTCAGTGACCATGGAAATAGCAGCGATCAAGGGCTTTTGGAGCACTTTTATAATGGAAGCAGAACAACCAAGTGAAAAAAAAAGTTTGTTCATTATTCATTCTGTTTTTTTGGTAATTAGCAGCTACACTTGTGAAATGCCCTCTGAATCCTGCCTGTGCCTCCCGCTGCTCAGCGATGCAGGTCAATATACAGAGAGCGGATGAGCAGGAGAGAAAAAGAGGGTTTAGATGAGTTAGGTAAGGGGAGAGAGAGAGAGAGAGAGAGAGAGAGAGAGAGAGAGAGAGAGAGAGAGAGAGAGAGAGAGAGAGAGAGAGGAAGGTGTTTAAAAAAGAGAATTGGGAGGACAAGTGATAACAACATGAGAGAGCTAAATAAAGAAAGAGACCACTGTGCTCGATTTCAGGGTGTTCCGACTAACATCCACCTGCGTCTGGCACTTTGTGACAGGAGGCATGACTGTAACGTTGCTTTTGTCCATTTGACAAGAACAGAGACAGGGTCAAAAGACAAGCTGATCGTGCAGAACAAAAGGACTTTCTGAACAGAGACAACTGAGAAGTTCCCTGTCGGTGTGTTGTTTCCGTCGGCGTCGCCCCTAAATTTCGCCTATAAGCTGTGAATAAATCTGAAAAAACTAGTAGAAAGTTTTAAGGGGAACATCCACCACTGTGCTCTGTTTTACAATGCAGGCACCGGCCTAGCATCCTGGAATGCTACGAAGGTAGATCAGTGAGTGATAGATGGGGGATTGGTAGAGCAGATCCACTGGTAGATTATTTATTGATTAGATATCAGAGACCCAGGCTGAGCCAGTAGGTGTCTTAACAGTGACCTCAATGCGGACATGGAATAAAATGCTCGCATAACGATTCAGGCAGCAGTTTGGTCTCAAGACACAAACTCTGTTAGAGCGCTGTTGCAGCTGGTATTTAAAATTAGATAACAATGGTAAGAATTTCCTGTATTAATGGCGTACCACAGAAAGCTTAACTGTTGAGGGGTAAATTAAGTATTAAGGTCAGTGGATGACTAACTGTGTAAGGCACAGCGGCAGCAGCTATGAAAGTTACAGCGTGATGCTGCGGTCAGGCGCTAAAGCCTCATCAATTACTCAATAACTGATAATAAATGGATTTGCATCCTCACCGTTCGTTATCCTCGTCCAGCCTTTCCTCTCTTCAGCGCACATAGTAGATAATGAGGCCTTCCTCTTCTGCATCCGTAACGCGAGTGACCTCTTTCAATCACGCTAGATATACACGCGCGGAGAAATCACGTCTTATTTAGCTCGCGGGGCCTCGAATAACGCAGGGTGAGGAAAATGTATTCAGTTTTCATCAAATCACTGTCCTCAGCATTAATGAATGACGAACATTTGCATCACCCCCTGATGTGAACATAGAGTTTCAACACCATCTGCTATTTGTTCTCTCCCCTGTTACCACGCATGTGCTCCTTTCAAGATGTCCTTTTAAAGACATTCAAATATAATGCTAAATAGCTGTCTGTGCCGGCACCCAGACACCACCGGAATACAAATGTGGAGCACAGCCGAGGAAGAAAAACTCTCTCTGAATGAGGTGCAGCAGGGGCCAAGACCTTACGAGGTAAATCCCCCGGGTTCAGAGCATCATAAGGTTAAGACCCTACTGACCACGATGCACCACCCTCCCCTGCTTTAAAACACTGCACGCACACATTATCTTTGCTATCAGCCACATGTGTCTGTGATCTTATATTCATTGTTATAGAGAAAGAGAAGCAACGCTTTCCAAGCCCTTGCAAAAAGAACGTAGCCATCTTGGTTTTTGGTTGTCGCTTTCTGTGTCGCTTACAGTGGAAAACACACGGCGATGAGTTTAATGAATTAAAACAACTCAGCACTCTGGAATGTTAACTACTGTATATGTTTAAAAAAAAATCACTCGCATTATGATTTGTATACATTATAATTTCTAGGTAGAAATGGAGGAGCAGGCCAACCGTAACATTTGTAATTGGGACTGTCATTGTCACAGTGATTTATGATATAATTAATGAACAATTAGGTGACATATTAAGGTCGTCTTCTTTGTTTTTGCTCAGAATTAGTTTTAAAGTTTTTTCTTTAACGCTCATTTATTTCCCATATGCGTCTGCTTAGACCGCAGACACCGTAAATCGAATCGACTGGCGACCCGTCTACCCTTCTCTCGCCCGATGTTAGCTTGAATGAACGGTATATTTGAATTTCCTGCAACCACACTGAATTAGTTTGATGTCTTTTCAACCTTCTACTAACAGCTTCGGCCTATATCCACATGGTAAGTTATGTCAAGTTAATTAAAACACAGATAAACCAATGCCTTTGGAATTCATCCACTTTGGTGCCTTCAAAGCAAAACAAAACTGCTTTTTCTCTCTGAACCTGTGCTAAGGAGCGCTGCAGCTGCAGACTTCCACGCCCAGGCTTTGACAGAAACAGTGGGAGACAATCAATAAGCTTTCGCTTCACCTCCAAGAAGATGAACTTGGAGCTCACCTCAGAACCTGCAGCCTTAATTTCTCACGAGTTTCAGCTCATTAGACTAATAAATCTTGGTTTATTACTCAGGTACAAAAGCCGCTCTGCACCGACACAGAAAACAACCTGTGTTCTTTACTAATGGCCAGATCAGCTCAGGTTTGTTAACTGATCAATCACCAATGTGCCAAATCCAATAGACTCCACGCGGCCAGATACGGCACAAAGGCTTCTGAGTAGATTTTACTGGACTGCACTTGTTGAATATAGTGTTACGTATTTGGATTGACAGTTCTAATTCAGGTCAACGCCATCAACTGTTAAAATCAGCAGGACGCATAAAATATAAGGCAGGGGAAAGATAATTGGAAGATCAGCTTTGCCTTAGTGAAACCTTTTCTTTTCTGTGTGTTTCGCCACATCGTCGAGAAAGGTTTCTTTGTGTTACCTGTGACGCAGTAGCACTTTACCGGCCGTGCTGAAGAACCCCGGGTGGATTCAAACGGCGGCTCTCCGATAGTCACTCCGACACTGCGATACGCGTCAGAGGATCCCACCACCACACCATGGCTGAGAGATTAATCGGTGGTCACCTGCTGCGAGTTTGTCAATTGAACGCCTCAGGAAGAACCGCATCAGCATAACGGGAACCCGTTTTCAGACATACGTCATGTTCTATGAACACAACCTGCCCTGATCTCGGCCTCTTTGCCGGTTGTGTCTTCAGATTAGAGTCAGCATCAGGGCCTCGCCGCAAGCACAAAGGCGACCGGGCACTGCAGGCAGCGGGGGGTGGATGAGGTGTGTTTGAAAGAGAAACTATTGATAAAGAACGAGACGCAGCAAGAGACAACAGCAGACCCGCTGGCTATCGGCTCATTACAGACAAAACAAAAGGACACTTCATAATGCATTTGAATTCTTTCATCTCAAAGGGACGGAGATAAAACAACATTACAGTCACCTTCCCCCTTTTCAGTGCCGGCCCGAGCATCTTGGGGGCCCGAAGCAGAATTTGATTTGGGGGCCCCCCCTCCCACCACGCAGAGTCACCTGTGCTAGAAGATTATTGCCGCAAATGTCACGCTATAATGTTATAGCGAAAATGATAAACGAATATAGTGAGGTTATAATACAAAACTAGGAATGTTTGCAGCACTAAACGGGCCTTAGCCTCCCCTGCATGTCGGGGGGGGGGCAGCGATCAACCAGACACGTGGTCAAAAAGTGAAAAGAGAAGAAAAAGCAAAGTTGGAGCCAGGCAGGAATCAACCCAGATCTCTGGCTCCCTTACCAGGCACTTTACATCTGAGCTATCATCCACACATCATGGAGTAATGGTGTGTTATTTGAGAGTATCTGTCCTCTGTTTTATGTACTGCCAGATGATTATATAAGTGTATATTAGTGCATGCAAGTCTCTTTGGGTGAATACAACAGGCTTCCTAATCGCTGCGTCTCTGCACTGTGCTGATTGCTGCCTGCTTAGCTGAATCTATTTCTACGACTGTATTTCCAGATCCTAGATAATCTCTGATTGTCATGTGGAGCTCCTTTGAATTAAGGGATATCACTGCTCACATGTTGCTAAATACATTTTTAATGCGGAAAAATGTGGAAAATGCATTTACACTAATAGAGCGACATACTCGTCCTACGACCACTCATGTTCATCTACACGCATGCAGAAGCTGAGAGCCATCAGTCGAGGTACCACCACCGACATGCAATGCTCGTCAATCTGTAGACACATCTGTGGAAGGTCACTGGGCCCATCACCCGCACCAGCAGCAAAACTAGTTACAGAATGAAAATGAAATGATAAACACAAAAGCAAAACAAAGGTTCTTTGGGAAATGTTACTGGCCATAGAAGACCATTTTTGCTTTTTAAGAATAAGAAGAGAAAGGGTCTTGCGCCTGTGGAACGGGGCTTTTACTGCTCCTGTTCGAGCGGCCAACTGAGTGCACAAAGTGCTCTGCGGAGTGAGGACTTCTGTGCTTTCACCACATCGGATAGCCTCCTCCCTGCGTCGCACACGCCGTGGATTATACATGTGGCTGTCCTGCACATGACATAAAGTACGTGTTGTTGCGTGGAAGTGAGCGACTATCATAGTGAGATAAAAGTGAGATAGCGCATCAAGGAGATACATATTTAATCCAAAGCAATAATGTATTATTTTCTTTCCTTGTAGCTTGTTTCAAATTCAGACATACTGGGAAGGTTTGATATCAGATTTTCCAGCGTTACATCGCGGAAGTCTATCCACAAAATGCTGATTTGATATCTTTTATTAGGGTTCAACAGAGGAGTTCTAAATTTCCCCCATTTCAGAGATTTTATTTCAATCTACAATATGAGGAATTAGATCTCGAACCCCGCTCTCTTATATAGCATATCAGTGATACTGTTGTGCTGTTCCTGGATGATGTGATGAATGCCGACATTCAGGCGAACAGGGAGCTTGTGGAGAAAGACGAGGACAGAGCAAGAGAGAAAAAAGAAAGGCGGGGTGCGGACAGATGAAAAAGAAGGGAAACAAAGGCAAATGAGAAGGTGTATTGAAAGACGTAGAAAAATGTCGTCTTGAATTTCTTTACAAAATCGTAATCAGAGGAAAACACCAGCAACACCCTGTGCATCATCAACATTAAGAGGAACAAGGGGGGCTGGCACAGTTTTGTTGTGAGTGCAGGGCATCAAATATTAAGATAAATTAACTGTTAAGAGCATCACGTGTATGTCAATGATATTTAAGTTACGTTCGTTGGAATGTGTGAAGCAAAAGGGATTTGAGTCAAATTCCAGCTCCACGATCCTCGGTGCATGTGTGAGGGTCAACTGAACGGACGTCTGAACCTTGTTCTGAGGCTAGATATGAAACCTTAAAAAATATATATATTTTCACAAGTCTGACTCTGCAAAAAGAGCTTTATCATTGTGAGTGTGTATATGAAGGAAGCAAAGGTGGAGGAAAGTAAGAAATGAAAAACATCTAGCTTCTTCCTCGCTCTTAAAGGAACACTAGCACACACACAGCTTTCACTTTCCCTGGGACTCACACCCATAAGGGTGTCTTTGTCTGGCGCCACACAACTCTTCACCGTATTTGATCAGTGTCTCCACAGGAGGCTCTTTTGCCCTCTCCCACAGCTCTAACTGTGGCCCCACTGGCTCAGCACAAAGCCCACATCCAGAGGACCTCATCATAACTGTCATTGTTTTCACTCCCTCCCTCTGGCTGTGACTTTCAAGGACTTGCCCCCACCTCAATCACTACCTTCATCCCCAACCACAATAAGCCGTAACTGCCATAAACATGGAGTATCTATCTACTTCTGCCTCCTCTGACTTTCAATGTCAACAGCTTTGTCATTTTTTTGATATTTTTGTTTCCATCTGAGGCCACAATTCATGGGTGAGGCGGAGCAGGAGAGTAATAAGTAAGACTAGTGCTTCCGTGCTGGGCCAATGGCAAAGGACACGCTGTCCTGGTGGTCTGTGTACTTGTGGGTGAACCGCTGTCCCAGGAACCCGGAAAGTAACAGGGAAAATGGAACCATGGTGATGTTATTTCATGCTTTTGAAGGAAACACACCAAAGGAGAGGTTTCGCTGATAATATCAAAGGCAAACATCAAATGTCAGGCTTTTGTCTCAGTCACCTGATAAACACCCTTGACACAAAATACATTGACAGCAAGTAAATGTGTACGCTTTCCCCAACATGTTTAAAATGAACTGCTAATGGAAATATGCTGCTTTTGCTGAGATGGAGGCAGAGAGGGGAAGTGAAGTGACAAAGCCCATCGTAAGGAGGATTCATATGCTTTGTTACTCCTACTGATGCCATAAACAGTTGAGTTGCTCCCTACAGGAAAATGTGTTTGGTCTCATCAAAAATGTATTTCAAGGTGTTCCTCAAGACTGAAGCCAATGTAATATTTAAATCCAGTGTCACATAGTTAAATGATCATAAAACATGCATCTGGTCTCAAGTCTCATAAAGACCCATGTAAATCAAAACCATTAACGTAAACAGATACCATGTTTCTACCTAAAAAAAAACACAAGATACGCACAAAATGTAACGTGTATCTTGTGACTCTGAATCCCCCTGGCTAGGTCACATTGGGGGGAGGGCCTCAGTCTAGGCTGCCCCTCCAGTGCCCATGTCATGTCTGCTAGTGCCTGGGACCACAATCAAGTCAGACAGATGGAGGGCTGTCTGAGGAGCACAGGGGCTGCTCCCCCCCACCTTGCCAGTAAATACTGGCAGTTCTTGGATTTAATTACATTCACAGTATGGTAAACAGAACAGTGCCACAGGCCCCAGAATGCACCTCTGCTCTGCACTGAAAAAGCCAAGTGAGTGGCTTTTTTTTATGAAAAGACTAATGAAGGAGGCAAGCATGACTGCAGAACTGAGCTATGTTTATCATGCATGCACAGCTAGGAAGTCTGAATAGCAGGGATTGTAATTTTGTATTTATGTAATAGAACTGCCCAGTACATCAACATGTGATGTTTTTTAGGGGTCATGGAGGGATTTAGGAGTTCAACATGGGTTATTTTCAACATGTCCTGTGACTTTAGGCTCCAGCAGCAGTCCACGCTCATCATGTGCTTTTAGCACACACTCTTCCGTCACCCCAGCGTGACCCCGACTCTGCTCGACAGGCTCCGACCCAGACAAATTACTGTGTCTCCAAGCTGCTCCATCTTCTGCGCCAACCATTTCCTCTTATTTCTACCCCATCCCCTGAAGAGGTGTCTGTCTGTCTGTCCACTAATGTCGGTTGAAAAGCAGCTTCCCACCTGCAGGGTCATTGGACCGGATCCCATGAAGGTCACAGCTGCCAGATCATTACATGAGAGGATTGGCTCCATGTTTACATTGCTGCCAAAAACAAGCACTTCATCACTGTAGGGAGGGGAGGGCGGGTACGGGTGGGGGGATGTCAAGATGGCACTTGAGCATCACCTACAAACTTTCCTTACATCATCTTACCGTAGGAGGTAGGAGAGCTGGATATGTTGGAAAAACAACTACCGGCTCCCAAGGGCCTCCAGCCGGGCCGACATGGCTGCCCCTCACTCTTCATTAGTTTGGCCTCCTCGTGTGTTTTTTGTCAGAGGGGAATTTGAGCTCTACCTGATTAGAAGGGGGAAAGCAGAGCCGAGGCCTTGAAAGCCTAATTGATTACCTCTGCTCCCCTTTCATCACACCTCCTCTACAATAAAGTGAGGTGAATACAAATATCTGCAATGCAGGATCACACACCGGGCCCCTCTGAGCTGCTAATTTAAACCTCACGCTCTGCCGCTAACAAGCTCGATTGTTGACACGTTTTAACACTAAATTGTTAAACTTTTGCCTTTTTGGTCGGAAATGTCGACATACATTGCAGAATACATTGTTGAGGAAAGAGGAAAGGAATATTTATGGCATTAAATTTAAAATAAAAGTTTTTTTTATTGGATTTCCAGGCAGACAAAGACCAGCAGGCCGAGGCCAGATGCGTTTAAGTTGTTTTTGTGGAGTGGGGAATTGATTCTGGAAAGGAACGGAGTGAGCAGCATGTACAGTACAGCAGGCTAAATCAGCCATGCTCACTTGGCTGCACCAAATTGAATGAGCCGGTGGCTTATCAGGACTAACAGACAGCGTATTTAAATGAATAATTAAAGGCATGCTAAAACATTGGGGAATATTTTCAGCAACTCTGCTGATGTTGTTGCACTCTTAGGGGAACTTGACCCAATATGCAAAAACAATGTAGTGCATTGATTGTAACTTTACAACAGGATGGCTGTCATTAGCAGGTGTAAAGCCGCAGCCGCAGCACAACATGACCTGGGAGAATACTTATTGATGACTTTAACAAGTCAATTAAAATAGCCAGCTAATACCGCGGCTAAAATGTCAAGCCCAAATCTGCTGCTCAGTCTCTGTTACTAACAGCACTCTGTCGTAGCTCTGGAAATTAAAACAATTCATACTGGGGTTTATTTCGCTCTTCTTGTTAACAGTTAACAGCAGGTTATATGTTTCCATCTAGTTTTCAATCTGGGTTAGTGAGGCGAAATGCTCTTGAAAGAAAAATGTTTTATGACTTATGAAAAGAAATAAAGCATTTCTTGAAAAACTTTAAGTGTAAGTTTATGTTCATTCAGATGAGTAATTTCCAAACATATTCGTTTTAACTCCTGTTTTAGTGCCAATAAACAGGTCAACATATTGCCATTTGTTTTCTTGGATATTAGACAGTCTGAGCAGTATTTGAAAATCTAAATATGTTTTGGTCCTTGTGATACTTACTGTTACCGCTAATCATAAAATATCAGTGTTCTCTCTTGCTGTCAAAAACACATCTTTAGGTATCAAAAGGCTCTGTGAGCAAAGAATTTGAAATGATACACTACAGAGTTGGTCTTTGATCGTGATAATAATTCCAGAATTAGAAAAGACTTTTAGAGTTGTGTACATTTTTACAGGTTTTTACATCAATAAAATAAGAATAATATAACACACTATTTGCTTTGTGCCAACAGTGGCATTCACAATACATCAATCCTAATTTCTATTGAGTGGTTATAGTATGTTTAAATGTCATCATATCATCAATTATTAACACAAACTGTTATCCATGTTGTTTGTATTCTTATGTGTGTGTGCGTTCTGCTCTCTGAATGCCAATGTTTCAGCCTGGCTTTTCTAGGGTAGAGAGCGTCCCACAGAGTGAGAAGGTGACTGTCCTGAGAGTCTTTGAAGAGTGTGTGAGTGAAAGTGTGTAAACGTGTGTGTATAACTCACGGTGTGGGGAAACACTTTTCTACAATGTCACAATGTGGGGATCCACGTCTCAATAACATCCCCTTTTGAGGGTGAAGACTTGCGATGGTTAAAATGAGGGTTAGGATCATGATTAGACAAGTTGCAGTTGAATCCCGGGAAATTTATGTAATTAATGTTATGTCCTACAAGTGACACAAATGACTGTGTGTGTGTGTGTGTGTGTGTGTGTGTGTGTGTGTGAGAGAGTGACAGAGAACGTGTGAACTTGAGGTGTGAGGGATCGTGTGGTTTTCTGTGTTGTGATATCTACATTTCAGTTTGTGCAACGACTGGAGAAACACAACAAATCTAAATAGGGATAAACACAATCCTGCAACTACTGGCTGCATGCAAGCTAAAGCTAAATTGACCTAAACTATCTATGAACTAACATTTTAGAAGATATTTTCTGTCATGTTCCAAATATTTTCACACTGACTATATATCACCAATGAACAGTTTGACAATAAATACAAATCTTATGGGAATGCATACATGTAATGTCCTATGCCCTGTTCCGCCTGCAGAAATAAAGCTTTACCTCACTGTACCATTCAGTTGGAGACAATGCTCGTAACAGATATTTTAAAAGACTGATCCTCTTTTTCTGTGTTTCTAATTCTGTTGCAGAATTCTCCGATTTCCAATCCCTGTGGAAAGATAATCAATAACGGGTTAGGAGCATGTATTACGGTGCACTGCGCTTGGAAGAAAACAACTGTTGCAGCATGTCGACATAAACAAAGAAGACAAATAGTGTATACGTTTTCCAGTCATGAAAGGAATGGAATTTAAATGCAGATTGGCCACAACTGAGTATGACTGGTTTTATAACTCAAAAGATTAAAACCCACCACCATGTAATAATTATTTCATAACTTGGACATGCAAATCCTAAAGTCAATAGCTTGCCACAAATACTTTTTACCCTGAGCTTAAATGCTATAATGAATCTCAGACTACAACAATGTCTTCAATCATCATATTTAAAAAATAAAGTTACTGCTTATAAACTTTGGCGTGCGTCATCAATAATAGCTTTGACACTGATGACACAATAATGGTGTTTAGTTAATGTGTCAAAGAGTGATTACAATCCGCTAGAAGGTCAATTTCTGACAGTTGTCTCACGTTTAATTTGTAATATATATACAAAGTCCCCTACAACACATTTATCTGTGCTGGAGCAAGCTAAAAGCGGGACTATTGTCTTCCTTCTCTTTAGCCAGTCAGCAAACAAAAGGCTGGAAGCTAATCTCAACATCTTTATATTACGGTATGTATTTGTGCTGCTGAGATTACCGACGTATCCCCTATAGCTTTGTGAGGATATACAAGTCTAAAATAAACACTCCTTAGACCTACTCCGTAGAGGAATAAACACGGTCATTCGGAGTAGAAAACACCCGTGCACAAACACTAGCCCTATGAATAGATAACCGTTTGTTGTGTGAGCGTGCATGCACAAAAATAAAATGTCAACCAAAGCAATTTAATGCAACATAAATGAGATAGCTATTCACACAGCGAGGACTGTGATATGGGTAATATTGCGCTCACACAGTTGATAGACTAATACCACTGTCTTTTTCTCGGGACGTGTTGGCATGCAAGGGCAAAGGCGGTGGACTACGGAAAGAGAGTCACACACATACTTTATTGCAGTTTTGGTTGAGGTTAATGTTTGGTTGAGTTACTAAAACTACTCGGTCTAGGATGGGAAGGACACGTGCACATGAAGAAAACTCTCTGCATTTAACATGAAACGATTTCCAGCATTCAGTAATCCAGGGATTTGCAGAATGCAATGTCTTGTTTGTTCTTGGCAATATGGTTCGTCTATACCAGTGATTCTCAAAGTGTGGTACGCAGGGCTCCCTCTAGTGGTACGCCAAACAATCACTGAAAAATATAAATATAAAAAATATATATATTTAAGCGCAGTCTTACTGTTGAAACTGTGTAAAATGTTACAATGGCTGACAATATTAAATATACTTCTTTATGAATTAACCTTCTGCCTTGTTTTTGATGAATACTTAGGATACGTATAGTGTTGGTCATTATCACATATGGTCATGGTTATTCATACAAAATAATTATAATACTAGTATAAGTTTCTGTAAGCAACAACGTTGCGTGTGTATTCTAATATGTTCGCTGGGTACACTGCATCTGCAAACGTGGCTTATGGTGGTGAAGGGCAGATTTCTTCTGCCTCCAGGTGTTAATGTGATAATGCCTGGGTCTGTCAATCTCCTCGGTGTAAGGGCCACGCTTTTTACAGGATGTATTATCCGGAGCATAATGCTTTCCCACAAAGGACTCCCACTGCCATTCTATAGAAGACGAGGGACTGCAGGCTGCGGTCCACTCATATGTAAGAACTTTGTGCAGCTGCCCCTGTAGCATCGTTCCAGGTATTCACACAATGACTACAGAAGATGTATTTAATGGAGCCAATTAGACACTGTGTGCTGCAGCGTAGCATGAATAATACAACCAATCTGTGTGGCATCGATAGTTAATGTCATATATTTTTAAAAAAATGGTCATCTGCATCGGAAAAACCTCTGGATGTAAATGTGCATGAGTGGTCGAGTGGACACATTTAGGCAACGAGAAAACATACTTTTAAATGTTACAACATTCATGTGTGTGAATCAAACTTAATAATACAAATATTTAAAACTGAAAAGACTAACCGAAGGTTTTTACAAGGGTAAATTAGATGCCCATTTAAGTAAGAGAGGGGTTACACCAGCACATACTGGATTTCACCAATGGTAATATTATAATTCTGAATTAAATCATTTACTCCAAATGCTGCATGGAAATTAACAACAACAACAGATGTTAGTTTTCATTCTCAAACTGCTCAAAAGCTGATGATTGGCTTTGATAGCTTTTTAATTTGACTTCAATGACCATGTCTTTTTACTATATTTACAGCTTCTGTGGATTAGAGCGTACAAGTCAGGTATAAAGGATTAAATGAAAGGCCCTTTGGTGTTTTTCAAAGAAATCCTGGTTGGTTTGTAGATTCAAGACTTTCAAACATTAAAAATACATTTGGAGCCCCATATTTGCAGAGGAATACAAAGCTGGGAGGATTAGAGTTATAACCATAAATTAGTCCCATACACATACAGAGACAGAGCAGCTCTGTGGCTCCAGCAGACAACTAAGCCCCTGGAATCAGCTCTGTCAGACACGAGGAGCAGGTGAACACAGCCAGCTTCTCTACGCGCTAAGCCTCCTCCTGACATTTTTTTATCGATATCACATTATCAAATTATGTATCAGCTCATTCATTATGCAAAGGAACAACAACACTAAGCAACCCAGAACCAAATCCGTACATTCGCAGAGATCGGTAATGCGCATGTGCAACTCTCAACAGAGATGATAAAGAAGCAAGATAGCTCACTCCTCAACCACCTCCATCATCAGCTCCCAAAAAACTAAATCGCCATCTACCTCTGTTTGTACATGTTCCAGTTCTGCAAAGGCTTCAACTTGAGCCATGCTGAAAAGCAGTTATAGCAGTCATATAACATACAGAGAGGGTTAGTGGTATGAAGCTGTTAAAATGAATAATACACATTTAGTCTTTTAATGCAGTTCTGTCAGGTCCATTAAGTCAAGAACACGCATGACAATAAAAATGATTTAGGAAACATTTTTATTAGATAGATTGCATCCGGTATTGCGTTCAGAATTAAATCGTTGGTGGTATGTCTTTGTTCAGGGAGTCCTCCGACCTTTCATGAGCACCATGAAATAGCAGGGAGTCAGAGGACAGCAGCGGCATTAGGGAACGCTCACACCGTTTTAGGACTGTGTGAGCTGAGCTATTCCCCCACATGAACAGAGCGATGACATAGAAGCAAATGCCACGTTATGCATGACGAGAAGGAGCTGGGGAGGTGGCGGGCGGCAGAGAGGCGAGCTGCAAGCAGGTAGGAGCAAAACTGAATCTGCTTCAAATAGGGCGCCCTGTTTGAGTGTAGCCATTAGCAGGGGGGGTGTTGACCAGCTGGTGCACTAATCCAGATCAGCTGATGCGGCTCAGCTGGAGCAGATCAGCTGATGAGACCGTGTGTTGGCCAATAGCGTAGCAGCGCCTTGACTACCTGGCCTGCCAGAACTAACGCTGACGCTCAATTGGTATCAAAAGGAAAGAGGAAAAAAACATCCCTTTGGTCAAAGAGAAAGGAGCATGACCAGGTGGCTGTACCAAAGATAACTCGTAGAAATAACAGTAGGTTGAGACAGTACACAGGCCGTAATATTTGTCACAAAACCCAGTTTATTTTACGTGAGCCTGGAAACTAGTGTTGCCAAGTGGGCTTTTGTTGCGTCATCATAAACGTACCTCCTCCTTCCCTCCAGTCAAAATTACACTGGTCCCTAAAAGGCTTTGCCACTTCTCAAATATATCCCAGTATAAGGAAGAAAAAAAAGGGAATATCTACATTTGCTTAAGTGGCTGCAGTGTTTCCGGTTGGGTTCTGGATTGTCCGTGCCTGAAATGCCAATGGCAGCAAGCTCCATGGGAAGTTAATGCTCAGGCCGTGGCCATTATGGTCGGTGTAATTGGTTTGAGATATTAATTTTCCAGACATAGACTTGGACATTTTTTATAAGAAGCGTGTTGTTATTGCGATTGCTATGTTTTTTATTAAAAGAATCCAATTATATTGCATACAAATGAAAAGGAACGTTAAACTAAATGTAACTGCAAATCTGAACATCAGTCTGTTTAGATGTAAAATAATGTAGTCCTCCTTCAACAATGGCACTGGTGCACCCATTGAGTCTACGTGTAAAGGAAATTGTGTGACCAGTGATGTTGTGCGCATTGTGAATAAAATATAACACAGCATCACTCGCCGGTGACCCCTGTGCCGTGTGTCACGAAACGTACCTTCACCTATTTATGTAAGTGGATTGAAAAACGACCACCTCTTGCTGTGTCACTCACCTGGGCTCTTCTATTCCGGTGTGCCACTGCAATAAAAACGTATCCCGTGACTTTCTGAAAGTGACTTTCAGTGCCTAACCATGTAGGCCATGATAATGTTGGCTATTTTCAGGTGTGGGGATACTTTGCTTTTTCAATAAACCTCTGATGTGTTTTGTAATGCATTGGTTATACTTCACAGTAAAAACCCATTCTGTTTCTTTGCCAGCGAGTGCACTCCTTAAATTGCCTTTTCTCCAACCGCCATTCGTTATGCTTTCCACTCCACTGCTCAGATATCATTTATTTATTTTATGAAACAACAACCCCCGTCAGAACAAAACAACCTCGCCCCCCTCACCAGCTACAGATTGACAGTTGGATGGATGGACGGACGCGCAGAGACGTCCATGGTTGCAGTGGCAAGAGGTAAGGAATAAAACCCAGCCGTTTTGCAGAATTTGCCAAGTTCTGCATATAAAGATGGGGGAAGAGGGAGAAAATGGAGCAGGAAAACAACTAGTCTCGAGTTAGTGATTCCCCATTATGTGAAACTCAATTTTCCCTCCTGCTTCTCTTTTATCTGGTGCCATTATGTAGACCGTGTTTGTCTGGTGGCAGGAAAATAGGCCTGCTTTGTTTAGACTAGTGTCAGCTATAATAAAAAAGCACCATCAACTCAGAATGGGGGCTCTGTGCAGTGTCTATCGCAAACACTCTGCAGATAATAACTATCGATTGCCATCCATCGACTAGAAAAAAGAGGGAGCAGAAGAAAGGGTGGGACGGAAAGGTGAGGACGTGAATTTTTATTTTTCTCTTTGATCAATTATATTTTAGCAGTGAAATAAACTTGCTTCTACATGGAAAACCACGCAATTACTCGATGGAGGAACCATCATTCCCTGTACTGTAACTGATAATCAAATGTATCATGATGCCATAATTCAAACAAACAACAGCTTTAATTCAACTTTCCTGTATTCCTCCAGCCTACTTTAAGAGTTTATATATTCCTAATGAAGCTATCAATACAACTCCACTTATTATGTCTTTCTTTGGAAGTAAAACAGATAGGTGTTAGCATCCTCCACCGTCTGTCCCCGCCACACAGAAAGCAAAATAAAATGGTCATTGCAGCAGATAAAGGGGACACTTCACCAATTTTCTTTTGAATACGTCAGAGGTTACTACGCAACTCATCGAAGACCATGGAAACTAAAGATTGTATCCTTCATTCTTTTTGTGATTTCTGGTTTTCCATAAGCATTACTCTCTGTGGTCCTCATGTGAAGACATAAAGTGGAAGGTGTTAAACAGGTTTGACAGCTGTGACGGGAATTGCAAGCAGTTCACGTCAATGCAACATCACCCCTCTTTATATCAACAGCAACAGTAACACAAATGGTTTTGTGCAGTGGTTCCGCTAACTGCATGCAGTAGGCTCTCCGTGATTGATTAACTGGGTTTACAGAAGCGACTTTCTCATCAGAATTTTCATCTTTCATCAGTGTCTTTTATTAGAAAATATTGTAGGTGCTTAACAAAGCACTACCTCAAAAGACTTTCCGAGAAACATTTCTTTTTTTCAATGAAGCTGTTTTTGCTCCCACTTGTTTTGTATTCATACACATGTGAGCTCAGGTACACCGAGGCTTCAGATTATTTTGAGCATGTATCTGCATTTGTTAAAGCTTTTGCTGGGCAGACAGTGAATCCTGCAGATTACATTTAAGCAGCGTGTGGGAAACCTTACATGTCCACTACCAAATGCACAGTGAGCCCCTATTTCAGATGAATATGAAATAGTAACCAAAGGATTAGGAGATGCAATGCAGAGGAGAACATATACATAATTCCATCGCATTAACATAAAGGACAGGGACACAAAAACATCTGGGGTGCAGATGCTAAATTGAACCATACATATATTTTCATGATGTTTGATTATTATATATATATATAATAGGTAGGTATATATATCTCCGTGATTGATTAACTGGGTTTACAGAAGCGACTTTCTCATCAGAATTTTCATCTTTCATCAGTGTCTTTTATTAGAAAATATTGTAGGTGCTTAACAAAGCACTACCTCAAAGCACTACCTACAATATTTTCTAATATATATATATATAATAGGTAGGTATATAATACCTACCTCAATATGCTTGCCATATCACTCTGTCCCTCAGAAGCGATCTCACATGTGCGTTCAGTTGCATTTCCAGTCTTACGGCTACCACAGGCCATGTCTTAGCTTTGATCACGATCTGCAACACATAGGTTTAGCTAAATATCAGCTCACCGGAGGAGAAAGATGTGAACGCCTCCTCTCAGGGTAGCTTCTATTTGATCTTCTATGGAGATGCAATATGTTTTTTCCAACATAAGGAAGACTGAGTCCAGTTTCAGTCACATTCTACTAGTATACATGCATAGTTAAACTTTTGCGTCCATGCTTTACCCAATTTTGCTTTTATATTGTTAACCCAAATCCTTGCAGTAGCTACAACATCTATTCGACTATTTCTCTCTTTTTTACCTTGGAAAATGAATCTCCCAATTCACTTTGTTTGTTTAAGTGGTGCAATCTCTTTTCACACAAATCACATAAGCTGCGTCTGACTGTGTTTGTTTGTATATTTAAGTCATGCTGGTCTGTGCTGCCAATCACCTAAAGCACGGCGAAGAGGAGCTCTGAAAATGTCAGACGGAATTAAGATCTGCAAAAGGCACCTTTAAAGCATTTTGGATATCTATAAAATGGCCTGTGGAATGTCCTTCAGTGTGCTAATTAACATCAAGCTGTAGAGCTTTCATATGATGAGCCAGTGTGGGAAAACAGCTGGAACAAGATGAATGCTTTTGGTGCAACAACAATTGATCAGCCGCAGCAGTGGTGGTGGAGAACACTAAAACTTTTAAGGATCACTAAATAACCTTTAATAGGCAACTGAAGTTTCACTGCCTGGAAACGCCATGTGACCACAGAGCTGGGAATATTGCTGAAATTGTGTAAAAACATTTCACGAATGGAAGAAAAAGAAATGTCCTTGATTAATAATAGGGAAAATATCACAATTCTAATCATGTGACATCTCAGTGACCAGGTATGCAGATGCACACTTTGCTGCCAGCACATTTACTTTTACTAACTCCACTAACCAAATAGGAGCCATTGTCGGAGTCAGAACCTCCTGGCTCAGTTCAGCAGACTGTTAATGTCCATTTATTGAGGCTTTGCCAAGAAATTCCAACACCTTTGCTACCAATCTTCTGTGAGTCATCGTAGAGCTTTGCATCCCTGACCATGCATAGCCCGGTGTGGCAGTGGACAAAAGCTGCTGAGAAAGCTCGGTTGTCTTATTGGCATCTTAAAGTGGATTTGAAAGAATCTGCAGCTTTTAAATCACTTATATTACAGGATAACAATGAATGGCGCTTTTCCACATCATCAGGTACAATCAGCTATAAATGGTGTACTAGCCTGTAGTATTTCAGTCTGTCACAGTATATTGGTGGTAATATATTAGGATTTTTGAACATACTACTGAGTATGAGGTTGACAAATGTATCCCAGTATGGGGCAATTATCAAGAACGAGGTCATTAATAACCTGGATCCTTATCATATATTTCGGGCATTTCTCCCATCACCAGTACCGCCAGCAGCAGTAGCTGGGCCTTGTTGCTTAGCTCTTAGTCTTTTAACTACCCATATGTCTGGCCTCAGGCCAAGGTCACGCCAACAGGCCACCTGTCTTCCATCTGCTGGACTGCCACGAGTGTCAAAAGGTTCATAGAGGGCAGAGTACTTCTTTAGCAGCCATTCTTTCAGGACCTTCAAATGGCAAAAAAGTGTTCTCCATCAATGGCTTCCATCAGGAGAAAACGTATCTCCTTCCTGTTTCCATGATATGTTTTTTTCCTTGAGTGGACAAAGATTGTCCCCCGAGCTTACAGAGCCTCAGCAGGATTCGGGCACTGCCTATTCAATACTTCACAGTTGGTCTTTTCTTCAGTTTAGAGCTGGTTCCATGGAAACTGGAACTGCAGGAGACTGGCTATTTGGCAAACATATATAAAGCATGAGCAGAGAAGCTTCCCCAAGGTCAGTGCCTCCTGCAGCTGACATGGTGCTCTTCTTCTGTTAACAGTCTGTATTTTAACGCTCAAAGAACATCCTATCAGACTGACGGGTAATTGCATAGAGTGCAAATCCCAGTCTGCGCTGATGGGCGCAAGAATGGCATCAATGGCATCAATTAGCGATAATTAAATGATGTATTCTACTTGCTTTAAACAAAATCACCACTTTGAACCTGTGTGGCAAGGCAACGACACGGCTGATTTTAGAGCATCATCATTTTTATTTGCTAGAGGAGAAGCAACTCAGGCGACGACTCTCTCTTTTGTATCACACAAAAAAAATTAAAACAGGAACTAAACAGAAGTGGTGGCATTCACAGAGACAGGAGGGCATGCTTAGACGAGGCCGCCTTCACAATTCACACTCTGCGTGTCTTGTTGCATGCTGACAGCTCTGTGTTGGATGACAGCACACCAACTGTTTTCACTAAATCTGATATCATGCTGATTCAATCAGAGATGCTTGGAGACATTTCTAACTATGCAGACAGGCATATGCAGGAGAGAGATGTGTCTAGACCAGGGGTCGGCAACCTTTTTGGTGCCTTTTTTAAATGTTCTTGTTTATCAGTGTGTCAAATCACATTAGGGTTCATATTTAGTTTAATTCAAACACCACATCCAAATGTAAATCTCCAATGAATCTTTAATTCAATTCCATCAATATAGAGTGGTGTAAAAATGTGTTTTTTCGGGTTAGCATTGAACTCGTTACTGGGATTTTTCAATCGGAAAACATGCAATACAATAACTGAATTTAGAAATGAATGCAGTTAGACTTTTATGACATTAAAATAGGTTGATTTAATTCCTTGAATGTTGACATTTATCTATGAATACGCCTCGTCATTTTTTAATATATTTTATAATCCATTCATTATTTGAAATTGTTTTTTTTGTTGAGATTTCCTGCGCATATTTCACATAGATTTAATTCAATCGCTTTGCTGTGTACTGTTTAACTTGTATTATTTTGATACATTGCTCCTGTCGCTGTGAATATTTCAACACGACCAAAACTGACTTATTATCGTTATGGCAACCCAGTCCACCTTCCCTTCTCTTCTTCCTAAGCACATATTGCCCTACAGGTGGATATAAAGCAGAAGAGAGGTTAGGTGATGCATGCAATTTTGATGAAAATCCATGGGGTGCAACCTTGCAGGCACCAGTGTTTAGCTTCATACAGCATATCAGCAGGCAAGAGGGCAGAAGAGATAGAGAGGACATGGAGGGAGGGAAGATAATGTTCTATTCAGAGCATTGAGGAGGCAGAGGGAACCCGGAGAGCAGCGAAGACACCTTTTAAAGATCACCGCTGTGCATTTTTGATGCCAGGCTCTGCCTTTCAGGCTGATTTTTATCATTATTTTATAAGCAAAATAGTTGTCATGGATAAATAAAAAGAAATAAGTATAGAAGAGTAAAGACTCAAATAATCAGCTGTGTCCCGGATCTTAGGCGCTATAATGTCTGAGGATATGGATCGGCAATAATAAAATATTTGAACAATTAACAGAGGTATTAGGATGCTAATAAGAATGGTGACTTTACATCATATACTATTATTACATATTGAAAACCAAATCATTTAAAATTAATAGTTGGCAGCAGCTGTCCATTACACTTGTTTCCTGTTTAAAAATTCAGTAGACATGGTGTAACATTAGCATCTATTCAAAGTACTGTGGGTCTTAAGTAAGCTACAACTAACAGAAAATGCATGTTAAAAAAGAAGTCCCTAGCAAAACATAGAAAGGTATTTCTTGTTCTTCATAACTGAGAGGTAAAAATCAATGCTCAAGCACTGCCTGAATAACACTGACACGCAGCCAATACATCTAACACAACAGAAAGAACGGTGTAGGTCTCAGCTCTTTATGTTTGCATTTTCACACAAGATGTGGATTCTCTTCTTCAGCCAAAGGCCTTTGAAGGCCCTGAACTCAGCGTATACTTCACAACTGTGAAGGCCTGCTGCAAATGTATGTGCTGATTCATTTCAATGTCTCACACCTGTGGCTCGCAGGCTCACAATGCGATGTCTTAAAGGGCGCAGCAGGACGGATCATACCAAACCAACCTTAACCATAATTTCAATGAATGTATTCAACAGCAGCTCTTAGTTGTTACAATACGGTGTGAATCAAGTGTCAGGTTAATAAAGTCAAGTATAAAAAAATCCCAATGTTGAATAAATAAAAGCCATAAGACGGGAGGCGGACAAAAAAGACATGACACAATTAGCTCTAAGAGCTCGATCGAGGAAGCTACAAGTTTCTGCTTCAGTTTTTACTGGCATTGAATATAACGGAAGAAGGCATGCATCCTGTTAAGTGGAACTCAAGGAGAGGACGAATGGTCAGACCACAAAAAAAGGAAAAAGATTGTGAGGGTGTTCAGAAAGCAGAGATAAAAGATGAAATGAGTTTGAGATTATTATTTTTTTCAAAAGCCAGTGACAGCCTCCGCCGCGCCCCGAGACGAATCCGAGGCAGATTGCTGCACCTCTCGAGCACTCGATGGTGCCAGAGGCTGCCGAGTGTCTTCAACACTCTCTTATCATCAAACAATGTGACAGGTCAGAGACCCATGCTGATGCTCCCTGACGGGGCACATCAGTGGTGGGGGAGTAAATAAGCGTTCAAGCAGATGCAGAATGAAGTCTCTCACACAAACACACACACACACACACACACACACACACACAGATGCAGAATGCTGGATGCATGCACAGTGTGTGAAACATAACGTATGTATATTGATTGGAGGAGTTAACATACAACTGTTTGTGGTTTTTTTTAACCTACCTTGGGAGATCCGATCCTCTATTCAAGCATTGAATGTGTGAGATACTAAAACAAAGCAGCATTTGTCTTTCCAAAAAGTGTCATTTGACAGCAAATGCTCCTAATAAAAACAGACTTCTGGATGAAATCTTTCTTTAGCTGACAGTCGACGGCGTCAGTTAAAATCCTGTCTGGGACTTGAAGTGTTAACTCATAATCATCCCTGTTAAATTAGATTGTCGGCATCTTGCTAATTAAACAGGAGAATGTTGTTTAATGAGTTCATCCACCTAATCAACCATTACAGCAAACAATAAGAAAATCTGTTCTTGCATCATTCTTGTCATTAGAATGTTCTGTTTGTAAATCCTGAGCAGTACATCCCTAAGCCTAAAATCACAGATAATTGAGTCAGCAAAAGAAATGGAGATCCGTGCAGGGAATCAGTGTGCACTGGTAATTTTAGCATTTTGTCTTACATCAAATCCCCATTTCCTGGTGAATATACGGATGTCTGAAAACCCTTTATTAAGCCATTGATGAGAAGCCCTTGATGGTCAGTGTTGCAAGTTAAGCTGCATAACCTCGTTGCTGTATTTTCCCTTTTCTTTTGATTTAGTGTCGGAACAGAGCAGAGGAATTAGAAACACACATCCGTGGGATGTATTATTATCCTTTATCACAACCGAATCACAAGAGGCTTTTACTCTAAATAAAGTATGACCTCAGTGTTACAGCTTTACTATTTAATAGACAGCCGAGCATGTATAACGGTGCACAGAGTCAACATGCATTTGGCTTTTTCATTTCCTCTCCCATTCTCATCGTCTCAATTTCAGCCTCAGGAGAGTTATTTTGAGAGATGGCTCTTCCAGGAACAAATTCTCTCTCATTGTATCTGTTGACTTATTCAGTTATTCGACCATGTGGCAAATGGACACGATCTCCAGAAATGGAACCTTCAGGTCTGAATGATTAATTGTCAAATTCCCCGTTGGAGGGCTTCAGCTGCAGCGGTTCTTGGCTGTTTCTGCATCAACCGCAGGACACTGAAGAAAAGATGCTGCAGGAGGGACTGAATGCAATCTCACTTGATACAAACTATATAAAAAAATAGAAATTCAATTTGCTGTACACCTTCCGGCATGTGACTTAAATAATTGCGTTATAAGTCATCTATTTAACTCTTTGAATGAACGTTAACTAGATGTTTATAGAGGTATCAAAATGAAAATATGAATAATTCGTACTGCTTTCTAATCACGTACAGCGGGTGGATGCTCTCAACTCTTTTTGAATAATTCAGTGTATTTTAACTGCCTGACTTTTTAGGTTTATGTCAGCTGTGTTTCCCTGCAGCTTCGGGGTCAGGGCCAACAACAGCAGTGCACTATATAAGGAAATTGACAGTGACAAGGCACATCATTGATCGAAATACACACAAACTGTCCACACACTTCACTCGTAGAGACAAGCTCTTCTCAGAATGAACTGTCACTGTATCGTGACGCTTCATTGTGACGGATGCATTAAAATGTCTAACTTCACTCTATTCTTGTTTGAACTTTGAAATTGCTACATTGCTAATGTTTGGTCAATATGTTACCGGTGTGCCTGGATTACGTCGGCATGCATACAACACAGTCGGACATAGTCGGAATTTCGTTTGAATGACACATAATTTCGGTCAAGAATTGTGTATTTGCTTCCGGCCCCTCCCCGCCAAAAAAGACCCGTCAATGTAGGAGCACGGTCCCCTGTGTAGTGAAAGCTGACACTGACTCGTGCAGCGCCGGGCCGCAGTATCTCCAATTCATAAGTCAGAGCAGCGAGTGGGACCAATACTGGCGAGATCAGTATGGTTGGGGGGATAAATAAAAAAACATTATCAAGGTTTTTAATGCAAAGCGTAGGAGGGGGGTGAGTAGGATTGGTAAGGCTGCACTGGTGATGCTTATTTGGCAGTGCACAATCATAATTAAGGGATGCCTCTCTACATGCTGACTTTGTTTTGTTTTGTCATGTTTTCTTGAAATGAGCATCATTATCAGCTGCAACTCAATTGGCTGATGTTCCACTGGTTGGGCCCCGCGGTGCAGTGGCCGTGTCATTTTGGTAAAAAATAGGACAGAGATAAGCCATCGCGTTCCGTTTCGTTGGCGACTGGGAAGGAAAACGACCATGTCGGCCACATTGTCACTCATGAAAAGTTCCTTTGAATGCAGTTTTATACGGTGAATATATTTTTGCAGATCTTAAAGGAATCAAACCTGAGGCACCTTGTTCTGGGACTAATATCTATGCATATTTAATAACCCGCTATCTGAGGCACAGGTAGTTAATTCTACCCCAGACGACTTGTCATCTATGAAAAAGAGAGGAATATATAGAACGCCTGCCGCATATTTTCTTTTCCAAAAGCATCTCCCAGCTTATAATGAGCTGCTTATTTCGATATGCAGTCCGCTTCTTTAATATACAAGACTCAATTAGAATTGTAGTCTAGAAAATGTGTGAGGTGAATTGCAGTAGAGCGTTAGAATGACAGAGTATCTTTGGTTCCTAATAAGCATGAAACCTGCAGGAATACAGCACACACAACCCAACACACTGGGAACAATGAAGCACAACAAAACAAAAGTTGACATAAAAGTTTATTTTTCATCATTATATACAAAACACAGTGAATGTATATTCCATGGAAAAAACATTGCAAAGACACAACTTCTGCTTACCTTTGACATTGACATTGAAACTGAAATAATTCAGATAAATTGTAACTTGTGGATGATTTGATTTGGTGCAAATATGCAGATGAAGGCCCTGTCTGGGATACGTTTTCTCAAAAAGCAGTTACTGCTGTGGCAAAGACAATCAATAAATCCAATTAAATGTTTACAAAAGCCACTGCACATATTTATGTTTAATCAGGACCAAAACCACAAAATATGCACTTCAAAAATGTTAATAGCCTGATTCAATTAATCCAAAGAACCGTGCAGCACTGCCAGTGGTTTCAGTAGTGTGATGGCCACTTATTTGCAAATAACTGTTCTGGAAATTTCCAATAGAGAAATCCCCTAGATTGCATTTGCCAAATAATGTTTTTATTTATGTACATATCAGTTTATTGTATTCCCTTTTAATGAGCAGTGCAGCATAGTGTGCAAAGGGAAGCCTAATAGGCCAAAAGGGACCTATTCGCAATGATAAAAGAGACTAATCCTGAAGACGACACGCTTCCAAGGGAGAACAAAAGATGGTGCATGAAGGAGCCCTTCTTCGGCAAACATGATAATCAATGATTTGGAGTATGCAAAACAAGTTTATTGTTAGCGGGAGGGTACGAACACAAAACAGCAACAATGCGTCGCAGACAATGGAAAATGGCAAAAGCGCTGGAGCTGCCTGCTTTCAGCCGGCTGGCTTCCTGACGGTTGGCTACACCTGTTTTCCGTTTAATTGTCCTGAAGCGAGGCTTCTCCCTATTTGTCTATCAGCCGTTCTCCTATTTTTCCCTCCTCGTGTTCCCTTGTTTTCGCCGCTCTCCCAATTGCATTGCTGGGCATCGTCCCATGTATTATTCATGAGTGACATGCTTGTTTTTTTTTCACACCGCTTAGCAACAGCCATGTTACGCCACCCCAAGGGGGTCTCATCTATGGCAGCCTGTGATCTGCTAACACACAAAGCAAACCCGCTCACACCTCTCCTCAACAATCACACTCAAGTCCTGGGGTGGCCCGCTGCCCGACACAGGGTTTCGTTGTGATCATCATGTCCTTCAAAGAGGCGGAGATGAAGAGAGCAGCAACACGGCATACATGTCTATGTATGACGGCGATGTAATTGTTTGAGTGCTCAATGCCACAGGCGGGTAAAAGCACCTTTCTGATTTGACAGTTGGTCTTCTTGACGCAAAGGTTATCGACATCGAGTCTGACCGCAGAGCTCATTCGCCCAGTTAAGGCCGGCGCATGCTTCTGCGTCTGCGTTTGTGTCTCGTGTCGACGGACTTGGTTCACTTCATGGTTCGAAAAGGCTTGGGCACGTTGCAAAGCAATTCACCGCCAGAACACCAGGCGGAGTAACGGTCTTTGTCTTTGTCGACCAAGGGAGTAACGTATTTGTGTGGAAGTCATTGGTTTGTTTAATTATTGATCAGATACCTTTTTGCCCCGTGCTTCGCCACTGCCGCTTTTCTTCGCCTTTTTTCGCGGACATGTATGCCCCGTATTTTCCCCCACAACTTTGTCCCCCCCCCTCGACCGGCAAACCGACGTTTTGCAGAGATCTGCGTCCATGAATCAGAGGCCATCCGCGCGTCCTTATAGTCCGGCGATGACGCGTTCTATAAGTGGTCATATTTACGGATTTCTTCTGCGTCTTCCGACAAAAGCTCTTCAATCTGATTCATTCTCTCATAAAATATCTTTGTTTTAATAATGGCGGAATTATGCTACGAAACCGGAAATGTGAGACTCCGGCAAGGATGTAGTTAGCAGACCAATCACAGCCTTGCGGCTTGCGTCGACAGGTACGCGAGCCAACGTAAGCCTAGAGAAAAAAACGCACGCAGGAGAGGGCGGAAAAGGCCCGCGAGGGGGTCTTGCGTCCGGGTGTCCTCGCGTCTAGGGACTGAAAGCTAAGCATCAATCCATCTAAGAGTGCTGACAATTCATCGTGTACAAGCAAAAGCATCATAAGCTGAGCGCACATTGAAACAGGAGCACACGCCGTAGACACTGCAGGTAAATGGCGTGGAGTGTAGTGCTCTGTAGTGGGTAATGACTGCTGATTGTTTGTGACGGGGCTGTAGTAAGGCTGATTTCCCAGCTGAGGAATGTACACATCACAGAGCTGTCAAGAAAAGACAGAAAATGGGCGCATGCCCCACCGCTTTTCAGAAATAGACAGCCAGAGCCATTTCCCTATTAAGCTTTAGAAAGCAGACACAGACAGAATGTGATCATGTGGACATTTTAAATATTTTGTGATGCAATTCTTGCCTATTCACGTGGAAATGTGCACTTGTTATACATTTGAGATGTGGGAAAATAAACATTGCTCTTGTTCAAGGGCAGAATGTATTACTGACTCAGAGGAACTATTTATACAGAAGTTTGCATGGCCCTCAGGTAGACACACATGGAAGAAAATCCTATTTTGTTTAATATTTTGGGGGGTATTTAAATGGTATCATGATTTGGGATTTGCGATTATGTATTGATTAACCATCCAAAGGCTTTTAACCTTCACGCTTCTAAGGTTGCTTTGGAAGAAATATAGGCACATCCCAGTTTCCCAGAAAGGTTAAAAGTAGGACTAAGTGCACTGTGAAGATGATTTCTCTGTTTTCCCTTTTATTGTGCACAACAGTCCCAGATTGTATTCTACACTATTATTCCCTTAGGTGTAATTCTTTTGATTACTGACAATATAATTGGAAATGGATTTCCTTTGCATACTTTGCATGACGTCCTGAATTTATATCACTTTTTCATCAAGGGTTTCTTGCATGATGAAACATAGTCAATAATTTATCAATCTTGTGTTTTTATTAATTTATTTGATACGTGTAAAGGGTGTCAGTAAAGACTATATAAATGGAGGTAAATGGTTCCTCCTGAATGTGTGATGAGAGCAGCAGTTTGTTGTAATAAAGATATCCATCTACAATGATGATCAACAGTGAGCTTTGAGGTACAGACTAATCCACACAATGTGTGGCAATCAGTGACAGGTGAAAACAATGCTCCCAAAAGAAAAAAAGTGTTAAATCCACATGAGTACACATTAAAGTACCCAACAGTGAATTAATCATCTGTGTGTGTTTGAGTAGTACGAAAAGAGGGAGAACATTCAAATCAACAACCTGTTCAGAAAACATATTCATCAAAACATATTGGGAAATCAAAAGAATTACCACAGCATAATCCATGGTACAATTGATCAATGAAAATAGATTTTGTAAAGCGTGTCCCATTTCAAAGTCATTAAATATGCAAAGTGTCCTACACCGGATATGGACACACTGCATCCATTTGCCATGTTCGGAGTTATACCCATTGCAAATCATGTTTTGCATCTTTTGATTACATCTGCAATGTTGAACACAAGAAGGGTGTTTAGCCTTTTACAACGTAGGATATTAGTGATCGTCTCCATTGCTGCTGTTCCTTAACTTGTTTTTGTTGAACCTATTCATTCATCTATGAAAATGTTGACAGTTGGAAAAGGCTGCACATGAAATGTCCCTTCAAGGGTCAGTAACAATTGAATTCCTTGATATTTAGCCAACAGATATGCTTGAACGTTTTATTATCGTGTCGGAGGTCCGATACATGAATTAAACATATTTTTCCTAATACAATCGCAGTATTGCCTCACACGGTTCCACTACTTTTAAGAGCTGTTTTTAGCCTCCCACAACCTCAATTAAAATACAACGCACGTTGGTGCATTCCTTAGATTAATTTGATAAAAAGGAACCAATGAGAGTCTCAGCACTGTTTTAAAAGCTTTACTCTTCTCTGACATTTGCTTTACTAGACTTTGCTTTCTTTTCTTAATATTGGCCCGTGTGAACGGTTCCGGTTGTTAACACTGCGTTCGCTAAACTTTTATACAGTCAAAAGACAAACTGTCCTTGGGGATGTGACCGGGCGTGAAAAGGAACGGCCCTGACCTTTTTCCCCATATGCCTCTCAAAAATATAAGAGATTTGCATTCAGTCAGTGTAACTTTCCATATGGCATCAACAGCAGGCCAACATAATGTTGCGGCGTTCTGACTACCTGGTCAACTTTTATATTTATTTTGCTCCCCGGCGTAGTTAGCATCTTCTGGCCTGCAATGGTAGGGTGGTGTCTCTGACCTTGGCTCCACGCCGGTCCACAGTGTCTAATCATCCTTTAGCCGGGGATGGGCTGCACTATCCCACTAGCTTGCTTTCATCCAATTGATTTTGCTCATTTTATACCTGAACACAGTCATTAATCTGATTATGAGTGTGTCTGGGTCCAGTTCATTAGTCTGGCCCAGCTGTAATACAGGCAGATGCCGCCCAGGCCGTGAGGATTCATCACAGGGCTATTGAGGCCTGAAGAGCACAGCGCCACGCACACAGATACAGAGAGAAAAACACAGGATTAGTGGTGAAATTTTGGTTTGGTTTATGAATTGGGATCCTTGTTGCCAAGGCAATGACTACTCTTCCTTGAGCCCATATTCAAATGACATACATGTAGTCATATTGAAAAGTGTTTCCACTTCCACTTACAATATACAGAAAACATTACAGTAACAATATAATTGCATTACATCTCTGAACATACACCAAAATTAGATTCTTCTATGTCGAGTGACTGGCAGATTATGAAAAAAAAAATGTGTTCATTTATTGTTATTCTGTATTGCAAACATCTAATTAAACTGCTTTAACCACTCTTAATATAGAAAGCACAACAAGCAGTGATATAAGGCTACATATACTCCTGTCTGGTTGTGGTGGCCTAATTTGATCCCTCCTTCATTTGCTCTGTTTGATCACTGTTGTTAAGATGAAGATATTTTTGAATACAAACAATATGATTGTATTTAATACTATTATGTTGTTTACCACAGTTACCACAGAGTATTGTCTGTTCTTAGACTAGGCAATTTAAGGAAGACAAAAATATCCCAAGCCTTAGATATTTTTGTTAACTCTGAGAAAATGGACCAACTACTAGAATATTCCTTCCCCATCTCCTTATCAGCATGTCTGTTGGGGTTAAAAGCTCCTCAAAATGTTCCATCCATCTTCCATCTACAACCTCTCCAAATATTCTTGGGATAATGGTGTAAATGCAATTCAGCACATTTGCACATTGGTTGTTTTAATTAATAAACTGGATGGCATGTGCAGGATGTTAGGTTGTGTAAATTATTGAGAGGTTGTATACCCTGTAGTATTTTATGACATGCTTGTAATAGGAAGTTTGTGCCATCCAGAATCAGTGGATCTGGACGGTGGTGTTGTGAAAGAATACCTTTCCGCCCGCTCTCTTCGTGAAAATGCACAGCGCCAAAAAGGTGTTTCACAGTGTCATGGAAAGTAATAGGAAGAAAATTGAGATTCCGGATGCACGTTACGCCCAGGTCCATATCTTTCCCTGCCTGTCAGCATTTTCCATACACATGTGGACTGATCCTCGAAGGTCTGTACAAGGCACCTGTGAGCCCTGACAGAATCAATTATGACTAAACTCAGAGATGATCTGTTCACTCAGAAATTATGGTTGCATAAGAATCCTGTGTTTTTTGCAGCGATGGCAACTTTCCTGCAACCGTAGCCAAGCAGCCAAGACTGTTTTAAAAAAGAATGTTAATTTTCATAAAGTTATATAAATTGTAGTTGCATTTATGTTTGGCAGAGTGATTTTGCACTCATTCATATAAATGTACAGTTTAAATATGATTCTATTCTAAAGATGGTGCAGCAAGAAGAGAAAATTATGTTTTTGACGAAGTTAACAACAGTAAACGATGGAAATTAGAAAAGAAAATTACAACCCGGAATCATCTTCAGGAAATACCGTTTAGATAATTTCAAGACGTGGTCCCTTACAGAAGAAATAGAATGTAATATATTAAGACTTTGTGACAGCCTCAACAGTAAGGAGTTGCCACTTTTTCCATCTTTCTTGTTTATTGTTAAGGCTGTACAGGATAGTGCATCATACGTTGACATTCAAATTAATGATTTACAGAAACATTCCACGCAAAGTCCACCTTCTTTCTCTCACACACAGGGACTCAGTCCTCGTCTCTCCTGCTGTCCTCAATTCAAAAATCTATCTGAAAAAAAAAGATTCCAATTTTCAAATCACATTACATGTTTTTTTTGGGGGCGGATGGGGCATTTGGCCTTTCAAAAATTTGTAAAATGTTTTTTGTCTTTCTAAAATGTTCTGTCCAGCTGGCCGCACACAATGGGAGGCGCTCGACTGTATTTACGGGGGAGGTAACAACAACCTGACAGTAAAATAAAATAGTTTAAAAAAACTGTATAGAATAAAAATTGGGGTCAACGTCATTTAAAGCAGCCACACACATTCAAAGTTACATTTTAAAATTCAATAGAAGCTTGGAATATAAAAGAAGAAAAAGAAGATAGTAAAACCCTATCGACCATGACTATAAATGTGAATAAATGTTGATTATCACCTGTGAGGATCGAAGAAGACGTGAGGTAACAAAAAGGTTGGCTTGTGGAGGAAAAAAGAAGGGGGATCTTGGGCGTGGGCGATGGGTATGGGTGCATCCCTATGGTTTAAAATGCACTTATTGTAAGTCGCTTTGGATAAAAGCGTCAGCTAAATGGCATGTAATGTAATGTAGTAGACGAAAGAAGATGATGGGGTAAAATGGGGGTTGGACTGGTTGAATAAGGAATACCGATCAGACAGGAGGGCCACACTCCTCAGAGTATTTACTGCAAACATACGAAAAGAAACAACCCTGTGGTCCTCTTTTTGTCTCAGATTAAGTAGATTGCTTTCTTTTTTATACTTGCTGGGATTTTGCGAAAAACAGTAAGCTAATGGACTAATTCACAAAGCAACTACTGCTGCAACAGCGAAATAACAGTGCCTGTCTTATAGTTCACGCGAAAGGTGAATTGCAGCCCCCATGCACTGCCGAGTAAATAGTATGTCAGTGCTTCTGTGCTATACTGCGCATATTCAAATGAGGTAATGTGCAAAATCTGCCCATTTCTATGCAAATAAGCTGCATCGTAAAATGCTCCAATTCAAGATCAACGCTAATAGCCAAATGCAGTTAGTGAAATTATGCTGGTCTGGCTCTGATCCCACCTGTCAGGACCTGTAGCTTGCAGCCTTGGAAATCCTTTTTCTTTATTTACCCTACCATTACTCTGCCTACTGTATTCTCGGCGCAGATGCAAGATTTTTCACTTTTCCACTTAAAGAATTATAAACGAGGCGTGCAAAAAGAATCCACTGCAAAAGATCGTTGGACTGTTGCATCATAGCACAATATCCTTTGTGAATCAGACATCGAGACGGGGCACGAAGGGGTCAAGAGTGTTGCAATTCTCAATGCTATCAGCGGCTGCAGTCAACTCTGTGAATTTGCCTTTGAGTGTTTCGTTTAAGCCTTTGTCGACCTCCACGCATTTCTTTCACAAATTGCACATTTCAAAGATGTCATGTGTCGTTCTGCAATTTCCCAAATAATCCCGGGCCTCACCACCACTTTGTATCCGCGATGGAAAGGAGTCCATAAATTGGGCACTGTGGTCAAATGATGAGGCTATTTAGAATCAATAGAACACCGCACCCTTGCAACTGCTGTGTTATTTGACATTTCAAAAGGACGTGTTTGCTGGGTGGGCAAAAGAATGGTGGCTATTGTTCCTTTGTGGTGCTCAGATTGTTTATCGACTCGGTGAGCGTGTACACGTAGCCCTCTATCAGTGTTGGAGTCCTTTGGGGACAACTCACTGTGTATCTGTGCATCAACACCCGAGATGCATCAGAGGAGTGAGGGTCAGAAAAACTTATAGCAACCATGCAAACATACCCAGGCCATAGGGTAAATGCACACACACACACACAAAAAGGCCTTTGGACACCAAGGATGGAACAATCTTCCTCAGTCTGATCAGTCAACCCGATGCAAGCATAGAGCGCATCATTGTGACAACCCTGAATGGTGTGTCTTCTTTTGAGACAGGAATCGTGGATACAGAAACACGTGGAGTATTCGTTCACGATGTTCATTGTAGGCGGGAGGTCTAGCTCCAAGTTCACTGAGCCTGATAACAATGTAATGCGGGACACCTGTCGCCATGTGTAAAATATGGTAGATTATTGTGTTCGATCTTTTGTGCTGTAGCATCTCACCCTTCCCCCAGGTACTGCACTCTGTAGTAATCACCTCCAGCATATATAGATGGGTTCTGATAGTTATTCACCGAAGGGATATTTAAGGAAGATTCCAAACTTGCACCCACTCAGACAATTACAGATTTGCTAGTATTTCATAACTAAAGCAGTGCATTGAGAATTAAAACATACTTCCTAAGCCTATTTACTTTACTTTGTTCATCTCTTTTGAATTCCCTTTCATTTTGTATTTGGAGCTACATTAGGCAACTTCAATTACGTCGCTCAGTTTCCAAGTCTAATCATCTATTGGAAATAATCTATTATGATTAAAATGACCATGGCTTCTGTTCACTTCATCAGAGTTGCTCCGTGTTGAGATAAAGTGTGTCTTTACTACTCTGACAAAGTTGCCCTGCCTTTCGTAGCTATTTGTCTGATGTCTGTCGGTTGACGTTTCAGCTACGGGGAGCAAAAGGTGCATAGGTCGGGTACTGTAGGGGAAGACATTTCTTTAGAACATAATTAGGAGTTTGCCAGAGAGAAAAAAAGCCCTCCTATGGGCTAATACACTGTTGGGTTGAATGTTTGCAGATGACTCAATAATTTGGAACACCAAAAGTTTCATCTTCTCAGTGTTCTCAGCTTTTACTTTGTTAAATGGAATGCACGTGCTGTCCCCTAAGTCCTATTGGCTGACATTTACAGACCTCAGCTGTACAGTTTAAGTATTAAAAAAAGTGCGAAATAGAAACAAACCAAAGCACCTGTAAAAAAGCTCTAGAAAGAATTTCTCTGTGTGTGTGTGTGTGTGTGTGTGCGTGTGTGTGCGTGTGTGTGAGTCAGTGTCGCTGTGTCTGTCTGTGCGTGTGAAAGCTTTGATTGTCCCTATATGCTCGACTGCACAGGATTTTGGGCAGGCAACCATTTTGCTTGAAGCTGGAGACTTTTTCCCCCGTTATCTCTCCCTCTCTCTCCACCTCTGCCTGTTTGTCATTCTTTTCTTCTCTCGGGGTAGTAGTTGCATGCCTCAGCTAAGGTGAAACAGCATGGATGTGATTTCTATAGCTCTGTTGGAGACCAGCATCTCATCACAAACGGGTCTCGGTTGGTTGGGTGAGCGAATCAAATCCTTGGCAGCACGACCAAAACGATTTAAAGTTTGATACCACAGACCCTGCCTCACATCTCCGTCATCGGGGCACGCTCAATTGGATGCATTCGATTCAATTCAGCTCATATATGGGAAGGAACAGCGAGAGCGGTGTCAAAGGACAGCTGGAATTATGAACAAAAGCTCACAAGGGGCTTGTAAACGTGGAATTTAACCTACGGTATCTTCTGCGTTAACATTTTTGAAGATCTCCTCCAAATGCGACTGTCAAACAACACGGGTTGACGCAGTCAAGCACTCTTAGACAAGGAATAAAAAAGGAAAGACATTTTAGATCTGCAGTAAAGTGACTGTACAAAAAATTGGCCATTAAAAAAAAACAATGGCAACATAAAGAAATACATAAATTGTGTTAGATAAGCATAATTAAAAGTAAAGACTCTTTACTCTCTGTTCTCCCATCAACAACTACTCCTATGCACTACTGTGTGTGCTATTAACAAGGGAACTTCTTTCCTCTGAGTGGTTAAATGGCAGTTAGGTCGTCTTGGCTCCTTGGCTGTGTTTTCTGTCTCGACTGTGAGCTGCTGCATGCCAGCACTGGTATTACCACTGCTGCACACTTTTAAAGTCTTAGCATCGCACTGGTGCAGAATATCCTGACACAAATTCATTCAAATCAAATTCAGCTATTATTTAGTATTCATGTATTACGAATTGATAGAAATAACACAATGGAGCATTTAGCAGGTCAAGAGCTGTTTTCCTCAAGTATTTGAGAGCATAAAACAGCTATAAGCAAAGAGGCTAAGGACGCTAACACAAAATGTCAGCGTTGTGCACCTACCTTTTTTCTACTCCTTTCAAGTGGCAAAAAAAGTAGTTAATACAGGTTGGTAAGATAGCACTTGCTTCAAAATAAAAGCATGAAAATCATCAATTGTATTTACCTTATGCTTGCAAAGGTCTCGAGATTTGCATAATACTGTTATTTCAATTACTATCAAATGGAAGGAGTTGCGATTAAGACTGACGTGTCCGACTCAGCTCAAGTCTGTGGGAGTAGTGCTTTTATAACTAACATTGTTCGGGATGCAACAGAAAGACAAAATACTTGAGAAAGCACCTGATGAGTTGTTGTGTTTCCAGGACAGAAAGTGTGTTCACACTGACATTGGCCTGTTAGCTCAGTAAACTACCGCTACTCCGTGTCTGTCTGTGTGTGTTTTTTTCCCTTGACCTTTTGTTGATTGTGAATTAAGTGTCTGTGAGTGCTTCAGCTTCCTGGCCTTTGAAGGTTATACGGACTAGCTCTGTTCACCATCGTGCCAATAAACACCAAGTACAGGAAATGTGGAATCCGTCTCTTCCCGTTTCCCCGCCCCCAGCGACCTCCTGTATCCTTCTATCTTTCTGTCCATGGGATATCTGAACACCCAATCCCTGGGAGATGGAAGGATGCTGAAAATGAAAAGAAAAACAATTAGTAGTGCAGATAGGCCTGTGTGAGGTAATGAAATTGCGTGTCTCATTGTACCGTGTAATGGAGAGCAGTTTGAAGTTAATTGAGGGAAGATAGGACACCGGGCTACTGTCTATGAAGCATTGTGGTTGGGCTTCGGGTTTATCAGTGAGAGAATCACTGAACCCAGGAAAAAATAATTCCTTATCAGCCCTTATGAATGGGAATTATCCTGCTTTAGCAGACAAGATAGCAAGATCAATTGTTACAATAATTGAATTCATATTTTGTTAATCTGTTTCTTGGTTCGGGTTCATGGGAATGAAAAACCTGCCGGAATAAATGTTCCAACATTTGACTATGTTTCTGTTTCGTTCATTCTTAAAAACGCATTTCTGGGCCTTTCCATGAATGTAGAATTAACATTCAATTCAGTTTACCATTGTGCGTTTCAATCAGTGGTAGAAAATCAAAAATATTTGAATAATGCAAACCCTCAGAAACTTTAAAGTCATTCCTCTGACACTTTAGGTAGGTTTCACAAGGCGATAGACTGCCACCTTCTGGTGGAGTTATGCATGATGTAAATGTTCTGCTCCACTTGCCAGTACCAAGTGCCCTCCTGAATTATTATTAGCAAATTAGAAATGGGCCATCGGATGGCTGAAATAGCTTAAATAAAGTGCAGCCACAACAAAACAACAACTGTGTTGCATAAAGATGGCAGTCGATTGAACATTTTTTACGCTGCTTTTTCTCACATGCAGCCCTGGAGGATTCATATGATTGTGTCAAAAAATAATTGTAACTAATGATGCTAACCTTGTGCATTTCCTTTTTTTTCACACCAAATCCCTCAGATTTCAGCTTTCAAACATGACAAAGGATTTAAAAATTAAACAAATGCTCTCACATGAGTGTTCCTCTCACCTCCTGCTCGCACATGTTGACAAAAGACAATTAAAAGCAGCGTGCTTACAGTATTGATCATGTCCCCCTGATAGGCAGAGCAGAACCACAGCACCTGTATTCATTAAACAACCTGTTTAGCAACCATGCGGCGGAAGGACCAATCAGGATGTTTACGAAACGAAGCGCCACGGGCCAAGAAACACCTGTGAGATTGCATGGAAACTTTTCAGTGTAGCGTGACAAGAGGAAGGAAGAGAGAGTAAAGGGAGGACAGCTCAAGACCATGTGTTTAAAAAAAAAGGAAAACAAACAAACAAACAAACAAACCAAAAACAGTGTGTTTATTCCAGTAATAATTGGAAAGAGACACAGGTTATTTATTGGTTTATTGCTTTGTAAACACGCGTTCCCTTTGGCGCCCCGGGGGAAAATGTTAACAAGTTTGACTTTTCCCTGTGAAATTAGGAAATGCTCTGACAAGTCAAATGATTCAATGAATATTAAACAGACGCTGCATATTGAGGTCTAATTTGTTGTGATGGACTTGTTTTATTTTGGGAGATTGAAGCGAGTGCCGCTAAATAGTCTGGGGATTTAGAGTGCAATGTTATAGACCACCTTCAGCAGCAGCTACAACTTACTGCTGTAATTAGCTGTTAGAGTGTCAACAGTAGTGTTCAATTATATGATTGTATGCTATTTACATTGTTAAAGTTCACAACCACAACATTTCTTGAAGTTTTTGAAACAACTGTACATTTTGTTCTGTATCATTTGGAAGGAGAAGGAAAAGGAACCATGAGCATTGTCTAGAAATATGCACACACAGAAATTGATATAATGTATTTACGAGACAATATTTTACTTTGAAACCATTGTTTTGCCAATATTGTACAGCGAAAACGTGACAGGTGGTGGTTTTCCCGAGCTTTCACACATAAAGGTTGACAGGAGGACAGGAAGTATCTAAAAACATTCACTATGGTGTAAAACAACGGGCAGGCTCTGTAGTCCACACAGCAGACGTTATTACTGCCTTAACCTTCACAAAGGTAGCGCACGGAAGATCCACTCAATCCACTGTTACCTTTTTTAATCAAAGCCCACAACAGGAACTTTACACTGGGTAAAGGTTCACCAAAAGGGAACTCAAATTCTCTCAGCTCATGTTGCTCAAAGAAAAACAGATTCAATAGATTACAGAAGCTTCGGCCCAGTGTTTTCCAAACTTTTATTTCGAGGACCCAATTTCTAAAGATGATAACCCAATTAATAATTACAGCGCTAAATCTTGGAATGGGTGAATTTGTGTATAAATAAACGTTTCTGTCCATTTGAAGGTCATTTCCGCATGAAGTTATTTTCAATAATTAAACTTAAAAGACATATGTTTATTAGATCAAAAGTTGCATGTAAAATCAAGATCACAAGGGAAGAATACAGAATGTTCTATATCCATTATTAATTAAATGTTATCAGTAGACTAATATTATCAGAACATCAACATTCAGGTCCCTTTGTGGAAAAAAGGCCTATAGACTGTAGAAATAGGGCACTAACAGAAAGGCTTTCTGTTTAGCACTGAGACTGTAATGGCAGAATCCGTAGTCTTTCCTGCACTCCCCCTGGACTCTCTTCTTTGATTACCTTGACCATACATTAAATATGCTTCTCACAAAGCAAAAAGAGAAGCATGTCCATTCCCGTTGTCCACATTTAATTCACAAATATAAGGAAAGGGAATGAGTATATGAATGAAATCCCATGAAATATAGTGCTGGAGCTGTGACATGAGGGAGAGCTCAGTGCTTCCCCTGTCCTGACCTTTGTTATCCATCAACAGTGACCTTGACCTGCCAAGGACATCTCCAGGGACTGCAGACAGCACAGAGTGCAAGGAAGATTTCCGTATGCCATTGAGTGGCCTGTTCAGATGAAAGGCTGCACTGTGGATTGATTTTTTTTGCCTCTGTTTTTCAGCAGGGGTGACCTTTGACTGCAAGTCTGGTATCAACTGAACCCTAACAAAGGTCGAAGCATGCTTGAATGGAAAGGGTGAGGGGACGTTTTTACCATAGGCACAGAGGTTTAGGGTCATATGTAAGGGTTTGGGGCTCATCAAATGCGTGTGTATGTGGGAAGCCACGCCTTGTACTCCTGACATGACCGCCGTAAAAACATATCAGTTATGTCAAAGAAAAAATATTGAACCTCTATGGTGCCGGTTAAATATCTTTCTCAAAAGGCTTGAACCATCTTCATCAACGGAAATCACACCATTACCAGTAAAGCCATCTCACCAAGCTGATCTTCTCCGTCACTCAACCACACACTCATAATGCAGCTCTAATGACAAGGTAGAATGTAAATATCTTGATTGCACTTCACCAGTCTTGCCTGTTTTCACAGTTTATACTACAAGCGGCAAAGCTCGCCGTGGCGCGTCATTTTACGCTTTGTTTTCCTAAATTAATCTCTATTGCATCTATTGCAATGCAAGATAGGAAAATTAATATAATAATATACTAATATATAATAATATACCATGGCATTTTCTCCTCCTTTCTTTTTTTTCTCATTGTAAAATAGTATCCTTATCTTACTATGGGGTCCTTTTTTAAAGACAAAGTGGCTCCGGAAAAATGGAAACTCAAAGAGCAAACGCAAGCTCATTACCTGTTAGTCACGGATCAGGGCCTTTGCTGTCCACAACGATGTTTGGAAAAGCCCAAATTATATAACATTGAACTCGGTCTTGGCCCCTTGTTCCTTTTTTTCCTTAGTTCCTCTCAGCGAGGTTGATTATTAATGGCCTTTTTATTTCTTCAGGAGTGTGCCCTTCTCATGTATAGTCTGAACGAAGGATACACACATAGAAGTGCGCTGAGTTCACCAGGACGCAATGAAGCGGGACTCCAAAGATCCGGTGGATCAAAAATCTCTCGCCAGGCAGGATTCTTTGTGCATGTTCAGGATCGGATTGGAAATATCAAACTACTTCAAAAGACGGACTCTCACCTTACGGGGGAATCAAATATCTAGTAGTGCTCTTCTGCCCTCCAATGAGTCCTGATTGCTCGTCCGCTCCCATCCCCGCCGCAAATTAGTGGTGGAAATAATTATTCTTCATCTTATATGAACAATGACAATGATGCAAAACCCTATATAAATATATTCATGCAATTTATTAAACAGATAAAAGGAAATAATTAATTTGGGTCATTCATTCATTCACTCAGCTTCGAGCTCCATCCATTCAGCTGAATGAACAGAGCTCCTATATGAGTAAATACTCACAGTGTGTTGCTACTTAGTAGCTGCTCTCCTCCTCCGTCGGCAGAGGATCCACCAAGGCTGAGATCCCAGCTTTGTTATGGCCTCCAAGGGAGGGCAGAACAGGATGGTACATCCGCAGTCAAAATAAAATACCTTTTCCAATTATAACATTTCATATGTGATGCGTTTGGGTTGTCTAGTCTGCACATATTCAGATTTAAGTAGTAGTAGTAGTACTGGTAGTACAATATGATACATTTCCCAAAAAAAGACGAGAACAGGTTACTTCATGTAATTGAGCAGATTATGAACAGATTATTTTATCTATCTATTTTCTACACAATTACAAGGGTATTGTGACAATGCGACCTTGACCTCAGGTTAACCCTTATCAGCAGACGGAACACTCCCTTTTAGTAAGTATTATGGGCATATTAAAATGGAAAACAAGGCGCGACAACAAGGATTGCCTATTGCCGGGAACATGTAAAATGCCAAGTTGTGTTGATACAGTGGATAAGGGAAGTACAGTAACTAATGCGTGAGCCATCTCACTTCTCATCTTTGTTCAGAGTTGCACATGCGCAGAACTGATCTGGCATTTGTGGGCGAGCGTTTCCATCTCTGGAAAGTTTAGTCCAGTGAATTAAAGCTTGAGAATAACGTTGATACTCGCAAATCAACCTCAACCTCAAAAAAAATTGGCTCTCCGGATCTTTGTACTATTAGTGAGAAAGAAAGCGGCCCAATATTAAGGGGTTTATACATCAATATAGAACTTGGGGTGTAACAAGAAGCTCTTTTCTGTCTGAATTTTCATCAATTTAAGTGTTTGTTTCTTGTTACTTCTGTCACATTTAAAATCTCCCCAAGAATAAATCCATTGCTTCAACCACACACTGCATGAAACATAAAATCTTGTGCTGTTCAGCGCAACTCCTAAACCACTCAGGTTAATCAATCCGTGACAATTAACTGAAGTGCAGCCTGCTGAACACGTCGAGGAGAGAGGGAGGAGAGGTCTGAAGTAGAGGTTGCATAGATGTAAACAGTTCAATGTATGTGGCAGGTAGGTGTTGGATCCACTGATTGCACTGTTTTCAGTTCGATAGGACCACGTGGTAATTTAATGGAACAAGTGTAAAGAAAAAATGTATTATACTTTTATTGATTTGCCCATTTGGGTGTAAAATTGTTCTAGTCGTCAGACTGCACATGAACCGGTAAAGAACAGGGCTGCTCTGTACTTACCTGTTTGTTTATAAGTAACTCACTCACTCTGTGGCATTCATCCCTCACCCTTTACACTTAAGATACAGTGAGATAAAATCAGTATAATCTGTTGGGAAATCAGGCTGTAGTCTTTTTACTCTAAATTATCTCTGCAGTTAAGATAGTTACTAAATTGCTGTTTTTTTGCCAACGAGAGTTCTCTACGGATAAACAGTAATGTTACGTCACTGATCTCTAACAATGACCCTCTTTTATAGGTTGGACAGTTTTTAAGAGCTCTAATATTTGTCTTGGGCCGTCCTCTCTATTGACACATTCCGTGAGCTTGAGGAATGCCACAATATTGGAACAGACTCCCACACAAAGTGTCTTTTGATCACTCTTCCTTCACTTGTTCTTACGGCGTGGGCTGATATCTTATCAATAATCAAAACCTTACCACTACCAAATATGGCAAAACAATGCTGTGCTGACCAACCACACATCCCACAGGTCATTAATGTCCCTCACTAAGTATGAACCCTGACCTTGCCTATCACTATTTGCTGTAACTGTGTCAGCTGCAGTATCACCCTGGGAACATGCACCACAGAGATCAAGTCCAACCCCTCATTGTCTTTCTCTCCGCTAGTCCTCGTCCTCCACCCACTGCTGAGGTTACCTATTTAGTTGTGGGGTGGAGGGGGGCTATTAGTGCTTAAAAACACGCCTTCTGTTCTGGGACGGGCTCAATAGGGTCCACCGTTTCCACGCAGAGGCACATCGGTTACTGCTCATCGTTCGTTCTTCAGCTGAGCAAACAGAGAGCGCATTAGCGACGGGGGAGCAGCTGAGACCCTGCCGGTACGGGATCAGCTATGCTTGGAGGCGTCCTCACAAATGTGTTGGTCACAGTGACTCTACTCTTTGTAACTCAAACAGTTACTCAGTGCAGGTGGGTGTCAGGATAACTCGGCTTTAATCTGTTTAATCTAAGACGACGTGTTAATTGAAATATTATTGTACTGATCCTGGGGATGTCATCACGCTAAAAGATATTTGTATTTTCATTTCACGGTCAATAGTATATTTCATTAGTTATTTGAGAAACATAGAAATCATTTTTTTGATTTCAGGGGTCAAATTGATGTTTCATCTGTTACTCTACCAGATTGGAGGACAAAGTCAGGTAAGTTTTACAATTATTAAGAGTTATTGACGACATGATACATATAATTAAAAAAACAACGATTAAATAAACAAACTTAAATAGACAGAGAGACATGCATACTGTTCATACTAATATATTTCATTCCTTTTTTTCTTTTCATAGAATATGTTACACAGTGTGACAGCCGCGGCCCTCTGATTTGTGACTGGAATGCACTAACAGGTACAGCGGATTAGAGCAAAACGGCACAGCAATTGATTGAATTTTTTAAGTCATCCAAGTAGGTTACAGTTCAGCTCAGATAGAGTTTTCTATGACACCCAGAAATAACTTCAGAGTAGTAAACTTTAATGTGGTCCCACCCCTTTCCAGGGGATTTGGAACATCGGTCCACAGTTCTGTTTTAATCTACAGGCAGGCTATGACTGTGCCTCTCAACATACACACAACTGATCTGAGGCAGACTAATAATCTTTTATAGTCTGCTGCTCTCCCAGGTGCAATGAATGGAACGGGCCTGCACTTAAGGCTCAAATTTAGCACAAAACACTCTGAACAGCAATCTTGGATTCAATGATGTTTGCACCAAAACAGATTTGCTTCTTTTTTTATTGCATTAACCACGACGTTTGCTTGTGATTAAATACGGTGATGCAAAATAGAACCTGGGTAGTTAAAAACGTATTTCATCGTTTATATTGTGGGATTTAAAGGCAAGCGGAGTGGTCACTGCCATCGAATTTGTGCCGACAGTGTTTCATTGGACCTTTATGAAAGATAGCTTTATTTTTATTATGTGGAGGAAAGCATAATAAGGGGTAACACATTTTCTTATTGTGCTTTTCACCTACAGGCGTAGTGACAGCTTTAGAGAGTGGTCCTCTGGAACTGGAGGGCGAGGCCTGTCTAGAGTTTTGGTACTCATCCACAGTTGCACCTAACGGGACAGAACTCCGTGTCCTGCTGAAGAGCAGCGTTGGTCTGATAGAAATCTGGACCGTGCCTCCCCGTCACAAGGATGCTTGGAGACAAGTATTTGTTCCCTTGGACATCATCAGCCCAGGGACTCAGGTGAAATGAACATACCTGTAATTAAACTGTATTGAGTAACTCAAATATAACATTGTGCATATTCAAATAGATAATCTGCTTTTATATCAGGTCATTATCGAAGCAGCTTCGACGGAGGGACAGTTTGCATTTAACCGGATCGGTGTAAGGAGAGGCTCATGTGGTAAATATTATTGGTCTTTTTTTACATTTAATTTTTCATTGCTTTGATTATTAATAAATAATGAATAACTGAGGTAAATTAACAGTAAATGTAATAATGAATTTGTGTTATTAGCCATTTATTCCTATAACCACCTCCCCTGTAGGACCCCAGTGTGAATCTGACACAGAGCTATGGACAGATGAGTCCACCCGCTGCCTCTGTCCTGGTGGTCAGCTCTCTTGCTCTCCCTCTCAGTGCCCTGAGGGCCATACCTGCCCCCCTCCAAAAGGGGCCTCCACTGGCACTTGCACTGTACACAGTCACACTGACTGCAGCACTTTTGATGGAGAGGTGTTTCGCTTCATGGTGCCCTGCACCTACACGCTGGCTAAGACCTGCTCGCCCTCCGAGGCCATGCCCATGTTCACGGTGGAAGTGGTCAACAAGCAGAGCAGGAACTCATCTCTGTCGACTGTTGAGCAAGTCGTTGTGACCATGGGGAACTACATAGTGTCCTTGCTGAAAAGGGAAACGAGCCGGATTGTGGTGAGTCACTCTAAAAGGGGATTGAAATTTAGGAAGGCACAAATACTGCGATCCATTACTGATGCCTGTGGCATCTGCCGATACAGAATTCTCCTCCAAAGCTACAATATCGTGCTCTCTTAGAAATGGAGGCTAGTTTTTTCCTGTGTTTATACATTTTTTGGGCCTATGCTTTATAAACTGGTTTGTGTTCAGTTTACTCGGCTAAGCTATTTATATGATTGATATCAAATGTCAACAATTGTATTTTTCGTGGCTAACGGAAATTGTAATTTTTTGTTCCTTAAAACTCATATTATTGCCGTCATGAATATGGTGCGTACAACTTCAGTTTCATAGGACCTTGCCTTTGTGATGCAATGAGTGTTGAGCTACAATGTAATCAATCGAGGAGTTCCAATATCTGCCGCCCCATCTACTGATAAAGTTCATCTTGGACGTTAAGTGGCATGATGTCCTGGAGTTATCTGCCTTATCAATTCAAAAAGTTATCTATCTCTAGAATGGTGCTCTTTGTGCAAACCAGTATATAGAGTAAGTCTATATTACTGATGACAGCCAATGAGATATCTTAAAGTGATACTGTTCCGCAGGTAAATGGGGTCTGGAAGAAGCTTCCGCTGAGACTCATCAGTGGCACAGTCAACATCAAAGGAAACCCTGCTGCTGTCGAACTGAGAACCAGTTTCGGCCTTTTGGTCTCGTATGACAATACTGGCGCTGTCCATGTCACTCTACCGTCTCTTTACTCTGATAAAGTCTGTGGGTTGTGTGGAAACTATAACCACGACAGACGAGACGACTTCAGACAGCCCGATGGAACAATTGCCCAAACTGCTACAGCATTTGCGGATAGCTGGCAGTCTGGCCAAGTCACCTCCCACTGTGAAACCGTTCTCGTACCTCATCAGTGTGACCCCCTGCAGGTGGCTGAGTACGCCAGTGAGCAGTACTGTGGAGGCCTCCACTCTAGCAGTGGGCCCTTCGCTGACTGCCTGTCAGTTCTGGAGGGAGAGAGCTACTTCAGGGGCTGTGTGGCCAGCATGTGCTCCAGCCATGGTGACCCAGCGGTACTGTGTGGGGCATTACAGGCGTACAGTGATATCTGCCAGGAGGCTGGAGGCACCGTACCCATATGGAGGAACTCTTCATACTGCCGTATGTAGATTTATTGCTTTGTGCTATTATTTGTTTACCCCCTGTTATTAAAATATGGGGAATAGTGGCAAATTAGAGGTAAGTTAATGCCCTCTGACCTTTCCACCCTTTCTCTTGCCCTCCTCTTAGCTCTAATCTGTGGTGAGAACAGCCACTATAACTCGTGTGCCGATGGCTGTCCCGAGGTATGCTCCAGTATGGATACAGTTGGCCTCTGTGGAAGTTGTGAGGAAAGATGCGAGTGTGACTACGGCTTAAAGCTTAGTGGGGGAAAGTGTGTCCCAGCAGAGGAGTGTGGGTGCTGGTATGATGGAAAGCACTATGAGGTAAGTGGGTTAGCAGATAATCATTTTATATTCACCCTTTCACTTCCACAGTGCATGAATTTATTCACACAACTCCTAACGTTTTACTTGCAGAAAGGAGCAACATTCTCAAAGGGAGAGTGTAAGCAACTGTGTCAGTGCCTGGGTAACAATGACATGAAATGCACCACAATGACATGCACAGACAAAGAGGTGTGCAAGGTCAAGGATGGGGTGAAAGGCTGTTTCCCTTTTAAACCTGCTACATGCAGCGTCTACGGGGATCCACACTATATAACCTTTGATGGGTTGGCCTATGACTTTCAAGGAGGCTGCAGTTACACGCTGACTACCACGTGCACAGAGGAAAGTCCGGTCCATTTCACTGTGATTGGACACAACATGAACACCGCCCTTCAGAACACCCGATCCAAGCTTGAAGCTGTTGCTCTTCAGGTTGAGGATCTATACCTCACTCTGAATCAGAGTGGAGAGGTCTATGTAAGCATGAAATCTCCTTGTACTTAGACAATGACTCAAACAACCCTGACCCGTTTATAGCATGTGAATCAGTAATCGGCTCAGTGTTATTGTTCTGTATTGTCTACAGTAATTCATTAATGACTGTCGGTAGTAACATTAGTATCAGATCACACCTGTTTATAGGGGACAGTTATTGCTGTGTATCTTGTTTGTTATCTTTGATTGTCATCTTTTTAGGTAAATAATAGCCTCGTCCGACTGCCCTATTCCACCAACGGTACATTCGGCTCAGTATGGGTCAACCTAAAGAAAAAGTATATCGTCTTGGAGACAACCTTTGGTCTCAGAATGACGATAGATGCCAGGAACAGACTCTTCCTGCAGGTGGATGAGCGTTACAAGCATGAACTGTGTGGACTGTGTGGCACCTACTCTGGACATCTAGATGATGACTTCGTAACACCAGGAGGCCAAAATGTTACAGGGTCATTTGAGTTTGGTGACAGCTGGAGACTGCCAGGCAATAATGAGTAAGCTATTCTACTATTAAGGGTATCTGCACATATTTGTTCAATTGAACAAATGTTAGGACATTTCAATGCCTTCAAAGGGAGAAAAAAACATGCCATTTCAACAGGATATATTTACCAATCTGTCTCAGTTTTCCATTGTGCTAATTAACAAATTATTGAATGGTTCTGTAATTCTCTGAACTACGATGGTGACCGAGGAAAACATTAAAGCTGCTAAACATTGGCTAGCATTATCTTTATGAGCATGGTAGCAAACTGATGAAAGCATTTAGCACAACCAGGCTAACCTGATTAATGATTAATGATGTATCATATGAATGGACTACTGCAGACCAATAAACCTAGTTCTGTCTTATTCGACCAGTACATTCAAACGTCTAGAGGTTTATTTCATCATCTAACCTTTTTGATCCAGGTGTATTTCCCATCCAAGTGATCCCAGAAAATGTGATTATGATGAGGAGAATCAGGCCTACAACGAGTGTGACACCTTACTAGGGGACGCCTTCATACCCTGCCATGAAGTCATTCACCCAAATACCTACATCAGGAGTTGTGCCTATGACTACTGCGCCACCAAGGGTGATCAACACACCCTATGCGAATCTCTCAAGTCCTATGCAGCAGCATGCCAGTTTGCAGGAGTGGAGCTGCACAACTGGCAGTCAAACACAGCCTGCGGTGAGAGTTTGAGTCAAATTTGAGGATGACTTTGTGGTTAAATTGTGAATATATGCAATGATTTTGTTGCAACATTGCAAAATTGATAGAAATTTATTTGATTAAAATGTCTCAATATATTGAGACTAGAGAAGTTTTTCCCCTAAAAACTACATTGTACATTTGAACTGATCATGACGGCGTTAGAATTTACATTCAACAAATTCACATTGACAACATCTCTGTGCCACTTTATGCCAAAATAGAACTTTCTTTTTGCTGAATATCTACCAGTTTCAATTGGCTGATGATCAATGGGTGCAACTTGAGCCTGTCATTGTTTTGATTATTACACATGCCGTTTTGGGGTCGTTTAACAGTTAACCATTTTATAATTAACTATAATTAAAACACTGTTGTAGATCGTACATAGTTATATGATGGGGTTGCCAAAGTCAAAATATCTTTTAGGGTGCCAAAAGGGCTAAGAACTCATTTCCTTTTTTTTTTTTTTTTTTGGTTTTTTGTTTTGTCCTCCCCATTCCAGCTGAGCCCCCAACCACTACAGCGCATCCAACACCTTCAACTGCTACCTCTCCAACAACAGATCATACTCGTAAGGGCATGCAGGGGTGGAAAAAAGTTATCTGCTACCGGTGTGTATTGTCAATGGTATTTTAACAGCTGATTACACTTACGATTTCCCTTGTGTTTATATGATTTTTCATAGTCTGTCCCGTAAACTGTGACTTCGAAAAAAATCTGTGTGGTTGGGAGCAACTGTTGCAGGACAGTTTTGATTGGAAAAGACATTCTGGATCAACCCCGTCAAGCTTGACTGGACCAAGCCAAGACCACACCACTGGAGGTAGACCCAATGTCCGGCCACACACTGTTGTGTTGTTGCGTTGGCACCTAATCATTCTTGTTTAATGTGCTATTTTCCTACTTTCTCTAGCTGGTTTCTACATATATATTGAAGGAAATAATGTGACCCATGGAGATCCAGCTCGTCTTTTGAGCTCAGTCTGCTATTACAATGGCCCACTCTGCCTGCGCTTCTGGTACCACATGTATGGCTCAGCCACATCCATGGCGCTCAATATCTACCTGCTCAAAGACAATAGAGCTACGAAACTCTGGGCCATGAAGAACAATCAGGGACCAAAATGGCATCAAGGAATAGTTGACATTCCAGTGTCTGGTCCATTCCAAGTAAGTCTAACACTAAATAAAGACAATAAAGGAGCCTAAGATATTTTCATTATTACTACCTCTTCCAGATAATCATTGAGGGAATTCGAGGCTCTAATGCTCTATCAGATGTGGCCATAGATGACATTTCCATCCACTTCAGCTCATGTTCAGGTACATTCACCTCCAACTAAAAGGGAGAACAAAACACTTTAAATTTGATTGACCATATAATAATAATACAACCCAATTCTGCAAATTGGTCAATAAATTATGGCAATAACAGATATCTCATGGTTTAAACAACATCATTAATGACATCCTATAGCTAACTTCCCTGACCTGGTTGGTGGAACTGAGCTTCCCTCCTCAACAGCGGCAGCCCTCCCCACCCTTATGAGTAAGTGCACGGGAAGCAATATTTTATGGTTCACTTGTTTCTCCATCACAAAGCTCAAGTGTTGTTACAAATTAACATTGATGTCTTTTGACTGTATCATTTTTTATGGTGTGTTGAAGTTAAATATTGTCTAAATTTAGGAAGTTGCATAATGGCCTAAACATTTAGTTCATGTTTTTTTTGCAAATGTTTCCCTTATAGTCTGCAATATGGAATGTAGCTTTGACAGCAACCTTTGTAGCTGGAAACAGATGGTGACAGATGCTTTTGACTGGACATGGCAAAATGGTTCCACCTCAACCCCGATGACTGGGCCATCTGCTGGTCGCACTGGAGGTACTCTTTATTCATGTAATATTCTAAATGGTAGCAGATCATTTCCAGACTTAAGAGAAACCCTCATCACATTGGAATGTGTATTGAAAATTTGTATAATTTCATTCCTCTTTTGTAGATGGTCACTATCTTTACATCGAAGCCAGCAGTGTGACACACGGAGACACAGCTCGTCTTATCAGCTCTGAGTGTTCTGAATCAGGTCCTCAGTGTCTGCAGTTCTGGTACCATATGTATGGCTCAGCAGATACAATGGGCCTCCATGTTTACCTGCTACAAAACAAAGTAGCCGATGCTTTTTGGTGGAAAAGGAATGACCAGGGAAATGTTTGGAAACTTGCTGAGTTAGACATCACAACAACTGGAGCTTTCCAGGTCAGACACCTTCCCCCAGGCAATAACGATTACATTATTGAAAGATTGTCAGATCAAGAGTCAACTAATAAATATATTCTTCTCCCTAACTTAAGATCATTATTGAAGGGCGTAGAGGCTCCAATGAGGAGTCTGATGTAGCAATAGATGACATAAAGCTGTATAGTGGCCAATGTTCTGGTGAGTAGGCCTACCGCTAAACCCTACAAAAGTATTATCTATGTAATTTATCTTAAGGCTGTATATACCTTGATAATGTTTGAAATATTTGCAGGTACTAACCTTTCTTAAACTGTTTCAGATGTGAGTGGCGTGACAACAAGTTCTCCTAAACCTGATGAAAACACAACTCCTCCAATAGTCCTAGTTCCAACCACTGCATCTCCACAGCCCCCTCTGGTCAATGTTACTGCTCAGCTCCCCGTTACAGCTCGACCTCCTGCAGCAAATGTCACCATACATTCAACAGTAGAAGCACAAACTGACTTCATTAACAGAGAAAATGTTACTGGAGCTGCCGAGAGACCATCACCAGGTGCAGTGCTAATTCCACAGCAGCACTTTTAACTGGTGTTTATATTTTTCTACATCCTGTTTTTGTGACTTCCAGTAATCAAATGTCTGCCTTTTCTTCCCAGTGTGCCAACTCAACTGCAATTTTGAACAAGATTTATGTCAGTGGAATCAACTTCTTACTGATGCTTTTGATTGGACACGGTATAGTGGCTCCACCCCTACTGCAATGACTGGGCCCTCTTCAGATCACACAACAGGAGGTAATTTAAGATATAATAAGTAAAGGGCCGCAGCAAAGTTTCTGTAGAACTTAAAGCACACCCTTTGACAGCTAGCACAGTCAGAATTGTAACTAGCATAAAACCTATTGTTGGTTTTTAAGTAGAAATTGCTTACCAGAATGGCAGACTCTCTCACTTGTTGTATTTCGTCAAGATGATATTTTTCCTCTACGATGTATCAGTAAACTTGTTAGTAAATTTTTTGTCTTTGAATGGAGACAGCTGCATTTTCATCATCTAGCATCATCAACATGACATACCTTGAACTTCCAAGAGGTTTTCACCAGAAAGGTTGATCTTTTAACAATGGATCGTCACTCAAATGTAGAGATGGTCCATAGTCTGCCAACCTTAAGTGCACAAAAGCGCACGTTGTCTGGGGCGGTGGTCTTGTAATACACAGGCAGAAACCATGTATGAAAATATCCAGGAACATTTTTTTAAACATGCTGTGCATTATTGTAACTTGCCTACGTCTTACATCTTTAACCAGGTGGACACTACCTTTACATCGAAGCCAACAACGCGTCACATGGAGACACGGCTCGTCTCATCAGCTCTGAGTGTTCTGACTCTGGTCATATATGTCTGCAGTTCTGGTACCATATGTATGGCTCAGCGGATACAATGGGCCTCCATGTTTACCTTCTCCAGGACAGAGTGGCTGATGTGGTTTGGTGGAAGAGAAATGACCATGGAAATGTGTGGCAGCCAGCTCAGTTGGACATCACAACAACTGGAGCTTTCCAGGTGAACATTAAACACATCTAATGTTAGAAATTAGCGCAGGAAACATTGGTAATCTTCTAACTGCAACAGTATAGGATTGGAATTGGACTAAATCAGAATGTTTTAGCGTGTTGTACTATTAAAATTTTTTGTTTTAGATCATATTTGAGGGCCGAAGAGGTTCCAACAACAAGTCAGATGTTGCCATAGATGATGTTATGCTACGTCGCGGGTACTGCACAGGTAACTTTGTCTTCCTACTAATATTCAATCACACACGTCAAATCACGGCACAGACCTACCTAAACCAACAATTCCTGTTCTCACAACTCCAGAGCATCCAGAACCTGAAATGACAGCAAGACCTGAACCACCAGCTACATCTACTAATGGACCCCCAACCACGGCCGGACCCCACCCACCAACAACAGAGAACCCGGGACTTGGAACTGCAGAGCATCCAGAATCTGAAATGACAGCAAGACCTGAACAACCAGCTACATCTACTAATGGACCCCCATCCACAGCCGGACCCCACCCACCAACAACAGGGAACCCTGCACCTGGAACTACAGAAAATCCAAAACCTAAAATGACAGCAAGACCTGAACTACCAGGTACATCTACTAATGGACTCCCATCCACAGCCGGACCCCACCCACCAACAACAGAGAACCCAGGACTTGGAACTACAGAAAATCCCAAACCTGAAATGACAGCAAGACCTGAACCACCAGCTACATCTACTAATGGACCCCCAACCACGGCCGGACCCCACCCACCAACAACAGAGAACCCGGGACTTGGAACTGCAGAGCATCCAGAATCTGAAATGACAGCAAGACCTGAACCACCAGCTACATCTACTAATGGACCCCCAACCACGGCCGGACCCCACCCACCAACAACAGAGAACCCAGGACTTGGAACTCCAGAGCATCCAGAATCTGAAATAACAGCAAGACCTGAACAACCAGCTACATCTACGAATGGACCCCCATCCACAGCCGGACCCCACCCACCAACAACAGAGAACCCAGGACTTGGAACTACAGAAAATCCAATACCTGAAATGACAGCAAGACCTGAACCACCAGCTACATCTACTAATGGACCCCCAACCACAGCCAGACCCCTCCCACCAACAACAGAGAACCCAGGACTTGGAACTCCAGAGCATCCAGAACCTGAAATGACAGCAAGACCTGAACAATCAGCTACATCTACTAATGGACCACCAACCACAGCCGGACCCCACCCACCAACAACAGGGAACCCTGCACCTGGAACTACAGAAAATCCAAAACCTGAAATGACAGCAAGACCTGAACTACCAGGTACATCTACTAATGGACTCCCATCCACAGCCGGACCCCACCAACCAACAACAGAGAACCCAGGACTTGGAACTACAGAAAATCCCAAACCTGAAATGACAGCAAGACCTGAACCACCAGCGACATCTACTAATGGACCCCCAACCACGGCCAGACCCCAACCACCAACAATAGAGAACCCAGGACTTGGAACTCCAGAGCATCCAGAACCTGAAATGACAGCAAGACCTGAACAACCAGCTACATCTACTAATAGACCCCCATCCACGGCCGGACCCCACCCACCAACAACAGAGAACCCAGGACTTGGAACTCCAGAGCATCCACAGCCTGAAATGACAGCAAGACCTGAACCACCAGCTACATCTAGTAATGGACCCCCAACCACAGCCGGACCCCATCCACCAACAACAGTTAGACCACATTCCACAACAACAACTGCTCCACAACCTACAACAAACAATAAACCGCATTTAACAACAGGTAGACCTCTACTTACAACTACAGCCACACCGCTTCCACAAACTACACATGTACCAAGTAAGTTTGATGTTTGTATTTCTCTATTAAAACATGAATGGGTTTGTTATAGTGTACTAACCATCTCGTATGTTAGATTCCAGTGGGCAAGACATTAAAAATGCATGACAAAGTGTACTCTGTCCCTTCCACTATGTCTCCCTAGCACCCTCTTGCCCTGAGAACAGCCATTACACCACTTGCGTCCCACAATGCAGTCCAACCTGTGAACACCTGAACGGCCCATCACACTGCAGTGACAATGAGGGTTGTGTGAAGGGATGTGTATGTGATGACGGTTTTGTGCGTACAAGTTTGGCTTGTGTGCCTATCCAGCGATGTGGTTGTGTGGACAGGAATGGCACCAGACACGACGTGAGTGTCAAAATGGCTCTTCACCAATAGCACCTGTCGTATATAAGTTCAAATACTTGGGTGTACTTACAAAAACCTGAGTATTTTTTGCCATAAATGTTACACATGGACAATGATGTTCTCTCAGTGTAATGATTTTTTTTCTTCTCATCAGTTCAATAAGGAGTGGCACACCGATCACTGTAGTAAGAAATGTAAATGCGAAAAAGATGACGGCGTTGGAAAAATTGAGTGTGATGACAAAGATGAGTGCGATGAAACGGCTGTCTGCCTTCAAAATGAGGAGGGAAATTATTACTGCCAGTCTACAGGTACTGTAAATATCAATATTTTACTCTGTGAAGTGTCCAAACCATGTTATATCTTGTCCACCCATTTACGAATCGCTATGCACTTGTTGCTTTACAGGCTTTGGACAGTGTACTATTGGGGGAGATCCTGACTACAGAACATTTGATAAAATGAAGCATGACTTTAAGGGCAAGCACTCATATGTGCTGGTCAGCACCAACAACGTACCATATTACCTTCCACATGTTTACATCGAGGGCACCAATACCGTACATGATGAGGAAGATAGTTGGCATCATGGTGACGGCAACAGTGAAGAAGACAACAGCAGCAGTTTGAGGGACGAAGATGATGACGATGAAGATGATGATGATGACAGCAAACAAGATGACGACAGTGAAGAGCATAAGGAACACCACAGATTACAAGAGCTTAAGATCCGAGTGTATGATCACACTGTGGTATTCAAGAAGGACTTGAGGGTGATTGTGAGTATCACGTGTATTTTAACAACACAATGCCTCCATCGATTTTCATTTTCAGAGACGGTAATCTGTGAATGGGATAACATCCTCATATTCTTTCCACCCACAGACATTTGTGAAAGCACTGAGGGAAATATCCTTCATATTTGTAATGCCTACACACATTGTTTTAAATAATTAGCAGAATATTACTAGTATAAGTGTCAGCATATCAAGCAACAACAACTTTAAATTTGCTGCAGTTTCAAAAATGTTAATGTAAAGCTTTTGCTAATGCTCCACAGCGTTCAACACTGACATGGTAATCAATGTCCAAATCAGTATTTAAATGCATCTTCTTTTTTAGATATATGCATCCCTCTTCATACACTGTACAACAACATTCATGAGTCATCCTCAGACTAACAATACCATTTTTGTTTTAATAAAGAGGCGATTTGACAGCTTTTGTATTTATAAACCATGAATGTCTGGATACAATTGCATGGGAATTTAGTCTCAGCACAGCAGTCCCTCCTTAAGACAGTGTTGCTAAAAATGTATGTTTTGTGTCAATTCTTACTCACAATCATAGAAAAACTACATCAAGCAAGTATACTTAAATATGCTGAATGTCATTGACACACACACACTTCTGTCTCACTGCAGGTGGATGGAAGGGAAACCAAAGCTCCCACCTCAGTGAGTGCTGGTCTAAACATCGCCCAGTATTCCTCTCATATCCACCTGAAGACCGACTTTGGCCTCTCCATAGAGTTTGACGGACGCAACGCAGCAGGTAACTCATCTGGCCCTTCGTTAAACAATAGATTTCACTGCTTTCTCGGGATTTGTATGATTCATTATCAAATCCTGAAATCCCAAACCCAATATAATTTCCTCCCATGTCAGCCTAAAGGGTTATTTTCCTTTAGGAGAGTGTTATACATGAATTAAGTAACACTGCATGTTTTATATTGTTTCCACAGAGATCGTTTTACCAAACTTGTATAAAAGGAAAGTGGGGGGTCTGTGTGGGAACTTTGACGGCTACAAAGGGAACGACCGGATGAAGCCAGATGGTACCATGGCCGAGAGCGACAAAAAGTTTGGAGACAGCTGGAGAGTGTGAATGTCAGATGATGCAAGGACTTGACCTTGCATCATCTTGATCTTGCATAGGCCTTGTAGGCTAGAACTAGGGAATCTTTTCCACTGCTCAGAGGGGTATGCCAGCGCACAAAGAATCATGAGTTACAAAACATAACTAAAAGCAATACTACGCTAACATTAATCAGCAATGTTTCAAAAAGTGGAAATCTCAAGCATCTTTGCTTCTTCACGATCTTCACTCTGTGGATCTATCAGACAACTGTTTGGGACATTGCCAAACAAACAGCGGTGCATGTGCTTTAATAATGATAATGCATGACTTCATGGGGTTATTGATCACTATCCGTTATCTTTGAAATGAAGATCAATGTGCAAAAAAATGTTGCTTGACTTGGTCACACTGTATAGTTGGAATCTCACTGCATTGATTGATTTGTTTTCTAATTATTTCTTATTATTATTTGTTTTTCTGATTTGCTCTAATAAACATGCACTGTGGTTACATTTGTGTTTCTATTATTCAAATCATTTCAGTCTCATGTGTGGCTCTGTTTGCCTTCTTGACACAGAGTCTGATAGTTGTACTGAAAATAAAAAAATGTTTTAAAAAGAAGCTCCTATTGAATTAAGTCTTTGTGCTTGAGTGCAAAATAAGGTTTTAATGTATCAGAGCAATTTAATCTATTTAACTGTAAAAATGAGGTCCGTACAATAGGACCTCATTTTTACAGTTAAATAGGTTCAAGAATAACAAACAACTAATTCTGTTTTTATATAAATACAAATAAAGCTTAACTATGTAGAGCTTTTAAGTAGCCTAAAGATTGACATTTTTTTAAATCAATTTTCCCCACAGTAAGTCCTTTCTATCAAAGGTCATTGAGACCTTTGTCAATTACACCCCTTTTCACGAAGAAAATACACAAATTAAGATATAGTTTTAATTTATAAACAGGCATTTTTCCGAGAATCCTTTGTTAAACCTTAATTACAGCTGTGCAAGTGTCTCAGCACACAGCACAGCAAACAGCTACTCCCGTTGTGCTGACGCTCTGATACGTCACCAAAGATCATTATACCCGCACCAGTGGATGTAAGCGGCACACCTTCAAAAGAGTCTTTTCCTACGTGCACAAGAAACAGCAGTACTATCGGGACACTTGAACAACCAACACAACTTTGTCTCTCCCAATAGTGATACATCAGCTTTGGATGCAGATGAAAAAGTTGTATTTATTTTTCTTTGCATGAGGGACTGAAGCATCACAGCCCCTCAGAAATGGGCCTCCCTTGGCACGCTTACTATGAGTGAGCTCACCAATCTGTTCTTGTCCTCGTTGCTGGGACAACGCTGAAAGAAACCCGTAGTGCCTCGTTTTCACCAGCAGATGGGAGCAAAGATTTTTATAACCCAGAAAAAGGATTCAACCATCAGCTCAAGTAAAGGTCCCGTCAGCGCCATGGAAAATCAGTTTTCATTTAACAGGTATTATGTCAACATTTTCACACTTTTGTTTGCACTTTTCATACCTACAGATTCCAAATTTGTTCGTTGACTATTAGACCCATCGCCTGAGAAAAGGCCTATTATTCAACCAATGAAAGCATCAGTGAGGCTGCAGATGTTCCGTAATAGGCTGCACCACTCTTAGAAAAAACTGTACCATCTCTATACATAGTTTTATAAAACTGGCAATCATACTGCCAGTGGTGTTCCGGTCTATTTAAACTGCAGGGTTTTGTTAAATGGTCACCCCATTGTTTAGCAAGACTTGTTGACAAAAACAAGGTGTGAAGCTTATGCTGTGACAGGGTCGATTCCAGCAAATACACACGTACACACGCATGACACATTTAAACAATAAGACACAAGCGTATTAAACTTCTCTGCCGTGGAGGCTTGTTAACCGTCATGGATGAATCCGCCACAGATGCATGTGTTGTTGTCGTTTGTTTGTTTATTTATTCCACTCATCCGTTGATTTACAACTCCATGGGTGCAGTTACACTTACCTTACACAGAAATGTAGGGGGCGCTGTTTCAGCGGCTTTAGGGAGTTAGCAGTGTTAGCAGTGCTTTTGAGGTTAGAAAATATGTTTATTATTTTTAAGAGCGGGTGTCATTATGTTTTACTACAAAAAATGACATGTTATTTAATCAAGGATGATTATATTTTGCGGTCTGAATATGTGTATTATGCACTGAATGAATGAATACATTTACGTTAACACATACCACCCTTGTTAACCTTTAACCTTTAATAAAATAAAAAGTAGTGTAACATCCTCGCCATGAGTGCAAAACTGTGCAGAAAAAATTAAAATATATGACAGCAGGACATCAACATAAATCAGTCTACTACCAAACATAGTTTAGTTGCTCAATAAACACCTCGGTTTTAAGTTCTGCAATAGTACAAATCTACCAGTAGGTTCACATCCTTGCCACCAGGTGGCAGCATTTACACAGATTGCGAGCAAAGGCCGCAGTTCTGGACCACCGTTACCCAGCTATAGTTAGCGAAACAGATATTTGTGTAACCCAATAAAGGAGTTAACCGTTTAAAAAGTATTAAATGTTTCCCTTGTCATCTGTATCCTTCTTTTGACATGTTGAAACGGAGATTATGCATTAAAAAGTCTATGTTTTAACCCATAGGGAGAAAAATGATGACGTGATTGTAGAGATTGTATCAGGCCAGCTGGGGACCTTAAAACACGAAGATGGGAAACATCAAACCCATTTCAACCTGTCGAAGGCGGACAGTCTGACTAGCATGAACTTAATTTACCCCAATTCTTATGCAGTTAACCAAAAGCAGCTGACAGAATAGTCACAGCTTATGCTGTTGTGTGTTTTACAATTCTGTGATTTGTGAACACAAATTGAAATTAATTTGTGACATCAATGCTTTGGTTTTACTGGACATTCCACAAGGTCAATTACTTGATCATAAAGATGATCCCTTAAAAAATTAAATTAACTTCATCAATTTCCCTCAAATCAGGCTCGCCCCTATTAAATGATATTGAGAAAAGAAAGTATCGATCCCATTATTTTCCCATCTTGTTTAATATTGAAGTTTCCACCAGCTACTGGACTGTGCTGTGCACTATAAAAATGTATCTAAGATAATTGTTTGTTAAAGAATATAAATAGATAGGTTCCTTGTATTAATTCAAGTGTTTGGAGAAGCTCGCCCCAAAATTTCCAGGCGTCGTTGTTTCGGCTGGTAGGATCTACATGTGGTGACCCCGGCACTTCAAGGGGAGGATGAGACAGAGATTTCATTATGCGGGAAGAAGAAGAAGCAGGTCCACATGGCCTCGGGGACCGGCCTAACCTCTGAGAGCGGATAGTTCAAATTAGACCAGCATTGTCAGTCTAGGCCCACATTGGCTCCGGATGTTTTAATTTAATCCGACAACAAGAAAAAAAAAATCCCTCCATCCCCGTTGACCTGATGCGTCCTCCCGTCTTCCGCCGCAAAGGCATCCCTCAGGTTGACGATGTTCGGCGCAAATCAGAAGCGTGTGTTCTCCGTGAGCTGCTCTCCAAAATCCCGCAGCACAATTGAAGTTAATTCTGCAGAGCGAGTCTCGGGTTCACGTTTCGCCACGGCTTTGTAAACTTAGATCATGTGAGGTCACCGGGAGGTTGCAGCGGCCCCGTGGCTGCGCGTCCAGTCCCCCCGAAGATCAGTTACAACGTAATGGCGAAGGAATGTCGCTCCGTCCTGTCCATCGCATGTGTGCATGGGCCTTCAGCTCTAATTAGGACCCATTTCATTTTATTCAGCAACATTGTTTGCATGCATTTGTATTTTGTCACCGCGTTTGCTAAAGTGCTTGATGATGCTGCACCAATAAAACCATGCTGATTTAAATTCAGTCTTAAAATAAAGGCATTAAAGACCAATGTACGAATCGATTTAATCTTTACGGATATGTTCAGTTACATTCAAATGAATTCAGAGAGTGGAACATATAGCCTCCATCTTGTCCACACCAGCGGTCTGCTGGTCCCCTGCGGTGTGTGTGCATGTCGAAGGCCCCCGGTGTTATTGATCCTGATTGGGCCTCACAGGAGGAGATTCCGGCCTGCCATTGACCCACACTTCTCCATGTTTCCACCCTTCTCTCTCAGATCATCAGAGGCAGCCGTCTCCTCCCGCCTGCCTGCTCGCATGAGATTTCTGATTGTCAGATGGAAGGGGCGGGGGGGAGGGAGGAAAATGAACTTGCTACAGGTTTTTGCAAAATCACTAGCAGGTCCGGCCTGAGTGGTCGGCACTGACGTTTTTCTGGCTTGGTGACTGTCAAAACATCCCCCCCACCCCCTCTCCCCTCTCCGTTCTGAACCTCCCTCCTTCTGCTTGAAAAAGAAGCCTGTTGCTCACAAGCTGCTCTCCTCTTCAAAGGAAAGCTTGTCCGCCATGCGGCCTGTGTTGAATTGTTGTGTACTTATGAACTCCTCAGAGGGGTCCTTTTGCGCTCCGTCGCTGCCTGAGCACTTTCAAAGCGTCATGGCGAGGAAGGAGTAGAAGACCATAACAAACACCATGTAAAAGTAAGCGTTGTCGTAAGTCTCCCTGGAACTTGCGACGGCGGTGAAGCTGGACGTCGGCATGTTGGTTTGCCGTCCGTTGGCGCCCGTGCCAGTGTCCTCCAGAATCTGATGGCGTCGGGTGAGGAGAGGCAGCAGGATGGTCGGGTTCATGCGCTTCATAGCGAAAATTCAAAACCACTTAGATGAGAACTTGAACAGAAACAAAAATAAACATTAGAGCGCAAAGGGATCACGGCGGCAAAAGTGTGAGAGGCAGGCACTCAGCATGCATGCGTCATCCACCCACTCTTCAAGAGACTTGATAATGCGGCACTCGAGAGAAAAAACCCAATTCCTTTCTAGCCTGTTAGAGCCAGACCATAAAGACCAACTATAACCTCCTTTTAAGAAGAAATTCTACAGCATTGTTTGTCATTTTCCTCAGCGATGAATCTGAATAAGTCATACATGCTATGAATACAAGTCTCCCATCGCATCGTAGCTCAGAGCATTTTCTAAAGCTCCCTTTTCCCATCCTGGACCGTCCCCTTTGTGATCCTTCTTTCTCTTTCATTTTGGGTTCCTGGGTGCTGCAGAGACGCTGGGATTGTTGTCAGTGCTGGTCAAGTAGTCTACTCATTTCAAAGAGGGTTGGGGTCAGAGGTTAAGTTGTCTCCAGTGTGTTGCTGTTTGACTGACACTCCGCTCCAAAGCAACCCCTTCAGCTTTCTCCCTCATTGTGCGCTACAAGTTGAGCACTTGTAAAAATAAAAAAATAAAATAAAAGAAATAGAGAGCAAAGCAATAGCAAAATGTGATGTTGCCTTGGTCTTATCTATTGACTGCGTGGGACGGCATAAACATCCAAACAAATACGGTGAGAGCCAAAGGATTGCATTCAGAACACTTGGCGCGTTCTCGTGCATTTATACTTTATAGATGTACTAGGTACAGCATGGACAGCTGCATCCCCAAACATGCCCCGAAGAAAAAAAATGCGAGGCGGTGATAAAAATGCGCCAGTGTATGTCTGTAACTCTTTGAGGGGTCTGCCAACTGGGTGAACAGTGTTGTCATGTGTGTGCGTAGCGCTGAGAGCAATAACCCTGTGCAGCCATGTCAGTGACTGAGTATGTGCTTATATTATTTACAGCAGCTCTGCTTTAGTCATTACGGGGTGTGAAGGAGCCCCTAGGGAGCAGGAATTTGTCCAAAAGGAGTGTTTATGAAAGGGGATATATTTATAATTTAGACACGGGGTGCAGCTCTCACAGTACATATTGTCACTGTCCTGCTCATCTGGATGTGCATGGCAGGGTGGGGGAAACAGCATGTTTAGGGAAATAAGGGAAATAAGATAAAGATTCCAGATTAAATTACATGTAATCTGTTAATTACTTAAATTTGTGCTTTCCACTTGCTGTACATGTTTACCTGCTTTAAATTTAGATTAAATACTGAGGGATTTATTAGTAAAATCTTTTTTTAAGTCTAATTTAAACACACTGAAAAGAAAAGACACAAATGACTCCAGTCTTCTCATTGGTTACTGCCCTGGTATCCCATCAATGACATTCAAAGTCCCAACTTTTTTATATAGTTTATTATAAATAGTAAATAGTGCTGTATTGTACACAAAACTTCTTACAACAAAATTGTTTTACGCCGATGCAAATGTAAATCATACAAAAGAAATATAATGGACATTGTGTAAGATTTAAGCACGTAAGCGCACTTAATACAAAATATACAGAAGAGACATAACAGCTGAACAACACTAAATAAATAAAAAATGGAATTCATGTTTTCAAGTTCCTGGTGAAATAACCAAAATTTTAAAAATGACTGAAAAATATATTTACGGGCAGAGAATGTTTTGGGCATAATGACATCACTAATACGTTTTCTATTTTTCATCGCCTGATGATTTCCCCTGATTGATCAATGCACAAAACCCAAAATTAATTACATTAAAAAGAGAGCTTAAAAAGTTTTTTGAGGGTATAATCGGGAACATTTGATCCGTGTAAATGTACATCACATGAGGTATGAATGTATTGCACTTTCTTTGGGTTGCTGTGGTTTCGCTTTGTCTCCACTCTCCCTGGATTCATGCCTTTCTGCTGTTTTTTCCGGTGTAGTCGTATTTTTCACCTCCAAAGTCGCATCAATGTACAGTAAATATGACTTTCCCAAGAGATGACGATGCAGAGATCCTTTGAAAGAACACTGTGTCTGAGCGCAACACGTCATCATCTGGACTTTTGATACTCAGACTGTAAGAATACGCCCCCTCTCCCCATCGAGAGGCTTCCCAAGTCCACCTCTCTTGTTACAAAAATCGAATACACAATTTTGAATGTCTTTTCTCCCCTTTCCCCGCCCCTTTCTTCTTTTCCTCTTTAAGCAAGTCCTCTGAGCGTGACAGGAAGCACGAGCAGAGCGATCGCCAGGTAATAGGAGAGACTCCGCCTTTGGTCCGAATTGTTCCCGTCAGCCCCCCTGCGTCGCCGTCACCGCAGTGCCGCCTCAACTGATTCCCTTTCTGACGGAGAACACCTCAACCGCTTCTCTCCTGCTGTCGTCTTGGCCCGCGGAGCTTTGGCGGAGGCAGCGGGTGGGGGTTAAGTTCTCCGGCGGCCCAGGAAGCCTCCTGGTCAGGCCACGTCGGGGGCTTCATATAATGAAAGGCACCTGAGGAGAGCAGGGACACACGGAAGGAAGGATTGAATTTCCCGCAGCTCGAATCCCCGGATGTTGACATGGTAAAATGTGAAGTTAAATGAGTTGTGTCACGTCGACGGGAAGAAGTGGGTCCAAGAAGAATAGGAAGCATTTAGGAGCGCAGGAGGCCAGATGAGGATGCAAACTAGGGCCCGATGTAACATGACCAAACTCTAAAAACAAGTTAACAGCTTTAGCTCCCTGATATTTTTCTAACCTATAACTGTGGTCGCCAAAACTAGCCTGAGAGTGAGCCTTTGCCTGGATCTGTGGCTCCGCTCCACTGATCAATAACAACTCCAAATCTGACCTCCAGTTGGACACATGGTTCTAATCCTGGTCTGCCAAGGGCCATAATCGCCTGTTAAAGACCCCCTTACTCTCCTTTTATACTCACACACATACACAAACATGACTGCACTGACATAGGCAAAGACGTGCACATTACCCCAACCCCATTTCCCCCCCCCCCCACACACACACACACACAAAAAGCTACATGTGGGTCTCTCCCAGGACTGGCTAAATTAATGAAATCAAGATGTTGCCACTGATGGGTCGGTCAACATGTGGTAGCGTACCTCAGATCAGCCCGCGCAACGCCCCGCGCTCCCCCCCTCCCTCCTGTCAAACACGCTTTGGGACATGGCTCCTTTCGTTTGGGGGCGGCTATCTTCGTTACACAGGGGTCATTACACGGCTAGGTGCGCTGCTCGCGGGGTTCCACGGGAAAGCTCATCACACGGGTTCGTGAAAGGACAGGGAGAGATGCGGACAGGCCTCCGCATCGGGCCGAGTGAGTACTCGGATGACGGTAATGTAAACTGAGGTAACCTGGCCACTTGTGCTCTCCGTCATACGTGTAATTTCAGCACGGCGGACGGTGATTCGAGAAGCCAGCTCATCAGACCGGACCGAGCAATTAACGTGGGTTGTGAGTTGGAAAACATCAACTGAATCACACACAGCTAGAGCAGGGTTCAGAGAGGGGTATGACTTCTAACCATTTATAGGTAATTTAATACAAATATAGAAGCAAAAGCCCTAAATCAGTACAAAACCAGAAGTTAAGTTAACAACTAAGGAGTGAGGTGTTTTTCAAGCGTACCTTGCTCTGACTGTACTGTCCGTACTGATAGGGTGGATGGTGGTCCATGGCGTAGGCTTGGGTGCTGTATGAAGGGGGGCAGTAAGACTGGGTGCTGGGCAGGGTGGGCATACTGGTCAGGCCGGGTAGAGCCTCCAAACGCTGGGAACCATGACAACTGGCAGCCATGCCGCCGTTAGGCTCCAGGCCTCCGGTCAGTGGGGAGAGCGCGAAGTCACTCTGGGCCTGATGAGGCACTGCACCTGGGTTCAATAGGCCCATTACCTGATGGGGGAATAGAGGGAAACTGGGTCATTAGAACAGAAAGTCAAAGAGAGACATTTCAAAATCATTTATTAGCGCATTTCTTTTTATACTTCTGTCTGTCCTGTCTGGCTTCCCTCACATATATGGTTTCCTGTTACTCTTCTTGACCGATTGGGGGAGCTGATGGTGGCTAAAGAGATCAATTCCTCAGGCCACTAGGGGTTTCTGTTAGAATAATCCTGTCCAATTTATAGTTGTAGAGGAAATTTTTTCACAAGTGTCCTCATCATGACACTCATGGGCATTTAGCATCGTTTCACAAATGGTATCAATACAAAATGAGTACAGAGTGTAATACTTTGGCTGAGTATAATATAACAACATTAGTGAAAATGCGATGACTTTTAAGAAAGTCTTTAAAAGTTTTTAAAGTGTGTCCACTGAAGTCTCTTTTCCACTCTTCACTCTTGATGCATCTGAAATCACCGTATCTTTGTGAGGGTGAAGGGGTGAAGAGGCCAAAGGGTACGTGGGTTCAAGGAGGGTGTGTTTGTGTGTGAGAGCTGCCTCTCCTACGTGTGGAACTGTGTATTTAACAGTAGTGTGTGCGTGGGTGCACAGTCATGTGTAATATAAGCATTTTTTGCTCTGATGTCAAGGGTGCAGGGGTATCGGTGATACATGGTGAACAGCTGCATGTAGGTTTGCGTGAGAAGCGAAGTCGCAAAAGAATCCAAAATGTTAAGTTAAAGAACAGAGACGAAGAGTTACAGGCATTGGAGGAGCCGAGCAAAACATTTACAAAATGCCCAAATAAACTGGCAGTTAATGGAAAGTAAAAGAATATGTAATGTAAAAATAATGTGAGGTTGTAAGAAAAAAAAGTTGCCAAGCAGCTGGCACACACGCACGCACATGCACATAAAACTGAAGAAACCTCATGTCTTTAATGTGTGAAATAAAGTTAGTCTGTCAGTTATCTGAGCTTGTAAACACATCAATGCGGCCAAAGACCCTGCCATGATTTCTCTCTCTGCCAAAGATATGTGATGTACTGTAAAATACAGAGTCCCATCTGAATTAGAGTATTTATAGAGGTGAGGAGCATGGATCTCAGAAAAAACAATGAATCCTGGATCTTGATGCTGCTTTAAAACATTAAAATGTGTCATTTCAGAACATGTTTTGTTGTTAATTGAAATATTGAAAGTTAAATTCAACAGGATTTCTTTTCCTCATTAAGGTTATCGAGTGGTGTTTAGCCATATCACCTTACAACATCACATGTTAACGTGGTGTGTGTGTGTGTGTGTGTGTGTGTGTGTGTGTCTGTGACTATAGATGCCTGTGTTTATCTACACGCTCATGCGTTCATGAGCTCTCAGCCTGCAGCCGACAAAACAGCAGCAGTTGCCGACAGTGTCTGTTTTGAGGTTGTTCCGGGGATTAGGTCTCGAGGGGGGTGCAAATCCCGGCCGCTCGCTTGCTTGGTGAGAAAGGGTTTCTTTGGTATGCACCAGATCAGCGGTAAGACGCCAGAGAACCCGCACCGCAGGGAAACCCCTGCTCCAAATACACGGCTAACTGCTCGGACAACAACACTGTAAAGTCAACTTTATCCATATCGAGGATCCGTAGCGCTATACGGCCATAACTCTATGTCTGGAGTTAACGGAACCCCCGAGTCTACTGTTGGAAACTAGTAGATAGAGTGGCTTTTTACAGAAGGATTTGGAGATGAGATTGCCGGATAATTCCAGGGAAGATCTAACACAATATAGACCGAGCTGTGTAACTGCTCGAAAAAGCCGTAAAGTTTTGTAAGTGCAGAGGTCTTCACTTATTAACTATCAATGTCATTGAATTTAATCACGTCTCATTTCCTCCTTCTTATTAACTTAAAATCAGGGAATTAATTCTTTCCTCGTCTGAGATGGGAAAAACTTTATCGCAGCATACATTCAAACAGCTGCAATGAATACATGAATTAAAACAAATTAGCCAACAAAGTGAGTCATTTGCATAAATTACACAGTTTGTTACAAGGGGATAGATTACTTCATTCCAATCAATTAAGATACTGGAACATCCTATGATTGCCATTCCAGACTGAGAGAACATTCCGGGCCTGCCAGCGCCGCTCGCAAGATGAGGTGTCCGTCCTGTACGCCGCTGCCCACTAAGGTTAATGCTGAAACCATCCCCAGGGCCACGGCACCTTTGGCCTCTTTATTGGAGGTGAAGTCACTCGTGACCCTGTGTGTGTGTTTGTGAACTCGCACACCACAACCAAGCGCTCAGTTAGCGGGCTTCTTTTCGACAAATATCCAGCCACTCGCTGAGTCCTCCTGTCAGCTTCACGGTTCATACTATCACCTCTCCAATTTAAAAAAGAATATACCAAGAATTTAAAAGTAAATGTGTTTAGTGCTCGAGGAGGAAATAACAAATTATAGTCCGTAACTCAAGCTTGTATATCAAAGCAGTCAATTTTTCTCAGCCACAATGGTGCCACCTACCAATCTGTGACCTCGCATCCTGCCAGCCACAACAAAGATCTTCTTCTTTTTTTTCAAGATGCATCCCTCCTTAGGCATTCACATCGCAACAAACCTGCTAGAGGCAGTTTTTTTTTTTTTATCTGTGCCGGACAGGAGTCTGAGATTCTCTCTCATGGGAATAAGTACCCAGCATGCATTGCATGTGGTTGACCGGCCACCCTTTGTGGCGGTTAAAAGCTCGTTTTACGCCTGTTAGTCCGTCTCCGAGGCTGGTGGGACGACACTGATGCCCACTGATGACTGTGTAATCGACCATAATTGTCTTTTCAGTTTTGATTTGTGTCATCATCCGACATCCATACGTCCTTCCTCGTGTCTGGTCCCTTTTCCCTCCTCAAAGACTGACGGTTGCCCCACTTTCAATTTATCAAACAACCCCATCAGAATAAACAAAAATTAAAAGCTACCGTATTTCTTGGCATTACAAGGTTTTCATCAACGTCGATGGCAATGGCACCTCTTAGGTCACAGAGACAGTGTGTGTTGGTGTGTATCATTACTCTCCCTCAGAGGACTATTAGTGCCCCGTTTCCTGGTATGACAACCCGTGTGTGTGGATACGAGTGTGTTTGAGACTGGATGTATGTGTAAATAGCAACTATATTGCTATGTTGTATGGTAATCATGGAGGTATAGAGACATACCTGTGGAGAGAGGCCGTTGGCGATGGTGGGGTTGACGCCGTTGCTGTGTCCCGTTTGGGTCACGAAGCTGTCCGAGTAGCCGGAGAAGCCGTGACGTCCAGAGGACAGGCAGTACGCAGAGCTTCCATCCTGGGAGCCAGCTGCCGAGCCGAGCCCACTCTGGTGCACTGAGGTGGGGGGCAGAGGCTGCGGTCGGTGGACCGTGCTGGGCTGCTCGGATGCTGCACAGAATAAAAGTGTTCGGCTTAGAAAACCCCCATTTCGGTTTCATCAATGATGCTCATTGCAGATTTGGTGACATCAAAGTTGCACACATTTCTAAATAACCCACAATTGATGCATGTTGGGGTGTGTAACTGACCTTGAGATATAGAAGTGGGAGTGTAGGGGCTGTCAGACAGCTGATAGGTTTGCAGACCAGACATAGCCGAGGGAGGGAACCCACCGGGGATCAGGTGGTTAAACGCCATCAGCTGATTGGCTCCTGCCTGCTTTCTCCACCTGGCTCTTCTGTTACTGAACCACACCTGAGAGAATAACGGAGACCCAAGCATTAACGCAAATTAATAAGTTAATAAATGTACTGCCCATATGTGTGAAAGTCATTTTTGTGTCTCTGTGGGCGTGTGTGTGTGTGTGTGTGTGTGTGTGTGTGTGTGTGTGTGTTTTTGTGTGTCAGGCCCCTTACAGGGAGCTGAACTGATAGAGATCAGGAGCATGCAGAAAAAACACAGACATTACATCTTTGTGTGTTACTGCAAGTCAATGGGTTCAGAGGGTAACAGTTGTCAAAGCCTATATTAACACATTATCTAAATCCGCCATCTATTTGGGGATCTTTACACATAGCCTTTTTTGTACAGTGTCAACAGTATCAAAAAATAGAGCCTTCTTTCAATGGTTTCAGTGTATCTGAGTTTGTCTGTGTCTGAACATGTGGAGTGCGGGGGTCAGGCGTGGGGTCGAGGGTGTTGTGGAGGACACATGCCTAATGACTGTGAGGAATGTCTGGCAACAAACCTCGGCAACTTAACGCCGAGACACACACCCATGACGGATCGACACATCTCCGCGGTCAAAGACGGGTTCTGGGGAGCTTTAAGGTGGAAAGAGGGCCACCGGTGGCATGAGTCTGACCTGAACTCGAGCCTCGGTCAGCTTGGCCCGCTGAGCCAGCTCCTCCCGTGTGTAGATGTCGGGGTAGTGCGTGCGTTCGAAGGCCCTCTCCAGCTCCTCCAGCTGCTCCGCGGTGAAGGTCGTGCGACTGCGGCGCTGCTTCCTCTTCAGCGGCAGGCCCGGCTCTGAGTCCACGTCGGAGCCCTCGTCCGAGTGACTGGCTGGAATCGCAGAGCAAACGGTCGACAGTTTCACTCGGGCTCATGTAGAATGAAAGTTTGGGGGTGAGTACTAAGCTGGGGCAGCTTTGAGACTGGAATAAGTGGTGCTGAGCACAACACATGGTACAGAGCAAATCTAGATTGTGTCCTCCTGCTCCCTTAAACTCATCAGCCGCTCCTGAGGGGATCAAAAGCCAGAGGCTGCTTGAACATGGATTAGTGAGGACTAGATCCCTCTGGGGGATCTATTCCCTGGGACACAGTGTCTCTCCCAGTCTTAGCCATGCTGTGCGCTATGACGATAGGGTCCCATAGGAAAGAGCAGGGCGCCTTTTGCAGGTGCTTCTTAATCTGTTTGTTCAGTTGAAGGCTGCAAAGAGCGACTGGGCAACTGTGAGACGGCCATTGGGATCTAATTCAGCAGAAGAGGGGAATCAATGAGGGCTTGAGACCAGAGACACAGGACTATTGCTGCCTTTCGGGGGGAGGTTACCCGTCTATTAAATAATGATTAGGCTCCACAAACTAGCGTGACAGCCTGCCATTGTCTGCCATTACATGTCTGCAATCCCCCATCTCTTTCTCAAGCATACGCACACTCACAAACATGCATCTGCTGCGTCTCTCGACTATAGGCTTTCACCCAGAGAGCGCAGTCTATGACAATGTGTCAAAAACACAGATGGACACAAGACGGAGAGTTGGAATTCACTCCCAAATCCACCCCAAAGGGACTTCTTAAATCTCATGTGGAAGCTTCACTGCACCTTTTCGAAATTTAGACATCTAAGCTGGGGGAGAAAAAATAAGAGACTCCCAGCAGACAGACAGGTGTAAGCAACAGAAGGACTGAAGCTTGTCCGTTTCCCCAGAGTGCTCGTTCTCTCCGCGCCCTCCGGATTCAAAGCTTTAATTAAAAAGTGCCAAGTCAGACGTGGAAGGGGGTCGAAGGGATCTCCCCGAGCCTCTGGAGCCGCTGAAGCCAAAGCAGGAAATGTTTTTGCTGGTTGCCAGTGAGTGTCTGACCAGGCATCACACAGGGATTTGGTCCCTGGGAACGCTGCTGTGCTCCAGGCCGCAGGCACACAAGATTCCGATGCTGAGAAGAGCTCTTTTTTTACGTTGGAACCAGCGGCGCCACGCTGGCAACAAGGCTCACAGAGATTTGGCTTTCGATGCTCCTGGAACGTGCACCACGAGTAGGGATGCGGTTTCTTTAGGTCACGAAGTGGCCCGAGACCATGTTGGAGCTAATTTCTGAGTGCAACAAGCAGAAGGCCACACAAGGCAACAAACAGCTAGCAAAGTAACAGGTTGTGACCCCTTTAATGGCCCGAGAAAACTGAGAAGAAAAAAAATAAGACAGAGAACCAATGACGACGCAGAAATTAAAAGATTCCTGAGGGAGGGAAGAAGAGCTCATAAAGCTCCCCATTGGCACTGTAACTCAAGTTAACTGCAGGGTGGGGGTGGATCTCTCCTCCTTTGCCCCTTTTTTTTCTGTCTTTCCCTCTCTTTTTTCCCCTCCCAGTTTTTATTATTAGTAACTACAGAGAAAACACTCCGTCACAGACTCTCCCTTAATGGCAAATGACATTGTTGCCTTTGTCATCCTCTGGCTTGCACTTTCTCTTTGCGTCTCTTCCTCTCTCATTCGCTGTCTTTTTTTCTTTTTTTTGGAAGTGATGAAGCCAAGCCTTTGTATTGTAGCAGGGAAAAGCCTGTGGCAGGCCTCTGTTGGACCGATTACCACGCTCCATCTGTAGGAGCCATCAGGGACGCCCGGGCCCGCATTCAGGGGTCTGTCACCTGCCCAGCAGGGGAGTGCGGGGCGAGGGGGAGCAGGGGGGGGGGGGGGGGGGGGGGGGGGGGGGGGGGGGGGGGTTCTGGGCTGTAAGGCCAGGGGCTGAGTGGGGGAATGAAGGGTGGGAGGGTGAAGGGAGTGGGGGCAAAAGGGGCGGAGGGGGGGGCACAAAAGGGTCCGGAGAAGGGCCACTGGGGGCTGTGGAGGTGCACAGCAGGGGAGCACCCCTTTATCCCCTCCTTCCCCAGCCCCGAGGGGAGCGGAGCTGGGGGGGATGGGGAAGTTGACGTAGTTGACACGGAGAGGGGATGTGAGGATGAAGGCACCTGAAGAAGATGCTGGGGAAGGGGTCATTCATAAAAGCGAACCTGTCCTTTCCATCTGATTCATTCACTTCAGCTCTCTCTCTCTCTCTCTCTCTCTCTGTCTCTCCGTCTCTCCGTCTCTCCGTCTCTCTGTCTGTGCGCTCACCCGTCGCTCCATCCACCATTTCAAACAAGGCTCTTGTGCCGCTGTGGATTGATGTTAAGGCAAGTTGATGCAGAAGGGCACTCGCAGAGGGTTGTTCCCACACATTCCCCGCGACAAATGGCAGAAGAGGATACTAAAACACACAATGGGAGGCCTCGACCTCCTTACTTAAACACCCAAATCAAATTTTACGCTGCAGCTAAAGCAATAGGGAGCTGAAAATACTCCATAGCGGCTCACAGTTTGGCTCTGGCCCTGACAAGAATCTTAATAGAAAGATAGATTATCATCCCTCAAGCGGAAATTGGGGCTGCCGGAGAGTTATCCATAAAACAGACGTTTTCAAAACAAAGAAAGTTGTAGAATGATAAAAGTGGTTTAGCGTGGTTGATTTAACATAGATTGGGGGGCATAGCACAGTTTAGTGAAGTGGAGCATTCAACACGTGAATTCAACAGGTTCCTTTACCTAATATGAAAAATGAATGAAATCAAACAAGTGTGTGTGCGCGTGTGTGTGTGTGTGTGTGTGTGTGTGCGCACACTCAGCAGGAAAAGAGCAACGCTTGAGGTAAACCATGTATTGATCAAGAGAGGAGACTGACAGGCAGGGAAGATAAACTCCAGAGGGTCGCAGATGTGAACGTCCAGTCCCATTAGCTTCACCTGCCTCGAACAGGCCAAAAAAAACAAGCAAAGATTCCAACTGCGAGGATAAAGACTGCTCTTGTTTACCGCCGCGTAGTTCGCATCAGCCAAGACTCCCTTGCCAAGCACTCGCCCCCTCCTCTTCCCACGCGCTCAAGTGACGTTAATATGAAGAGGCATGCACAGACGCACACGTCCACGTACATGCACGCCATAATCATAGCTAAGAACGAAGGTGGAAAGACTGACATGAGTGCGAGAGAGAGAATCAGAATGGAGAGGGAAAGAAGCGAGAAATTGTGAAAGGAGAGGCCGAATGAAAGGAAAGGAAAGGAAAGGAAAGGGATGAACAGCCTCAGAGAGAAAGAGAAGTGGGGCATATGGGGCAGTTTACGGCCTTGTTTTCCTCAGGGGCTGTTAATGGAGAAGGTAATTGAGCCGGTGACATGTGTTTGCAACGCAAAACAAAGGGCAGAAGAGACAAATGAACTAGTTATTTGGCCAGGGAAGTAGATCTAGGCCCTTTCAGGCCACGGAGCAGGATGCGAGCGGGCCACTGAATTTAAAAAAAAGTGCCACGCCACATAGAGCCAGAACGAGCAGATGCACCGGAGGAAAAGAATAGTTAACTGACAGCTTATGGGCTCAGCTGGGGTTAACAGTTAAGGGAAAAACGGGGAGCGAGCGGGCAGCTCACTTGACTTGCTAAAGAGCCCCCAGGATCCCGCAGCTGCCTGGGACAAGAGAACGGAGGGTGGCGGGGGGGGTGGGGTAGAGAGCCGAAGATGATGATGGGATGGACGGAAGAAAAAAAAATGAAGCGCAGGAGGTTGGCACTTATTGGACAAAGAGAGAGCTGGCAATATGACTTTGAAAGATGTATCTCTGTCTAATATTGGTGAGGTGACAAAAAAGCCACAAATGGCCCTTCATGGCTATTATGTGTGCACAGTGTGCGGTGGTTATTATTTAGTTCCACCGGGGTGCAGTTAGGTGATAGTTTCACGGTGGCATTTTCACCCTCGGGGCACTGGACAAAGCAACGGCACAGAACCCACGCGGGGGACAAAGCAACAGGCCAGTTTGCCGCACGTTCCAGTCAAACGGACGCTAACCAGCAAGAGTTCGTCCTCGGCCCGGCCTCTTTTGGGCCGGACGAACAAGCGAGCCAATTACCTCGCTGCGAATAACCGGCCTACTCTCTAAACGCTGTACTCGAATTCACCCGACGGAAACAAGACTGCGTATCTTCATAGGAGGAGGTCATCAAAAGAAGTGCCTAGCTGATCTAAGCTTTTGGAGTCAGTTGTCGTCTTTTTCCAAACATTATTGTAACCTCCCTCTCCTGGGGCCTGATAGTTTTAACAGTCAAGTGACCCCGAGGTCAGCCTCTGACCTTTTCACAGCTCCTGCACTGCTCCGACGGTAATGACGGCGTCGCACCGAACACGCTACAAAGCTCCGCACTGGACAGAGAGAAAAGACATAATCACATTCCACGCAATCGTCTCATTAAATGTGCATTTCTATTGGTCATCCGAGCTTCTTGTGCACATTTTTTCACAAGCCTGTGTTTGTTCAATAAGTTCGGGACCTTGACACTTTTTTTATTCACTTCCATGCTACATTTCTGTTATTTGTTTTATAGATTATCATTGTCCAGAATGAGGGGAAATTACATTAATCAAAACAGAAACAGGGCTGTACTGGCGTGTCCATAATGTGCAATGTCCTGGACGAAACCGCTCCACAAAAACTGGGGCTAAACAAAGTTAAGTGATTGACAACGCTGTCTGGCTTTACTCAATTAACTATCCCATTGTGCTCCTCTTTGCAGAGTCCCCTCGCCCCCGACCCTTTTCTCCTCACACTCCTTTATCCTCCCCATCACAGAGTTTTGCTTGGCTAATACTTCCAAGGAAATAGAGAGCTCTTTTTCTACTGGGGCTCCTCTCCTTGACCTTCCATTGCTCACTGCTTCTCTTTCACTCAGTTCACAGTGTCTCTGGGGTTAGTGGGGAGAATGTGGAGAGTACATCAGCGCTAAGGGGCCGGCTCAGGGCAGGACCTCGGCCCATTACTTCAAAGTTGGCGTGCATTCATTAATTGTCCTTTGAATTAATATTGGAGGATCACAATGCGGGTGCCAACAGAGAAAGAGGCTTTAATGAAGCATAGAGTCTGCATTCAGTTGCAGATCAGCCAGTGTGGATTTTGCGTCTTGCCTTTTGAGGGATTCCAACACAGAACGTAAAAGTGTTGAGCGTTTATATATTAGAAGGTTGACAGAGAAAGTGGCTCAGAGCTGTCTGTCTGTCTCTCAATCAAGGGAAAGACATATGTATTTTGGTTTGGTTAAAGGCTAAACTGGCATTATTTACACAATTAACACGGGGAAAACATTCTCCATTATTCAGCCCTGAGAGGAAAATGGAGACGCGGCTGTAGCAGGCATTCCTCTGGTTACATTGAGGCCTTCTGTGTCCTCTAAACCTCAAATCTTCAACTCAATTCACCGTGGAAATGCAAGGGCCGCTAACAAAGGCTCAAGTTGTGGTAATTTAACGTCCAGCTCCCTGCACACAGTTGTGGGTGATGGCCGCGCCGCTCGGTTGGTTTCTATGTTCTGAGACGTCTGTCGGGACTTTAAATCCTGAAACTTTTTTCAAAATTGGATTAGATGGCTTGAACGTGGCAGCCGCTCATGAACGTTTGCTGCCGTCATTGCGGCACATTACCAACAGGTTTTAACCGCTTCAAAACGCGGTGAACGCTCAAACACAAAAATGATTTTTCTGCGCTCCTAAATTTCCCTCTTTGCATGCCAAAATCACGGGGAGTCAGTAACCCAGTTTATTTACACACACAAAGTCCTACTCAGCTCCTTCGACAAAAGCAGCTAAATCTTTCATGTTTTGTCAGCAGTTGATTCCTCCTGTCCCTCTGGCTATTTGCCTGCCTTCGGACAATAGAGGCAGGAGAATGGCAGCAGATTGTTGGAATGCACCTCAATGAAACCAATTATTACATGTTGACTGCGTTCACCATGGCAGATTTGAAAGAACTGGCTTCATTCAATTTGGCACCACAGGACTCCCTTTAAAGAAAAGTTATCCCTTTGACTGTTTGTATTTCTGAGCTTTCTTTTTCTTCTTCGTCTTTCTCTCTTTCACCCCCACTGCCATAAATGGATCCTGCGAGAGTAGCTACTCCCCTTTCATGACTTAAGTTACTTTAATTAGTTAAATGAGGCTAAAGCGCTACAGCAATAAGGGGGAGGATGCTATCTATTAATTCAGTACCACTCATGGCGACAAAAAAGAAAAACTGTTGCATCATTTAATCGTTTCCAAATTAAAATGATTTACCAGAAATACACCGAATCCTGCTTTGATACAGTCAATGATGATTCCTCTCCTCGAGCTTGCATCTCAAACTTGCATGATGTTTAAATTCACTTCACAGGAGTAAATCCCGCCTCCATAAAACAACAGTTGAAGGAGTAGTAAACAACTTAGCATCAGATTCATCCCAGCAAGCATCCTTTTCCCCACAATGCTCGGGCCTGCTAATGCCATGCAGACCTGGGGCTGCCCGTATACTTTATCCCACAAACCTTAGCGGCCCTTTTCCCAGACAAATAAATCTAAATGAGTCAGCTTTGATCTTAGCACTTAAGGAAAGACAACAATAGTGGTGGAGGAGAAAGGGGCAGAGAGCAACAGGCCTCTCTGCGGCACAACAATAGCCTCTGCAAACACCTACTTAATCAATATTTGGCCAGAAGACACTCTTCTCAGTCCCCAAACCACCCTTTTCACATTCTAATGAAGAGCTATAAAAGAGAAAAACAACAACTACTTCCACAAAGAGACACAAGAATGAAATAGTGCTCCTCTGTATATCAATGGGGGAAAGTGCCTCGGAGCTGTTTGCATGTAGGATGTTACCTATTTGATGTAAAATAGATCATGTTATTTGTTTTCTTTTAAACTATTCATACCAGCCTGAAAGTATTATTTTTTTTTGTTTTTCTCCCCCGGGTTTTCTGAGGGTTGTTTCAAACACCATCAGGGTTTCATTTGTCAAACAAAAAAAAAAACAAGAATCATTGCAAAACACATAAGTCAAATCATAATCATCGATAGCAGTAAAGTGATTGTTGACTCCAGTTTGGCCTTTTGTTTCGCAGGAACAAGTTAGAGGAGTTAAAGAAGTCCGCTGCCCGAGAAGTGTCTCCCTGAAAGCAGGAGAGGGAAGTGCCCACAGAGGCGGCATGAATGTGTGCGCCCGAGGCGGAAAGGAAAGGGGCGGACTTTGTCCGAGATGAAAGTGGAGAGAAATAAAAGGTTTAGATTGAATCTAGTGGAGAGAAGGGTTTCCCCTGCGCTCGCTAGCTGGCTGAAGGCGTCACGCTCACTGCGCAAAGACTGTGACAAAAGCGCTGTGCGCAAAACCACCGGCACCGTTCGATTTGATAACGCGAGGCCTGGCGTCATTTTAACGTGTGGCAGCTACATGCGTATTTTTTTCGTGATCACGTCCTAAAAAAAATGGGAAAATTAAAACAAAACTCAACAAGCTTACAACGTGTGATTCCATGAATGAATCTGCGCGTCATCATTGCACGCTAGTGCCAAAACACCCCGTCCTTCATGAGGTCTTCTCATCAATAATTAACCACAGACTGCAGTGGGTCTCCAACGGCAACCTCTCCTTTTGCGGCAGCACTCCTCAAACCCCAACAGGTCGTAAATCAACAGGTGTTTGCCTAAAGTCGACATTTTCCCCCATTTTTTTCTTCCTCAACGAAAAACTAATATCAGTGGGGTTAAGACCCCAAAATTGGCACTATTTTTTTGAGCAGTCTATAAACCAGGTCGCACCGGGCCTATTGGTTGTCCCTGAATAATTCATCGCTCATTGCGGGTTCATAATGTCTTCTCCCGGCCTTTTGTCAGCACAGTTTTCTCTCCCTTTCTTCCCCCGTTTGAAAGGCCTCGGCGTCTTTTTGTACACCACTGAGCCGCTCACTGGAGTTTGGCTTTTGTGCTCGTCAAACTGAGGTGTGAGTATCAATGGACTCTCTCTCCTTTGTCCCATGAAGTTCATCCTCAAGTGTCCAATTGTGTTCAATAAAAAAAATGTTTCTCAGGCTTGGAAGTTAGACAAATGTTTGATTATCCACTTAGAAAAAGAAAAAAAAACTCTGCACATTTGTTAAATCTCAGAAGCCTTAACGCATGCGTAAACACCTGGAACTTTAATGTGTTTAACATGTGCAGGTTAACTAAAAAAAAACGTGTAAATTCAACACCAATTAAATGAGTGCGTTACACATTATTTTTATATGTAATTATTAGCATTATTATTGCATTATTAAAAGCGCTTTGTCCAAGTTGCCAGTGAAAAATCAACCAACGTGCCATTTCTTGTTGCCGCATTTCTTCGGGATTGTTGAAAAAACAGTGTAAAGTTATAACCCTGCACTTACATCTGTCTCCGAGGATGCCATCGATGCTGTGTTTGGTCCGTGGTTCGTTTTCCTCCATCTCCCTCTTCACCACATCATCATCCTCCTCCTCATCATCACCGGCTCCGCCGAATTTAGACCGCATGATGCGACTGATGGCGCTCACTGAGAGAAGAAAATGAAGGAGAAAAAAAGTTACACAAGAAATCCAATCATGGGAAAGAACATAATGTAATGTGATGCATTTTTGGGGTTATTAAAAAAACATTTTTATTATGTCAGCAAAGATAAACAGTAAAGATTTCTAGCAGCTGCAGAAACTATCGCCTACCTGACGGCACGTTGTTTCTGTCGCAGACCCCATCTTTCAGTAATTTGTCCCTGATTTCCCAGCTGAACATTCCCGGGTTTTCTCTCTTGTAATCTTCGATTTTCTTGTCCACCTCTGGAGTAGAGGTTTGCTGGGATGGGAGGAGGGAGGGAAGAGAAGTTGGTCTTTTTAAGTTCAAGGTTTCCATCACGGGCGAAACCGAATTGATTTATCTGCCACATTTAAACATTTGGATGGAGTTGTGACACAGTAAATCATACAGGGATTGTTAAATTCACTGTCTTAAAGTCAAACTTGAAGAAGTTGTAATTAATATCCAAACATTATTTTCACAAAGATGTCCATAAACTCAATTACTGTTTATTTTATTCGATTATAGATTATTTCTGTTATTTCTGTACGTTTGTGCGCTTTTCAAATATCATTTCTAACAGCGTGAAAACCCAGGATGTAAATTACATATAGGAAATGTCTCTTCTCCAAAAAAAAAAAACTTCTGAATTTCAGATAACTAACCGCTCACATGTACAGTGTACAGTTGACTCACCTTCGGCTTGCTGCCTCCGATGGCGCCCGGCCGGATGGAGCCGGTCTCCTGGTACCGGCACAGGATTTTGGAGACGCAGCCGTGGGACACGCGCAGCTGACGGGAGATGACGCACGGCCGGACACCGTGATGGGCCATCTCCACAATTTTATGTCGGATGTGGTTGGGGAGAGGCCTGCCGTTTATGAAGACACCGCCGAGCTGGTTGACCCGACCCTGTCCGAGCGGAGTGGAGACTGCACAGCCGTGCGTGGGCTTCGGTTAGTTCAGTGCTCACCACGCTGTACCACCACCACACCACGCGTGGGTTTTACTCTCATCCCGACCGTATATCCCTGTTGGATGTGATCCGCGAGTGGTACTATTATGATTGCAATCGAAGACATTGAATCGTCCCAGAGGCTGTGCATCAAATGCTGATTTTTTCGAAAATAACTACAATTTGATTGCAAGATTTGATTGCGAGGAAATAAAATAAATTACTTTTCAGCTAGTAATAAACGTAATACTTTCGGACAGGTTACCACTTACCAAAATAATATATTGAATAGATACAATTGAAACAAAAACAGGCACAGCGTATTGAAACTGTAAATATCGACCTAACTCGGCGGGGCACCGTTTTATTTTTGGTTTCCACTTGGCCGCAGCTGTAAAAACTCATTAAACATTATAAAAAAAACGTCAATGATTCCATTTCAACAGAGCCACCTTTCAGAACTTTTATCATTATGGAAAAGTTGTATTTTCCTCAGGTGGTGAGCAGCAACTGGTGGTGTCTTACCTTCCAGAGAGTATCCTCCCCGCGGGTAGTTCTGGTGAGGAGTCGGTCGCATCATTCTCGGTAAACCTCCCGCGAGCGCTGTCATGACTCCCTGACTCTCTGTCAGGTAACAGTTTTAACGAAGCTGCCTTTGTTTGTCCCTTTTAATCCCACAAAAAAAGCGTTCTGTTTGTCGCAAAGGCCCGCCTTCCTCCCCTTTTTCCTGCAGTAACAGGTGGAAGAGACGAGGGGATGTGGTGGGCTGGTATCCGGGGGCAGATATGCGGGCTGAGGTGACAGTTTAAATCAAAGAGCGGGGTCACTAACAGTCCTGCGAGGATTGAAGGGGATGGATGCGAGTCAAACATTTTATCTGTACTCGCTGTCCCCTGCGACTCCGCGCTGCGCCTCCCGATTGGTCACAGACCCGGACGTTGGGAGGCTCGGGCGGCGTCGTGATTGGATAGCGGAGGGCTCCCTTCTGTCTGTGTTGACCCCACGAGGTCAGAGCTTGGTGTCACGCGCTTCTGCTGCTGCTGCTGCGCACGATACTTTAAGACTTCGAATGAGACCAATAAAAGCAAACAAATAACTATTATACATGAGTATGTGTCTTTTCTGAAGTGGGATTTTTATTTTGCTCCTCGTTGTTCAGTCTAGTATCCGGACTCTGCTGTGCGTGTGGAAGAAAGTTTAGCGATGCATGAAGCTGGACCAGTAAACACGGCATGATGATTGTTATTAGTATTGAAAGAAACGTAACTACTAGCGTCAAAAGTACGAAACATATTGTATACACATGTTTTCAAAGCCTTCTGCATTCATACACTAATCAGACTGCGGGTGTAAACACACACACACACACACACACACACAGGCACATAATCTTATTATTATTTCTCTTACGTAAACATATAAATAAGCATTTCTTATGGTTAGTTGTGGGGTTGTTTTTTAAAAATGACTATTGTTATATTATTTACGTTAAAACGAAGAATGAAAACAAACAGGCTATTGAATAGTAAGAATGTTTTTCTCGGGGTGCTGATATATTTGAAAAGTTCAGAATTTCGGACGCTTACGTGAGGATGGTTCCCCACAGAGAAGGTGAGTACGCATTATGATATGCGTACTATGCGCACTTATTGCTGCGCAGAAACGCTGCAGCATAAACGGTTCTTCATCGAGTTTTACTTTGAAAAATGTAAATTAATAACGGTTTTGACAATTATTTTATATTTTATATAACGATATCCCGAAGTTCATCTCGTAGAATATTGTACATTTGTTATAATTATTACTATTATTATTATTGTAGCTATTAATAATCAACTGCTATATATAGCATATGCAATAAAGGTGGTCACTTGTGCGAATGGCGGGATGTGTGATCCTTTTTTTGTCTGCATGGTGTTCGGTATTATCTTTACCGAAACCTATGATAGGCCAGTAAACATGTTGGGCAGAGGGAGTGTTTCCTTTTTCTTCATTAATAAACTAAAGTAAATAGAACAAATATTTCGTGTCCAGCAAACCTCGCAAACAATACACCCCATGGGGGGAATGGCTACGGTGTGGACGCGCAGCGGCGGAGGATCTATTTTTTCCTTGGAGTTGCACCACACCCCACGCAGAAGCACTGCACGGTCATCTGCTGGTTGTATGAATTCAACAATAGGTGCCGCTCGGACCCGTGGCTCAGCCACACGGCAGTGTAACACATCCGTGCAAATGGTCAATTATAGACACATAGAACCACATGAGGGATCATTTGACTTTTCTGAAGCTGGTGGAGTTGTGATAATTATGATAATTAGGCGTGTTTAATAGACCGGTACATTTTCTTCTCCTCTTTTCCCCCCAGGAATGAGAGCCCATATAGACTGATTCCGTTCGGAGGCTTTCTCAAGCTGCATACCATGAGTGACTGCTTGGTCACGACCTCTGTTACGCGACGTGATGCATCAACAGTGCTGACATTCTAGCAGCATATTGATCACCATCAGATTAGTCGATACTTGCTATTTTACATTAACATGATCAAGAAACATTATTGTCACAAACTCAGGATGGATGGAACTTCATACACATAATATAATAAGAAACAACAGCTGTTTGGGGCTACCGTTTTAAAGGGATTTTATTTGCTAAAAAGTCAAATAAACTTTATATTTATGGGACAAAACGGTTGCAAGATGTCGTTGGCTTTATCAATGCTGTTCTATAATTTGACCCAACATAGCAGGAGAGTCCTCTTTCCGTCCCTTTAACTGCAGAATGTGGCCCGGTATATATTTCATTCCCCCTGTAGGACTTTATGTAAAAAAAGTGTGCAGTCGAGACAGAACATGTGGAAACATTATATGTCCATAAAAGAAGGAATGGGGAGAGGGGAGGAAAGTTATCATACTAAAGTTTGACTATCATGAAAAGGATATTGGATCTACCATGTCAAATCAATTAGTGGGGTAAGCTGAGTCAGAAATGCGCTGCATTTGTGGACAAAATGCATCAGAAATAAAGGACAAAATGGCCCCCGAGAAGAAACACTGTGTTGAATTTGCTCGGCAGACGCACAGAATAAGCCGGGGGCTTTCGAGGCTGTGTTTCTGAAACCACACTTGAAAAAAGAATAATTAGCTTTGCGTCCTCTAAAGATAAAGTTGTTCCAACAGCCTAACAACCCATAGGCAGTTAGATCCTGGCTGTGGCCCTGTAGCAACACGGCCTACTTAGACCGCTGTAAAGAGTCTCCGTTCTCTCCAGACTCATACTTACAATGCTGCTCAGTATTCATGATAAACTCCACACCATCAGATCCAACACAGATGGATGATCGTAGCCAATCAGATCATCACAGTGATAATCTGACCTCAAACTGGAGTAGACTTTTACAGAGGAACATCTGCACATTAAAACAGACCGTCATGCTTTCCTTATTGTAAAACAAAAACTGTAACTGCAGGTACAAGCAGAATGACAGACACCATAAAATGTTAATCCTTATTTGCAATATTCATTGGGTTTTTATGGAGGGTATAATGTTAGAATAACACTTAGTTGTAAAACAAAGTGTCCTTAAACTTTATTGATCCCCAAAGAACCATGCCAGTGCTGTGAGGGAATTTTGAACATGGCGTCATGTCTGTTTGTGAGCTGCGCCAGCAGAGACTGAACTGCAGGCTTTGACACAGACTATGATTACTTCTGCCACTTCTCTCTTACAATATTAAACACAGATTTGGAAAGAGTGAATGATACCATTTCTTGGCCATGTCACGCAGACACAAAGCCGCAGCAGTCCTTCACTGTACTCGTTGAAGTAGAGCCTTCATTAAAGTTTTGCATTTCTATGTTTTGTGCGAATACCATAAGATTAAGATTATTCCTGCATTCTTTATTAATTAAATATCAATGCAACACACTAGGTTTTATGTCAACACTGAAAACAGATGACCAGGAAGTGTACTTTTATTCTGTAAAAAAATATTTGGACTGCGTCTGATATTACTTGACGTTTGTGATATACGGATTTATGTTTGATGTTTTGTCTTTATCCCCCTGCAGCAGTTCAATTAGTATTTAAAAGAGCTTTGCATCACAAAGACTACAGAGCAGACATTGTGTGAAATAGGAGAAACAGATTAGAAGAATTGCCAGGCCGACATTTAGATAAGCATCTCGCAAAACGTTGCATCTTCAGAATGAGGAAACCTGCTGTATGATTAGTGGCCTCGGGATGTTACGTTACCAGGTGCTTTCAAAAGACGCACTGTTTTTCTCACATGTTTGATCTTATCAAATACATATGACCCACAACACTCAAACTGAGGGCAGTTTTCATAACAAAGGGTCATAAGGTGCACCCAGGTGAGAGAGAGAAGGGTAAAAGTTAACCAGTTAACCTGTGGCCCTGTGGTTACTTTGTCTATTTTGATGAAGTAAATACTGAGCTAACAGTTTACCGTCCCATGATGAGCAAACAGCAAAACCTCCTGTTAGATTCTTATCCGTCAGTCAAATACACAACTTCTTTACTGTAGTGTGTGTGTGTGGGGGGGTCGGGGCAGTATCTGATGGTGAAGGGAATTTCTCACAACTTTAGACATAAGGAATTACCGCGCACAATAAGTGATAAGTATAAGTTCAACATGTTTGCAATTTTCGTTTTCGTCAAGAACATATTTTCAAGGATCACATATTGCATGTTTTTATGTTTTGTTTATCAACTATACATAAGAAGTGTATAATAAAAATATAATAAAACAATCTATTAACTATATCCTGACAGCAGTTTTCATAGCATTTAACATATTACATTTTGTAACTTCCTTGAAAAAATCATCTTGCCGATATTTTTCACTTAAAGGTTTTCTGCGGTTTTTATTCAAGCAAAGGTTCCCATTCCACATGGCATCCTCACTTTTCAATTGCTTTTGATTGATTGTGAATGATTTAATTCATGAAATGTGGTGATTTAACATAAATGCCATTATTAACATAATGAAAACCGCAGTCTTTCTCACTGACTCTCTTTTGACCTCTGTGCAAACATTTTTGAACATAATTAATACATTCATTGTTTTTGTTAATAACTGGCAACACTTTTAAAACGATCTGCATGTAATTGTCTGTGTCTGTAATGCGGTTAGACACAATATGCTACTAGCCAGGCTTAATCACTGTCCAGACATACGAGAAACACTTCCGCCACAAGAGGGCGCACGAGAGCTGAATTAATCGGACACGTTCCATCAAGAGTCTGTCATGAGACCCACCAACGTCATATAAAAAAAGGTTATTTGTGTAACTTGACCAAATCAATCCATCACCCTCATGCACTGATTTTCCAGCAAGGGGAATATATTATTTAAGATGAACTCACAAGAATATTTTAGGGTACATGTTTGGACTGTACATACAGTATATCAACATGCACGATGGTGGGTTATTCATGGTTTCGATGCTGCAGAAGTCGTCAGAACTTTGCTGGACATTAATCTTTGCCCTGAAACCAGGTGGCACATATGGCAAACAAACAAACAAACAAACGCATTGCTCTGCGCTGTCCACTGCTTGTGGTGCTGAAAAGAAAAAGGGACAAAAATGACATGGTGCAATGTCGCCGCAGGAGCTAAATGGAAATTATACGGTTAAATGGGGCTATTAAATCCACCCTATACACATGACACACCGACCAGGTGACAGACACCAGATTACAAAATCAATTTGCGAAGGTCCACCGCCTGCATGATTGGGCGTTAGTCTGTCCCTGTCCACGGGTTGTGCCCCGGGCCGGTTCCGCAACAAGTCAGTCCGTGATCGCACAGCCGAATGCATACACGGCTTGTGGAAGATTTCCTTCATAAGCATAACTAATATGACGTTTTACTGCCATCTGGGGCATTGTCGCATTGGGAGACAGTCCACGGTACACTGGTTCACGTAAACGCGACAGTTCAGTGAAGCGCCGTTTGGACAGAACAAGGCGCAGGCGCTCGCAGCAGGAGGCGAGCCGGGCTCCGCCGCGCCGGACGTAACCGACTCGATCCCCGCTGAGGAGGACAAGTGGACAAATACTTTGACCCGGACCGCCACACTCCCGAGCGGCTCGACGCAGCTAGGCGCTTCCGCGAGGGTCGAGGTTGGGTAATCGGATGCCACGTGGGTCCCCAGCGGACTCCTGTGGTGGAGGAGCACCGGGTTCGGAATCTATCGTTTCGTAGGACGCTTGCCGGCTGCGCATGCGCCGTATTTTCTTCCCAGCGCATGGTGGTGCTGTTATTTCTGGGCCTCGTCTTTGTGTGTAACTTGCTTAACCCTCGGCGGCCCGTGGGCCCCGTTCGCTGGTTTGTTACCAGTGTCCTCGCCCAGGTCTCGCTTATTCTGCACATGGAGGAACCGACCTGAAACCAACTAGAGCAACTTCGGTGCCCTCTAATGTCATGGGGTTATTTGGGATAAACGCAATTTAGGACTAAATATGAAATAGAAATGTGTTCATAAACACGATGAGTGAGCACGGCTGTAAATAATGCATTACTTGATGATGGAATCCATTTAGTTGCTGCCAGACTTATACTGGAATTGAATAGAACAGAGCCACCGTTGCTTGTTATGACTTCAAATATGCCCTTAGAAACACTGAAAGAGCTCAATGACTTGTCTTGCTAATGGAAACATTAGCAGACACTGACTTGAATGATTATTTGTTGTGTGTGTCCCACCCTTCGCTCCTCCCACACATGACAGGCTTCATAAGGTGCGAAGAAGCATGTGCAGCAGGTGTTTATGCGTTAAGTGTGGCTGATTTATAAAAATCTTCTCATGGCAACAACCTATATTGCAAAAGACCGAACTTAATTACCGTAACCACCTTTGTGTGATTACACTGACACCACCCCCCCGTGGTGGACCATGTCAGCAGGGGATCCCGGGCCAATGACCCTGAGGGGACATGAGCCTTCACAAGATGAGAGAAATAACTTCCAAAATAAGCAGTGTTGTAAGGTAGTGAGACAATGGAAGGGCAGAAGACCTCCTATGGGGAACTAAATCAAATGATGGGCTTAAGTTTGCTTCTCCAGTCATATAAACTGCAAGACAATATAAACTCCCCTAACAATTTGTCCCACACCAAGATCATTCTCGAAAAAAATTCTGTTCCCAGTCATCAATTTTCTATGATTGAAAAAATCAAGAGACATGTTGTAAATTCTCTTTAGCTTTTGGTTAGATCAATTATGATGTCTCCATTATTTGACTGAACCACAATAACACAGTGGGTATTTAGCTCCACTTAGTGTTGTTTTAAGAGGCGACACTGGTCTCAGGAGTTAAAATCCATCCCTTTCAGGTCTCTCAAAGGGACTCCTTCACTTGGTCATCCAGTCGGTGAGTAATGCCACTTAAATGCCACCGTGACAAAATCTTGAGAAAAAAAAAAAGGGGTGGCAGACTTCCACTGGGAGCCACAGGCAACACTGTGTCTGGGGCAGGGGGCTTCATTTCACAGGCACTGCAGGGCTTAAAGTTGAAGATTACTTTGAAATCTGCATCCCCTACCATCAAACTCTGGCGCTAGAGAGCCCACCCTCCCTCCTCCCTCCAGCCGTCACTCCTTCTCTCGAAAAATGAAAAGCTGTTTCCACAGAGCAGGGGATGAGTTGGGCAGAGCAGATCCTCTTTGATGACAGAGAAGGATCCTTTTGTTCCCTAATCCTCACACAACCTCTCCCCACTGCCCCCTCACCCCTTCGTATAAATCCAACTGGACGTCAAGGGGCTTCATAACCAGCCAGGGGCTCAAATGTTAACGGTGGAGTTGTTTTACTTTGAAATAAATTAAATGTAACAGGGATGTCTTTTAATGACAACTGTGTCAGAACATATTCACTACATTGTGGTCCTTTCTGTGTTTGGAAGTCTCCTTGAGAGCGGTAAGAACTTAAAAGAAGCATATCATCAAGTAAATGCCCTAACAAGTCACATGACACTGGTCAGTGCTTGTCATAGGTGGATCCTAGGAGAGCCGCTATTAGCCAATGTGCGTGCTGTGGAGAGTGCATGGGTCACCCAGAGACAGACAGTTCAGGGTACATTTCCTTTCTTCCTGGGTCTTCCCTTTAAGTGTGTGCAAAGTGTGTCCTTGTGTGATTATCAGATTGGACACAGGAATTTCACAGAGGAGATGAAAGTGTTCCCTTTGCTTATGACATCTGCCCTCCGATGGTTTGTGTCCTAATCAAGATGACCTCAAACATAGCCCGAGGAGAGCGATTATCACCACTTTGTATAGGCGCTGTGGCTCGGCCATGTGATCACATGATGGTGTGTGTCTATGAGGAGGAAGAAGCGTGAACTTGTGTGTTTGCATGCATGTATTGGGGAAATTCACCGACATATGGCCTAACAAGCATGCAAAACACTCAAAAGGCCCGTGAGATGGGATCAGTGTCCAGGATCTAAGGGTCTCACATGACTTACCTAGCCCTGCCTTTTATTTTGTTGCTCTTTAGACGTCAAAGAAGACTACTTTGTCGTGTAGTGTTGGATCTCCTCTTTGTCAAGTTTAGTTTGTGGTGCAAAGCCCAACAACTCCCTCTTGTGTCTAAAAGTGGAGTTGCACAGAATTAAAAACAATGGACAATGTTTCACCTTTTTCAATTTTTAAATGATGAATTCTATTATGTATGCCTTTTTTGTTTAGATCTCAGACTTCTGCAGTGCCTCATATATGAAGTAGAGTACAAATAATATATTTGTACATGTCCGCCGCAGGTTCACACACACACACACACACACACACAAAAAGAACCAACAAAGAGATATTTTAAGATTCAGGACTGTTTAAATGTATGCCCATACTAATAATGGATAAGATAGTTCTAACACCAGTTCTCCGATATTTTTGTCAGTTCTTACACGTTTGTTATTGTTTTGCTAAAATAAAATCATTACGCCTGGTTGAATCGAGGATTGTCTTCACTGGGAGCCCCTTTTCCTCCATCTCCCCATCCCTCTTTCCCATCTGGTGCGCTCTTTTCTCCCTTGTCATCTTCCATGCACTGTATAAGCGAAAGTTATTATGGGTCACAGGACGAACCCGCCTGCAGGTTAGAGTCATTTATCATAGGTTGGTCTTTGGATACACAAACCTGCTCAAACTGATATGTACAAATGGACGGATCTGGATTGCAAAGGAAGCAAGACCAGAAGAAGAGAAGCGTTCACCACATTGTTACTTCACCACAAAACTGAGTGACGATGTCCGGATACTATACATCCTCTTTTTGTTTGACAGTTTTGATTATGTTAAATCACAACAAAGCATCTCTTCAACAGGGCTGTTAGAAAAGTTATTGCAAACACTAGAAGATGGTGAGGGATACAATCAGGTGTATGCAGTAAAAGTATTAGCACCACCTAAATGATACATTTAAAACAATATATATATATATATATATATATATATATATATATATATATATATATTGTCTTCCAGGGTCATCGAGGGCAATGTCACTGTGGTTCGCAGCAATGAATAGAGCTACAATTTAGGTGAGCTACGTGAGAAACTGAACTTAAATAAAGACGTTTGACACATTTGATGTTGGTGTCTTTATTTCTGTAATATTGTTGGGAAAAACCCACATTCATTAGCACAAATTCATAAGTATTCATGTATTCAATTCTTATGAATTCAAATTCATAAGCATAGTATAAGTACAGTATTGGATATGATATGAACCTGTCTAGCCTTTTCCTATTTCAGTGCCTTAATCTGACATTGTTTTGTGTTTTTTGCATTTATCATTACGGGTTGCCATTAAAACATATAATGTAAGCAATAATGGATCGACTATCGCTGGGGTACATTAAGTCAACAGGCTACAACCTTAGTCACCATGGCTAGCCAGGCGACACACTATATCAAATACAACCTGCGGTTGCCACATTCAAAGGTCCCCGTGTCTCCCCCGAGACGGGTCGCGAAAAATGACGGCCCAGACATTAGTGACCGCTGGTAACCTCCCTGACGTCTCCGCCGCTCTAAGCACGCGCCACCTCCAGCGCTCCAATCGCTGCTGGAGAAGTGTCCCGACGTCATTTCCCAACTTCCGGGCTGTTAGCGTTGGCCAGGTGACGCTCAATTTTTAGAATTTCCCTTAATTTTACGAACGTTTCATAACAGACTGGCCGTTCTGATTTAACACCAAGCGCATCCTGCTAATAGAATAACTCAATATCATGTCAGATTACTGGTTACAGGGATAAAGAATCCTGGTTCAACGACGCAGGCGTAGCGGCTGAGAAAAGAGGTAAGACTGCTGCGTGTGCGCTCTGCAGATGTGAATGAGGTGCTGATTCTCACCGGCTAAAAAAGAAAACCGCACGTTGTCTCCAAATGGGCCAGATGTTACCGGACACTCGGATTCGAGTCCCGCCTCTCGATTCTGAACTGAATTTTGATGATGTGGCTGATATGTACGACACCAACAGCGGGGAAAGAACAACAACCGCCGCAGCGGTTAGCCGCGGAGCCCTTGGTGCTAGCTGCCCATGCTAGCTGCCCATGCTAGCTGCTAGGGCGTCTTCAAGCTGTCCGCTAGCTGCTGATTCGCTACTAGCCTCAGAAACGCATTCGGCGTAGTGATGCGTGCCCTGCTGTTAGCTGGTGGCGAAGGAAAGCATGCTGCAGACTTATTACCCGGGTGTGTTTGATAGCAATCACACCTAACGATTATGCACAAGTTGTCACTACAGTGCCGCGCTTTGAGTGCCCTATGTTGCTTGCTATTTACCGCCAATCTGACATAACGACACACCAATGAAAACATTGTGGATACCAAACGCTTATCGACTGCTTCTCAAAGGAACGAAGATAGTATGCACGTAAATAACCGGTTGAGGTATCTAAGTGTACAACATTACGGGTGTTTTAATACATGTATTTATCCGATTAAAGTTAAGTTGTATAAAAAGATAGAAAATGCATCATACAATCAATCCTGTTTTCCAAATTAAAAACATGTCATTTAGCTGACGCTTTTTTCCAAAGCGACATACATAGCGTTTCCTAACCCTTAGTCCGGGGAGCGGCCAGGATTCGAACCGCCAACCTCGCGGTCACCAGCGCGCCCTCTACTCCATGCGCCGCATCTGGCCAATTCGTGGGCTGAAATGTGTGGTTTTGTGGTGCTCCTATTCGGAATGTGTAGTTACAGAAATGTTGGTTTATTATATTATCTTTTTGTCGTTTTCATCTCGTGGCACATTGCTGTTGGAATAGTTGTTTTGGAGCAGGTGTGTTGTCTCCCTCTGAATTTAAAGCAGCCAACCAGTGGAAACCTGTTAAACACAAACACATGGAGGGTTTTTTTACCCACCTGAGCTGCCCTGGCTGCTACTCTTCCTTCAATAGAATTGTGTCAGTTGGTTTGTGGTACTTGATTTTCCCAAAACAGGTGAAACATGTTCAACCTGTGGGAATGTGGCAGTTCAACGTTCATTTAAGTGCTGGGGGGTAAAACATGTAAATAGATATGGGCAGTACTTGTACTCTTTGACTCATACACACACAAACATACTTGTTTGAAAGGAGATGCAATTTTTGGGTTTTATGCTGTAGAATCTAATATTGGCCCTAGTGTCACAGTCGTTGTCGGGGCGTGGTGCATTGCAGGTGATCATGGCCGGGCAGCCACGTCCGATTCACCCTCTATGAAGTGCACACACTTCTCCCTTTACCAGAGACGTGTAGAATGTTATTAGGGAAACTATTTGCTTCTTCGATATGTAGCTAAACGTTTATTATTATTATTATTATTATTATTATTATTATACACATTATTTTTTTGTCACCGTACCAGTTTTTGCCCCCACATGACCTCTGGACCTCTTATTCCATGCAGCAGCGTGAGTCACTGTTGCTAGGTCTTGCTTGGTCCGACTCATTGCAAACTATACCTTGGCCTTGAGCGAGCGCCACGAATAGGAGCTTTGGAAGAAAATCTAAAAATAGAAATAAGCTAATCAACTAATTATGTAATCATTGCAGCACCATTAGTTGATGTTGAAGTGTCAGGGTGTCACGCTTCTTACTGAAGGATGGGATCAGTAAAGCCAGCATATCTGGTGGAATAGATTAGACAAATGTTTTTTGGCAAGCAGATTCATTTACAAGGAGGCTGTAGCCCACTTTTGATTCTGCGTCATATTTCCCAATGTGCTGATGGCATCATTTGATTCCAGACTTCTAATATTTCCCTTTTTGTTTCTCTGTTTCAGGTCTGGTTAAAAGCCGCCGCTTGCGACCTTCAGCCACAGCGATCGCTGAGAAGCGCAGCCCATCGCTGCAGGTCTGCTTGGATTCCTCTGCGGCGCGGCCTTCTTCCCCCAAAACATGAAGCTGAAGGAGGACATGAACCCCGTGCTGCTGCAGGTCTTCCGCTCCGTCGTCTGGGTGTACTCGGTCATCACCTTCATACCCTGGTACTTCTTCTCCGGAGCCGGCACCAACTTGGAACGGGCGCGCCGCATCAAGGCCAGCTCAATCAGTGGACACCCGGCGGGGCCTTACAGGGCCGTCAACCGCCAGGAGAAGCTGTCGGCATGGCTGCACCCTGATGTGGACTCTCTGGACAAAATATTTGAGTACGCTGCAAGCCGGTTTCCAAAGCGAGACTGTCTGGGCACGAGGGAGGTGCTCAGTGAGGAGGACGAGCTCCAGCCCAACGGCAAGGTCTTCAAGAAGGTGAGAGTCCGTCGCGTCCGTAGAACTGTATGCGGGGAAGCTTCAGGTGAATCTGTCGGATGACTGGATGTCTGCCACTGTGCGCAGGGGGAGGAATGTGGCAGGAACGGCAGCAGTGTGACGGACGGGGGGGGGGGGGGGTTCTCATTAGCAGCAACTGTTGTACCTTCAAAAGCCCCGTAGGTGGCGCTAACTGTCAGCATATGAAATAAAAAAAATAGTTCCCAAGAATCCTTGAAGCACTCCCCTTGACTGCCGTGTTGGCTTACTGCCGAGAAGATTGTCATGTTGTTGTGTTGTTGGAAAATGATCCTCAAGACTACGTACATAACCTGCGTGTTTCTTAGGTGATACTCGGAAACTACAACTGGCTGTCGTACGAGGAAACTTACGAGGCCGCAAAGAGTTTCGGCAGCGGCCTGGCGGCGCTCGGCCAGAGGCCCAAGTGTAACATCGCCATCTTCTGTGAGACCCGTGCGGAGTGGGTCGTAGCAGCACAGGCCTGCTTCATGTACAATTTTCCACGTGAGTGGCAGGGAGAGCAATTCATGTGCATTCCTCCAAATGGTCGGGGGACCTGCGATGACTGACCAACCTGACTGGCTTTCAATCCGACAGTTGTGACCCTGTACTCCACTCTTGGACCCATGGCCATCGCTCACGGCCTGAACGAGACGGAGGTCACGCACATCATCACGAGCAAAGACCTGCTCCAGAGCCGGCTCAAGGTACCTGCTTGACCGTCCTCATCCTTCCCTGAATTGCAGGTTGTTTCATTTGTGTGTGCTGTAACTATTTGCTTTAATACTTCTTGGGGTTTTTTTTTCAATTCTTCTCAATCGCCTTCATACCTGCTTCCTACACCCAACTCCACGTGGCAGGCAATAGTGTGCGACGTGCCCAGACTGCAATATATCATTTTAGTCGACACTAAACTGACGAGCTGTCCCAGCGTTCCCAGAGGCATCATGGTCTACAACATGGATGCTGTGAAGGCGATGGGATCCAAGCCCGACAGTAGTGAGTGTTTTTAACATTGGGATTTTGTCGGGAAAAGTGAAGGACGAGTCTGGATTTCAGTAAAAAGTGGTGGAAACAGAAGTTTGGGTTACATTATCATCTCTTGAGCTGCATTTAATTAAGACAATGCTGGAATTATGTGATAGATAAGGTACTGCAATATATGTTTTCTTTGTAATCATATAGAAAACGGGTACATTGAAGATTGCAATCACTTGAAATGTAAATTGAAACAGGGTTTAGGTAAAAAAATAAAATAAATCCTCTGTAGTTTTATCGACAATTGGTTATTAAAAGAATTTGCTGCTTTAAATTTCAGATTTTCTTTGCTTCTTTATGGGTTTTTTGAGCAATATAAGCAATAAATTGAGAAAAATAGCATTGTAAAGTGACAATAAAAGCATTTGTTAGTGGCATCTAAACATTCAGATCCCGTCATAGCATATCTGTACTTGAGTCAGAAGAGACTTCTACTCACTTATTATATTATTCAAATGAATAATGTTGATTACTGTGATCCATTTCACCCCTCTGCCTGTGCAGTGGCGGTAGACCGCAGGAAGCCAGAGTCCTCGGACATCGCGGTCATCATGTACACCAGCGGCTCCACGGGCATCCCCAAGGGTGTCATGATCTCCCACGGCAACATCATTGCCAGCATCACCGGCATGGCGGAGCGGATCCCAAACCTCAAGTACGCCGATTTACATTTTCTGCAACCTACCAAATACCTGCTCCCGACTTCCGATATTGCATCTCTCCTCCCCCACATCACTGCCGCCGCCTCGCCACGTTTCCTCTTGTTTCTACTGTGGAAAATTAACCCGCAACGTTGTCTGTGCCGGCAGTGAAACCGACACATATATTGGCTACCTGCCGCTAGCGCACGTTTTAGAGCTCAGCGCGGAACTTGTGTGCATCTCTCACGGCTGTCGCATCGGCTACTCCTCCCCCCAGACCCTAGCTGATCAGGTCAGTGTATAAAAGTACACACACACACACACGCCCCGTGGGCAATGATCTATGCAGTGTCTGAATTGAATGTGTTGCGCAGTTCCAGTTGCTGGGTGTGGGTGCGTAACTGGACTCACCAGGAGGTGTCAGTACGCAATAAGAAGCAAGGGTTCCAGTTCCAACCCGATTCAGGTCCCTTGGTGCTCTGTCTATACAGCTGTCATGGAAAAATAGCCATTGTGTATTTTGGCTTTTTACATCTAAAAAAAAAATGTAACTCGACACTAGTTGAATTTAGATTCATTCAAGATGCTTGGATTATCTTAGAAAAGCTAATTTATGGTTTATGTGCAGGAGCTAACAGAGCGTTATTTTCACAGTCTACCAAGATCAAGAAGGGCAGTAAAGGGGATACCAGTGTGCTGAGACCGACTCTCATGGCTGCTGTACCAGTAAATCTTTTTTCTTCTTTTTTTTTCATCAATTATATCTGTAACATGGCCTTGAATAGTTTTATTCATGAACTACTGTCAGACCACTAAATAACAGCCAGTATACACTCAAAAGTGTAACTGAGGGTTTTCCCACCTGATGCGTTTAGGAGATCATGGATCGAATCTACAAGAATGTGATGACCAAAGTAGAGGAGATGAGCAAACTCCAGAAGACGCTCTTTGTGCTGGCTTACAACTACAAGATGGAGCAGATCTCCAAAGGCTACAGCACGCCGCTGTGTGACAGGTGAAACGCGACTATAGCCTTAAAAAAAACCCTGTTACTACTAGGCAAAAAACAACAACAACCTGTGTGAATTCCTGTCAACACTGAGTCTCTCGTAATCTATTCAGAATGGCTTTTTATTTCTCTTTTTGTCTTGACTTGTGCGGACTCCGGCGTGCTCTCTCACAGTCTGGTGTTTAAGCGGGTGCGCGCGCTGCTCGGAGGGAACATGCGGGTTCTGCTCTCTGGTGGAGCGCCGCTCTCAGCTGCCACGCAGCACTTCATGAACATCTGCCTGTGCTGCCCCGTGGGGCAGGGCTACGGCCTGACGGAGACCTGTGGAGCCGGCACCATCAGTGAGAGTAAGAGCGTGGCTTCCAGTGTCGAACAGTGGTTGTTTATTGCCGCCACCCACTTCTCCCCTATAAATGAGTCTCTGCTGCTCTGTTCTTATTTTGCAGTTTGGGACTACAGCACAGGGCGGGTGGGTGCTCCGCTCGTTTGCTCAGAGATCACGCTGAAGGACTGGGAGGAGGGTGAGTCGATCGGTGGCAACAACCCAGCTTCAGAGAAGTTGTTGTTCTGCTAACTCGGTCCCTCCCTCCCCCCCAGGCGGATACTACAGCACGGACAAGCCCAACCCACGGGGGGAAATCGTGATCGGAGGCCCGAACGTTGCGATGGGTTACTACAAGAAGGAGTCCCGCAACCGCGAGGACTTTTACGTGGACGAGCACGGCCAGAGATGGTTCTGCACCGGGGACATCGGAGAGATCCACTCTGACGGATGTCTGAAGATCATCGGTACGACGTGAATCAAACTGGTGCATGTGTGCTGCACGGGCGTAACATGTATGAGGAGCGTGACGTGTGAAACCCCCCCCCCCTCCCCCTCTTAACCCTCCTCCACAGATCGCAAGAAGGACCTGGTGAAGCTGCAGGCAGGCGAGTACGTCTCTCTTGGAAAAGTGGAGGCCGTCTTGAAAAACTGCTCACTCATAGACAACATCTGTGCGTATGCCAACAGGTAAAGTCCTGCCCCCACACACACACACACACACACATTTTTTTTCCTTTCTTGCTAACAGTGATTAGGATGTAAACTTGCATGCTCTTGTGTGTCATTCTCTAGTGACCAGTCGTACGTGATAAGCTTCGTGGTGCCCAACCACAAGCAGCTAATGGTGCTGGCGGAGCAGATGCAGTTGAAGGGCACACGGGAGGAGATGTGCAACAACGCCCAGATGGAGAAAGAGGTGCTACGCATCATTACGGAGGCGGCTCTCTCAGGTAGGGAGACGGAGCCTGTCCGTGCTCTTTGTTCACTTTCATCGTGCCGTTGCACACTGATCAATGGTGTTCATAAATTGGTAGCTCTCTCCATCATATCTTGGAGGCTATGATCGGGTGGGACTGCGTCTGCTTCGCACCCAGACTTGCACCCGTTGTTGCACTGCACATGTCACCCTAACTTGGGATTCTGCTCTCCCCCCACAACCAGCAAAAATGGAGCGCTTTGAGATCCCAAAGAAGATCCGACTGAGCGCCGAGCCCTGGACGCCAGAGACCGGCTTGGTCACTGACGCATTCAAACTGAAACGCAAGGAGCTCAAATCGCACTACCAAGACGACATAGAGAGGATGTACGGAGGAAAATAACACGCGCAAATACACATACATACAGACAACAAGTGTGTATATGTATATATCCTTGCACAACATACAGAAGGAGCTCAGAAGCCGCTGAGAGGAGTTGTGCTCTACAGAGAGGGAAGGCACACAAATTACTACAGACACATAGGAGCATCTCGTGCACCTCCTCCTCAGCTTCCCCAACACTAGCTTCGATCAAAGGAGGGGGAGGGAGGGGGGGGCTGGGAGGTGTCGCACAAAGTAAACTTTCACATGACTCAAAGTAAAGCAACTGTCAGGCTCGATGTATATCAACGCTTTGCCCCCTCCCCACCACTCCCCCCCTCCTCTCCGTCCCCCATTCTTTTTGGATTCTTCCTTGGGTTCAGGTGGTCGTGTACTTGTTGTACCTGGCAGGGAGATGGGCTTGCATGATTCCTGCAGAGGGATCCCTCCTGTGCTTTAAGCGAGTGTTAGGTTAGAATCAATGCAGGGATCTTTTATTGATTTCTTAATTTCTCGTTCCATGTTTTCTTCACGTTTGGTTTGTTAGCTTTGAAACCGCGTGTGTGTGAAGAATCAGTGTTGCAAAGCCATGAGAGATTGAGCATCAAGATGTTTTTTTTTTAATTACATTTTCCTAATGTTATTTTATGTCCAACATTCTGGGTGTTTTTTATTGCCAATTTGTTTATGCTAATTTACTTTTGTTTACAAGCTTTTTACTATCTTTTGGCGTCCCAAAGTTTCCTCATTGTGTTGTTTCCATCCCTGCGCTTCGCCGCTCACCACTCCCGGATGCGTCCTTAGCCACGTCTCATTGGTCATGTGGTTGGTTCACTGACGTCCTGTATCCCTCCTGTCGTGACCAATGTCCTGTATGGACGTCTCCAAAAGAACTTTGCCCAGGTTGTTCCAGTAGTTAGCCCAGTTACATTTTAGCTGTACATGTTTTTTTTACCTTTTTTTTGCCATAGGTCTACTTACTGTTACTTTGTTTTTAGTATGAACTACAAAATGAATGTGCAATATTTATACACAAATTTTTAAGTACGTAAGACTGAAAACAACCTGGCCTATAGCGGCGCCTCCGTAGTGTTGAATGTTTTGGCCTTTTTACTCATATGGGAAGACCTGTAGGAAAATAAGCATGAGATTAAAGAAGAGGGTGGTAGGGAGACACTGGTGCAGCCCGGGAGAACATGCTGTGCTTTAAAATGTAAAGTCCTTAACTACTATAATGCTTTTTGATAAGACCGTAAAGTGGGGGATAAAATACCTGACATTGAAGAAATTGATGCGTGATAAAAAGTGTGCAACTGTACCAAAACACTTTGTTATACATGTGAGAGAGAGAAATATATTTACACTCCACTAAAATAAGGAAATTCCTTCTAAATCGGCTCCCTATTGAACTGTTCGTGCATAACGTAAACTCATCCGACCTCGTAAAGGTCTAGGTGTATGTGTATATAAAAGGGTGAACTTCCATTCATTTGAGCCCCCATATAACGTACACCCTTAGCAATAATAAAGATACAATCAGGTACTCTTAACTATTTCTCCAGCCAGATGTCTGCTAGCTCAACGTAGAAGGGTTACTTTACCATTAATTATTGACAGTACCATCATTCTGGCATTCTTACCTTTTTTAATAGATTTCTCTTTTCCTGACATTTCACTGGAAAGCGACGTGCTGTTGGCTGCCTTTCATCTTTCTCACTAGGGGTGGCGAGTTGCCTTGGAACACACACAGGCTGTCTTCAAGGGTCTCAAGAATAGGAAAAACTCGCACACAGTGGCGTGCACCACTACACCCATTTCAACTAACGGCAAGACAAAGACAGTGGGTGGTGCAAAGACCACTTGTGTTGTTCTCGCTGGCTTGAAAAGAGTCTGAGCGGGAAGGTGATCAATGATTCAAGTTCATTTAAACTACCAATATATTGTACAGGTGTGAAGTCTGTTGATATGTTTAATGACCTCTGTTTAGGACAAGTTTTTGGGGTCTCCTTGTTTTGTGTGGTCAAGTGCTCCGGCGAGACGGGCGATTGCAAGTGTCTCCTTCCTTATTTATTTGTGAGTTTGCCTTGACAATTCTGAAATAAATCCAATAAAGAACGGTGTTGTAATTCCTGCTGGTATTGGTGTGTCTCTGAGCTGTGTTCAACGCCTAATCGCAATCGGCACAGCACAACATGTGACTGATCAGCGGCTAGTTTAGAGTCCTGAAAGCCAGTTTCTATGGCAACAAAAGGCCAGTGCGTCTGTGAATGTGTGTGTTTGAGTGAATGTGGTTGGTGAAAGACTCGCGGACGCATATGGAACATGCAGTCCTTGGAGTCAACCTTCAATCACAGGTGATTCTTTTTAAAGGCAGAATAACCGACGGCATTCGTTGACAACATGTTGACTGAGACGTCGTGTAACACCTGCTGCGCTGCTGCAATGAGTCAGAAAGCCAAAGTCGGAACTAAAATGAAGATGATCCATCACATTATAATGGTCTTACATGAAGAGTACGCCTTCCACTATTATTCTAAAATTGTTGAAAAATTGTCCATCTCAGTTTTTAAAAAGACCAATCAAAAGCTTTACAGTATTTGAGAAGGAAAACATAAGAGAACAACCAACCTCTCAAATTAAAGCACACTGAAAAGACACGGTTGTGCTGGTTTTGTTTGATTTCTAATGAAACGCAAACGCGGTATAAAGAGCAGCGACACATGAGCGATTCTTCTAGCCCCTCCTCTCCTCTCTGTTCCTTCCATCCAACCCTGTGGGACTGGAGAGTGCGTCAGAGGCATAATGCTCCCTTCATTAGCCCACCGGTTCTGACGCAGACACACATACACACTGAGTTCCTCTGCCACAGAGACAACAACAACAACAACAACAACAACAGCATCAAGCAGCCAGAAGCTGTGAAGGACATCTTCCATATTGTTTGAATGTGGTTAGGTGTGTGTGTGCCTGCATGTGTGTATATATATATACGTCTCTCTGTGATAGTCTTCTCTGCTCTCTGACCCTTTATTTCAACTTTTTCTGTCAGCTTCTCTCTCTCTCTAACTCTCCCCACCCCCCTCTCGCCTTCCTCCCTCTTCCTGTCTGCCTATGACTCAGAAGTGCGCAAAAACTTCTATCTGTGTTTGTGCTTTTATGTGCACACTCCTGTGTGGACCAATAGACCATTTGCAGTTTACCCAAGGATGAGAGGAGCTGAACCGCAGCTGCCTCATCACTGTGGAAAGGAGGGTGACGGAGAACATATAATGATTAAATCTGAGACACGGTGGTGCAACAAGGGCTGGGACATGAGACATGAGACTGGGTGGTTGGAACTAGACTCTCCAAGGTACAACAAACAGGGATCGGCTTGATTGGAGATATGCAGTGTGGTCCATTACTGCAAACCAATACCGTGTGGTGAAGCACTGTGTAAACGCATCAAATCAAAGGCAAGGCACAGATCCTGAATGTTTTCCTTACTAATATAGAAAACGGTGTAACATAAGACGTTTTCTCTCATGACACATTTTAGAGCGATATAGCTGCTACAAAGCGACGGGACAAGCAGATGCAGCTAAATGTTTAATCCTAAACCGCATCGGGGGCAATAAAGGAGAGCCCCGTCACCTGAATGGAAAATGTTCACGTGACACTCATTTTTGGTTGACTGTCTTCGCCCATAGTGTGGCCCCCTGCTGCTGATTTTGTTTTTGACAAGCTGACCTCCGGCTGCGGTAACGCTGGCGACCACACGCCCCAACTTAATCTGAGCTGTGTCTTCAAGATGGGAGGGCCAGAGGCAGGTAGGTGGGAAATTGAGTGACGTCTGGCAATAAGCTTTGACCAGAGAGAGTGTGCGTGTGTGTGTGTGTGTGTGTGTGTGAGGGGGGCGGCGGGGGAGGCAACCGATATGTCTGGGCGATGACTCACCGACGTATTTATAGCATCAGGAGGGAGGGTGGTGCGGAAGTGGAGGAACGAGGGGGCAAGTGCTTTGGGAGTCAGCCAGCACGGCATCATCGCACCGCTGACAGGGAGTGGCGGAGGAAGAGACGGAGACGCCGCAGAGATGAAGCGACAGAGAGGAAAAGGAGGAGACGAGGAAAGGGGGGAAAGAGCGGAGAAGGAGGAGAGGAAGGGGTGGGTCTCTGGGACTGAGCATATTGGAAAGATGAGGAGGTTGTGCTGTCAAGTAAAGCAGGGGAAACAAAAATAGAACAGCAATCACATGAGAAAGAGCATATTTTTTTAAGTTTCTCAGGCTGAAAACCATGCCACTGGGTGTGCCACAATGCAGAAAAATAAATCAGAGCCTGCAGAGACGCAGAAGAATTGGACCCAATTGGGTTTCGGATAAAGTCTGCAGTCTTGATCATAAAAGTCACCACAGTTGCCAAGACACATAAAGCTGTTACATGCACAGCCAATTAGGAGACAAAAAGACCAAAATCCAATTAGAAAGGCACTATTTATAACACATGAATGTAATTATGACGAATTTGGAGAAAGTTCATGCTGCAAATATGTACATTATTACTAACACATTCAGTTTCTCATTCCGTTCTCTTCGTTGACATTCTTCATTAAAAAAAAACACACACATCCTGCCTCCCTCTCTGAAGTGCGTCACACTGCATCATTACCATAGACACCAACAGAAGTCGGCATGGGCGCTCGTATGAGGCGGTGGTCCACACGCGCAAAAGTACACTCTCGGTTTGTTAAACAGGGATGAGTCAGAGCACCAAGGTGAGCCTTTGCTATGTACAGGGGGGTGGAGGATACTAATAATGAGAGGAATCAAGGTTGACAGGTTTGTGGGAAGAAGGCAGGGAAAAGGAGCCAAAGATACGTTCAGGAAAGAAATATATGATTGAAATATAGTCATATTGAAAATAAGTTGGGTTGTAAACATGATGTAAGATGTAAACATAAGCCTAAAGACCTTTGAACATCAACACAGGAATTTACAGCGTGATGGGACATCTGTTTAGGTTGAGTGGAGTTGGAGATGATATCGTGATAATTTATGTGGTCTCAAATATCCATCAACCAATATGAATGATAAAAAATATAATCTGTCCCTCCCTAACAGATGCATCAACACTGACAGCGATGATGAACACCAACAGTGTCATGGGTGGTTTAAGACAGTTTAAGTAAAAACAAGTGCGTGGATGTGAGGAGGCTTTAAGAGGCCTCTGTTCCGTGTCAATCCCTGGCTTTCTACCTCCAGATTTCCAGTTACAGGCTAATCTAATACATTTAAACGGCCGCGTCGGTGTCCCTGAGCAAGGCACCTGCTCCCCTAACGGCTCCCCAGGCGCCTTTACGGCAGCATACTGCTCCCACTGTGTCGCATGGGATCATTTTCCCCGTGGGGATTAATAAAGGATACTTTCTACTTCTACTACTTCTCCTTAAAAATATTTATGCAAAGAATAGTTATCTTTCTCGCCAAGTTAAATGAGAAAATGGAAACCATGCTGTCATGTGAGACTGTTATCAATCCTCTCATTGAACTCTTAAAGAGAAAAGGGCACATGTCACACTTTTACAGAGACAATCAAAAGATGCCCATTAGTAAAAGATCGAGGCTTAGTTGTCTGCTACATAGAGCTATAAAACATAATTCTGCACGTTTTCCAGGTCATTTAAAAAAAAAGGATATGCTTGATTAAAATATCCACTCTCATTTCGTTGATACACTCCTTCAGTTTTCTTGTTGATTCAGACAGCACCTTTAATTCTGTTCCATATTGCGACACCTAATCAGCCCAACTGTGTCCCCGGCTGAAGCCACCTGCCTGCTGGAGACAAGGACCACGCATTGACCACGTTAATTGGTACAAGGAGTGAGAGGACCTGGACGGGCACAGAGGGAGACGTAACGAACGCAAGCCACTAAGAAGATGTCCATCTTGAGAAAGGAAGCGACTAATGGAGGAGGGGAGGTGGTTGCCAACCTGTGGGAAGACATGATAGGAGCAGAGCAAAGGCTTTGAGGCAGTCACCATGGAGATGTCGGTTGAAAAGAAGGTGAGCCATGACAACCGGCGGTGCCATTCTCTCCCCGCCTCATGAAGGGGTGATGGGGGAGTGAAGAGCTGAGGAGGAGGGACAGGCAAACAAAAACGAAGCAAGAGAAGAAGGGCCGACTGTGGCCCTGACGCCTCGCTCCTTCTTTCACAACCATCATCGTTCCTTATCTTTTTCTTCTATTTTCTAAAGTTTATCCCGTTTTAGAGTTGGAAAAATCCAGTGTTGAAACAATGAAGTGTTTGTAGAATCCTTGAGCTGCTATAGCGTACAATCCAGAATCTAAAATCATTCAGAAGATCAAAAAGAACCAGAGATGCAGCTGTTTAAGCCGGTGTGCGTGTTTTTATTTTTGCAGCTAGTTGTGAGCACGTGCATACGAACACATGCCCGTCTGATTTTTGTGCCACAGTGACGCACACAAGCCGTTGATGTCGAGCTGACATCATCCTCGCCCCGCAGCTTTGACGGACACGTGGACAAACAGCAGCTGGGTCCCCAATGGTCAGCTGTGCGTTCAGACACTGCAACATTGTACAGACAGTGAAATGAACTGAAACATTTGCACGCTTTGGCAGTAAGTTACCACTGTGCAACCAACAAAAGGAGAGAGCGACGGTTGTAATAATGCGATAAATATAGCAATAAAGCTTGTTTGAAGAGGAAGAGAGAGAGATAAATATAGTAACGTACGCCAGGAAACCACAGGAGTGAGTGAGAGCGACTCTGGACGCTTCATCGAATTTTCCTTCTTTCCTGCTGCCATTGTCATCAATAAGTAGAGAAAAGAGAGAGAGAGAGAGAGAGAATGGGATGTAGCCGTACCCATCACTAGACTTTTTACTCCTGTTTTATATCTCTGAAATAACTGGGCGGGTCTGTATGTAGCTCTTCACAGAGACAGCACATCATAAGGTCCGTAGAGGAATCTTCCACCACCAAAACCCTGCTGGATTCCAGTTTAAAACACATGATCCATTAATCGCCATAGTGCCCAGAGGGTCGATGTTACTTCACAATGCTAGATTGACATTCGGATATGCAGACATGCTGGGGTTCCACACGACGATGGATCCCTTGATTGACTTTTAATGTCATCAATCTAATTAATTATCAAGGTCTACGTTTCCACATCATGCTACTTCATACTTGTACTCAACAAATGTTTGGTGGGTAAATGTTGAACTTGTTCTCTCCACATTTATGTGAAAGTCAAAGTTACTCTTCAGATAAAATTTAATAAAAAGAGCATATGATGAACTTGGTGTTACTTATGCATTGAGGATGCGTTATCAATCGTCTTATGGTGTAAGATAATATAACATGGTTTATGGAGCATGTCCCTTTTCTTTACCAATGATGCTGCAAGCACATTTTTCTCATATTGTTATTTGAAATGAGAATGTTGTACCCACAGTAAGCTGTTCTTATATTATTTTGTGCTAGTGCTTTACCTAATCAAAACCGATCCATTCCTCAGACATAACATTCGAGTTTAGGCTGAAGAAATACCATTTCCGTCTAGAGGAATATCTGTTTATTGTGGTGCCGAATCACTTGCTCAAACACGGCACAATAATAACGCGACAAGTTATTTTTAACAGTGAAAAAAAGTATTTCCTGACACACAACAAAAAAAACCATTGTGTCGTTTTTTTCATTCATCCTGCAGACTAAATACAAACAACTCCAATGTTAAAGGCTCATAATCATTCCAAGTATGATGTTTGATGTTTTCAGTTACCTGAATATCAAATAATTTTTATATTGTCCCTGTGCACTTGTTCATCTGCAGTTCAATTGATTGCAGACAATGAGCATATCCTATTATCCATCTCCTGCAAGGAAATGTAACCTTTACATGATTTATACTACTGGGCTGGCTATCGGGTCGGATGCCGTCCGTCAGGGTGGATTATACAACACATCCAACAAACAACACCACGCCTCTCGTTCCATCACCTTTTTCAATTTCTGTTCACATTTTTTCTTTGTGCACACACAGGGGGGAGAGGGGGGGGGGAGATCGAACAAGGCTGCATACGCATCAGTACCTCATCAGATGGATGCGTCTCTGCAACTCTTTACTCCTGGAAAGCAGGCAGATGACGGCACTTTTAACTGAAAAGCCCCTCCAACGTCGTTGTCTCTAGTTTTTCACACGGCGAGGGCCCGGCAACGACGTTGGAGTAGGAAGATTAAGTGGCCAAATGTTTTCTTCCTAATAGACATGATTGCAACATAATAAATAAGAAGCACACTTGATTAAATTAGATGTGCAATGAACATGGAGGTTGGGGTGGTCGGGAAGGGGGTAAAGGTGTCATACGGCAATGAGCATTGAACGCAATAGTTGGAGTCACTTTAGAGGGTACAGAGGAGACTTGAGATGATGCAACATTCCCAATAGAACTGACTGGCCATTTGCTTGGCTTAAAGCATGAAAGAAAATCCCTGGAATGTGGATATCGAATTCAAATACTCATACGTGTATTGGCTTTAGATTAACAACGCACATAGGTTTTGATTTAAATACATGTGTATTGCTCAAAGAGGTGACACAATTAATTCAATTCAATTCATTTTAACAGTCTGTACACGTGAAACATCTTCCCTCCCAAAACCTTCTGCACAGGAAAACCTTTAGATGGGAAAAAAGGAACCTTAGGGAGAGCAGCAGGGGAGGGATTCCTCTCCCGGGATGAACAGACGTCATGAATGAACAGAATGAACAAAGTAAAAGAAGAGCAATACATCAATTGCAATTGATGCCCTTGCGTCGACACATTTCCACTGTTGCGTTCTCCTAGAAGTGTTATTATTGTGTCCTCATAAATCCCCATGAAAGCTCAATCTACACTCAACTTGATCAGACTGTAAAGGTTAAAAGAAGCCTTTACAGCTCTATATCTTTTGTGTTGCACCCTGCATAGAAAACTAGACACTAGAGAGATTTATGGTGAAAACATAGGGTTGAGTCATACCTTTATCATGGTGAGATTTATTTTGTTGTTCAACAATTTCTCATTTTATAATTCTTAGAGGGAAATATATAGCCTTAAAACGATCTGTAAAGTATCTGTGACCTTTTTTTCGGCAGGTGTCCTGTGGCCCCTTTATCTAATTGACGCGCGGAAGGCCGCAGCTTCGGCCCCACGCCGACAAGGAGGGTGTTTATCAACGTCTCTGTCAGAAAGGGGGAGGAGGAGAGGAAAGGGAGGGAGGGAGCAACTGCGACAGCAACTGCGCGGTGGTTTTAGAGTGTGAGTCATCGCTAGAGAGGTTAACTCCTTACTTGCCAAGATGACGGAGGCAACGATGGTAAAACTGCAGGTTTTGGGGGGTCAGGATAAAAAGTATGTTACAAGTGGAGATCATTTTTAAGCGCGCCTTAAATGCTTAAGTTGACACAGGAACCTTTACACGTTGTTTTGCAGATTTTAGATAAAAGTTGCAAATGCATGAATGAGTAAATGCATATGAGAAACATATCGGCAGGTTTCCTGTATACATCTGCTCCCAGAATAATATAAATTTCGAGTCACTATAGCTTAGTGCTGTGAAACATCACAGGCAGCAGAAAAATAGTTTTAATGCAGTGAGAAATAAACCTGAATCATTTATATGGACTTCTGAGGACCGGCTATTGCGTGTGTTGTGTGATGACGCGGTGGTCATGTGTTGCCTCATATAACGAGGGGAGCTGTCCAAGTGCTGAAAACAGTAGAGCTCAGAATCGTTTCACGGGAGATGCCAAACACCTTCCTTGCTGTCTGAGCTTTTTTGCCAAAGGTAAGAAACAGTTTTTATATGTTTTCATTATATTTGCGTTCAAATGTTTATCCGGTTTGAAAGACAATTGTCACATTGGCTTGTCGCATATGACGACACTTTGTTACATGAGGGTTATCAATGTGATAAAATAAGCATTTTGAACAATTCGTTATTAAAATGTTTTGTTACCGTAGTGTAGAAAAACAGAAATGAAAATGGGGTGTTGCTTTTTTAATGAATGTTTGTGAGGAAAATCGGATGTTGAGGTTGCCCATAACAACGCGGTGAATGACTCATCCAGTGAGGCGAATGCATCTACTCACGCACGGTATAATCATTCAATTTGCGGAGCGTAACTCCCCGGATTACATTTCACGGGTAAAAACAGACTCGCACGTTTGTGTACGTTGCTTTATATATTCTGGTAGAAACGTAGAAATCGCCTATTGCTTCCCTAACATCGTTTGCTCTCCCGGTTTGCAGGTAACACATTGCCTATAATGCTGCATTTCCACCAAAAGTTGCCCTTGGGGGGAGCCGTGGTCCTACTCGCCTTCCTCCTCCATGGATGCGCCGTGCGGGCTGCGTCTCTTCCCCGCCACTACAGGCTCCGCGGCGGGCAGAGCGAAGGGCAGCCGGCTGCCTATCCGCCCAGCTCCGATATGATCAAAGCGCTGGAGTACATCGAGAACTTGAAGCAGCGGAACGGGGGCAGACCCGAACCCGTGGATTACGACGAAGTGGACAAGTTCAGGGTCCTGCTTCAGCTCGCCACGCAGCAAGAGGAGAGTCCCGGGGACCGCCAGCCAGCCCCCGGCATGCCGAGGCAGGACGTTACCGCTGAGCAGCTGATGAAGGCCATGCTCCAGTCCATCCAGGATCGGACTGGGAAGGACGCGAACCCCAGCCCCGTTTCGGCGCCCAGGAACGACCGCCGCACGCATAGGCACCGCACCAAAGACACCGAAGTCCCCGCGGGCACGCAGTCCGAATACGGTAATTTCCCCCGACCGCACAAGAAATACCCGCTGATGTTTGAGGACGAGGAGAACACAGACGCTTCCAAGCGGGCCACGGAGGACCTGGATGAGCAGTACACGCCTCAAAGCCTCGCCAATTTACGGTCCATCTTCGAGGAGCTTGGGAGGATGCCCGGTCTATATGGCCAGAAGAGAGACGTGTTCGGGGACGATGACGAGGAGGAAGAGGACGGGTTCAACCTGAGGAGTCCGGCCTACGAGGATGTGGCCGGCGGAGAGGAGTGGGTCCCCGTGGAGGAGAGGGAGGAGACAGAGGAGATGGTCAACGGGAGCCACGAAGAAATGGACAGGTCGCTCGGGGAGCAGGGAGAAGCAGAGGCTGGGGAAATGCAACGCCGTGCTGGACAGAACCAAGAGGAGGCGGAAGACGACACTAAACTGGTAGATTACTACCTGTTGAAGGTCTTGGAGATGAGCGACCAGACGCAGCGCAGGGATAAGACCGGGGATCAGAGAAAGAGGCTGATCCGCCCCTCCATCCTCGACCCTCGGACTCTGAGGGAGTTGCTCCAGCTGTCCCTCAAGCTCCACGTCCCTCCACAGGACCTCATCGACATGCTGCTCACCGAGGAGCTCAGGAAGTTCCACCGCGAACCCCAAGCCTCGGCGGCCCGCTACCCGACCGGACAGACCCCTAAGATCAGGTACTTCAGCCACAGGTTGCCGGTGAAGAGCAAGCCCGTCCCCGAGGACATGGACAGGGAGGACTTTTTAGACATCATCGGAGTGGAGACTATCAGCAACCAGTACCCGGTGGTGCAGAGACCCGTGAAGACCTCTCCCTCCTCGGACAGAATCCCCGTGGCGTCCAATCCCGTTCCGAACCCCGGGCCGATCAAACCCCCTGCCTCATCCGGCCGCAGGGAGAACCTCTTTCTGTCCGAGCTCAACAAGATGCCGTTGAAACGTCAGGCCAATGACGATGAAGATGAGGACGGTGACGTGGAAGACGAGGTGACCACATACCTGGCGGCCAAGATCCTCACAGAGTACCCCAACACCATCACCAAGAGGGACACCCAGGCCCAACTGAAGGGACAGTTCCCCTACGAGCTGTACGAGCGGGCAATGAAAGACTACTTGGGCCAAGCGGACACCGAAAACAGGCCAATGGCCAAGAGGGAAACCGAGGAGGCCACAGAGGAGAAAATGGAGCCCGTGGAGATGGAGAGGGAGGAGGAGATGACGGCCAAAACCCCGGCTCCAGACACGGCAGATGAAGTGGAGGAGCGCCGTGACAAAAAGGTGGCCGGGATGTAGCCTGATGCCCCGCAAGACGCACGCTACAATGAATATAGTATTTATACTGTCTCGAAAATAAAGTTTGGTGGACGTGATCTAGTTTACAAATTTATATGATATGAACTATAGCTGGTATAACTAATATCACCCTTACCAAAAAACTATGGCAATCGTATACATCCAACACATTAACTAGTCCCTACTTGCTGCAAGAACATTATAGACATTATATTAATACCAGAGGAGATTAAAAAGGTGCAATCCAAACATAAATGAGTAAAAAAAATATTCTTAAAACACTTATAATTTCAACGTGTTACCACTCTCAAATTGCCAATTAGGCGTAGTACACATCAACTAATATCAATTCACAGTGAAATCCAAAATATTACGATTTGGTGAGGTTGTCAAAAGTTTGGTTAGGTTTATTGTGTTTGTGAACAGGCCTATTTTAAATCATAATCAACTTGGTATTGTAAAAAATATGTATTTTTCATCCATTTTAAATTCAATTACATATGTGAATATACCTGTAAATTATTAAGAAGAAAGTGTCCCGAGGGGGGAACATGGAAATATTATGGCCATTTTTCGTTAGGGCAGCGTGCCGGGCTGAGAGCGAGTGTTGTTGTGACTCGTGATAAATTTAGGGTTAGAAGACATCATGTTAATGGATAAATATGTCCAATTCTAAATATCAGATTGTCGCCTGCCTTCCAACCCTTTCATACTGCAAAGCTCTGTATTGTTGGCCTACCAGTGGTTTGTGCTATGTATGCTCATTTTTAAACCATTTTGTACATGTTCAATAATGTTTGATGAATCACAGATGAATAAAGAATCAGCTGTATTATTTTTCCTTCTTGCTGGGTTGTGTTGCCTTATTAAAAACACTCCAGACACTAGAGGAAGGTGGGTGAAAATGTTATTAAAAATTATGTTGATCCTAAACACTAATTTCTGCAAAGTTTAGTGAAATTCAAATACACATGGGAAACTCTTTATCAAAATACAAATTTTAATCATAACTTCATGAATTGCACATGATAATAGTGATATTCATACCCTCAATGACAGAGACTAATAGTTTCACACATGTTAAAGTAGCTACACAGCTTAAAAACAGTTGTCATTATCTTAGTGTCTCTCTCAAATCGGTCCACATCTTTTCGAAATATTAACGAAGTTGCAGATTAGCATTAGTGTTTTCGGAATAAAATCATTCAATACAATATATTATTACATGATTTAAATACAAACACAACAAATCTATGAACCCATAATGCATCCCAAATCAAATTTCTAATTCATTCACAACTTCCCGGCTTCCTTCAATTAAGCGAACCACTGAACAAATATTAAACATACTCTCAAATAAAGCTACAATGCAGTGAAGCTTCAAGCAGAAGGTGAGAAGACATGACGTAGGCCCGTTTCATCTTTTGAAAATGTTCAATAGAATCAAAGAAAATTCCATATCAATAAGCAGAAACGTCTGACTCATATGCAGTATTTAGGTTCTTCTATTCCCCCTGTGGAGCCTTTGTGTCCTTTGCGTCCCAGGTTAAAAAGCAGGCTTGCTCATATACTCCTCCATAGTCTAGAGAAAAGCACAAAGAGTTTAGTTTTAAAATCACGTTCTACGCCTTGTAAAAAAAAAAAAATTAAATAAAAAGGCAATTACAATACAAAGAATATTCACAGGCACACATCTACACATCACCTGGTGATAAGTGCTGAGCACACCAACTAACACAAGCAGAACATCTAACCTTTCTGTCCATATTCAAGTTCATCCGAACAGCTCCACCTCATACCACTCACTGATGTCATCCTGAAGCGATAATGGTCAAAATGAATGAGAGGCTACGCTGCACATAGTCCAACTCTTGATTTAATAGTGTTAGTCATCCCTACTCAGAAGCACAGAACAACACACCCAGTTAACTACTGTACCAGGCAGAGCCATGAACCTACAGGGAGAGCAGGAAGATTCAGCCAGACACTAAACCTACGCCACATTCCAGGGAAATCTGTCTCTCACTCGCAATAACATGGGAGAGAGAGAGAGAGGGAGAGGGAGAGATGCGCGCACACACACACACACACACACACACACACACACACACACAGAAAGGGGGAAATCAGCAGCACAAAAAAAAAAAATCTATGCAAAACAGGAGCCAATATCCACAAGTCTAAAAGCTATGAGAAAGAAAGGCACGCCAAGGACTCAGCACCGCTGTTAATGGAACTCACTCGAACACTGCTTGCAACAATCGATGTTCACACACACACACACGCACAAATAAAATGAAACAAGCTCCCATTGTGGAGCTTGATTCATGATACGCGTTATAAAGAACCAATCTGGACATCTGGATATGTCCCAATATCCCACAGCTGAGCTTCTTTGAAGATAAAAAAAAAGTAGTCTTTATTTAAAGTCAGTTTTTTCATGTCGAGCCACAGATGTTACATGCTCACACCACAGATGCAAGCCACGTTTTGTGTTGTGTGAGTGTGAGTGAGAGTGTGTGCTGGCGCAGCTCACCTCCTGTAACATGTCTGAGGCCTCAATGGAGCGATTCACCATTTGTTTGGAGGTTTCTTGTATTTCCCCTCCGATTAGAAACTCATCCAGGATAAAATAGGCCTTCTCAAAGTTAAAGATTATGTCCAGCTCACACACCTGGACGGGGGTCATGTCACAAAACAGAAAAGGGTGCAATTAAGTTACTTACATTTTTTTTACTGTAAGACAAACATTTTGGCTCCTCTATTTAAGCTACCATCACATTTCCACAGTTACACTTTAGGCTGTGGCTGTATATTGAATCAAAAGAGGGTAAAACAAAGAAATACATTGCCAAAGTATTTGTCCAGCAGCTCCACATAGCGATGAATAACCTCCAGGGCTATCAGCTCATTCTCCTGGTTCTCTATTGCCAAGCAGAAATACAAGCTTGCATACCTGAGGAAACGGTGACACGGTGAGGATTTCCAGCAAGTACAAAATACAATTGTTCTAGATTAAATATAGGGCAGGCGTAACGAGAAGGAGAAGAAAAGGCCGCTGCTTCAGAAGCAGATAAAGTTATTTGAACAAACCCACCTTTTGTAAATAACCTTCAGGTCTTTCCAGTGCAGGAAGTTACAGGAGCGCGGTTGCCGTGCCAACACCATTGTGGTCATGTCCCTGATGATCTTCTTCTTCTCACGTTCGGACATGGGCGTGAACCACTTCTGCAGACGCAGCTTCCCCTGGCGACTGAAGAGCAGCAGGAATCGCATCTGAACAGCACAGACACAAAGCAGGGTCAGAGGGGAGACTGTGATGCACGCACAAACCGAGGCGACGCAACGCACACGCATGACGGCACAAAGTCCGCGCAGAGGACATTATTAACTAACCTGCTAACACACCGGGAAAGGCAAGGTCAAAAGAGTAGTTTGCCTTGGGCATGGCTCTTAAAGAGTAACACCACTGAACATGCACGTCACCAAAGGGGGTTTTCAAGAGAGGGTTTCGGATGTTTACGGAATGAGCTTCCGGTCATTGGACGTGTACCATGTGTAAAAACGGGCATCAACGTTACTCCATTGCCATCGGAAACACGCTGACACAATGTTTTCTCAGAGTCTTCCTCTCATTGTTGCCGGAGGAATGTTTAAAAATCATCAATGGGGTGAAAGATGTGGAGTGTCGTGTTGCAGCTCTAAGTAAAATTTGTGATTTGGGCATTAAAAAAAAAAAAGGATGTAGGATGTTACTTGAATAACTGAGAAGTGCGGGGGTCGTTTCTAAACTAAGATTGTGCAACAATGCACCCTTTTAACCCAGAAAAACACCTTCCTACGGTGGGGAAATGTGCTCACTTGGTTTCAACAAAGTGAAGAAGCCGTTTTAACCTTTGAAAAATACAGACATTTTAAAACCTCATTCTAGGCTTCTAGATAGAAAAAAAACCAGCAGGCCAACGCTAGTGTTTCCAGGCGTGTGTGGCAGATCAAACATGGGAGGCTTTGAACTGCCACCAGGGCGGCACGCGACGCAAAGCAACCAAACCTGTTTGACTGAGGCGACAACTTACTTCCGGAAGTCGCTTTTAAAGCAACACTTTTAAATCCTAACGATTGAAACCCCCCAAAAACACAGCTGCTGTGCAACATTCCTAGCAGGCGCAGACAGGCCTCGGTGTATGAGGAAGTGGCGCAGAGGCGTTTCACATGTATTTCCGAGCTTCAGCTACCTGACAGCGACGACAGGTGTAACAGGTGAACAGCGGCCTGGCGGCTTTCGACAACGTCATGCGTGGAAAAGCAAACCAACACGTACTTACCATTTTGACGACACGACAAGAGCCGTAAATGCTATCAAAAGATTTTTTCGTTGTTTTTTTTTTTAAAGTCACTTTAACCCTCACAAAGGGTCGGCTGGTCCGGCTGAACACATCTCTGCCTGGTGCACTGCGTGCGGCGTGAAAGTTGGCTGTAACTCCGCCCACGTGGTCTCGTCACCGCCGCTCACACTCATCTGGATTGGTTATTGTCGATTTGTGTTGCAAAGGTGCAGCACACGACGACCTGTCAGATAGGTCTCGCCCCATTATAAGTTATTTTCATGAATGAGCTGATAAAAGTTGAATGTGACTGGACTTTGTTGAGCGGCGGTCTCAATGTTGTTCCCGTGCGGAGTCGGCGGAGAGCATCGAGCGCTCCCTCTCCGCCCGCCTGCTTCATGTGACACCGATCAGTCACAGCGGATGACAAGGAGCCGCCAAACTGAGACACTGCTGGGATTACTATTAATTTGGCAACATGTCTCTGTACCGGAATGCCATCTGGTTTTTGAATGGAATCCACCAATATACCAGGTCAGTCCAGACTTTAGGGTAAGAGTTGTAAGAAAATAGTTGGCGAGTACCGTGTGATGCTGTGTTCTGCTTTGTTGGTTGTCTAAATTTGAAATGCATTTCTCTTCAAAAAATGTATTTAGTGTCATTCGTTTAAGCCTAAAGACCGCTCAACAGGGGAATATCAACGGTCTGATCTCCGTATGGCACACACATCGATACACAAATTGGCCTTTATGCAGAATTACAATAGGTCCATTGACAGCTGGTGTGCATTGAGGATGAAATCACCTGACTCTTCTGAAGCTTAAATCTGCTCATATGGTTTTTCACACATGCTTTCAGAAAAGGATATGAGGCGGCCTTTAGAGACTTTGAGCCCCAAGACCTGGACGTGTCCGTGGTGGGAAGGTCTTTTATGATCACCGGAGCCAACAGTGGAATTGGCCGGGCAACGGCTCTGGCTATAGCCAAGAGAGGTACAACGCTGCCGAGGTGTGATCTCTGCCTTCTTCATATTGATAGAAATTCAACTTATGATACTTACTTTTCAGGTGGGACCGTCCACATAGTTTGTAGGAACAAAGATAAAGCAGAAGAGGCCAAGTTGGACATTGTCTGTGAGACGGGCAACCCGGTGAGTGTTGTTGACCTTTTAAACATGCCGAACACTGAACGGGACGAAGATGGCAACAAATCCCATTGTGAGAGACTGACGCTTGTCGGGTCATTCTAGGAGGTGCACGTCCACATTGTGGACATGTCAGAGACGCAGAGGGTCTGGGAGTTCGCCGAGGCCTTCAAGAGGCAGTATCCAGCCTTAAACGTGTTGGTACGCGCCCCCGGTCTCCTTTGAATCCTCATCCTCAAATCTATCTTCATAAATCGATTGTGACTTTGCTGTTTGAATCCGACTTCTGCATCACTTCTGCCATGACAGATAAATAACGCTGGGTGCATGGTGCAACAGAGGGAGCTGAATGCTGAGGGCCTGGAGAAGAACTTTGCCACCAACACTATGGGTGAGGTTTTATTCAGATGGTCAAAGACGGCTGACCGCCGCGGTTCACAGCACAGTGTTAAGTTTGCCACTTCTCCATCTCTTCAGGGGTGTACATCCTCACGGAGACTCTCATACCACTTCTCCAGAAGAGCCAGGACCCAAGGGTGGTAGGAAAACACACACACACACACACAAAGTACTCCTCTGCATCATGTGGACCGCATAATGGCACTTTTGTCCGCCCTGTAGTGTCTGTGGTCCAAACACACTGTGCGTCTTTTGTCCCTGCCTGTTAGATCACTGTGTCCTCAGGAGGCATGCTGGTCCAGAAACTCCGGGTCGATGACTTGCAGTCAGAGAAGGGCGACTTTGACGGCGTCATGGTGTACGCCCAGAACAAGGTGGGGGGGAAGAGAACATAATCCAGGTTATAAAACAAGTAGGCCTACGTGCGCGGTGTACTTCTCCTCATTTAGTAGTGCGTCTCTAACCATGCGGCGTTTCTCCTCAGAGACAGCAGGTGGTGCTGACACAGCAGTGGGCCAAAGCTAACCCAGCCATTCAGTTTTCTTCAATGCATCCTGGCTGGGCAGACACTGCAGGTACTGATGGGCAGCTCAGCCAAATGGCCCAAAGACTGTCGCTGGTCATGTTTTGTCTTAAATGCTTGCGCAGCCGTCTTGTCCCTCATATGCTGCTGATGTCCACATACGAGTGATAATCTGATAAAAGGCATTGCTGGACAGTAAATAACGGCCCCACCACCCCAAAATAAAATAGTCAAATTAGGGTTCAGCTTTCAGGTACAATATTAAAAAGAGATTACATGTTTACATGTTCTTGTCAAGGCTTTTTTACTTTTATACTTATGAAGATATATTCAGTTGATACTTTTCCATAGGGGAGGTTTTGAAAGCGGGGTGTTAATTATTAAACTTTTTTATTGTAATACTTTTAATACAATTCAATGGTTAATAGAATTTGTCTGCTTTCATCTAAAAACTCACAGTCTCACGTTTAAGCCCACACACCTCTGTGAGGGTTAGTTATTAAAATATGTATTTATGAACAGCGTTCTTCAGGCCATTGAAGTGGATGGTGTGCAAATCTGGTTGTCCTACAGCCCCATACCACATAAAATGTGTGACACTAAACTCTAATATCGAATTTCTCTCCACAGCTGAAGTCATATTTACAGAATATTGGTTTTGGGTTGTGAGACAGAGGACGTTAGGGAGATTAAATATGTAGATCAGTGTGTACACGTAGACACCACCAGCAGCTTTTCTATTTTCTCGCCCCTCGTGTCCAGCTGTTTGCACATCAATGCCTCAGTTCCACCAGATGATGGGGGACAGGTTGCGCAGCGTGGAGCAGGGAGCCGACACCGTCGTGTGGTTGGCGCTGTCTAAAGCTGCGGGCAGAATGCGCAGCGGCCAGTTCTTTCAAGGTGAAGGGGACTGCGATTATACAGACGCTCCTTTCTTTTCTCCTGCCATCTTCTGACGGGCCGGTTTGTATTGCAGATCGTACGCCCGTTCCAGCCCACCTGCCTCTGGCCTGGACTCAGAGTTCTGCTGAAGAAGTTCAGGGTTTCATGACTCAGCTGGAGACTTTGGCCAGGCGTTACACTCAAAACGAGTTCAACGCTACTGCCCAACCCGATGTGTCTGAATAGTCTGACACAACTGTTACACCAGGTGGAAGCGACCCAATAAAGCATTGGATGCAGTAAGATCAATTTCTGAATGCTTTTTTTTGCCTCTTGAAGGTTGCGTGCCGACTGCGCGCCGCCATATGCTTCTGTGAACCGATCTGTGATGTCATTCATATCTGGTGTGTCCTCATTGCAAGTGTCACAAACTAATCGTCAGAAGACTACGAGCTGGTTTTACATGGTGTGTGTAAAATTGTGCCCGTCTTATTTACATGAAGCAGGAACTGCTGCTTTATCTGCTCAATGTGATTTATATTTTAGAACGGGTGGCTACAACATTAAGCAGCTTGGCAGCGCGTCCTGCATGTGCGGTATCATATTCCCCAGTGCCCACACCTTTAAATCGGTTAGATATTTGTGGCGTTACCTAATTGAAAAGTCCAATAGATGTAATTTCCCACATTAGTCATCTGCTCCCATTCAAGTTCTCAAGCAATTAAGTTAATAATTTAGAATATGTAGGAGAATGAAATGTAGCAGAGCAGATGAGACTTGGTGAAAAACTAAAAACAATACTCATTTCTTTTATTTTTGTAACAATCCATCGTTTGCTGTTGTTAATAATTTTATTATTTTTATACAGTATTGAAACAAAAAAAATAATGTGGTGCATTCACATTTTTCCCATGGGATTCTTTGCAAGTTTGATCTCTACAAGGGTAAAACAGTGAAAAGCTTGAAGCCGGATCCATCCATGTTAAAACTGGGGGAATAGGAAGACTGGGCCTGATGTTAAAATCTACAAGTTTCAATGGATTTAATTTCTGCGCCAACATTTTATTCCCATTTAAGTTCTTTAACTGTGTTTTTTAAGGGAGGATGAATCAGGTTCCCAGCATTTGTCTTTAAAAGAAACTTCCAGTCCATGCGTAACAACAGTCCAAAGAAAACAAACAAATCCCACCCCAACTCCCCCCCCCTTTCCAGAGTCTACCTCCTCTCAGCCACAGTCCATCGTCTATGCAACGTAGGTGTATACTTTGCGATCTTCTGGCGTCCTTGCCAAGTATTCTCTTTCTATTAGTCCTTCTATGCGCTTTTTAATTACGACAGGGCTCGGGAGAAAACGTGCCCGCAGCTGCTGAGTCACCTAAGACACAGAGTCACAACATTTTAGTCAGTTACATTTCTATGCAAATACAAAGATGTTTTAAAGATGAGAAAATACTCTCATCAAATTGTTGGTCGGTTCGTAAAGGAAAAAAAGGGTTCCTTACCTCAGCCACCAAGACATTGTGCTGCATCTTCTTCCTAGACTTCATGATTCGGACAATGGCTGCCTCAATCTCATGCTTCCTGTCATCATCCACTTTCTGCCGCGTCTCTTTCCGTTCGGGGTCCGACTCCCCTTGTTTAGCAGCAACTAGGAAGGAAGGACAGGACCAAGATCAAGAACTATATGAGCAGAAAGGAGTCCAATCCCAGCTTGATATCCCTCAAAATTAGCAGAGGATATCCTTTATTCATGTTTCTGAGAGGCTAAAACGTGATACTGTTATATATATAATACACATAATGTTAAATGCGTATTTAGCAAAAATAAAATATAATGGCAACTTAAAACTGCACAGATACGAGGCGAGACATGTTGTAGTGCTGCATACAAACTTTGCCCACCTGTCTGTATTTTGACTCTGTGTAGTTTGGAAGTGAACTGATCGTTAACTGTAAACACGTGGCCGCTCTCGATTTCCTTCGACTTCGGCTCCTTGGTGAGAACTCTCTGCGTTGGCTTCCCGCAGGCCAAAGACTGCAGCGCTCGCACTAACTCCCGTTCAGGAATATCCGTCTCCTGCTGGATCTCCTTTGGACGGGGACGGAATAGGTGAAAGAAAAAAAAAAAAAGAGAGAGAAAGCATATTAAAAAAAAAGAAATTGAACCAAATGGCAAGGATCATGAAAGGCGCCGTGCTTCCGGTGTTCCCACCTCGAATGTGCACATTTCTCTGTTGTTAAAGAGCATGAGGATGGTCATCTGGAAAGTGGAGACCTGCAGAATGTGCTTCCGGGTGTTGGAGCCCGTCACCTGTGCACCGCCTACACCCACCTCTGAGCCATCTTCCTGCAGACGGAGTAGAGGGAAAGGCAAATTCACACTCCAAACTGAACTATACACAACAGAGCCACTGATTATCAATTGAAGTGGCTCATAATTATAAAAAAGAAGGCCAATGGCATTTTTCCTAACCTTTTTAATAGTGCCGTAGAAGGTTGCGTTTAGGTCTGCCCCGCCCATATGATGTTGCAGTGTTAGCTGCCTACCACTGTGCTTAGCGAGGTAAAACCTGCAAAGAGAAAAAGCCAAGATCTTTAGAAACCACACAGCCTCCTTTTATTCAGAAAAAAACATTTTTAGTAAATCAAAGAGGCTGACCTTCTAAAGACTTCAAAGGCATGTCTGGGGGAGGGTGGGATGGTGCATTTAGGTGTTGCTGACTGTGTAGGCCAGTAGCCAGTCGTTAGAACTCTTACTGTGAGGTCCACACCACTTAGAGATGCCTAAAAGAGATACATGGGGCATTTTTTAGGAACCTCTCTCAAAACACATTTTGACACGACTTATCAGTATTTACATCTCAATAACTGAATAACAGGTGGAGAACTTTCTGACTTTCCACTGATTGAAGACTCAATTTTAATTCTGGGACTTAGACTTTCTCATTATGATTAAAGAATGCCTCATTCAGAATGATGACGGTTTTGTCTTACCGACGTGGTTTGTATGTGCTGCCTGAACTCATCCATGGTGGTGTTGGATATGCTCATGTCTCTGAACATCCCTTCCAGTTTTGAGGTGAATTGACAGCCACATTCCGTCTGCAAAGCACGAAGACACAACAGTCAAAACTGCCGACGGGGACTCGGGTCGAGTGAAGGGCGACGGCAAAGAAGAAGAAAGCAGTAAAGCGAAGCTACCGAAGCGTCCCGCTTACCTTGAGCTTGGAGATCATGTTCTTCTCAGAGTCGTCGGAGACACTCTTGTTGCTGAGGAGCCTGCGGCCCAGATGTTGCTTGTAGTACCTTTCAAACACATCCTTCTCTTGCATGAACCGGAACAACACCATGGCCTTGTCGAGGATCGACTCCACCTCCTGTTCTGTCAACTGGTCAAAACGCAACAGAGAGAAAACAAATGAGCAATTGCTTGGGCAGAAAATATCTGACGTCATGCAGATGTAGGAGTACAAGCAATGCATTGAACACAAATTCAAAGATACACACCCCTTTGACACCCTTCTTGAGCTTGTCATCAATAAAGAGTGAAAGGTACTCTGGTGAGCGGGAGTTGAGGTTGAGGAAATACTCAAAGTCTCCTGCTATGGTTTGTTTGAAAAGTCTGTCATTGTTGAAGGACTCGAGGAGGAATCGATCAAACCGGGTCTTCAGGTCTAGCAGGCCCTGTTGGTGAGATAGGAGATATAATAACAACGCATGCAAGTCGGACTCGGCGATATGAAGAGACAAGGGCGTGATTTTGGACTCACTGCATACCTGGATATAGTCGACGGGGTTCTTGCCCTCTCCTTCTTCTGACACTAGAGCTTTGCCTTGCTCCCTCAAGTAAGAGCTCATGCACTCGCACATAGTTTTCAGGCCATTTGGCACCCTGCTGAACAGCTTGTACATGCATGCCAGGTCTGGGAGAGAGACATGGTGGGGGCGACAACTTTTGAGAAACAAATAGAAACCAACAGGAAGGCTGAGAAAAACAACTTCATTTTTTAAATATAAATGCAATGCTTTAACCCTCAATTCAAAATCCTTAATAATTGAGAGGGAAACATAAAATTAAAGATATAAAATAAGACTTTGACCTTCTGTTTTTCCATTCTTCAGCATATGGACAAGGCCAGAGTTCTCCATCTCCACAATGGTCTTCATGTGCTTAGAGATGAGCTCCCTCTCCACCACCTTGACGATGGGCTCTTCTGTAGACTTGTCCAGGCAGTGCATAACCCGCTCGATCTCCTCGTTGATTCTGGCCTCTACCTTCTTAATGTAGACACTGGCACTGTTTTCTGCTAGGAACTTTTGGCTCTCCATCTGAAAGAGCACATCATCATGTGATTATTTGTGGATTTTCAGTGGTTACACAAAGGACGCCACCGACCACGGACTTACCTGGAAGAACTCTGCTGACATATCTAGGAAAGGACCCTCGAAGTCTTCCTCGTACACAGACCTGCCGTCCAGGCCGAGAATCATCAGCATCTGGCAGGCGTTTCTGATGGCGCCCCTGCAATGGATGATACAAAAGAGAAAGTTAGCTGAAATATAGGGTACAAGGTCAAGACATAAGGAAACATGCTCTAATTTCCACCCAAATATGGGGCATCCTGGCAGGTCGAAAGTTACAGGAGTCCTTCAGATCAAGTAGAGAAGTAGTACGTCTGCATACCGGTCGACAACCTCTCCCTTCCTCTCACGAGCGATCATGTCCAGTAGCGTCTGACGTAGATGGTCTCGGATGCAACCGTAGCGCACCACCTGGTCTCTGAATATGATAAGGCCGAGGTTGTAGACATTCTCCACATTATTCTGTTGCACATACACCCGGTCCTGGGGGCGACATGGAAAGGAGGGGAGAAAGACTATGAATACGGCATATAGACAGAAATGTTTAAAGATTTAGAAACTTCAAAAATCACAGGTAAAAACAGTGTTTCCCCTGCCTTAACAGTCAGTCAGCTGAACACACTCGACTACCCCCCCTGAGCAGGACCATTTGCCCGACCTTGAAGTTGTAAACTTAGTAGGGGAAGCATTGAAAAATAAGTAACATTTAAAACTCTTAAGTTTGTAAGAAAGGTATTCATCCAACTGCAAAAGTACGTATTTCAAGTGTTTTGCCTGCCGACTTACGTATAAAAAATACCTTCAATGCAATTCAAAATGCAAACTTTTTATTGGGGCTGGATATGCCAGCTGACCTTTCATAACTGACGGGATGCAAATTTGATACGGTCAATTGCTTGACAGAAGAAAGGTGTGATGAAATTCTGACTTATTCCCATCAAACATAAGGTAACGATGCAAGTAAGTCTGAGTAAATGTAATGGGGGGGAAGTTTTGTAAAATTAGAGGAGGTTTCCACCTGACAACTTTCATGATAATATGGTATAATAATAACAATTTGATTTAAATAGCAGCAGTGTTTTTTTTTTTAAATGAGAATTTAGTTTTTTTTAGGCTAAATGTATATTTAACAGGGGCAACAAATTAAGAATAAATAAAGAAAAAACATGCTCTGCCTTAACATGAATGAAAAGTGTGTGGGAAAAGTCCCCTTGGCCTACCGATGCCCAGAGGCCTAACCAGAGGCAGAGCAGCTTCCAAAAAAGGAAAACACACCACGGGAGAACAGTGAAGTTACACTTGCTGCATCTGTCTGGCTCTCCTCTAGAGGTCAGTAGGAGGAGTCTGCCTTAACACCAGGAAGCAAACCTTTCAGGGTAAAGCCAGGACAGGAAAACGAAGAATGCAAAACAAAAGAACCTTGGGAGAGCGGTGTGGTCCGGCGCTACTGCTTGTGCCATTGTTTGGCCTACACTTGAGCCGACCCTGAGAGCCCTTTTTCTTTCACTCAAAAACCTAACTAAATCAACTAGTCCTGCCAGTTTCCCAAAAAAATAAAAGCAACAGAAGGCTCATTGTTAGGGCCACAGATATAACGCCAACTTACAAAGTCCAGAATAGGATGTAGGTGAAGGGTAGCCACAGTAGAGAACAAAAGGCTATTTCTTCAAAAGCGCACCATAATCCACTTGCATAGGCAACAAACACACTCGCAGCACAAACAGCTAAACTCTGGTAACGTTGACATGAATGAAACAAAAATAAAAGTCATCACTGCATTGTGAAATGTTAAAGACCTTTGGAGTGTATTTTATAGCTACCGATTGACTTAAGAAAATTAGTATGACAAGAAAGCACAAAAGCTTATTACCATGTACATGAGGATGTCTCTGATCATAACCATGGCAGTCTGATGGTCATTCCACGCCTGATTCAGTGTTTGCAGGAAATTATTATTTAGAGAGTTTAAGACGTCTTCACGTACCTGAAAATGTAAACAGATCACTAAGTTATTACTCGTATGATTGATGAACATCAGTTCATACTCAAAGGACACTTGTAGAAATTATATTAAAAAGAGGCTAGGGGTATTAACCACAGCCTTGGAGAGGAACACGTTTCCTCACTTTGTTGATGAGGTGCTCTGTGACGACCTCCCTCAGGCCCGTGTAGAGCTTCTCCCCGTGCTTGTGGAGCACCATGGTATAAGCGTTCCTGTACAGCTCCTCAAAGCTTAACCCACTGTTGTTCTTCCTCTGGATCTCCTGGATGGCATTCTTAAGCAGGTCCCAGATGTTGTTCACATACTTCTCATCCATTGTCATCTAGGAGGGATAAAAAGATAAAAGCGACTTTGAAAAATGTGTCTTCATTATGTCCACGTTTAATAGGCCGATAATGACAGTTGTGTCAAGGATTATTCCTTGCAATGCAATTAAATGCAAAATGGTCACTTTAGAAAAGAACAGATCAACATGCAAAATGCAGCTTCAAGATATGATCTACATCGATAATACTAGACTGATAATAAAACATACAAAACCATAAACAACTTACACAAGTCTTAATTTCTACCTTGCAGTGTGGACAGGGATGATGTAACTTTTTGAAAGCCCAGATGTTTTTTTAAATGGCTTTCGCAGTATAGAATTGGTACTTAGATGTAGCAGAAATGTACACAAGCTTAATTTACAATACTTACAATTCCCTCTGTGATACAATGCAGGTGAGACCTTGACGATTTTGCCTGGTGTCAGATAATTTTGCACGCATATAGCAATAGCTTTGAGCCATGGATGAATCTCCATTTTTTACTTGTTTAGTCATATCAGCAGCAACATAGTGCTTGTAATCTACATGATGCAAATATGTCATTTATATAAACCATGTGACAAAATGCTTTATTGGCATTGTTACAAAATCTTGGCTCTCATTCAACAGAAAGCCAAATTGCATTAGATATTGTGTTTAAGACTGACAGGCATGAAAAGCTTTACAACCCTTAAGTCAAAGCAAGTGCTGCTTGACTCCAGCATACCGGAAAGGACTGAAAGAGGTAAATAAAGTCAGTAAACAAGACACAAAGACCCTCGCTGTAAACATTCCCCCAAACAGCGACCACCTTTGCAGTGTCCAACGTAAGCTATTTCAAACCACCTTTATTTTGTGTTTTCTGCCAATGTGCCAGGTTGTAGTAAGAGTTCCTTTCTGCTTATCTCACCATAAAGTTCCAATCTTTCTGCAATCTGCAATTTTTCTCACAATCCAAAATGCTGCTCTTACCGACTACCTGCAGTCTCAAAATTATTAAACTCCCTTAATAAATTCCCTCATAATAAATCAGGTGTTGTCTTAGGCACACCTGACAAATCGAGAGCCTCATTAGTTGAGTTTCAGATAGAACACATCCAGTACGTGGAGTGGCAGTGACGTTTGATCGCATACTAGAAATATGGGGAAGTAATATTCCAAAAAGAGAAGAGATTGTTATCTTGCACAAACATAGAGAAGGAGGATGAAAGGAAAGACAGTGAATTTTCCTAGCGTCACCATTGAAAGCACAGCTCTTATAAAAGGAAGTTATAATTATAAAAGGAATACTGGCTGGCTGCACAACCTGGACGTGGCAGAAAGAGGAATACATCTCATTAAGGGACATCTGAAAGCTAAAGTCAGGGTCTCATTCAACCTTCCAACAAGACGATGATTCCAAGCACACCTCTAGGTCCACTAAGGCTTGATTTCAGAGAAAGTCGCGTAATTTGAACCCGAAAGAAAATGTATGGTGGGATTTGAAGAAGGCAGGTGCAGCACTCAAACTCGGAAATATTAGCTAGCTGGAAGCAATTCCCCAGGAATGGCGTCAGAACGTAGTGTCTGCTTCACGTTTGCCTCAGGTCATAACGACAAAACGGTGCTCGACTAACTACAAAAAAGGCTTGTCATGAAGGGGATGTGTCATTTTGCGACTGCAGTAGTCACTGAAAGTGCCATTTTACTACAACTTGTAGTATTTGTTGTCTTAAGCTATTTATTCTTGTTTTAGTTAGTTAATTGAAACATCTGAAAGTTTGTACATTTTGCCCCATAAACCTAATTTGCAATGCAAGCTTAATCATATTGAGTACAACTGTACACATAATAACAATCCACCAAAAGCTGTATGGATGTCAATTTCATACAATCTCTATAAGGAGAAGCAGAGTGTATTATAGGTCTTTACACACTCCTTAAACTCGACCTAAGAACATGTCAGTACTTGACTAGGAGGAAAGACGGATCAGGGTCAGCCACATACGACTAATCAACATTAAATAAAGTTTGTAATAACAAAGGCTGTCAACTCTGTTATTAGCTTCACGTTACTACACATACCAGTAACAATGTTATTTGTATAGTGCTCAGACACGTTACATTAAAATCAAATATGAAAAAGAACGCTAAACACCAAGAAACATAACACACACAATTTTGGTCACATGTTAAAAGTAGTTCTGAAAAGGTGGGTTTTGACTAGTGAATTAAATATGGAAAGGTCGGTGCAGTCTTGAATGTTTGGGGTAAGAGTTTCAGAGGGAGGAGGCAGCTATGGAGATGGCTTTAAAATCCCATTTTTGCTGCTTGAAAAAACATTTTTAAAAAAAGGTATTTGGTTTTGACTACTTCCTTGGATTAGGTATGGGAGAAGGTATGCACTGGTATGTGATTAGTATGAAATGCAAGTCAGAGTTATCAGATGACAAGACAAACATATCTCGATGGCAGCTACAAATACAATATTTGTAATGGAATGACTCAATTCAAGTTTATTATAATATTGACAGAGCGAAACTGGTAAGTGGCTACATTCTGATCGAATGGGCTGCTTTTTCATTTGCATGTAAACGCAACATGAGAAAAAGGATTAACTGTGTTCACTCACTCATCTGCTCACTGACTCATTTTGCTAAACACCCACTCATAATCGTGGATATCCAACAGAAGAAAAAGAAGTTTGTGTTGTATGTAACATATGTAATCTCGACAAAGAATGTAAGGATGTTCCAAGGGCTAACTTAGGCAACTTAAACAAGACTGCACATCCCACAAGATGACAATTGCGCTCATAACAGATGATAGTTGAGTGGAATGATTGTATTATTCAGTGCGGTGATCATTAGATGTTGGGGAATTGCTTCTATGACAGTAGTAACGTTATTATTAGTAGCATTAGGTCGGTTGGTTGACGTCAACAACATAAACTAGCCAGGTTGAGGTTACCATATCCATGTTTACTGGAGTCTCTCGTTAAAATGAAGCTGCGTTAGCTCTGAAGAAGACATGATAACGTAGTAGTTGCCACCTAGCAGCCTACGCCAAATGCATGGTGCAACGAACACCAACAGCCAAAAGAGCCTGCAGTTGCCATAGCATGATGATACTCGCAGACTTGACCGCAACTCAGCTAGCGTCAAGTTAGCCAGCATTATCAGGCCTGCTACGATGCTTAGCCAACGTTAGCTACCAATTGCTAGTAAGACACTGGGGAAGTTTCCTCAACGTTACTAATGCTAACATTAGCTCATGCCCAACGCCAATATCGTTGCCAAGACAGGGAGATAGCAAACGTTAAATGAACTAAACTGCTCAAATGACTTATGTTCTTCGGTTAAATTGTTTCACTATTAGCACCTTTCACTTGACAATGACATGTATTTCTAGTTTGAGCGGCTAGCTAGCAGGTAGTGGCTAGCTAATAGACCAGTTATCCCCGGTACTCGAGTCTCGTAGTTAGCGTCTCGGTGCTCACATAGCCGAAAAATACTTACAGGAAAGGCTCGTATCCGCATCTTGGTGTCCTTCTTGGGGCCGCCTTTGAGGTTGGACATGATTAGTTAGAACGACTTTCGTTTCTAAGTCGACTTGAAGACTACATGCAAGGCAGTTGCTAGTTTGCTTTCTACGCCAGGAAAGCGGCAGGGAAACACAGCGACCTCCCCTTTAAAAATTAGGTCGGTCTGAAAGTCTGTTATGTTGTTGTCACTCGCTCTCCTCTCTGTTTTTTAGCTAATGCTAGCTCGTATGCAGTGATGGCGGACGGCTGTACTCCACTGCGCAACGCCGAACTCTCGCGAGAGAAAAGTACATACTGACAGGTGCATTCCACAGGTTGATAACGTACGTTAGCTACCATAGTGTCAAGTTTGCGTGAGCTAAATAAAATGTGATATTAATATTAAGACGAAAAGCAGCACGTATTTAATAACTTATTTGAGTTACGAATAACTGTAAAAGGTTTGACGTATAAGCATCGAGGGTTATTTGATAATAGATAGGCCTGAGTTAAATATTTTGTTCCAAATGCCCAAATTAAGTTAATGCTATGGCTAACGTTATTCGGCTAAATTCCCAACATCTCTAACGGTTATTGTTGCTAACAGATAGCATAACGAACCAAGAGTTTACCACCATGTGAACTCTTTTTTTCTCATCTTTTTTTCTCTTGTTTTCCAGTGCACCGTAGATCGTTGTCCAAATGCACGTTCCGATGGTTGACCAACGGTTGGAAGATGGAGTATCTCCTCACTGTCATGACGACGCTCTCTAAATAAGAGAGAGAAAAAAGGTAATAACGACAAACAGATAAGTGGAAAGCAACACTCTCACGTTTGTTGGTTTTTAGAGTAAATTGGAATTAAAATGATGAAACTATCAGTATATTCAATCCAGAACCTACATTAAATGAAATGTATTTGGACGCTTATATCCGTGTGCAGTGCCAGTGATAGTTGGTCTACCTCTGCATTCTGGTGTTATGATAGGAACTGTTGCATTCTTTCTGAGATTGGCTGCGGCAGTCCTCCTCAGGCTCATGTTCTCCAGCTCCAGCTTTTTGATTTCTGTCCGCATTGCACTGATCACACGTAGAAGCCTCTGCGTACAGTCCATGGTGGCAACAGCCTCTCTCTTGGACGCATACCACTGACCAAACGACCCCATCTCACCAATGAACACGCATGAAGCCTAACTTAGGTGTCGAAGCCCCTACATATAACCTATATGCAGACAACTACATCGCGGTCCACAGGTATCCTATGTCCTTTTTGATATAAAAGCTCAATATCGGGAAAAGAAAGAGCCAAGCAGCCAGTCAAAGGCAGCAATCTAGTTTGTCATCAGACCATTGAATGTCAGGTCACATGATGGAGAGGGTTATTTTCTTCTCAGTGATCTGATGCCTACAACTTTCCCTCCTCCTGTTAAATATTCATCTACTCTGTCAACATAAAGCAACCAAAGGTACTTGCGGGAGAGGCATAGCCTTTGTCAAGGGTGAACTGCTCCTCCTTTTAAACTCTGTTTAGTCAAACGTTTGGACACCAGTCAAACGTTTGGACACACTGGTGTGGACAAACTTTAACTGGTACTATATATCAAAGCAGACCTATTAGTGTCCACACCAATGTCCTCATTCTATGGCTCAGGCAAACGGCCTTACTGCATTTAGACAAATGTAAAAAGGGAAATGAATAGCCTGTAATGTGTGTGTGTGTGTGTTTTTTTTGTATACATGTATAGTTAAAATAATTTGATGTAATAGTGGCTTTAGAGTAAGAACACCTATCCAGTATTTAGATGACAGGACAAGAGTCACGAGTGTCTTCTTGGTGCTGCTCTGCTGCTCTCTAGTGTAGAGCAGTCGCAGCATCACACTCGAAGATTAACCTCGTTGTAGTAGGAAAGCAATGTTTTACTGACTTCTTCTGGTTAACATTTTAGTGGAAATGTTGGACCTCTTTTGGCTACTAACAATGACGCTACATCAATCTGAACCGAAGACACTCAGATACACACATTCCATATAGGTTCACTTTAGATTTCCTCCTGTTTATTGTAGACTCAATACAACTTTAGAACAAGAGTAATTATTTCACTGAGGGTACGGTGTTTAGATGCACAATATCTTCACTGACAAGATGTTTTTGCTGGTTATCTAGGTAGATGGCTAATATTACACAGTTGTTGCACTTCAATAGTTGTAGAATAGTAGAATTTCACAAGTAGGCTTTGTAGTTATATTAAGTTTAAACTTAACGTTAATGTCACCAGTGGGTGTTTTCTGGTCGTCACTATCAATGTATTTAACTTCGCTTTAGTGAGTTTATCTTATGTTTATTGCTGCTCATACCAGGTGAAGTCCTCTTCTATATGGAGGATTCTGTCATGTGAACTATGAAAACAAAGGAGCGTCTTCTGGGAGTATTTGATTGCTGGTGGACCTTTTATAAAAAAGCTTCCACTTCGAACCCCTTCAGAGTGTTTTTACATAGACCCCTCTGTGAAAGGTCCCACCCGCAGACAATTTTATAGTATCGTGTTTCAACAGAACCTTCTCTGGAAGTTTACGTTACTTTATTTTATTCTCTGAGGACTTTTCTAAATGTCACCTTCTAGGTCAGTAATCGCAGCCTTGGTCCTCATGATGTAGCCGTATCATTTTGTCGCTTTTTTTGTTCGCAGTGTAAATGTAAAAGTGCAAATACAACCCCTGTGTGTTCAGATGTCATGGTATTGTTATGGTGCAGGTCAGTAAACTTTATATAATGGCGTAAATACACATAACTTCATCCTACAAAGGTCACACATAGACATACAGTATGTGTAATATTCACTATGGACAGACCTCTTGGACAAGTGTTTGAGCCACGGCGTGTTGCATAATATCAAGTTGTCTTTCTGCTTGTGTCTTTTCCTGACGACACAGTACATATGTTCCTCCCACTCTTCTGTGCTGTGTAAGCTGTTTGTCTGCTGATAAAAGGCCTCTCGTCAACTATAAGATAAACTCTGCACGCTGCTGTAGAGACGGCTACCACAAAATGCTGAAGCCTACATGAGGGGAATTTGTTTTGTGGCTGCGGAAATCAAGACCGGGCTGAGTGAAAGACATGTATGTAAAGTGGTGTTCAATTAACTGGGATATTATTATTGCAGTTTAAAGCACAAAGTCATCTACTGCAAATGCCAAAACAACAGCAGAGCTTAACGTTTTACTTTGCGGCCACATATCATACCGTAGATGCCCAGCAGGTGTCGTGCGCTGTGGTGTGAGTTTCAAAAATGTGGCCTGATGTAGTGGAACTTCACCGCATGTGAAAGCACATGACAGCGCCCTGCAGCAGGGTAGACCCAAAGGACACCAGTATAAAGTGCTGCATGTGAAAGAAGAGGTAATTGATTTTTTTTTTGCAAGTGATTACAGAAGCAGAATTTAATACACTGCTTTAGATTTCAGCTCTTTTCACTGTCGCATCTCGCTTTGCAAACACGACACCAGAGGCTCGGGACAGATGCTGCTCACTTCAGAATTCTGCACTCATCATTTTAGCCAAGTAGCTGTGACCCGGCCCAGCGCCGCAAAACAGGACAAGTAATTTAATTTGCCACTGCCGGCGACCTTGAAGCATTGAATGTAGGCTGCCAGAATCCCAATAGGAAAGCTTGAAGGAAAACATCCTGGGAGCTGAAATAGCGATCAGGCTTTTCCGCCTGCAGCATCACACACAGTCTCTTCACCTCGATAGGAAACTTTTGTCCTTCAGCTTTGCACGAAGAATGTTAATTTAAAGCTATTAAGGCACTGTGACAGATCATGTGATAATGTTTCCAATTGATTTCAGCTTAACCAATGAAATTAATATCTGAAGAACCCGTGCGTAATGTTATAACCATATAATGACATCACGATGATAGAAATTGAAAGTCAAGGCTAACATTTTAATGGCCAATACTCAGACAGTTTAGTATGCAGTGCTTTTCTCCCCCAACAAATGTAACCAAAGTAAGAAAAAAGCTGTATTGTTGTCAGAACATTAATTGAGTCGTAGCATCATATGATTTGAATGGCCGGAAGGGTCTTAAAAAAAAAAAGTCCAATATGACCTAATCCTTCTCAAGATGTACCACTACGTAACCTTTAAATGTCACCAACAAGTTTGCCACCGTGACTCACTGGATATGTCACACTGAAGTCTAGAAAGTATCACCTCCCCGTATGAGAGGTGCTAGATAAAACAAATAGCCAAGGAGGGCAGGAGAAAAGCCGAACCCATCGGCTTTTACGATGTGGTACATGCCATGCCTTGTAGTAGCCTACTCCTGTCATGTCATGTTCACAAACCTCCGGAGATACATGAAAACACCTATTTCGATGCCGTGCCATCTCTGTTGATAAAATTACATTCTTTAAAAAGTCAGTGTATTTTCCAAAAGCCTTGCAGCGAGTAAGGAAAAGGAGATCAGCCGATATTTCAGAGATTGCTTTGTCATTTTGTTTTCCTGCCGCCATTTGGTTGAAATATCCCCACAATGACAAGTGACATGTGACATGAACGGGTTGGGTAAACACTGTGAAGTAAAATAAGTGGCCTCCTACTCCTTAACATGTCTTGCATGCAGACAAATTCCCAATCGCATCTCTCATCACCCAGAAGGGACAAACGGTCCAATGTCCTCCACCAGCTGTGTGCGATGTGATCTGAACTCAATTGCGGCTGTAACTTGCTGCCCTGTTGAGGTAACATTTTAAATCACCATGGCGAAAATATCTTTGGTCAGAATTCAATCTTGGTCATAAAATCTAAAAATATGGCCCCGGAGGGCTTAGTTGTTTCACAGAGCGCCGCGGTAGCTGTCAGGCAGAAACACACACAGGGCCCCCAGAGAGCTTCTGCTACTGCGATTATTCCTGTAATATTTGTGAAATGCTGCAATAACTTAGAAGAATGCGTTGGATAGGACTTTTGAATCCCCCGCTATGCGTCCTTGTCTTTCTTCCAGCATGCCGGCGTTTCAAACTGAGACCGGCAGGTCTTCCAGGCGCTCGGCTCCGGCTTTAATGACAGAGCCCACGGTGACAGTCCCGTCCAGCAGCCTTCATTATGACTCAGTAATCATAGGCTGCATTTTGGTTTTCTTTTCCCCCCTCCATGTTCTCCGTGTCCCTCCCTCTTTTCTTCTTGTGTACCCATAGGCCTCCGTCTCTCTCCCCTTCAGTCATGGCCAATCCAGTAGTGAGCAAGAGCCGGCCTCTGGAGAAAGCGTTTGTTGACTTTTCGGCACAGACTGGTGCTCTGCAGGGGAGCAGTCTGTTATTTATGGCTTAGGCTTCTGTGATTGGTTGAGGAGAGATATAATTATGTCTAGCACTCAGCTCAGCTAGTTTTGGAATTACATTAGGTGCCATGTTGAGTTCACTGGTTGCTATGATACTAAGTGGTAGTTCTTGTGCTGTTTGGCGGTTTAACCCGGTTCCCTTTTTAGCCCAATTGGGCTACGGTTCAGCATCAAGCCGTAGCCCGATGAGGCTACTTGAGACTGGTAGATTGAATATTTGATTACTGATTCATATGAGATGCGATGCCATCTGTGTGTTGTCAAGTAACAACTTCGCACACAACAAGGATGACTGTGAATCTTCTTCAACCGTCCGTCACTCACTCTGAAAGCGATTCAGGGAGGGATTTCTTAAAGACCAGCTTTTAGACAGGAGGCATGTTTACAGTAAGCAGCCACTGATCCATAAATCTCTCCCCTTTGCATAAAAGTTGTACTTTTAGCCCAAAGGGTGCCTCCAGAGTTACAGGTGAATTAAATGGCCGTTCTGCAGCTATGTTTTAATTTTTTACGATCTCTAAATTTAAGAATAAATATCTCCAGGTGATATTTTCTGTGTTTATTTATATATATAGCCATGTGACTGATGTGCGTTTGATATTTGACTATAATATTCCCAGCCATATTGATTCTCATATAAAAAGAAGAGATCTCGCTTGCATGAGATTCATAAAAAATGTATGAAAACTCTCCTGATCTTTTAAGTTGATAAAATGTAACCTATGGAGCAGAATAATAAGTCAACCTATGTTTTAATCTGCAGTTACTTGAAAGAAACGAGTATAAAAATGGTACTTCCCTCAACATATTGATGACTAGTAAGGGACTCAACGTGGTTTGAAACAACACACTCAGTTTCCTGATTAGTTGTTTATTATTAATTCACTTCTGTACCGCTGGCTGTTATCTGAAAGTATGCCGGCAGCACAAGAACACCTTCAATGCCAACAGAAAACTGTAATTTAATCTTTTGTTGGTGTCACTTAATAGCCTCTAATTATAATTTCATTGCATGTTTAGGTGATGATGCCGACAGACCTTTTCATTTGAGGAGGAGCTGCCAGAGAACGGCACTGTGGGGGTGAGAAGGCTGGAGTTTCCTGTGACGAGGAACGCTACCAACCAATCCGAACAGTTAGATAGAGGGGTTAAAAGGTTCTTCTAAAAGCTTTAAAATGCCATTCCTGCAAGAGGAGGGTAATTTATTTAATATTTGTGCACGACACAAGACAGGAATCAGGGATCATTGTCACAGTAAGACAATGAATCATTCTCTTACTAGTGGTTTTTGCCATAGTAGCCTTTATCTCCTCATTATGCCGGGTGGTCAGACAGACCTTGAGTAGACTAATGGGATTGCGTCAGTCTGAATCTTTTTTTTTTTCCAGAGTTATTCTACACACTTGCAGTAAAAAGGCAGCCATGCATTTGTATGCTCCCACAGTAGGTGGGAGGCGAAGATGAGACCAGCACAGATATTCCAATTGTTTATTCTCTACCATGGCTTATATGATCACTCACTGTCTTCTGTAATACATGTGTATCACAAGCAGAAAACAAAAGAGTAGGAAGGGAGTGGAGACTCGACAAGTAATCCTCATCTGATCCATTTATTTTAAATGCATAGGGTGCCGATTTAATAACTGGCAAACTGTCCATCATTTTCATGAGTACCAACAAGCCCCTTGCATAACAATGCAATAACAATATCATTGTCTTTGGAATGTGTTCTTTTTTTTAAAGAGAATATTAGACGCAGTGAATCATACACTTATAGTTATAGGTTTGTTTGTGCCAAAATAAATGCTAGAAAATCAATTTATTCCTTAAACTTACTAAAATACAATACTGCTGTGCCTTGTGTTAGTGAAGATGACGGTGGTCTCTCTCTCTCTCTCTTTCTCTCTCTCTCTCTCTTTTGTTTGCTCTGGCACAAGAAAATCAGCCAGATCAAGATCGAGTTTCAGTGGAGACCCAGGTCATTAAAGATAACATGGCACCACGTCACCCGGAAGAAGTTTGACATCTATGTACGGAAAGTGGTGTAAAGATAAGATACGAAAACATGAAAGTGTCCCAACTGATTAAATGAGCTTACAATGTGAGTTATAGGAATCACAATAAAACATTGACATGTAAATAGTTTTGACTTATAGACCTACGTAATATTTTTAACAGAGCGTCCATATAACAAATGTTTTGACTGTCGCCTCACATGTCTCTCTCTCTCTCTCTCTCTCTCTCTCTCTCTCTCTCTCTCTCTCTCTCTCTCTCTCTCTCTCTCTTCAGGTCCTTAGCGTAGCCAGGAATGCTGCAATGCCACTTGCAGACTGCAGAGTCCAGGGAGCCCAAAAAAGGGAAGGAGTCTCACTCTGATTCCTGGCAGCTTGGTGAGCAGGGGAGGCTAAATTAGGCCTGGTTTCATTGACTTTCAGTCCCCAAGGTTGCTTCCGCCCTGCAGCCCAGAGGATGAGAGATGGGGGCCTCGGATGCTTCATCAGAGCTTCTCCAGACCCTGGCTGGGAAGGTTGGAGTGTCAGATGGAGAGACGATACGGCTCTGCTTGAGATGAGCGGTCGCATCTTTTCTGTTTATATAAAAAGTTTCTGTGATGTTTTTCATAGTTATAATTATTTTAAATAAGCAACACAATATGCTCAGGTGTTTTGGAATGAACTCAATTTGCTGTTTTGCTGTAGGGCAGCAGTCCCAATCTCCAGCTTAAAATGAGGCTATAGCCGATCAACAAATAGAACAAATGTCCTTCTCCGATAGTTTCCTTGTTCCAATTTTTAGTAGCCAAAGGGTTATAAAGCTTTATTAATGCTTAACACATCCACAAGGGTCATGAACGCCCACAAGTGACGTGATACCATCGGAATGCTCCTCCATGCATATCCACGCTAACAGGTGAAGGTAACAGTCAACTTTGAGGGGCTTTGAAAAGGTCAGTTGTCATCGAGAACCACACATGTCCATGTCAGCTCCTCTCTATTAGGGCTGCCCCTGCAGAAAGTTTAACTGAGGCTTATTAAAAACAAAGGAAAACCATGTGTGACCTTTTTGATATATATGTATATATCCATCCAAACCCCTAGGATTGGAACAACTGCTTGAGGTTATAATACATTTCATAATGACTAAATAGGGCACATTCTAAAGGACATTTTCATATTATAAATCAGATTGCCTAATGAATATTTCAAAGATGACTTCATCTTGGTTTGCCCAGAAACCCCCCATAATCACAAACCCAGAACCACCAAGTATGCAGTGTGATGATGCTTGCAACCTGCAGAATCTTTGAAATATGTGGTCTCATATTTGAAAAACAAAAAAAGACAGGCTGTCTTGACCTATTTAGTTCACAATAACATGCAAAGGGTTCATATTCAATACTATAGTCTGCCAACAAATGAAGTTCTTTAGCCATCACGTGATGTGTTTTGCACATTACATGTTTGTTTTTTTTCTGCTGATGAAATGCTTGTCGGCCTCCCACCCTCCAGCGCTCATTCCTCTCTCTCCTCTGCTGTCCGGTCTGATTGACCGCGTGTCTTTCTCCGTGTCTGCAGTTGGAGACATGTGCTGAGTGCTGCTGAGTGTTGCTGTACGTGTGGGCTTCAGGGGCCTGGTTCAACATTCCAGTGATAGTTTGATAGACACGGTCCTTGGGGAGAAGAAGAGGAGGAGGCCCGAATGCCCGCATCGACTTCACAGAAGACGTGCCGAGGGGGTAAGTGAAATCCACGGGAGGATTGTGAGAACACGCTGCGTGTCTCGTTTCTGTTTGAAGTACCTCAAGATCAGCAGAAGCCCCCACTTCCTGATAGAAAAAAAGCAGTTTAGCTGCTTATCTTTCGGGCTGCAAGCCTAATGTCACAGGCACTTCCTCTTTAGGCTGCGAGCATGCACACAACGTCTGTGTGTTCACATTACACGTTACACACACACAGTTGTGAAAACGGGGGGGGGGGAGAGAGGAAGTTGCAGAGGGAGGCGGGGACAACAGGGAGACCGTATTTGGCATCGATAGATAATGCAAGCAGAAGATGCAAATGAGATAAGAGCGGTTGCCATGGAGACTTGATGTTGCGCAGTGATGGTTCGTTGTAAACCTGACCACATTTTGTGGTATGGCCGTTGCCAAGCAGAAGGTGCTATTATAAGAGAGAGAGTGACGAGCATGAAAGAAGTCGAGGAACCGAGACATGAAGATGTTCCCATAGTGCATTGCGTTAGTGTGACCTACGTTGAAGTGACTTTGTCTGTCCCAGTGACGCGTCAGCGATTGACAGATACACAGGTAAGCTCACAGGCTCCTTTCTGTTGACAGCTTTACATTTGGTTTCATCTGTGTTTTCTGTAGATTTGTTGAATAAAATCTTCAAATTATATATTTTCCGATGAAAAAAAAAAAAAAACATTTTCTCAGACATTCTGCATATACGTTTTAGAAAAGCAACATGTGCAGTTTTTCTATTTTCTATAAAGTCTTTGAAAGTAAAGAGTAAATGTTTGGAAAAAGTTTGATGCGAGGAGAGTTCATTTGTTATTTTCCGCTTTACATTTGGACAGAAACAATATCTCGAAGCGAGTGAAAGGGCTCTTGTCGGAGGGTGTTTCCATTCGTTTTCATTTTATCTCCACGATAAGCTTCAAGCTTGAATGCTGCATGCACACACGCACTCACAATGGTGTCATATGGGGACAATCTAGTGTGCTATTTCCTCTCTCTGTCTTTCAAACCTGACCGCTTGAATTGCACCTGCTTCCCCTCCTTGCGTCAAAAGTGGAGGGAAGTTAAGAGTAGACCACAAGTAAGCAGCAGTGTGCTCGTACGTGTGTATGTGAGCCGTATATTTCTGACATCGTTGATCACCTGCGATGCGCCCGACGTATTCTAAAGCAACGCATCTTTTTAAGTGTAGGAACTACCACAAAGCAAATTACCTTTGGCAAAATGGCGGACGTCGAATGCCGCTCCCCGCAGTGGGCCTTTCCTCACGACTGTGTACTGTTGTAGTTGTTGCTGTGATGTTCTGTAATGGGAGTGTAATGTGTATTTGTGGCCTTAGTGATAGATGAGCCGTCAGAGCTTGGCACACAAAAGCTCTGGGACATTTCCTCGGTGCAGTGAGAGTTTGCGTCAGGCAGCCAGTCGCATTTGCAGAGTCCTGGGAAATAGCAAAGCACTGAGATGATGGGGAAGCTTAAAGGTGGAAAGTTGCGTTCATCGCGGGGTTCGGGGGGGTTAAGGGTTGACGGAGGTGAGGATTTAGGATTCGTTGGCTTGCAGAGTGGTCATCCTTGCCAGGCGGTTGGTTTAGGTTCCATGTGATCCGTGCAGAGCGGCGTGTGAGAGAGTTTCTAGAATTGAGCTTCCTAATTCTAATCTATTATTTAGCCATATTTAGCCATACAGCCGCTCACTTACATCTGTAGGACTTGCCAAAGACAGATAAGAATAGGAATTATCACCGGCGGTGCAACATAAAATTGTAAAATGACCGTAATGCAAATCTATCTGCAAAAAAATAGATTATTTCTCAAACTTCTCTGCCATGACTAGTTCACTGATCTCGATGTGTGAATTCCCCTTCAACTACACCACATACACATACGCAGCCCTTCCCGTTTTGAGTGCGTTACATGTGTGAGCAGTTTACTCATAGCCAGAGTGTTGATTCCGGTTGTGATTTTGCTCATTCTTCCTTAGCCTTAAGTCTTCATTAATCACACACAGAGAACAATGGTCACGCCATCTTCTTATCTGTGACACACAAGTTAAAATGCATAACTTGTTTCACTCCAAAGACAGAAACAAATCACACTAAAAGAGGCATAAAGAGGCCCCTGTTGTACATTTGATCAGATTATATGTGTAGTAAAACTTAGAGCCGAATGAGCACACCATCTGGTAGCTGCAAAACTGTCTTTGTGTTCATACCTGCAATTGGAGCGGTGAACTATAGATCTGCCGGTTGTGACTAACAGACAGATGACTGCGGTTGTTCTGGGGAAAATGAGTGTCTTTAAGTGAGACAAAGTGGCGAAAACACAGACCTATAGAGAACGAGAGCATGAAGAATTATAATGAATTGTAAATGTGGCCCATGAGAGCACAGGAGTGAAAGAAAGACAGAGCGGAGCAGAAGCGCTGGCGCTCACTCGGCTGCAGAGGGGAAATTCCACGTCAGTGTCAGAGTTTCGCAGAGAGCCCCGACCTTTTTGGAGGAGTGGCTAACATGTCTCCTGTTGAACCCCGACATCATCAATCACCGCGTTTCTTCATTGCGGTCCGTGCGTTTGGAGGTTAGGGTGACCTCGCTGCTTCCATTTACGATTGGTCCACTGATCAAAAAGACGCCGTGTTGAGTTCTGCCATGGCCGTTTGCATGGGTGGAAATAGATCTGCTGCTATCGCTAAACAAATATAGTAGTTGGAAATAGACAAGGTCATGCACTTTGCTGGCGTAGCTAATAATGGCTGTGTCTATCAAAATTTGATCAACTTAGAAAAATAGCACTGTAACTTCCTGTTATCTGGCGTATATGCAGTGTGTTTTTTGGTCCCCACTTTAGGGCCACATTGCACTAGAATATTGTGTAGGTAAGAGGTTAGCACTGCAGCTGTAGGCTTTCCCACAGATTGTCACTTGGGGTTTATAGACTTGCTGTGTAAATGAGAGATAACTTATCACCAGCTATGCATTAAAAAGAGCTGTGCAGCAATAAACACTGTTCCAGAGAAAGAAGGAAGGGTTGGAACTCACAGACAGCTGGGACAATTGGACATAGGATATCACTTTGGTTCTGGTATTACACACAAAGGGTCCTCTATAGTTCTTTTTCAGCAGCGGTGTGGGGAGTTTTCTGTCTTTGCAAATGAAAATACATTTAGCATTATGCACAAAGCACTTTCTCCTTGAGCACGGTGAAGTGAAGTGAGTCATAGACCGTACACAGGATCAGACAGAGAACTTGGCGTCGGCACAAGGCTCAAAATCTGAAAAGATTCCAGCCGCTGCCAAGGCCCGCTATCTCCATGGCTACCCGATATTGCAGAATCAGGTCCAACTCGAGCTCTCTGGCTTTCCTATGGATGCAAAGGGTTATGGCGGCGGAGACCTCGAGTCACCAGCATCACGGGAAAGTTGGCAGCAGCAGTTTTCCAACATTTGTCTTGTTTTAGGCTTTTTTGTTTCACGATATGGGGCTCATCCACAGCCGAACCGCACTGGGTGCACCTTTTTGAATCGGCATTTCCAGAATAATCTTACACTATGTGTTGTGCTGGGTGTATAGCCAATGTCTCCCGGAGTCCAATCGGATTAAGGGCTGCTCGGTGTGTCCTGCCTTTTGGTGTGGTGGTGTGGGGCTGAGCGTAGGTGTGTGAGGGTTGCATGCCGCAGTAGAAGAGTGGATCCTGACATAAGCCATAACGCCTCTTTTGCAACTTCCTGTACAAATCCTTTCCACACCAAAAATATATTCATGCGATCCAGCTGCTGTTTTTCTGCTTACTCATCGTTACATCATTAAATTCTTTTTTTTCCTCTTTCCTCTCTGGCGATATTTAATTTCCCTGTGCCAGCCTTATTTTCATTCTTTTCTGTCTTTATGCTCTTGCTATACTCTCAATTGTTTCCTTCCTCCCTCTCTTTTTCCTCTCTCCCCTCTCCCCTTCCTCAGTATTCACTGGATAAGCAAGGGCAGTGTTGCTCGAACTGAACAAGCACTTCCGGGTGTTGTCTTTTGGGGGGGTGGCGTGACCAGCCTTCAGCGAAGAAGAGCGGGAGGGAGCGGGGACTGCAGAATCTCTACGCCTAGTGCGGTCAGGGCTCCATCCTCCTTCTCTTCTTCTTCCTCCTCCTCCTCCTCCTCCCCAGCTGTTGCTACTGCCACCCAGCGAGCAGCCCTTTCCTCGGGCAGCAGACGGACGATCCAGAGGCTGGTGAGTCAGTAGAGACACAGCCCAGCCCCTCTCAGCGCCGCTCAGCACAGCCACTTCAGGAGGCAGGGGAGGGGAGACACAAGCGCACGCAGCCAATGCTGCAACGTACACACAGACACACACACACACACACACCCACGCACACAAGCACACATAGAAAATCACACAGACAAACACTCCTCCTCCCTCTCCCCCCCACCACCCTCCCCGCTCTCCCCGTGGTGCTCCACTCCGCACAGCTCCTTTACTCATTTGCTGCCGATTCACTCGCTCGCCTGTCTTCTTCTGCCCGTCGCGCCGCCTCGCTGCGCTCTGCCTGCCTGCCTGCCTGCCGGAGAATGGTCCAGCCGGTGCCTGGGGGTCTGCTGTCGCGGCCTGTCTGAACACACGCATAAACACAGAGTCATTCGGCAAGCGGAAGCGAGCACACAGACACGCGCGCGCAGACCGGAGAGCAATGTGAGAGGTAAGAGCTCGGTTCAACCCTCCGCCTTGTTTATCTAGGTATTTCCTCTTGTGTGTGTGCTGCAGTCTTTACTTTCCAAAGTCAGTGCCTGTGCAGAGGAACATAGGAAGAGATACAGAGGTTGTTTGCTTCAGTGTCGGCTGTGTGTGTGTGTGTGTGTGTGTGTGTGTGTGTGTGTGTGTGTGTGTTCAGTATGTGGGCCACAGGGTTAACCTTGGTTTGTTACGGCCTGTTTTATAGATATACGCAGACACACACGTGCACGTACAAAAACGCGCGCACACAGCAGAGCCACGTTCTTGGCTCAAAGAGGGCTGTCGCACAATAGCTACTTCCTGAGGGTAGCGCTAGTTAACAAGAAAAATGTGCTGGTGTGTGTGCGTGCGTGCGCTTGGAGGGCCATGGTTGTTCCAGGAAGCAGTGAAGAGGATCAATCGATCGCCCACTTGTCTTTCATTCCCTCCGTCTGACTCAACGTTGGACGTGTTGGGAGTTATCCTGCAGGGTTTGGTTAAAAAGGAGGATGGTCAAATCGGCTTCTCTGGCGTACCTCTCCCCTCCCCTGCTGCGTCAGTGTGAAGGGGCAAGCATGGTTCTGCATGCGCGTGTGCTGCGCGGGGCAAACTACCGCCCCACCGCATGTAAATTACGTGTGATTGTATGCGAGGCTGCTGCTACCTTATATGGTGAGCACAGTATTTCAGTACAGTTGGACGTTGCCAGGCATTCCGGGTCGCAGGAGGCGAGAGAGTTTGAGAGGGTGACTCTGTCTGTGGGATTGTGTACTTTAGTTTGCGTTCGTGCGTGCGTTTGTGTGCGTGTGTGTGTGTGTGTGTGTGTCACTAAGTGAGTGTTTTCATGTGTCTGACAGAGGGGGAGTAACTGAGAGAGAGAAGAAAGTTGAAGACAGAAAGAAAGAGGGGAAGAACGAGAGAGACGGGTTAATGAGAACCAGTAAATAAAGGGATTTTACTATTATATTTACTGGAGTGGAAGTAAGTAGTTTTGTACTTTATTTTGGCTTTAGGAGATAATTGCCCTGTGATGTTTTTCTTTCTTTCATGAGTTAAGTTTCGTTTGTCTCGAGGGATCAAGCTAAGATTAACGGATTGAAAGTGTTTTTTCTTACGCGCGATATTATCTGACTCTCGATCCGGAGCGACCATTTCAAAGCGTTTGCCAGGCATTTATTCCTTCGGAGAGTGCACAAACCGAATGAAAACCAGGCGTTATTCCGGTCAATTCCGTATGGCACGCAAAAGCCAGAGGATCTCCACAGCTTTAAACTTCAGCCTTCGGTGCCCCGTCTCTTTCTTTGTCCCTCTCCTCGCCACCTCGGCCCTCCTCCCCCTCGCCTCTCTGGGCTTCCTCCTGGTGGTGTGGTTGTGGCGATGAGGAGAAATGTTGTTGTTGTGACTTAGGGGTATTCAGGGTGGCTCAGACAGTAGCACACACACGCACACACACACACACACACACACACATGCAAGCATGCGCAACACTGACAGATGTGTGGCAGATTGCATTGTTGAGACTTTCTGTCCCCCGTGGACGTCAATTTCTGACTGGCAGACGCTTGAGGGATGTGCTGCTGTCGTGGATGGAAAGATTATGGCTAACAGTGTCAAGAAGGATCTCTCTCTCTCTTTCTCTCTCTTGTACTGATGTGTGTGAACTGAGGTGCAAATTGCTAATTATTTACGTTGCTGCCCCTGGACCAGGATCTGCCCTACGGAAAGGATTATGTGCATGGTTGAATCTTTGCTGACAGGTTAAGCCTTTGTTACACGATGGTTGTATATTCCTACCGTGTTATGACCACATTTCAACCCCCTCTGAGCAACAGTTCAACACGGCTCATCACAGCGAGACACCTTCACCGGAACTTAATTCCGAGCTAAGCACAAACAAATTGCCTTCAACCGATGTCAGAGACACAGTTGAGTCTTCACCTTTCTACTCTTTTCAGTAATAAGTGTTTCTCAAGCATGGAGCAAAGAAAAACACCCCCCCCCCCCCCCCCCAACTCCCCCCCACCCCAACCCCAACCACACAGTGGTCAGTGACAGTGACAAACCTTGACGGTGACAAGCAGGGCGGCCAGTAACAAGTATGGTTATTTTGTTTTGGCTCTGGCCTCAACACGCGCGGAGCCGTGACACCTCAAACCTCTCCATCTTTGGAGCAGAGACGGTGGCTGCGACATTTAATGACACACCCCTGCCCTGATAGTCACTCTCTCCCTCACAGTCCCTTCCTTTGTCTCGGCCATTGTGACCGCCCCCGGGTCCTATCACAGACTGGTAGATGTTGTGGGTACATTAGTGTCGCTGGTCCACCATGGAAATGATTGGTGACTAAATGAAGATTACACTGCAAAAGAGAATGTCCTTACGTATGTGGTGGTAAAGAAAACAACGTCCAGTGTGCACTCCAACCACAAGGCACATGGCCTATACACCTCTGCGGTTACCACCCTTGTTTCTAATGAATTTGCTGTACATATGTTATGTTCTATGTTCAGTAACCGAATAAACTTTTAAATTTCAAATTTCAACTGCCCAGGAATGAAACCATTCTGTGTAAATGGACAGATTAGTGCTCCTTCAACCATTCATTCCTGGTATTTTCCGTTTTTCTCCTCTCATTGATTCAGGTCTTTCCTAGAATGTGTAACCTGCCCGTGTATGTGGAAACTAGCCTTCCTCTGTCCCGGCACATTGACACAGACAACATAACTGTAAGCCAACGAGACACTCGCTAAGCCATAAGGCCAGACATTATCCCCATTGACTACATGACAACTTGCACACAAACATACACACAAAGGTGCAGTGTTGCACAAACAGTCCGATATTTAGCACAGCTTAAGAACACCCTCTGTTAGGACACATGGGTTAGTGTGTGTGTGTGCGTGTTTGTGTGTGTGTGAACGGCTCTGTCCATGTATACCAAACAAGAGATCTGATTGTTTCTCAGAGGTTTGTCTCAGAGAAATCAATAGGCATTGTTTGTTGTGCGCTCCATGCCCATTCCATCCAAGACTTTCAGAGCCACATTTAATTAGGGGGAAAAAAAGTCAGTTAAACTAATATTCAAGAGTAGTATCACGACTTGATAGGAATGACAACGAGGAGGTCAATAGCAATGCCAACAATGGTGTTACTCGAATTTGCAAGAATTGACAGAGATGTGCATGGGAACATATTTAACCTCTAGCCAGTCCAATAATAACAAACTACACTTAAGTACCGACCAATTGTGTATTAATCACTTATTTGTGATGCGAGTAGAACATGCTCACGTGCCCTTACATGTACAAGTGTGGATGCAAGGTCAATGAGGGCAATAGCGACATGCTATATTCTGAGCACGTGAGTGAGTCCCGGGGTGTTGCGTTTCCTCGAGCGTCCTTCCACTGAGACGACCTGTCTTGGCACACTGTCACCCTGACTCCACCTCTGTCGATATGCTGAAACCGCTCCTTTCACCAAGCAGCCGCAGGCCAAGAGAGACGGGCGGCTCTTTCTCTGCAGTCGAAGCTGGAAACAGGAGCTCTGGCTAAAAGCTGTGGTTTGTTAGTGAGGTTGTCATATCAGATTTTACAACTTCAGAATAGCATTTCGGCTTAAGCTCTACTCATACTGCATCAATTTAGTTTCCAAACCCTCGAGGAACTCGTGATCTGTGGTGGTGAAACATTCTAAACCAGACTAATAATGTGCCACTCCCTCGTTTCTGAGGAAGCCCCATTACTGCAAACCCGTCTGGAGCATTTAGTCTTCTAGACCAGGCCAGGTTACAAACAAGCATATTGGTTTTATTGGTCTGACTTTCAATCAGTCGATACATGCCTTATACATACACAATACACATACACAAAGCTCCCTGTGTTCAAGAAAACATCCTAACTTCCGTGACTTACGGTCCACGGTCCAAATCCGTGGCAGTCATGCATAGTTTGCGCTTTCAGTGGAGGTTAAGCGAGTGTTTTTGGACACTGTCTTTGGCTCGTTTGGAAACAGATGTGTCCTGTGACTCACGCGCAAGAGAAAGCAAATGACTGCTTGCTTTTCTCAGCCGGAAACCGTTTAGGCGTAAGGTGGTGTCACACTGCTGGTATTGAAGACACACAAACGTTCCCTTCTTGCAGCCATGTAGTGTTTCTGCCACGTGTCCTAAAGGTCGAAAGGAAGCGTTTGCGCGCGCTCTCTCTCTCTCTCTCTCTCTCTCTCGCTTTCTCTTCTGTCTCTCTTTCGCCATCTTCCCTCTCTCCAGTGTGGTCGACCTTGCACCAGCTTGCGAGACCTTGGAATCTGAGGTAGTGCGGCTGAGGATGCTGGGAGAGAACGCGGGCCAGACGGTCACAACCAGGGCGCACAGGCGCGGGCAGAGTTGGGGAGGGTTGAGGGAACTCGAGAACCGGAAGTGGAGAAGGATGCACTGGGTTAAAGCAGCTTCAATCCTGTCGTTAGAGAAGATAGGTAGATGTTATTTATAAGTCATCTATTTGAAATGGATGCCGCGAGCACAAAGAGCACCAACCGCTAAGTGGAATTAGATAGAGGGAGTGGCATACTGGCAGGAGAGACCGTACAGATGAAGAAATCAATAGGGCAAGGACACCCATGTCCAGACACGATGGATCATAATGAGCTCTCATTATCTCTGGCACCGTCTCATACCATACCACGCTGTCTCTCACAGATATGTGCTCATCTGGCTCTAATAGAAACCATAGAAACAGATTAGACAGCCAGGGAGAATATGGGTGGAGTGGGGGTGGGGGAGGAGCGTTTTTCTGCATCAAGTCATCACATTCTCTCATCTGATTGAAGACAGCTTGCGGCACCTTGAATTTCAAAATAAAATTTGGACAGCTCTCTCTCTCTTCCACCCAATGAACTCCTGTCTGAGGAGTTAATCCCTGCTCACCTGAACTTGACTTAATACAAAGTCTATTTGGGTAGCTAAAGTGTGCTTCTATATGAGCCCTATCAGACTGAGCCATGGCAATAAACACACGTAATATTAAAATAATATCATCCAAGGGCATACAGGGTTACATGGAGAGATAAGACTTGGCTGACTCTGCGTTTTTCACAGCAATCAAGCTAAAATTAGGAAATTTACTTTCTAAACATGTAGTTAATTTTAATTTTAATTAGCACTTTGTCAAATTGATATTGTTTACCGGACACCAGTGCATGATATGGCAGATTTGTACTGTATGTGTGTGTACAGCAGCTGGGTTTGTGTCATGACAAAGGTCACTTATAGCAGTAATGCTACTTTTGCAATCGTAGGGGTCACCCAAGGTGAAACTAAGCCCCTCCTCCCCCATCCTCATCACCGCACCCACAGCCCGCCCTTCACTCTGTAACGTATAGCCATGTGGCTGGGTCATTGTGATCTGGTCTGTACTGCTGCAGGGCTCTGATACAGCGTGTTGCAGTGCTGTAAAGCTAGCAGCTCTTCAGAGCATTGCTGAACGTGCACATGGTGTGCCTGGCATGGCTGCCTGAGCGATAAGAGCCGACTGGGCCCACAAATTCCCCCTAGCAAACCCGTACAATGGATTCACCCAAAACGAGAAGAAATTGTAATTTGGAACTCCCGGCATACCACAGGTCATTATATATATATATATATATATATATATATATATATATATATATATATATATATATATATATAATGACCTGTTTTGAGATCATTCATGATGGTGCAATTTATTTAGAAACAACTTCATGGACAATTACGCTGCCCCGGATCTTTCACGTAAGTCGTTGCTTGAAATGTGACATTTGTTCGCAAGATAGCAGGTAGTCATAGAAATAGAAAGTAAAATTGTTTTTTTAAACTTGTGTGCCGGTCTCTCTCTCTCTCTCTCTCTCTCTCTCTCTCTTGCACCAGGCAGGTCAGCCTCCTCTTTGCTCCTCCCCCTGTTCTCACCTGGCGCTTAGCCCAGAATGTTGCTGCAACTCCGCAAACTCTCATTGGTCCCCGCTCTCACACCGCTTTGCAAGAAGGGAAATGACTAACTGCTTCTCCCTCCTGCCCTGCCTCGACTTCCCCTGTGCTTTCACTCTCTTCCTTTTCCTTCACCTCTGAACACATTTGCAATGGCGGGCTTTGCTGGACTCGACTGTAAGTGATACGGGATTTGATCCGATTTTCCTGCGTTGACCAGAAGAGGTGGAAAGTTGTGAATAGCTGCTATGTGCATATATGTGTGTGTGTAACGTGGCGTGATGAGTGTGTGTGTGTGTGTGTGTGTGCGCGCGCCATGTGTGTTCAGAGCGCAGGGCGAGTGAAAGTTCTGTTTGTTTTAGCTGACACCCCTGCATTTCTTACTTTTTTACATATTCTTAATTCCCACAGTGTACAGCAGCAGATTGAAAAATGCTGCAGGTCAGAGCTTCCTATGAAAGATAAACCAAGGAGTGATTTTTTTTTGGATGTGTATCGTCCACCCTAATCTTTCTCTCCCTTCTCGCTCTCTCTCTCTCTCTCCTTCTCTTTCTTTCTATCTCTCTCCCCAGAGGAAGTGCCTTCCCTGATGTCTGCTGCAGCTTTGACCTGCTTCTACAGCTGAAGCTCCACCCCTCCTCCCCCCCCACCCTCTCCACCCCCCGCCTCGCTCGCTTGCTGCCACGGTAACACGAGTACAAGGACAGCGGCAAAAATCCACATCGCGGCCTACGCACCGACCTGCTCGTCCATCCCTCCATCCATCCGCCGCCCACTCCTCGCAGCAGGGCTCTGCCATCGGCCCTCCGCCAGCCGACCAGCCTTACCACAGCAGCTCCAACGCACCACGCAGCATCTCACCCACCTTGCCTTTAACCTTTGCCTTCAACCCACAAGGCCTGCGCTCGGTCCTCGGCGTCTGTAATCCTTCCTGTAGCAGGCTCCACCCAGACTGTCACCTTTGTTGCCTGCTTCACCGCATCTAACCAGAGGGCTCTCGGTCTCGGCCAGTGCGCCCGTTTGCCTCGGTGGCTTATGAATGTTAGAGGTGAGTTCGGTTGCGCGAGCAAAGTCGGGCCACTAGCGGCGCCGCCGTTGTTAAGCTGAGCCATCTTTCGGATACAAACACGCCCGCTGCGGTTGATTGATTGGGAAAGACTCCAATAACATTCGTCCTGCAACATTTCACTTCGGAAAAGGAGCCCTTCAATCCATTCCTTTCAACGGCACGGACTCTGACGACAAATTAAGAGAAAGAACTTTTATTCTTGGATTAAAACAATAGAGGTACTTTATTTGAACAGATTTCAGCTCGGAATAACTATTGCCAGCGTGTTGCCATGGCGATGAACATGGCACACATCCGCGACACAAAGTGGCTGACGCTTGAGGTATGCCGGGAGTTCCAGAGGGGCACGTGTTCCCGCTCCGACCAGGAGTGCAAGTTCGCTCATCCGGCCAAGAGCTGTCAGGTGGACAATGGAAGAGTCATCGCCTGCTTCGACTCGCTCAAGGTAAGAAAGGAGAAGTGGAGAACAGGAAGTCTGGAGGTCAGATCTCTAACAGATAAGAGGCTGTGATCGTGCAGTCTAATAGGCAGTTAAGGAAAATGGTCACAGTGGAAATAGCAGTATTCCTAAAAACTGTGTCCTTTCAGGGCGCACCATCTGGATACAGCATGTGCTCTTGTTGATCCCACCTATTTCTGGTCAGGTGACTGGAACATGTGATCAATGGAACAGAGAGGGGAGGGGTGGAGTAGCAGCCTTTTTAGATTCAGGAAGCAGAAGTCTGTAACACAGCACTGTGGAATTTTTTTGCCGCGTGTTAACTGCACTTATTTCAGCAGTCATTCAGGAGTCACATTTCCAACTGATTGCACCGTACACCAACAACACTAGAGACTAAATCTGCACAGTCCCTCCGGAGGTGAAACACACTGCTGTGTGCTGGCGTTTGAACAGGAAAGCACAGATGAATAGGCTGTGTCATGTACAAACCCATACGGATGCCCTGAGCGCAACACGTTGGAACAGCGAGAGAGGAACGATGCAGTAGCATCACCGCGTAGCTCTCGCCCAATCTCACTAGTTCCGCTTCAGACAGCGGCAGAGCAGCGAAAACCTCTTCTTTCTCTCTTTCTCTTTCACAATCTGTCTTTTAATCGGAGCATACGATCTCTAGAGAGGGACGGACCTCAACCCAGAATTTCCAACATTGACACACACACACGCAGAGAGAGTGTGTTTTACTTCTCTTTGTGTTGTCACCCTGCAGACACTGGTGACTCGTGGTCATTGCCAATGTGAGTACAGGGCAGGGGTAGGATGAGGACGCCGTGTGTGTGAGTCGAGAGTTTGGAGCCAGATGTGGACAGAGGAACACTGTCAAGGCCAGGCTGAACTCTACCCAAGAATCCTCAATGTGCATGTCACAAAGCAAAATAGGTCATTATTGCATATTACAACTGGAGCCCTTTTCAAAATCATCGTCCATCATTCTAATCTCTGGAGATTGCCACAATAAGTCTCCCTCTCTTCTTGTAAAGAAGTTGACTCCACCTGTGATCCAACCACATCTGCTGAATGCTTATTTGTATATAATAATGTTCGACTTTGTTGAAGTGATATCACTGGTATAGCGAGGGATATTATAGAATTTGTTAATTTTAATTTGTTATAATAACAATGGTCTAAGTAGAAATGGTGGCCTTAGCTACAAACGTGAATACTGCTGTAAAACACCACCACTGAGAGCCACTGAGATCTAGATGTCATAGCCCCCTCCTTTCAATACAGTGACCATACGTAGACAGTCACTGTCTACACAATAGGAGCTTTTATCCACAGGCAGAAGGATCTTTATTTATACTTCTGTTTAAAATCGCATTCACACTGAGGTAAAGGTCAACCACTGGAAAAGAGTACCACGCAGAAATACGGAGGGCTTTAGTTTGGACTCATTTTCCACTAGGACTTGTGTGTTAATGGCGATACTTTTTTTTTAACCGTATGCCCCATTTTTTCCACTGGTAATGAAAAACAGAGCAGGCTTCTTAAACCCACACGGGGGGGGGACGTATACGGAGGATAAGAACTAAAGTACAAACAGACACATTCACAATGTTCATAATATCACATCACATTGACCAAGAAACACACACGATGAATGTCCTATTTTACTTTTCACCCACATTCATTGGTTCAAATGAGATCAAGTTCTCAATTTAGTTACTTGAAGGCACGTCACTCCGTTACCCGTACGCCCAAAGACGCACACAGACAGGCATCGTCTTTGACACATGCGCACACTTTCTGGCCATGAGAGAGGATCGGCCCTCTTCTTGAGAAGTGTATAATTAGAACAGGTCTCACATGATCACCAGTGCATAGCTCAGCAGGTCACACCCAAACCCGGCCATTTCCCCAACAGCGCCTCTCTCTCTCTCTCTCTCTTTCTCTCTCTCTCTCCCTCTCTTTCTCGCTCTCTCTCTCTCCCTCTCTTTCTCGCTCTCTCTGCGACCTCCTTTTTTTTACATGGGGCCCCACACACAGAAAACGCGTGTCTAGTCAATGCTTCGTGAATTAGAGCAGGTAATATTATTGTACCAGAAATAGCAACAAAAAAAAGACAATTTTTTTATTTTTTTTAATCAAAAGTGGATGATCTACCCCCAAGCTAGACAATCATTCTGCACCAAGTTTCCATCTAGGACACGGACTTGAAACAAAGTGACGCGCGCATGCGTGCGTGCGTCTCCATGCGACGAGCGTGCACGGGCGTTCGCTGGCCTTCGACCTGTGGTCCCCAAAGTTAAGCGTGCGGCCCACTCGGTTGCTAGTGGATCTGTTTGGCGCTGCAGAGGCGGCCCAGCTATGTCGAGGCAGAGTAAATATTTGGAGAAGGACAGTGGCTACCGGAGCTCCAAGACTTAAAGCCAGCTTTGTAACTTCAACTATCAATGATTAACTTCTAAGCGCCCGCTCATTCTAAATCTGTCCAACCATTTCCTATCTTCAGTTAAATATTCAGACCTGCTCTAACCGTCGAGACAGGTGGAAAAAGGGCGCGCGCCTTTGAGCACCGTCTGCAGCACTAGCTAGAAAGGTGTAATGTTGAGGAAGTAACCTACTGCTCAGTAGTCGTAATCACTAAACTCGATTGCTTAAGAGTCAGAGCGCAGTGTGAACATCGGCTACATGCCCCATTAGTTTGTACTAGGATGAGTCAGAAATGATACAGGTTACCCTCTACCGTTAATGGACTGTTACCCTGCAGCTCCACCACACCCACACATGGGTAAGCTGACAGATTTAGTTTAAGTACTGTACCATCCCACTTTTGTTTGGTGCAAGCCTATTCTAGTCCGCCGCTGCTTGTTTTCATTCTCCTCCCATTTTGGTTTCTCCTTCGGCTTGATTTCCTGCTCAGTCTGGTTTTTGCCTCATTTCCTTCAGGCCACACCCATCCACGGACAGGGCGCGCACCCACGCACCCCCACACACACATACATAATCTCATAGTTTATGGTCTACTGACCTTGTGTGAACCACGGTGCAGGAGGTCCTTGTTTACCCCCAAACACTGCTGTCTGTGTCATAAAGAAAAGTGCTAGCGTTCTGACATGGATGTATAAGTACACAAACCTAAATAGCCAGCATAGACCTTGTACTTTGTCTACCTGCCAGCATGACATACCCACTGCGATCGTGTCTGTGTTCTGGGAGAACGAGGACAAACGCATGTGCCCGATCATGTGTGTGTCTGTGTCAGTTGTGCTGTTGCAGCGAGTTTCTTTGTGTTACCGCTCGTTCCTCAGCCAAGATTACATTCCTGCAGAGCAGAGGGCGGGATGTTATCGCTTATTTATCTCTCTCTGTCTCTCGCTGTCTTGCATTCCTATCCATCTTTCCTCTTATTTTGCTGATCGGATCTTGACAGCATGGTCATGTAAGGTTAGACCCCCTCACACAGACAGACACATACACACACACACACACACATACACACACTGAGAAATGGTTGGACAGCCGTGTTTCCAGTCGAAATTTCTGTGCAGTGAAATTAACACGTCATGGTCTGTGTGTATGTGTGTTAAAGCGCACTTCAGAAGACTAATGTGTATTGAGCTCTGCTGTCACACACTGCATTAAAGGACACACTGCACATGGCCACGTGGAGGCAACAGTTCTCATTTCTTTGGCCTTCGACAAAGTAATAAAACCCAGAACAACAGAACGACAATTTGGTTTGAGGGTCTCGTTTTGCTGAGCATTTATTTTTAACCTAGTTCACCACACTGTTACAATGTGCACAGTGTAATGGCGTCTCAATCTGACCAAGACCGATGTATTTTCAGGTTGGTGGTGTGTGGTCAGCGACGGTTGTTGACTAGCACTGAGGTAACCTCAGGTACTGCAGAGAAGCTGCAGTTCACTGTTTCACGGCTCCATGAGGGTTTGTCCCCTCTGCAGTCAGTGCATATGATGCCCCTAATTGGGTTTTTAATGGGATATCTATGTGCATTCTAAAAGTGTCTCTCCTTTTAAATTAACATGGTTTGGAGTCAGTCATCCATTATATTCAGCTTTTACCAGCATAGAGCTATTCCTATTCCTACCGTTTTAATCAGGGAGCGCAGCGGCGCCGGCTGCGCTCCCTGATTAAAACGGGCGGGTCTTCTCTAGATAACAACGGAGTCACATCACAGGGGCTTTTTGGTGCGGCGGGAAGGATCCGTCACAGTCTCTGTGTCCTGGCTTTGATTGGTTTATTCTCACGTCTTTGTCACTTTCATGCTCGAGAGAGCCGTGTGGGGACCGCTGTGTGTGTGAGTGTGTGTGATCACACACACACTCGCTGCACGCTCAGGTCCGCTTCTTCCATTTTGTGTGCATCCTTGTAGGATCACTTTAGCTGCGCGTCTTCTCTCTGAGCTTATGTGACGGAAGACCAGCAACAACAGTCTTTTCTTCTCAGTGTCAGCCGTCCCTGTCCCTCCTGTCACACTGGGGCCCTTTTATAACGCAACTGATACAATGATCAATTCTCCACCATCTCTCTCTCTCTCTCTCTCTCTCTCTCTCTCTCTCTCTCTTGCTCTCTCTGACAGACATACTGTACAACTGTAGCGACGTAGCCCGGGGGTTCTCTGCTTCCGCGATTAACAAATATTGAACAAATATTGAACAAATATTTGAACGCATATTTGAATGCTCTAATTTCATATTGCAGAACCGCAATGCAGCGGAACATCGTTCAAACCCACATTTTGATACATCCAACCGTATTTTATATAGGAAACAAATTCACAACGCAGGCGTCGCTTTGATTATTTCTGCCTGTCTAAACATAAAGCTTCGATAAAGAGCGATAGATAACAAGCCAGCGCAGAATATAAAAGTAACCGACTATGTGGACTTTAGCATTAAAGTGCAGCTTAGTACCACGAACACTGGAAGATCAATTACCCAATTACCCAATGTGTTAAAAAGTGCCCCAAATGCATAGTATAGTCAGATGATTTAATTTTTAAGTGAGTCTAAGGAGCCTAAAAGCCACTTAAGTGGAAAGCGGAAAATCCGGAGGCGGGGTGGGGAAATAGTTTTAATCTCAATGCACCTTCAACCGTGTAACTGATAACCTCTATCTATCTGTGCCTCTTTCTCGTCAGCTTTTTCATTACCTTCCCTTACCCGCGAACAGTCGCACGGCCCTTCTGCCAGCTCTGCCATTATCCTGCCATTAGACAGGTGGGAGAGGAGGAGGAGGAGGAGGAGGAGGAGGAGGAGGAGGAGGAGAGCTCGAGGGCAGAGCCGCTCATTTAGTCTCAACTCTCTCAGCGCCTTTCCACGCTGATCCTCCCTTTCTCCAGCTGTTAGGTCTAACAGTCAACCTTCCCCTAGTGCCGAAACGTAAAACAGCAGCTACACGCGGTAGGAGGCCTCCCGGCGGTGGAAGGCACGAGAGGGTCTGCAAACGAGGAGTGACATCGCAGATGGCTGATCCATCGAGCGCGTCCCCTCTCAAAGTCCCAGCGTCTGGTCCCGTCCAACCCTCCACCTTCTCCTTTGCTCTGATTCCATCACAGACCTCACAACTGCAAAACCTATCCATTTTCATGAAGTGTCCCTTCTCACCCTTCGTATGTGACATTGAGTTAATGGAACAAGTCAGCAGTTAAAAGTCCATCAACAACCCTGCGGGAAGATGTGCCTCTTTTTCGACTGGCCTTCATCCGTCATGTGTCCTTGTTTTTCTTTGTTTGACCTGGCACCGCATGGTTTTCACTTGGTTGGTGTTATGCCTGATTAGGACTGCTGGATGTCCTGGTGGAACCGCCTCATACTGCCTCATCCGCCCACACCAGCAGCTGGTTCATAATGTACTAGCACTTTGCATTCACACGCTGCCAGTTAATAAGTCTTCACTGGACCTTTGCGGGGATTTGTTTGTCAGATTGCAATCGTTTTTCCATTATATTAAATGGGATTCAGACTTTTTTTGCAAACTGTACAAAGAAGAGAATCACCCCTAACTCTGTCCTGCCTTATTAGAGCACATCGACACTAGCCTCGTAAATAAATTGAATTAACCCACTCCAATGTTTCTGCCAGTTGCCAGTGGGATTAGGTCTCTGGAAAGGATTAGCAGAAAACTCAGCAGATTCAATCTGTAAATGCTGCAAACCTTATTAATCATCTGACGGGTGGTCTTTAATTGGCCATGGATGGAAGACTCTATTTCTCTGTTTCTATAATCCCAGGTGGCCATATTCCGAGGAGGAATCGAACCCAGTGCAGATAATGGTGGTGGTGGAGGGGTTAGAAAGGGGGAATAAGAAAAGGCTTGGTAAAGACTAAAAGTGGTAGAAACACGGATGTGGACTGCACAAGAGAGATGAAAAGAAGGAGGAGGAGGAGATTTTAAACACTTTTTAAAAGCTCTTTCAAAGGATTTTTTTCTTTCTCTGTGCCTCTATTACGTTTGCCTCATATCGTGACTTTGGGCACATTTGCTTTCATTGCAGATGCTCCGCTACGACATCAGATGTCTAACTTTTGGTTTCACCAAAACCTTCAACTTTTAGGTTAATTTGTTAAGAAATGGCTGATCAAGATACACATCGGACTTTGGTCGTTAACCCCACACCTCAGTCATTTCAGGAACAAAAGTGTTGTTACTCGTCAGAACCTTGTCATTTCTGCGCGGTGACTCCTCGCTCTCTCGTCCACTGGGAAGGGCAGCAGAGAAATGATTAAATGAACTTTCCCAGGCCTCCTCGCACAGCAAGCGCTCGGCGGCTTTCATAAAGTGCTGCTGCTCCAATCGATGCCCAGGAGATTGCTCCGTGATTGCTGATGATGAAAGGTTGAGAAGTGACCTTGTTAAGCCTCACAGGAGAGGAGGCAAAGTTGCGTTGGACGGACACCGCTGAGAAAAACCGGTAACGATAAAGTCAGACAGAAAGTGTGTTTTTGTGTGACAAGAGATAGTGTTTCGGGGGGGGAGGGGACCAGAGAGGTCTAAGTTTGGAGCGAAGGCTCCTGTGTACGCGACATCTGACCTGAGGCATTTCTCCGAACCAACACCCCTCTCAAGTGTGAATAACTCCGCGCTCAGTGTGCGTGAGCCTTGTTTGTGTGTACACAAACGGTGCGGTCTGTGTGTGTGTGGCTGCGTGTTTGTGTTGTTACGATGGAGCAAATTCTTAATCATTTTTAAACTCGAGCCAGTTGACAGTTTTGACTTCTTGTCTCAGATGGAGCGACGGTAACCGAAGTATTGCTTGATCAAAATTCCAGAACTCCACAGTTTACAGCGGCATGACAAGGTGCACTTCCCTTTGGACCCTCACAACATCCGCCTCGAACATGACCTACGTGTTTATGTTTTTAAAGCAATTTTTGTAACTTAAAAAAAACAAAAAACAGAGCAGGCTTCTTAAACCCACACGGGGGGGGCGTATACGGAGGATAAGAACTAAAGTACAAACAGACACATTTAAAATATTGTTAATATTTTCTCCCAGTAGTATTATAGAGTCCTCTACTGGTCCGGCCACGAGCCCCTCCATTTAGGCCGGGCTCCAGATCCGGGCTTCCCCTGGGCCTCGTAGCTCCAGGCAACACAGCTCTCAGGTTCATAAGGACACACAAACCTCTCCTCCACAATAAGATGATGGTTTCCCCGGAGAGGGCCATATTTTATATTTAATGTTGTATAGGGAAAGAGAGAGATGGACAGGGGTGGTCAATGTATTTGGGCAGTAGCAGTCACACAAAATGTCCTGCTTTTTTTGCTTTTGTGAAGCAAGGATTGAAATATTATAATGATATAATATTGCCGTCAATATTATATAAATATTGCAATGTCACAGAGCAGTAGCAGCCACACGTTTTTTTGTCTTTTTTTTTGCATTGATTAGCATTGATAAACCGAAGCACTCGGAGAAAACCCTCTGCGACAATCTCATTACTAGTAAAACGACCACTATTGCTGCTCCTGCTATTACTATTGTAACTACCATTACTACAGATGTTGTTGCTACAGATAAAACCAATATTACTATTAAACTTTAATGTAGCAACACCAGCCAGGCTCTTGTGAGTATCCCACACCCGGATGGCACCTCACACCCTTTTTTTTTTTGCATCGATTAGCAGGGATAAACCGAGGCACTCGGAGAAAACCCTCTAGGACAGGTTAGACAGGGGTGGTCAATGTATTTGGGCAGCAGTAGTCATACTGTCACGGTTGGTCTTGTCATTGTCGTATGGTGTAGTTTCCTGTTGTCTGGTCTCCCTGGGTTACCGTCACTTCCTGCCCTGTCCTGTCTCCCCTCGTCCGTGTCTGATTGTCCCCACCTGTTTCTAATCACCTGCACCTCCCGTCTGTATTTAAGCCCCTGTGTTTGTTAGTCCTTTGTCGGTCCTTGTTGCATGTTGGTGCAAGTCACCCATGTGTTATCCTGTGTTTCCCGTCTCATGCTTGGAATAAAGCCTGTTCAGATTGGAATCCTGCATTTACGTCTTCTGTCAGCGTACGAGCCGCAGGATTCATGACACATACAAAATGTCTTGATTTTTTTGCTTTTATGAAGCAAGGATAAACCGAAGCACTCGGAGAAAATATAAAATATAAACATAATATTGCACAGAGCAGTAGCAGCCACACATTTTTTTGTCTTTTTTTTGCATTGATTAGCAAGGATAAACCGAAGCACTCGGAGAAAACCTTTTACGACAATCTCATTACTAGTAAAACGACCACTATTGCTGCTCCCGCTATTACTATTGTAACTACCATTACTACAGATGATGTTACTACAGATGAAACCAACATTACTATTAAACTTTAATGTAGCAGCACCAGGGACTTGTGAGCATCCCACACCCGGATGGCACCTCACACCCTTTTTTTTGCATCGATTAGCAGGGATAAACCGAGGCACTCGGAGAAAACCCTCTAGGACAGGTTAGACAGGGTTGGTCAATGTATTTGGGCAGCAGCAGTCATACAAAATGTCTTGGTTTTTTTGCATCGATTAGCAGGGATAAACCGAGTCACTCGGAGAAAACCCTCTAGGACAGGTTAGACAGGGGTGGTCAATGTATTTGGGCAGCAGCAGTCATACAAAATGTCTTGTTTTTTTGCATCGATTAGCAGGGATAAACCGAGTCACTCGGAGAAAACCCTCTAGGACAGGTTAGACGGGGTGGTCAATGTATTTGGGCAGCAGTAGTCCTCGTTCCTCGTCCGCGGTTGCATGTGTCACATTTTCGGTTCGATGGCACGCGATCGACGTAATTTTTGCTCCACGACAACCCTCTTAATCTTGTGAGGCAGGTCTGCTACAGCCGATGAGCGGTTTTGCCACGGCACTGAAGAATCTTTTGAACGCGCTGCGTTTCTTTGGCTTTATCATGTGCTTCACCAAGGTGTCGCTGACGTGCTTATGAATCTGCTCCAAATGTAATTTCATAACCGCCGCCAGTGTACTATTACAGCCAAACATCCTCTGCAAATCCTTGTAGGTTTTCAAGTCAGCTTTCTTGATGTTGTCTCTCCGTGCCTCCACGGCAACATCAATATGTTGGATCTTTTCGAGGACCTCCTGCGTCAGTGAATCAACGGTGACTTTGTGGCGGTTAGCTGCTATTGAATCCCCTGTTATCCGTCTGACTAGCTTCTCCACCACGGTCCTGCAGCCTAATTCGTCCCACCGATTTTGTGTGTCGGTCTCAGCTTGCACCTCTAGGATAGGAGCTGCTTCTGACTGAATAGGGTCCTTGGTGGTTGTGACCCTTTCCGTAACGGCGGGCAACTCTGAATTCGAAATGTTGCCCTCAAGTTCTGGTGTCCGTCTAAAATCAGCTTCTAAAGGAGTTTCTCCTTCCAAACCAGTGTAATCCTGGCTTTCCAGACTGGGTGTCCGTCTAAAATCTGCTTCTGAAGGAATTTCTCCTTCCGAAGCAGTGTAATCCTGGCTTTCCAGACTGGGTGTCCGTCTAAAATCAGCTTCTGATGGAATTTCTCCTTCCAAACCAGTGTAATCCTGGCTTTCCAGACTGGGTGTCCGTCTAAAATCTGCTTCTGAAGGAATTTCTCCTTCCGAAGCAGTGTAATCGTCGCTTTCCAGACTGGGTGTCCGTCTAAAGTCAGCTGATGAAGTTTCTTCTTCCAAAGCAGGGCAATACGTGCTTTCCAGACATTTTTTGGACGTGGCCGGAATGTGACTTTGCAAGTTAGACGCACCCGAAGACTCCCTTAGGTCGTGCAAGATCACACATAAGTTCAACCAATTCTCACGGGGCGCTTTCTTGACAAAATCGCTATTTTTACCGTTGGATGAAGCCGTAAAATTACACTGAATTTCTTTTAACAGTTCAACGTCAGCTTCTGAGGAGTCTTTTACTTCCGTAGCAGGCAAATTGTCACATTCCGAACTGTCCAATGAACAACTGTCATCATCTTCGCTACAGTCATTTGCCCTGACCGGAATGTCAAGTTCTAAGTCAATGTCGGATCTATCCTCTCTAATGTCCTCCAAAATATCGTCATAATTGCCATACTGCTCTTCCTCGATGACAACGTCGGATGCCGCTGGCACGCTACCCTTAAGATTAGAAATTAGGGCTCCCATTTCTTTTCTTTAAATTCACTTGTTCACACAAATTCTACTATCTGTTATGTCCTGAACTGAACAATGTTCCTGTACTCAACAGAAAGCTGTCTTTCTTATCGATGATTGAGCTGTAAATGGCCCAAATGTTAGATCAGTGGTCAGATCAAAGCATTTTATTAGCTCTGCCTATAAATATGAGAGTAGCTTAGCAACTGTTGCTAGGCAAAGCAAACAGAGTTGTTTGGTAACCATGGTAACCAAACACTCTCAGTGCGTTGTTCGGTAACCATGGTAACGTGTTGCAATGTGATATATGAATGAGGTAATCTCTTTTTTTGTAAGAACCATGATGTTTTAACTAATTTTGAAAAATGACTAAGGGGAGTGTCTTTCTATACTTAAGCAATAAGGTATGAGAGGCTGTAGGCAACCCTCGAACCATTTTATTATTGAAGATGAAGCAATGCCTCAAGTACCTTATTGCTTTTATAGTACGGTGACCAGTGACATTATAAATAATAAGTAAATAGCTGCCTTTCAGCACAAAATAGTTGTAGCCACCAAGCGTGCATCTCATTTCAGTAGTCTAGAGAAAAGGGAGTCCCTGTACATGTAAACAGCATTGGATCTCACACCATCTCAGTCATTCACATCGTTCATGATGTCCACCTTAATTGTCCGGTTGCGAAAGCTCGCATTGCCGGAAACCGATCATTTGTGGGACTTCCGTTTTTTTCTTCCGGCGCTAAAAGCTAGAATGAGTGCGCAATGATATGGAACGCTTGGGTCAATGTGAACAGGAACTTTACATTATTGCTCAATAATGCACCCTGTGACTTACTCTCAACCAATGACAACGCTGGGTTTCATCAACCCGTATAATAATTACAGTTACAGTGAAATACATCATTAAAGAGAGGTTTCATATTTCTGATCAAATTCAGGTTATAGCCTGTACTAAACAAAACAACATGGCACTCCTCCCACCAACTATGTCACAAGTTTCCTCTGCGCCTTTCTTTAAAAAAAAAGAGGTGTATTACAAGACACATGTGCAGACCTCTATGAATTATTCAAAAGAAATAACCAGGTATTCCATCACCGTGTTTTGTTTTTCCTCCAAACACTGAGAGGTCGCCTGGTCCGTCACGTAGCAGCAGGTCAGGAACGTACGGCCCTCAAACCATTCGGCGCTTCTGTACAACGAGTCAAGAAGCAGAAGCGGAGGCCCGTTTTTTTCTTCCTGTTTTGCGCTTCCCCTCTCCAGCACATGCGCATTAATACATGCTTAGTCTCTCCACCCTTACATGGATGGGATGCGGCCCCACCCAGCATTCTTTACACATTGGTTCATTGTTTGTTTAAATCCCACACAGTCACAAAAGCCGGGTGGGTGTGCGCGGGAGAGAGGCAGAGTTAGAAGAGAGTGCGATCTGGGTGGGACGTGCTGTTCCAATTTATCATCAGTGTGACCGAACGGTAGCCGGTGGGATTATTGTTCCCAGGTCGGAGTTTAGCAGCTCTGATCTCACCCGGAGAAAACTCATCAGGTTAGGAGGCGGGGAGAAGTGTAGATGTTGCTTCTTACTGCAGTAGAGAGTAATGATCACAAGCAAATACTTTTTTGTTTATAAAATGAGATCTGAAATATTAATATTAACATATAATAATGTTCAATGATTCATTCTGTGTGTAATCTGCAGTATAAACCACTAATCGACCACCAGTTTGTGAAATATGTTTAATATCCTTGTCATGAACGTGGCGGCTTGGGAGCCGACAAAAGACGCAGGCGCAGGATGTCCAACGAGGCAAGACTTTAATCTCAGAACAGCGACAGGGTAACGCACATGACATCTGACAAGAACCAACAAAGGACTCACAAACACAGAGGGCTTAAATACACAAGGAGGTGCAGGTGATTGGACACAGGTGGAAACACTCAGACAATCACAGGGGCTGACAGGACAAGGCAGGAAGTAAAGGTAACCCATGAGCACCAGCACACGTGAAACTACAGAATAAGACAGGAAGTGAACCCAAACCGTGACAATCCTAGTACCGGAGACTTTTTTTGTTGTCATTTTGGAATTGTGGCCTTTGATTAGACAGTAGAGCGAAGTGGATAAAGAACATTCCTGAAACAGTCTGGATGATAGAGACAGAATGTTACGACTCATCGACCTGCACTGATGCTGTGGAATCAGCCGATGGCGTGCAGGAGCTCCTTTCATTGCTTTCATCATTTCTGCCATAAACTAATCCCATTGTCATCAGGTACTTTTCTCACCGTGACGTGCCGAATAAGCTTTGAAGCCTCCTGTGGCTCTCCGTAGCACATCCAGAATTATTTTTGCATAAAGACTTTAAATAGCGTCGGTATGATGAGATAGCGTAATTGTCGGATGTTGGATCCCCCGCTGGAGAACAAAAAGCCGTGGTAACAAGAAGTGTGGTGAATCAGCGTGTCCATGATGGTTGTATTAGCAGCTCGGGGCCAGCAGTCCTTCAGAGGCTGTTGTTGGAGCAGGAGTGTCTGGCTGCTCTGTTGCCGTGGACACCGCCTCTTGCTGCTCCTCAAGGCCGCTGATGTCACAATAACACGATGTGAGATGTCTTTCTCCTCCTCTCCGTTTCTCGCTGTCTGCAAGATCTAAAATTTCTCTGACGCAGCTCTCCGCCACTTCTAGAGTGTCTCTCTCTCTCTGTCTGTCTCTTCTACTTATGAAGCCTGGCGTTTCCTGTTCTGGGACTTGATTCTTCATTTTTAAAATGGCTGCTTTTATTTTTTTTTCCCGGCAGAATGGCAAATGTAGTCAAAGTCACGTGTTCCCACCTTAAACCTGCACAGAGCCCGGTGCAGCTGTGAATCAAGCCGTCGACAGACAGGGTCACATGGGGTGACGGCAACGCGATGCCCCGGTGCCTCTGCAACCCGCTCTGCACTCACGCACGCAACACAAACACCATCTCTCTGCAGCCCGTATGCGTGCCATTGTCGCTCTCTGGATGAGTGCTATAAGAAGCGCCTTTCAGCTCCTCTCACCTCTCGCACGTGCACGACTCGTAGAATTTCATTACACACACACACACACACACACACACGCATACACCTCAGAGTGTTGCCAGTGTCTGAATTCTTCTGAATTTTACACCGAACCAAAAACGAACGCCACGTCCGCAGACTCACTTCTGTATCGAGGAAGTAATAAAGATAATGAGGACACCGAATGTAAGAGACTTGGCTTCTAAGAAGGAGATAAAATGAGAATTCGAGATGGCAACTTGGACTAAATAAAAAGTACCAAAAGATGCCCCCTTGCCATTTAAGTGTCCCTCTCTCCTCACCCCCTCCGTCCCTCGCACCTGTCCACTGCTCCAGTGTCAGTGAAAGTGAGGGAGATGGGCAGGGGGGGGACGAAGGGTTATGGACATGAATCCCAGTGGGGTCAGGCCTGTCAGCGAAGGACAGCAGCGTCCACTCAGCTGTGCCTCAGGGCTGAAAGTAAATACTCGTCTTTCTTACATTGTGGACGTGTTTGGCGTGTGCGTTTCTCTAATGTTTGCGAAACGTGTCCACGCCACCTGTCATCCGAACATGACCCCGTCAGGCACACATTAGTGTGTGTATGCATTGCCTAAGGAAGTGTGTCTCAGACCTTTTTTTCTAGATGACTCCTCCCCAGACTGAATTGGCTACTCACAGCAGGAGGCAAAAAGGGAGCCGAGACTTGGATAATTAGTCAGAGACTTTGAAGTGTGACCTGCGGGTGACTGCTGATACAATATATACCGTTCATATCAGTGGACAGTATTTATAGCGTTGGTTAGAAATGTAGATCAGTTGGATGTCTGGGGATCAGAGCTATGGTGTTTGTCAAACACACAAACCCACACACACATACACACGTCCCTGCCGGGACCGACAGGAATAGCAAGCTATTACCCATTAGTGCTGGACCCGGGCCAGGTCAGATGTGAATCAGATCTGATACCAATTTCTGGTATTTTTCGCTTATTTCATTCCTCCAAAATTAAGCTTTTTTTCCAGCATATTCACATTGTGATTTGTCCATTCTCATTGTACTGTTTCAAACATTCTGGATTAAAAGATGACAAGCTGTCAGGGTACCAAAAGACAACATTTTCTAATTAGCCCTAAAAGTGCAGCTTAGACTGGTGTAAATGTTAAATGTTGGCATAGTATCTTCGCCATTAAACCAAAGTATGTATTTATATCAATGTATCTAATAGTTGAGATTTCAACTGAATGTGCGGCCCAAGAGGGAAAGTCAGGTGATCGCCACAATCATCTGAAATCCAACAGAGGCAGCCATAGTGAGATGCCACCAGCATGGCATCCTCAGCCAGTGACTTTGGTATCCACCATACCGCAACATAGACTTGTTCGATTGCACGGTTGTCCTATTTTAAAAGTCCTGCAGTTTCAGCGTGATTCTCACGGCTCCTCTTTGTCACCTCCTCGTGCTGCCTTCAGGGCCGTTGTTCCAGGGAGAACTGCAAGTACCTGCACCCTCCTGCGCACCTAAAGACCCAGCTGGAGATCAATGGTAGGAACAACTTGATCCAGCAGAAGAACATGGTTATGCTCGCCCAACAGATGCATCTCGCCAACGCCATGATGCCCGGCACGCAGCTACCACCTATGGTGAGAGGACACACACACGTATGAACACACTACAGCTACTGCACACAGTGAGAGCAGATGCACGCAACTGCCGACACACACGCAGCTCCTTCGCCGTCTCCGTTTGGCTCCCATACAATGAGCTCGCAGTCTGTGGTTCCTGTGCACACGTCATTATTTCATTCTCCTGCTTTTATTTCGGCTTCTCTTCCAGCCCATGTTCTCGATGGCGCCGGGCATGGCCACCAATGCCGGCGCAGCGGCGGCGGCCGCAGCCGCTGCCTTTAATCCCTACCTGAGTCCCATGTCGCCAGGCCTGATGCCCCAGGAGATCATGCCCAGCACCCCTGTGCTCATGACCTCCAACCCCAACGTCGGCCAAGTCCCCAACGCTGCCGCTGCTGCAGCCCAGAAACTGCTGAGAACAGATAGACTTGAGGTAACAGAAGGATGCATATAACGGTTATAATGAAATTCATCGGTTTTGAAAAAAGTGTGTGTGAGTGGGAGGGAGTAGGCGGGATTATAACAAGTCTGTAAACATGCCAGGCGTTGTAAACAAGTGGTTTAACAAGCAGAAGAATAGCAGCAGCATTTACCGCATTTAAACTGTTTCACAAACTGAGTTCTAATTTGCCAGCCTGCACCGTTATTTAAAAGAGAAGCTCATTAAAAGAAGTGCAATATTTCATCAGATTGTCATGCTGAGTTCAGCACAGTTTTATTTCAGACTTGTTTCCTTTTCACATGAACTCCCTTTCACATAAACTCTCTTATGTAGTTCATATACAGTTTGTGCGAAACATTGTTGCGAGGAATATTTGTTTGCGTGGTTCGAGCGGTAACATTTTCCACGACAGCAGTAGCAAAGGAACACGTTCTTTCTAGCCAAGTAAAAGTCCCTGTTCGTTGTGGCAGCATTGCATTCTGGTCGATGTTGGCTTGTGTCTTCACCCTCTACCGTAGCTGGTGGTGTGATCGTTAAAACTTTCTTACTCCAATGGCAATCCCCCAATTCTCCCAAAAACAAAAAATTGAAGTGCAGTGTTTAGTAGAGAGTGTGTTATGGAGTTTGAACGCACACCGCTGACGAGCGGGGGAGATGACACATGAGCGATACTCATGACTTCTTGGCACATCTCATTTTGAAGAAAGTGCTGCCCCCTGGTGTCTCACATCCAAAATAAGCTTCAGCACCCTCCTCTGTGATATTTATTGACGACCCGGCTCAGCTACAAAGAAGTTTGTTACTACACACTTGCCATGATGACAAAGTGATATAGATTCTATATAAAGACTCCAGAACGCACCAAACGGGAACTGTTCTTGTGTCTCATCTGTCTCTCAACCAGGTGTGTCGGGAGTATCAGAGGGGCAACTGCTCTCGAGGGGAGACCGACTGTCGCTTCGCTCACCCCTCAGACAGCACCATGATCGACACCAACGACAACACCGTCACCGTGTGCATGGACTACATCAAGGGCCGATGCTCCCGGGAAAAGTGCAAGTACTTCCACCCGCCGGCCCACCTGCAGGCCAAAATTAAGGCGGCCCAGCACCAGGTGAACCAGGCCACAGCCGCCGCGGCCATGGTGAGCACCCTGTAAAACGCCACACTCATTTACACCCACGCCAGGCTTAGAGCAGCAACAGTGGGGAAATTCCTGCATTTTGTGTCAGTGCTGTCTACTATGAGATCACCCAGTGGGGGAAATAGTGTGTTGTGTGTCTCATGCTTTTCAAAAGTGTCTCAACTTCCTGGTTGGTATAACGTAGCTTTTATCAGTTCTGCTTTTGCCAGGTCAAACTCTAAAGGTCTGCTCAGAACAGGATGAAATGAAGAAGGAATCAAACAATGTTGCATTCCTCTGAATGAATTGCATTTAGCTTTTTTTCCAATCCTGATCTGAAAAATGGACTTCCTGTCTGTCCCTTGTTCCTTCTTCAACTCATCCCAGACCACAAGCGGAGAGTCCGTCTCTCTCTCTCTCTCTCTCTCTCTCTCTCTCTCTCTCGCTCTCTTTCTCTCTCACACTTATGGTCCAGTCTTATTTATGACACCATTGTTTCTGTACTTCCTATCTATTACTTCTCTTCCTCTTGACCTTATTAAAAGGGATGCCTCATTGTGTTGTGTCACAGTAGCAGCACCTGTGAACAATAGTGCAGCCAAACTTGACCCGCTGACCCCGGCCCCACACCCCACCCCCCGTTTTCTCCACGCTCTCATTTACATATTGGTGCTGAGAGCTTTGGGCAAATCGTTCTATTTGATAGCTGGAACCCACTTAGATAAATGTTTCAATAATATTCTCACCGCTATATTCATCTCTGTGAGACAATTACTAATGTAGATTGGTAGTTATCATTGATTATTGATGATCATTTAACTGTTGAGCAGTAGAGCTAGTGTCCACACTGTGCATGCCTTAGTCCTGTTATCCCCTTGTATATTGCATTCCAATGATTTGTTTTTTTATTTGTTTTTGTTTTTTCTCACCTATACCCAAACTGCACTGCTGCCCCCATGATGCACCTCTGCTTGCTGGTTTATGTTAATGCGCTTGAACCCCATTGGCCCATTGCCATCATGTGCTCGCTGCCTGCTAATTAAGACTCAGTCGGCTGTCAAATCACTGAAGCGACCCCTCGACGCAACCTTTGACCTGGTACTATGACCTTTCACCTTTTAGCTTGGCATGTGGCTTTGTGGTAGAGCAGTGTTTAACCAAAGATACCTTGCTATTTTTGTTGTTGTTGTCTGTTTTTTCCTCCTGTTGATCTGTCATTATTGCCTGTGGTCAAATGATTGTGGCTTTCTGGGTTTGGGTTTCATCCAATGCCAAACATCTATCTTCATGTCAAAAATTCCCCCTCTAACACAAATTCTAATGTGGAGTTTGCGAATCAGGAGCCACAATCAATTAATCACATGTAGCCTATCTAACAAAAGTCAGCGAGGGCTAGGGGAGGTAGAGCTTCTATAACGGTGGCATGGCTTCAGTCTTACGTCCAAGTCAGTGGTCAGTGTTGTGGAGCAGCTCAATCCAATGTGTGCATGTTTGTGTTACTAGTGCATGTAAGAAGGCTAAGGGTGGGGCTCGGAGGAGCAGTCTCTAAAACCGTACAGGAGTGACCCCACCATAACAGATGATTACAGTTCAAATGATAGTTCACTCCGTACCCTCAAGGATGGCCTCAATGCAAACAACCAAATCCTCACAAAGAGCGTTTCATGGTGTAAATCACACACACCAGGAGAGTCGTTTTTTAACGTTTGACTCATGCCCCTTGGCCTGAGACCATTTTTTGCCATTTGCCTGGGAGTGAACCATCACTTAACGTGGCTTACACAGTTTATCATGGAGCTAGCAGTGCAGCCTCCCTCTCTCTGTGCTTCCTACCTGTTCCCCCCTCCTGTTAGCAGCCTCATTGTTTGAAAAGTTAATGCTTGCTCACATTGCATTTAGTCAGCCGTAGGAGTACACAGGAAATAATACTCAAGTAAGCTTCCAAATGAAATACAATGAATATATGAATGCTTGTTAGCCAGTAGCTCCAGTAAGCACCATGCTCCTGCTTGTCTAGTACTTGTGTCAGACTGCTGCTTGCTTGCTACTGATGATATGAGACAATTGTTGTTGTACACACAAGGATTCTGTGGTGCCGTTTATACGATGTCCTCTAACGAATGTACCTTTTTTGTTTTCTTTCCCGTGTTTTGCCTCTTCCCAACACACCTCTCTCTCTTCCTCTCTCTCCCTCTCTCTCTCTCTCTCTCTCTCTCTCTCTCTCTCTCTGTTCTTTGTTATTTTCCTGTTATTCCCTGGCCTCCTCCCGTCTGGCTGGGCAGGGCATCACCCCTAGTGTCATGGCTCCCATGCCCAAGCGGGCGGCCCTGGAGAAGGCCAACGGGGCCTCTGCCATGTTTAACACCAGCATGCTCCAGTACCAACAGGCTCTGGCCAGCATGCAGTTTCAGCAGCAGGCTGCTTTCCTCCCATCAGGTATGGCTTCCAAAGCAACCACCAATAGTGCTCTGACCCGGCCGCCCCCCCCCACCCGGAGGAGGCCTGCATCAGTCTAACCCGGCTCCCCGCTCGTCTGGGGGCTAGCAAATTGCTAGCTTCCAGGATGGAGCGGTTTTGTGTGTGGAATGTTTGTTATCTTGTTTTGTCTTCAGATAGAGAGAACTTGCAAAGATATTCCTACACGTAACGTAAAAGCTCCACTGCAAGCCTGTGAGAGTCAAACTTTCAAGTCGAAGAGCGTAGAATGCGTTGAAAAGTCACACGGCAAATAGCCATGGAGAGTTGGTTAGAATGTTTCTCTGCCTGCGTCCTGTTTTTAATTAAGCACCACGTAGCTTGGTGCTCCTCCAGCAGAAGCACACGCAGGCGGAGACAAAAGGTTTCCACGGTGTGATTAGGTATTCTGAGGGAAACCGCCGCTGGGGTCTTGGCTTGGGCTCGGATCGAAGGGGGCTGGACGGGTTGGTTAACGGCGACAAACAGGCTTCTGTACACTTCGCCTCACTTCTGTCTCGAGCGCGTATGTGATGTTTAATACTTGATAGTTACAATCATAACCGCACTATCACCCTTGTATGTATTACACATTCATATGCAGTGCACTTCAGACAAAAGTTAGGGTTCACACTTGAGCATTTGATGAGCACTTCGCCGTTTCCAATCACTGTGAACAAAGAGATATTAACCTTTCCCCTCCTCCCCCTCCCCCTCCCCCCACTTTATCTCTCCCCTCACTCTAACGAACCATGTGATGGGCTGTTTTGATTTCTCTTCCCTATCCAATCCACTTCCTGTTGCACTGCATGATGGGCAGGCTCAATATTGTGCATGACACCTTCAGCCGGCATTGGTAGGTTCCAGCTTTCCTTCTTCAGTTGTCTGTAACCTCGTGTCTGTGACTCGCACGCCATCAAAATTGAGCCATCCTGTTAAATTTACTGTGTTGTTTTAATAACGACTTTTTGGAATTTTGAAGATGCATTTTGCCGACGTGAGGGTCACTGTTGTTGCGTGATCTGAATCATAAGCAGGAGTCCTCCACATGTGGAAAGGAAAATTCTGTTATGTGTGACAGCTGTTTATAATCAATTTAACTGAACTTTATTTTGTTATAATTCTCTGTGCAGCTATACTTTACCTTGCTTGACCATTGTCGTCCTCACGCTGGCTCTAAACATCAACAGCTTTTTGGCTGGTATAACCGGACACCTATTAAAAACCTCAGAAATACATTTTAAACTGAAGGAACTTAGTCATAACCTTCTCCCTTGTCACCTCTGCCTTAAAGACTTTTTTAAAGTTTGCCCTCATCTGGTGTTTACCACCAGTAAACAAGTGGTCCCTGTACTTCTAATAACACGCGCAAATGTGGTCCTAAGTGCGCGCTGCCACACTGCGTCACATCGAGTTCTCAAATGACAAGACGCTGTTGGCAGAGGGGAGAAAGGGAAGCAGTTAAATCCAATCCCTCTCTGACTCCCCCGCTCTTCCTTCTCCCTTCCCTCCATTTGCCTGGTATGTGTGTGGCTACACTGCTCCTCTGTGTATTTTTGCTTACATGATTTTCCCTCCAAAAAAAGTTCCCATGATGCACGGTGGTAATCCAGCCTCTGTGTCTGCAGCCACCTCATCTGCCACAAGCCCCTTCGCAACTGCCTCCACCAATCAGGTTTGCACCTCTACTGCCTCCCTCTCTCTGCATCTGTCTCTCTCGCTCTATCTTTCTCTCTCTCCAACTCTCTCTCTCTCTCTCTCTCTCTGTCTCTCACACACACACACACTCATCTGTGTCTGCCGATGCACATGGACGATCTGGGGATGCTTGTGTCTTACAGCCAGGGGTGGGTCGGGTAAAAGGCGGTACTCCCTCTTGTTGGCCTACACAAGAGTCCAACATGTGTACACATCCAATACTATGACAAGTTTGAACTAACCACAATACTTCTACATCTCTCAGAACCGTCTGTCTTTTTGGAAAAACACACTGTATTGTATTTTATGTTTGTCCCCGTTGTAACCTCGATTCTTGTCCTTTCCCATTTTGAGGACTCTTCCTTATCAAAGTTGACTACCAACGAATACATGCAATTGGTATGTATGAGGTAGTTTTATTAAATTGTTTGCACAACCTGTGCAAAAGTCGCTCTCTGTGTCCTTTGGTGCTTGTTTTTTGTTGCTTTTTTCGCTGCTTCCAGCTTGGAATTTGAAGCTTTACCATGTTCCCCGTGTTCATTTAGAAACTGGATATATTCTTTGTTGAAGTAAGCGTTTTGTTACAATCACTTAAACAGAGTGCACCTGTTTCTAGAATAACGCCCAAATACACAGAACTGAAATGAACACAGTCCAAAAAGTCCTAGAGCTCGTCTGCAAGAGGATGTCTTTCTTTCTGCTTTCAGTTCTCTTGAAGGCATTTTGAGAGCAGTTCGTCACATTGCACAGTTTCACAACACCGCAGAAAACTACTTGTGAAAACACAGGACGAATGAATCATTGCGTTGCCAGTCATTTACCTGGGGTGTGCAGGTCAACAACACGGAGGACTTAGACTTGCATGGGGAGGCTACCTCACTGACTGAAGTCCCTCTGCTCCCCTCCCTCCCCCCCGCCTTCAACCCTGCCCTTCCCCTCCCTGCTGTCCGCCAGTGTCAGATGATTCTTATCGTATGTGCGTCACAAATGAAACATCTCTGTCCATTTTCAGTAATGCTGTGGTGTTGCTGTAAGAGGATGTGGTTAGAATGTGTTGAGCCGTGTTTGTGTTGTCAGCCCACGTTGGCGTTTTGGCTTTGGGGATGCTCCATTTCATCTGTCTGTCTGTTTTCTACCCACAGATTCCAATAATATCTGCAGATCATCTGAGTAGTCACAAGTACCTGACTCAAATGTAGTTCCTCTCCGAAACAGTGAGTTCCTGTCACAATGTTGTTTTTAATGTGAGCTCTAGTTGAACATTTACCTGGTTGCGTGCTTACGTAGACGACAACCATCTGTCCGTTCCAGTGAACCTATTTCATTCAAACAAAATGTGTCGTGTCTTCCAGATCAAATGAATGTGTGCTGGCACCGTCCAAGCCAAAAGAGTTCAGCCTTTATGTACATAACCTTCAGAATGTCAAGCCACGGGGCGAGGAGGGTCTGCCGTCTCTTAGCCGGTCCACGGTGATGGTCCTCATCACATGGGTAAACATCTCCGGTGCAACACGTGACCTGTGCCATCTTCCCACATATCAATGTCAAGAAGAATCTGTTGCCGAAAAATTCGAAAAAGTCCAGCTGAAAGAAGAGGATATCTTGGTGCCGGGGGGCAGTGTGTCTCTCCCCTGTGGGGGATTGGTTCACATTACACCTCTGTGTCTGACTAAATCATAGCACTCAATGGGTTTTAATCTTTGTCACCACCGCATGCACGGAAGGTCAAGAGCGCGGTCGCAGAATAGCGACATCCAGTGCTGGTACGTTAGCAGGCCAAGATTTTCTTTCCTTGCTGTTTTTTTTTTTATTTGTTCTGCTTTGTTATTATGTTTTAATTGATAGCCATATTTCATAGTTTACAAGTCTACTGCGAACATGCAGCTTGAATTTGATCTGAAATCGGAAAGGCACAATGATTTTAACAGGAATTTTATTCGCCAAAAGAATTAGACATGTACAGTGTTGTGTTTTTTTACGGCTAATAGTGAAACTAGATGCTGAAATGAGGGACTTGGACGTATGAATGTTGTGGGAAAACCAACATACCTGTGTACCTTGACAGCACAGCCAGGCAAGCTTTTCTCACCTCGTCATGTGCCATCAAGGCCATACAGCTAAAACCAGAGTGTTATCTCAGCAGTGTTATTTGTTTACTGACGGTAAAGGTTCTGTATGGCTCTTTTTGTATTGTTTTGTTTTCAATATCCCAACAGTGGGGGAGGTTTTTTTTCTTTTTTTTTACTTTTCATTTACCTAAATAATCAGTTTTAGAAGTGGGGTCTCGCCAAATATTTGGTTTTAATTGTTTGATGTTTTTTCCTTTTTGAAATTGAAATTGGAAGGTTTTTCTAACGTTTGTCATGCTAGTGTTGTGTTTGTCGGGGTTAAGTTGTTGCTCGAGTCCTTTGACTAGAAAGCGTGGTGAAGCCGAGGGTGTAGCTTCAGTCGACACCGTGTTACCTTGTTTTCCCTCGTTTGAAGAGGAGCTACTCCGAAACTGTGCCTCCAAGAAGCACTGTCGAGCCATCGAAGGGGATTTAAAACAACAGGCCTAAAGGTCTATTAGGTCATTTAAACCGCATGTGCACTTGAATGAATACTTGTCTGGTCTCCCAGTTTTAATTTCACAACTCATCCCATGTGAACTTTCGCTTTCGAGGAAAAGCAACATTCTCTGTGTTTGTATTTCCAAGGAAAGCGCAAAGGTCCTCATTCACTCGTAGATCTGACTACACAAACCAAAGCACAGTTTTTTCTCTCAATCATGCTCACAAATGGTTACGGAAGCATCACTTAAGAGGACTTAGTTGAGGAAAAATGTTTGTCATCTTTCATTTATCATCAATTTTAGGATCGCATCTCTCTTCTGTTTTCACAGAGGTGTGAAGTGTGTCTTTACCGATTGTAATGTACCTAACGAAGCCTTAGATTACAATTAATGGGTCCCGGCCCAATCAAATGTACTTTCAATCACCGTGCAGGATGTTTTATATTTCTGTCACGTGCCGCTTATGATCTCTTTTTTTTTTGGTTCTCTATCTTTATGTAAAAGTAACAATTGCTCTCTTAAATTTCATTGAACTCCTGTGTTATGTACTACTTAAGGATTTTTAATCTATTTGAGGTATGTAGTTGTAGTTTTTTGTTTTTTTTGCCTTACTATATATTACTTGACGACATTGATATCGCCGTAGTAGATTTTGAGGTAGTATGACATTCATAACTTTTCAAACCATATAATGGATAATGTGTTGAGTCAGTTTTAAATATTCACTTCCTTCATAGAGCTGGATGTTCTTTTATTTCAGATGGTGTTACATTGTCAGTTAATTTTGTGGATGAAAGACTTTTTTGATACAAGGAATGAGATCAGTTGATTTGCTGCCACTGCAGCATCTCTGAGCAGAGAAAAAAACAACTAATGTTTTAACCAACTTAAATTGTCCTTGTGACATGTCAAGATCATGTTTGAAAATATATTGTATTGAAATATAGATTGTCCATGTTTTAGAGTAAAAATTATTTTCTACTGTATCCATTTAAAAAAAAAAAAAAAAGATATGTACTTTTGTTTGAATATTTCTTAAGTTTGCCCTGAATGTCAGGCCAAAACGAGCAGTGAGGTTGACGGGTTTTTGGATGTTTGTTGGATTGTGAGATTAGGAGTGAGAAAGCAAAGACTTTTCCTGACTGGAGAGGTCAGAAATGCTGCAGGTAATGCGTTCTAACCTAAGGGACGAAGGTTGACTTTTTGCACTTCTGTATATAGTCAAATGAACAGAGAAAAAAATGTGTATCATATTGAGATATTATTTTGAATAAAAAAAGATCTATAATTATAAGGAATTTTGTTAGATTAATTTAAATTCTTGAATTAGAAGACCAGCTAAAATAAATGCTTGCAGAGAAGGGCACTAGTTTATTGGCCAATGCATTCAGAGAAAGCTATGCGCTTTTTGTCTTATTTTATCAGTAGTATTGCCAGGGAATGTCGAAGGGGAATAGATACCCCCGTGTCATGCTTACTCCGCCCCTCATGTGGGATGACATATCCAATAATATCCATATATCATTTGTTAGACTTGGTCATGCAGTATTGATGCTCCCATGGTACAGTTGATTCATTAAACTTTCATAATGTGTACTTTATTATAATTTGATTAGACTGCATGTAAAAGTTAAAACATGTAAACAAAATACAATGCGTAGTTATGTAAAAAATGATAACACATTCAGATTACAGAAATGTCTTGTTTTTTTCTTGTGTGCAAATTACACTTATGGTAGATAACATCCACTGCGGGGGGAAATAATACTTCAAAAACAAGTCATCTTATTCTTGTGTGATAACAATATTTTCCATGCAAATGTGTTATTTAAAGAATGATCAAATGTTCGCACTCATCCACCCCAGATACTTTCTCACAGCCATATGATGACAGTCGACATTGACTCACGGGAAGTACTCCCTGCTATCTTAGCTGTGCACTCAGCAGGTGAAGGCTCACCACACCAAATGCATATTTGGCCAATTAGTCGTCGAGATGAATGTAACAGCCCACTGGTTATCATGTTTCTGACCTGAGGCTACTGTGTTTAGTTGCTATAGAACCAAAGCACCATTTTCTCCAAGCCAGACGTTTGGTCTGCTGGCTGGAGCCATGGTTTCTCTTCCCTGCTGGGGGCACGCGCATGCTTTGACTGCTTTTCACTTGTAAGTGCAACCATCAATTATGTATTTGCTTAACAGTTGCCACACAATAATGTACTATTCTGTCTTCAGATTGGTTTATGCACATTTTATTGTTGCCATAATTGACTCTGAATCTCAAATCTGAATAAAACAATATTTGATTTGCTCATGCAAATGCAGTGTGCTTGCTGTCTCTCTGTGCACTGGATGAGTGAGTCAAGTCAGTACACAGGGACATGTTCAGTTATTTAGATCCAACGTATTGTTCAATAACCTGGAAACATGTATATGTTGAAACATGTATCTAGGATATATATTTAGTCATTGTTTCTGAACTTCAACCTTGAGGGTTCAATGTCTCCGTGACTGGAGCAGCTCCACAGGGACTGACATTATAATGAATTAAATTGATCCTACGGCATGCTGATTTTCATGAGAATGTGTAGTGTATCTGGGTCACGAGTGGATCCTCATCAGGGGTCTTAATTCTCCCCCTTCAGTCTTCTGGAGGGAGTGTGGCCTGTTCAGTTAGTATCGGTATCTTATGCATACAGGGACTTCAGCCTGTGATACGGATGTAAACAAAGGGGGTGGCACTTCCAAAATTCAAAACACAGAAAGCCACTTCCACTCCCAACCCTCTCGACAGGTTAATTGACAAGCGATTACGCAAAGAAATAGATATTTCTATAATTTTATCTTCAGAAAAATATATATTTTCAATCTGAAACTCGTAGATAATTATTCTCGAATAGGCCAGGCCCCTGGTGTGAGAAAGTTAGCAAGACATGTTGTCGCCACGCGTCATCTGTCAGATCGCATTACCACACCAGATCAAGAACAATAAACAACAGAAACGTCACGGTTTCTATAGAATTTAGTAATCATATTAGATTTCAAGCTGCACTTGTCAATGTCAATGCATGAAAATCTGTGTGACAATGTTTCACTTCACTCACACGGCATCGTATCTAATCATTGCCAAATACTGCTATACAAACTCATCAAAAGACAAGTGAAAACAGCGTGTAAATCTAACACCTTCGATTGTAGAATGTGATCAGCACAAATACCGAGCCGGACACAATGCCCACCTCGCCCCGACCTGCCGACAACGCCACCACTGCAGAATTACATGAATAAACATCAAGGTTGTCAATTTCAACACATTATCATTATATGAGATATATTGTAACATGACGATGGAAAACAACTGTCCATATCAGTAGTGCAATGCGAATGCCAAGTATTTGAGGAACTTGAGTATTTCACCTTCAGTTTACTTCACACTTCAGGGATGAATAATATACTTTTTTGGTCCTTGACATATATTTCATATATTTGTACTTTACTGGATGAGATTTGACATCAAAATAGATGATGACTTTGTAGAACGTGATGCTTGATTTGGTATACAATAATATATCAGTAATATTAATAAAATGATATAGTGTGTAATAGCACACTACCTACGGCATTATGAGTACTACTTTTACTTACAGACACTTTTACTAAATTGCAGGCGGTGCTGTTACTCAAGAACACATCGTGTCACTTTTAGGTACTTAAGGGCCTGATTTGAGTATTTCCATTATTCTACTTCTTTATACCTCCACTCCACTACATTCTGAAAGCCAATGTTGTACTTTCAGTTACTCGTATTACTCTGGGTTCAACTACACGTCACGTCAATAAGAGAACAGTCTCCGTTTTCAGCTGCAATGTCAATGTAGAGTGTTTAAAAATAAATACATATGCGTTAATACGAACAATATGTGGAGCGCATTTCTTTATTTATCATCATCACAGCCACAAGTGCAGCTCAGCTCTTGTTGAGAGCGGTGACCGTCGGTCACGTGACGTCTTTTTTTATTCGGGGCGACGTCTCCTTTAAGAAAACGGAAGTGAGCGTCGGTTTTTGACGCGCAGGAGGATGTGGGCAGGAAACGCCGCGCGAGAAGAGAGAGGGAGGGAGAGACGAAGAGCGAGCGAGAGAGAGAGAGAAAGAGAGGGAGGCGATCACGCTTCCCCGCGCCGTTGCACAATACGATCAACATGTACTCTGATTTTCCACGCTGATGTGCAGGCGCGGCCATTCTCCTCCTCGGATCTGCGCGGAGCGGAGCGTCGCACGGCGCGCGAGGGAGGACTCGGCGGCGCGAGGCTCGACTCCAATCCGAGCCAGAGGGCGGCCGTGCCCGGCCCGCTGCGACGGGAAACACCGGGGCTGGTCCGCGAGACAGGACAGGCTTCGTAGCTAAAAAAAAAAAAAAGGAGGTGTCTGGCTCGCTTGCAAACCCCCCCATCAGCCTCCCCCTCCCACCCCACCAGCCATGAGGGAGTACAAAGTGGTTGTTTTGGGGTCGGGTGGAGTCGGGAAATCCGCGCTCACGGTCCAGTTCGTGACGGGCTCCTTCATCGAGAAGTACGATCCCACGATAGAGGACTTCTACCGGAAGGAGATCGAAGTGGACTCGTCGCCGTCCGTGCTGGAGATCCTGGACACGGCGGGCACCGAGCAGTTCGCCTCCATGCGAGACCTGTACATCAAGAACGGCCAGGGGTTCATCCTGGTCTACAGCCTGGTGAACCAGCAGAGCTTCCAGGACATCAAGCCGATGCGAGACCAGATCATCCGGGTGAAGAGGTACGAGCGGGTGCCCATGATCCTGGTGGGAAACAAGGTGGACCTGGAGGGGGAGCGAGAGGTGTCCTCCGGGGAAGGCAAGGCGCTGGCGCAGGACTGGAGCTGCCCGTTCATCGAGACGTCGGCCAAAAATAAAGGCTCGGTCGACGAGCTGTTCGCGGAAATAGTCCGACAGATGAACTATTCCACTGTTCCCAGTGGGGGCAACCAGTGCTGCTCCTGTGTCGTGCTCTAGAAGAAGGAGGAAAAAGTGTGGGGAGGGGGGCAGAAAGAAACACACGGACACAAGTGCATCCGTGCTGAATGTGAGCTTCTAACGAATCTATTCTCTCTCCTCACACGTGATGTTTTATTGATTGCACACAAATCGACAAAGACGACCATCGATTATGTATTATAGTCTGGTGTTTACATGACAAGTACTTGAATGTTTTGGGATTATTGTGTTTTGTTTTTTTATAGCTTTGTATGACACTTCTCTGGAAATGTGCCTCAATGGGAATGTCTTATTGTGAAACCTAAGAGACACTTGTTAGATTTTTTTTTGTGTGTCTGTGTGTGCAGTGGTTTTATTTGTTGATTTGTTCTGTTAGGTCTTCTTGACTCAGGCCCATCTGTCTGGGGGAGTGGTGGGGTTACTTCAAGGGCCACTTTTTGTCTACTTCTTTTTTTTTCTGCCTGAGAGCAACAGGCCCAAACATCGCTTAAAATTGCTCTTAAAGGCATCAATCACCACTGGAGCCTTGCACAGGTTACTCCAATAAGATCTCCACAATTTATTTACCCCCAAATGTTCAGGTGGGATCCAATAAGCGCAGATCGCCACCCACTAAGTATTTTAACCTGTTGATTGTGGTGGAGTGGTGTTAGGACTTTGTATTCTAGTTTTTATTCCCCGTTACCGGCCTGCTGGAAGTGGATTCCTTATGGAACTTGCACTTCGCTGACGGTGTCGCTCCTCAGTGTGCACAAACGAGGACCTGCGTGCGTTGCTGTCGCTGCATGGGGAACAACCCTGAACCCGTGTCAAGTGCCTTCCCAAGAAAACGCCTGTGACTGTGCCAACGGATGAGCCCCTTCTTCTTCTTCTTCTTCTTCTGCAGTGCGTCTTGATGGCAATCAGAACTTTTTTTTTTAGCAGTTGTCAGTGAACAATCTACGTTTTTAAAATTTGGTGTCAAAGTGGAGCGAACGTGTTTCCACGCGACTGTCAGGAAGCTGCGCTGGTGTCTGACCTGCCGTTTCAGGGTCGGGTTCAGGCCGTTTGTCGAGGTACCGGTCCAACAAGAACAACAGAGTGGCTTTAACCTACTAGCGTTACGTTTCAGTGAAAGGCAAGCCATGTTTGTCCGTAGTATCTAGTTTGTTTTTTTTGTTCTCCTTAAAAGTGTTACTTACGGTAATTTTTCAATCTCCTTTTTGGAAAAAATCTTCTGCAATCTACCTGTCAGTGTGAAAGACTTGTAATACAAAAGGCATTTTACGTAACGCTGTGTACTGTGCTTGTCTCTGCTTGTCACATAAAGAGTCCTCATTTTGGGGTGCTTTGAATCTGATTGTCCCATTTAAGAATTGATAAGTAACCGCCAATTAACGCATTTGATGACTAAATAGTAACAGTAATACATGAAGATAAAATCATTTTCCATTTTCAGCTTCACCACTGTGAAGATTTGTGGCTCTTTGTTTCTCCCCTTCAGCATATGTTCAACATTTGAACATTATGAAACTACGATTAATTTAAAAAAACAAAGATAATTAATAAACATGACTAGAATTGGCTGCAGCTCTCGCACCTTCAGGGAAGAAGCCGAGCCTTTTCTTGGTATTCTTATGACATGCGGGGAAAGGCGCGCCACTTTAAGCCATGTTTGACACTTCTTCACAAAAAGAGTTGCAGATTCTGAATGTTTACAGAATAGCCTTCAACACCGCGGCCGTGTTATTGAGTAAGTGATCGTGGGCCCACTTGAATTGGAGAAAAACGTCTCTTTCCAGTTGTTTGGGTAGTGGGTACGGTTTCCAGTAAGTGTGTTTTGCCAGGCCGTGGAGCCGAGGACACAGGGGCCTTTTTGTTCAGCCGCACATACTGTACACTTGTATTTTGTGAACCGGTTCCTCAGTGCCCCTCTAACCACACAGGCAGATTCAATCCAAATACCAAATTCTAATGTAGTAGTGACACGCTCACTAGGAAGGTCTGTATGGGGAGAAGGACTTGCTTCAATGAGTCCAGCGATGCCTCCTGCAGTAACTGAACCTGTGGTTATCTAAGCTACCGTCACATCTTTCAGTAAAGAGCCGGCAAATATCTGAGGACGACATTTTCCGTGGATCATTTTTATTGTTCGAGATAAGAAAAGAGGAACAGACGGCACAAAAGAAGCTTTTAAAATAAGTGTGCAACCTAATTTGGTTGCTAACTGCACATTTTTTATCCTAGCAAGTCGTCAAACGTGTTAACAGGGCTTCACAGAGGTAAAATCATTGAAATTTACTGAACTACAACCGAGTGGTTAGAATAAACTGCAATTTCACCAGCTACAAGTTAAATGCTACTTATTCACTGATTATCAATTTGATATTAATACTGATTCCATTAACAGCACTGGTTTATAAACAGTTTCATAGTTTTACTGAATATTTTGCTGCTTATCTTAAGGTTGCTGTAAAAAAAGGGATATCGTCACATTACTCTTATGACTGCATGGAAGGATACACATCATTTACAAGTTTTCAAGCTCCTATTACACCTTTGGAGGTGGACGATAAAATGTGACACCATCTCATGCTTACTGCCATTTTACACAAACCCTCTTTCAAAGATCTGCCTGGCCGGCCTCCTGCAACATGTGAACTACATCAATCTCTCTTTCAGCATGTTCTCTGCAACATTTTACTCGCTTTGTCTATAGCCTCTACATCTACAATCTGTGCTACGTCAGCAGTTCATTGCATACAAATCTGTCGGTCACAGCTGTGCTGATGCGTTCGGCTTTCAGTGCGTGGAGGAAAGGAAGGGTGGATGATAGAATGCTTCCTGTATTGTGGAAGCCTCACCTCGGATGCATGAGGTGTTGAAACGAACATACAGTTTGTTTTAACCTTGTAGAAATAATTGTTGCAGCCTGTCCACACTTGGCTTCCCGGAGACAGAAGACATGGCTTTGATTGAAAATGAAGGAGAGGGACACAACGGGGAAAGAATCGATATCCTTTGTGTGGTTGCGGTGCAGGGCATGCGATGGCTGCATGTGATGCGAGTTGAGCAAAAAGCCAGCAGGATCATATGAAACATTTGCAGTTGATGCCACGGCTGGTTCACTTTGACCTTTTAGGACTCTCAGCCGGAGAAAGAAATGGCCACACAGTAACAAAAACACCGGCACATTCCAACTACCGCAGACGTCTCGTCTTAAAACCCCTTCTCACTTTAGAATATCGAAAAGCTTCCATGCCTTTTATTTTTGTCAAACCAAAGAACCGTATGACCTCGAACCAGCTGACAGCATTGACACGTCTGACCTTAGCCGCAGGGATGGGTTCACCATGTGAGAAAAAGTGGAAGTAGGAAAAAAAAAAAAGTATTCTTTCGTAAAGCTTGACTTGGATTTTGCAATGGAAGCAACCCAACTGCCGAGGAGAGGCCACACCAAGTTTTACAGGGACCAAAAGCTTGCTTTTGTGTGCAGTTGAAATATTTATATTTTTTGGGGTTAGTGTCAGCCGTATGGCCCCTCTTAAATTTTCAAAATTGGCCGTTGGCTTTCTAACCTCCACCAATCAGCCACACTCAGCACAGCACCTGGTCCTCGCAGGTTAATTGTTAAAGGGTCCAGGTGGAAGCAATAGAGTCATTATGCCCAGTAGGAAGTCTGTAGGGACAGCAGTGCATGCAATAACATAATAAACTCCAAGTTTATAGTCACAGTGGCGCAGACAAACTTCAAAAGGACACTTACTTGCTTGAGGAGTTATTTCTAGGGATTAATTCCACATCTTTCCGCTACATAATTCTTTATTTCTGGCGATCTGTTTTATGCTTTTGGACTTTGCACAGAGTGAAGCTAATTGTTCCCAGTATTTGAGCTAAGCTAATCACTTATTTATTTATTTATTTATTTATTTATCACTGATCATTATTTATCATCTAGAGCCAGACGCTTTAAAAATAAATAACCAATAGTTGACGTTGAATAAACATTCAGAATTGGCAGTATTTGTCTCTGTATTGATAATAATAATAATAATAGTTTTTTAGGAATGTATTCAAATCTTTACACACAAATTTAAAAATAAGGGAAGGTGATTTTTACACATGTGAAGTAAAGTATGGTTCTAAATTGGTTTGCAATGTGATTATTGAATGTTTTTTTGAAAGTATTGCAACAAATATAAAAGGCAGAGTGCAGTTTTCAAACTTGTGTCATTTTATTAATAATAACGCTGTATAAAGGCAAACATGATATATCAATAGATTGACAACTTTTTAATAGATTCACAGTGATTTATCGCTTATAGGCAAATGTTTTTTTAAGAACAATAGATAAGAATTAAAATGTAAAAATTGTAAGAATTAAAATTAAAATGTGGAGCTTACTTTCATCAGGTTAAAAAAAATGCCACTGATATCCTCTTTAAAGCTCACACACGGAATAACAATTGACCATTGACGGTGCTGAAGTTAGGACTATTATCATGAATCCAGGTGTTTGCTTCAAGTCGTATGTACACCTGGTCTCCCACTTCAAGCTGTAGAGTCATTCCATTGGATGCTGTTTCGTAGCGGTTTCCAGCTGCATACTGGTACACAAGAACCATCCGCTCTCCGTTCTTCATCAGTCCCAGAGACATGGGTTTGGTTGATTCATTAAAGCCAGTGTAGCTAAAGTAATAGACTCCTTTCACTGGAGCAGTGAAAATACCTGGCGATGATACACCTTTTGTAATTTCCATTTCTTCCACTCAAAGGCAGTATTTAATAAGAAATAATCATGAATACAAGTTGTTACCATGAGTTTACCTGTTGCAGGATTGTATGCGCCTGAGTTAAAGAAGACGTTCTTGAAGGTCAGTGTGAAGTCAACTTTAAATGGTCCAATACTCCAAACATCGCCCATTGATGCTCCAAATGCCACCCGATTACCTTGACAGAGTTCATGAAGACATTTTCTTTTAAGGAAAACTAAACCTGAAACAACCTGAAAACAATCAATAATAGGGATAATAATAAAACTGTGAGAAGAAACGTTCTTACCCTGAACCTCTGCTTTTAGATCCTCTAATTGTTTCTCAGTGTTTCTCAGTTTGGACTCTAGTTCCCTTTAAAATGTTTTACAGGAAATGCTGAAACTTTATGGTAGCCATAAGATAAGATAAAACAGAAAACAATATGAAACAATAAAAGAGGACCAAAGAACATTAATATAGAAAATTATAAAGGGAGATATTTGCTACCAAAAAAACACTAAATTGTAAATACAATGATCTCGGAGAGTAAGTGAAGGATTTTGCTTGTGATTGACTACAGGGGCCTCCACTCTAGCAATGTTGCCTCGCTGCCTTCAGGAGTCCGATTATGAATGTGTGAGTGAATCACAGTGAAAAAAAGTCCTCACATATCCAGGGACTGAAATAGACTAAACTGCCTTTCACACTGAGTGGGAGGACACAGCAGACACACGGAGGTGCTATCACATTTATCCAACATGATTTCACTGTACATTTGTGCCTGTGAATGAGTGATGTGTCTGCTGTGCGTTAATGTATCTTCTTCCATCCATGTCACTTTTTCATCCTGCCGATGTATCGTGTCTATCCACAAGAGGGCAGGTACGGCAGTTGAAATTGAACTCAATGTTTGTTTTTGATCATTTATTTATACTATATGACTTTGATAAAAACAATATGACCTAATTATTGGCTGGTTTTAAGGTTATTTGTTTTCAGCAAGTGTTGTCTCTACATCCTCTAGTTGTGTATCAGACTTTCCTGCCATTAAAACAAATGGGACCCATATAACTCTGAGCCATAGAGGGGAATTCGGCTTGATAGCATGTCCATCATTCCAGATTCATATGAAACATGAAATCATACTGTGCTTCGTGTATGAAAAGGGCCTGGTTTGTGTTGATTTTGTAAGATGAATGTGTGGCTGTCTGATTCAAAATAGTGTTGTAAAAAGCTTTTCAGCAACACTTAAGTATTATAACTGCGTAGAAACTCAACATAAACATGAAATGACGGGAACGATCTCTTATTTCCGATGCACCGACTGTTGGTCTCTCTCTCGGCAGCATCGGCTCTGAGCAGCCAAACCAAACAAACTCATATCAAGAACATGATAGAACTTAGTAGCTGGCCAAAAGCTTATTTAATTGTTGTTTTATCAATTTCGGTTGGATATTTCAATATTTTTGTTATTGTCAATGAATGATTGTAAATGAATTGTTCGTATTGACAACCTGACTCAATTCATTCTTCTGTGCAATAGACCTCCAACATTGTCAAAAACTGTAAAAACACATTGAGGCACACTGTTGCAAACAGTGACTGTGCTGCAATGAATTTCGTTATCTTACAGTTTATTTGGAGACCATCCGGATGGAACGCCACAGATTGTATCCCCTTTGTTTAATCATGTGCTTGAACAGAAATCTTGTTTTACAGTGAGTATAAGGTGCTGTAACTGTTTGTCATTTGGCCTCCAAGTCGCTCTCTCATCACATGGCAAAGGTTGAACAAACCCGGCCGCATCGATCACAGGAAGGTAGGTGAGGCATGAGGTCTTCATCGTCTCTTCCTGCCTGTACTTTCACATCCGTGCTTCTTGATAGCATGCCGAGACCCCAGTGCATGTTCCCGAGAAACTAGGACCATGTCTTGTTGACTTTGTTTCTTTTGTTTTTGTTTCAAACATGAAACATTTCAGGATCCCTTGCAAAAACAATGTCAAAAGGATGTCATTTTAACCCATTTGCTCTATTTTATGGAAGCAGCAAGACAAGATTAAGCACAATGAAACAAAAACGATAAGTCAGTGATGCAAGGATAAAAAACTAAAAGGTTGAACAGTTAAAATGGTCATCTTTAGGAGTAAGTGCAGGCATTTGCACGTGACCTACGCTGCCTGCAGGAGTCAGGTTGGATTTGTGCGAGTGACTCATGACTCTATGTTCTTGGAGGGAACAGCAAAGAAAAGAGCTCACATTTCCAGGCACTGAAATAGACTAAATGCTCTTTGTCTGCCTCTCACACTGAGTGGGAGGACAGCTCCCCCACATTCATCCAACATCTTACCGTCATTTGCAGCCTAGAAACCGGTGGTCTCAGGCCTGTGAAGAGGTGTTCCTGGTCAGTGGGTGTGTGTGTGTGTGTGTGTGCACATTTGTCCACTTCCATTGTCATGATCATTTCTGCAACAAGGTTTTTTTTCTCACTCTGGATGGGAACATGTACAAAATGTACAAATGTCATTTACCTCTAAGCCTTAATACTAGAGGGGAAGATAGATTTTTCATTGGATTTGGCTGCTGTATTATCTCTGTCCACCAGGGGGCAGACGGGTACAACTGACAACAAGAGAAGAGGGAACTCTGTAACCATGTAAGATGTACCAGAGCCCTCTAAGGAGAGCCTGGGCGCTCCCTATTCGGGCCCATTGTAATGATCTTGGTTGCAGTTCCGTTAAATTCCACTGGAGGTGATCGCAGGCGAGTGCAGATCGTGTTGGACTCTATGGAGCTGGACGGCTACATTTAGCTCTTTCTCCTGCTTGTTGTTGAATCAACATAGATTTTATTGTTTATTCCGCAAGTTCAATATAGATTAAAGGCCAAAAGTCGAATGAATGAGTGCTTATGTCCTTTCGATTTCTTACAGGTTGGGCCGTTGTTGGCCGGAATACGCTAGCATTCTGCTAATGAATGCTGATTGGTCAGTGACGGATGGCGACCGATTACGACCAGAGACCCCGTTTGATGGCAGCTGAAGCTAAAGCAGAATCAGAAATATAAAGTTTAGGAGGACTTTCTGTCGAAGTTTACCTCAAATAGCAGCTAGTGTTATCGTCGTCGATCATGTTGCTGATGCCATGAGAAAGGAAGCCATGATTCGGAAGTGCCGAAGAGATCGCCGAAGAAATGGCCGTAAAGCAGCACCTCCGGCAGTATGACAATATGTGACATCACATTTTTGAACGGATTTTTAGAACCGATGCGTGAACTTAAAAATTCAATTTTCAGCTGAGTGTATTATTCTAGCCCCCCATTTTGAATGCAAGTTTCAAATTGCTTGATAAAAAATGATATCCTGAGAAAAGTAGAATTAAGGGGGTGAAGCCCAATAGGGTCCCATGCATTCTGCACTTGCCTGCGTGTGCCCTCGCAAGGACAGAGACGTGTTACTGCAGCCCGTCCAGAACCGGGAAGTAACGAGAGAGTGCCCCATCTCTTCATATATTAGAATACCTCTGGATGTACTATATGTACTTGCTCCTTATCCTAACATATTTATATTTTAGGATCACTATAAATGACCTCTACCACTCCCTCACCTTTAAATCATGCATAAATTTGAAGAAATAATTAATTGACTATAATAATTATAGACAAACATTAAATAATGTTGTGTTAATTGAAAACAAGTGTGTGTGTTGTTGCTCTTTTTCTGTTGAAAATGACTGGAGTAGAACTTCATCTGGGAAACCGGTTTGCAAAGCTATTTAAAACCATTTTATGTAAAATAAAAAGAAATTAAGATATTGAGCGAGGAGCCAAAAGACTTAAAGACTTAAGTTAAATGAAAACAGGGGTAAAAAATAAGTGAATCAAATCAATTAGTCACATGATCTCCAATATATAGTGTGAATAGCAAATACAAGAGAGGAAGTAATGGTGTTATCTCTCCAAAAGACCCCAAAGTGCAAAACGTGTGAGGCCTTTTTTTTGGACAGTAATGAGTTAAAAGAAACGGAAATGTTATCTGTGTGGAGAAACTGAAATGTTTTGTGGACTCACACCCATCTCATGTCTGTCCCTTCATAATAGTTCTAAAGGACACTTACTTGCTTGCTGAGAATTTATTGGAGGGATTAACTCCACTGGTACCTTATCTTAGTGCGAAGACCGGAAAAAGGCGGGAACAGCTAGCATGGCTTTGTGAAAAGATAACGGATTCTACAGCGCCTCTTAATGCCAATAACTCACAGTTTGTATGTCCTTTGTTCATTTTGTACTTGTTCATTTTGTAAAAGTTGTGGTTTTAGAAAATGTTACGTACTGTAACTATTTATATCTGGGGATCTGTTTTATGCTTTTGGACTTTGCACCGAGTCAAGCAGTTTGCACCAGTCTTTAAGCTAAGCTAATCACTTATTGCAGTGCTACAGCCAGCCGCTTTGACATTAAACAACTAATAGTTAACATTAAATAAACATTCAGAACTGCCAGTATTAGTCTGTGATAATAATAATAATAATAAAGAAAATAACTTTTTTAGGAATGTATTCAAAATTATACATTATTACTCTGAATTATAATACGGGTACATTAAATCCAGCATTCTGATTGGTTGAAAGTTTGTCACGGGGGGTGCATTATTTAAGCAATAAGGTACGAGAGGCTGTACTTTATCGTCCAATAATGTAACAGTTCGGGGTGGTTGTTAGGCCCGACGCCCAGCAACTAACGGTCGCACAAAAGCTAACTTGTTACTTTGAGTGTACAGTAATATGAAACTCAGGTCAATGTGAACAGCAACTGTACATTATCGCTAAGCACAGTATGGTCTAAATTGGTTGAGAATGTGATTAGTGAAGGTTTTTTCAAGTATTGTAACACATATGAAATGAAATAAAAGGCTGTGAGCAGTTTGAACAAATGACCATTGAAGGTGCTGAGGTTAGATGCGTCATCAAGAATCCAGGTGTTTCGATAGAGTCGTATGTACACCTGGTCTCCCACTTCAAGCTGTAGAGTCATTCCATTGGTTGCTGTCTCAAAGTGTTTTTCACCTGCTTAGTTGCTCACATAAACGATCTGCTCTCCGTTCTTAATTAGTCCCAGCTGCATGGGTTTGGTTGATTGATTATGGCCAGTGTAGCTAAAGTAATAACTCCTTTCACTGGAGCAGTGAAAATACCTGGCGATGATACACCTTTTGTAATTTTCATTTCTTCAAGTCAAAGGCAGTATTTAATAAGAAATGATCATGAATACAAGTTCTTACCGTAAGTTTACCTGTTGCAGGATTGTATGCGCCTGAGTTAAAGAAGACGTTCTTGAAGGTCAGTGTGATCTCAACATGAAACGGTCATCAAATATTCTTAACATCGCCCATTGAATGCTCCAAATGCCACCCGATTACCTTGATAGAATTCATGAAGAATTTTTTTTTTTAAAGAAAACTAAACCTGAAACAACCTGAAAACCGTCAAAAATTAAAAAAAAAACGTGACAAGAAACATTCTTACCTTGGCTCTCTACTCTCAGATCCTCTAATTGTTTCTCAGTGTTTCTCAGTTTGGACTCTACTTCCCTTAAAATGACATATATTTGGGGGTTGCTCTCCTTGGCTGGTTGCAGTTCCCCACCACTGTCGAGTGCAGTAGCAAAGTCGTGGTCAGTAGCGGAGAGATGGTCGTCAGCTAGACTAAGGTAAAAGAGGGACACAGTCAACACGGCCACGGAGGTCTTCATAGTTTTTTTCGTGATCATCCGTGATCAACCACCATGCTTTATATACCACACGAAGAAGGAAAGGGCCTCGAATTTACCAGAACAACAAAGGCTGTTTTTTTTACTGCTTTAAGTGATGCAGAGACCGAAATGTGCCAGGAGGCACACTCCATTTTCAGAAAAGCACAAACCCGATCTCAATTGAGCAGGCAGAGAGATGGACTCCTCCTCCTCACGCAAAGTCCATGTTAATGAGTATCTTCATGGCCATGGGTTTGCCATAAACGTTTTTTTCTAACTTTATTGAGAAATTGGCACAAACACAGCGACTTGAAAGTAGCACATTGTCTTCAATAAAGTCATGTATCTCTTTCTTCCGCCAATATCCTTTTTCTAAATGCAAGGTTTAAGAAATGAAGACAAAGGGATTCTGTATTTGCCCAAAGTTTTGATAATCGCCCGCAGCCTGTCCAACTAATCATTCAATTTTTTTTTTTTTTAACCTTTAATAAACCACTCCAAGTACGGATTATAGATTACCTTTCCAGCAGGGTCCCTGTTCTGCTAAATAAATAATGCTTGCCTCTTCTCCTGAAAAGAAAGAGTCCCTCCAAGCACAGCAAGACCCGGTAATAATTCCCATCCGCAATTAGAATTGACGTTTAAGGCACTTAAGAACACCAACAGACATGCTGCCACGTCTTCAGAGCCTACTGCAGGTTTCAGTATGGTGGAGAGACTGATGATTAGAATAACCATTGAGGTACAGCATAGAGCTTATGTTTGAGGTGATTATCCAACCTAAAAGCTTTCAGCAGTGATACTGATTCCATATTAGGGCAACACACTCCCAGTAATATATGTGATGTCACATTCAAACTAAAATGTAAGACTGTGAAAAGCAGTCCATGAGAGCTAGCATGAAATCATCTATTACTGAGAGACTTGTCTAAAGACTATAGTTTTAGCTTGGCTTAAAGAAGCCATTGGATTGGAGAAATCTCAAATTCTATAAGTAGTGTCATGTTTTATTCATGATCTTAACGGCTGTGTGTTTTTTTTGCGTGATGGGGTTCCGTTCCAATTGGACACTTTTCAGACCTTTGGGGGTTTGCTGAAGCTCCATTCAGTGTTTTCACATGTGATATGATATGATATGAGTTAGAGCTCATTTGCCTGCACAATTTTAGCACTGTGATGGCTGAGCAGTCCGCTTGAAGCTGACGGTGCAAACATCACTAACGGTGCAAACAATACGATAAGTGCTGACAGGGTTTACAGCCACGGCCACTGATGCCTTCGTTGGGTTGGTGTTACCAGCTGTAACCACTGTATTGCGTCAGTGCAGGAACACATCCTCAAGCTAGCCACTGCCCAGGTGCACTTACATGCACTAATGGGCAGAAAGGAACTGCCTGCCGTGTAAGCAAAGAACAGGGAACCTCTGATTACGACACCGACAGAAGGGGAGCCAATGTGTTCTGTGAGCAGGTGGATGTTAACCTTATTTCACTGTACGTGGAAAACAGTTTGCAGCTTACATTATACATGCTCTGAATTTCCATATAGAGATAGCCATGAATTGTATTTTTTTAAAGAGGTTGATGAGCTTTTTCTTAGCCAGAAGCTGTGACTTGTTGTTGTTTTTATATTTGTTACATCAGCAAAAAGCCTAAATTTAGCTGAGCCAAGCTAATTCCTAGCTACAGTAATAAATTAGCACAGAGAAAGGACAGTGGCATTAATTATTTACTTTAACTATTTAATACATTTTCTCAACTAATTCAAGGCAGGACATTTAAACAAAAAAAACTAAAATATCCAACATTTTCTGATAATTACAAATGAGTGAAGTTGAGAATAGCTTTTTATCTGCATCCCACATGACACCGTTTTTTCTTCCTGTTGATTGATGTATTGTTAAAGTCTAATATTTTTTGCATGTTCATCATATGTGCCTATATGACAAGCAATACCAGTAAATGAATTTGTTTTATTGTGTGATGGAAGGCTACATAGAAATCTGGCACCTATTGAACGACGTTAACCTGAAAGAACAAGCCGTTCACAGACACCAGAATGAATGAGTTCACGGGAACGTCGGTCAGGCATTATTACAGTACGTTCAGTTCACGTTCGCCCAAAATATGAACGAGTTCATGAACTATCGTTCAATGAACGTGTTCAGGCACAACACTGTGAGTTTCCCTTGAAACAGTTTGTAGTTTTCCTCTCACATTGAAATGCCCGGTTCTTGGCAAATGTTGTTTAAATAACACTTGATTCTAAACAGCTAAAACTCCAAAATGAGCTTGTGAGCCATTTATCGGTCGAAACTGTAGGTTTACCATTCCATCAATAATGAACCCCTGAGCGCCTCCCCATTAGACAATAAATAACTCAGCATCCACCTCCCTCTGTCAATCAACATATCCGCACCATGAGTCCTATGCCTGCTGGGAGGCGCATAAGGTCACTGGGCTTCTCCAGGAGCAGTCACAATAAAGATGTCAGCATCCATCAGCGTCACCAAATCAAGTGGTTTTAAACTGAGATGACACGGTGGCAAAAGTTGATAATGATGCCGACAATGATGGGGGTGGAAATGATGATAATAATGGGAATAATACAGGGTGATGATGATGAGGATTTTCAGTCAAATACTTTGCATACTTAGCCGTTTCAGATTTAGCATTTCATGAGTGCTGGCCCGGAGTGAAATTGTTGTACGCGCAGTGAATCACAATGATCTGTGCCGCCGTCTAATCTGCAGCGTGGGGCAGGCCCGTTGCGACAGGACAGGCAAACCAAGCAATTGCTTGGGGCCCCGAGCTGGCCTAGGGCCCCAAGACAACGACTGGTTAAAAATAAAATGCAACGGCAAACTGTGTGAGCGCGCCTTTGAAAAAATATGCTTATGTTAGCTAACAACGTTAGCCTAACGTTACCTGTAACCTGCCTGACGTCAAATGACTGTAATAAACAGTTAGTGCAACTTTTTTTTCCAAACGGACGGAATATGATTACATACTGTAATATGATTTTTAACGGGGTAAGGAAGACACAGATCTGTTCCAGAATCACCGTATTTAATGACATGACATTGCTATAGCTTTGTAATGGTTTTGATGAAAGTGGCATAACGTTAGCATGCTATACTAACTATTCCACCGTGATAATCTATTTACCAAATGGGGGTTAGGAAAACCACACAATAAAATACATGCATCAAACATTAGCTTGGGATGTTTTTAAGCATTAGTAACCCTCAACCAAGTGTTAAGTGGAATATCTGGTCCGTCTATCTATGTAATCTTTATAGATGTTTTAAAAATGGTTTCTTAAAGGTTTACAAAAATGTTTAATCATTACCCGATACCTAATATATGATATAATAGATATAATGTATGTAGGCTTTGCGTGCGTGTGGCACGGGGGTTTGGGGGGGCCTCCATGTCCATTTTGCTTGGGGCCCCCAAATTCCTTCAAACGGCCCTGACGGCTATGGACTTGGACTGAGAGAGAAGCTAAAAGTTCAAACGTGATTTTGAGAGGTGGAGATGGAAGATGGCGTCGAGAGAAAAGAAGTAACCGGTGGAAAGGGGAAAGTACAACAAGGAAGGAGTGAGAGATTGGGACTGCTGCAGCAGCTACATCACAGACGTCACGGAAAGGTTCGGCAGGCGAGTGCTGATAAGGAGAATCTATATGAACTCATTAGCCTTTTAAACACACAGAAAACATTTGCAAAGCAAAACAATCTGCTGTCCACCAGCAGGCAGAAGTGTCTAATGTTGCAAAGAGGGGCTATTGTAGGTTAAAAAAAACACCAATGTCTTTGAATAAAGAGACGCAGTGTTTTGGGGAGCTATAAAGTTGACAGATGTTCCTCACTGTAGGAAATCCAGCACCAGGTTCAAGATAAAGTGTCCTCAGTGCATGGCTCATCTATTTCCACATGTGTGAAGTTTGCGTCTCCATAACAGAGTTTTAAAACTTTATTATAGGTTCTTACTGAAGCAATTAAAACAGAGTGCTCGGCCTGAGGGTAACAGCGTTATCGCCCACTTGGGGATTCCAGCCTAGAATGGAATTCTAGTTGACGCTTTTGACTGACATACTTTTAAATGGGATCGTCGGGGAGAGAGACATAGGCTTGCGGGTACTGGTCACATTAGATGAATGATCACAACGTTGTCCAACTACACAGTTACCTCTCAAGAGAGCCGTGATCAAAACAAATCAGAGAGAAGATGCAGAAGTTTATTTTTGTTCTCTTGAAACATTGTGGGATTTGAAGGTGCGCACTGTGGATTTTATACATCACGATCCGTTTACTGGTGAAAGAGAGAGCTTCTACTGTATAATGCCATCTGTTGCTCTGGAGGGAGCTTTTCAAAGTCTCCAAAATAACCCTAATAATGTCAGTTTGGGCTGTAAAGCCTCAAATCAGAAAACCTTTGTTATTAAAGATGTGAATTTAATTAAAAAGGGATGCAATGACAGTCTTAAAATTGTTTAATGAAGTTGCATTTAGGTAAGATACAGGATTTCTAGATCTCTGGTTCTGCTGTGCGAAGCCACGGCAGGTGTCTTAAAACTTGCAGTCTCTATACTGACCAGCAGGAGGCGCCTCCGCTGGTTAAAAAAAGAAGTTTGATATTATTGATCTCAACCAGAAACTTAATGCTTCTCATTTGATTTATTCCCTCAGTCTACATTGTAAACAGTTTAAAGGTTTTGGGCTCCATCATTAGTTTCAAATAATTTTCCACAACAAATTAGGTTAGTTTATGGTTACATTTTGAGCCACTTAAGACCTTGGTGAAGCATCCTTTTGGCTCACTACCGAGCTGCATATAGCATCTTGATGGCTCTCGTCCACATTCCATATATAGCATCTTCCATACATGGAGACGGCCGTTATAATTTAAGATGGCGATGGCGGATTAGTCAAAATCCAGACTTCAAAGCGGACGTTCACATGCATGCATGTCTATGATCTGGACCCATTAGTTTGGATGTCTCGTTTTTTCTCTTTTTGTTAACACATGACATGTCAGTCCTCCAATTTTGTGGTTGTGCTAGTCCCAGGGAATATCCCTCGAAAGAGCATTTGTCGTACACAATTATTGGAGCTTGAAAAGAAAAGTGTTGAATGACCTGAATGGTTTGATGTGACAAAACATTAAAGAAACATTACGCTGCCTTATTGTAACTGAGTATATGTATAAGTATGTATACCTATATAAATAGTTATAAAGCTTACTGATTGTGCAATCAACTAAGATATAAATAACTGCTTTCCCCGAGGTTTGTGTATAATGGACCATGAAATCCTGCATTATCACATTACTGCTCAGTGGGGGAGGAAAGTGAGACGCTGTGCCGACTGAACACTCGTTTACGTTCATTTCAGCGTGCCTCTTGACGTCTGCTCTGAGATGTCTGTGTCCATGCCGTCTTTGTCGAGACTCTAGTGAACCACAGCGTGTCATTTCTCCCAGTAAGGTCGTCGCCAGATGGGTGGAGCGTAGCGTTGACATTCGCATGGAGGTCACTGGAATCAACCAATATTCCACCTGTGAAGGAACCCTGACACAAACTCACACCCTGAATTTCCATTCAGAATATTATCCTATTATTATCCCTCCCTCTCTCTCTCTCTCTCTCTCTCTCTCTCTCTCTCCCCCTTTCTTGCTGTAAGAGTGTTGCACCATGTTGAAAAAAAAAAAACCCACGGCATTTCCATGAGCCATCGAGTCGGTCCGAGCCTGAACGCGGTGTCTCTCCCTCATTCAGCGCATGGCTCTGCGTCTCTTCACACACAGCACGCGCTGCCGCTCGCCTCCTCACTGCATCTGTCCTCTTCTCCCTGAAGTGAGGTACCATGCATCCTGCTCTCTCCTCCTCCTCCTCTTCCTCCTCCTCTCCACTTGTCTCTTACCATTCCAGGGTGTCTTTATCAAGCAGAGCGTTCCTGCTGCAAAGCCGGGCACCGTAAAACCAGCGTTACTTGCCCTGAGGACAAGACGGGACAAGGCTGAGGACGGCTGCTGCTCTCGCCGCTTTTTGTTGGGACGCGGATCTTTGCCAGGTCTCTCTGCTCGCTCTGTGACAACGCTCGATTCCTCTCAATGTTGCAGGAGGACACGCGTCAACCGAGAGCCTCCACTCGGTTTATCAGAGACCACCCACTGTGTGTAAGGACAGTTCCACGGGAAAAGCTTTAACTGTGTTTGTGTGTCGTGAGTGGAAGCAAATCTATTTGTGTGCAGGAAAAGATGAGAGTTTATTTCTGGCCGTTTGCTTTTCTGTTGAAGCATGACCTTATTTTTAAGACGTGAGCGAGGAGTCAAAGAGACTTTTAGATTGCCGTGCATGTTTTTGGTTGCCAGTTTTAGGCTCCTCGAGTGCTTGACTGAAAGGCTTAGTTGAGGTTGGAGGGCGAGACGAACTCGCCGGACATCCACAACTCCTGGCTGCCCAACAAATCCTCCCAACACCCGAAAGAGAAAGATAAAAGCGGAGTAAAAAAGAGGTTTTGTGATCAGAAATTGATGTCGTCAGGAATGAGCAAGACACAAATTTGGTTTGTTGAGGAACTTAAAACACGACTCAGAAAGAGAAAAATGAGATTAGCAAGAAAAACTAGGACAGGATTTCTCTTATTCTTCGTATGGCCACGTCAAAGCAGATTAGAGGAAATAGCAGAAGACAGAAAGGGGGGAGAAAACAGCGCTGGGGAGGTTTCACAGGTTTTTCCCTTCTTTCACAGTTAAAACAGAGCCTTTTCCTCATCTCCTCGTCTCCTCACTCCCTGTACCCTCACCCCTCTTGCCCTTTGCAACACACACTTTCACACATGTGCAAGTTTTAATTGGGTGATGCTGTTAGCAACTCATTCCGTGCCTCTCCTCCTCCATCCCTCTCCCTTTATCTCCATCCTCTCTCATATGTTCAGGTGGAGTAAGACCGACAAAGGATCTCTGCTTCAACTCAGCTCGAGAAACTGGCATGGACCGCAGACTTCCAACTCCACATCGGATCAACAAGGACAAAGCCTAAGTTCAACGGGCAGAAGTCAACGCGACCGTTAGGCGCTCTGAGGACACGTACAAATCCTTGTTGGTCTCGGAGCAGGTCCAGCAGCCTTCGCCAACAGCCATGCAGGTGTCCTTCGCGTGCACGGACCACGGGCTGAAGGCTCCGCGCAACGGCGAGCACAGCAAGCAGAACGCCGCCGGCACCAACACCGCCAGCCAGGCCCGGGCCCGCTTCCGCACCGTGGCCCTGATAGCTCGCAGCCTGGGCTCCTTCACCCACCGCTACCACCACAACCTCAAGGAGTCCACCGCCAAGCTCACCGGCATGAAGTACCGGTACGTACAGGCCGAGGGAGGAGAGCGGGGAAGTAGGGGGGAAGTGTGTGCCCTTTATTTTTTTTAGTTAATCCTACCCAGTGCAACAAAAAAAAAGAAAAGAAAAAACTAAAGAAAGAAATATATAAAGTGAATATGAATGAAAACATGCAAGACGTGGTGGACAAAACAAGATACCTAGAGGTGAGAAGGGAGACTAGATAATGAAAAGAGCCTTGATGGAGACAATGAAGATATGTGATCAATGACAGGCGATGAGTGGGATGGTGTGTGTACGGGTGTGTGTTTGTATCATTTTCCATGAAGCAAATTTATTGGCAATTCATAATTATATCACATTTTACAGTGTTACAGCAAAATAGGATCTGAAACCTTAACCGTGACGTTGGTTTGGAGTTTTATGGAGAGATAATGATAAAAAATACAGAAAATATGTTTCTGCAAGGACACTAAAAGGTCCCACACATTACACATTTTCCTGTGTACCATTCCATAAATGAAAGCACCAATAAAAACAAAGAATACCCCTTCTCACAAAGCTTTATGAAAAGCAGATGTGAGCCATAATAACCGTGGCGTGTTTTGCCTTCAACAACTACAGATAAGAGAAAAATACAAACAAAGAAGCGACCATAATAGTTTTTTTGAGCTGACTGTACTGACATGGGTTTCAGGAAGGTTGTGGCAAATGTGGCAGCTCAGGTGATGCTGCAGTACAATATGAATACTATAAGGATTAGTATGAGAAAATGTAACCACATGGTGATGCTTTATAGACAAGATATAATCTGCAGGAGTAGCAATAGTTAAACGATCTGTGCAAAAATTATAGGTGAAAGAGGATTAGAGATATAAACAATAAAATAACCAAATAAACAAACAATAAAAGTGCATTCTTTGCATCTAGAACATATAACCTCACTGGGTTTGATCTTGAAGCTCTTTCATGACCCAATTTGATACCACATCAGTGTAAGTCTCCCATTAACTGGTTGTAAAGTGTCCGTTGTTGTGAGTGGTAACAAAATTAAACAATGCTTCCATATCTCAGTGAGTGTGCTCGTGACCAAGAGGAAAACATTTGTACCTTTCAGCTCACACTGAAAAAAGGAGACATCCTCGCCTACGGTGTCCAGAGAGACACGCAGAGAGACTGAGAGGGGGAGAAACAGGGGAGGATGGGAAGGGATTGAGTTAAAAAAAAAATGGGTGACAGAAGCACCAAAAAAAAGATGAATTGAAAGTGACTGAAAGAGAAAATTGGGGCACGCGGGTCAGCTCACCGAAAAGAGGCAATTAGCAGAATCGCAGCAGATTGGATGCAGGGCAGCTAAATGTGTAAGTGTCTGCTCGTCACACAATCTCATCTCGTTTCCATAACAACATTGAAAGAGCCAACCTCAATCTGTTCCCAAGCACCAAACATTACCACTCTGCTTCCTGTTTGTCTGGCTCTTCCTGTGTTGCACCTCCGTTTCCTATTTCCTTCCAAACCAATGGCTCGGAGCTGGTCAAGCTAAATATATGTTGCACAATCTATTTAAAGTTTCCTCTGCGTGTTTTTTGCCGAGAGTTTGTGGGATTTGCACATTGCATTACATGCATCAGTGCATGCATGTAATGCAGTATATGCATGACGTTGAGGCTTCGCAATGTGAGAATCTGAAGGCGTAGCAAGTTGGATCAGGCGATGGAGTGTTCAGAGCGAGTGAGATTAAACTAATAATAACACCATCCACTGCATTTTAGTTGTCATGGCGATATATGGTGTTGTCAAATATAGTGTTCTTTGAACCCTTTCAATGCTGTTGGACTTTTTCTTACTTTTAGAATAGTGTACAACTACCCCCCAAAATACATCCAAAACACATGGTGTAACAAAACAGGCGGTTGTTACTCCCTTCACTGTTCACAGATTATTTCTGGTTCCTGGTAGGGAGCCCCCCCCCCCCCTCTCCGATTGAAGCTCTCAACGGGCATTAGGCAGCAGAAGGAGGTTCAGGCGAGATTCCCCTCGATGGGTCCAGGGCTGCGCTGCAGGTCGGCATGCAAACATCCCTCCTGCCAGCTCCTTTAGACGCAGGCTTATCAGTGGCCGGCAGAGACCCTCTGAGCTGAGTACACATCTGTGTGTTGACGGCGTGAGTAATGTGCTTTTGGTGTGTGTGTGTGTGTGTGTGTGTGTGTGTGTGTGTGTGTGTGTGTGTGTGTGTGTGTGTGTGTGTGCGCTCACAGAAATGCCAGTTTCTGTTTGAACTTTTTTTATTATGCAATTTACCTCGGAATCCTTTAAAATCCTCGATATTGAACACAGACAAACTAAACTTGAACAGCTATTCAGTGGTCTTTTCAAGGTATTACACACTTGGGAAAAAAACTATTGTATTTGCTTTAACTTTCATTTTGGTATTTTAAAATGTAATTTATTTTTATAAATATCAAATTATAATTTATTTGATCTAAAATAACACATTTAAATCATTGATAGCCGAGGATGGCTTTCTTCTGATCAGATCTCAGACGTATGAAAATTAGGAAAAATGACTAATGATGCTTTATCGCTGTTGTATGTCGGGGACTTTAATCAGCTCAGCCAGTCACTTCCAATAGTTTGGCAGGAAACACACTGCACACTATTTGTATATATTTAGCATGAAGTCAGCAAGAAATCCACGCTTTTCTTGCAACCACAAACACTGTGTGTGCCAGCAGTTTGCAACAGCTGTATTTTGCGGGATGATGCCACCGTCCGTCTGTCCGTTCACAGAAGGATAACAGACATCCTGCTGCTGTGGTTCTTGTCAGAATGAACCGCAAATCATAATTGGCTTCGTTGTTGTAATCCTTCGACTTATGTCTGTGTTTCTGAAGTGGGATGGGAACTTTGGGTGTGTGTGTCCATGCAGAGGTGCCTGTGTGCATACATGCGTGTGTGTTTGCATGACTTCATGTGTTTCTTTCTTTCTGCGTTTCCTCAGAGACATAAAAAAATCTTGAATAGAAAATTTTAGGTTCTAAAATCATTGACTTCAATTCATGTCACCATCGTTCTGTGATGTGTAGTTCTAATAATATGAGCCAGGGTGTTGCACAACAGGAGCCCTGTGGAGTGGAGCTTATAAAGACCAAACTAGCCCCCAAGGATAAAATCCAGACAAACAGCCAGGACATTTTGCATGGACTTTGCATTTTAATTAAAAGGACACAGCTAAAATGTTTTTCCATGAGCCTGGTGGTTTTATAATAGCAATTGAGGTGTAAGCTGTTTGTCCTCTAGACAAAGTGGCCTTTGTTTACAGACAGTAGTACTGATAGAAAACATTTACTGATGATTGCAAACCATGTTTGCAATGATGAGGGATGTTTGCATCACAATTGTTATAAAGATAACCCTATGACATTTCTATCACTACTGAGGTTTTCCAGTTATCATGACATTATTTTTTTTCTCCTACATTGCTGAGCTCTCCACAATGTTCTGAATCAACCACTTCAGATCTGCCCACACGTTATCCAACCGAGAATCAACCCACAGGCCACGCTGGCTTCAATCATGCGTCTCTGCTGAACAACGCTGTTACTCTGTGATATTCGTTAACTGATCGGTTTGGAAAGTGTCGGTGTTTCGAATAACTTTCTACAGCGCAGTAAAAATAACAACGTGTGAATGCATGCGATTGTCTGTGCATGAGGATGACAAAAGTTAAAAACGATGTTGACTTTGGCCGTGTAGGTCCAACAAAACAGAATGTCATGTCCAGACTCTCAATGCACACACACACACACACACATATACACACACGTACACAGCATACAAACACGCGCATTGTGCAGGGCCCTGTAGGGGGGTGGCTGTCCTTTCCTGTCCCTCATTCTGTGTCATATCTAATGTTTTATCCGTAGAGGGCGCTTGATCCGCTTAGACTCGGGGCGTCGTCTTGTAACTATGTGAGCTTCTGTCTGCTGCTCGAGTCTCTTTTATTCCGTCTCTCTATCACAGCGCTCCGTCGCCTTCTCTTGTCCGTCCATTATCTCCGTGTCATTGGTGGGGATTCAACCATGACGCCCGTAGACTTCATCAGTCGTTTGGTTTTGCCCAGTAACTAGGCTGGAGCTTAATATACAGTATTCATTATTTTCCCCCTAAAGTGCTTCGTTTCACTTTCCTGCTTTCTTTCCGCCCACACAGGCCCTGGCTTTGATATATTTAGCATATAACCTGCCTCTCAACCCTGTGCTGAATCCTTTTTTTTTTAAAGCGGGTGGGAACCGAGAAGATGGGTGTTGCCTAATCCTTCCACCGATCAAGTGTTTTGTTTTCAATCTGCATTGATCCCCAGCGATCTGTGAGTTGTGTCTGTTTTCTCACAACCTTGACGAAAGGGTTAGCTGACATGCATTGATTTTTTTTTTTTAGGAATTCCAAAATTAAGAAATAACCCGGCTTTTTCCCTGAGAAGAAAAAGAAAACCTCCACAATTATAGGCCAAGCCTCTGAAGTTTCAAGCACCATAAATGAACCCAGATGTTGCCATTCATTTTTTCAACTGGGTATCCTCTGGAATAGAATTGGCTGCGTACAGTAGCAGCTCACAGGATGCTCATAAGCGGTGACAGGTTTGTGTGTGGGGGCGTCTTTAAATGACTCATTTGTCATTTTACTTCAAGGCTTCTTTTGGGCATCATCCAAGCGTGAGGATGACGACCGAGCCACACTCACTCACTCACTGGCTCGCAAAGTTGTTTACGTGCAGTTTTGTGTGGAGATGATTTTCCTTAGTTTGTTTATCTCACCATCTAAAATATAATGTGTAAAGGACCTGTGCCTCTGCATTCCCGCATACAAGCGGCCATTTTCTCTTTAACACAAACATGTTCATTTTTGTTGCTTTGCTGCTGATGACATGCTGAAATCCCCTGAATTACTGTCCTATGTAGCAGTGTGCCTGTGCTGGCATCCAATTACCAGACCTGAACAGATCTATTAATGTGTTAATAATCAGGTATGGCCGATGCTGTTGCTTCCCTCAGAAGAAGAACGCAGCAGCGAGGGCGCTTTTCCGTCGTCCTCGTACTTCTGCTATCATTAAGGCATCTTGAGTGCATTTAAACCATCACACGAACACTGTAAACACAGCTTATGGAGGATCTCCAAAAACAAAGTGAGCAATTTTCCAAGGACAACCAGACCTATTTTGAAACGGAACATTCTTGCAAGCGTGTTCATTGCGGAGGTAATGTGCATGAACGCGTCACTGTAATCATGCCAGCGGTATCAATGAGGACCCAATGCAAATGTGTTCAAATTAGAAACTACTTCAGGCATAAGTAGATGCTCTACCCACAGGGGCGAGCAATGGACACAGCTGTAAACATTCCTAATCATCCGCGCGCTTTGCCCTCAATAACAGACACTTCTAACCTACAGCACAGCGCCTCCCCCACACTGTCGTGGACCGGAGCTCCCACTGGATAATACGTCAGAGAGACAGAGGAAACATTATCCAAACTCCTCCGCCGTGCCAGAGACAGGAAGGCTGCAGAGCATCTGTTGTCCTCATTGCTTTAATACACAATGCATCAAAGGATCCATGAATGTTTTAAAAAAAAATAAACACATACACAAACACATTTTACATTTTTTTTCTCTAGTGACACGATGACTTGACGCTTGATTACTTGTTGAGGACGAGAAGACCACTACTAGCCCTTCGTTACAGCCTCTTGAGCAAACACCTGCAAAACCAAGCAGACACAATCCTCAGAGCAAACGGGGAGGGGCTTTCTGGGAAATAAGTGTTTGGACCAATTCTCCTCGCAAGATGAAATGTGTTGGTTGTGATCATGGTTGTAATCATGGCCGTGCGTGTGCGCGTCGTCTCGGTGATTCTGTCAAATGGATGATTCTCAATTTTACAGCGTTCTGCTTCAAATCACTTCCCCTTTCCGACGGCTGCCTTTGCAGGTCTGTGAACCACTTTTCACCTGCACTCCACACACATCACTGTGGGAAGTCATCAAACACATGTGCAACATGAGGTCCCCTCTCAGTTGGACACGGTGGGGCGCCTATTGTGAAACAAAAAGTCCTTTATTTTGTCTTCTATTGCTTTAGTTTGTCTTCCATTGCGCCCCAAAAGGGTTGTATTCATTGCGGCCCATCTGCTGGACGTTAGCGATCCGCCTAGATGACAAAGAAATAGTTTAGTGGTGACAAGATGAAACCTCAAAGGTTGAGAGCAGGCATGGTTGTCTGCATCTCGGGGGTTTAGACCAAAGCAGTGGGATCCATGTCAAAGGTTCCGAGTAACAGAAGAGGCGATTGAATTAACGGGGGAGCTGAAAACCAACAGCAACACTTCAAAAGTGAAAGTGTAACAAACCCGGCAGGGCAGCAGCCCCAACAAATTGAGGATTTGTTCCAGTCATGCGTATAGTTTTCAGGGTCTTTAGAGGGCCACAATCTGGAGAAGGTGGGATTCATATTGATGGAACAAATCAACTGAGCTCCCTCGTGTAAACTCCCAAATCTGAGTCATGATTGCAGGTGATTATAAAGGTAAAGGTCAAACGTGATAAGCTAGATGGTTATTATTAATGCCCTACATGCAGTAAGTTTGCCTGTATGCAGCAAAATGACATCATCTCCTTTCAGTCTCCAGAGTAATGATGTTTTGTTAAAGCAGAAACAATGTGTGCGCTGAGAGTAAAAGCCAGCGGAACATAAATTGCAATTTCAATGCTGGCAACTTAAAACGGCATGTTTTTTTTATGTGTTTCTTCATAGAAACCTGGGGAAATCTGGGTTGCGCGTCTCCTGCCTGGGACTTGGTGAGTTTTTTTAATTAGCACACGAGCATAAGCATCCAAGTGCAAACTCAATTCATCTGTGTGTGTTTGTTTAGAGATAACAGAGTCACTTTTAACACTCAACTCTGACATTTGGCGCTCCATTTTTTTATGTCACGCCAAACTGTCAAAATGATAATTAATGCTTAAAGTTATTTTTATTTTTTGACTTTAGTGTTTTCTTCAACAGGCACATGGGTAACGTTTGGAGGTCAAATCTCCGATGAGGTAAACACAACTAGTGAGCCCTTGTAACAGAGTACAGCATCAAGTCTGCAGACAGCATGGGAGGATTTTGCTGGTCATCATGCATGACCAACGTCCCGATACCGCCTCCCAGCAGTCTGTTAACTTCCTGTCGGCTCGGCCGCGTACAAGTGTTCAGGTCTTATTGCTCCCTGTTGCAGTGTTGGTGGAAGACCGCTTCCCCTGCCTTGATCGGGCCTTAAAGGGGGGAAAGCCACTGAACTCATCAGCTCATCGCTGCCTGGCACACACAGGGAAACAAACAAACAAACAAAAATGGAGCCAACTGCAGAGAGATAAAGTCAACCTGACTACATTGGCCTTCCCATGTGGCTCTGAATAAACTGCAGGCACAGAAACTAGGTCAGAATAGTCTGGGAAATATATTGAGCGGTAAACAACTTTAAACTAAGAGCAGCTGCAGACGTCCTGGTTATTTGCATCTCAGTCGAAGGGATTTACTCTCCTTTTCTTCAGCCCATCCCTTTTGAAGTGTAATTTGGGGTAATATTTAATACTTGTACATTATACCAAGCTGAATTCCCTGAGGGGAAATTCTTCTCTTCCGAATCAGGTGGCAGAGCAGCTGATGACCATCGCTTATGAGAGCGGAGTCAACCTGTTCGACACGGCGGAAGTCTACTCAGGGGGAAAGTGAGTTGTCTCCGATTTGTTATGGCCTTGCAAGCCTTTGACCCCACTGGACTCAAGAGGGTCCCACTCTTCAGCCTACAGCAGGAAAATGACGCACAGAAACAGAGAAAGCTCGAGGCCAAAGCGATGTACATAATCTTATTCATCAGCAGGAGGCTCCACATAATATTCATGGTTCAATCAAGGTTTACAGGTCTGCACATTGTCTCGCTGTAGGCAGATGGGGATGAATATTAGTTTCAAGGTTGTGGGTGGAATTCATTAATTTAATACAAGCGTTTTTCCTCTGTCTTCTTGCGGTAGATGTTTGGCAGATAGCAGTCACGCTTACATGCTCTTAGACAAAATTCAGCATGAGACATAAGCTCATTAACTTCTTTTGTATCTTTTTCTTTGCAGAGCAGAGATAATCCTGGGAAACATCATCAAGAAAAAGTGCTGGAGGTAAAGTAAAGATTCTTAAGATTCTAAAATAGTTCAGCGAACAGGTTTCCCGATTATGCATGTGTGTGTATACACAACATGCACCTGTACCTACTGTACATGTTTTCATACTGTTGCAAATTTGCATGGACTTCTGCGGCTGCATGGATGCACTCCTACTCGGAAGCAGGAGCATTTGAGAGATCAGGCTCTGATGTTGTCGTTCTAATGTATCACAGAGAAACACTGAAAAACATTTATTGACGGCTGACTTTGTGCATGGTGGCATTGTCGTTTCATGTGAAAGAACACCCTTCATGGTGGCTATTTATGAAGGTCAGGGCATCAAAGTAGTCCTCTTACGGCAGATAGTGTCCAGCTGTGTACTATTTTTCAAGATATTTTAAATTGAAACGAGGCGCTGTTGCCAGTAAAAATGAGGGAATCACCAAAGGAGAGTCACCTACTCACTAAACCACGCCCAGAACCCAAGTTGGGAACCACTTCAAGATCACATTTAAGTTTGCCTTCACTGAAATGGAAGACACAACCCCAAATCATGAAAACGCAGCCCGACAATTTTGGCCAAATGGCGTTTTTGTGGAAGATACTTGTGCTTAATATGTTTGTGTACGTCTGCTTTCAGGTATTGTACATCGCACATTGAAGTCTTTGAAGGTGCCAAATATCTTAACTTTTAATTCACTAAAATATCCTTACTTAAATGTACTAATGCAAGAACATAAAAGGTATCCTCTGCAGGTGAGCATTACCTTCTACCTGAACAACAGAGAACATCGCTTTTATACATGTGTACTTTATGCACTTCCACACTGCGGTCATACGACTTGACTTCCTCCTATCACCCTTCTCATGACAACTCTCTGCCTGCAGCAGCCTCAACTCTGCATCGCTCTCAGTTATTAAGGTATTTTACAGGGTCGCTGTCTATCTAAATCTATCTAAATGTTTGAGCTGCTGATTCACACTGCAAAATAAAGGACCACTGGAGAATCCTTGCACGTCCACATGCACGTGCAGCATTTGACATGTGTCTTTTAGACAACAGCTTGGAAAGTCCTTCTTTTGACCTTTTAATGTGTCTGTCTTGTTTTCCCTCAGGAGATCTAGCTTGGTGATCACCACAAAGCTTTACTGGGGGGGAAAGTAAGTAAGTGTGTGTGCGTGTAAATGTGTGCCACATAGACATGACAACAACGTTTAGGAAAACACGCAGGCGCACGGACAGGGAGGACACACTCGAAAGATGAGAGACACATGCGCACATTTCAGCATGGCCTTGTTATCACCCCCTGTTGATTCTCTACATACTTCTCCTCATACTTCTTGCCAAAATGCCAAGAGTCATAACTGCTTCTTGTGACAAGTATTTGGCTCCCAATCTGCATTAGTAACATTCTCTCTACCATTAGAGGTCTTCAGGTTCAAACTGGGGGAAGTAGAAGCAACATAAGAACGTCAACTTTCTTTTCATCTAGATGAGTCGAGTAGGGCTTAGGTTGTGAAAATGTAATTTAAACTGATGCGCTCAGACTACTCTGAGGTACAAAATCTCTCCCCGCAGTGTATGGATTTACATTACAACTACTTAACGCACTACTGAGCGATGTGATGGGCCCTTTTGCGCCCAAGGTAGGAAAACATGATAAAGTGGTGGAGGGACAGAAATCTTTGTGTGTGTTTATAACATTTAGCAACACAGCAGAAGAAAAAAGGATTGTGGACTGAAGAGAGAAACGGAAAGAAAAGAAAGGAATTGAATAAGAAAGAGAAATCCAGGCAAGGGGAAAATGTAAAAATGAATACTGACAAATCACTGAAGCGCAGTTTTGGAGAGTTGCAGCCGTTCCAGTTTTATAGTTGTTACTGTTTTGGTTGACCAAACAGCTTTACTGTGCATTACATGCTCAGTGCGGAATGTAAGTAATGAACATTAGCAGGAGCCAACCCGGATATTTGTGCATATCTATAAGGAAACGTATACAGAAAATACATATACAGTGTCAAAATTCGAAAATGTTCTTGACCAAAAGTTTTACGTTGTCGCACTAAATCACTACAGCCGTCATGGTGCTACATCCAAATGTCCATGCTAAAAATACTACACGTTAGTGAAGTTTGAGTTCTGTGTTATCTTACCTGTTATCAGCATATGGGCATTAAAAACTATTACTACTAACTAATAGATAGATGTAGTGAAGCAAAACATTTCTGATGTAGAAAGTTGAAAATTGACCTGTAATAAAACACCTACTTGAGTAAACTATATTTTCCACAAGGTGATTGTCCAGTTTTTGCCCCAATGTGTTTCTGTACACCTTCTGTACCGGCCAATCACCGGTGATCAAGACAAGACAACCATCCCTGTTTATTCGATAGCTTCGGGCTCACTGCTCAGTGTCGAGTGGGTGTATTTCTCCTCAGTGATTTGTTTATTTGCAGGCTCTTGCTTTGCTTGTTTAATGATATGCTTTAGTTCGAGAGAGTTGTGCCTATGTGCAGGAATGTGTGAGTGCATGCGTGTGCAGTGCTGACATGCACTTCCTCTGCTTCTTGTGCTGCAGAGCCGAGACGGAGAGAGGCCTCAGCAGAAAACACATCATTGAAGGTAACAGGTCGATTTCCTCTTTGTCCTTCACCTCGCCCCATCACTTACTTCTTTTATCTTACTTCCCCCTTTTTGCTATTTGTGTCTCCTCCTGTGCAAACAGCCCAATTTGAATATTGTGCATGGTACGTTAAAGTTGTTCAGTTGTAATCACTTTAAAGGGATCCTATTGAGAAGTTAATATGCTTCAAAGTATCGACTATCCCGTATCCCGAGCTAATAATAAGATTCCACCTCACTAACCACTTGCCATTCGGTCAGCAGCGCAATGCACCCTCTGCAGTGACTCAGCTCCCTATTAACATTCACTGCAGCCGCTGCAACCCCCCCCCCCACCCCGAAACAGGAGATGGGACAAGTACACTTCGGAAAGGTACAGATGAGAAATCGGAAGGAAAGACTGCACCGGCAATTAGCCAAAGCCGGTCCAGATGATAGGTGCCATATGTTAGAGAAAGGTATGGCACATGTGACCTCGAGGTAACAAATAGTCTGGGTTAAACTCCCGGGACACCATCATCCTCACACCTGAATGCGCACCTCCCCACAGGCCAGTCAGTGACGTGATGTGGTGCCAAACCCAATGGTCGATGGCAGAAAGCAGCACGGGAGAAGCCCTTCACTAGACACACGCTTGTGTGTTTACCGTTTAACTCTCAGAACAAAGAAGGTCCTTGATTAGAGACCGTGACGGGATGCATTATTTGTTGCTGATGCCCGTGGAACAGCTTTGTGGTACAACGTTACCACATTTTTTCTCAGCTCCAAAAATAGACTCCCATCACAGCGAGGAAATTCCAGCTAATCCACGAGACGGCAGACAGCAGTCAGCCATCGACGGTGCAGACGCCCATTAGGATCCCTGTTGGCTAATGGGTGTTTCTGGGATAGCGGGAGAGCACATGGCAGAGGACTGAGGAAATGGTTCAGAACGGCAGCAAGGAGAGCAGAACTCTCAGCGGGGATCTGGCAACGAGGAAGCCTCCGGCACTAATATGCTGTGCAAACTCACATCCTCCAGAGCGCACAAGTGCCTTTTGCGTTGTCTCTCTTCTCCTCGGCTGTCCTTCTGTGTGACAGTCTCCTCTGTTCACGTCTCATCTTTCATCCGGTCTTCTCTGTGTGTGAATGGGGACTGATCTGCACACAATACATTGTTGCCGTCTGTTACCCTCTCCTCGGCGTACAGTGTGTCACTTCTAGAAAAAGCCGAGAGCAGGGGAAACAAATGAGCCCGACCTTTTTTCTCATCCCCCTCGCCTTTCTCTTAGCTTTAAGTTTTTTGGTTCATCCACCACCCGTCAAAACAATTTATTTACATAATGAGGATTAAAGTTTGCTTAGATGCAAGGCCTTTTTTCTATAGATATTCCTCCTGGGAGATAGCTATGGGAACTGAGCTTTACATTAATTAACGTTGTACTGTAACATGATCTCTTTGGGACTAAGACTCCCATAATCCCATAACCAGTGCACCAGCTACGTAAAACAGAGTGGAAAGATGGCCGAGGCCAGATGCAGCTCGCAGTCACATTTGGTCAACTGTCACTTTGCCATGTTTACGATAACATTGACGTTAAGTCCCCCAGGATCTTCCTCACCTTTTTGGTCCCTTTATATAAAGATTTAGCACTCTTGAAGAAATGTTTTGTATATTGTTGCACTCAGATGGGAACCGTCAACATTTTTTATATACATATAACATATGTAATGTTGACGAACCACGGTCGCAGAAAAACTATTGCCCCCTTGAAACCATCTCATTTGACAGTATTCATTAGCAGGTGGTGACGCTCAGCGCTTATTTAGGCTTTGTTCCATTCTTATGTGTGTCAAATTATCCTTTCGGAAATTAAAAATATTTAATGTTGCGTGAACATTATTCCAGCAGTACAACAAATAAGCTCAATGCACAAGACTCATCTGGACTATTTTTGTCTTTCTTGGACATAAATAGATAAATACATTCATCTTTGTCAAGATCTTCTCTCCTCTCATTGCAGGTTTAAGGAGTTCTCTCCAGAGGATGCAGCTTGAGTATGTGGACGTGGTTTTTGCCAACCGGCCAGACAGCAACACTCCCATGGAGGGTGAGTAGTTGTTGTCTAGACCCCAGGGGGCAGTAGGGACAATGTGTGCTGTCCCGTAACATGAGATGAGGGGAAATTCAGGCTGCTGGCCTTGCTGGACTAGTGACCTTTGCCTTTGACCAAAGGGGTTTGTCTTTGTGTGTGTTCGTGGGTGTTTTTGTGTGCGTGTCTGCCACTGACAGAAGCAGGATTATTGCCCCCCCCCTCGCCCCTCCTCCCCAGGGGGAACCTGGTGTAGTTTTGGGCTGGTCTCACTACTAGACAAGACCCCCACTGTGCGCACCAAGCACTGCCTTTCACACACATGTACCGAAGCCAATCATTTATTTTAGACACCTCCAAGTGCGTTCTCAATTGCCTCTCCTTCATAACGCGGCATCACAGAGACTTGGGCCCCTTTTAGTATTCAGTGCTAACGCTCTCCCACAGGTAATATGTTCGGCTGAAAGGACGGAGTCCCACTGGTCTCTCAAAAACATTTCCCAGTCGTCCCGCTTTGCCTCCAATGCTTCCTCCCCGGTGAGGCAGCTGACAGTGGAAGGTCAATCCGTCACACTTCCCGCTCTTCCCGGGGCTTTGCTGGTTGTACGTTGGACCGGCAGGACACACCCAGCGGCCACCTCCGTCTCTGCAGATAAAGTCAATTCACCGTTGACAACTAATGTAGAGAAATCTAACGCGAATGATGGATTCGTTGAGCGAGAGTCTGTAAGGATAATAAAATAAAGACAGATGGGCTGCTTTGCTTCCAGCAGCTGTGCCACACGGTTATTCCATTAATCCTAGTAAACGATTGTCCACCTCTTCTTCATACTTAATTACAGTGGAGCGAGGCCGAGTCATAAATCACGTTGTGTTGGGTCAGTCGGAGAGTAGCGAGTGCATGTAGATTAGTAAAGACTTCTTTACTAAAGTAAAGACTTCCTCAACAGATCGTCTTGGAAACTTTTAATTGTGCTAAAATATGAATTCATTTAGGCACATGTTCCTGAAAAAACCCACTTGCTCCAATAAATAAATAAAGAATGTTATGATTACAGGTGTGTGTGTGTGTGTATGTGTGTGTGTGTGTGTGTGTGCGTGCGCGTGCGTGTGTGTGTTTTTGCACGCATTCTGGTGGAATTGTTTTTGTGCGTTGTTCTCGTGACTTTAACTTCTTCCGACTTTGTTCGAGACAACGCGTGTCCCCTCTGGGACAAAAAACGTGACGTGGTGGCTGCATAGTCTGGCTTTGTTACCATCACCACTAACTTGCAGCCATCCAGCCATCCTATTTGTTGTGTAACTCTTCCTCATCACCCTACTTGCTCTTGACTTTTGGTTTACATCCCGTCCAACACGCACAACTTTTCTCGTGAATATCCTACGTCCACCTTCCTTTCCTGGATCGATCCGAACCCTGTAATTTGTTCCTTACTGTTACAGCTTTTTTATAGCGATGAGAATATAAATACGTTTGAGGCCTAGCTGGACTGTCATCTTGCATGTGGCCTGATGCTGTAGTTTCCAAAGTTCTCACATTGTAGCACATATGTGCCTGCAGGAGGAGCATCAGTGCCATTGTCAGCTCATTGTTTTAATCAGCACACCATGGCCTGCAGAATGAACTGTGTTGGTTTCCAGTCGCTTATTATTTGAGAGAGCCCTATGCAGCAAATTGAATCCATTCACTCCACTTAATGTGAAAATCCTGCGGACAGAGTGAATCAAGAATGGGATTTACAGGCGGAGGAAAAGATCAGACATGGCATCAATAAATAGACTTTGTTGAAGGCCCTCTGGCCAAGAACAAATGAAATGCTACTGCGACGGAATACTGAACACAAGCCCAGAGCCACCGAGGCGCCCTGACAGGGTGGCTTTGATTTTCCTTCAAGGGCAAGGACATCCCCTCGAATGTTCAAATGCATGAAGGATCAACCACTCAGCACATAAATATCTATCTTCCTTTGAGCTCGTCATTCAAAACCTTCTTTCCCACGATTCTAGAACCAAGCTAAGCTCCTGTGGTGTGACATACTGATTGCCACCCCGTAAATATTAGCTTTATTAGTGCTAAATATGCAGTAATGGACAAATATAGACAATTTATTCCACTCTCCTATCTTCACTCTGCAGAACGGCAATGTGATACCTGCTGGTTGAACTTGAACAAATGACTGACTCACACAAACAAGTGTTGCTTGTGTGAGAACTCTGTTGTTGTACATTTGCATTCAACACACAAATGGAATGCATTTGTGGAATGTACAGAAGTAGAACTCATTTCTCATTTCATTTCAACAATATCAAACAATATATGATTAGTTCAAAACATGAATTTCTCTACAGCTTTAATTGTAGCCTTAATTATTCAACGATGTGGTTATGTTTTGTTATCTTTACCATACAACACAAGACATACATGTTTGTCCCAATAAATAGTGAATAGTCAGCCAGCTAACTGGCTGCTGGAGTGGTAGTGATCTTAATTCTCCACCGATCTCACACATTAAGGAGCATAATAATGCACTCCATGTTTCTCGTAACCTCAACTTCCCCCACATCATTCAACACGCTCAGTGGGTTCATGTGAGTGGGGTGTTGATGGTGATCGCTGGATATCTCGCCTCAGCACTTTGCTCAGTGTGTGAGCATCTGTTGTTGTAGACGATGACTCACTGCCGCCTCGGAAAAAGACAATTTATGTTCCGAATGGCAAGTAGGTCGCACGTTGGTTGATTTAGATAAAACTAAATGAGGTGAGGTTCTCAAAAAAAACTCTTATGAACTGAATGCAGCTGTGAGCTTTATAACTTGGTTTGCAATGTTTCCCGTCCTGCATTGCTCAAAGTCTCCCCCTTCCTCCCTCCCTCTCTCGAGGAGCAGATGCGCCGTTATTCCACCTTCCCGCTTGCTTAACCCACACCACCACAAACGCACACTCGCGTTCTGCCTCATCACTGAGCTAAAGTTTGGTCCACACAGAGATCTGCTGGGGAAAAAGAAATCACTCTTGACACTGGTCTCATCTCTTCATCCTCATTCTCACTCTCTCCTCTTCACATTTTACATTCACCGCTTTAATGAAGCAGATGTTTCTTCAGTAATAGGCCAGTTTGTGCACAGCTCACAATACGCGCATTCAAAATGATAACAGTATCCTCTCCTGAGATGTGAGAGGGCCGTGGTTATAGGCTCTTTATAGAAAGAACATTACAGCAGTTCTCATTAAATATGATTTTAGTTGTCCACTATTCCACCCACCATGACCTACCCCGGTTCCAATAACCTTCAGAGACCACCAAAGGCCACCGCGGCTGATTGCAGCCCCGAAGACTGTAACGACATTCTGCCGCGGTCGGCTGTCTTGTCATTCAATCCCTTTGGCCATGCGAAGCCGTACGATCCCTGCAAAGAATCTCTGCTCATACAGGAGTTTGAAAGGACCGAGGCCTTTCTCATGAGGAGGCGCCTTTCAAGCAGCATCTTTGTTTTTACAGTCCTCAAGGTGCCAGTTTTATGTCAAGGATGGATTTCTTGTAGTCTACTTTTATGAGAACTATCTTATTTTTTGAGAAGATCATCAATTGAATCTAACAATGTAAAGTGAAGTAAAGTGAGAAATGTTTTAAACAGTTTTTTTTTCTACAGCTTATATAAAAGACTGTTGAGATATCCGGTGTTTTTGCTTTTTTAACAGAGATAGTGAGGTCGATGACACATGTGATCAACCAGGGGATGTCCATGTACTGGGGGACATCCCGGTGGTCTGCAATGGAGATCATGGTGAGCGATGGAGAGGAAGCCACACGCGATTAGGAAATAAAAAAAATCTAAAACAGACTAACCTGGTTTTATTTAAGGCTGGCAATATGTTGAAATTATTACTGTTCTTTTTAAATTCCCAATACAAAGCATTTACAAAGTCAGATATCTTCCAGAATGGTTTCAGAAAGTGGGGAAAATGTAATTGAAGGTGATATAAACCAGACAATCTCACCTGTGACTTATGGAGGACTAGTTTATGCAAATATCTATTTTAATCACACTACTGAAGCCATCACAACTTCTTTGTGTTTTATTAAGGGCCAATAAAATCCAGAATGATCAGACAGAGCGGGGGCGTCGGGGGCGGTTGGATGTCTAATTAACATTTTTCTGTTTTTTTTTCTTGTCTCTTCATATTCAATTAGGAAGCATATTCTGTGGCCAGACAGTTTAATCTAATTCCACCAGTGTGCGAGCAGGCAGAATATCACTTCTTCCAGAGGGAGAAAGTGGAAACTCAGCTGCCTGAGCTGTATCATAAGATAGGTATGTATATACTTTCTGATCTCAAGCTTTTTTGAATAGATTTACGGCTGCAATAGATTGTGTAGCCTTTTCCTCAGTGGCTCCTCTTCTGTCTCAGGTGTGGGTGTAGTATCATGGTCACCTTTGGCCTGTGGAATCATCACTGGGAAATACGAGAATGGCGTCCCTGAGTCCTCCAGGGCCTCAATGAAGGTGGGGGTCAAAGTTCTTCAGTGCACCTGCCTGGTTATATAATTTGTCTTTTCCAAAGCCATTAACTAGCCATTAAACATAATGTGGATCACATTATTTCTGCTATGAAAAATAATCCTTACTCTCGTTCCGCTCCTGCAGCCATACCAATGGTTGAGGGAGAAAATCCTGAGCGAGGATGGGAGGAAACAACAAGCCAAGCTAAAGGAACTGACTTATATTGCGGAAAAGCTTGGATGTACTTTGCCGCAGCTGGCCATAGGTAAGGACATCCTTTCACCCTCAACTTCCCATTCCTGTGGGTGTAAACAAAGAAAATACTGTTCACAACCAAATGCTTGTTTCTCTTCGTACTGTCTGATACCGTGACACTAAATTAACAACTGTAAAAATTCTTCCCCTCTCTTTCTTTAGCCTGGTGTCTGAGGAACGAGGGCGTAAGCTCGGTGCTGCTGGGATCCTCCAATCCGATCCAGCTAACAGAGAACCTGGGAGCCATTCAGGTATACATGCATTTCCTAAGCCTGAATTATACTGAATCACTATCAAGTGTTTGGTCCAGTCAATAGCATTGATCGGCTTCTCTGTGTTGTGCATCGTGCAGGTAATTCCAAAAATGACAGCAGGCATTGCTTCAGAAGTGGACCATGTACTGGAAAATCGCCCTCACAGTAAAAAGGACTACCAGCATTAAAACGGACCCTGTTTTAGTGAACTATGCTCCAAAAGCTCATTTCTCACAGCCATGGCACCATTGGCGTGCGTCCGACTTTGCTTGTGTGCGCGTCCTGACTGTATGTGTGACTGTGTGAAGTGTTCCGCTTGGCTCCTTCTCTGTGTGAAGATCTACCAGTACTCTTTATTGTAGTCTGAACTACTCAACAAAACATGTATGCTACAGCTATGCCACACGACGGCTAGAAGGTCCAGGCAGATGAGTTCGGGAGCGACGCCGAGTGCGAAAAGTGGTCGGTGGCAGGTTCCTCTCCGATCACGAGGGGAAGGTGCCTTCAGATTTAGTGACCTGCCGTTCGGATGATGGGAGCACGGCAACCCTAGAACAACAGAGGGACATATGTATCGACCGTGCATGGTATATTGGCTTAAACCAAATGAGGAGCCATTTTCCAGTGACGACTTAACGACGTGAGTAGGAGGACGTACATGTAATGATGGGGAAACACGGGACCGGCTGCGGACGGTTATCAAAACATTGGCCAAAAGACCCGTTTCAGGCTTTGTGAGCAAATACAGAACCCCCTTTGTGTTCATTTTTAAAGCCTCGCATTAAGACATACCGTACGTCACTTTATTTAAGACGCTGCGCTACTCGCAAGTTGCTGTGCAGTGCCAGATTCTCAATAAAGTTAGAAAAAAATATTTACGGCAAACCCATGGTCATGAAGATACTCATTTGCATGAGGAGGAAGAGGAGGAGGAGGGTCCATGTCGCTCCCTACCCAACTTGTGCCCTTTCTCCAAAAGGAACCTGCCACCGACCCGTTTTTGCACTCTGCGCTACAGGATTTCTGCAGCAAAATGCTGTTCTGCTCCAACAAGCCGCTTAACCACAAATTTAAAGAATCAGGAGATTAGATTAATGGTGAAAGTTGATAAATGGTGTATCAAAATGTACCCGATGTTACATGAATATACATTGCTAGATGTTTTCGATGTGAAGAAAAACAATGTAATCAATGATGACGTGTGCAATTGGATTTCAGCAGACCGGATGACATGTTTACTTTTCCTTTGGAAGCTGAAGCTGGCCTGTCAACGTGATTAATTATTTCAGTATTGGATTAACTGAAATGCTGCAAATACCAAGAGTTCAAAAAGTAACCAAAATATTTTTTGATGCATCAGTACTGACTATTATGTATATTATCCTCATTAAGCAGCTATGTCAATGATTTTTTCATCCCATGTTGTAATTATATTATTTTTCACTTATTCAAAAGTACAATATCGTGAACTTCCCTGTTGTGCCTCGTCTTTCAATCTAGCAATCTACCTTGTTAGTAAGGATAATGTCTGAATTAGTTGTACTGTCGCAAGAACTTTTGTCTCATCAAAGTTGGTGAGATCTTCCCGAGGGAGAGCTTTGTAATTTAAGAAGTAATGCCATGTCGCTAATTAAGAGACTAAAAGAAAAACATATCCACCCCTGCAGTCATTGCACTTGCAACTTCTCTCAGATGCCAGTTTACACCTACATAGTAGGAGGACCTTTGTTATGTCAGTTAAAATGTATTTCGGTGTCCTTCATCAGATTTGTAGATAAAAAATAAAGAGCTTATAATTCTCATGTAGTATGTTTTAAAAGCTTTATAATGTTTTTCCTTTTATTGTTTTGGGTGTTTTAAGGATTGAAATAACACAACTAGAGTACACAAACTGTTGCTAAATCGCCGTAAAACAACTACAAGCCGTGACTTGAAACCGTCCGTACTGCTGTTAGCTGTCGGGGTTTGTCGGTGCCCTCCTGTTTTATAATAAAATTACAAGTCAAAAAAAAAATTGACATGTTAAGTATTTACGCCTTTGAGACCTTTTCCTCTTTTTAAATATGTTTACTCGATTTTGTGACACGGTTGCCATGGAAACAAAGGCGGGCGTTTCTTCCAAATTATCCAATGAGGTGTGGTTATTTATTGACCCTATTTTTGATTGGCTGCAGAGGACTTACTAGGATCTACTCGGCTGCCGCCCGTGAGCCCGCGGTTTACGAAAACTACCGCTGCACCAGGTGACACAGTTTACAACTAATCTTATTGTTTTTCCCCCTCACTAACTAGATGGTATGTTGTCAGAGTTGTGCGAATGCAACGGTAACGTAATCGCGGACTAAAAGTCGTTGAAATTGCACCGGCAAAACAGCAATTTACGAATCAAACAGCGCGCGACAAACCAGCTTTTGTTTGTAGCGGCCGTAACGTTTAGGCTAGCAGATGGCTAACACTAGTTAGCCGGAGAGAGGAAACGTTGGTTCCCTTGTCAACAAGCGTCAACAGAAACTGCTGTTCCCTTGTAGAAGACATCCCGCAGTTACTTTCCACGACTTTTGGTGAGAGTTGTTTCCCCTCTTAAAATTAAAATTGCATGCCAACAACAGAGGCAATAATTAACCTGTTATTGTAAATAAAAAATGTTCTTCTCTAAACGTTAGATTAACCCGTTGTAATCTGTTGACCTGTGAATATACACCATTTTTACAACGCTGCAATCCACTAATTTTCTCTAAATAACTGTCTATGTAGTCCACAGAGATGTCGCTGTCGATCAAAGCTCATTTTGGGGGGACCCAGACCAATAGAGTTAAAGGAGACACCATTTGTGTGGTGCCCGACCTCGCCTGTGATTTCCTGGAAGGACCACTTGGACCAGAATAAGTCCTACCCATGTACTCAGAGACCGTTCTACAAGAAGAGCCTATTGGCACTGCAGCATCGCTACTACGACCCGGACTCCTTGAGCGGTGAGTGTGATGGAGAGCAGAGCTGACACGATTAAACAATCAACAAACAAATGCAAGTTTTGACACTCATTGAACGCCTAAAGTCAAAATTATTGATGGCTGGCTTCTTTGATGAAAGTCAATTGACTGATGACCATATTTTATCCTTTAAAACAATTCTGTTTATAATAATAATTCTTAGTTCTGGCATTGTAGATTTTATTATTTATTTTTTCCTTCCTTTTTCCCAGGTGGATTTTCGGATATTTGCACTTCTGTAGGACCAAGAAACCGTCAAGTGTCGAGCTTAAATCGTGGCTCTAAAGTCTCTGCTGTTTCCCTGCCGCATCCGTCCACCGTGCTAGATAAAGAGGAAATTTTGTTTCGTCAGCTGATCTCTGAAGATTCTGGGCTCTCTGGATCTCCGTCCACACTCAACCCAAACAAAGCTTTTCTTACGATCGATCATCAAACCAGAGCGGTAATTTTGCCTATGGGGTACAACAACTACTGAAATTGGTCCACTCTTGAGGCATGCACTTTAAATGTGTTTCTTATCTCTCTTTTTCAGATTGTGTCAGCAAATGAACAGGCCTGTAAACTGCTAGAGTGCACCGCAAATGAACTTATTGGAGAGAAGCTGCTCTCTATCTTGAGGAAAACCAGTCATGTCCTGGAAGAAGCATTGGAGGAAGATATTCCCCTGAAGGACGGAACTGTTGTGGCTGTGTCTGGAAAAGTGGTAAGAAAAATACTGACATATCTCAACCAAACATTCAAATGAAAGATTTGTTTGTTGTTTTTTAAGTGCCTCTCTTTCTGTAGATGGATGTTTTAACATCATCTGGGGAGTTGACCGTGTCAGTGTGTACGCAAAGATGCTCACAAAACGAAGAGCACTGGCTTGTCATGATGGAAGTTGTGGAAAGGGTTTCTGCCTTTTTGTCTTTTACACAAGACGTAAGTATGTCATTATTTAACAACCACGGCCGTGTGCGTTATCTTATGACAATTCTTTCTTTCTTCAATTACATGCTACTGGATGAAACACTACCCTGTTTATTAAAACAATCTTCTTTCTAGGGTAGTATCCTAACCTGTGACTTGGCGTTCACTCATCTTCATGGATACCAACATCCCGACGAGTTAAAAGGGGTGTCCGTGAAGGACCTAATCCCCTCTTTACAAATCCCCCTCCACAGTAATGCATTGCCCAAAGTAAGCACACGTTACCACCAAAACTGTCTGCTAAGGAACAGTCCCTTTCTTAAGCTTTGCTTCACGCTCCCGTTTACCAATATACTTCTTGGATAATTCAGAAACAGCAGATTAATATACCACAAAATACCACAACATTTAACTACGGTACTTCTCTAAGTCTGTCTTTGCATTTCTTTCCTTCTCTCAGATGCTGAGGGTTCAGAGAGTTTGTGGTAAAAGCAAAGGGGGTGCATTGGTCCCACTGTGTGTCAAACTTAAGGGTGCAGTTGTATGTGGCGGTACCCAACATCACAACAGTGGGACTAGTTGCACCTGGCCAACAGGTAGTCTTGAACAGTCGGATGCAAAGTCAAACGGCTTAAACCCTGACGAACCATGCACTGGTAAGGTGTTTTCTTTATATATGTAATATATATAATGCTTGGTCAAGGAGGGGTTAATAAACTCAATATTATTTTTGGGGAAGCTCGTGCATTATCCATAGTCTGTTAGGCAGCCCAGACACTGAACATCCTGCAGAACACACTTCCTGTGTCTTTTATGATCAGAGAAATACACACAATAAGGCAATGAAGACCCCTGTTGTCTTTGAAAATCGAAATGGTTCAGGTAACAAAACCCACCAAGGCTGGGATGCCAGCTTTGTTGTGGTTTCTGTGAGAGATGTTCAAAGGGGGCAGAACAGGATGGTACATCAGTCAAAATAGAATAAATTCGTAATAATAGGTTATTATTTGGACAGTTTGAATGTGCAGATTTAAGCAATACAATCTAGTTCTATCTAATACGTATAGTATGAAACATTTCAAATGTTCAACTCTTCACCTCCAATATACAGGAGAGAAGGGGGGTAGCATTGTCCTCTCCCCCCCCCGGCCTGAACTGGAGTACTCTGGAACAGTTTGGGTGTTTGCTCCTCTTAGCGGCCTCCTCCTGCTGCGACCTGATGGCTCCATCTGCCACATCCACAACCGCCTGGCCCTCAGTCTCTTTGGCTACGACCAGGACGAGCTCCTGAGAAAGGTCAGCCGAGACGGCCGTCTGAAGCAGGTTGTTTTCCATCGACTGCCTTTGCCGACTCTCACTTCTGTCTCACTGTTCTCACAGAGTGTCACTTTTCTGATGCCTGGTTTCTATGGATGGATGTCTGACGCGGACAAAAGGGCCAGCCCCTTCCCTGACTCTCAAGCGGAGGTGGATAAAACTAGAGCCTCATTCAAAATGTCGGGGAAATATGGTGAGCATTGTATGCAATTGTGAAGTGAACCAGATGGCAGTCTTTTCACAGCCCATTTGAAGTGATTAGTCTAAACATGAGTGGAGTTGGTGGGCACAGTGTCAGACTTTCAAAACCCTGGCACAAAAAAGAATAGAACGTGTGTCATATCTGTGTAAACATGCCCCTTTCCCATATGCACCTCACAAAGGTATCCCTTAATGTCAGCAATGCTGCTTTGCTGTTTTACTATTCCTTTGTTTCTGTTGTGGGCTTCTATTCTGAGGTGCCAATCAGTACTAACATTGTTTGAATAGTTGTATGATATTTACTCTCATTCTGTAGACCCGTCCTCGCTGGTGGCTGGTCACATGTCCATGGTGCATCAGGCTGTTCTGGGAAGAATCTCCGCAGGGAGAGGCCGAATCTTCACCGGAACCAGCAGCCGGCTGGAGAAACCGGGCAGCGCCTTGTCGACACTTGCTCCTCCTACTGTCACCTCCACAAGAGTAGTTATGTAAGCAGCAATCCCTCTGTCCTTTTCATCAACTATCAGAGTTTTCGGAAGGCTTGCAAACTCCTTGATTGTGACTGTCTTGGCCCTGTTAAGAAAGTTGTATGCAAGCAGGCATTTAGTGTCCATGTATTTGTATGTTTTGTGTTTTTTACGGTCAATGGTTATGTTGATTTAAGTATAGGGCTTTATAGAAAATAGGTCAGAACAAGACTTGAGCTTTTATTACAGCGACATGTGTAAATCTACGGCTTCTAGATGAGAACCTGCATCAACCTGAGTGCTTGTAGAAAACAATACGTTTCTAATATAATATTAAGAAGAAGAAATACTTCTCCATATTGGCTTGTGTCCATCTTTACTCAGGGCTGATGACACTGCGGAGCTGATGGAGGAGGCCGCCCAGGTGGCTCTCTGCACCGGCCAGCTGGACGTTGCTGATACCACTGAGGCGCTCCTCAAGACATTTGCCTTGGTGGAACCTCCCGATGAGGAGAACCACTGCCTGGTGGCCGCTGTACCACCACACCTTAACAGAGACCAGCAGTTGGGCAAAGACGTTTATAGAAGCAATCGACCTGACATCAGGGTTATCTCGGGTGAGGCAACTTGTAGTTTCCGTTCAGTCATTTACTTGTTGTTAATCCTTAAAAGCCCAACACTAAACTGAGCTATATATTTGAATGGGAACTGAAACTGTCTCCTCCAAAAGACAACCAACAAAATGCACACATTTTATGTGTTAGACTGCTTTTTTTTTTTTTATGAAATCCTATTTTAAAACTTTTTTTAGACACGGCCACTCGGAACCGACGTGCTGTTGGCAGGGAGGGTGAGACCACTCCTGACGGAGGCGTAGCCCCTCGCTCATGTGCCTCCGTCCTCCAAGACTCCAGCTTTGAGGTCATCTCACTGGAGAGCAGGTGGGTGGAATCACGAGTTGCAGTGCTGTGTCATGCAATTTCTAGCACCAAAATATGTTACTGGCTTTAACTTTATTTGCATGAAAACCCCCAATCAGTAAACGCTTAGACAGCCCATCTGTTATTTCCATTACCATGGCTAAAACACAAAAATACATTGAAATGTAATATATTTTCACTATCCATTTTATGCTTTCAGTCCCTTCAAATTGTTACGGATGAATACTTGTAGCTGGACATTTTGCTAAAATGTAGTTGTACTTTTTATAAATAACCTGCTGTGACAACCTCAATGTAACAACATGGCCCCTATTTGAATATAATAGCCCGTTGTTGTTCTTCGTCCTTGGTTAATTGAAACTCAATTTCCCAGGTCGTCGTCTGGCTTCTGTGAAAGGTTTGCTGGCCACGGTGGTTCTGATCCAGGTCTCGCACAGCATTCTTGTTCAGCACATGTGATACACTCAGCCAGCAGTTTCCTGGACGTTGACAGCAACGGTGATGTGGTGACCCGGGCCCTGGCCGACCTAGATCTGAGCCGCAGTATGGAGGTTCTCAGTGGCGGAGGAGGCGACGACGATAACCAACGCTCCATGACGTCCTGCGATACAGCTGAGCTGCTGCGTACGCCCTCCACGTGCGTGGTTGGGTCCGACCAGGAAGCTGGGAGCGGAAACACCGGCGTCGAGGCCAGAGGCTCAAGGGAAGTAGAAAAGAACCAGGGCGACCGGGATCAGTGGGCCGCTCTTTCTTCGATCCAAAAAGAAAAGAGTCGAGAGTTCTGCGTGGCAGAGAACGGTGGGATTCAGTCCATGACGGACATTCCTGCCACGTCTACTCCTAAGAAACCAAAGGTGAATGGACAAAACCTATCCGCAGACTCTACACAGATACGGGAGGGCCGCTACGAAGGAAGCGCCTACCACAGAGATGGCACCAGAGTAGGTTGGTACTGTTATTCTGTCCTCAAATTCTACACATGGTGTTACGTAAAAGACAATATATAAACGGTACATTATTTCCCTCCAGATGTGCAGTGTGATGTGTGCAGGATTAACCAGCCTGATGGCAGCTCCGTGATCTGTGTGTGGCTGAGTAGGCCTGGCCTGCAGGGGGCAATGCTGCATACAGATCGACCATTGCACAACCAGTCCCGAGGCAGTTTAGGGGAGGTATGTGGGAGTAAATATAAAAAAAAAAAAAGTATATTCTTTTATATAATATTTTCATACTGAGTTGGTATGGCACAGTTGGTAAGTTTGTCAAAGTGTGAAATATGTTTTGTTTTTTCATGTGGTCATTCTGTACTCTTGTGGTCCTTTAGCGGATTGGTGACGTAAGTCACGGGGAGGTGTTGCGCTCCACCATGGATCTGGAGCAGTCTCGAGCCTGTGACGGACAGTTTGAAGAAGACTATCAGCCCATCAAAGCTGTGGGCAAAGGAGCCTTTGGTTTTGTCTGGAATGCGATAAGGCGCTCTGATGGAACAGAGGTAAGAAAATAATGATCCAATTCTTCATGTTTATAAAACATGCACTGAAGAAAACCGAGATGGATCATAAGATTTGTAAAGGTGATATGATTGTTTTTAATTTGCAGGTAATAGTGAAGTTCATTAAAAAGGCCCGGATTATAAAGGACTGCTGGGTAGATGATCCAATGCTGGGACAAGTCAGCCAGGAGATTGCCATACTGACAAGAGTACAGCACCACAACATAGTCAAGGTATCTTTGCTTGAAGCCTAAAAGCCCTTTTAACCTTCATTTGCGATGCTAAATTATTAAGCACATCCTATACTGTGTGTGCCACTAGGTGCTGGAGGTGTTTGAGAATGGGAGTTACTTCCAGATGGTGATGGAGAAAAATGGAGATGACTTGGACCTTTTTGAGTTCATAGACATGCAGCCAAGGCTGGATGAGCCCTTAGCCAGCTACATTTATAGACAGGTATGTACATGTAAGCGAAGCAGTGGCTCTGAATTAAGAAGCGTTCATTCAACTAAACTAGAGGTTATGTCTCTTCCCAGCTGGTGGCCGCTGTCTTCTATTTGAGGACTAAAAACATCCTTCACAGGGACATAAAAGACGAGAACATCATCATTGACAAATGTTTCCACATTCGACTGATAGACTTTGGCTCTGCTGCCATGATGGCTCCCAAGAAGCTCTTTTACCATTTCTGCGGCACATTGGAGTACTGTTCCCCCGAAGTGCTTCGGGGAAATCCGTATGTACATAATTCCTGACTACAAGTTACGATGTACAAATAAACCCTATGAAGCTTTAAGCGCATACCAATTATAGTAAAGACACTAAATCAACTGGGAAATTAAAGGCTGCCATGTTTTCCATTTTGCCACTTGTTTTCTTGTGTGTTCTTGGTTGTAGCTACGAGGGTCCAGAGCTGGAGATGTGGTCTCTTGGTGTGTTGCTGTACACGCTGCTATTTAGTGAGAACCCTTTCTGTGGCGTCGATGAGATCCTGGATGCCAAACTCAAGCTCCCGTTTCCCGTCTCTCCAGGTACACTGCTGTTCTCTTGTGTGGGCATGGTGTTCATTGACTTTCACTTTAAAATCTTGCATTAGGACGACGGTAGGCAGATTGAAGTCAGATACTCACAAATTTGAATTGACGCAACCGTGGAAAGTGCAGCACCATTTCAGTTTCTGCAAACTTTCTTCTTCCTTGCTGGAACGTCTGTGTTCCCTCTCAGGCCTGCATGCTGTGTTAAGCGGACTGCTGCACCCTGATCTCGCTCAGAGAATGACTCTGGACCAGCTGCTGCTGCAGTCCTGGATCAGCCAGCCCATTTCCCTGGCAGAGTACAGCTGGTCAGAGGTGGTCCCTCCCACTGAAATGTACTGTAAGTATTCTTTTACACTCAAGCTAGGCATAGACAGTAATGTTTTTTGCCTCAGCCTGCAATTTTAAAAATAACTTTCTTTCTACATTTTGCAATATTTATCAAATGTATGTCTACATCCATATTAAGGTGGCGGATGTACCTTAATTACTCATGTTGTTTTAACACCGTGCCATCTCCCCTTCACTGACTGGTCTTGACAGATGCTTGTGGCTTTAGTCATGTTCTTGAACAGCCGTTGCCAAAGAGAACCTGTTAAATCTGTTCAGTTTTTTTAAATTTAAAGTCTGTCCCGGCTCATACATACCTGCAATTCATTTATTGTAACAGACTCACCACAACACCTGGAGCCCAATCCTAAGGCACTCATCGAGCGGGGCTTGTTCCCAGACGGACATGACGAGACTCTTCCTGATGATGACGATGATGAAGATGATCGGTTGTCAATGGTGGCCTTGGAAACAGAGCTTCAGAAATATCTCTGAGGTTTAAAGAGTGAATTTGTGTCCAATCAAGCCACCCAACATTTAATGTGTAGCAGTACAAAAAGGCCATGGTGCAAAGTAAGAAAAGGCCAGCTTGTCTTAGTCCAGGGAACAAATCAAACACTACTGACTGTTCAGGTGTCTTTCCGAGATGAATGAACCTTTGCTTCTATGGAGTTTAGACTTTAGAGCTTTCTAATACAAGTGATTGATATAGTTCTCAAGCTGTTGTTGCCAAGTGCAACACAAAGCAAAGGTATGGTTTTATTTTTAATATACATTTGATTTATTCCGTGGATTTATTGATTTAAGGAAAATCTGATCTCGCTTTGACATCAAAACTAGTAAGTGACCACAACCGTGAGTTGTTTACCTCAGAGGAACCACAGAGATTTTAGTTTGATTGAAGCGAAAGGGAATAGTTTAATAATTTATTTTGGGTGTGATTTTAATCTTGAATGTTTTAATTAAAAATTGTAAATATATTTACATTTTATTAATTTATTTTAATATACATGAATAAATATTTGACTGACTATGTTCCACTTCTCTTTTCATTATGAAGGAATTGTCTGTTTGTCAAAACTGGCAAATTTGTCATGCAAAAATCTTAAGTGTATTTTAAATCTATGTTCACAGTCAGTTATTTAACTGCAGGGCATACATGTACATTGCGGTTTCTATCATTGTGATGTATCAGATATGTTGGCGGCTGCTGCTTGGTGTGACTGATTCAAACCAGGTAACCAAAATAAAAATATTTTATCAATCAGAAATTGGTGGAAAAACTCCTTTTGTATTGCAAATATTGTATGAATGCTCAATTTAATTATGGTTAAACAGTTAACCAGCAATAGTCCCTTTTGGATTATGATATAATCCATACTCTTCTGACCGATCAGTAACGTTTAGTGTAATTTCTAAAGAAATTTCGATGAAATATTGGATGTATGGTGTGCTATCACGTAAAGTCCGCATCTGGCGGAACCTTTCTCCCCCATTCTGCGTATAAACGGAACGACGGACATATATAAACGACGGACAGGCATGGGTACCCGAGTTACTGCACGTCTGGTAAATCTAAATCTGATAACGTCTTAACCGTTTAGTATTTCTCCAATTTATACATAACGTGATTCCATCGTAAATGTGCATGACCCACGAACTTGTTTTAAAATGTGAGGAAACTCAGCCCAAATAGTTCCGCTGTAACCTTCATGTATGCTAACTTATGCTAACAACAACCTAGCTCTTCTACAAACTACATACTGTTAACCACAATTCATGTTTGTGTTTTATAAGATGTGTATGTATATTTATTCACAGGTCCTTCGATGGACCGCGATGAATGCCTCTGTATTCAGTCCCCTTCAGTGTGGGACATGTCCCCTGCAGCCTCTGCGCACCGGGTGCAGATTGTTCTGTTCCAGCCAGAATAGAAACACAACATCGCATCAAAGCCTCGAACTGCGTCCTGAATCGGAGAAGCCAGAGCTGTCACTCCTCTCTCTGCTTGACATGGGATTCACAGACTCCCAGGCTCAGCAGATACATGAAGACACGTCCAAACTCCGGGGAGGAAGTGCTGCCAAACACGCTCTGTCAACCCTGACTGCCCTGTTCGTCCTGGGCCTCAATCCTTCCAGTGTGCTGAAGGTGCTGGAGAAATGTCCTGAACTCTACACCGTGAGGGAGTCACTTCTTCAGCAGCGCGTTGGCAACTTGCGGAAATTAGGATTAGTCGAAGGTGAGTCGATGATCTTTGTCTTCTCGAAGCATTGCTGTAAGATGGTCAAGTTGGCTTTGTGATGATTATCAAACCAGTCGTTTTCCTTCTATCCCTCAATTAGGCAGTCTTCAGAGAGTGGTGTCCCACTTCCCGCAGATCCTCACCGTGCCTGTGAAGACGGTAAAAAGCATGGCGGTGTTCCTCAGAGAGAAGTGCCTGTTCACCGTCCAGCAGGTCACGGACACCCTCAGAGACACGCCGGCCGTAGTCTTGGAAAACATGGATCAGCTGGAGTACAAGTTTCAGGTTGGCCTTTTAGTTCACTCACCGATTCCAGCTTCTGGGGGGTTTGGATTGTGAGATGGAAACATTGACAGGTGGGCCGTATTTAAATCAATTGTATGACATGTTATTGACTGGTCAATGGTCAATAACCTGGTGCACTGGATTATAGTCAGAGGTCATTATTAGTTACAGCCTGAAAATTAGCCTGAAATTAATAGCTTTGGAAAATAAGTAACAGAACACGTGGTCAAGGGATATAATGGCAGACTGCAGACTTGACTGAGAGTCGTAAAAGACTTGCCCCAAATAAGATACAAGAGCTGTTTCTGTAGCTGCTTCATTGCAATCCACAAGTTGATTACCCTTTTCCCCTAGATGGGAGCAGCACATACATTTCCTTGCAATATGGGACATCTGTGTCAATCAAAACCAAGCATTTCAGTATGAATGCTGACTTTTTTTCAGTGAGAAAGCTACATTCTGAAACCTTGTAGACGCTGTTATAGTGCTCCCTCTGGTGGCCAGCGTGTGGAGCCGTCTGGTCACTCCGAAGTTGTGGTGGTTTGTAACGGCATGTACTCATCTCTCCGCAGTACGTCTACTTCCGGATGGGGGTCAAGCAGGCGGAGATGGTGAAGTACAGGTTGTTTCGTTACACCCTGGACGAGGTGCGCAGTCGACACAGTTTTATGGAGCGCAGGGGTCTGTATCAAACCCCAGACAAGAAGGGCCAGACGATCATCATCAACCCCAAACTGGATGCCATCCTCAACGTTGACCAGGACACCTTTCTCACGGATGTTGCCAATGCATCAGCAGAGGAGTATGAAGTGTTTAGGAGACTGCTGGCGAGAGAATGGCAGGAAGAGCAGCAGCATGGCAGCGTTGAAGGTGATAGTGATGATGATGATGATGAGGGTGATGATGATGAGGAGGAGGAGGAGGAGGATGATGAGACCAGAAAGAAAGGCGGATACAGGAGGAAGAGAAATTGACACAGCACTGTGGGAGTGACGGAGGACATTGTTGAGGACATTGTAAGAAAATATATACGGTGGTGAGGTAATAGAACAATAAAATGTTTCCTTAATCTGTTGTCAAACTCAAGTCTGTCATTAAGTACTTTTAGAAAATTGTTATCTTAGACACAAATAAATACAAAAACAACGTGCTTGTTCTCTTGTATCCTGCAATTCTAGCGCTCATGATATAGTGACGCTGCCTGATACACATTTTCTCCTGTAAGATTTTTCCAAGTTATTGTAACTTTGCTTAAGTGACCCCACACGTTTATGCAATATCACAAAAAATGTGAATCTTTTATCAATTTTATCGAGAAGGTTTTAAAAAAAGACATAAAACGGCAGCTCGTAGTCATGTAAACACTAAAGTGGCAGCATGAGCGACTGCCATAGGAGAAGCATAACTCCACCCCGTTGCTATGTGACTGCCGAATGGCTGAAGCCTTCGCCATCCCTATATTATCTCCGTGTCAATCAACCCCATCAGATAAGGTCAGCAGGTGAGACGAGCCGATCGAGCCATCCATTGATTTTTAGGAAGGCACCGCCTAATGCAAGGGCAACGCAAAGGTTTTTGTACTGGACACGAGGTGAGAATCGATAGTAGGTGCGTCTGTGCAAACTTTCTTTTTTTTATCAGTATTTCGAGCCTTAGGTGGCAGAGGCCATATGCTTTATTTATTTTTATATTCAATGCTGATCCCATAAGAATATGTAGGGATGTGTATGTCTGATCTAATATTCCAAAAATATGTTGTGTTATGAAACATTATGAAATAATGTTTTGTTTTATTTACCAATTTCCCTATATTTGCAACATACTGAGAGAGTCATTGGATGCATATTTGAATATTTGGCCCCTCATTTCCATAGTCCTTCGAATTTTGAATCACCAAGAGCTGCACTAGAAAAGTTCTATCAACATGTGTCAGCCTGCAATCCTGACATCTAGAATCTAAAATGTGTATCTTTAAGTGTGTGGTTTTCCCGTTAACAGGACGCTGCTGGAGGAAGTAGTCAACCCACCATTAAACACTCGTCACTTAGAGCATCTGGAGTGACACAATGGCGGCCTCGATGCTCATTACAAACCTCACACAGGAGTGGCAGGAAAGCCTGCTGAGGTTGCACCTCAGTTACTTTCTAATCCCGAACACGGTCATCACTGTGGCCGCCCTGCTGACCAACACCGCCCTCCTGGCGTGCATCTTCCTGTCCCGTGCCCTGCGCCAGGAGACGCGTTACCTGCTGGTGGCCAACACCCTGCTGGCCGACATGCTCTACCTCCTCCTCAACCTGGCCAGAGCGATCTTTAACGTAACCGGCGGTGCTCAAATGCCGGGGCTGGTCTGCGAGCTGATCACAGCCGCCATCGTCACCGTCTGCTCCTGCGCCACCTTCACCATCACCCTCATGGTGGTCGACACTTATGCTGCACTCCGCTGGCCTCTCCGTTACCAAAACATTGTTTCGCCTGGCCGCACCCGCTGCATGCTGCTGGCCGTTTGGGGGCTGGCGGCCCTTTACCCGCTCAGCTTGATGATCATAGCGGAGGTGAAGGGGGGAATTCCGCGGGAAACGGTGCCTGTGTGTCTGGTCGTCATTTCCCTTGGCTTCCTTCAGATCAAGGACATCGGAGGGATCATGGCCCACATATTTGTGACCACTGTCTTTTGTGTCGTGGTCATTTCTTTCTGCTACATTCGTCTCTACATGGTGACGAGGACTCAGGGCATCTGGCGGAGCCGCTTCTCCAAGGCCTGGGTCACTGTGCTGGTTCATGGGGTTCTTTTGCTGCTCTACTTCATCCCCACCTTTGTCCTCATCGTGGAGCTCTTCCTGTTCCAGATGAAGGACATAAGTCTGGATCTACGCGTGTGGATCTCCACGGTCAACACGTGTGTTTTCATTTTGCTGCCCCGGGCTTTGGCTCCATACCTGTACGGGCTGAGGTACAGAGAGATCGCTGACTCTCTAATGCAGCGGCTGCACCTGCAGAGGACACTCATCCAGGTTACAGTTTGATGAGGATACTGACAAACCCTCCATTGCTCAAACGTCTGCACAGGAAGTTTTATTGTTGAAGGTGTTTTCTCTGCAGTTCCATCTTTGTTTTTTTTTTGGAAGAGAAGAGGTCCTCCCCAAGTGCAGTTAATTTTTTTCTACATTGTTTATTTTAAATATCCTATTTGCTAGTGTATATTATCGGTATTTGAAAAAAAAAACTCCACAAGAACATAAAGAAACACTCGTACTCTTATTATCAGCCTTCAGCTATCATATTAAAGAATAATGACTGTAAAAACACCGTGCTTCATTTGTGTCTAAATTTAGAACATGAACTCCTCCTCAACTAAAATTCCATGAAACAATACTCTGCTCAGGCCTGGTCAGCCGTGCCCAGTAACATGTAAATACGTCATTCAAAATCCCTCCCAACTCTAGCCTTGTGTCTTTTCATTCTGTGTGATAAGAAGGAAAATAACCACTTCAAATCCAAATAATAATACGCTGAAGTTGTTTGTATATCTCGGTTTTAGAGGCATTTTTTCCCCTTCTTTTAAGTAAAGTTGTACATCCAAAACATGTATTCATCACCATCATCATAATACACAAGAATCCTTTTTGACCACACAAAGCACTTAACTGTTGAGTGCACGGCACTGTTTGTGTAGAACTGGGTGTCCATTGACAAATGACCGACTGGCTCAACTATTTAAGCAAGAGGAAAGCAAAGAGCCCCTTCCTTCTTATACGAAGATGTGTGTGCGCGTGGATAGTGATGAGTCAGACGCGCGACTTTAGGGACTTTTTCGCTGTAGGTGCTGTGTAACCGGCCCAACCACTCAACGGCAGAGGGCCTCATTAGTCTTCCCACTGAACTGTGTGACTGCTGTGTCCCGTGTTTGGCATTTGCCCTGAACATCTGCTCCTGTTGTTCAGCTGTCCCCATTCCACTGTATCTGTAGGTGGATCACATACCAACAAAAAACACGTCTTCTTTGACACTTTTGTATAATTTCCTTGTTCTAATTAACTTCTTAACTGATCCTTCTTTTCTGATTGGCTGACTGCCACTCTCAGGTTACATTGTTTCCTTCTGGTGAACTGGAAGAGTATCAGTAAGCATCACGTTATAAGATGGTCGGCCAGGCATGAAAAGAATGTTTGTACGTTTTCAAGTGTTTGCGTCCAGTGGCTTCACCTGTGGTGTGATAAGTGAAGGCTACATCCCCCCCGCAGTAACACGCACACACACAACTGTCCCGGTGATGCGGAGCACGACACCTCCTGGAGTCGGATAAGTTCCAAGAAGTTCCAAGAAATATTTCGCAACACCGTGAAGAAGTTGTGACATAAGTTATTTCTCTTTTCCCCCTCACCTGGGAAAACAAGCCTTCGTTATATCTTCACGAATCCAGCTGGGTGTTGCGCGTGTGTGTTGTTTGCACTTATTTATCCCTGAAGCTAGCATTTTGTGCATGTACTTTTAATAACGTGTATTTAACGCCGTGTATTGTTAACGCCATCGTACTACGAGTGTGTCTGGGTTGTTACGTCACAACCCTGGATCGTTTCGCTCGTGTTGCTCAACCGCCGTTCCGTCTTGTTTTGAACTTTTTTTTTTCTCCACCAGTTTGTTTGCAAACAAAGGACAGCCACGTGGAGAACCAGGGGCGCTTGGGAAATGCTGTTTCCCAGTGTGCAAAAAACGTACGAGGCAACAAACGCATGAACTCAATTTCCCACAATGCACCAGCAGCATCAGCTGAGTGGGTGCAGCGAGATGTTTTTTTTGTTCTTCTGACAAGTATATATGGCTTCTGTGTTTACTGTTAGCTAGTCGTAGCTCTTTCTTACATAAAGTCAAGATGTTCCGGGAATCTTTCAGTCCTTTTCGCTCGCACTAACTTATACCAGACACATAAATAGATATTAAAAAAATATCGATAAACTATTTCTAAAACTTTTTTTCGTCTACTGTAAAAGAAGAGGACGCTTCATTTCGTAACTCCTGCTGAAGGTAACACTTTCTTTCTACGACAAAGGATGTTCTGTATCGTATTTTTGAGAATTTTAATTATTTCATGATGTCTGAGATGTTCTACTGGATTCTGTCACAATATGTGTTGAGTTAAGCAGCGGCTAAACGCGTGTTTATGCTGGTATGTTTTTGAGGACTAATGTTTGGGGGAAAGTCTCCTTTGTCTTATTTGCTCCGGCATTACAGGCTTACCGCTCACAGCAACACATGTCACATGTCACACAAGTGTAGTTTATTGGATTGTTTGTCAAATATTTACAGAAAAATAACATGTTTAAATGTTCTTTTTTTTTTTCTTTTAAAAAAATATTTTCTTAACAAAAACATACATAAGTACTCATGGTACATGAAATATTTCCTCCTCTTGCAATTTCAACTGTATTTCACAAGTAAGCAGAAAAAACTAAGTTAATTAAAACAGAATGTAATCAAATCTGCCGTATTCCATATTATTGTTTATTTTCATCTCAATTGACTCCTCCTCTGTGAGCAATAATCACAAAGTAATTTCCCTCAGTTACCTTACATGTCTTCAAAGAGCTGCCGCTGCAGGAAATGAAACTAACCTGACAGCTTTAACACAACTAGTTTAAAGACATCCACTTTTGATATAATGTTCTTCAAGAACATCAACATTCTGTCCTTAATACACCCACCTTTTTAAGGACACCTCACAGAGAAGGATAATTGCTGGCAGAAACCGTCAGGCAACTTTTTGGAAAGTGAAATCAAGATCATCAGCATCACTTTTCTTAAACCGACTTTTCAGCGCAACGCCGTGTGCAGAAACCCTGTTTCCCACTTCTGCACACGTGCTTTGTGGCTTTGCCCTGGGACTGTATTGTTTGTCTGTGGTGGATGTTCTGAATTTGTACTACAGTGATGCAATTAGGTTGCTGACTATTCCCTCCTACAACATGTTAGCATGCCATCATAATCAAAATGTCTTGGTGTAATAATACTGAACTGCTTGCTCTCCAACTTCCGGTCATCTTCAAGTTCGGAGGAGGTCCACGTCAAAGGGGGCAGCCATGGTGTTGATTCTGGGCAGAAGGATGATCAGAGAGGAATCCGAGATAAGAGACTCGCCGGCTGTCAAACGCAAGGTGCCCTCGGCGCTTTCCATCCTGGCCTCAGCTGAGTTCCTTCACAAAAAACAAAAACATCTTAATACATGTTGTCTTCTCAGGTGTTTGAGGTCGACCCCAAAACGTTAGCCAGCCAGGACTTCTTGGACTTCTGCTCCGGCTCATCGCACTCGGAGGGCATCCTGCAGGTGTTCAACGAGTTCCGCGACTCCCGCCTGTTCACCGATGTCGTCATCAGCGTGCAGGGCCGCGAGTTCCCGTGCCACCGCGCCGTGCTTTCGGCCTGCTCCTCCTACTTCCGAGCCATGTTCTGCAACGACCACCGCGAGAGCCGCGAGATGCTGGTCGAGATCAACGGCATCCTGGCCGAGGCGATGGACTCCTTCCTCGCCTACGTCTACACCGGCCGCGCCAGGATCACCACGGAGAACGTCCAGTTCCTTCTCGAGACCTCCAGCCTCTTCCAGATCTACACGCTGCGCGACGCCTGCGCCAAGTTCCTGGAGGACCAGCTGGACCCTTGCAACTGCCTGGGCATCCAGCACTTCGCCGACACGCACGCCCTGAAGCAACTGTCCGCCCGCTGCCGCAGTTACGCGCTGGCCAACTTCTCCGAGGTGGCTCAGCACGAAGAGTTCCTCGGCCTGCACAAGGAGGAGGCTGGAGGAGTACACCGGCAGCGACGAGCTGGCCATCGGGAAGGAGGAGGTGGTGTTTGAGGCAGTGATGAGATGGGTGTACCACAATGTGGAGCAGAGAAAGCCCATGCTGAAGGCCCTGCTCCACAACGTGCGCCTGCCCCTTCTGCACCCCAACTACTTCGTCCAGACGGTGGAGGGAGACCAGCTCATCCAAAATGCCCCCGAGTGCTACCTGCTTCTCCACGAGGCCAGACGCTACCACGTGCTGGGGAACGAAATGATGTCACCTAGAACTCGTCCACGCAGGTAAAAATGTCTTCTGGCTTGTTATCTATGAAGGAGACAGACACTGGCTTTCGATTTTGACAGCTATTGATGTGTTGTCGGGTTAAAAAAAACACTGCAATGACAGTGATAAGGGAGAAGAAAAAGAAGAACAACAACGACGCGTCTGCACGTCAAGCAGCTCATTGATATTAAACCGCACATTGTGTAGCTAAAGGTTAGAACTTGTGTATGAACTTTGTGCTCCTGGCAGTGTTGTTGTGGTTGCCTGTGTGTGACACAGGGAGTGTTCCTGTACTGGGAAGTGTGTGTCATTGAGCGCATTGTGTTACGCAGACTTGTTTAGAAATTCTAATGAAAGAGGCAAGGCATGTTTCTACACAGACTGGTTGGCTGGAAAGAAAAAAGTATGTTATATAAGGAATGGAAATGCTGAGTCTTGTTTTAGGCGGAACTCATCGCGCTGATGTGTTTTGTGTCTGAGTGTCTGAGTGTCTGCACCTGTTCACTTATTAACCCGTCTTCCAAAGGTTCTTTTATTGTCCGTGTTATTTTAGTTTGGAGAGCGCCAACTTGGATGAGACAAAGTAGCCTTTGATCAAGGACAAAAGTCGGTTACGACTGAAAGCGCAGAGATGAGATACAAAACGGGCCATATGGCAGCCTGCTGCACAACAAACAACAGAGCAGCTGCCGTCGTGTGTCAGGCAACTGACAACAGCGCCAGTTGTCAGTTATTAAGGCTGTGTGGCGTGTATTTCAGGTGCACTGTGTCAGTATCCGGGCAGATCTGTGCAGATCTGTTAGTGCCAGACGGCTTTGTTTGCCCCGAGGGTCGACTACGCTTGTGCTCAAAACACATGCCGGGTTCTCCCCTTTCTTTGTCTACACCTGCCTTTTTTCCACTTGATAAGCCTCTACAACATAACTTATGACATATAAACACACATACATAATCTTGGGCAATCATGTAAGCAGGCAAATGAAAGGTGCAAGTGTACTTGGGGATTGGGAAGTGGTAGATATATTTTTTTTGTCACCGTTTTAGACTGGCACAATACAAGATGCGCTGTAGTTAATTAGCTCCCGTGAGGAAATGTGGTCATGCCCACGGGCTGCGTTGAACAGCCAAATAGGAAAGCTTTGTGATCATGGAAACTCTGCAGGGGCCTGGTCTCCAGTGTGTTTTTGTTGTATTGATTAATGCTTTCATTGTGGACTGTACTTTGAGATGAAGGAAGCCATTCATGTGGCAGCCTCCTCTCTTTCACACATCTTTTTTTGCCGTCTGTAATTAGAAATCCCTCAAAGGGTTGACGTGTGTGTGTGTGTGTGTGTGTTTATACTCCATAAGCTTTTGTATTGGCTACGGGTCCGGCCTGTTTTAATCAGATACTGTGCCCGTTTCACAGGTCGACTGGCTACTCCGAGGTGATTGTGGTGGTGGGGGGTTGTGAGAGAGCGGGGGGCTTCAACCTGCCCTACACTGAATGCTATGAACCGGTCACAGGAGAGTGGAAATCGCTGGCCAAACTACCCGAGTTCACTAAGTCGGAGTACGCGGTCTGCGCCCTCCGCAACGACATCCTGGTGTCAGGTAAGACCCGACCTTTTAGAGGACTGTACTCGCTGTGATCTTGGCTCTTGGCTTTTTTTTTTTGGCTTGGCCTGCCCTGACCCTAAACCCCAAGTGTAGTGGCAGGAAAAGGCCACTATGGCTATTTGCGCACTGCTATTTTTACAGCCCGTTGCAGTTGAAGGAAAATATGAGAGCAACATGTGGATGCGCACTCACGGGTCGCTGCTGAGAAAGCCCAGCTCGGTCTCCCTCTCCTCACTGTTGGCCGTTCATCCAGGTCGCCACTGTTTACAGCGGTTCAGCGGCTTTCTAGGCTACTCTGTATGCAACCTGTGTTATCGCACATTCCCTTTTAGATCTATGAGATATGACATGCTGGCTGCCTCCAGGCAAAACTTTTGCCGCTTGAGTCTTCTTGTGATCCAGATAAAACAAGACACGAGTGTCACATCTTTCGTTTTAACCGATCAGGTCACAGTAAAGGTCGCTGCCGAAACCCAACAGTGATTCAAACTTGTGTTACAGGTCTTGTATGGTTTCTAAACAGAGACGGTTTTCCTACTCTTTGGGGTGGAAATTGTTTACCAGAAATATGTGCCTGGGCGGGCTAATTCTCAAACACGCGGATACGCTGCAAAACACTAGCTGACAAATAGGCAGTTAAAAGGTTTAGAGAAGAGGAAAAGGGAAGAAGACGTAGAGAAACCCACCCCCCCCTCCCCTCTCCCCTGCTTCTGCAAAGGGTGAGCAGTGTTTTGAATTTTTACGCTGTCACTCTGCCAAATCCTCACGTATCGTTTCCTCCTCACGCGCTGCCTGAACAATGTGAACGTGACCCATGTCCTTCTTTCCCGCTCACGTCTCCAGCACAGCTGTGTCTTTGTCGGACCCAGAGTGAGCGCGTCCGTCGCTTCGCTACTAGCGTCGTTACAATACTTCCATATCTGACCTTGAAGCGATACCCTGACATTTTTTTTCAATTTAATACCATTTTTGATACCATGGAGTAAAATGGAAAGTTTTACTATATATGTTCACTATATATGTATCGATTTGTCAGCTCCACATTATAGTCACAAGTAGCATAATTTCTCCTGTTGCCTTTTAATACAACTGAAATGTTGGAAAAACACTTAACTTGATAGTAGAACTTGAAGCAACGCCTAACTCTCATGAAGCTTTCGCATCAGAGCATCCCCAAAGACACTAACTTGCAGTGGACCTGCATTGGTGAGGAAAGACTTTCGAGTGGTTTTTCCCCCGCAAACGCCTCAGGGGCAGCAGACCTTCTGGCTCTTTCAGTATTCAGCAGATTAGATTTGCATGTGGATAAAGAAGAGGCATGTAGACCTTTGTATGCACCGGCAGGTTTTCTTTATGCATGTACATTTGTTCCATATGACGACCCACAAAGGTTCTGAAAAACCAGCGGATAACTGCCATCATCTACGCTAAAAAGTTGGGGAGCAGGGAGCTGTTGTTATTCCCAAACACCTTTTTGCAATGCTACGTTTGCTAAAGCAGACCGATTAGACACTCCGTTATACCGGAGGACCAGGAGTCCTTCTTCATAGCAGCACAAGATACTTGATCATGGTGTGTTTGCTCTAGACAAAAGTTGAAAAGACTGTGCTGAACTTGAAACATGATTTTGTGTGTGTGTGTGTGTGTGTGTGTGTGTGTGTGTGTGTGTGTGTGTGTGTGTGTGTGTGTGTGTGTGTGTGTGTAATGAAACCCTTTATTTACTCTGAAGAACGAGCTCAGGCCAAAGTCAGACACTTACAACTTTGCCCCAGTTAGAGGAAGAAGTATTACTTTGAAATGAACACGCACACAGCTGGCTAATCACTGAAGGACGCTCTTGTTTATTTATTTATAACGGATCAACTCAATGACAAACGACAGCAATGACCAGTTTTTCTAGTGCTATATAATAACTATATTGTGCTCTTGAGTTCTTTTTTGTCTTACTATTTCATGAAAGTGCGCAGAGAGCAGCGTTAAAAAACTTGCGTACACATGCACGGCAGATAAAGCACGATTCTGTTTCTTGCAGGTGGCCGTATCAACGGCAGGGACGTGTGGATGTATAACTCGCAGCTCAACCTGTGGATCAGAGTGGCTTCTCTCAACAAAGGCCGCTGGAGACACAAGATGGGCGTCCTCCTGGGAAAGGTAAGGCGGGAGATCCATGCCCGTGTCCAGGACTGCGTCTGATTGTTGAGCCCTCTTGTGCGCCCTAAAGCTCATCATGTTGACAGTGCGGATCGGAAAATAAGCTGGCCACATTCACTTTAAATCTAGCAAACTGTTTGGTGACTCAGTAAAATCTGCCAGTCCCTGATCCTCCTCCACGTTGCTTTACGCTGGCCGTATCGTGACAAAGATCCGTATCGTAATATTTGTGTGTGTTGCACATCCTTTTATTGCCCCACGGTTTGTAAATAACTGGTGCCTGCTAGTCTCACACATGCAGGAAGCATCACCCACATAGTCAACCGAGAGGAGGATGTTTGCCTTTATTTAAAAAGCGTTATATAGAGAAGTTCTGTTGCTGTTGTCCAAGTGCAGCTGATTCACTCATTAGATTACCTAACACACGGAAAATACTTACCCTCTTCGATCACTGCCTCTACTCTTGAGCTGTTCCTATTTACAGTCTCTAGTAAGGCCAGATGGACATTCTCTTCGGGGTCAAAAGGAGTTTAATTGGCCTGTGCCAGCTTTTCCAAGTTAAGGACTAGCTTAGCTCACTTGCTCGTGTTACGTTACGTTATCTGTATCGGCCGTACTCAGCTGTGAACTCTGATAAACACACGCTGGGTTTGCATATGTAGCACATTTACTCTTTAAATATATACAGCATGTAAAGAAACAATGTATGATTCACTATCCTGTAGAATCTATTTATATATAGCATTTCCTTTTTATATAATTTGTGGTTGTTAAGACCACTTTAATGCAGAAGTTGACGATCGTCCTGCGACTATGTTCTGTGCGTCTCGTCAAAGGTTCCTGAACTGTAACTATCTGTTGCAGAGAAAAACAACCATGTGTTGTCTAGTTTAAAGCAGGCACAACGTAAACAGAGAGGACTCTGCCAGCAGAGAGACAGCGTGTACTACTCCCTCACTTTTGTATGCATGCATCAAAAACATGTGCAGAATATTCTTGGAAAGCTTCAGGCTGAGACAGTGCTTTGTTTCGTTTGACAGGAAGGGCTAGCATCATGTGCAGCATTTAAAAAAAGAAGTAATAATTTACTTGTGGACAGTCTGTATTGCATTTTCTCAAGCTAGTTGCCTTGCCACAGAAACAACAAACACACATGCGTGCATTTAAACTGCAGAGAGGTAATGATGTAATCCGCTGGAGGGTTCCACTCTGACTGTAGAAGTCCAAAGTGAGTCATGTACCAAATTATGGAGTGAAATGTTCATTTAACATGATTTTAAAAGCAATAACTACACTTGGCGCCAGAGGCCGGCCAACTTTGGAGGCTAAACTGGTTAAGCGTCACACACAACATGTAAGCGGTGATACTTGTATAGGGCTACATGGTATGAGAATAAACAATGCTTCCATCCTTTTTGACATTAAATCCCGGGAGAGGCTATTGTCTGCCGTTTCCTGCCTCTGTCCCCAACACGTGGGCTCGCCTTCTCATATTTATTTTCTTTGTCTTTGCTTGTTTGACAGAGTTTCATTTTGCTGTAGATCCTCTTTATTTTGAACCTTATCTCCTTATCTTACCTTCTGTGTCAATGGTAGTAGTTTAGAGATGGGTTGATACTTGATTGTCATATTTACATTCCAGACCATTTTTTGGCCCCTTATCTCAAGATAAGACAGACAGCGTCTGTCCCTTGAGATCTATCTCTGTGTTGCTGCTTTATCTTTTTCTTCAATTTTCCTCAGAATTCAGGTTCCTCCTCCTCCTCAGTCATTTCCTCGTTCTCACTGTAATTTCCCCCTTTGAAGAGCAGCAAAGCCGAGTTCAGTAAGCATTCCTGTGTAACAAGCACGTATGCACGTTCATGCCAACATGCAAAGGTCTCACTAACACACTGATTTCCACACACTGTACAGTACAGTTGGCAACCCCCCTATGTCTTTTACACACAGTTCTCTGTGTCCTGAGATTACGTGATGTCCTGTTGGACTGGTCGTGTTTCCTTTTAGAGTAGAAGCAAAAATAAATCACCAGTTGTTTTCCTCTCCCTGTCCGGCTCCTCTTGGTTACAGCTGTCCTCCTCTCTTATAATATTGCGCCCCTCTATCTTTTCTCTTCTTTCATGCTCCATTTCTTTATAAATATTATACTTTCCCCTTGACGTCCTCTGTGTGTTTCTTAGATCTGCACACTCAATCATGTGGCCAGTGTTTGAACGCGGTCATAAAATAAGCCATAAATGTGCTGAGTGGGTAATTAGCTGGTGTGTCCTCAGATAGAATCATGTTTACTTATTGAGTATGGGATTGTGACATACCACGAGTCGGGATAGAGAATGTGCCATCGTAGATAATGCTAAATGGGCCTTTAGCAGAGAAGGGGGAGCTTACATAGCGGTGAGCGCAATAAGAAAAAGGGGATCTAGTCCCCCCCTCTCACTCTATAACATTTATCATTTCCGATAAACCTTTATCGTCCCAATGGCTCTGGGTAAGCCTTCGCCAGTTTCGACCGGCTCCATCATTTTGGCCAACAAGTGGTTCCAATTAACGTGTCTCACCATTTGTCTGGTGTTGTCATTAAAATGCTGTCAATATTTAGCTAACTGCCATCTGAGATACAGAAAGAGGGAGGTTTAACAGGTTCATCTGGTCAGTTAGGCCAGGTGTTAAATGCAAATAGCTGCATCCACTTCCATCTTTGTGTTCCTGATTCCGCTCTTCTTCTTTCTTTGTTTCTCTCTTTTCTTGTTTCTGCTTCAGATTATGTGGACAGGAACAGCCTGGAGGGTTTTTGTTTTGTCCTGTCTGGTGATGAGCAATGCAGTGTACCAGTAACGTTTTCTTGATAAGTGATCTACTTTCAGTTCAGCTCTTAATAGACATCATTTAATCATTCGACCTGGACTCATTTCTATTATCTATATATATTTACTGGTAATACTATTTTGTTAATTATAATGGGGATTATCACAACATGACTAGATACGTTTAGAGAGCTCTAATGATTCCCAATGGGTCACCCATTTGTTGCAAAATCAACTCACACAAACATGCAAATAAGGCATTATTACAATTGCCACCATAAAGAGACACTTTAGCATGATTAACAGCTAAGACCTAGAAGGGGTCACAATATATATTTAAAAAAAGAATTTGACGCCTGTTCTCTTTTCCACAGTGACCTTAAGTGAGTGTGGTGTTGAGGGCACTTTCTGAGCACAGCGTTCTGATCATCTCACTAATCCGGTTTTCAGTGGCGTGAAGTGATGCCGCCCCCCGGCAGAGCGCAGCATTAATTAAGATTCCCCGATTTAAAAAAAAAAAAAAAAAAAAAAGAAGCTTCTTGCTGATATCAAACAATCCTTTGTTTGATCCTCCTGTTTGATTTACTGTCCATTAAACGAGGACACTAGTTGAAGGCTAGTAACCGTTCTGGTGTCTGCAGGGATCCAGAGACGATGCTCGTCCACATCAGTGGTTGCTTCCAGGCGCTGATCTCGACTCCTCCTCTAATCCAAACCTATTGATTTGTGTGTCTCCACTAAGGTCTACGCCGTCGGCGGCTACGACGGGCACTGCCGCCTGAGTAGCGTGGAGTGCTACGACTCCTTCTCCAACCGCTGGACCGAGGTGGCTCCCATGACGGAGGCAGTGAGCTCTCCGGCCGTGGCCAGCTGTGCTGGCAAGCTCTTTGTCATAGGAGGAGGGCCCGACGACGAAACCTGTTCAGACAAGGTGGGGAACGGATGTGTGCACCCCAGACCACCCACTTGGAAGTGGTGAAATGTTTCTTTTCAGTGGGTCGCCTGAACAATAACTCAACTCGTCCGTTTCAACAGTGGAATTTATTTGGATGATTCTGTGCTTACAAACTGCAGGCGTATGTCTGTAAAGAATCTGAAATATGTATTGTATCTGCTGGTTTACAGGCTCTACATATTTTAGATGAATGAACATTTGCCGGTAACGGAGCCTACGTGCTTAAAAAGCTTCCTCCTCAGCGAAAAAAATCTGGAAATACATTGAATATTTTTATTTAACTGACAAGCAGGTTGCTAATTGTACCTGGGAAATTAATCTGGAACTCAATCTGGAACAGGTATGACTTGTTGTCAATGCAGGCTCGTAAACACGTACGACACCTACCAGGGAATTTTGATAAGAATCAATCTGACTAGATCTACATCTCCAAAAGGGACTAGAGTTCATGCTGGCTCAGATTTTCCTTCAAGTTAATAATCTCCCTTAGAGGCAGCATCCATGTGGATTTTAAAGGTCCTTGTTTCAGTGTGTTGTTCACTTCAGCTACTGTCAAGAGAAAACTCTGTTTGGAAGGAGGTTATTTTAAACAGAACGTGGGTGAGAGAATGCTCGGATTGAATGCAAAACCACACAGACTGAAGCTGAAGTCTGTTAGTTAAAAGAGCTGCGCCATTCTTCCATTTCCCAACCACCACGTGGAGTCCATTGTGTTCTTTCTCCTGCCACATAAAACACAAACTAACCAACTCCGTGTAACCGTATGTCAGGTTCAGTGCTACGACCCGGAGACGAACTCTTGGATGTTGCGGGCCAACATCCCCATCGCCAAGCGCTGCATCACGGCGGTGTCCCTCAACAACCTGATCTATGTGAGTGGTGGTCTCACCAAGTCCATATTCTGCTACGACCCCACGGAGGACTACTGGATGCACGTGGTCCACACCTTTAACAAACTGGTGAGACATGAAACACAGATCCCCCGGGGATCGGGCTGTTTGAAACCCTTCTGGGGTCGCGACCTCTGAACCCCGCGCGTCTCATCTCGCTGCAGGAGAGCTGCGGCATGTCGGTGTGCAACGGCAAGATTTTCATCCTGGGCGGCCGAGGGGAGAACGGCGACGCAACGGACAACATCCTGTGCTACGACCCGTCGACCGGCATCATCACCGGGGTGGCGGCCATGCCGCGGCCCATCTCCTACCACGGCTGCGTCACCATCCACCGCTACAATGACAAACCCAGCAAGCGCTGAGGCCCAGCGAGCGCACGGACACGCACAGTAAAACAATCACACCCGTCTTTATTATGGCCATATTGAGCACCTCAGTTCACAGCAGCTGAGCTCATTCACTGTCTCGCAGTAGCTCGTTGTGGTGCTGTGAATCATTTGCAGTTGTGTATGATGGTTATTGCTCTTCTGTGGAAAGGGGGTTTATGGCGGCTTTAACCTCAAGTGACGTCAGGTCCAAGTGGCACACGTGCCTTGCATGAGCAGTAATTGCACAAGTTGGGAAGTAAAGAAACTTATTTTGAAAATGGTAAAATAAAGGAAAGATAAGAATATAATAAGTATTTGATTGACATTGTCATGTATGAATAGACATTGGGGATTGAAGGTCTGTCCTTGACATTAGCATCACTTATCTGTGGAATAAATATGATAAACTCCTGTTTCACTTAGTTTGACGGAAAAAAACAACGGTAAAAAAAGCTAATTCAAAAAAGGTTTAGAATATTTTACCACCGAAACACAATTACACAAATAAATACTGAGGAACGTTTCTAACTAACAATTAGTTAATGGTTTACAAGATTACAAGTGATTTCTAATTGATCTTGTGCTGTTATTACTGTGCAAAGTACCCCCGCCCTTGGATCTGGGTTACTGATGAGCTGAAATGAATTCGGATACTGCTGATGAACAAAAAATTTGGCATAAGACCAAAAGGCGTTAAAAAACAATGGTACCAGAATGAGACCGGAGAAAAATGGTATGAATCTGTTTTTCACTGGCATCTGAGTGGCCAGGTGAGAAGTAACCATAAACCCAATGCACTCCATGCTGATATTTAGATACAGCACTACTAAACAACTAAAAATGACCCGATCAAAATGTGGGAAACGGTTGTTCTTTGACAGAACCAGTGGTTGTTGATGTCACGCGTTGACCAAGAGAGAAGATTAAGCGCTGAGGCTGTATAGTTTATGGCCATTATTTGTTCTGCCCGTTTACTTAGTTTTCCATATCACATCTCACATCACCTAGTAAGTGTCCGATTTAGCTTTATCTTCGATCCACTCAATTACTATTATTAAGCCAATTTTTTGTATTGCTGGCCTTTTTATTAAGTTATATTTGTTTTTTGTGTTTTTTTTTTTTTTTTTACATCTGTAGGTTTACTGTATTATAAGTAGCTTTATTGTCTATTTAATATCAATGTTGGATCATTGGCGTTCTGCGATTTGTGGCTGTGATTGTAGATTTGAGAAGCCTTTTTGGATCAAACTCGCAGACGGCTCTGAACAGGCGGTGTGTGCGTGTGTTGCATGCATGTGTGCGACTTTCAGCACTCGGCCTGGATGTGGGAGCTTTGCACCAATTTCTGTTAACCCGAGTTTTCACACAGATGTGTGGCACATTTCACCTGTGCACTTGCATGTAAAGGTGTAACTCGGGGTAACCATAGTTGGTGTGTACAGCACGTCTACACCTCTGACAAACAGTCAAGAGTCCTGAATAACTCTTTGGACTTTGGACGATGTGGCTCATGGTCAGTAAAAGTCACATTTTATTACAGTAGATTGGGGATATTGCTGTGAATATAACTTTTAATGTTTTCTTTGTTAAACTTGTATTTAAATGCCTCTTTTTTGTGCACTTTGACATTTGAACCTTTTTTTTTTTTTTACTGTATCAGTAAATGTTCTTTGCTTTTATGTGACATATGGAAGACACAGTGAAAGCACCTGTCAGGTCTCCCTGTTGGCCTATGACTGTTATGATCTTCCAGCAAAAGCTATAGAAAGAAAGAATTGTTGAAAAGGAGTGAGAGGTTTCCCTTTTAGGTCAAAAGAGTGGAGATGAGTGCGTTTGTCCCTTTGTTGCTGACGAACACGGAGTACCTGTATGATCCAAAACATAATAACATTTAATGCAGTGCTTTCGTCTGTCAGTCACACTGACAAAAACAGCCCGGTGTATTTCGGCTTAAACCCTCGTGCATTTTCTCAAACAAGATCAGCTCTTCGTCTGAACTTCAACAGAAGTACATGCTTTGAAGAAAACATGCTTAGACCTGTTTAGGGGTTCACTCAGGATGCCAAAAAGAGAAGCCTGGGGGGGCAAGAATACGATAAAGCAAAAGAGTGAGATCAATAGTGACAGAGAGAGAATTTGAGTGTGTGTGTGTCTGTGATTTCACAGAGTATTTACACATAACGTGTTACGTTGATTTTAAGATTTGTATTATTAGCTATTTAGAAGACTTTATCATTTGTTGATAAGATTATTCTTTCTTTTTTTTTGCCGTTGAATTATTATTTTTTTGCCTCTGTGCCGAGTTCTGGGACCTTTTCCAATTTCCCCACGCATGAACAGAATTAAACCCAGAAGAGCTGAGCATTACACGTTAATTGATTAGAATTTTATGTAAATGCAGATTTAAACTATGGTGGATTTCATCCAATCGCAAAAGTGAGTTTGTTAGATGTCAATAGGTATTTTGCATTTGCGGGCAAGATGTGGGAGAGGGGGGGGGGGCTTTAGTGTGTTTTTTTTTTTGCAGGATGCTGCCAGATGTAACTAAATAAAATAAAAATGACCGGTGGGGAATTAAATTGTACCATTTTATAAAAGCTTTTCTCATTGTATGTATGATTTGATATATTAACACCACTTTCTCCGTGGATGCTATTCTTCTAAGTGTGAGAAAGCTTTCAAATGTTTGTTAAATGCAGAATGTTGGCCGTGTTTGAGTTTTGTAAGAGAAACATCAATAAAGTTTTCTTTCTATACGTATACATTTGTAACCTGTCAGTAAAAAATGGTTAAAGAAGGAAGACATATGAAAAATATTATAATTAGGTTGATATAGTTTGAAGATTTCCCATGCATCCTTCATTTTTACACGCGCTCTACTTATATATATATATGCCAGCCTTTCACTTAAACTAACCGATGCCTCCTGAAATACATTTTGTTAATCTAAGTTTTAAAACCTGCTGTATATGAATGAAATCTGAAGAATGACAATAAAAACAATTCTTATACTGGATGTGGTGGATGAAGCTGGCCCAACCATGACTGGGTGTTCCGAATATATATTAGTATCAGCACCTTCATCTTCACATCATAAACATGTGGGCGATTGTGTTGTGTTGAACAAAAAAACAGCATCTTAAACCAGCCAAATCTTTTAAACTGGGATTAAGAAACTCGTTCTGTATAACTTTTTCGTGCTACCATAAGGATGTACATTAATATTCACCACACAAGGAAACTGGCTATGTGATTCGTGTCAAGTATTCCTTGGAAAATTAGCCTTTTTTGTAAACTGTGCCAAACTCCTTACTGCTGGAGGACAGTATTTTTTTAAATATATATTGTGACATTGAGGCAACAGTTGAGAGCTCATCACAAACTTGCTTCACTTCTTCTAGTTCATGGACATGAACATTGTAGATTGATAGCAACTATACCGTTGGGTCCATATCTAAAATAAATGATTGCCTGTTTGTAGTCAATTTTGTCATACATATATACTGGCAAAATTAATTTCCCATTAAATCAGCCATAAAAATGGAGTAAAATAAGTTGTCGCTTACGGTTTAAAATTTATTTGTGCGACAGTGGCTCCTGGTGGCCAGTTTGGTGAGGTGCAAAGCTAACTACCCACTTCTTAGCTTACTTGTCCACCTCGAGATATAGCTTGAAATGTACTCCACACAAGTGTGTAAGATACATGTAGCATAACCTAGAGGATATGATATCCCTGAATTAAAACACACGCCTCACACAGAAAACGCTGCTCCCCAGCGCAAGGCACTTCAGTAAGTTCACATTTCAAACGGGTTGAATCGGTATACACAACCGTGTGCTAACGCTAGCTAAATTAGCAAACAAGGATAGCAGTTGGCTAACGTTACGACTGTCGGCTGCACACAACATTACACACAGTCTGGCGTTTTTTTTTTGTTAAAATTGTCTTTATTGAAGTCTTTGGCTTCTACTATATCCGCACGAATATCTACCCCGTCCGTGCAAAATGCTAGCTGTGGGAAATCCGCTTCCCTGCTAGCCGGCTAATACGATTCTAAGTGGGCTACCATAACAACTAGCCATGGGAGCATGGATGTGAGTAGCTCACTTTAGCTGTACATATATGCCTTTTTCTTTACGTGTTCTGTTTCGCAGGTGGTCATGTCGGGAATCAAAAGGAAAATAGAAGGCAATGACCCCGACTATGACGACATTTCGCTTGTTCAAAATAGTAAAAGAAACAAAGCGGCTGAACACAATGGTGAGTTTATGATTGAATCCTGAAGCTGTCAGTTATTACATGTTGTCACACCTGTCAGGTAGAACTTTTCATATGTGCACCGTCTTCTATTTCAGCCAGAGAAGCAGCCGTTCAGAAGATTGAAACCATCATCAGAGAGCAGTTTTCTTTGGAGATGAAGAACAAAGAGCACGAGATAGACGTGATAAGTCAGGTAACGTTTTCTCTGGATGACCCAATTCATTATACGATACATCATTCAATCACTTGTGTCAGTAATGCAGAGGTTCAAAACGCCAGTGATATACTGCATGTTTACAGTAAAGCACAGTATTCAGGTTCATTGTTTCCCCTCCACTATTTCTGCAGAGACTCAATGAAGCCAGGCGGATGATGGACAAACTAAGGGCGTGCATAGTGGCTAACTACTATGCCAATGCTGGAATAACAAAGCTCCCTGAGGTAGATTCCTATATATTCATAGCCAGACACCTTTCAAGAGCTGTGCAGTAGTGGACCGGTACAGTGGCATCAACACATCGTTTCTTCTGTTTCCTAGCATGTTTCCAAGAGTGACCCTGCCGTGCTGAACCATCCGGCCATCAGACGGTTCTTGGAGTCCCCGTCCCGGTCCACTTCCCCTCTGAACCAGGGCTCTGAGACTGTGTCCCAGGCCCACTCCGAGTCCGGGTCCGTCTCTCAGCAATGTGAGGGAGCTGAGCGGGATGGAGAGGGGGCATGGCGAGAGGACGGCAGCAGGCAGGAGCGAAGGCCAGGGCGCAACACAGGCAAGGTGAGTTCAAGTGACAAAGATGGGTTATTATTTACTTAATGCAAAGTGTTATCGGCGTAAATCTTGCATCTCTTTTTCTTTCTTTCATGGAGCCTGTAATGTTCTCCATTATTTTCCGTAGGACACATTTGGCGTGCCGTTGTCCATAGGGGAAGAGCAGAGGGTGACCTATCACACAACTGGAAATGAAGCATCTAGACTCTATGCTAAGAAGACCATTGTAGTGGGGAACGTGTCCAGGTATGTAAATAAGCTGATGCTGTATTCTACTTGTCATCTTTCCGACTATGTGTACAGTAGATCAGGCTTTTTTTAGTTTGGGATCATCCAGGAAAGTCATGAGCGTGTTAAACCTGATGGAGGAAACATGCATCAGAAATTGGATTATCATTAATCGTGTGGTATTTGGCAAACAGGTGGATATTTAAAATTTACTCATGTTTTGCTGAAATCTTTTTTTGGAAAATAATCGTCTGTCATTCTTCAAACCATGAGTATATCTCTACTTTAGTGCGTTAGATGACTTGTTTTTCTATCTCCTCTTAGTGTTCCTACAGACATTTGCATGTTTCCACCACTCCTAAGGGGAAACAGCCAATCAGGGCCACTGAGCTCCGCTGTCAATCCCTATTTTGGGAAATGATAAACAAGGAAGTGCTAATCAAAGTTATATATTTTGTTTTGAGCGTGGTGGAAATTGCCAAATACGAAGAGGTACGAAGAGGGGACCAAATAGGATATAGTGACAGTTTGAGAAGATTAGGTTTTGGAATAGGTTATGTGTATACATTTTAGAAAATTGATTAGAAAAATAGATTGAATGTTTTCTTTCTAAGTTTGAGAATATGTGTGAAACCTATAAACGGGAATTAGCCGCACGTTGGCTTTGGGCAGGTAGTTACCTGCAAAAACAGAAAATCTGATGGAATGTTTAGTGCAACATGTTGATGATCTGAGATGAGCTCTCCGCTGGAGTGGCGGTGGTTTTTTTCTTTAAGGTCATTCCCCTCTACATATGCAAGTTTTCAACAACAGTTATTGCATAATTTGGACTCCAGAGCTAAGCATGAAAAATGCCTTTTTACTTGATTTCATTTATTTATTTGTCGGTCAGAAGAGGATCCAGAAAAGTTGCAGCTCCTGAAGACAACTTGTCTCACAGTGAAATGAGTCTTATTTTATTTCTAGCAAGCGTGACGCACCCGTCCCATACTTATCCCACAATTCTATCCCAATTTATCTTGATAAGCTAAATCGGAATGTGATTTCCCACTTGCTACATCATAGGTGTGAATATTAAGAAGGCCCTCTGGTTGTCTTTCCCCTTCATCTTGCAGGTACATTCCCCCAGATAAGCGTGAAGAAAATGACCAATCCACCCACAAGTGGATGGTGTACGTCAGGGGCTCCAGGAGGGAACCCAGCATTGACCACTTTGTGAAGAAAATCTGGTTCTTCCTGCATCCCAGCTACAAACCCAACGACCTGGTGGAAGTCAGGTTTGTGTGTGTCAGTTTTCTTTGTTAACAGTTATGTTTGAGACAAAGGGTGTTTGCACTCTTCAGTCACGCACACTGACTTTTCGGATCTAGGCAGAGCTCCAACCTATTGTTGCACAAACTTCCACTTGGGTGATGAATTCATATGAGAAGTCGGGAGGGATCGGGACAAATGACAACTCCAATAACATTCACGTCACGTGTTGTGTTGCACATAGACACAATGTTTTCTTCCAAATTCACATCATTATTCTAGGTCAGTAGTCTACCGCTCCTTTCCACACATCGCTTGCCAGACTGAAAGAAGTACAGGAACAATTTGAAAAATGGCACATGGGTGAGAGTCTTCGTCATCAGCTCACGTTTAATGACTAACAACTTTCAGACCAACCTGTCAGGGGAAAAACAGTTTGCCGATGTTCATGTTGAGTAATTCAGGCTCAGTTGTAAACAGGCTGTTATTAAAATGATTTGATAAATGGTGCCCTCTTGTGGATATCTTGTGATGTCCTGGTGTGCTGGCCTTCATTAATAGCTGTAAGTTAAAAAAAGACTTTGTGACATGCACATCGTCAGGGTGGGGTCTGTGACGCCGTTAAGCACACGATGAAGTCAACATCAGCATGACTAATAGTGGTCACACCTACTAAGCAACACACGCATGTTTAGGTGTTTAAGCTTCGCCCCAAATCACTGGGGTGGGTACGTTTGTGTCTCGCAGTTGATTTAGGTGTCCAGAAGGGAGGCGGTTCTGTGTTTAAAGATTTCATTTTCACAGAAGACTTCATTTTTAATCTTCTAAAAGTGCGAATGGTTTTAAATGTGCCCCTGGCTTTTGAATAAATGATCTCTTTCATCGGCCAGCAATCCTCATCCTGAGCTGTAGCCTCCTGTGGCTGTTTCAGCTGACAAGGCACTCACGTTGCATAAGCTCCCTCTGACTGACTCGAGTCTTCACTTACAATAATGCATCACTAAGCTGGTATTCTTGAATAGACAAACGCATGCAAAGGCCCCCCTGTAAATGCAGGCATTCCGAGCCATTTCTGATGTGAGGTGGATGAAAACCTCAAGCCTTAAAGGGTGAGAAGATGAGAGACTTTCAAGCCATTCATTCAAAACCTTTTAGAGACCCGCAAAGACCAGTTTTTGTCATTTTGGTTTATCACATGCACATGGAAGTGTGGGCGGGATCCTGCAAATTAATCTGAGATGCAGCTCAGGCGTGTTGCTCTTTTCATGAATTCTAAAATGAAAATGTATGATGTTGTTGAGTAGAGTATATGATGACCATTCCCATGCTTATCCCTTTTTTTGCGAGTTGCTGAATTGAAGGCAATTGCAGTTGATGACCTGACAAAAGGCGTCTTGCATGTGTCCGTTCTCAGCGAGCCACCCTTTCACCTGACACGTCGCGGTTGGGGTGAGTTTCCTGTGAGGATCCAGATCCACTTCAAAGACCCTCGCAACAAACGCATCGACATCATCCACCAGTTAAAGGTCAGACCTCATCACAGACCACACGCCCACGCAGCTAGTGGTCGTCCGCAGACTGAGACACAGTGTTTTCCACATGCAGTTGTTAACTGAGCCTCTTGTAGACGTCGGTGCGTCTATGAAGTCCTTTCGTGTTTGTCCTGCCTTCCACTGGTAAATTACAAATTAGGTATTGAGGATCATTTATTATTTCCTAAAGTATACTTTGTACACTTTTTACTTACTAAATTGATCTGGGCACATGTTGTGTAGCAATTTGCAGGTAGAATCTATAATTCATTGAACAATTGAACTAGGAATTGTTATTACAATTAAACTATAGTTCACTTATACTTTGTAACCTAAACTATCTTTGTCCTACAGCTGGACAGAACATACACTGGGCTGCAGACACTGGGGGCAGAAACTGTGAGTTATTAATATCCACTCTGTTTCCTTCGGTGACTTTGTGTCCTGAGTGCCTCACCGTGACAATAAGCTATATGTGTCCCAGGTGGTTGATGTGGAGCTCTATAGGAACTCTCTCGGCGAGGACTACATCCCCCAGCCCGCTTCCTCTAAGGCGACTCACAGAGTAACCAGCCCCACCGTGGCCCCCTCCGTGGCTCAAAGTCATGGCGCCTCCAGTTCTCCCATCCCACATGATCCCAGTGTAGACAAAGGTGTGCACACATAAACATCCATTATGAAAAACTATTCACAGGATAGTAGTCCATGGTCCACACTGTGGAGTAATGGTCACAAGTTGGTACCTGTTTTTGTTTGTATTGTACCTTGTTGTAACCTTAATACCATTCTGCACACATCAAACTTGCTATTCCACTGGTGTTATTCTGCTGGTGAAAAGTAAAAAACAGTGTTGTATGCATTTATAGAAAAACAAATCTTTTGTACTCTGATACATCCTTGTATCAGATGCCTTGTCTTTTTACATCTGTATTCACAAAATCTGTTTCTTAACTCCTGATGATGTTAAAAGCTTTCATTTCTCTTTGAGGTTTCATCAAAGCGGAGGTGGGAAGGTCTGTAAGTGGCCACAGCGCCGGCCTCCCTGCTGGTGAACGCACTCCAACCCGACCGAAGGTCGGCGACAGGATCATTCTCGGTTCCCATGGCAACTCTGCCTTCCAGCCGATTACAGCAAGCTGTAAGATTGTCCCACTCGGACTCCCCCCCAGTCCCACCGAGTCTCCCAGTAAATCGTTCCAACCAATCACCATGAGCTGTAAAATAGTTTCAGGTAAATGTTGCCACCCACTGGCCATTTGATATTCATGTGAATTTATTATGATAAGTTTGCCAGTCACCTAATCTGCCTTTATTTACTTTTATTTTAGATTTGCTACTGATAAAACATGAACACCACTAAGTCAGCATATGCATTGTCCATATTAACTTTGTCAGAGTTCCAAGTTGCACACGATCGTTCTGTAAATGGATTTTGCAAATTGTGTTCTCTGGTGTTGACGTTCACTCTTTATCTAATGATTTAAAATGTAGCCATCACAGAAACGGAAGGAGAATTCTCATGATTTCCCATTGTCTACCACAAAATGGTAGAATTGGTCTCTTCTCACTTCTTTAAATCTGCATCATGCACCGTTTTAAGTTGGGCCGAATTGCTTGACTGGCAATTATGTGAATTACATCATTTGAAGCCTAATTACTCTCTTGTAACCCGCAGGGTCTCCCATATCCACCCCAAGCCACTCGCCGCTGCCTCGCACACCAGCCACCCCTGCACACAGCAAGCAGAGCTCCTCATCGGTCCTTAACAACCCTTACATCATTGTGGACAAGCCTGGCCAGGTGATCGGCGTGGCTTCCTCATCCGCTGCCTCCACAGGTACACATCTCCCACTCCTTATCAAAGTGGCCCTTCGGAAGTGGGGCTGGAGTAAAAAGACAAGCGGTGTCCTAGCAGCCTACATGGAACATATAAATGTCTGGGAAGAACGTAATCTGTAGGAGAATAAGTGGTGAACAACAACATCCACTCTTCTCTCCATCCATTTTTCATTTTGCTACTTTTTCGTTGTACCTTCTTTGTACTTCCTCCCTCCTGTTGTTGTTTTCCTCGATTTGTTCCTGTGTATCTCTTTCTGTCCTTTTCTGGATGACATGTGGTGAGCGGGCAGGATAGCTGCTGGATGAGCGGTTACCATGGGGACTGAGCTGCTCTGTTTTATGGCCAGATTAGGAGGATGTATGTGTTTCCCCTCAGACAAGGTGCCGAATTATCTGCAAGATGAGCGGTATATCACATGACGTTTACGCGTCACTCCATCATGAAGCTGAGTTATATTACATCGCCAAGCTTATTGCACTAGCTTTTTTCACGTTGGCAGCGTGAGTTCATATTCCCCTTAGAAGCTCTTTACCTTAGATTGTGGGCTCTTTCCCGCCCACTCAGCCAATCTCACTTTTCCTCCATAAAAACACCTAAACCAATTCTGGCAGCAGGGCCTGAGAGTCACTAAGTGAGGTTTTATCAAGCTGGACGATGTGGGCGTTAGTGCTGATTCACCAATCCCGGGATAAAACTAAATTCAAGGAGGTAGGTAACGGGCAAAACATCTTCAACACCCACGCAGAGTAACCCACAGAGGGAAGTGTCACCTCGCAGCACAATGGCCTCGATGCCTTTTTGAAAAGACTGCAAGACGTGCAGTGAACCCTCCCAAAATACTGTTGTCTTCTGCATGATGTATTTTTTGTGAATTATTCCACAGGAAGTCCCTCGTCCAAACAGTCTGCAGCTCAAGGCGCTCGCTCTCCCGCCCCCAAAGTTCACACTGGCACCTTCCTGTCGTCAGGGATGAAGGTGAGTTAGTGGAGACTGAGCTTGGTTTTGCACTAAAACATTTCTTTTTACTGATCTCTTCCCAGCACTTTGAAGTGTCTGTCTCTGTAGTGTCTGTATCGTTAAAAAACCACAGTGGTAATAATAGTAGACCAGGGTGCCATCTTCAACAGATGTGAGTGCCTTTGCAAACGGTTTAAATGGGACATCCCTCTAAAGATAGGAGGGGGTGCAGAAGCACATTTACATGGTTCTGACTTTTTTGCAGGTTATTATCAAGCAGGAGCCAGGGGAGGTTTCAACACATCAGCAGCAGATGGTTTCCACAGTAACCAGCCAGCAGCAACCTGCTACTACAGGAACACACCAGTATGTCGCAGTAAAAGGAGGTCATATGATCTCCATGGCGACCCAGAAACCGGCAGGAGGGGCCACAGGAGCAACAACTAGCAAGGTCAGTCTTGCATACACCCACACGTCCTCAAACAGAAGAACATCAGTCCTTTACATCTTAATAGTGGAGGATCTCTGCTGTCAAAAGGTGAGTTATTCAACAACTATATGTGGCGCCTCTCTTTTCTAGATGTTAGGCATTCCCGTTAGCTCTACGCTCCAGTCGGCAGTCAAACAGGTTGCCATCAGCAGTGGGCAGATTCTGGTGTCCAAGGGCAACCCTTCTGTCTCCAAGGTGATGGGTGGGAAGCAGGTTTTGGCTCAGGGAGTCGCTAAAGCCATCGTCAGTGGAGCCAGTGGCATCTCTGGTCAGCAGGCTGCCGCCAAGGCTGCTGGTGGTTCGAGTGGAAAGAGTGGAGGTCAGAGGTCACACACGCAAGTGCACATGGCTCATGTGACATTAAGGCAATACAAGCATTTGTATAGTTTTTGTAACCATTTTTGAATTCCACAAAAAAACATGAACATTGAATGTGTTTGCTTATTATGTCACTTTTGTGACACAAGTTTAGAGCCTAAATATACTAAAGTGTAAAGAGTGAGAGATGTGTGAATGAGTGCAAAGGGAGTCTTCACATGTTTACAATGCAATTTCAGAGGTGTGTAAATAATCTTTTTTGTTTTTCCTGCGTACGTCGTTAGTGATGGCCACTCTTCAGCTGCCTGCCAACAACTTGGCCAATCTAGCCAATTTACCTCCAGGCACCAAGCTCTACCTGACCACCAACAGCAAGAACCCTTCAGGGAAAGGCAAGCTGCTTCTCATCCCACAGGGAGCTATCCTGCGGGCCTCCGGCGCAAGTAAGACATGCTACATCTTGCGTCAATCTTTTTAAAAATAGCCAGTGGATTCATAGATGTTCCCTTCTTCATACTGCTTGGAAGTCACGTACTTGATATATTCTAAGTTGTACTAGAGTTTCTTAACCATTTTAAGTTTTATTTGCCACCTTCTTGCACTTTGACACAGAATTCTTATGGGAGCGAAACACATGTGTGCTTGTAAAAAGGTTTTCAGGGTTAAGCTGAGCTGACATTTCAAGGGCCTCAGCAGACATCCCGTCACAATATCAAGCCCTCAAATATATTGCAACCCCCAGTTTAAAAAGTGTTTCCTTATAGAATAACCCCAATTGTCTTTAATTTGGGCTACCATGATTATTTAATATCCAAGTGAGTGCAGAAACTCTGAGAATATTTCAGCATCTCTCCATGCACAACATGGAAGGAATACAGTGGTCTGTATTGTGTCCCCTCTTTGTCTCTCTCGTGATGGTAATTGTTTGTCATTAACTGAAACTAACGGATTAATCTGTGTGTGTCGGGTTTGTATCCCGGTCTGACTTTTTCCTCCATGCCTCAAATCCACGCAACAAAGTAACAACTTTGTTGCTCTCGGCTCATTATAGAGTTTGGCAAAAGGCAGAGGCTCGCTTCGGAAGTGACTCTACAATTGGAGGGATGCTGGTGGCAGATTTTGGCTGCTCCCCTACCTTCTGGGTAGTGAGTCAGTCGTAGTCATCCAGTCCTTTCTGCGTTTCATTTAATGTGTACTGCGAGCTATAATCTGTCACACAGCACACTCCCTGTCAAGTTGCCATGATATTAAAGAGATTAAGCAGTATCCTGTATTTTATTTAAACCAATATAACTCTGTATCGCTCCGCTTCAGAATAAATTGCCAGCTACAATACGAATGAACCTGCTTGAAATTAGACAAAGGAGATGAACTGTAATTGGGGATAATAACAGTATTGTTTGTGTGTTTGTGTGTAATATAGGTCAGCAGTCCCAGAGCAGCTCATCGGCAGGCGCTGGCACGCCGCAGACCTCCTCTTCCTCCTCTTCCTCTTCCAGTAGTCTGCCTTCGAACCTCTCCTACACGTCATATATCCTTAAACAGACCCCGCAGGTGCGTAGAGACGCATTTAGACTATTACACAAACCTTCTAGACAGGCATAAATATCATATCTATCTGTTTTGGGATGTCGTGGAACTGCATTTTGCTTGCATGTGCAGAGTTTGAAGTGTTTTATCAAATAATGGAAAGCGGCTTATATCCATCACCGCAGTTTCTTTTTATAGTTTATTCCCATAAGGCATTACAGGCCTTGCATGCTGTCTGCCAAAAGGTTTCTTTTCCTTGTTTTGTAGTACAAAAGTTGAGCCTGGTGTGTTCTTTTTTTTAGACACGTTCACTTACAGCAGCATTGATCCTGCAGTCAGCCTTTGAACAATGCTGTCTATATATATTTGGCAAACATAATTTCTGCAGAGGTTTCGCTCTCCAGTTGAAGTAAGGAATCTGGAATTTGTTTATGCTGTGCGATTCACCCAGCTGAGTTTAGACCTTGAACATTACGCTGGCTTTTATTCACTCAAAAGTAATATGCTGTTGGATTTTTACCCTATCCTTAAACCTGGCCTGTCCTCAGGGTACGTTTCTGGTTGGGCAGCCAGCACAGGGTTCGGGGAAGCAGGGTGGTTCGACTTCGGCAGGTCAATCAGCGTCAACTCCAGCAACTGTTACCCAGCAGGCCATACGGGTGACCGCTGGACAGAAGGCGACTATCCTGGGTCAGGTCAGTGTGTCACTGATACCGATGGAAGCTGCAGTCATGTCCACCCCCCCTCATTCCTAAAATCTATACATTTAATAAGTCATCTGATTACAAATTTCTGTGAAGAATTTAAGGTGCTTATTTTAAGCAATGAGCACAAACATTTCAGTCAAATTATAAATAGCATAATGTTCTGGAGGTTTGTCTTTAAACTCTTTCACAGACTGACTATGTTATTGTTACTGTTGGACTTTGCATAACAATGTCATCCCTCAGTTCCTTAACTATCTTTAAGTATGCTAATATGGACTGGACTGCATCAAAGGGAACCATCAAAGAAACATGTTGATTGGCACAAGTTGTGTCTCTTTAGTTTTCGATTCTAAATCGAACATTGTGTTCTTAACAATGAACAGGGTGCACAGATGAAGCTGTCTGACGGCTCCGTTAAGACGGTCACGGCATCTGCAGCAGGCCACTTGTCCAAGACGGGGACGACCACATTGAGGATGACAGGCGGAGTCATCACCGCCGCTAGTTCCACCCCCGGCTCCGTCAGTGCTGCAGCGGCCAGTCAGCAACAGGCTAGTTTCATTCCTAGTCCTCACATTCTTCTGTTTCATTCTGTTTGGCTGCTGTTTATTTTTTAAATTAATTTCAAGCCAGTGGATGTCTTTAAGTTGTTCTAAAATACCCCAGATTGCCTCACTGGTTTAACTATTTCCTGAAATGATCCAAAACTATTTCTATTTCCCAGGACTCCCTCCTTTCTAAACACCAATATGCATTACTATTACTGAAATAAAAAAAGAAATGTATTTATTTATTACTATTCCAGATGAATATGGCAGTATTGTATTTGTGGTGTTGAATCTAATTTGGAAGACTGACAGCTGTGTTTCTGTGGCTTCTACGCAGGCTGCCGATGGCGTCAAGTCCACCTCTCAGCACCACTCGCTCCTGGTGGCGGCCAACCAAGCGGCTGTGATAAGCGCGGCCAAGAACGCCGCCGCCACTGCTGCGGGCAGCCTGTCAAAGATCGCGGTGGCCACCATGGTCAAGGGCGCTGCAAACTCGACAAAGAGTGCAGCGGGCTCCGCGGGGGCCGTGTTGTCGGTAGCCAAAAGTATCGGCAACATGCCCGTCGTCGGCATGTCCAGGGGCGCGGGGGTGGGCGTGGCCAAAAGCAGCGGGGCGTCACTGGTCTCGGCCGCCTCGTTAGTCGGCGGGATGGCCGGAAAGACGCCCGCGGCTCTCTCAGGTGCGCACCGCGTTCAACCGCCTGAACGAGTGTTTCCCGGGGCCCCGCCTCCAACGCCTCCTTCCAATGTGTTGTTTGGTCCAGGTATGCTGAAGATCAGTCCCGCAGGTCCCAGCTCCCAACAGACGGTCCTAACCATCCCTGCCAACCAGATCAAGCAGCTGGGGTCGGGCGCCGCGTCCGGGGGGGTGCAGACCATCGTCATGCCCGTTGGGAAAGGTCAGTATGCCCGATGCAGCCCGCCTCGTTGAAGCGTTTGTTTGGCAGGGACAACAGTCTGCCTTGTCACTAGATCATGTAGAATCATTCCACTGAAGATTCAAAGGCAGTTGCAATAGAACATGGAAAAGCATGGACATTGATTGCTTTTTTGGGGCCTCATCATCTGTGATTTTTATAAGGAGAACGACAAGAGGAGGCGGCTTTATTCAGTTTTATTTTCTGAAGTGAGTTAATTTTGTCATTTCATTTGAGTTGCCTATACATCAACTGTAGATCCTCCTCTCTGCATCTCCCCCCCCCCCCTGGCATTGTTCAACCCATTTACCGGATGGACCATTGAGTCATGCATTTCTTCTGTGTATAGTGGTGTCTAAAGGACCTGTCGTCAGTACTCCGTCCTCCTGGTCTTCCACCACTCCTGGAGCAGCTGGAGCCTCCCCAAGTCCCGCCAGACAGGCGTCACCCTCCCCTGCCTTGCCTCTGGCCCAAGGTGACAGCGGGTCCATCTCCTCTTGACCTCAATTTCTCCCTCCATCTCTTCCTATTGGTGTCGTCATTTTTTGTCTATAATAGCTACGAAAAGCATAGCTTCAACCAAACTTCAGTGTTTAATATTAACCGAAAGACAAACTTTAGACTCGTACTAAGTCCCACCTGCTGTCGCTCTCCGCTCCCCCAGTGAAGACAGAGCCGGGTTCCAGCACAGCTGTGACAGCTGTTCCCTCCCCCCCGGTGACTTCTCCCGTCGCCACGTGCGTCAGCGCTGCTTCTGCAGTGAAGCAGGAGCAAGGGGCGGATAACGCTGCACACGACCTCATCAAGTGAGTGCAGAAGCAAGCCACGATGCTCCGTAGACATGCATCGGTATCGGTACTCTTAAAGGCTCAGACCCTCTATGGTCTGTGAAGAGGAAGGGCGACAGTGAAGCTACAGCTTCATTCTGCACCCACATTCTGCTGCTGTGTCACAACTCTGTTGCAATATTGGGATTCTTTTAACATGGCACCCCTGCAACTCTTATTCCTTTTCAGCCCTGAACACATAGAGACTATGATGCAGCTGCTGACAGCGGTGATAAAGAAGTTCCCCCTCATTGTTCCAGATAAGAGTGAGTGAGCTTGATTGTGTCGTCTTTAAAACTGAATGAAAGCTTTTGAGATGCTGATTAATTATCTGTTTGTTTGTTTGTTTGTTTGTTTATTCAGCTGAGGACTCCCATCCATTCTGTGCCTCTTCAATAGAACAGTATTATTCCTGGACTATTGGAAAGCGCAGAGCATCAGAGGTGACCTTTTCTTTCATGTGAATGACGATACATTTCCGTGGCTCTGAGTGATCAAAAAGGCCGAGCGGCGTCACACTGACGATCGGACGTTGTTTGTGATGGATGCTAAAAATAAATATTAGCGTACTTTTAGCGTAATTGTTTTGTATCATTTCCCCTTCCTTTATGAACTGCATTTTAACGGCTTATTAATGTTTGAGCTACAGCGGGACGCTTATTATCAGCTGCTCTCCAGGGCCCAGACTGAGCGTATAATGAGAGGTATTATATGCATTGTAGTCTGTGTTATGTGTCTCGCTGCTTGGTGCCAGCACCCTAACTAGCTTTCTGCTAGTTCTCTACGACTACAAAAGACCAACTCAGGCGTGGATATTTATATCTACCAGTCACTGATTTGAAGGACAAGGGTCTCATGGTTACAGAAGAATAGGCGTATAGCAGGAGAGACAGCGCGGACCCGAACGAATGCACCTCTCGTCCTTGCAGGCCCAAGATGTTAAACTATGTAAAGCTGTAAGAGCTTTGCGGCTTCGTTCACTCCTTTACATAAATGATGTGTCTCTGTGTAGCTCCAGCGAGCGGTGGCGGTAAAGCGGGTCGTCCAGGATGTGTTGGACCGCTCTCCACGCCTGCAGGCCCTCACCCCCCCGAAGACGAGAGAGGTGGCGCAGTGGTGTCGGCAGAGGGGCTACACGCCGCCGGACCTGGAACCCCAACGCGCCAACGACGACGAGTCCATCGAGGACATCCTCACCCAGATAGATAACGAGCCCGGTGAGACGCGTGTGTTTTTTTGTGCACAGCGGCTACGCAGGGATTTTGTGTCTCTTCTTTGCTTTTGTGTTTTCTAAGCCCACTCTGCTCAAAGTGGATCACTGTATGTGGGTGCGATGCTCGTGTGAAGCACGGGGGTTGTTGTTCAGCCGCGCTGTTGTATTCACAGGAAGTTCTCATTAATTCTGTCTTTTGTCTGTAAAGAGTGAGAGACGAGGCCGCTGGCCTCAGTGAGCCATAGAAAATAACCGTCTGTGTTTGCGCTGTCCTCGTCCTTTCTTGCTGCACAAATAACATTTTGATTGCTGAACCGGTAAAGTGAGCCAACATTACACAAAAGGCTCCCCGTCAATCTTCTTCCGAGTGCCGAGCCACCCGACGAGCGGCTGAGTGCAGCGCTTTGTGATGCAGCTGCCTGTGAACCGGTGTGGTAAATGTACGCGTGCATCGGTCCGCAGAGTGCCCGGCGACCCTGAGCAGCTGCGACGAGCTGCTGCTGCGGCTGGAGCAGATGCAAGCTCTGCTGAAGACTGAACCGGAGGAGGCGGACAACAAAATAGTCGACATCGTCACCGTGACCCCTCCCTGCCAGAAGCTAAAGGTCAAGGAGGAAGAGCAAGAGGCTGACTCCGAGCCCAAGTTCTTCCTGGGCCCCTGCGCCTCCGCTCAGTTCGTCAGTGAAACGGCTCAGCAAGTAAGGACCCTGCCTTGACCTTAGCCCACTTTCACAAAGTGACTGAAATGCAGAGAAGAGGGACAACATGCTATTGGGTTCCTTCTGGTAACTCCATTTTTAGGTAGAACCACCGTCTCCACTTTGATATGATGACTCCTCGTTGTCTTTCAGATTGGGGTAACCTTCCAGCCAGTTGAGGTGGAGAAAAATGTTTTCGCTCCGGTAGTGGAAGCCATGATTCTGAAGGTCAGTCGCTAAGCGGGCCACATACAGAAACCGAAAAGTGGCCCATTTAGAATGATGAATATCTATGTATGAGATGTACACCTGCACTAATAATGTGTGTTTGCGTGTGTTCACTTCAGGCTACCGAACAGTTTGCCAGCGATGTCCTGAGAGAAGCTCTGGCCGGGGCCTTCGCCAAATCCCCTCAGAACAGGTCTGCCTCTCTTCTCACTTTATCAAGCTGCTCGCCGCTCCATTTCTCACTTCATTGATTCACTCCACCATGCCCAAAGTCCTTAATTTGTGACATTGGGTCTTGCAGGGCGCCAAGAGAGATCACGGCTATGAACGTCCACCAGGCAGTCAGTAGCGTCCCCACCTGTGACTTCATCACCAACACACACATGGGTTACCTGTCAAATGACAAATGAGGCCTAACGTTGAACAATAATTGACTGGTAACTGACACACAACAAGATGTGAGGACTGCCTGAACTCCTCGTTACCATAAAGAGACTATGGGAAGCGACTGTGTGACGATTCACACCTGGATGTAGTCCCGTTGCCCCAGGTCGTGCAGTTAAAACGAATGTACTGTATTCACTGACTTAAATCGTAGAAGGGCTCAGCTTGTTTTTCAGAGCAACCGCTAAACTGATTCCAAAACCGCGAACGCGCACGGTGACGCATCGAGAAGCGACACCGCGGGACGTTGGCTTCTCACTTAACTCGTAACAAGCTCATTTGAATGATGAAGTGTTTCCTGCTAGACAGAACGCCGGTCACCAGGGAAAAAGAAGCCCGAGTGATTTCCGGGGCTAAAGGACGACATCAGACAGCTGTTCGCTCCCTCATTCTTCACCCTGCTGTCGCACATTGCGTTTACCGACAGAGGTAACGACACGTTTGCAACCGGTTGGAAGCGCTAATGAACATCGGGGTGTTACAGTTCCTCATCAATCGCATCAACGGCAACGTCGGGTAGCTGCTTTGGGCAAAGAAATGAGGGAATATTTGTAAAAGTGCCATTGCTATGGCAACCAATGCTCTGCCACAGATCATCTTTTGATGATATTTAGTTTTACCTGACAGAAGTAATTATGGAACATCGGGGGTTTTTAGAGGCTCTTCGGAGGAGGCAACTGTTTTTAATTTTTTTTTATTGAATACAGATTATGAAAAATGCCATTTTTCACTCTAAACAAGAAACGGCTAACGGCTAGTCTAATGAAAAAAATCACACTGTCACTATGAATTCAGGACCTCACTCTCAATATTTATCTTCTATCCATCGTGGTTCGGTTGCCAGTTGAAAGTTCTTTTACGTGTTCTGGTTAACTACCATGATGTATCATGTGATGTGCACTGTGTATACGACCACAATTTAACAGATGGTGTTTTTCAATCCTGTTGTATTTTTGTATCTAATAACCACAAATATTAATGCCCTAACAGCAGTGAGTGTGTGTGTGTGGAAATGTGTGAACAGTGGATCTAGTCGTCACACAAGTTAATTAATTGGATGGTAAGTGAGGGCTTGTGTGTGTGTGTGTTGTCGGCTGATGTGTAGTGTTGGTAATTCTGTTTTATGTGGAGCTTTGCATTATGTTAATATGTCGATGAGTGGACGAGTAGTGTTTGTCTCGAGTGGTTGTGATGCCTGTTCAACCACATAAGTGTAGCTGGTTACACAGGCATTGTATTTTTATGTTTCAGTGCAAACCAAAAATATACTCAATATTCTTGTAATAAATAACGAAAAACTCTAGCTGAGTTATTTCTTGTAAACGAGAGTCGACTTGAATTTGTTTTTGTTCACTGGATTCACTTAGCCTGACGTAGTCATACTCAATTCTATTCTGATACTGCTGCTGTGATTATGGGGCGTGTTTCAAACGAACCAGGAAAAAAATGCTTCTGCACTCAATTGGACAGACCTACAACCTATACCTATATGTTCTTATCAACAAATGCTTGATCGCGGTTCAACCAGCAGAAAGTGACAGCTGTTTTCTATCACTCTGCTCCAGAAGGTGAGATGCTGTGAGTAAATCCAGCTCATAGAAAGTGTTAAGAACCCAATACGCGTTATTGTAATTTTCCTTACGTAACATATTTAATGTATTTTCTTTAACAATAGATTTACAAAATTACAGACCGAACAATAGTTTAAGACAATAGTAAACTAATTAAATACTGAGGAAATAATTAACTTCTAGCAGATCACCAAGGAGCCAAATAGTAGTCCAAGTTCACTCATTTCACCAATCGTTTCACTCACTATTCGAGCCAACTCAACATTATGTACAATAAAGGAAAAGTCAGCAGGTGCACACAAACACTCACACGTCCACACATACAGACTCAAAAAGCAGCCCGTTTTTGGTGCATTTATACCTGCAAAGAAATATCTTGCTTTTCATTACATGCATATTCATATCCATAGCAACAGTGGCGGGGCGGCGTGGAAAAGGGGGGTGGGCCGTCCATCGATCCGTCTCTAGTTGGGACACCGACTGCAGCTCCACAACAACAACAACGTAGATTCCCTTGCATAGATCATAGTGTGGTGGAATGGACTCGAAAACATTCCCCTGTTCATTCCCGAAAAACTGTGGCTCTGGAAATCGGCGCCGCTGTCAGATGTTGAAGACCCTCGGCCCGCTTTGGAAGACGGCAGAAGAGTTGGGAGGGAATTTGGTCCGCACCAGATGCTCCTGAGACCAGGTAGAAAAAGAGAGAGAGAGACATGCAGGTGTAAGAGCATCTTCACAGGTGATCAGAGAGGTCCTGGCAGCAGCTGGAGCGCTCACGCTGGACCCACGAATGAGAGGAGACAAGAAGCATCCCCCTCTGCTGATGGCACCTGTTGCCGTGGCAAATTTAAAAAGTCGCCCCGATTCTGGTCATTCTACCAATAATTGCATTGTTCAATGTGCTTTGTGCCGTTTGGCTACTTCAACCTACCTCCACAGCTGTGGCACTACTGGAGCTGGGGCTTCTGGATTTTGGACGTGTTGAAGACTTGCTGTCCCAGCGTTACTTTCAATTTGACTATACAACACAGTGGGTGGCAGGGACGTGTGTCTGTGAGTGAAACCACCTCCCCCCCCTCCCCCTCCCACACTGCTCCGTGCGGCTGCCAGGTCGGCCTCTCTCCTAAATTAGATCGCTGCCAAAGGACAGTGCAACTCTCTCAAACAGATGAGCCATCCCATCGTGCCCACTAGTCTTCTCTCTCTCGCTCTTTCATGATCTATCAGCTATCAATCACAAGCTTCCTCTCAACTCATCTTTCCCCCTAGCGTTTTCTCCCCCCACCCCCACCCCCTCTTAATACACCCTTCTCTTCAGTGCCAGAGTCCTGCCAACTTGGCAGCGGGCTGCCCTGCTACAGCCTCGGGCTGCGTGGGAAAAGGGAAGCGCTCAGAGTGAAAACCAAGGAGAAAGCCTGGCTGGGATGTGGAAAAGGGGGGAATGATTTCCATGGTTTTGTGTCTTCTTGCAACGATTTTGAGTCATTTTCTTGTCCTTTTGTGGCTGTTTAACTCTTCAACAATGAATAAAATCACTCACTTCACACAGAGACTCTGGGCCTGCAAACTACGCTTGCTCCATAAAACCAAGAGTTTGTTTAAAATGAAGTTCAATTTGTTCAAGAAAACAGTCTGTGTACCCGATGTCATGAAATTAGTTAGACTGCTAACTAGACCAATCTGTTGGGATGGATTTTGTGTGTTATGAGTGGCCGAGCACACAATTTGACAGATTGTTTTGAGATTAATTCCAATTTCAGCAGCTTATTTCGGGACTTGGATGCTTTAATCGATGGAAACAGTCGGCCTGTTGTGTTCCACGGCCAGCGAGGAAGCCTTGCCGGCTGCTGAAAACACGGCGCAGTGGGACGTATTCTGCTGGGGGCTGCCGAGTCGATAATGAGTCGGCAGTGAGCGGCCCGTCGGTGACCGGGGTGGATTATCAACTCAGACTGCTGCCAGGCTGGTTTGTGTCGTACTGGCAGATTGTGTAAGAGCTGATGAAAATGCATAAATGTGTGTGTGATACTGACTGCAGTGCTCAGTCCCACAGCGCAGCAAACCTCTTAACGTGCTGTGAACTCTCAGTCCAACTGGGCCAGGGGTATTAATAGTGTGTGTCCCTTCATTGACACATGTTTCTTGCACCCCCATCCCCACCGCACAAGATGTTAAGGGGGCATTCTTTGGAAAATTAAGCAACAATTATTTTTCTCTCCAGCATTAATCAACCAAACCCCTGGAGGTGCAGGACTGCAGAGAAGCACAGGAGGGATTTTAGCAGAGGTGATGAATCAAGATCTCCCTTCCCAAAGAAAAACTCAAATTTAATAATTAATTTGATATCACTTACACAATGACATAATCTGTAAATGTGTGTCTCTATTCTATGTGAACCATATAATGGTGGAAAATAATCTAACACACATAGTACAATTTGATGTTTGCAGACTAAAATATTCACAAATATAAACATACAAATATAAAGGCGTTGAGGTTCCTTTAGCGATTGCTACAATTCGTTTACCGAAAGGAATCCATTTGCTAAGCTTTCCTTATACATTTCAGCATGACATGTAACAATGTGCCAACCGACAAACCTGCCTAACCCAGACCAGAAAATCCCCGGCTTTCCCCCGGCAGATGGCACCAAGGCCTGTGGGCGGGGAGGAGGGATGGTACTGAACCTCTGGAGACTCCCAAAATCTGTCTCATTTACGGCAACACAAGACTTCTGACCTCAGCACCGAGGGAGGAAGAAATGGGGACGCTTCCCTTCATCCTACAATAATCTGGCACATTACTGAACTGATGAGTTTTCAGTTTCCTGAGCAAATCCTCTTGTCTTGTCGGAGTAAGTTATCAGACATCTGGTTCTTTTCGGCTCACTTTTCTGTCGCATTATTTATAAGAGCACATACCTGGAACATGATGTACAATTGTGTTGATATTGGGGTTATTTTTGTCAAATGACATATCACAACTTTAAAGTAATGTATTTCAGTGATATTTTAGGCGTTGCATTGCACTCTATACATATTTTTCTAGGTTGGAATCAAACATTAATTAAAACAAAGACTTCCAATACAGTTACAGATTTTTTTTTGTGGTTATTGAATCATGTTATTCATTTAATTTCTGTCCGTCAAAATGTTAGAATGAAATACCAAGATTGGTGAAATCCCAACAGATAGCGATACATTTGTCCACAGGCTTGTTTGTTTTCTGACCATTGGACCGCGGCTGAAGGAATTACCCGTTTAGGTTTTTGTTCTCATTAAGCCTGCTCTATTTAGGCCAAAGTAATGAGTGTAGCACCAGCAGTGTTACCTAACACAGGTACATGGCCTGCTTTAAACAGCTGGGTCACACAGAGTTGCTTAGGGACAGAAATGCTGTTTCGCTTTTCCAAAACACCGCAACAGCAACAGGCAGATGAGACAAGATTACTTTCTGGAGGAGCACGCTGCAATTTCAACCTAATCCAACGAACCCTTTGTTTTGGTAATGGACTTTATGCTCTATCGTATCATGGAAATTAGAGCATTGTGAACAACACGTCTGCCTCTGCCTACCTCTCCTCCCATGATCGGTGTCCTTAGCTCGGCCCTCTGAATCGGGTTGCTGTGCTGGAGGCTGGAGGGGACGGGGGACCTGCCGGCTAGCATGGTGGTGGAGGTGGGCTGGGGGACAGCAGCGGGTTGTATGCTGGAGGCAGCTGATGTGAGATCGTTCACCCCGTGATGCAGCCCTATGGACTTGGGGCCGTCCCCACTGTAGGCAGCCTGATAACTGGTCTCCCGTGGGACTCGGGTGGCCTCGGTTCCCAGGCTGTTGAATTGAGCTGTAGGATGTTTCCTCGCGCTTTTGGGTGGTCTGACCCCTGTCCACGGCCCGTACTCCTGCCTTGAGGGAGAGTGATGCATCAGGTGGCCGATAGTGGCTCAGTATGGGAAAACATTTGGGACATTGAGGGATGTGCTTGTCATGCGTATAGTGCTTGGCCTGTGTGAACAGTTGTCTTATGTCTTCAGAACCATTGGGGGACGTTATTAGCTCTGGAAGACGCTGCTTTGAAGTGAATGATTCAGTGTATTTGCAACTTAAATAAACGTCCAGATATCTCAGCTTATTTAAAAAAAAAAAGTTTCTGTAACTACTACCTAATTGCCAGAATACCCCACCCTGTTTCTTATATGAGCCCTCAGATTTGTATGGGTAAATCTGGGTTTCATGTTTTGAAAACATATTCACAACCTAAAATAAAATGCTAATATTCATACTTTAGCTCTGTCTTATATTACATTACATTACAGGTCATTTAGATGACACTTTTTTCCAGAGCCACTTACATTGCATTTTCAACCCGTGTTTTACGTTTTTACCTGCGGCGCAATTATAGGGGTTAGGTGTATTGCTTATATGAATATGAAAGGTAAGGGAATTATTGATGACCCCGCAGATGATTTGCATGCAGGCTTGCAGGATTGACCCCGGAAGCCAATGCATTATTCAAACACATGTAATCAAGCATCAAAGCAGGTATCAGCAGCACATCAGTAGCCCGCAGTGGACAGCGACAGGTGCTGAAACAAGCACCGCAGAGTATGACATGCCGTATGTATACCTGTACGAGCTGGTTTTGCTCTCCTCCACCACTTGCTGATGTCCCCACTTCTGACCCCTGCCCCGGTCTTCTCTGTCCCCCGGTTGTGCCTGGTGGCCCCCGTTACTGATCCACGGGAAATTCTCTTTCCTGGGAATCGGCCAGGGCTTAAAATCCTCGTTGTACTGGGTGTCACTGGGGAAAGGCAGCCCGGGGGGTCGGTAGTCCTCCCGGGGTTTGTAACTGGGCTCCCTCCGTGCCCTGAAAGACCCTCCGGTCCCCGCGCCGTCTTTGGGCGCGTAAAGGGCGCCGGCGGCGGCACGCTGCTCCGGGGTCGAGTAGTTATTCCCGGCGGCGCGCTCCGACGCGGAGACCTGTTTGGTGACGGATCGCACCTCATGATCGGCGATGTCCGAGTAGTTCTGGATGGTGAGCGGGACGGAGAGGTCCGATTTGTCGAACTGGTTCCAGAAGCGAGCCAAGCAGCACACTCTGCTGATGCACGGCCAAGCCATGGCACCGCAACTGGTTCAGAACTTGTGCAGAAGGAAAGAAGAAACGCAACACAGAACAATACGATAAAACGACCACGGTTCAAAGGGTTATATTCAGACAGGGTATCGCCCTCCCACCGAGTTGGTTTGTGGGGATCTGAGAACACAGTGTCCGAGAGTCCATGTCAGCAGCGGAACAGAGATGAGCCGGTGTGTCTGGGACCGTCGTTGAACATTCCTCTCACGTGGTCTAGTGCCTCCACTATGCAGAGGAATTCTCCGCATCTTCAGCCGGATCCCGAGTGTCCGCATCCGATTCAAAGACACGCTTGATATTGGTTCTCCTGCAGGTACTTGTGCAATAAAGGTCTTGAACCGTAGAAGTTTATTGCCTTTCCACTTTGCATCGCTGATATTACTGAATACTTTTATATTTGCCGGCGTGGTGGTTACATAATAATGATGCAGTATCAAACATACTGTTCAGGTTGGCACAATCATCTTATACTCCTCACATCGGATGACCCCATTATGAAGAGAGTCTGAGGAGAACATGGTCTTTGCTGTGTGTTGCATGATCTGCCTCACCTCTTGAGGTCATCTGTGCGATAGAAAAACTCATCAATGCTTTCTGTGCTGCAGTTATTTATTTATTCTATTTTATTTTCATCCAACAGAGTCACAGTTTACTGGAACACACTGAATAATCATCAACTAATTGTTGATTAGTAATTAGTAACGCCTTTACTTTTTCCACACTTTTAAACTTTCGGCTGTACGAATCTTATGTAAATCCCAAGGGCCCATCCTGCCCTTCTCCAATTAGACATTGCTGATGATTAAACCATATCATACGGCACTCACAGAAAGTGAATTTCCTATTTTTCTGTTTAAGGGATTAAGAAAACAGTGTATCTTTCTTTCTTTAAAAAAGCTTCTGCCTTTGACATGATGAAAATGCTTAGAGGTGCTCTCACTCTAACCAATCATTTCCACCATTATGAGGTTAGACAATAGCCCTAAAAAAAACCCAGACATGGAAACTCTCCCAAGTTGATGCGCAGTATTATCTGATGGCAGCTCAGTGAGCCTGAAATGAGGGAAATGCACGTTGACAGAACTGCACTTGATGCACTGAAAGCATCGTGAGCTGCACAGCTGATCTCTCACAGGGAAACACTTGTTGATGGAGACGAACGGCCACTTAATTTGACACTATTGTAGTTTCACTGACAGGTCGCATAGGTTCTGTATGTTGTGATTGCCAAAGTAAGCCAGACATATAGGTTATCCGTTAATGTCTCATAGCGCTAATTATTATTAGCCAGTCAATAAAAATAGTGTTATACTACCATCTGCAGGGGAATATACGATATTACTGTTATGGGATTTTCCGTTTTTAATTTAATTTAATCTATTTTATTTTCAAAAAGCAAGAAATACCAAAGATATTCGGTCCGTTTACTTGACAACAATCAATTAAAATAATATTTTTGAAGTCCCTGATGTAACTTTTGAATTAAATTTGTATCTAAACCTTAGCCTCAATTCTTTCAGAGTTTCCGAGGGAAGAAAAAAATACAAAACCTACACAGAATGGGCTATTTGTTGAAAAGAACATCCTAAAACCATGGCAATGTAAAGGTTATGCACTATTTGCAACATTACGACAGTACACGAGTATTTCTCTTTGAACTAATTACACATTTATGCCTCTGGTGGCAAACAACGGTTATTGTAGTTCAGTATATTTGGTGTGCTGCTCTTTTTAGACCTTGGTTTAAATCCTATCCCTATTGAATAAAAAAAAAAGACACGCCTGGGTACGAAAGTGTTACGTCATGAAGCCCCGCCCTTTTCCAAATGATTCACGAACATCAACAAGGAAACGTGTGTCTACTCTATTCTAACTAAAATTCCTCAAAGGACTCCGACTCATTTTAGTCGCTCATCGAGATTTCCTTTTTGTTGTGGGAGATGCGCGCGCAACACTGAAGAGTTCCCCCCGCTGCATGCGGCCCTACAGCTGTAACGCTCTAAAACTACAACACGTGGACTCATTCGGTTACGAACCGGCATTTCTACCAGCCCGCTTCTCCACATCTCCGTCAGCGCCCAACACAGCCAGGAACTCGTAAGTCGCTAAATACAAAATAAGTAATTCAGAGATGTGTTTTTTTTTTTTAAAGTTTGAACCGGCGGCTTTGGCTGAGCTGAGCGGTGTTGCAAAACGCCCCGCTTGCGCCGCCGTCGGCTGGTGACGTAACAGTTCTACATGAACTGCGCGTTCGATTTATTCACCTCTACGAGCTGTCCTCACCACGCTTCTGTGGTTCCAGACAGATGCGCATTTCTGCTCATACTTTTTAATTTTTATAAACTTTTAAAGACATATATAGTGAGAACAGATGTATATTTATAGATCTATTCTTAAAAGCAGATGACTTATTCATATTTACAATTTGCACTTTTTCAGGCCGCTGTTTATCATTGCCATGGCATCAAATGCAAACAGATGTTAGCCTAAATTAGCTTAGCTGAACTGAAACAGGTAGCAATTCTATCACATGTCGTGGTAGATGCAAACCAGAGGAACTTCAATAACAATTTTTGAAGAAAACATAAAATAGTTTGTAGCCAGTTGATATATATATCAATGGTCAACACGAGTTAAATATAACATGCTGCAGCATAATAACAATAATAAAACACGCAAAACGTTAGAAAGAGGATCACAGTAGCTCTATTGATGGCTTTGCACAGCCCGACTCAATTGTTATCTTGCCTGATGGTCCAGTGCTAAAGAAAAGTCACTAACCCGTTGGAACGAGTCGGTGCACACAAACCTGTCTATCCAATATGAATTATTTTAGCTTAATGCTAGCTACTAACTATTGTTATTACATTACATTACATTACATGTCATTTAGATGATGCTTTTATCCAAACCGACTTACAATAAGTGCATCAACCATAGGGATACAAACTCAAAGAACAAGAAACAAGTGCAACGTCATTTAAAAAAACCAGGTTTACAACTTTTTATAGATAAGAGCCATTATAAGTACAATTTAAGAGCCATCACAATTGAAGTGCTGCAATTTTTTACTCTTTAGTCGAGGTACAGTCTGAAAAGGTGCGTCTTTAGTTTGCGGCGGAAGATGAAGAGGCTCTCTGCAGTCCTGGTGTCATCAGAGAGTTCGTTCCACCACTTCGGAGCAAGGACAGCAAAGAGTCGTGATTTACTTTTTCATCTCATAAGTCCCGGGAAGTTTACCTTCTTGCTGATGAAGCAACTTAATGAGCTCTGAAATTAGATCATAGTATGACTATATAGGTTCCTGATGTTATTAAAATACATGTACAGCCATATACAATACGAGCACTTCAAAGTAATTTGAGAAATGGATAGAAGATTTATGTTCTTTGTTACATTTACGCCACAGAGATTATGGACTACCTGCCGGAGGAAAACTCCAGATACAAAGACCTTGACTATTGGGATGAAAGATACAAGACGGAGCAGTGTTACGACTGGCTGGGCAGCTTCTCCAAATTCCAGCATATTCTGGAAAAACATGTCCTCAAAGAAGACTCCATTCTCATACTCGGTTAGTACTTTCATCTTCTTCTGATTGTAAGCGATACAAAGCGTTCTCTTCTGAACCTATTTTCACTATTTGGGGGGGCTCGCTGGTAAATTAGAGGTCTCCCAGTTCGACTCTTGGCTATTGTCACATGTCAACCATGTATGTGTGTCACCATTCGTCATGAGTGTCTTCTGTTGATTGGGGTTTTTCTTTCTGTTGCAAAGTCATACTGAGCATACTGCTACTATCTTTGTGAGGCACATAAAGCAATTGAGCTTGACATCACTCTTTAGAGGCGATTCCAAGAAAGTCAAATGGCCTGCCAGGGCTTTACGTTGAAATCTCCAAATCTGTCCAAAAGATGTCGCTGTTCCCTTAAAGATTAAGCCTTTTTCTCTAGTATCCTGCACTATGCAGTACTTGGTTTTAAATGACCCTGCTGCTTTGGAAAAATGCAACAAAAACATGTTGTTGTAGCTCGCTTGAGAGCTCAAAGCCGGTGGCGGCATTTTCACAACTAGCACACATTCTGCCCCATTAATTGTTTTTTTTTTACTTAATCGTGATCAATACAAGCATGACGCTGCAATCTAGTCACTTTTGATAGCAGTTCGTATTTTTCCAAATAATAATGCGTCTCTCGGTTTATTATTTGTTGACTTGTACACAGATGTGTGTATGCTGAAATTCTATATTTGAAGGCTGTTGTTTTTACTGTTATACTTCCACAGAAGCCTAGAGGGCCGTGGTGGTCTATCCTTTTCCAATGTGAGCCTTGTTTATGCACGTTTGCGTGTGGTTGTATGTGTGTGTCAGGGAGGGACAGGGACTCCTGCTGTGAGTGTGTATGTGTGTGTGTCTGTAAGTATTAACCTGATGAGATCCGGTGAGATCGGTGCTAGTACACAGGTTTATCATGCCCGAGGACCTTTTTTTAATCTGCATGGTAGAGCCCTTCCTCTGGTATCTGAATACAGCGTGTTCTCTTGCCTCTCTCCTGCGTTGCATTGCAGCCGACACCAGCTCAGAGCACTATCTGCACTCTGATTTCAACCCAAAGAAGAGCAATTATAGCGCTTGAGAGCTTTCTCCTTGGAGGGCAAATATGCCTCCGTCCCTCTCTACTCGCCGAAATTGTTGAATCAGACGTGTCGGGCACAAAACGGCAAACAAGAACTTTGATGCGCAGATAACCAGCCGAGCAGCAAAGCCTTCTGAAAAGATGTGTGAGCCCTCATGTGTTGTATAGACATGAAGAGCTTTTGAAAGGATATTACAACGCTTGGCCTGTCACGGTTCTCACGCGTTTCCTTGTCAGCCTCGATCCTATAGATCCAGAGGGACTATTGTCTCCGATAAAATGAAACAATGCATTTTTTATCGCGATAGAGGGACCGTGCACGATATGGCAGAGCTGTTAATCAAGACTGTGCGTGGTTGTGATGAGTTGGTGGAGGAAAAAGGGACGGAAGGTAGGTCAATAACTAATCAGTTTTGGGCCACTCAACCATGTCAGATGGAGGTCATTCCCATTAAGATAATCTGTGCAGCACAGAGCCAAAGATACAAACGAGGCAGCGCTGCATAGATGTGGAGGACCGAACACTTTTTGTACATTTGGTTTTCCACAATTTAGTCATGGTTTTTTTTGCAGTCTTTTTCCTCAGTCTAATGACAGTTTTATTGTCTTCCACAGTCCCGTACAGGTATTTTGCCGTGCCAGCTTTACTTTACCTTGTTTTCTCCCCGCCCCTCTTTGTTCAGCTTTTTTTTTCTAATATCTGTCACTGTCACACTACTCTTGCTCCCATATTCCACCCACGTCTGCCTTTCTGTACTGTTCTTTCTTTGCGAGCCGGGCATCTAGACTGTAACCGCGTTCAATTCCGGCTCCGTAAATCAACATACGATAATCTGAATTGAAACTACATAATGGAAACCTGCGTGATCAAACGTCTGTGTAATCTCTTCTATTTTTATGTTTTAATCAACAGAGACAGATGATTCCTCTGAATTCATTTTTATGGGGACATCAGGTTCATAATAGTTTTGATTTCATAAGATAAATCTATTTTTTTTCCCCCATTGTCAGCAGATCCCATGAAAAGAACATGAAAAGGTTTTTATGTATCCGAGGCCTGACATGTGTATCTCTGCTTGTTCATAAACACTGTGATGTGGTAACAGTGTCGATCAATGCATTTTTTAGCCAATCTCACGTACATCATCATACAGCCGCTTTCTCAGTAGATGGTTTAACGCATCAAAGCTGCAACAGAAAACTGTTGCAGATAATAAGTTGATAATAATGGATTTTTCTCCACGCTGCCTCGTAATGTGACGCAACCATGGCCACCGCTGCCCGGGCCGGCTGCAGGCCTCGGGTGGCGTTTGTCACGGGATTACGTCAAGCAGTTCCTCAACCTCCGCCTGACCCGTTTGTCTGTTAGCAACATTACCGAGCATTACCGGTGACCGGCTCACACGCGGCCCAGTTCCCGCCACGCAGACACGACTCCTTCCTTCACGGCTCGCCCCCGGCTGCTGCCAGTGATGTAACGCCTCCACGTCTGCTCGTGGTCAGCGCTCGTAGGCCTCCAAAGAGAGGGGGGCCGGGAGGGATGATGTAATGGCTCTGTGCTCCTCCAGCGAATGGGGCTTAGCTGTGTCTCATCGGCCTACTATTGTTCTTGACGTGTAATAGTCAGGACACCTAGTCCAGAGGGCATGACGCAGAATCTTTGGTCAGACCAAAAAACACCCCACTTTCTTGACCACAGGGCTGCTCTACATGAGGGTGTTTTAGTGTCATGGCTGACATTTCAGCGTCACAATGTTTTTCTCTGAAGTGCAATGGGTTATTCAGGGGAACGATACTAGAGCTTTCTCTCATCCAATCACACTCAGGGACACACAGCACTTCATACGCTCTGTGTATTCACATTGTTTATGTTTGCACAGCTGATGGCCTCATCTGGAGGTTGTGTTCATTTTGTTGAAGTTAGGGCTTGTGTTGCAGGCTGTGTGTGTATGACTGTTGAAATGCTGCTAGTTTTGTTTTGCTGCTTTGATGGCATTTGTATGTGTCTGTGCTTGTATGTATTTTATGCTGCACGGACGAAAATGTTAAACATTTGCTTAACAAGTCCTTTTTTTCAGTGCACAGTCCACATTTCACTTATAATATACCTGAAGCAGGTTTCCTCTACCATTACATTGGGACCCGTCTGACCACACCCTGACCCCCCCCAAAAACCCGCCCTGCTTCGCTGGCTCTATTTAGCTCCCCCACTGACATCACCGTGCCGTCGCTTTGCGGGTTCCTCCGGCTCCTCAGGGTGATGTAAGCAGTGTTTACTGGCTATGAAATCGTGAAAGATCATCGGCGTGACTCTTCAGTCAGCTGTTGTGTAACTATGTATGGCCTAGTGGCTTGACTACAATGACATTAGCCTTTTATAAAGAACATTACCACATGCCAACAACAATGTGAACGCTGCCCTGCGTCGCCCTCTCTGCCTTTTAGCATTCGTCCTCAAACTCGTCCGCTTCTTTCCAACCTCCATTTCTTCCAACGCTGCCTCACTTCCTCCCGTTTCATCCTCGCCGCCTCCCCTCGTTTCTTCTTTTTGGCCGCCGTTTGCCCACCGTCCCCTTTGTGTATCCAGAGTCAGTCTGGCTACATGTGTATATATAGCTGGAGCGAAGGCGTTTACGACAGTGTGGAGATCTGTCTGTGTGTGTGTGTGTGTGTGTGTGTGTGTGGCTTCATGGAGAGTCCCACTGAATGTTGGTTGGCTTTTATGTTGAGCTGCTGCTGCTTTAGAAACTGACGTGTCAGTAGAGACACTTCTCGAGAATCCGTTGTAGTTTATTACTGTACTCAACGTGAACGTCAAATTATTAAAAGAATTCCTGTTGTAGATTCAGACAGCTGTGAGATTCTGCAGACCAGACGTACCGTTTTATCTTGTGTGTACATTTGTGTGTCTGTGTGTTCAAGGCTGCTTGTTTGTAGAGGAACATGTATGCTGAGCACGATGATCTTAGATGACAGTCCTCTCACATCCCCTTCTTCTGCCGTGTTAGAAACACACACACACACACACACACACACACACACACACACACACACACACACACACACACACACATGCAACCGTGCAGGCGCGCACACTGAGAGGAAATGCTGATGGGATGGAAAGTCACTGGCATCCCAGGGAGCGAGGCGGGATCGGGAGGGAGATTTGAAGTCGGGTGGTATGTCCTTGCAGCTGTCAGAAGATCCGGCTGATATCAGATACGCTGTTTAGTTCATCCCTCATTTCTAGAGTTGAGAAGCTACATTTTTCCGTGTGACCTTTTCCTCCTTTTTTTTTTTTTTTTTTTTTTTTTACTTAATGGTTTCCGCTGGAAAATCCGCTTGTTGTTCTCCTGCCTTCACCCCTGTCCTCCCTCTTCTCCCTCATGCCTCCATCCATTTTTCATGTGTCCTCCTCTCTTTTTTGCTGCTATCGCCCCTTCCTCCACTCACGTCCCTCACTCTCGGCACAGGCAAGCACGTACACACACGCACACACACACACACACACACACACACGCCTCCTCCTCGCGCTCGGAAGGACAACAGCAGCGAGGTTGTGGGAGTCAGGCGGCCTTTCTTTTATTGATTGCGGCGCTTCCTTCGTGAGGCGGCGCACGCCGGATCAGATAGGCTCGTATCCGCCGCGTCCGCCGCTGTCACCGCCCAGGTCCGCGATGGCGCTGATGGCCATCCAGTTTATACTTGTTGTGTTGTTCAAGGAATAAAGTGGCGTGCTGAGGAAAGTGTTGTTAATGTTAATTGAGACGGACGTCGGGGTCTTGCATTGACGGTAACGAAGGATCTGTGTGTCCAACAGCAACGAGGTGAACGGAGCTGCTCACATACAAAGGCAATGGAGGTTGTTTGGTCGGCATCGTCCTTCATCCGCTACTAAAGACACAAAATGTCAGCATTCCCAGATTGTCGTCTTTTAACTGGATGTGCTGAAGCGTCTGCAGCAGATGAGGTGTGTGTGTGTGTGTGTGTGTGTATGTGTGTGTGTGTGTGAATGGAGGGTGTGTTGATGAATGAATGAACGTATGAAGTGGAGGAGGGTGTAGTTTGAAGTGGAGCGATTCTCACCCCATCCTTTCCCAGTGCTCATTTTCTTTCTCCTCCGTACCCTCCCCTGCTTTCTGCTTCCGGATTGGCTGTTTTTTGGTTTTGTTTTCTGGGAGCGCTCACCGTACAGTAGTCAGTAAGGGCAACCCACCCCCCCCCTCCCACCTCCCGCCCCTTTGCCGCTGTAAGGAGTGGTGCTGTTTATGAATGAGCCTTAGAGCCGCAGAGTGTGAATGAAAAATCAGAGCGGGAGAGAGCAGATAGGTGCGCATGCTGAATGAAATGCGGCAAAGCAGGGAAGAAAAATGGATGAAAGATGCTGAATGAAAGATCACAGAGGTGGTGGGGGAGTGTAGAAGGGAGGAGGGGGAGATGTTGTGGCAGGTGATTTCAGGAGAATGGGAGTCCTTTTTGAGCTATCGTGTACGCGTGTGTGTGTGTGTGTGTGTGTGTGTATGGTAATGTCCTCTCACTGGTATTGCAGATCAGGGACTAGTGGCTGCTTTGCGCATGAGCCAATGGGAACCTCCATTACCTAACTGCCATACACACAAACACACTCTCTCACACACACACACACACACACACACTTGCATACACACATATGAACTGCTTTCTCTGCAAGCTTGTGCACCGTGCTTTGAATAATAACGGGGTTACCCGGGCAACCAGGCTGGGATGATCGATGGACCCGGCCCTGATAAACAGAACACAGAGGGTGCTCTACTGTGTGCGTGTGTGTCTGTCTGTCTGTCTTAATGTAATACACCTGTAAACCTGGCGGATGAAGTTGCACCCGTAGAGCATTTGTGAATACATGATGTCATTGTAAGCTTTGGTGAAGCCGTGAGCAAGTAGTCGCTTCTAACCGCAAAGGTTTTATGTTACAAACACAATGCTGGAACACAACTGTTTTGAGGCTGGGGAAAATATCGGGGATTGGCATTCAAACCGCCTCCTCTGTTTGCACTGCTCACTGCAGCATCACATTACCCTCGTGGGTCTCCCCCCTCCCTCCCCCCAAGCCTGAAGAGAAGGGGGAGACAGAAAGCGTGGCTGCCGAGAGGTGCACCTGCAGCCAAAGTCGCCTCTCAAAAGCTGAAGTGTCCCGGAGCTCCGCTGTGCGTTTCTCACAAAGACACAATGTCGACCCCAGAAGAAGAAGGGTCGTCTGACGCTGCTCTTTGTTCGCGTTGACGGCGACGTGCTTCCTTTGCTGTGACAAGCGCTGTATGTCGTGGCACAAAAAGTCACTTCCCCCGCGACCTTGTACGCTTACATCTGGGATTACAGCGACGGGCTCGGTCGTATGGTTTACGGCCGACTGATAGTTGCTAGACAAATGCATGCTTCTGAAACGTCTGAAGGGACCAACGTCGATGCACGTGCCCTGCATGACCTCCGCAGTGTCAGCATCACGACCCTGCTGTTGACGGCCATCACATAGATTTGCATACAGATACGACGGCGTCACCCAAAGGGTTTTTGGTGCTTTGTCTGTGAAATGAAGAGAATTTCAGAGCGCTTGATCAGGGTGCTTCGCCGGGGGGGAGACAGCGAGGTGCTGTGCTCTCAGTGCCGTCATTACCTCAGCATCAGCACACGGCTGTGCGCAGGGAAAGCCCCGTCAACGGCCCCGTCGCAGCGGCGGCCGTGCGTCATCGATGTGCCAATGCATTTAAACCTCTGCAGTGACGCAGAGGTTATTGCCAACCTTCCGTGGTTAATGTCGATTTATGGGCTACAATCACTAGGGAATAGGTCACTAGTGGATAGGGCCGGGGTACATTTAGGCGCCTGTGAGCCGATCTTCAGTACAGAGAGGATGTACAGCAGGCAGCTCGTGTTTGCTCGTGTCTCTGAAGCAATAGACGGTGTACTGTAGGCATTCGCAGCACAGTTACATCGCGGAGCAGGAAAAGCACCAGATGTTGTTAATGACATATTTATAATTACTCACAGCGGGACGCCCATTGCACAGCCCAGCCACCTCCGAATTATGACTGTATTCACACAAGAACCTTGAGTAGCGAGTCCCTCCTCTCTCCGAATCCCCTCACCATCCTGCAGCCGAGCAGTTTAACGCGCCATTCATTTCTATTTCCCCCGTGCGTGTTTGTCCGATCCCATTTCCAGGAGAGCTCCGGCTTTGTGCGACACTGTCCCCCCCCCCCCCAGAACTCTTACATAATGCCGCTTGTAATGCTGCAGGCTAACAGGCTCACACCTCCACCTCTGCATCATCGCGTCCGCCTCGCCCCCACCAGTGTGTCTGCCTCTCCCCTCCTGGTCTGTTTGAAGGGCATCGCTGTCCATCGACGCTTCTGGCCCCTCTCTCGTCGCGCTTTCTCCACAGCCCGGGTTTAGTCCGGTGCCAGTTCTCGGCCTGCTCCTTCTTCCCTCCGCGTGTGGACACCACACAGCGGCAGGTGCTTCATCGGCGCTTCACTTCCTGGCTGCCCCGTACATCTTTTTGCCCCCATCCCTGACTCCTCACATGGCAGACGTACAGAGTTTAGCGTGACCCGATCGTGATGTTCTGATATAACCCTCCGTTTGCCTTCTCCCATTCTGCCTCGTCAGATATTTGGATTCACAGTTTACGGTTCCTATTCATGGGATGTTTGTGGGAATTGGCAGCTATTTTGTTTTCCGTTGGCGTCACAGCTCTGCATGTTGTGCTTTGTGCTGACTTTCAGCCGGTTAGAAAAAAGCAGTGCAGCAGCAATTTCTCCACCACCATAGCAGGTTGTTGTTGTGTTTACTGGTTTTGTTGATCCTCTGAGGCTTTCTTCGCTGTGTTACTCTTCCGTTTTATTAGTTGTAATTTCTGTCGCCTCAACCTGAGCACAATTCATCACACTGTGTGAGGCAGTGTCGTAGTCCTTTAATTTGAACAGATGTCCCTGCTGATTGAGAAATGGCACGGTGACATGAAGTTGGTGATCGGATGTTTGCCCGGCTGCATTATAACTCGTGTGAAAATGTAAACACAGCAGAAAGTAACCTGAGAATTCACCATAGTGATACGGAGAGTCCCTGAGAAAATCCGTGACCCGCTGAATCTCATCTCTTTTACACAATTTTGACTAAACGGCGTTGTGAGGAACAGTGGATTCTGTCAGTGATGACGCATGCAGGGCAGCGTCTAACGAGTGCACACGATCTAATCAACAGATTCAGTTTCACAAACAAGTGTCTGACATAACGAAGGTCAAAGACATCATACACCGGCCGATTCTGGTTACATAAGAATGTTTTAATTTCCTGAGCCCTGATTGATGACGGCGGTTTCCTATTGCATTTTCCGTTGTCAGTTTTTAACAAAGTGTATGCTGCTTCAGCTGCTTGCTATTTCTTTTATTGGTCTCCTGCTGTGATCTTTATTGGTGAGAATATTCTCCGCAGTTGTTTTACGATGTTGGTCGGACCCGGAGCTTATTGGTCATCATTCACACAATTAAATAACAGAATGGAATAAAAACCTAGGCAAGTAGCGTTTAAAGCGCTTAAACCGTCATAGAGCCCAACACTGTGGGTGTCGCTGCGCGGATGAACTGACCAGAAGAGCGAATGAGCGTGTTCGGTGAGACAAGTCGAAGAGCCCAGCGAGGGCCAGATGAGGTACGTGTGTGAGAGAGATTGAACTGATTAATGGTGGAAACTGACGCCGGATGGCTGAAAGCCACCTGTCCCCTCGGCTCCGTCTCCGCACATCACCGGCTCGGACCGGCCTGAACCTGCTCCGCTCTGCGTGCTGCCACTAGCATGCCGTTATCTTTAAAAAGCAAGCCAAAAGCATTGGCCTTTTCCAATATGACAATGACATAGTTGTTATACAACAATATTTGAACTAGAAAATACCACCCATTTCCAATTCCTACTTGGTAAATGTATTTATCCCTCAATTAAGTTTTACCTCAATATACCAATTGTTAAAATTGATTAAAAATAGAAATAAAGCTCCACCATTTTTGACGATGAAAGAAAAAATTCTACTCGTTGCAGCCTCTTTAATAAGAATATTTGCTCGTTGTCTTCTCCGATTGTTAGCTGAATAGCCTTTGGTTCACGACTATTGGTTGGACACAACGAGCCGTTCGAATGTCTTAATTTATAGTTTTGATCTTTTTTGATAAACCAAGTAGTTAAAGGAACCACGGGGGAGGATAATCACCAGAGGTGTCGACAATTTCCCCTTTTAAAGTGGAACATGATAATCAAAGGGGCCAGGAAACGATGGGAAGCGGCTGCACAGCTTATCCCGTCAATTAACATTGAACCTCCTCTTTTATTTGCCATTTATTTTCACCCTTCATTTAAGCTGTTAACTAGGAACACATAAGCAGGAAGAAGCTGCCCTGCTCGACCTCTTAAAGTTACATGGTGGACTGCGGCTGAATTCAGGCAGGATGCTGCAGACGCACAGCGGAGCAGTAGTGAGTGAAAAGGTATTTTGAAGAGAAGTCTCACGTCCGGATGGAGGATTATCTCGTCCGGGATCAGCTAGTGCCATTAGAGCATAACAAACAACCGTGTGTTCTATATTAGCCTGTACAGGGGATCAGAGAACAGATGGTCTGCAATGGCGAGTAATGCTATGTTTGCTTACACAGACACGCTCACACAGACAGACGCGTAAAATACAGGCGGTAAGAGAAAGGAAGGCAGAGCGTGGGACATTTTTAGTCAACTGTTTTTTTGTTCTTTAGTTCAACGCAGTATTCAAAGCAATCCCTGCAATCCCTCCAGTAATAAGTCATGTGTGAGTTTGTGGGGGGGACTGAGAATAAACCCAAACCTCGTTTGCTCGTTTTGAGTCGGTTCGTCTGCCTGTTGCCATGGCTACCGACCACCCAAGACAATATTTAAATCATTTTTTAATGCATTCATTATATTGTTGGTTTGTAATAAGAAGGTGGTGTTGGTGTTTGTGTGGGCCTAATGGAGGGGGGTCTTTATGGACTCCGGCTGTACAATCTGCTGTATGCTGTGTTTCATATGCTGCACATGTACACGTTGTGTTGACACCAGCGTGATGTGGGTGACTCGGTAAAGGAAGCTAACTTTCTCCCGAGCATGGCGCATAAAACAGTGGCAAATGAACCGCTCCATACGTGTGCTAATTATTGAAACCATGTGTTTTTAATATCAGATCAGATCCTCATTTTAGAAATTGTCCCGGTTTGGGTCCATGTCCTGTTTTGTTTTGTAGTTTCATGTCTCTCGTGTCCTAGGGTAACTTCACTTCTGGTCTTGTCCTGTCGATGATTGTTTCCACTCGTGTCCAATCTCCTGCACTTCCCCCGTGTATTTAAGCCCTGTCAGTCGCTTGTCCCTTGTCACGTCATTGTTGGTTGTCCCTGGTCCTCTTCTGCGGTTCCCTTTTGAGTATTAAAGTCCTTTTTGTTTTTGTTGAAGTTTTTTTCTTTTTTTCGGATTTTAGTTTGAAAAAAGCAGACTTTTATTTGTCAAAACCTACATTCAGCCCATTTTAAAATAATAATATTGTATTGTAGAGTGGGTCCTAAATATGTCAAAGCTACATACGTGTCCTCATGCTAAAAGACTGGAGGCTAAAGCGGCATGTCCCGGCCACAAGTGTGTTTTTTTTTTTTGGTAAACGTACCTATTGTTGCTGCGTATGTGAGAAGGAGTAGGAAGAAAAGAAAAGAAAGAAAAAGTCGAGCAGGAACGAAGAACGATTGAGAGAAAAGAGTTGAGCTGCAGATTTTCACAAATCCGACTACTGGGAGTCGATCCAGACCTGGTGTTCCCATGCAGATTAAATCCACATATTTAAAGTGTGTCGGCCAGCACACACAATCCCAAAGCAGGATGAGAGCGCTGTGTCCAGACACATGGCCTCTTTCAGACGGCTGTGGTTTCCCTACTTGCTGTGCAGGGGTTAGCTGCGTGGAAACGAGTTTAGTAACGAGTCTCTCCAGTATTTACACTGTGCACAATTACGTTTATTAGACACTGACACATCCACCACGTCATCGCTTTATTTCTCCCCCCCCCATGTCTTCTCCCCTTAGAGTCTACTCTGACTCATTTGTGTTTGCTTCCTTCGAGTATTGTTGATGTTCTATTCTTCAAGGGCCTCCTCCCGACTCCATAGCGCTCTCGTACCTCACATCTTGTCTCTGTATTTCTCACGTACTTCTGTCCCTGTCTATGTATCTGTCTTTTTTTTCTTCTTTTATCCCGGGCATCCCTTTCTCCCCTGGAATCTGTAGCTTCTGTAATCTGTAAGGAAGAGGGGACCACATAGGGGAAGAAGATGTTCACATCTGTCCAATTGCATCACACCACAGTTTTATTTGGTTTCTGCAATGTGCAATGTGCATTGCATTTTCATTCTAACTTGTTTTATTTTCTTTCATACATACGTGTTCAAATGACTTTCTCACCCCTCTCATTGGGCATGTTTTTGTAGCCATGCACCCTCTGCAGTCTGTCTAACTCATTTTCATCTTCAGGAGCTGACATCTGGTCTGCCCGTCCTCTGCTCCTCTATTTTACTCCTCCCTCTCTCATCCCCTCATCATCTCATCTCTCTCATGATTACACTTTGCCTCGCTGACCTGCGATGATGTAACTACTTTTTGGCTGCAGACTTAACCACTGTGAAGCATTACATCCTCCCATCTCTCTGAGAACCCCCCCCCCCTCTGTCTCTGCCTCACACTTACCATTTTTATAAGGCCTTAATCTTGTTCGTGATGCATTTCCCTGCAATAGCTCACTGAGGGTTGAGGGCGGAGTGAATGTGACCATTTGGGAATATCAAGTGTGTATCAAATGTGATGTCCCAGTTGTTACAACAAAAAAAGAGAGGAGATGTTCCGTAGATCCTGGGTGTTTCTTCTCCTAAGTAATGAGTAGAAAGATGGTGGTTAATAGCACTTGGCAGCCTTTGGCTTTGGCCTTTTGGAGCGTCAAACACGGTCATTTCCCCAGGCGTCATTTTCTAAGTTATATTTAGGAGCATTTTTTCCATCTGCTGGGTGCATTGGCTTACTGTTTCAAATTGCGCTGCGATGATTGGTCAGTTGCTACTCTCACAGAGATAAACAATCAGTACTCTGTATGCAGGATTTATAAGGGCGTATTAATTCATACCTTTACGAAAATGAAGACTAGCGTGGATGAGATGTACACGGCTGTTGACGTGCACACTCACAGAAGTATCATAAATATTCTGCGATCACCGTGTTGAATCTTAACTGCTCCTGATAACTGCTAATGCAGCTTGAACATCGGCGGGCAGATGGATCACTTGCTGTGAGGCTACGAAGCATTTCCATGACATTTTACATTTTTAATGCATATGTTTTCAGTTGTTCAATAGATACATTACATAATACAGTAAATATCTACACAGTATCAAATGAATATCTCTCAATCCTCTTTTTGTCTAAATATTTTTCTGAATAAGTGTGAATAGCCGTCCACGCAATATCAGATTATTGTTTTTGTGTACTGGGTTGAAAACATTTAGAGTTTTGTTTTCATCACCCGGACCAGTGCAACGCTGTAGACAGTATATACAGTATACATTCACTGTCATTTATGTACAAGCGGCATATGTTTGGATCATTTGGATCTGATTGTCATGGACTGCAGGACGGGCCTGTGCCCGATGCAACGCGTAATTCTTGCCCTTGTATTCATGTAAGGAGGAAATTGTATGCCATTTCAGCTGTTCCTCTGTTAATACTGACTTTAATCTGCTTCCAGTATTATGTGTGTCTGCGTGTGTGTGTGTGTGTGTGTGTGTTTATGCTCCTGTAAGTATGTTTGTTGAGGGCATGATGGGTCAGGAGGGGAGGGGCAGCTGCCATGATCTGTGTCGAAGAGGACTGGTTTTCAGAAAGTAAAGCTGTTTCATCTGCAGAGAAATACTACTTAAAATGTGTGTGTGCTCCAGTTGTGATGAATCATAAGTATTTGTTTGCTTGATTCTTCGCCGCACACAGCTCACAGCTTGTAGCATGGCTCGATCCACCGCGTTGATTGTGTCATGCATGTTTTTATGCCCAGCTCGCGGGGACTTACAAGAAAACATCAAATCCAAAAAGCCAGTTCCACAAACGGAGAAGCATCTTTGCGTTGAATGTAAATTACCCTTTGCTAAGACCCGCCCCCGCTGCTACTCTCCCAAGCTAACAGAGTCACCGTGGAGCCCACGCTGTCACTAACGGCTCCTTGAAGAAATCTTACGGGAGTTCACAGAGAAGCAGAGGAATGATTGACCATATGCATTTTTAGGATAAATACTGGATGTCAAACTGATAAAGCAGTGAAAACAGGCCAAGATAGAAGTGAAAGCCTGCAGATGACACCGTTAAAGTGAACCACGTCATCTAGCAGTGATCGAGACAAAAGACATTTAAAGTGAGGAACACTTCCTGTATATCAAGGTAGGTCTTTATTCATTGTTGCAAATTCAAAGTCGCTAAATCGAGCTTAAACGTTCTAAAGTTGTCAACCTCATAGCTGAACCCGTAACCAATCAACGCGTAGTGTTGGGACCCGCAGCTGTTCCGCTGGAAGCAGGCAGACAGGCACGCAGGTCGTCCATTTTAATCAGCATGACGGGTTTATTATTGTCCTGCAAAAGACACTGATACCAGATCTGCTTCTCTCTTTGGTTAAAGCATTCGATCTATTTGATTACTGTTGGGATGTTTAGAGAATTTCCAAAAATATCATAAACATAATCATTTCTGAAAGTACATTACCTACTGAAGCTTTTCAATAATACAAGGCGAGGCCGTGCAATGTGCAATTTCTGCTACATTTATTTATCAATCACAAATGAAGTCGCAAAATAGCAATTCAATTTAAGCAAATAAATAACTTACATATTGCTCTTTTAATGTTAAACTGTACCACCAACTATGGGTTCGTGGTTGGTGTGGTAGTTTATTTCACAAAAAGAGTACATGCCAGTGGAGCCCTGTTGTGTGTTGTAACCCTGTGTGTGCGTGTGTGTGTGTGTGTGTGTGTGTGTGGGAGGGAGGGAGAGAGACAGGCAGTGGCAGCAGTGGGAGTGCGTGTCGAGATGCGGGAGCTGTACTGGCTCTCTCACCAAGTATGCAGTTGGAGTCGACGTTGCAGCAGAGATGCCTCATCAAGGAAGCTGGAGAGGGAGAGAGAGAGAGAGAGTCTGAATACGTCATGCCACCCGCTCACTTCCAACCTCTCCTCTTTATCGGCGCGCTATGCAATTACTCCTTTTCACACTTTTCTATGTCAGCCTGCTCTTCTTCCGCATCGCTTGCCTTTGACTGCCCTGCCCACCCATTAGATTCCTGCGCTCTCATCCTCCTTCACAGTCGCAGCCATTCACGTCCCTCGTCCTCTCGTTTCCACCACGTAGGGTGTCATTTATACCCCTCTCTCTCAATCCCTTGCAACCCAAGGCAGCGCTCTTAACCCTGCAGGTAGCCCGACAGCTCCGCAGATATTACTACAGTGACACGTGACAGCTCCTCTGGCGGTTCCTGTTCACATGACCATATAAGCACTTCCTCCTTCCTTCCGGAGTGACATCACAGTGTTTGATTTGAGCAGTTAAAGGAGGCACAAGTGAAAGGTCACAGACAGGTGGGATTGGATGGAGCGTAAAGGGGCCCGTTGGGAGATACCCAGCACATAACTTGTGTATTTTACACACATACACACACACACACACACAGTCACTCAGTCTCCTCACGTCCTTCTTCTCACCTCCCTTCAGTACTTGTTTCTTGCTTTTTTCATGAGAGAAGAACACCCAGTTCCTGCCAAACAGGAAGTGGTAATGAATCAGTGAGAACAGACTATCGATTGTGTGTTTGTCATCTTGTTCAGTCCAGCTCTTAGTCACTCGGGCAGCAGACGCTTGCGGCGTAACCTTCCTCTCCCTGTGCCCTCGTAAGCTTATGCAGGTGACTAAATAAATGATAGTTTGCTCATGAAGCATCAGGCGAGCATCTGGAACATCAAAGTGTGTCTGTGTTTGAGTAGAGATGAAGCATTGGCATATTGCATATATCAGCACACCGGAGGAGGGGGGATGAAAAATGCAGCATTAATCATCATCTTCATCCACCAGCCTGTCTCCGAGGCTGACTCACTCTTCATTAGCGATTTCTCTGCTGTCAGCTGCTCGCTGGTGGCCAAAAAGCAGACTGCCAATTAAACTCTCGGGTCAGGACAAACGGCAGGAACTATTTCGGCGCACCTGTTGGAAGAAACGTGAGAAAGCCCACGGCCATGAAAGGAGTGATACAACTCTACACCTTTTTTTTATAAGTACATTTAAAACGATGTAGCACAATGTGGACTCAAACTCTTTTTGCTGTGGAGGCAAACCGCAGGATTGGCCATTTAGCTAGCTGAAACTTATGCACAGGGGTTATTGATAAATGTAATTTAATGACGCAGTTTATGTCCTGTTGCATTAAAGAAATAGAAGTACATTTCAACAAACTGTTCTCCCTAGCTAAAAATACAAACATGCTCATGAAGGACTTGTCCTTCTTATCAAGTTGTTTGCCGGAAGATTGACCGAGAGCCGACAACCCTCATAGCTACAGATGCATGAACGCATGCAGGACCCCTGTCAACAAACTGGATACATAAACAAACTGTCTTTTTTGTGATCAGCTGTAGCAAAGTCATTCAATGACAATGTGCAGCATATACCTCTAGAGCTGCAGTGGCGCTTTAACGGGTTGAAGCCCATGCACGCTTTAAATTGAGTGTTTCAGGGCCGAAGGTGAGCGGCTGTCCAAGCTTCTGTCAGCGAGTCGGATTCTGACTAATCTTCAGATTAGACGGTGACACAATGACACTGCAGAGGGACATGCTATTTCCTCCTGCAGGGATCAATATGCTTGGTCAGCCATAAAGCTCCGCCCTCTGGGCCAGCTCTCATCTGGAACACCTGATCCATATGCATAATCACTCCAAGGTCACGCAACACAGGCATTTACATATAAGCGCAGGCACCTTGAACTGACTAACTTTTAGGTCTGTGATCGGAAGTGTTCTTGTTGATGTTTGAGAGTGTTGGCAGATCACAGTACAGGTGTGGGGGATTAATTGCAGATTAAAGGGAGCAGAAACAATTATTCCTGTGAATATGAATGCACACACACACACACACACACACACACACACACACACACACACACACACAGACACACACGGTTCTACACTTTTTCTTGGTGAGTGATGATGAGAGAATATAATTATGAAGAATGGTGATCATTTTTTTGTATTTGTGACAACTGATGGAGTGAAGTGATGGTGATTGTACTTAGATACAGTTACTATTTTGGGTGTCAGTGGATCTTACGAAAGCAGAGTTGAGTCACTTCATGGGCATAGGGACTGTGGCGATGGAAATATCTGCTATTATAACTTAACGGTGCCATTTTTTAAATATGAGATTGGGTGATAATGTTTTGTTGTGGTTTCTGTCACAGGCGGCGCAACATCATCCTTTTACAAAGAGCTGACCTACAGTGACACGCCTGACTCTTGCTGCGCGCATGTGTGCGTTTTTGTGTGTGTGTGTGTGTGTGTGTGTTGTGTGTGTGTGTGCGCCCTCCCCCAGTTCTTCAGTTTCACGGCGAGATCCGATTGCATCATTTGGGATCCCCACCACACTCTGTCCATCTGTCTCTCTGTCTTTCTTTCAGTTCTTGGTCACCCTCATCATAGCTCTCATCTCGCACACCTCGTCTGCCCGCTGCGCTGTCATCATGTTCGTGCTCCAGAGTCCACCGCAGCTCAGTCGTCTTCCCCTTGTTTTGTGCCCCGTTCGACCTCGCTAAGGCCAAGGTGCTTTAAATCCAGAGTGTTTGAGCAGACGGGGACGTCGTGTACACTTTTGCAGGGAAGGAAACTGCTTAGGTAATATGAAGGAGGAGGGTCAGCTTTCAATGATGCTAGTTCATGCTAAAACAATAGCAAAGATGGCCCTCCTCTCCTCTCTTTGCCGTTTATGAAGCCCTCATTCCTCGTGCTTGCTGGTGTTTCTGGATCTGAGAGCAGCTTTAGGCTCATTGCCACAGCACGGAGGCATATTCATACAACGGGGTCCTTCCACTGCATCAAACTGTCCCACTGTCACAGGCACACATTTAATTATTCAGCCACTAATTATCTTGTACACCCGGTTACGTAACCAAGGTTTCTTTTGTGAGGTGAGGGAAGAAGAGGCTTGTAAGGAGGACTTGCCAGAAGAGCCGAGCTTTTTGTGTGAATTTCATCAGCTGATGCAACTTCTCTGCAGCGTCTGAAACTGTTGGAATGGCCCGGACTAGAAAACTATCTATATCTGGTTTGGATGCAACGATACGGCTCTGTTCAGATCAACTTGATTGGTTTTCTTTCATGGCTGTAGATGATTTACTCTTCTATAGTTTCATACCTGTGCGTGTGCCCTCTGTCCTCTGGTTTCTTCCTCCATGCCTTTCTACCTTTTTACCTCCTGAATCCTCTCTACTCGCATCCCTCCGTCTGTGAGGCACAACAAGCCGCGAGGCTGTTTCAGTCAACGCAATGCTCATTTCTAATCCGGAACTAAACCGTGCAACACCACAAGTGACTCGTGCGGTGAGACTGTCAGGAGGCCTCTATTTCTGCCGCTCATCATACGTCACCCACTGAAAATTAACAACTTCATATACTTTGGTCTGGTGGTTGTTGCCCACACTCGCGTGCAGCCACGTGATCATTGTTGACATACCTTGCCTTGTGGAGCGTCATCGGGGCATCGGTTAACTCTGGGCTAGCCCCGGGCTCGGATGGTGTGCGGGTGGGGGGAGGAGGGGGGAGCAGGGGACGACGATGATGACATCGCCTTTCATCAGCAGCGACCGCAGTCGCCATTCTTAATGTGTCTAAACATGGGAGGTGACTTTGTACCCCGCATGCCTCCGACATCATGGAGTTTCCACTGCTGCGCTCTTCTCATGGCAGAGATAGCAGCTTTGATATTTCACACCGCTTGCTCGCACGCAGGGCTTCCCCTCTCCTGACCATAGATGGACTCTGGAGAGAGTTCGTCTGAGAGCCCAAAGGTCAAATCTGCAACAGTTCCCGCTGTGGGAAAGTCAAGGAGCGGGACTGTGAACTAATGGTACAAGTACTATACAGGAAGCTCAAATCTTAGCTGACGTCTTTTGGCCCGACCGGCTTCTGCTGGCTTCCAAGTATTGATGGCATTTGCTTGAACTTTTTTGCCACATTTCTGAACAAAGTACCAGTAAAATTAAATTTGATAGTCTCCGGGAGCAGTACTTTCTGGATGGAAAACAAGCTTATGCAAACTTTTGATGTAATAAAAACGGTACACTTCTGGGTTTACGTTTACGTAACACAATGCGATACCCCTCTGCTATAAACGAGGTTAAGCACCCACACACAGCCAGCTTCATGTTTATTCTAGCAAAGTGTTGAATCGGGTTTCAGAAAGGCCAGTGGGTGGCGGTTCATCTTTTAAAACATTTTGATTGTAGGAGTTTGGACTTTTGCTTTACAATCATTTCTATTTTCAATTCATATGACATGGATGTCATATGACAAACTCGCTTAACCCTTCCCTGTGTTGGAAAAAAGCATTTCAACAGTATCATTTGGGCACTTTCTCCTGTTTCATCAACTGTGAACGAGCAGCAGAGGGATGCTGCGTTATTTAAGTGGCTCACCTCTGCGGCTTCCTTTCCTGTGAGATACTCGTGTCCTGGATGTAGGACGTCTCTCGGGTCAATCTTGCAACCTGGTGCCGTTGTTGGAACGAGCATCTGTGGGTCTGCAGGAAGGAGCCACCTCCATGTTTGGCCAAACAGTCCCTCTCTGCGCGAGCAGCTGGTTTTTGTCTTGTTTGTGTATAAATGGACGCGGAGACACGACCAACAAACACAAACAGTTGTTATGTCACAGAAGATGATTGATGGCCGCCACAATTTATTTTTGCCGATTTGTCATGAGCGGAATGATACTTTATAAGACCGGTACTTAAACTTTCCATTGCACACACATGCACACTCGCACAGCCGGCAGAATGGAGTGACATGACACCTCTAACTTTAGTCTCCTTCTGTGCCGCTCTGGATAATCCGGTTAGGATGCGCTACCAGGACGTCTCGCTATGTTGCCTCCAGCTGGAGGAAAAACAGACTCACGTTGGTCCTGGACCGGCCAAATCCAGAATGAACCATTAGGTATGTTTTTTTTGCAGGTTGATGTTGAGTGTGTTCTTGTGTTTGTCTGTCTGTGAAGATCAGAGGTTGCTAGGTAGTGGAGGCGAGGGAGGATGGGGGGGGCGGGGGGAGGAGGGGTCGCGACCCACCAGCTGATGTCACGACCCAAAATAAGAGTAGTGTGCTTGATGACAGCCTGGCAACTATAATTGTCGTGACAACCCCTAGGAATGAGCTGTCGTGTGACTTCTTCCTCAGAACTGAGGGCAATAGAAAAATAAAGCAGTTACTCACACACACACACACACACACACACCAGAAACACAAAGCTGTGCCAGCGAGGGAAACCCTTCGGAAACATGTCTGGCATGCTTGGGGATTTGAGAGGGGGAGTACAGGAGGGATTTAACGCACAAATGAAACAGACCCTCATCACCTCCCTTCTGTCCGTGTTTCCATTCCATCCACGACCTTTCTGTGGGAGGAAAATGACCTTAAACTTTGTCTGGTTTGTCAGCTTGCCTTTCATTTTTTCAATGTTTAGTTTCCAAAGCTGTTGCTGTTACCAAAAAGAAACCTGTTGATTCCGTGTAATTCAACCCAGAGACGTTCTCTCATCTTGCGTCCATAAAGAAAGCCAGATTTGGGTGTGACACAAGATATCTTCTCTTGTTTTGGAGCCAAAGTCCATGGATAGCCATCACGGGACGTCCAGCACTCTGACGTCTGCAGCGCATATCCCCCCCCCCCAACCCTCCTCCCTCTCCCCCCCCCCCCCCCCCCCCACACACACACACACACACACTGCTGCTGGTGTTGCTTTTCTCGTTTTCACTTTAGTTGTGTGTTTATGGTTATTCATGCATGTCTGCGTGTGTGGTAGACATGTACCTCCTCCCACAAGACCATAACATACAAGTATTGAGTCAAATGTGTGTTAGGCTGCCAACCGAATCAGTCTTACTCGTTCTAGTTAGGTGATAACAAACGGCAGCCACACATTTCCAGCAGAGGTGCCGGTGCCAACGTGTTGCCGGAAATCACAGCCCTGCCCACTCATCCTCATCCTCATCCTCATCTCACTCTACGCTCTTCCCAGGAGCCCAGAAACACAGAAGCACACGCACACAGACTGGCATTAGTACACGATAACATGTGCGTTTCCTCGACCCACAAACGTGAAGTGAACATGTGCATTAAGATGGAGTGAGTGTTTTCTCCATGTTCTCCTCCTTAGTCCTTTCTTTTGCATGTCTCCCCCCTCCTCCTCCTCTTCCTCCTCCTCATCCTCCTCCTCCGTCCAAACAAACTGTGAGTCATCTGATCCAAAGGGTGAGCTGCAGCATTCAGGTGACTATTTTTGTGGTACATCTTTTCATGTTTCCTTTGTCTTCTTTCATCCCCCTCCTTGGCTGCCGGTGACAAGCTACAAGTAGAAACCCTGTTGCCTGTGAGAGATTGAGGCCATGTCACAATATGCTTCCCCCACCCCCCCCCCCCGAGAGCACCTTATATGAGTGCACATACGGTCCTCTGCAGTGGGACATTTGCATCTCTGCTTGCTTCTCAGGATTCTCATTATGAGCGGCAGCTTGGTCAAACGGAGACTGTGTCTGCGTTTGTGTGTCATCAATCACAGTCACAACGGCCTTTGTTGCCATATGTTGTTGCCGTATTGATCACACCCCTGTTTACTAATACCATGTCCATGAGTCATCAGAGACATATTGATGTCAGCGTCTGTTTTCTTTCCACTCCCAAAATGTCTCGGGTTCACTTTTTCTTCTCCCTTGTTTCTTCTCCTTCAGGTTGTGGAAACAGCAGCATGAGCGGCGACATGTACAGCGCCGGCTACCACCGCATCACCAACATAGACTACTCGTCGGTGTGCATCGGCGCGATGAGCGACAGGTACAGCGACTGCGCGGGGATGACCTGGCGTCAGATGGACGTGCGCCGCCTCTCCTTTCCCGATGCGTCCTTTGACGTCGTTATAGAGAAGGCCACGCTGGACTCCATCATGGTGGAGGAGAAGACTCCATGGGAGGTGTCTCCTCAAGCCGGTGGCTTCATTCACCAAGCACTCACAGAGGTACAGTTACGCTTCTGTGAGTTACGACAAGGGTTGGGTGTTTGTTGAATTGCGATCACAGGCTTTATTGGAAGCCTCTGCTATTATGCTGACACATAAAAAAAAAAAAGATGGCAAACTTCAAGTATAATTATGGCAGTAATGTAGCTCAACCTTTCAGCTGTAGCAGACTTTTCAATGGGGTTTAATCTTAACATTTAGGCCTCAGAGTTCAGCTGTGTTGGAGTATTTTGCAGCGCCTGTATAAAATCTGATTTGTTTTATTCTTGATCAGTTATACAAAACCAACAAAACATGTTGAGTAAAAAGGCCCATGTTCAAGCCTCTTTGGTTGGAATGGTTGTAGTTCTCATAAACAGTTGAAGGGATAATCTGGTTGGAAAAACAAATGTTTTGCTCTTATCAAGTCAGATAATCCCGTTGTTTGTTTAACCTCCATGCAACATGAGTGGGAGGATGTTTTCCTTTTGGAAGACCAGCATAGATCATCGTGAGGCAAACGGCTTCTCGGTGTATATTATGTATGGTCCCTTTTCACTGAACTCTCTGCTGCCGCAGGAGTTTATCTGTAAATTAGCCTCTCCTTGACAGTGAAATCGGTATTAGTGGCACTACGTTTCCACTCCATCTCCACATCCCATCAATTGATTTGCATGAAGTCCATTGAATTTCTGCAGCACTAAACACCACGTCCAATGTGACAATGACAATGTTTTGGCCATTAGCCATGCTCGACCTTGACACACCGAGGCAGGAGAACGCTGCCATCAACTGAAGTAGGTGACTGCCGAGCTCTGAGTGAGGAATAATTACTCGTGAGTCAGTCACTGCCACATTTGCACCACTGCTAAACGAGTTGTAATCCACAGTTTAGTTCGTAATTACCGGTGTGTAGACTCAACACACAGACAGAATATATATAATTACACAACATACATTAGTGGGGAAGGTCAGATTGTGTGAGTCATTGTGGCATTAAGCGAGGACAAAGTGCAAACTATGTTAAAACGGAAAGAATACACCTGTTTACCTGATATCCTTAGATACACATAGAAGGAAATATTGTGGTGCATTTCAGTTGGAAATGTTTTCATCAAGTGTCGGCAGACAGACGTGTGGTGTGTTAGTGCCATGTGCTGCTGCACATTCACACTAATGCACTAAGGAGTAGACTAAGGAGGTGTCCTGGGTGTTTTCCCTTTAGCAGAAGGAAGCATTAACGGAGGACCGGTGAGTGAGTTTGGGGCACAGATGGGAGGATTTGACATCCCTCTCAAGAAGCAGTCCTGTTTGAAAGCCATTTCAGAGTCATCGTCACCTTCCTCCCTTCACACCATCTCTCTCTCTCTCTGTTCTCCCCTCATTTGCACTTATGCTTCAGTCACCTGCTCTAAGCTCGTGGCTGTGAGGAGATGGGAGTGGTGCATCCTGTTTCCGCTGCACTGCCAGTGTTGTTCATCCTTGTGTGTGCAAATCCCGAGGAGAGTGTGTGTGTGTGTGTGTGATCACAGAGAAGTTGATAGCACTCTCCACTGGTGTATTTTTGCTCTCTATAGCAGTCGCGACGATATGTGTGCAATATGCAGAAATGCAGGAGGCGATTTCAGAGGCCACTTTTATTTCTTGCAACAAAAAAAACAAGTCTTATTTAATGAAAAAAATAGAAAGAGGACAGAAAAGAGTAAGAAGAGAGAAAGAGATGAGAAGGAAAGAAAGAACCCCCCTCAAAAATGTTTTAAAGATGTTATAAAGAGTATATTTTAGTTGGTTGCAAGAAATTAGAATCCTCCACACTACAAATTATGATAAATTCAGACTCAACTCACTACTTCATAAAATCACGCCTTTCTATCGTGGCTTCTCTTCGCATGCCTCCTTTTTTGCAATAAATGTTCCTGATTCCTGATTAAGTGTGAGGCGAGTTCACGCAGAATCATGCAACCCCACAATGCTGAGGAATCCCGACCTACTGCTCTCTAATGTAATGCAAAACACAGCACCCACCTCCCCCTCGGGGACGGGAGGCTCATCTCATGTGATGACGTGATCGTTGGCTGGTTTCAGCGAGAAACGTTGACATTGATTAGTTGTACCTGGCTGCTGCTGAGGAGAGTTTCTCCGACGCTCCATTACCGGGAAGCTTGGATGTGTGCCGGGGAGGAGGCCCCGGGGGAAAATTCATATTAGGGCACAACCACACACACACATGGTATAGCAATTATACGCACACACGCACACTAACCCACACAGCTCAAGCCTTATTTTTCAGAGGTTGTGAAACATTTTCCGGTAATGCTCACATAAGACTTAACACTAACGTATTCCTCTGTGCGCGTGTGTGTGTGTGTGTGTTTCCGTATTGATGCTGTATGAACCTTTTGTTCCAGGATAAAGTGGATTAAACCAATCCACTTTTATTTTCTCTTTCTCTTTTCACACTCTCTGTTCTGCCTCAGCCCGCTCCATGTTCTTGGAAAATATGAAGCTGGAATAGAGAATGCAAAGTACAGTTCAATTTGTAGGCTTAACTTAAAGCCTCACATTATGAAGATTCAGTACAATCTGGATTTAGGAAGTTCTGCCAATTGTATATAGCAGACCTACATATACATTTTGGGGTCAGCTTTGTGGCATTTGAAAACCATTTTTGATCCTAAACTGAAACTGTGGCGATTTGTGTTCTCTAACGTTCTGTTTGCCACTTTGTGGCGGTGCAGTGAGAAGAAAGCCGCATTAATGGCAATGCTTTCAGTCTCCAAAAGACCAACACAGCCGACCAATATTTCCAACATGTCATGTCCTTATCAGAACGTCTGACGGACAGTTGGTAGGCCAAGCTTGGTCCTCCCTTCCACTTGTGCGCTGCGTGGCACACAACTCCAGATTGAGCTGAAATTTGTGAGTTGTGTGGCTCCAAAATTGGGTCAGAAACGGCCCGATATCGCCCGGATTCTGTAGTTCTACAATAGCAATGCGTAATAACATGCAATAACAATGCGTTATTATTCTCAGAAGCAGCAGCCATTGCTGCTGTGTAAGTATTCTTTACGTTATTCGTTTGCCCACATGCAAGCTGCTTTGCACGTGTGCGTGTGCTCTTGTGGAATATTTTAAATAAAAGTTCGGGAGAAGAGAATGATTGGTCTAATAAGAAAAACAGGGTCTTGAAGGATCAAAGTTGTAAAAGTCCATTTATTGCGAGCGGTCAAAACGCTTTTATACACACGCATGAAGGCCATCCTCAGTGGCAGGTATGAACCATTGCAAACCAAGTTGAGATAAGAACAGAGTTCCTTTGTTGAGCATGTGTGTGAGAGCAGGTTGACTCGCCCTCGCTGCAGATGGAAACCTTTGACTCACCCTGCTTTTTGCACATTGCTCCAATACAGACAACGATCACTCTTTTAGCATAAGACTATGTTACGACATGTTTTACCATTACAGTGCTGATTGTCATGCATGGATCCATTATTTCCGGAGCAGTGCATCTCTATGTGTCTTTTTGTGTGACGTGTGTCAGGGTGCACTGGTGAGGGGAGGCCTCCTGGCACAAACGGATACATTTGTGGTCTGAGGGGCATCACATTGATGCTCGCGCTTTCTACCAGAGAATACGTTCTGTTAATCCATGATGAGGAACCCACACACACATTATGGGTTATGTTACGTTGCTGATAGTAGAATTACTTTGGAAAACGTTGTGGGACCAGATTGTTGTCCCTCTTTCCACAGGTCGTACTCGACCAATTAAATCTGTGCCCAGGACAGAGATTACAATCTGTAACAGCTGCCCTTTTAGATATGATGGTACATGTTAGCACACCACTGAGGACAAATGTCTAAAGAGTAGAGAACTAAACGCAGACAACACACTGCAGTAGAATCAATGACAAAAGTGAGGAAAAGACTAGAGCATGATGGTTAAATATGTTTTTGACATTGAACTAAAGGCATTATCATCAATTTCAGCATACGACAAGTAAAGAAAATACATAATATAGAACACAGCTATGCCTCTACAGTGAAGCAGCCCAAGTAAACACGTGCAGAAAAACACACACACACGCGAATACGCACACACACAGACTCATACAGAATGTCCTTCCCAGCTCACCGTTGCCTAGACAACTGGCATCGACTACAGAGGACTGTTCCTATGGAAACAATAGGTGCCTAAAGGAGGACGGTCATTAGTTGGAATGAGGGAATATAGGAGAGAGGGATGATAAAGATAGAGCCTCGAGGCGAGGGCCGGCTCAGCCCAGCTGTTGCCCCTCACACTTGAAAATAGATTATTACCAGGCTGTATTGTAGTGATTGTACTGTCCGTTTATCGTTCTGATAAGGTATTGTGCGTTTGTTTGTTTATCCAGGGGACACGTGTTAGGCACAGCCTGAGAAGGGGGGGGGGGGGGGGGGGGGGGGGAATCCACTTCATAAATGTGTGGAAGTACACTGCTTAAAGAAGGCTAGTAGACCAAGCAGTGTGTGTGTGTGTGTGTGTGTGTGTGAGTGAGTGCACATGCTGTGATGCTTTTATACTCCTGAGCTTATTGTACCATAGCAATGTTAGTCAGTGTACTGAAGTGGTTCCCCACCGTTACCGTGTCAGATGACTTCAGCCATCACCACACGTCATCTGGAAGCTGGATTTTTATTTTACACTATTAATTATATTGAAGTGGATATTGTCACAACCTGTGGATTTAATAAACAGACAGACTGTCTTTATTAGAGGTGCTAGTGGCCATTCGTATCCTCTTGTTTTTCATTTTTCTACTGTATACTGCTAAAATGGAACAAAATAAGGACGAACTGACAAGATTATTCTGGTTGTTAGTGGTTAATCGCTGTTTCTGTGACCCGGCGGCGTATTATATTCCTTAATTTGTGTTCCTTATTATTATTATTATTATTATTATTTCCAGATCTATTAAAAACGATGGCAATCCCAGAGAGCCGTACTCAAGTCTCCTTGCATCTGTTTCCATTTGACCACCGCGCGGTTAAGCAAACCCGTTCGGTGTTACTGATACAGCGTTCCTTAACTGGATCTTCTTCGATAGAACCCTTCCTCTCCCTCTGTGCCTGCGTCTGCATCCCTCTTTTGTTCTTCGATCACAGAGTGTTTAGAATGCAGGAGAATCGATACAGACACTTTTCTCTCATTAAGGCCTTTCATAGGGAGGTGGGAGGAAAAGGAGGCTTGACTGAAATGCTTTGTGATGACAGTTTCATTCTCCTGCTGAAAGTTAATACTCAGATAGTCGAGCGTTTAGGAGGTTGGGTTAGTTTTTGCAGCGATTCAACTGGATGCCTCGTCAGGATCGTGATAATGCTTCGCTAGGTAAACATTATGCAGCAAGTGTTCCGTCTTTCTGTTTTCACAGTCGTCTTTGTGCTTGCATGAGATGATTGTGGATAGATAAGATGCAGCCGACTGTGAAAACGGCCTTTCTCCAAACAGCAAATCAATCACGCCTGAGGTCGGGTCATTTCCCCTCTCTGCTGCCTTCCACTGTTCCCTTCCCTCGTCTCCTTACCTCGCACCGTCCACTGAGAGCCGGCTCGGGTCGATCTTCTATCTGCCCGACCTCCTGTCCCACAGCGGCAACACACAGAGGAAGAAACACTTATTATTGCCCGCTTACTAACGTGACAGCATTTGCTGCTCGAAGGAGTGGTTGATGCGGAGAACGATCACCGATTTGAACTCCTGAAGCTCGACCCTCTCGCCAGAAATAGATTTGTTCCCTGCAGGTAGAAACTGACGTGGAGTCCTTTTTGGGTACAGCCCATGGAGAAAAGCGCCTGCGGGCTCTGATCACTTCATAACATTTTTAATTGAGTTCGTATTGTTTTTCTCAACATGGGTAAAGGTGCTACATTTCTTATTCCGAGTGTGCCTACTGCGTTCGTATTGCTCTCAGCGTGAGCACAGCTCAGCTTGCAGTGATCAGTGCTGACAAAGCTAACAAAGCCAACGCTGTTTATGTGAGGGGGGGTTTGGAGGATGGGCGCTATGTTAGAGGTGCAATTCCCCGCATTATTATAGCGGAAAAACAACAATTTTCTCTGTGAGTATATGAGGTAGTATTGTGTAAGTGGAAACGTAGCTTTCGCTCTGTCTGTGCTGTTATCAGGGCTTCTCCTTGCTTTGTTACCGTAGCCGTGCATGACTTTAGTGCATGCTGGTGCATGTGAGCATCCAGCTCTCACACAATCGGTTACAACTGGCTATCTATAGAAAGGTCTATTCAACCTCTTTCCTACTCCTTTGTACCTTTGGGATTATTGTCGACAAATGTTAAATGTTAAAATGGACTAAATCCACAATATTTCACCTCCCTTTTGTCAGTAATATTATCTCTTTTCCCATGTTAAACAACTGGCTGCTAGTGCTAAAGACACACTCACACACACACGTGTGCATACACATGTGCATACACCTACTTGCATGGACACACATCAAAACGTCATGTTTGTTTTGGCATACAGGCAATAAAGATGTAACACATCCAGTGTCACGCCCCCAGATTTGTAATCAGGTTTCCTTGCATTTTTCTGCCAAGAAATAAATCTTTCAAAAATGATTTGTGCTGTGTGGCGTCACACTAAACAGCTTCGTGACAACCTCTGGATAATTATACATTTGTTTAACTGACACGTCCCACGCTGAAGTATGCGTGACTACCTGACAGGGAATTTTACATCTGCAATACAGGCGCAGCCAGCAGCTGTCAGATCACTGCAGACACAATATCTTGTATTTTGAAAAAAATGTCATGTTGGTTTGTGTTTGTAACCAGGAAGAAGTGATAAATTACTACTAGTACTTGGACTTTAAATGTAAAATTGCATATTTTAAATGACTTTCTTGTATTTCAAGGCCTCATCAACTCTACAAATGATTTCATGTACAGAGTCTGTTTGAATTTCATACAATTAACTTTAAAACATTTTTCTTTTTTAATATTTTGCCGACAAATCACAAACCCAAATCACCAACAATCGCTCACATTTCACAAAAGAGGCAGATGGAAAGATTTCCATCAGTTTGCTCCAAAAAGACTTTCCGTATAGGTTTTATTCAAAGGGGTAGTTTTATGTCTCATTGGACAGAAGTTGGGTTACGTAATACTCCCAATCAGTTAATTAAATCACCTCGTTTAGTTTCCTCAGTCTGAAGTCATTGCAAACCTTTTATCCAGTGGTCCAGAGAATCAGAAATGCCGCAGGCAACGTCTCTCTCCTCCTCCCGCTTTCACCATCACGTGTTCTCACCTTGTGGTATGTAAACCTGTATTGCCGGTGTAGTGAAATTGTAAAGTCGTGTTGAGACATTTCATCAAAAAGTGTAAAATCGGATAACAGAAGCAAACTGTAAATGTTTTAGCTGTGGTATATTTTGGTACTTTCTTAATATCCTCTGGCTTGTAGATCTGCTTTCCAGTTGGCAAAGTCCTCTGATTCATTGTTGTTGTGACCTTTTATCTCATTGTTCTTTGTTATTTGCAAAGCACTTATAAAACACATTCAGCTAGTAGGCCTCTCATTTTCAATCACATCCTTTTCCAGTTAAAGTTCCTGATCCCAAAACAAGATATTTAGTTCTGCACTTAACCCCCGGTACTATTTTCCAAAATGTCAATCTTTTTTAAAATGTTCATCTGCAGATTGTGACATTAACTACGTTACCACAAAATACAGGAGTGGAGAGGATCTGCCCACTGGTGCTTGCTGCCAGTTGCTGCCCATATTGTCTGCCACCAGCTGTAGTACACAGCATCGTCCAGCGGTCTCTATGCAAACAGAGTTAAATGCTGACTCAGCAGGTTGCAGTCCAACTTCAGCCAGGAGGAGATCGGAGAGCTTGCAGAAGATGAGGAGTGCGCAGTGAGACGTTAATGAAGCGTTGTCCAAAGGCTCTTCGGTCTGCCGTTTCTGGGAAACTGCCTTTCATCCTGCCGTCTGCAAATTCGCTGAGCACCTCTGACCTGTTGTTTCCTCTTGAGCCAAAAAGTTAAACTGTTTGTCTCTCCCGTCTTCTCGTATGATTTGCGATGGAGTCTGTTTGTGTTCGTCACCTGGCCAATGGCCGGTGTCTTGAAAAGGTGATTAACATAACTTCCTACGGTGGGTTGACTTGACACACATGCAGTCACTCATTCTTGTTATTTTTTTTATATTTTTTTGGTCCTGCTGCTGACTATAAATCCTCCTATAAAGCACTATAACTGGAACGCTTCAGCCAACATCTGAACAAAGTCTCACCTGCACTCAACTATCGTAGCATCTCGTTTAGAAACAATTCTTAGCGTTCAAAATGTCCCGAATCTCAAAAATGAAGGTGGTCCTGAGAAGATAAGAGGAGCAGAATATAGACACAGAGAGAAGGAGAGAGTAACTCTGTGTCGTCTGTGACGCCAGCTATCAGCCATCAGCCGTCACCGTGGTTACGTAATGTTTGCTGTACAAAGCCCGAGGGCGAGTGACATGAATGTAAACGAGGCCACTTGCTTCTTTCTCTAACGTTGAACCAGGTTCCCGATCACATGAATCATGAATGAACCAGCCAGCCTGGTCAGAAGAGATGTATGTGTTACAGGGAATTGTGCGTTGAAGTTCTGGTGATCAGCGCGTTGTTTTCACTTTGTACTTACTTTCTATCCATTTTGTTTTCACTTTCCTCTCCCAATGTTTTTGGTTTGTTTTTTTTTGCATCCCTCTGCCTCTCCAGCAACCAAATCTCCACCCCCCAATTCCTGAGTTTGTTCCAGGGCCTGTTTCCATAGCAACAGGTTACCATAGAAACTTGGTGACAGTACAGTGCTTTCCATCCTGCCAGGCGAGAGGTGTTCTCAAAGTGAAAGTTTTCCTCCTTCTGTTTACCAGAATCAAGATGAAACTGCGTGTTGGATTTGACACTTTTTTTTAATGTATTTTGAAACAACAGAAAATGTCTCATTATAATAATTAATGCAATTTGACTAAACTTTGACTGTTTATTGAAATAAATGTAAGAATCCAAATCTTATCAACCGCCAAGTATCAGTAAGAGTATAAGGAAGATTCCTAAACCTCCATGAAACCACCCATGTCTATTGTGTTGTGTTGTTAGTCTCTGCATCACACGCTGATCCGCTCACAGAACCCCAACGTGTCCATCTGTGATCTGTCTTTGCTTTTTCCATCCCATAAAAGCATCAATTTGATGTTTCTCTGAGCCTCTCTGCAGTGTATAGAGAGGCTTGAAATAACTGCACCACTTGCCAAATGATGCAATTATACAGAAAAAAAACGGACTCTGCGTTTATGCCGCTTTAGATTTAGAGACAGACTGAAGGTACGAGATAACAGAATGACGTTTGCAAGACAAAGCTACTTGCGTGTTGACAGAGAGACGGCAGAGGGGTTTATTCTCCTGTGTCACATGTTCAGAGTGCTTCCACTTTGGAAACAAGCTACCTTTGCTTTGACATGTATTAAAATAAGGAATAGCCTGGTCGGGTGGGCGTCCCTGTGTGCTGCGGGTTTTGTTTGTGGCCAAATGATCGGCCCACTGCTTGATTATAAAAACAACAGCCTGGCGCCACGTGGAATCCCAATCAGAGGGAGAGTGACGGAGAGGCACACGGAGGGACTGAAAAGAAGGGACAGATAACAAACAGACGGTGCAACAGCGATGGAGAGACAGTGTTGTGGGGGTATTATGCATCAAGCAAAATGAGCTGCGCCGATGGAGACAAATGAGTCCGCTGCATCAGAACTGCAGAGAAAAGCTGTTATAGCATGGGGAGTTTAATAATTACATTACATGCCATTTAGCAGACGCTTTTATCCAGAGCAACTTACATTGCATATTTAACCCATGGCCTTTACATTTCAGCCTGGGGAGCAATTAGGGCTCAGGTGTCTTGCTCGGGGACACGTGGTCTTGGGACATGGAGCAGACGGGGTAATAATCTTCTTCATCACCACCTAAAACCAGAGGACGGAGGGTGTTTGAGGGCAGCTAAGAGGGCGAGCTTCAGCAGCTCAGTTAACATTGGATTATTTTTTGTAGTTAATCACTGGATGGGTCTGAAACCATTTCAGAGTCGCACAACATGTGTGCTGCTGCTGCTGGTTTGTATGGGTTGAGTTGTTTTGAGCTTTGATGTGCAGTGTAACTTTCTCCATCGTTGGTGCCTGTGGCGAGATGCAAAGGGATTTGTTCAGTCCCCTTCGGGACTCGCTCAGGGAAAAGCACTCTTGTTGTTATTTGTTGTTACGGTCCATAGAAATCAAGCCACAATGCAACGGTAAAAAAATACGCACACAATTGGACTAAAATCACGTCGAACAAAAACATCACATATATAAAAATCTTGTTTAACATTTTTATTTGACGTTCTCCTAAACAAGAAAAGGCATTTTATGTGTGTTATTGTATGAGTAGATGATAATGATTTATAATAATGTTTATTTATTTAAATCCATAGATTCAGTGGTTCTTTATATTCTCTATTAAGTGTTTCCATTTGACTTGTGGGTCATTCCAACTTTGCCTCGGACACTTGTGTTGCAGAGAATCAAACACAATGTACCCATTGACTAAATCAACCAATCAATAAACTGGATCAGCTGCTGTAACTAACTGCATGGAGAATCTACTGCGGAGGCAGCTGCTACACCGATACTACAACTACACCGAATGAACCTGTTGTTCAATATCTAAAACCTCAGCGCTCAACTTGAAGTCAACTTGAGATTTAGATCTATTTACTTTGCAGTGTTCTGTGGAAGCCATTTAAGCGTTACACTGTGTGTGTGTGTGTGTGTGTGTGCGTGTGTGTGTTAAACCATCAGCGTTGTGTTTTGGTCCTTATTAGTCCTTTTTGGTTGTGTTGCCGTATCTCCTGGTGCTGCAGTACAACAGACATGGAATTCCGCTGCCTATTAAATATGAGTCACAGCCTCATCGGCAGTGACTCGGTCCCACTCCAATCACTTCAACATCAACTCCTACCGTTGGTGCTGCTTTCCCGGCGCTGCGGCAGTAGAAACACTACAGCAGCTGCAGTTGTTACAGCGCGGCCTCTTACCTCAATGTCGTGCCTGGTGCATTTCATGACAGCAGCAATGTGTGGTTGAGCTGCAGCTGTTCCAAACTGCTGTGCTTCTGGTTTTGCATTTGGGGTTTTCTTTTGGAGCCTTCCAACCAGAACAGATTAGATTAAATACATTTGCTGTGTATTACACTAGGAGTTCTATTTTGTTGCTACTTTCTATGCAATGTTATTGTTATTGTGTTATCTTTATATATGTATTTATCAATGCAGAATGAGGAAAATGAATATGCACCTGCACACCCACCGAGATCTGAGGGGGAAGAGCTCTACTGTGAATTACAAGTAACTATGTTGTCCTCTACTAATGTCTAATGTGTAAATGATCACTGGTGGATTGTCCTGATGATTTAGGTGTCCAGCTATGTCCATCTATTTTTCAAGCTTACAGTCTGCAACTTGCATCTTCTGCTCCACTCGCCCTGCGTAGTCCCAGCTCTTCCTCTCCCTCCCTCACGTACAGTAAAGTCACAGAGCACTGGGCTCCCACCCATCACTGCAGCCCTGAATGCCTGTGAAGGCTCTGACGCCGGGCGCATAATGAGGCCGCGGAAGCAGCCTGCTGATCTAGTATTTAATGAGTCTCGTCCCCGTTTTGTGTGGCGAGCAAGAGTTGCTTCGTCATTTTGGCAGCATAACCGGAAAGGACAAGAGCGCTGTCTTACGGCACAGAGGCTGGAAGCTAATTGCAGTGATGCCCGGATGTGGTGCAATTCTTTGAGCATACCTCATTACAGGCCAGGAGTTAGGGGACATGTTCTGTCACATGTCTGTATTTAAACAGGGATGTACCTTGTGACTGTGACTGGTTGTCTCGGCCCGCGTGTTTACTCTGCATTGCCGCAACAGTTGTTGAAACTTGTTTGAGTTGTGAAAATCCTTCATCAAGGCTGCAATGTTGTTGACAAAATGAAATGATCCTGTTGTCATTGAGGAACCTCTAAACCTGTCATTTTGCAAATATGACAATCACCAGCGCAGATTACAATAGATGGTGTGTGTACATTTGACCAACAGTCGGCAGTTAAGAGGCCCGCCGTGCTGCCATCCCAGAAGGGCCTCTGTGATGACCAATGCAGGGCTCGCAGCCTTTGACACTACTTGTGTCTACTCCGTCTGTTCTGTTGCACCACAATAGAGATGCTTATACTTTGGGCTTTTCTCGCAGCTCAAGCCCGAGGAATTCCGTTGGTGGCAAAACTAGCTTCAGCAACAGATCGGATGTGTGCAAATACTTGTTTATTCACCGTTTGGACCTCGTGTTTAAATGTTTATACAGTAATGAAGAAAACTTTGGACACAGCTTCTCTTCAATTGAAGGACGGTTACTGGACATTATATCTAGATTTGATCCCGAGTGCTGAGACCACTCTATTTCCGAATGGAAGAAATGTTGATAGTCTAAACAGAACAGACCAGGCAGGAACCAATTCAGCACATTTTGCTTATGAACAATCAATTGCGACTGCCGTTATACTTTATGTATGTTAAAAGCACAAATAGATTAACAGACTTTCCTGCAACCAAACTTCAGGAATATATTAGGTGAAGTTGCTTATTTCTTTATATCTTTCTTTTTTGTCAGGTTGTTATGGAAACTGGCCCGCCCCCGTCTGCAGCAGTGCAGTGCTGTACAAACGTGTTTTCTACCTCTAATTCTCTCCACGGTAACTACTTTTACTGTTATTCAGCGTCAACTTGCGTACAGAAAACCAAGTGTCCTCAGGAAACCGTCTTTGCGCGTCATGTTGGGAAATTTGTAATAGTAACAACCAGATTGGGCCACTGCAAACCCTGTTAGCGCACGATAACCAGAGCGATGTGCAGGACTGTATGCGGTGCCAGTAAAGGAAACAGTAAAGGATAAATTTACCTGTTTTTTTTTGTCTGACATGCACCACCTCAAACTATTTGGTTTTTGGGCCACAGTGAAGAGTATAGACAACTTACTTGCTATGCTCAGAAGTGGATTGGACTTTCAATGATGAAAGAATGCTGAATTATTTATTTTTTGGGTTATTAGTCCGGCCAGCGATGCAAAGCAAAGGGGACTAACCTTTTCTTTGCCTTAGGACCTTCGGCCTGTGGAACCTTGTTGCCTTGCTCCTTTTCTGTCCTTACGTATAGTATTCTAGCCAAAAGGAATGTAATGCTCGTTTTAGTGGCTTCCCGCGCTGCTGACCCACTGAACAGACGGGACTGTGTTACTTGGTTTCTGGAACGTCCACCCAGCTGCCCCCCCCCCCCATGGGAGACCCCTTCAGCAGACACACTGGCCTATTTCCCTTCCTTCTCTGCTCCTCTTCCTGCGTGTCCCTCGGTTACCGGCTGCTGCTAAACTCTTCATCTCCCCAAGATCACACTTCATTGAAGGAGTTGTTTCGGTTTTGGCTCTTGAAACTATCAATACTGTCCATCTCAATTGATTGGCTTTTTTTAATTTATTTTGGAGCAAATCAATATGCCTTGGCAGTTTATGGGCGAAAAACAAAGTTGGCAGAGGAAGTGTTGCTAAATGGAGAATGACTGTAATAAACGAATTACCGAGCGGTTCTGATGCTAGTCTCCCCACAAGAAAATGGATAATTACACACAAGTGCAAGAGTCCCGGGCTTTAAAAGGTAGCGTTTGATTTAGAGACGGAGAGAACCGAGGCGAAAGGGAGCCGGCGTAAAACAGGGGAACAGCCCCCACCTCCCCTTTTACTCCTCCCGCGTTAAATCCAGCTGCTCACGACTTTTACAGTTTAAGAAAAAACATTCTGAAAAGTCTGTCAACGCCCCTCCCTGCCAGTTAAATGGGAACACGTTTCAACCTCGCAAAAGTTTCCATCGTTTTTTCATCACACTGCACCAAGAACAGCATTCAATGATTCAATGTTTCTAACTGAGATTGTTATTGAGTAGTGGGGTCAAACTGAAATTCAAATTCAAACTCAAAAGGCTCAAACACACACACACACACACACACACACACACAGGATTGTGAGTATGGGCTTTAAAAGCGGTGCAAGGATGCTGCGAGCACGACAGTGGGCGGATGTTGGTGTCTGAAGTGTGTCTCTGTCTTTCTCCGCCGGTGTGAAAAGAATTTCACTAATTAAAGCCAACATCTCCCTGGTCCCCAATGGAAAGGAAAGGCGGAAAGGACGAGGAGGCTGTGAGAGGGAGTGGGAGAGATAAAGAAGAAAGCGCAGATAAAAGCCAGAGACGGTTATTTTTGAGGAAAAGGGAAGAAAGGGAGGTTTTAATTTTAGCTCGGCTTTCTACGAGAGGAGAATGTGGCATCTGAATGTGAAGATGTGTTATCGGTTAGATAGGGGTTAACACAACACACTGACCCTAACATTACATCTCCTAGCATGGGCACACTGGGTAAAATGGCACTGAAGGCAGGAGTTTCCACTTATTTGAAAGGAAATGACCAAAGATAAGCAACGACCCAGTTCACGTGGTCCTTCTCTGTCTTCATTGAACGCCGGCATTCACCTAAAGTCAACCCGCTAATTAGACTACTGAGGAAGACTGAGCGAGCCTCGGGTCCCAGGGAAGCGTCTGTGTTTATATTCCACTGTAAATATTCTGTGTTGCTTTCTGGTGTCTGGCTGTGTTCTCCCTCATCAGAGCGGCTCGTTATCCAAACTTTCTGGCGCTCTCCTCGTCTGTCGTGAACTTGAGTTGCTCTGTTCCGCTGCCTGCTGTTTTTGTCTTGAGAGGTGTCTCGTTCTGACCTACATCCGTTACCGTGACCGGCACTGAACTTTTGTCTCCATGACAACGCGAGGCGCAAGAGAGGGAGCGAAGCCCCTCCTTTGACAGCCAGGACGCCGTCGTCTGCCTACGACAGTCGGAACCTCCACCAGCCCACACAATGGCAAGGGGGGAGAGATGTTGAGTTAGGAGAGAGACGTTTAACGTATCATTGATCTGTGCAGAGGGGATGTGGGGTGAGCTGGGTGAGGACATCGGCGTAGCAGAGGGGACATTTAAGGGGGTAAAGGTGGGTGGAGCAGCATGGAGGAGGCACATGGTTGGAGGTTAGAGGGCTTCCCAGTGATCTGTCACCATGGGATTATTTGTCTGTATAAAAGGAAAAGTCTGACTACAATTATGTTTATTATGTTGTTGCACACTTTTGCAGCACCTGGACTTTTGTTTCGTATCATGTTTCTTTGTCAGGGTTTGCCTGTGCAGCTACAGCCCACCCGCTCAGACACATTTATGCCTGGGTCTTCAGGGCAGATGGTGCTTTACATCGTTCGTACATTTGGCTCTTGAGGACGGGAGCTTACAGGAAGAATAAGTGCAGCTAAGGGATAAAGTAGGCACGGGAGGATCCTCGAAGCGTAGCGGGCTGCTGCACCCTCAGAGGGTGGAGCAGAGGAGCTGATCTGCTTTGTTAGGAGGCCGGCGTTGGGACCTCATTCGCTCATTCCCGTCTTTCCTCTCTTACTGCCCATCCTCCTGTTCTCCTCCTCCCTCTCAAGGCATTAGCGTGTTTTTGCCATATGGTGGTTGATTTTCAAATGCTGATTCCTCCCGGGACGGGTTGCAGTGAGGGAGTCCATGGAGCTACAGGAGGCCTGTAAACGGCTTCAGGAGGCAGTATGCAGTGGTTCCCAGAATGACCCGCAGTAGCGCCGTGGTTGTCTCTGCCCACTCATCGGCTCTGCTCCACCCACAGGGAGGTGGGTGCACACACACATGCAGCCTCCACCTGTGCTGGCCTCACGCTAATCATCCCCCACACTAAAGCTTCCAACGTGGATTAAAACAGGGCACCAAAATAACAAAACAACAGTAACTTTTGTGGTGGGCAAAGCACAGTGTTTTTGATTCTCTCCCGTGTTTTGGATGAAATACATTCTGTGCCAGGAAGAACTGAAATATGTTTTCAGTGGATCGAATGAGGTGACCAAACTGTTGCATAGCGGGCGACGCATTGAACCATGACCAGGTCCTTCATGACTGGGTAATGGGGAAGCAGTTTGAGTGGACCACAATCCTTGACACACTTAATAACACCAATAGCATCCTTGCTCTTCACTTTTCTGTGTGTACAGTTGAGCTAATAATCCTGTTTTCTACTGCTGTCATGGGCTATTTTGCCGATCTTGTGCTGATCTGGGCACATGGTTTTTATTTGTTTATTTTTAAATAAAGAAAGAATTTTTTAGTAAGTGAAAATCAATTTACTGGGTGCTGATAATAGAACCAGCTTTATATAAATTAGCCATTCTCCTCATATGTGCTTCTTCTCCCAAGTTTAACACTATAACACTATACGGAAATAAAGGAGTGAGCTGATTAGCTCTAGCAAGCCACTCAGCACGGGATGTATTGTCACAAGTCAGCTCGGACGGTTTGAACTCCTTTCTAACAAATATTTCAAAAAACACCAAAAATAAAAAATCGTATATGTTTACCCAAAGAAATTCTCCAATCATGGTCTGCCTTCTAGTTTGGTAGCTTTGAACCTCCTTTCATGGTCTTCAAAAGCAAAGAGATGAAGGCCTTAAATGTGGTTTACAGAGGGGGCCCTAAGCAGCCGCTTAGTTCGCTTATGCCTTGGGCCGGCCCTGAGTGTGCGCTTCCTTCCTTTCCTCATCTGACCATCGTACCACTTAACTCACACGGTATGTTCAGGTGAGCCTGAGCCCAAGAGGAGATGAATAGGATGGATATCGTTATTTCAGTGCACAAAGCAATGAGGAGAAGGAGGAATGTCATTCACCATGGATCGACCACTTGTCTTTTCTCTGACTATTTCCCAGAGGATCAGGAGGGGACTTGGACTGCAATACACAAATGAGAGCTGGGATCACGCTAACATGACTTTACAATATTGTTGAGCATCTCAAGATTGCAGTGGGTTCACCTGGAATTCCTCCGGATCTCATGTTTCCTCTTTGTTGCATTCAAGACGGACCCGGCCACTCAGACACAAGCTCCTTCCATCACACTGAATAATTCAGAAGAGGCCTTGATGCAATATGTGTGTTTGTGTAAACCGTGTGTGTGTGTGTGTGTGTGTGTGTGTGTGTGTGTGTGGAGGAATGGCTTCAGCGGAGTGTGAGTGTGTGAAGTTGGCCGCTGACAGAGTGGTTTCCTCCACGCTCTTGGAGAAGCCCTGTGGTTCATAGAATCAGCTCACGGAGCGTTGTGTAACCGAGTCAGAGTTTCCTCTCTCCAGCGATTGGGTGGAGAGCAGCCGGTGAGCCCTCCTCCACCTGTTGATTTCTTTAGAGACTCTACATCAGGGCAAATTCAAGATGAACGCACATTTATCCGCCACATGTGAAGCACAACATCATCCTGCCGCTGTCGATCTCTATCATAGTAATGTCACCTCTTTGATGCGCGGGTGGAGGATTTGCATACGGCCACAGCTGTTGTCGTAGCACCTAAGCTTGTTTACGTGCAGATTTTTTACAAATATGACTCATCACACACTTGAGCGGGAGAATCAGTATTAATCTATCCTGAGACGCCCATGATATGGGATGGGGGTAATATCTGTGTCAGCTTGTTTACAAAAATTCAAAAATATCACAATGAAATATTCAAGATACCTTCCAGCTGCCAGCCCAGCTTCCATTGACGTTATGGCCGAGCCGTTTGCTGCACTTCAGTGTCGTCCAGACTGGCAGTGACGTCAGTCAAGGCCAATAACCGGTGACACGAAGCTCTCGAGTTACACTGCACAGGTACAACGTGTGCACCCGTCTCACTGTCATGCATAATTGCTGAAGAGTGAGGTCAGGATGATGTAATCCATCAACTCCCCTCTAACCAAAGCCTGCGGAGAGCTCAAACTATGCTCAGCGTTTCATATGGTTGCAGCAATCTGACTTGGCCTTCCGTGGAGACTGTAATAATGTACTTTTAAATGGAAAAGGGAAAGATGTGCTCATCGAAAGTGTTAAAAAAAAAAGCAATCCCCATCTGTGTAGTTCTACTGAGCCTTCGTTACAGCACACGCATGTACGGTTTCATATCACAAAAGGACCTGTTGAGACAATTTCACCACAAACATTTGAGGTAGCTCATTGGTTAGCCACATGCTATCAAAAGTAATATGATTCATTCATTAGGTGATTTTATCCTTTGTATGTATCACTTGTAGAAACTGAGCCCAGCAAGCAGTACGCTTACTATGTACGCTATTTCTCATATTAGAGGATGAACAGTAATCTGTTCCATTTTTTGTGTGATTGTTATGGCTTCAATTCCGAGTTCTGTCGATTCCCTGCTTTTCGTCAGGCACTTAATGCAGATCACCCTACACTTTACTCTGCCATTGCTGTGCATTATATCACTCTTTTCATCCCATATTCAACGACCCCCTCCATAATTCCTCCAGTTTTCCCTCCATGTCACAGTGGAGAGTAAATAATTCATGTTCGGGCTGCTTGCTGGTGCAGATGAATCATGTGAGAGGAGCAGGATACACGTGCTCGTCTAAGAGCGACTCCTCTCTCCATGACAGCGCGGGGAGGAGGAGACACTGTGCTCCTGCACAGCTTTAAAGGCCACAACTGCTCCTTCCAGCAGGACATCACCAAGCCAGCTTTTCACGGCGGTCACACAGGAGCTTAACGCTTAACGCTCCTGTGTGACGCTCTATCCACTGAGAACATGTGGCAGCTCTTCACTGTACGTTTCAACACTCTGTGGCATTAGTTGTGTGAATTATGTCTCTAGAACAGGTTTAATGTGTGTATATTGAGTTCACTGATCTCTTGCAACGAAACATGTCCATCTGGTAGTGATCACAAATGTTCATTTCTTGAGAAGATGCTTTTTAGGAAGACACTTATACCCAATTTTACATTTCACATGTTAGATGTCCTCAAATGTTCCCTAATTGTATGAGAATTAGCAACGGTTTGATTGCTCATTTTGAAAAACGGCCTTTGCCAGAAATGTGTTACCACGGTAACAGTGTTCAGGGCTCGTCTATTTCATATTTTCAAATGGCTTCAAAAGCTTAATCAATAACTGGCCGCAGAACATTTTTCGCCTCCACTCAGCTCCTCAAGTGTTGGAAGGCATCGCATGTCTTCTGCTGCGGCGTTTTCAGCCGCATGTTTAGAATCTCGCCACATATCCGTTTTAGTTAGTCAACCGCAGTGTGATCGTTTGATTCGAGTTGGGCATTCAAGGCATTCACCTATTCCCTGTCTGATGATGTTCGATCACTCTCCAGCAATGCATTAGGACAATATGTTGACCCATTGTACACCTTTGATGAATGACGTTCCAAACGATTCTTTCCCATCTCTCCCACTCACACTTTTTTTCTCTGATGAGTCTCCCTGTCTTGAGTCAAACTAAATGTGATGGGTGTGTTTCTGTCAATTTTCACATTTTGTGTGTGTGGACTCTTATTTGCCTGATTTTTGCAGTTCCCTGCATCATGCACATGAGTTTTTCACACAAAGGACCAACACACTGGAGGTTTTGACGGAAACCATCATACATGCAGCGGCACCCTCACAGTTTTCATACTAACTAACGCTCGTTCTCTCCTCTGTCTTCATTCTTCTTCCAGGTTGGACGCTGCTTGAAGCCCGGAGGACGGTTTGTCTCCGTAACCTTTGCCTCCCCCCTCTTCAGGAAACGCCTCTACGCTCGCACAGAGTACAACTGGTCGATCCAGAAGTACGGTTACGGAGGAGGCTTTGAGTATTTTGTGTACGTAATGACCAAAGGAGAGGCGCTAAGCCCCGAAGATGCCGCCGTGGAGCAAAGGCTACTGGAGGACACCAAGTCCCCACCGACCACCAACGCCACAATGCAAATGGAAGACGAGGAGGACTTCCTGCTTAATATTCAATTCTAGGAACTCTGTACTGTGGCACTCAAACTCCTCCACGGTCGAAAACAGAAACAGAAACTGCCGTTGCGACAAAACATTTTTACCTGACAGTTATGTAGGTTTGTAAGAGTCACCTGTATTTTAAGTTGGGGTTGATGTTGGTGTTCATATCCATCAGGAAGGATTTTAGTGTATTTTTATGAAAAATGTAAGCTGTGCACCCCGAAGCCCTGTCAATACAAATAAAATACGTAGAATATTATTTTCTCACAAGTTAGCGAATAGTTGGCCAAATATTGATTCAAATCCAGGTGGTTAACGCACCATAATTTGCAGTAGTTACATATCCAAAGAAGAATTATGGTATTAAGATCATGTTTGAGATGAATCAAAATAAACCATTGTTTTATTTTAGACAAAATCGACAACATTTACATGTAGAAGAGAAAACCTGTTTGTCTAAACATGGATGAAACTTGACAAAATGGCCAAATAAAAGGCTTTGGCCGATAAAAACGTACCCTCAATAAACACTGCTTGTTGTCAAAAACAACAGTTTTTACCTAAAAAGGCTACCAATTTGTATAAAAAAAAATGATAGATTACTGCCCCCAATATTTTAATGTTACAGATCACAATCAACATTGAACGTGAAACAAATGAAAATCTTCCCTTGTCCTGACTAAAACATTATTCTTCAACATGTTTTTAATGATTATGTTGTTTATTGAGTCCTTTGTAGGAGTGTTTAACAATGAATCATCATGTTTCTACTTCTGTCAGCTTCTGTGCAGGTCATTATAGGAGCTTTTATCTTTTAACCAATGGCCCAGTGTTCTTCTTTGTTCTGCTCATACATCATCGATTATTCAACGGTCTTGGCTTTTATGGTGCGGCACAATTCTGATCATGTTGCGAAATTTGCAAGACAAAACTGACACGTCTGGACACAGTAAATAACAGCAGGACTGACCCGCATGTACCGTTGGTGTTAAATTCTTTTTATATGCCGGTTTGAATTCTACCATTCCGGGTTCGGGTCTGCATCTGGACCGCGTCTGCTTCGGATTCCGATTTAAATTGTTTCGAACGAGCCAGATCGGACGAGCAGCGGCCCGGCCTGAGTGTTATTTGTTGAGGACACATGAGACTTGCTCGGGTCTTGTGCTCTCTGCTGCTTAAATTTAGACCTGAAAGAGAGAGCCAGGCATGCAGACAGGCAGAAAGGCTGGTGACTCGAGGGGGGGACCACATTGATAAAGTAGAAATCATTTATTTTTAATTCTCCACTGAGATCTAATTACTGCCTATTTTTAAGACTTGGGGAAAAAAGGTGCATGATTTTTCAGATGGCTCTTCTTTCTTTCTGTTAGCTGTTAGTTGTTCCCATCCTGCCCTCTTCCTCAGAATGCAAAGTTAGCCCAGTTACCATTCAACTAACTGTTGACTTAACGCTCCCTTAGTTACTGTTGCTATGCTCATAAGGTGTGTCTTATCACGTGGCACATAGGAGGTTTTGTGGTGACATTGTTTTCATCAAGTATTGTTTTTAAAGTGCCAAATGCATTTTTTGTCTAAATTCGAATGAATATCAAAATGTTTCGGTTGTTTTAATCTTTTTACTCTTTTATGCTATAAGAAGATTTCAAATGAACCGCTGTGATTGCATACTTTGTTTTGATCACTCACAAATACACACAGCTAGAACACAGCGGTCTCAATCTCAACCGCTCTGTATTGACCCAGAACCCCACCGCCCGGACACTTGCATGGTCTATTATCTGGTTTCCATGGTGACATTTGTATCCGATGTCCCGACGACCTGAAAAATGATCTTATGTAAGTGGCTGTGGTGTCTTATAATGACAATAGAGACTTAAGGGCAGCACTGGGACGTACGACACACACAGATGGATTCAGCTCTGGGTGTGATTTGATTGAAGGTCGGGTGATTCCCCTGCAAACCGCATAGTGTGTGTTTTTAAAATGCAAGTTCTATGTGTATCAAGTGTAAAATAAAGATAGATTTTCCGCTCCCTTAGTTAGACTGACTGGTCTGCAGTGGCAAAGACCCCGACAGTGAGATCTAACGAGACTGGAATTAAGTTACATAACACGGATCAGGGAGCAGGTTTGGTCATCACTTTCTATTCGGCACAAACCGTTTTGTCTTATTTGCGGATTCTTTGTTTTTTTTTTTTTTTTAGCCGTCCACCTGAGTCACCCGGGTGTCTTGAGCTATGATTTTGCATAGAGCGCTGTGTGTTTACGGGCGAGAGAGATTGGGGACGCAGCATTTTCTCTCCTGCTGCTAATTGTCCTACATGCTCTGTTGCCCAAGGGCAGCAACAAAGCTAATCTACTGCATACGCGATGGCTTCCTCTGTCTTTCTGTCTCTCTCTTTCTCTCACTCGTCTCACCGCCACCCTGCCCTCTCAGTCTGCATCGATTGGCCCTGAGTGCTTTGGTGTGTGGGTGTTGTGTGAGGACTCATGCAACTCAATAGGACCACTGCATGCTTTAAACAAACATCGGTGGGTTTTATCTGCCTCTCTGTGTGTGTTTGAGCTAAACTGTGTCACGACACAGCACTCCTGACTTGTTTTACCGCGTTGAACTGCAGCTGCTCTCAAAGCATCCTCTCATTCTTGGAGGGATCCTCTGTTTTCCTCCAACCATGGTCCTAATGTTGTGGTTTAGTTCTGTTTTACCGGCAAATGAACGTATTGACATCGGACAATGCAGAAATGTAAAAAAAAAAAAGAAAAGAGGAAAATGAAAGATCCTCCCAGAGCCTGTGAGTTTGCCCCAATGACTCGCTCAAGGCCGCTCGCTGTGGACTGTGACCCGTCTGATCCCCCTCAGGTAAACACCGTCGCCTCTGTCAGCTTTTTTTTTCCTGTTGTTGTCCTTGTTACTGCTGTTAGATCCAATAGCTGGCTCAAACGTTGCCATGTTGAGACCCCTCAGAGGCAATACAAGTGCCCTGAGGGGTCTCAGAGCTTATGCGCACCTGTGAAGCCGGCTGCTACAGCCCAGGAAAGATACGATTGAGGAATCGACAGCTGTCTTTTGTCCGTAAAAACCAGTCTGCGTCGGCTGCACATTGAAAACAAACTGCCTCCGCTGCTTCAAACTGGTCTGTATAACTGCCCAAATCCCTTGGGGCGACATAAGGGCATAATATACTGTATGGCTGGCTTATGTAACTGGAGGAGGAATATTAATGGATTTCCGCTCAGGACGGGCCGAAAGTGGAATCAGATCAAAGCTCTTTATTCTCACTGCACATGCTCGGTTTGACCCTCGAGAGTTGCTTTGAGCTGCGCGTGTTCATGTATGTGAGAGATAACAGTACAGCGGCACTTACATTTACAACTCGCTGCTTTGCACACAAACGTTCAAATGTGTGTCAGCATGTGCGTTGAGCCCAGCCCATCCCCCAGGTCGGGATACAGGACTCACAAAGTTCTCTGGTTGCATCTATACCTCCAGCTCACAGTCAGCTGACCTCTGACCCTGTGACGTGCAAAACAAAGACTGAACCTCAGTGTAAGCAAACTATAAAAAACAGTGTGAAGGCAGAACTGCGTTCTTGAGCATTCTTAGGGATATCTGCTTGATATACGAATCTGTCCACAGATTGAAAATATGCTGGTTCTTTTTTATAATCTAATATCGACATTTGAGTGAATGGAGAAGTTGAACCTTCCTCATCCGCTTCACAAAGTTGTGGCCTGAGAAAGTCGGTTCTCACGTGGTCCGTCCACTCCATTCTCATGAGAACCATATTTTGGAAACACCTGCAGGGAATTTCTTTAATCGTGACCCAAACGTGGATGATTTGATACGATATTGATGGTCAATGGTCAAGTTGTTTCACAGTCCTCTCACAAAACAAAACCTTTGTTGCCATAACTCAAGCATTCCTATGGTATAAATGGCTCAAACGACGAATACGATACAAAAAAAACTTGACTGTGAACATACTGTAGCCTGAAAGGAATGTGAAGTTGTCAAATTACAGATTACCCTACAAAAATAAAATGACTGAAGGGGGAGCAATGCTGCTGCATATTGGTAGAAGGCAATGATTGAATTACTTTTAAAGTAACATTCACAGTGACACTCACGATACGAGAGAGCCAATATATATATATATGCTGTCATTTCAGTTCCTGCCTACCCGGGCAGTCCATTACTGTGAAAAGTGTAATTATCCATGGCCGTATAGACGGCTACACACGTACACACACAGCACACACAACAGAGCACAACATGATCAATAGCACCACGTGTTTATTCAGTGCAGTGCTCTTGTCATACGGACAGTCAATAATCTCTCTGATGGGAATTTGGGCGGCTACATTGATGACGCTTTGTTGATGTTCTGTTATTAGAGTGCAATTTCGTGTCCCATAAAGATAAGTATCAAAGCATTGTTGTCGGAACATGTGGCTTTTTATAGACGCGTTCTGACTGATAATCTTCACAATATCCTGACACAATGCACGCTTCCTTCCAACGAGGTCTCTTAATGTAATGAACTAGTTATTCCTTTCCTCTGTACTTTGGGCTGCTTCTGCAGTTAGCAAAGGCAGTTTGGAAAGATTGAGGTATTATGTAAAAGAAAATTGCTGAAATTGTTGAAACAAGAACATAACAAGAAGTCACGTGGGGAGACGGTGGCGTGTGGAGTAGAGAGGGTGGGCCTGGCTGCTCCATGTCCCATGTGGAAGTGTCCCTGAGTAAGACACCCAACCCCTAAAATGCTCCCTGGGTAGTCCTCATGGCTGCACAATGGTTAGAAAATGTAAAACCATTGCAATGTAAGTCGCTTTGGATAAAAGCATCAGCTAAATGACATCTAATGTAATACGTCCACATTGTGTGCGTGTTTAGAAAATAATAACAACGCTGTGGCGCTGATATTTCCCCTCTGCTGCCGTTAGTCCATTTCCCACCATCCTGAATGCTTTTATGGCTTTTATGCTTTTTTATTTGCAAGCAATAAGCCCAAAGCGATAAATGGTTGAAATGTGCCGTTTGCGGGTCGTTTAAACAACATAATGGGGGGAAACACTATGATAAACCAGAGGACATTTTTCATGTTTTTGGTGAATTGTTGAATTTTCCTGGTTTAATACCCAAGCCAGTGTGTGAGACCTAATGTATGAGGACACCGCACATGTAGACTTTAGAAGTCGGTCATGTGACCCCCCCAGGGGTCTGCGGTTAAATGAATTCACTCATGTAGGCTGACACAGAGCTGTTTAACAGATGGATCGCTGTTCCTTCCCTGCTCTTTAATTAAGGATCAGTATTTAATGTCACTGTGGTCATAGCTACCAAACGATCCAAAAATTGAGATAATGTTTTCTGATTTCTGAGCTACATGTATGTTGTTTACTTAAAATAGTTTATCCCTCCATTTTGTTTTTCTTTTTTTTCACAGAACAAGCTCAGACCAATCTTAAGTTGGTTATAATGTTCTGTCAAATGGTATATTAAAATGTCTTAGGACAACAACCATAGCAAAGAATAACATTTACATGTTCTTTCACCATTTATTAATTCACCAAATACAGTGAAAATGGCATCATAATTTACAATGACTCATTCTTAGAATGTCATGACATTTTTGTCGCTTTTTTGCTTCATAAAACAATGTTTCAGTATGGAAAATATTAAGGTTTCATGCACGACAAACCATAACCAGTTTCTTTAAAATAATGGTACAAAATAATCAAAATTAAAAAACAAAATCTGTAATGTCCAAAGTCGGTCAAATAACCACATGTTATTTGAAGATACTCGTAAACAGTGCAATGTACTCTAAAACTGCCATTTTCTAACGAATTCATCAACGAAGCTCAAGTCACAGTATACGATTTCTTAATAATAGTTTTAACATTTATGTGTGCAAAAACCCCAGACACATTCAGTTAGTCTTTAAAAAACGCCCGTCCTCTGATATAGAAGCAGACCAGTCGACCAGAATCTCAGCTTCGCCTCCATAAACCCAGTCTCGCTCTGTATATCCTCTCTGAAGTAGAAATATTTTTTATTGATGAATTGTAAGACGATAGACTAGCATATAATTTAAATAACAAATATTTAGATATAAAAATACAAATATGACTTTAGTTAAAAAGAAGCGTGCCAGGGTAAGAGTAGTGGCACCTACATTGGCACCGGAGTGAAAGTTCATGCAAATTGATGGAGAAAAAAAAGTATAGAAGACAAAAGACGAATATTTGCTAAATCAAAATACCCCGAAGAGAAGAAGATTTTTTTTTCCCAACAGTTCCATGACTTTTGCTTAAAACATTTACTATTTTCTCTACATCTCTGCTGGCCTCCGTAGATATCGGAGCATTTGAGAATTAAAAAAAAAAGAACAAAAGGAAAAAAAGATATGTGCAGGTGTAAATCAGCTACATGAAGGTGTCAAGCCACACCTTTAACCACTGATGAGTAATGCAAGAAGAACAAGAAGAGGAAGGTGGCCTGTGGTTCAGGTTTAATCTGTGGCCTACTGCTCTTTTAAAGGCCAAGAGAAAACAAGGCTTCTACTACAGACAATATTAACATTGCTCCAACCTCGAATATATGTTTTTACATACAATGGTTCTCCTCTACTTAGCAGGCTCGGGAGTTTGGTCGGTCCGCTTTTTAAAAAGCGACAGCCGCAACAGGAATGCAATGGACCAGTGCTGAAAGGACAGCTCCCCTGAATGCACCGCCGCCGACCGAATCAACAAAGCAAAAGCCTAAAGGGGGGAAGGGCGCGTCTGAGAGCTCAGCCTACCTACGGTACTGTACAACCTATTGAAATAGGGCCGGGATTGAGCATCAGCCTCCAGTTGCAGTATGTTGTTGCTTACAGCGCTGTGGGAAAGGAAAAAAAAAGAGATGGTCGTGGAGTAATGACAAGTTCATCCATCATTAAAGTCAGCAGAGGTTGAGCGGTGTCCGCCTTCTCAACATCTTGCTGGGCAGCAGGAGTTCAAATCGGGATTTGGTTGGAGAATTGCCAGCAATCCCTTGATAAACCTTGTTCTTTTCGAGGGTCTCTCTCCCCGTCGCTTTCTCTTTGTTCATGGCTTTCTTCAACGCGTGCCTCCCTCAAGCCTCCTCCATCCCCCCCCCGCCTCCGTCTTTGCCCCCTGTTTTTCCTCTCATCAGTCACGCCATCCTTGCTTCGTGCCGTCGTTCTTCTCCCGCAATCCTCGAACATGCACAGCCGACAAGTGCTTCAAATCGGTGATCAAAAATAAAAAGTCTGCAAGGCATCGCTCACGTTTAAACGCCTGGTGAAGACTTGTCCGCCATCCCCTTCAGGACGTCGTCGATTCGGTCGTCCTCGATGACCACTGTCGAGAGAGGGAAGGGAAGAGGACGCTTAGTGAGACTGTGAAGGGAGAGACACGCGACATTTCCGTAAAGTGAGTCCGACGTGCGTGTCTCTCTGTGCGCTCGCGGTGGATTGTTATTTAGGGCCTTCAGTGGAGAAGGGATTTGGTGCTTGCGGTTGAATAAATAAATAAATAAAGCACTCTCGCAAACCCCCGACCTCGAGTACGCGCACTTTGTCAAAACAACTCATTCCCGATAATGGCGACGAGCCAGGCATTTTATCCTCACGGTTTAACCCCATTGTTTTTGGACAGCACGGGGTGTGTCCTCACTTGTCTCCGGTGTCTATGTAAACCGTTGAAATGCGTATTCTGTATTACATTTTCAAATATCAGAATTTTGTTAAATCGATACCTATTTGAATAACAATATACAGCCCCACAAAATGTTCTACAGCAAAAAACGCTCTAGACATTTTCTATCACATAAGTGACTCAAGCCTTTATTTAAGCATCCGTTACCTCGCTTGGCTCGGCCGATCTGTCCAAGCTTCGGGGGTCTCTTCGCCTGCGACCCAGAGAAGAAGGCGCTCGTGTCCTGCAGTCCGCAGCTGTAGGACATCTGGCTGACCTCGCTATCTGCCCCGTAGCCGCTCATCTTCCCCTCGTTGTATGGCAGCACTTCGGACATTGTGGCACGACGGGAAAAGGATCACCAACGTAAATAACAAGCAGAGAAGAGTCTTGCTCGGGGACCTTTATGCGCTCAATAAAGCCGTATTTTTTCCTTTTTTTCCTTTTGTGGTGAAAGCTGCAGCTGTTGTTGTTTCTCTCCTGGTGGGATCCTCTCCGAGTGCAGCTCTTATTGGGACTGGCGTCTGAGGTGCGGGCGCTGTTGTGGTCTCTTGGTGGTCTCTTGGTGGATGCAGCTGCAGGGAGAGACGCCGTGTGAGGGAGAGCGGGAGAGCTGTGTTCGCCTGTGTTGCTGGCTTCTGTCTGGTGAGGGAAGTGGGAGATCCCGGGATCATAAAGGAAACCCAGGCAGAACGGTGAAGTCATCCATCCGGGTGTGTGTGTGTGTGTGTGTGTGTGTGTGTGTGTGTGTGTGTGTGTGTGTGTGTGTGTGTGTGTGCGGCGGGGGAAGCCGAGCGGTGGAAGAGCAAGAGGGACATCAGCAGGCGAGAGATGCAATTGCAAGACTGAAGGACCCCATGTTTTTTTTTCAGGATATCTGGCGAAAATAAATAATTCCAAATAGACACGTATTGTGTGGCTGGTCAAGTATTGTATGCAGCCCTAGAGCATATTTCCCTCAATATTGTGCTTCGAGTTAATTAGGCTCAGTTAATTAGGAACTTTCATATAGATGATTACTTCCTGTGCTTCTTCAAGGTATTTTTTTTGCATATTCGTCAACCTATTTCAACACCATAGTTTAGTTATCTGCAGTGATCTTATTCTCAGTACTTTACCTGAGTACTTTTTGTCAATTTAAACCTACAGTTTACTAATCATCAGCATCAGTGCAGCATGCTGACACTTTTTTTTTATTTATTTTTTTACTGTTTTTCATCCATGACTTGGGAGTATCCCAAATATTTGAAATACTAAATTACTGGTGTGCCCCTTCAAGGACCAGACAGCACATTAACATAATGAAGAAACATGATGGAATTATGTACATTATAGACACACATGCACATAATAATAAAGACAAAAAACTGAATTATATGATATTGTCCTGGTTACGTCAGCAGATATGTGAACAGCTCTACTCAGCACCACGGACAGAGCCACTAGCTTCAAACACTAGCTTTGAAATTACGTCATTCTTCCCTGACTTCTTTTTGTTGCAGTCCGTGTTGCAACAGCCAATCCTAGTAGCATATGGTGTCTCATAAAAACTAAAATAATGAGCTGACTATTTTTGGAGCAAACATGTTTTAACACCTCGGGCCAGCTGACCTATCCAGAAATGTGTTATAACCGTTGCATCAAAGCAGCGTTCCTCTGTTTTAGCCGCCAGTCTGCGTAGCGGGGAAATTGACCAGCTGACACTCTTTGAGATCAGTGTTTTTGGAATAGCTCCTGGGTCTCCTACGGGGATGAGATGTGTGGCTACTATGGAGCCCAAAGCAAAGCCTGCTGACTCGCCTGCCACAGAAACACGGCTCTAAAACGCGTTACTGATATATGTCCCAAGACTATTTATGTTTGCCACAAGTTTAAAAAAAAATTTCGGCATTTTCTGCATGTTTTCTTTGCAGGCAGTTTCCACTCAAAACATCAATTTTTATTATAAAAAAGGCATTATAAATAACAAGAGATCTAAGTACAATTTTATCCAATTCCTTTTCCCCTCATCTCTGCATCAGAGATTAGAAATCTGCCAATCTATCTAAATGTATTTTGCCAGTGGTCGGAGTCCCAAAGCTCGGCTTGTCTAATAAAGCGCTGCCTCCTGTTGTCACAAGCAGAGCAGTTGATTCCTGTCATCAGTCGGCGGCCTGCTGACCCACATGGCACCAGGTGCAGATTCATGTTCATTATTTAGGATAGAAAATGCTTGTGTTGATTCTAACTGAACGCACTTTCTCTTATGCCCTTTAACCCTAATATTGCACCGCCTCCAACTTAATGTTAAGCCCAGTGCGCTTTGGGGCAATAACTCCCCATTCAGCCGCCTTGGTTTAGTTCAATTGATCTTTCTGAGTCCACATGCTGTGATCCCTTCTCTTCTGCTCCCTCCTTTCTCTTTCTCCATCTCAACATCTTTAGCAAACAGCATTCAGGCTCACTCAATCAATCCCATCATCTCTGATGGGGCACCAACCTTTAAGAAATGTGTGTGTGTGTGTGTGTGTGTGTGTGTGCATGCTCTTGAAGCACTGCCTCCAATTATAAATGAATCACAACGCTGAGTCACTCACTCTACACATCTTTTCCCTTAAGCAGAACATGGCGCTGCTGAACCTACACATACACATACACACGCACACACAAACACAAACACACACGCACACACACACACACACACACTTTAAATACACACTGCTCCTCCTTGTGGCACAATCGTTGAGGAAAAAAAACCCAAACAAGAGCCAGGATCAATTCCTTGTGTGTGTGTGTGTGTGTGTGTGTGTGTTTATGTATGACCTTGTGCAGGTGTATATTTTCAGAAATGTTCTGTTATTATTATTATTAGTTATCAGGCAGAAAAATCAGGAACCAAGTTATACATTGCCTTGAGCTATTAGCCTTGGAATTGTTAAAACATTGGGACACACATGTTGATCACAGTTCTCAATAATTCAAACATTAGGTGGTTGAATATTTGCTGAAAATTAAACCCACAGTGTTCGCAGAGTGGACATGTGAACGGCTAATAATCTTCATTATAAAGGCTTATTTTCTTTTCATGCCTAATGAGGAATAACAAGGCTCATTGACACACCACACATATAATTACCCTCATCTTCACCAATCTAAATGTCAGGCTAATTCAACCAACTAAACAGCCTAATAGAAAAATCTTTAAAAATGGCCGGTGTGTTTCTTCCTATGACCCGATCCCTGATTGCCTCTCTTTAGGGAAGGAGCGCTTGGTTTGTTTATAAGAGAAGAAGCACACTACAACCACAAACTAGGTCACTCCTCCCACGTCTCACTGCATGCACGAAGCACATGGGTGACGGCGGTAATTGGCAACAGGGACCACGGCACGCCGTGATGGCTCCCCCTCCTGACATACATCCTCTCTACCTTTCCTCCTGCTGTCTGTTGAGTCGCTGCTGAGGCCAAAGTAAAAAAAGACCCGTTCACCCAGCGCGCCCTGTCAGGAGCACCAGTACATTCGGTCATGGTGTGTCAGCATTTGTCAAAAACCCAGCGTTGCCTTTTTTCTTTTTTACTATTGTTTTCTGAATACAGCTGTAAAGTTGCACACTTTTTACTAATGCATTTGGAATTTCTAGAAAAATATATTAAACTTGATGATGTGAGCCGAGTTCAGATTGACTTCCCATTCGGGCTGGATGTTTCACAGCCCGGTTGTAGCATTTCCCTTCCTGCAGAGGCCCATGTGAGATTATTACTATTACTCCATTGCTGTGCCCTTTGTGTTCTCCCAAATACGAAATACAAATCAAATGCCTCTGGTTCTTCCCCGTGCCCTCTGAGGTCTGCGAGTAATGGTCTGTTCCTTCAGAGCCACAGCTGCCGCTCTGCTGCGAGACCTCACGAAGCGTTTGTACAAACGAACCCTGGCTGGCTGCTGAGGGGAGATTCATAAGATCCTGTGTCTCTCACCTGCTCCTTTTCCACACAATGTCAGCCTGACCCCCCCCCCCACCACACACCTACACGTTCTTTCCCTTTCCGTCTCATCACTCGTTAGAGGAGACAGAAATCGTAACCTTGAGGAGTCACTGCACTGCAAGTCTTTTCTGTCACCAGATGGTCTCAACAAGTGTTTGTGCCATTAGAAAAGTGAAACGATCCATCGTGAATTCACATCTTGAGACTTCGGTGAAACAAACTAAAAAGACACAAACTAATTGTTGTTTGTATTTGAAGAATTTGCTTAATTATTGATCTCAATCTGTGAATATCTTTACAACTTTACTGACCATTCCATACCCACTCAATAAAAAGTTGAAAAGGCACACAGCAAAAATCAAATGTAGGACCAGACTTATAGAGAGGCAGCTAACAGTGCTTTCATTAAACTCCAGTACATCCACTTAATCAAGTTGTTAAATGTTGAATTTTCATTGAAAATGTTACTTGTAATGTCACTTTTGAAAGATTTCAAAATAAAAACGTTTATTTTTTCTGCACCAAATGCAGAACAGGGAAAGTGTTCCACCTGCTGGTCGAAAGTTAAAGTGTAGCCCTGTTGATGCATGATACAATATACTTTCCATAGTTTATCTACTGAGCTTCTGTTTGCACAGATAGGAAATCCATTCAGCTAAATAGCTTCACTTGGAAATGCATTTTGGATTGTTGTGTTGATATAAAATGGTTTTCCTCAAAAGTTGACCTTTCATGGGCAAAAAAATGTTTTCCATTTTAAAAAACGTTATTATTTATTAGGAGTTATTTATGACTTTTTCAACATACTAAATTATTGCTTTTTAAAAACCCACATGGCTTTTTCTTTGTCATGGCTTTTAAAATAATTGTACATACATGTACTCTGATTTTTACATAAATCAGAATGTATTTCTGAATTTTGCGATGGCTTTAGGAGTTTTCCCAACACACAAAAATGTAATCAGTAAAAAGCTGACATAAAGAGAGTAAAGGTGGACTCGTTAACTGAGGAATTAGGTTTCATTGTCTTGTAATTGATACAGGACACATTAAGATAAGGCAACTTTCAGCTGCAAAAATACTGACTTAGTTTTTTTCTTCAGAGGTCTGCAAGTACTGACAGAGCTCATGAAATAATTGTTAAATGAACCCATGTCACAGCGAGGAAGGTTTACACGGTCATGTGTCTACCACCTGCTGTACCCCCACCCCAAAACACACACACACACACACACACACACTCCCTCAGACACAGACAGTAGTTGTTCACTTTCTGTGCCGACGAAATCTTATACCATGATCCTCGTATCTCCCTGTCGTCCCGTTCATATTTACGCCATTTCTCACACTCAATGACCCACAAGTCGATGTCAGTCAAGGCTCAGGAATTAGTGTTTAAGAGTTCTATTACAACTCGCTGGGTAAGCAAATTAGCCAATTTATAGGTTGTCATAATGATAGTAAGCAAAATACACTACACACAATATTAAAAGTGTGATGGTTTATTGAATTTGTTTCAACAAGCCAAAATTCGCCCCCCGTTGGCTGTTGTGCATCAATTAACACTTCAGCCTCGTCTTGGCAATAAGAGAATCATTGCTTCAATGACTTACAGTGACATTATTTTACTGAAAGTGGATGAAACAAAAGAGCTGCTTATTCCGACCACGCTCGAGGTGTTGGACACATACACATCAATAACTATGGCATATGACCCCATATGACCACAATAAGGCACAAAATAAACAAAGTGAACACATCCTAAATCTACGGCATTTTTTCTAATCACTACATTTTCAACACCTTTACTCCTCACATACAACTACAGAAAAACTACCTCACTAGAACTCTGCAGCAAACAAAATGATTGCACAATATTAAAAAAACGTCATATTCTTTGCATGTGACGTTTTTTTTTTCTTCAGAAAGTTACCGTTACTGCAGCGCAATTAGACTTTGAGGTGTAAAGCCAGTACAGTTCATCTGGTGGTGAAGCTCCACTGAGGACGTGTGATCACGCGGGTGCCCTCAGACGTGGTAGAGAGGCACCACTCGACTGATGCTTTGCCTACATATGGGGCATCGGCGCTGTGGAAAAGCCTGAAAGCAGCTGTGACAGCAGCACACGTGGCCGCAGTCCAACAGAATGCAGTTCCGCGGCTGACTGAGGCAAATCACACAGGCATTTTCTAAATGTTCCTCCGCCCCATCTCGTGCAGGACCGCCGCCGGTTGCCGAAGCGCGCGCTCTCGCGCCGTCGGCTTGCAGTCTCTCAAACTCCCTCCGCTCCTGTTCCCTCTCCCAGCGGACCCTCAGGTGACAGTAGTAGCGTCGGCCCACCCAGGCGAGCACGGCCGCCCCCACCAAAGCGGAGCCGACGGCCAGCGCCTTCCACCAGAGAGCCGCGCTCCGCTGCTCGCCCAGCAAGGTGTCGAAGTCCGTGATGCTCAAAAAGTACGGTGAGCCGTTTGAAGGGGGTCGCAGGTTCAGCGTCCCGTCCACGTCCAGCATCAACTCCCCCACGCCGGTGAGAGTTGTGCCCACCTGGAAAAAAGACAGGAATATTTGTCAGATGTATCATTAGGATTGTTTTTTTCTGTCGCTATTTTCCCTGGGGATTATCAAAAAAGTGCTTACCTTGAGCATTTCCTCGGTCTCCAGTTGCCCTTTAAGCTTCTCCCCGCTGAGGTATTGTCCTATGATGTCCCCCAAGCCATAATTGACTTGGTGGAACTTCTCGTGGGTCGTCTCCATGTAAAGCCCGGAGGCCTGCAGAGGGCACAGGACCCGGACGGTGGTGTCGTTCGATCCCACTAACACAAAGGGCACCGCGTTCACTCTGTGGTGCAAGACTCTTTCACTGTCTGTCCTGCAACACGCAAAGGGAGAAACATGAGGCCTTTTTTAGTTTACTCATATAGTGACAAAGAACGCTGACACCGCATGCAGGGGACACATTACCTAGCTGTATTGAAGAATAGATTTTTCAACTCGCAGGGGCCAGTAGATACATTTTTTCACCTTTATTTAGTGACATACTATTGTAAGGCGCATGGCACATGAGCTTAATGTTTCTCCTTCTAATTCCACCAGGAACCTTTGTTGCTGCTCATAGCCTACGCTCTCTTTCATTTCCTGTTAGCATCAACACTGTCCACTATTAAAAACAAAAAGTTAAAGACGAAGTGTCATGGTATTGAAGCCGTGCTATCCATGTTTGTCTGGGCGTCGTCCTCACCAAGAGCGTGAGAGGCTGTTCCATACCAGCCTGTGTTCCCGCAACAGGAATTTCTGCAACACTCCGACAAATTCCTTTTGGAAGTGGCTCGTAAGAGGTTCGCCTGCTGGTTGCACAGCACCTACAGCGTGTATACACAGGAGAGAGAATAAGAGAAACTAAATACGCAACTTTTGTCCGTTTTAGAAACAGTGGCACGGTGTTTACCTTCAACGACAGCGTACTGTAGACACGCTCCTGGAGTAACTTTCAAAATGTCCTTGAGTTTTCCATTGATAATGAAGTGTGGAGCATCCTGATAACATAACACACAGACTGTATATAGTCTACACATACCGTACTAAAGATTTACACGGATTCACAATATTCCCATTCCTCCCAACTGGCTTGAACAGAAAACACAATGACAATTCAAAAATAAAACAATAAAAAGTTCAGTAAGTTGATATCGATTACACAGGAAACATAACCAACATCAAGTTTATCTAGTGTCGAGCGGCTCTTCCTGTAGAAATAGTAACAGACGCCTGACAGGGCAAAGCTGGCCCCGAGACACACTGCCTCTGTGAGGCTCACAGGAAACGCATCCATCCCCTCTGAGCCTCCCGCACTGCCAACCTGTACGGTACAAAGGATAGACACATGTATTACATATACAAATAAAAATAAAAACGCAATGCAGTGTAGAAGGTAACGTTATAGCTCAGTGATCTCGGCTCAACTGACAGCAACGCAAAGTGCTTGAGGTTGTGCATTAATAAAACCATTTGAAAACATTCAGGCTACCCGTTAGCATTACGTAGACATGCATATTCACAGTGGACCTACTTGTTGTTGACATTTAACTTAGTTCTCGACAATGTGAGAGCGACAAACTGGGGCAAAGACCTTGGGACACATATGTCGGAGGACAGCGCTAGATTAACAAAATGACTTATGCCGGTAGTTTTATAACGTCTGAACAAAGCAGCAATAGTGAACCAAAAATGGCCAACGACTCGGCCTTTGCCAATAGTGCCATTAAAACCCACTACATTGTTTGTCCGGTGAGCGTAACACTTAAAGTATTTCGGTGAGATTAATTTCTTAAAGAGTAGCTTTGTGGCTAGCAGCTAGCGTTAAGGCTTTTAGGAGGAAGGGGAAGTAGTGACCTTTAAACGTCTCAAAAACAACATGAGCCTTATTCAACCATTTAAAAACAGTACTTGATGTACAAACGTACACATGATTTAACTATTAAGGACGACGAGTTATACATTTAGTTTTTTTTACCCGTCAGAAATCTCGCAAGCTGCCCTCACATTGACATTTTCGCTTGAACGAGGTTGCGTTCAACGTCACAGTGACATAGGTGACGCGTACGTTGCGTGATTACGTGTCACTGCGCATGTCAGTTTCGGTCTCTCTGTCGTCGCAACTACTACTGTCTCTTCAAACGCCGCTAACATGGCAGGGGGTGTGCGGAAAAAGTCTCCGGGTTCCCCGTCCGCATTGTGGGGGAAACTTAGCACACTGTGGCAGGACAAACATATGGTGTTGTTTAAGAGCGAATACACGTTACTGGTCGTTTCAGTTCTGTGGTTCATGGAGATCGGGATCAATGTGTGGGTCATACAGAAAGTAGCATGTAAGTAGCTGCACGGCTAGCTAGCATGCTATGGTGTTTTGTCATTGTTTTGAATGTATCTGAACGCTAAGTAGCTAGCACTAGCAAACCTACTAACTTACTCTGCCATCTGTCAAACGGAATGTTCTGCCCTTGCATGACCATATACAAGCATCTGTCCGGTTCTAGTGTCGAGCGGCATTTCTCATTTTTCAACAGCTGCCAACAAACTTAAAAACACAAAAAAAAACACTTTTAATATCTTTAATATGGATTTGCAGATGCATAGTTATAATTCACCACTGACAACATATAACGGTAACTCTTGTATTTATGTCATAATTTATTTTGACATTTACTCTGTCTGATATAAGGCTCTAACAATTGTTATCTAACTTATGTAATTAATCGAGTTAATAATTGAATCAGTCAAAAAAAATTGTGTGTTCTAAAATGTAATCCAAAGCTTGAGTTAGTCTTGAGTTCTGTTCTCATTTATTTGTCCCATCGACAGTCCAGAACTTATAGTTGTTAGATTCACGTATAAAAAGCAATAAAACTGCAAATGTTCACTGTTGTGAATGCTGGAGTCAGTCAGTCAATGTTTGATATTTTAGACACAAAATACCTAACTGATCAATCAACAAATCCTTTCAGCACAAGTGGATTTGTCCATAGTTATGGGTCAATATACAATTGATGGACAGTTATAAAACAACTATTTGGGTTAACAAATGCAACATGCTGGTTTTTTAGTTTGCATTCCAAAAAATGTAAATTGTTAAAATATTGAATATATCTCTTTGGCATAATACACGGCACGACTTTGGTCCAAAGATTTTCATGGCCATTTGTCATATTTTCTAAAAATCTAAAGCCAAAGAGACCTAATGAATACAACATGATAATGTTAGTGACCCCACACAGCATTTACAGTAATCCTCCCCATCACTCATGATGACCGATTCTTTGTCCTGCAGACACTGAGATAGACTGGAAAGCCTACATGGATGAAGTAGAGGGAGTCATCAATGGTACCTACGACTACACCGAGCTTAAAGGAGACACCGGACCGTTGGTGTGAGTTCCAAAGAATTTTATGATGTAGGTGTCTATCTTGTAGTTGGATGTGGTTTTCAGTGCAGGATTACTCGGCACCTCATTGTTACAGGTACCCGGCTGGCTTTGTCTACATCTTCACTGCCCTCTACTACATTACCAGCCGCGGAGTGAACATCCGTCTGGCCCAGTACATATTTGCTGCTTTCTACCTCATCACACTGCTGTTGGTCTTCAGGGTTTACCATCGCACCAAGAAGGTCAGTCTGTGGGACAAAAGCCTCAGTTACCGTGAGAAATAATTTGTTTCCATTCATCCCTAAACTCTATTGTTGTACTTGTGAAGTATTTCTCCATACTTTTTATTTTTAACCTGAATGTTTCTGTATGCTAATTCTCAATAGGTTGAGAATGCGTTTAATTAACTCCTGATTGCCATCCTTACGTGTTTTACTTTGAATTTGTCCAGGTCCCTCCATACGTATTCTTCTTTGTTTGCTGTGCTTCTTATCGGATACACTCGATCTTTGTGCTGCGCCTCTTTAACGATCCCGTTGCCATGATGCTGCTGTTTGCAGCTGTAAACCTTTTCATGGACGGACACTGGACTCTGGGCTGCGGCCTTTACAGGCAAGTGTGAACTCCTCAACCGCACAGTGCAGCTTTCCATGTGGTGGCTTTCTGTGGAGGAGACTGTATCGGGTGTCATCATAAATATCTATGAATCTTCATACATACAGTTGAAATAACGTCTCAATCTTCCTCTCGTTCTGACAGTTTAGCAGTGTCTGTGAAGATGAATGTGCTCCTATTCGCTCCGGGACTGCTTATGCTCCTCCTCTCTGAGTTTGGTCTTATCAGGACAATTCCCAAACTTTCTCTGTGTGCAGTCATACAGGTAAAAGATGACCTTTTCCTTAAAAACAGCGATCGCTTAACTGGCTGCTTCTTTTTGCATCATCTCTGAATGAATATCTCTTAATATCACAGCTCTTGCTAGGTCTACCTTTCCTCCTGGAGAATCCGATGGGTTATATGAGCCGGGCGTTTGATCTTGGCCGTCAGTTCATGTTCAAGTGGACGGTCAACTGGCGCTTTCTGCCAGAATGGCTCTTTTTGAATCGGTACTTCCACTTACTCCTGCTGGCCGTCCACCTGCTTACCCTGCTGCTCTTTGCCCTCCGCCGGTGGAAGAGGTGAGACAGACTTCGTTGGTGTATCGAGTTAGACTTAAATAAATCAGGATTTAAAGCCGGGCGAGTTTTTGGACACCGGAGGCGAGCTCTCGTTCAGTAGTTGATCTCATGGACCCTGAAATATTCCCAATATTTAGATAAAGCGTGAGGATAGTTACAAAGTCATTGTAATCAATCATCTGTAATAAATTGAGAGTTTTGTTTGCCACCGTAATGACTCTTAAGCATGGTATTATCACACAATGGAACAAGCTATTGTAGAAGAAACACAAAGAAATCTCACAGCATGTGAAGTATAATAACAACTCAACTCTGGATTCTGCTAAAAAATGTTTATCATTGGTTGAAGCTAAAGTCCTCTATAATAAGGATTGCTCTGCACACCATTTTTATGTCATCAGTCACAGCTCTCCACAAATCCAACATTTTACAGTTAAGGAAGGTGTTAACATGTGCTGTACTGATTATATTTCTGCAATGAAAGTGGGATTACAATTTAGCAAAGTAACATTTTTTCCTCCTACAAGGCCAGAAGAAAGCATCTTAGAACTCCTCAAGGAGCCAAGCAAGAGGAAAACAGCAGCTCGAAAAACCCCGGTTGATCATATCCTTTTGTCACATGTAGACCTCCTCTTACAGAGAAATTAACATTGTTGTGGACACTATAACTCTTAGAGAAAGATATCAAATGAAAAGTGGCTGCACATGTCTACATGATATTGATAGACATCTCTACACGATAAAGAGTAAAATGATCATGTTTTTAGTTTTCCCCGGCGGTTGTACTGAACCTTAACAGAATATCACAGATGGTGCTGATTCTCTTCAGCTCTAACTTCATCGGCATGTGCTTCAGTCGCTCATTGCACTACCAGTTCTACGTCTGGTACTTCCACACCCTGCCGTTCCTGCTCTGGAGTGGAGGAGTCAAGAAGCTGGCCCACCTGCTCAGGTGAGAGCTCGTCAAAGCTCTACAAGTTATGTTTTTGCTTTGTTTTTAGATCTGCAGCATCACCGAACCTCGTTGCTATTTTGTCTTCCGCTTTTGTTCAGGGTTCTTATCTTGGGTCTGATCGAGCTTTCGTGGAATACCTACCCGTCTACAGACAGCAGCTCAGCGGCCCTTCACGCCTGTCACCTCATCATCCTCCTCTGTCTGTGGCTGGCGCCGCCGCTGCCTTCCGACCCGGCAGAAACCCAGGAGCATCCACCCGTCAAGGACAAACGCCAGTGAGCCTGATCGAGCCAGACGTCACGTTTAGGTCCAATCAGCTGCTGAACAGCCTCCGTCACCCTGCTCTCTTTGATCCCTCACGCCGCTGCAGGGGACCGTTTTATAAGTGAATATTAAGGAGCCCTTTATTGCTTCACATCTCAGCCTACTACTAAAAATGAAGAACGAGGATGTGGGTGCAGTCGGGAGACGGATACCTGCGTGGTGAAGTAGTGCCTTGCAGTTTAACGTATGAAAAGAGAAAGAAAATGGGGATTCTCAGGTTTCACATTCAGATATAAGGGTGTTAAGAGTGCTAAGAGGATATTGATTTGATATAGAACTTCAATGCAGCACCAAAAGCTTTAAATGAATTGTTGTCAAGCAGTAAGCCGCGAGATGTCCACTTGCCACAGTAGTTGTAGGATTCGTCAGTACGAAGCCAGCCATCTTTTCCAGGAGTTGTAGAATTTTACGCAGATGTGTAAAACTAAGCTGTAGACAATCATTGCTGTTTGTCTGATTTGTTACATCATTTTTATGTTCTGTTGCGAGTGACTCACTTCACTCACCACCAAGTACATTCATTAGGAAGAATTGACAGTAGATTGAGACAGCAAATTGATGTCTTTTTTTATATTAAACAGAGAAGCCACCTAACTGAAGATGTTTTCTTCTGGTTTCATGTATGTTTTTGTTGCACATTACAACAAATGTATGGATTGCATGTTTTCCTTCATTGTCTCACCACTTTTATTAATTCAAGTAAGATTTCCTTAGTTTATGAAATAATAATCCTGACAAGATCATTCTCATTCAACATCGACTGATTATACATTTGGCAAAATAACTACATATGAACTACAAAAAGCTCATTCAGATGGTCAAGGCATTGTTGTGATTCCATAAAGCAATACGCAGATTTAGGATAAAAGGCCACTTTTGTCATTTTGTCATGTCATTTGAGGATACTTTTTTGACCAGAATATATATCAGTTTCTCACATATTGTTGGGGTTGTAGCACAACATGTTGAGCTTAATGTTCTCGTCCCAGTGGCGGAGCAGCAGGAACAGCTGTCTAGCAGCTCCCTTCAGCCCTGCCGGGTCCACCCCCTCAGGCAGCTCCTGACACCGCAGCCAGAAGTCTGCTTTCGCGGCCACCAGCTCCCACTCCATGAAGTAGCCGGCGCAACGGTGCTCCAGCCAGGCCAGAGCCACAGCGGTGGCCCAGCTCGACCCTTCCACGTCCTCTTGGGCGGACTGGCTGCTCCCCTGGAGATCGGGCGGCTCGACCGAGGAGCCCTCCCACACGTCCGTCTCCGAGCCGCGACCAGCTGTCCGCCTGGCCGTGGCTCAGGCCCGGAGAGGGTCCAACAGAAAGCTCCAGGGAGCCTTCCTCAGAGCTGGGGGGGTCAGGGGGCGAGGTGACGGGGTCTCTGTCGGACGCGTGTCTCCGGCGTAGCCTTGGTTCCAGCATCAAGGGAGTGTCGTCCGGAGTGTGGTGGAAAGGAGGGGCAGTTGGCTTGGCCAGGGAGCAAGAAGAAGGAGAAAAGGTTACGTGGTGGCTAGTGGGAGCACCGGAAGGCTTGTTAGAGGTGGATAGAGATGGGGCACTGGGAGACGTGCTGCGGAATGGCGGGCTGAGACTGCGGCGGTGCAGGCTGTAGGGTGAAGCCCTTTTCAGGCGGTCCAAGGGGATCTGGACACGGTCAGAGTAGATCTCCGTCAGAAGAAAAGCTCCAGAGGCCAGCTGCAGTTGTACCTGGTTAGACACCATTTAGACACAAATTAATAAACGTGTTTGCACACCTTTGTGCAGGTAAGTACACGTGTGGTCGGGGTCTGCACAGCTCACCAAGGGAAGGTAGTCTGGAGCTTCGGTTTCAGGTGCTTTCTCTGTCTCTGCGGACAGACAGTGGGACTTGTGAGGAACCTGCTTTCCTGATGAAATCGAGGACCTGAGTCTGCCCAGTGGAAATCTGAAATACATAAAAGGTTTTTGGGTCTTTGAGTATTCACACATTTGGACGCCTGCATTACAGACGCCCCAAAACAGGGAAGTGGCTTGAGCATGACGACTGCTGCAAAGCCCCCCTTTGCATTGCAATGCCACATCCACAAGAATGATCATTTAGAGTGGAAGTCCCACCTGGCGCCAAAGAAGCTTTCCATTGACTTGCTTTCGATGGATCGCTGTGAATGAGTGCATGGTGAACCTGTCATCGCTGGGGCTGTGGCCGAGTATGCGCTGCCCACTATACCTGAGAGAGCATAAAGCAAACAGCATTGTCTCATTAGCGCAGTGATAATGATTGAATCTAAAGGGTCAATCAGGCTCAGGCTAAAGATTCAACCTTTATGCGACAGTCCTAAAAAAAACACGTAAGAAGATAAAAGCCTCAGCAGCGCATAATCGCGTCAGGACAGAGCAGTTCCAATTTGTCCCCTCCAGTAAAGAATCACCTGAATGGACACCTTTCGATCTCGAGACTACACTTCACACTCGAATATTGTTTCACTCTTCGAGTCGACAATACTTACTAGAGTCCCGGGATGTAAGGCTACAGGGTGAGGCAGCGGTGTCATCTCTGTCTGAGAGATACAAAGATTGTTGATGACCTAATGTCTTGGCAGCAGAAGTGGCTGCACGCGTCATTCAGTCGGTCTACCTGTAGAGGTCCAGGTGTCCTCAATCTCTTTACTGTCTCCACTGGTGTGCCGTCTCCCCAAGCCGACAGAATAGTCCCTTTGCCTGCGACTGCTTGACCGGGAACTCTGACTGTTTGCCAGATGCAGCCCTACACAAACAACACACACGCACACATATTTAACGACATGGGACTGTTTGAAGCATCTTTTTGACAGACCTTTGCTTCCCGATGAAGGCCAACATTTTTCAAAATGCACATTCAAGGTTCCTAACATAGGCTTCCAGTTAAAAATTGGTCGGTGCAAAGCCACACCTGTGTTTTGGACGTCCATGCTGTCCTGCAAGCCTTTGTTGGGGTTGTTATTGGTGGCAGTGAAGGCCGTGTACATGCAGATGATGTTACAGTGCTTACTGGTCTGTATAGCCTTCATACGGTATCGCTTTGCTGAACCTAAGAGACAGTAAGAGGTAGACAGTGCGTGGACGAAATTACTTACGGATACGTGAGATGACCGTTTGCATGCAGTAAAGCCTTACCTTGTCCACAGTCGCTATCCTTCTCTGCCATTTTCTCAAAGTCCCTAATCACTGAGCGAGCAGTCAGGTGGTGAATGATCTCATCCCATGCTTCTCCTCTTCCTTCTTCCCCTCCTTCTCCTCCACATCCCTCGACCCTCAGTGTCTCCCGGCCCCCAGGTGTCCAGAGGTGCGACAGGTCCACGGTGACCTCCCAGGACACAGGTCTGCCGCTCAGCAGGCCGTGAATGAGCGAGCGGCATTGACCTGGTGGAGGATGCTCCGGTGGTGCAGCCGTAAAGAGGTACTCCGGGTCTGTGAAGCTGTCCCAGTCCAGAGGAGAAGCAGGGAACAGCAGTCCATCTGAAGGGCAGAGTGAGGGCAAATTTGATTAAACTTGTCGGAGGCAAAATAGGTGTCTTGATGTTCTCAGAACCACAGCTCACTAGAGTCAGTGAGGCTTCGGCGAGACAGCGTTCCCCCTGACGGGGGCTTGGTCTCCCCGTCGCTTTCGTCCAGTCGCCCTCCCAGTGTTTGGTTGAAGGAGACCCTCTCCAGAGCTCTCCTCAGGCGATGCATCTCCAGCTCGCCCTGGGGGGACGAGAAACTCCGTGCTGCCATGGTCGAGCGGGCAAGTACTTTATGACTCTTACGAGAGTCCCCTCCTCCACCGAGACGCCCACTCTGGTTGCGTAAGAGGGGAAAGGTTAGACTGCTATTTACTTTTTTTCTTTGTACCCACATGTCTAAGTTTAAAATATGTCATCTCGTTATCTATTTGTACCCATCTATTTATGCTATTTTACCTTTTGCCTACAGCACTTGACATTAAGTACTACATTGTTTGGGATGTACAATCTCTTCAAGAACGCTTTTCCAAAACCCTCAATAATAACAGTCAAAAAAGAGCAAGCCTTTTTTTTAAACATGGATCTGGTCTCGTGTCTCTTCTGTATTTTGCTTCTCTGTATTAGTCTACAAATAAATGTCCACAAAAGATTCAAAGAGTTAAATTTAGAGAGTTAAATTAAAAAAAAATACACATTTCACAGGACTAAAAGATTATAATCACTTGCACCTTTTCTGGCCCGTTATCAGGGGTTTCTGCTGAGAGGTTTTGCTGCCATGCAGAGTCTGCCCAGCGAGACAGGGATGATCTCTGTTCCGGAGGGGGCATCTTTTCAAGGCCCTGGGGTAGAGACCCAGTATCCAGCACTGAAGCAGGGGAGTGAGGGTTGGGGAGAAAGAGCCCGCCCGCAGAGTCAGAGTTGGACGAGGCGTGTATGTGTAGGTGGGACTGTGTTTGTAGACTCCGCTCACTGCTGAGGGAGCAGCGAGTGAGGACATACTGCTCCTGGATATATGAGCTCTCCTGGATCCTCCTACTCACGTCACTGGACCAGTCCAGCTCCACACCTAGAATGGATAACATCTCAACTAGAGCCACAGTGGTATGGGGTGTCATGTTTTGATTTATTATCTATTCCCAACAAGGTTCAACCGATCTGAAGTCACTGACCCGGACTGGTTCCAGGATCTGTGTTTCTGGCGCAGGAGAACTCAGAGGAGATTTCCCTGGAAATCTCCCTCAGCGCCTCCTCCAGGTTGGTGCCATCTGCACATGTCACCGCTGGCATAAACTCGGAAGCAGGGGGAGGTGACAGGTCATCATTTGACTCTCCAAAAACTGACCCCATGGAGCTACGATTTGCACCATCATAGCCCCGTCCTTGAGACTGTGAATTACTTAGATTAGAGATCTGCTCGTCTATGCAGACACAAATCACACACACACACACACACACAGCCGTTCTTTAAAAGACTGTAGTTACATTTACCTCTGTGCTTTTTCTTTTGAAATTTGTCATGTCGTATAGAGTGCAATATCCAATTAGACAATTCCCAGGGTAGAGCGGAGGGATTTCATTGGGTGAAAGAAAAGCTTCCATGTTTTCTGGCAGATACCAGTCGATCCGTACGTCAGTCAGCACAGGTTCAAAGGCCTTTTTCAGAGACTTTATTAACTGAGGAGACAGATGGATCACATTATTTCTTAGTGTAATTCTGCGCAATACATTTTTACAAATGAATAGTGACTAGTGGTGCAGAAAGTAGCCAGATTCTTTACTTGGGTAAAAGTAATGTATTTATGTAAAATACTCAAAACTCAAAAATCATGTAATTATACCTAAGTAGTATTTAGACTTTGTTCGTATGTGATATTATATACCAATTCCTCATTGTGGACTAAAGTAGAAGTTTATAGCTGTTGCTGGTCAAAGTGTTGCTAGTTTTTACTACATTGTGTTCACTCAGGTCCTTTCGCCTAGTGGCTGCCAACCAATGGGTGGGCTACCTTTTACAAAATGTAAAAAGAGTAGTTGATAAAATGTGCTTTTGGTATACAGAGAAGCCTTAAGAAAAGTCAGCGCATGCTTGAAATTGTTCTGCAATTTATATTTCTTCCAACGAGTGGCAGTGTTGCAACGCTGCTGACCTTGGGCTGAAGTCGCTCCTCATCGGCCAAGAACTCAGTAGTCCCTCCTGTCAGTTTGGCAACGCCCTGCAGAAGTCTCCGGCAGGCTCGAGGACCAAGGCCGAGGCCAAAGCATCTGCAGACGTGGTGTAGTACTGGTTTTTTACCAAGTCAATTCATAAAATGTTTTGTATGATGATATCACATTATTACCTTTATACCGTGGTCTTTGATGCCTTACCTGCACCAGTTGTGCAATGTGTCCCAGTATAAATAAATACATTAAAATTATTTTTTTTTAACTCAGACCCAAGCATCTATTTGTAAAGCCCTAATAACATACAATGGAGTCCATGTGTCTTAGAAAAGAGAACATTTTGGGTCATGAAACGCAAAGTACTGTAATTTTGGCAGTCAGAGGGATCACAAGCTGTTTGGCTAAATGAGAGTTTGAAAAGAGCAGGGGACAGAATAATTGACAAGGTTGAGAGATCTTGCTTGTCTGCAGGCACTAAAAACAGTCTGTCTGGTGAGTAAAAAAAGATTTTCATAGCATGCGAATGGACGGTCAAAAGTCAGAAAGTCAGCCGAACAGGAGAATACCAATGAGAGGTAAATGGAGATATTGTGCATTGCTGAAGGGGCGTGTCTTTTACTGCAGAGGAGAGCACTTAACGGGATTACTGGGCGGGGCAGAGAAAAATCCTCAGCCTTCTCTTTTAATTCCTTCACCGTGCTTCGGTCTCAGTTCTTCAAGGTCCTTGTCTCTTACTCTCCTTCTTCCCCCACATGTGGTCTATTTCACATATATCACCTGATTCAACCTGCTCTCGCTGCCTATTTTTTGACCCATGCTTCGAAAATGGCACACCCATGATAAAACGTGTGGTAACTCTGGAATTACTTTGTCTATTTGTACAATTTATTGTTTGTGGGAGTAAAGGGGAGCCCCTGTAAGTGCTTTAAACAATCAATTTAGATGTTGAAAAAATATATCAATATTATGGTACTGGTTCTGACATTGTTGGTCAGTACTGGTTCGGGCTTGTTTCAGGGATGATGAGGAACTATCACACGCCAACCACAGCATTAATCTTTGTGAACTAGTTGTTCGACTCAATGTCCATTCAAACACGATGAGTCAAATATCTAACTGCCGATTCATCTCATTACCTGCCAGTGCATGTGTTTCTTCTGACCAGCTCCATCACCTTAGCCACATTGCTGATGGACCCATCTGTGATAATGAAGACCTGGCGAGGATGAGAACGCTGCATCGGCTGCTGGTACACCCAGGACAGCGCCCCCAGCAGATTAGTGCCTCGCATGTCAGCTCTCATCCTCTGGATGTACTCGAATGCCTGCATCACAGTCACCTGAGGCAGAGAAAAAGCCAAACCGCCATCACATCCAAAGGGTGGGGAAAGCGAGCATCCACCAACAACATCCGTCAAACTGCTAGATGCTGCGTGTGCAAACATCATGTATGTTGTCAAGATTCCGCATTTGGCCTGTGAGGCTGGCAATGAATTGAATTGGCAAATCTCCAATGAAGAGAGCATACATGCATTAGCACCTGCCTTAAAACCATCTCAAATCTCAATTTGGACCAACAAGCCTGACAGCAGAGAAGATGGAAGGACACCTCATGCCTTACTGAAAAGGCATGAAAGGTCACCATATGCTCAGTAATATGTGGAACAAGCGTTTGTCCTTGCAGCCCCTGGTCCGGGAAGAACCTGATACCCTGCTACCAAGGCAACGCAAGGAAACTGACATACTGCTTGATTAGAAGCTAGACGAAATACATCAGATAGTCCAAAGTGGGCAAACATCTGCTTTGTGTAAACATGATCCAGATGCTGTTGTCTTTCATGGAAAATAATTCATGTAATTATAATGAGACAGATACAAATAGTTAACCAATCTAAACAAGGTTAATGGATAGAACTAACATCAGTGCAGAGCCTGCTGGAGGTAAACAGTGGCTTGATGGTGGTCCCAAAGCCCACGACGTTGAGCATGGTGCCGGGAGGGAGACTCTTCAATGCCACCGCCATGGCATCCTGCAAAGCGACACGAGGGGACAAATCAACGTCTGCAAACCGTGAGACTAAATTCTGCTTCGGCGGGACAGGATGCCATCGCTCTGCCTGCAGCTCACCTTCACGTGGCGAATGGCGGTGCCGCTCATGCTGCCGCTGCGGTCGATGAGGAACAGCAGCTCTCGGGTGGCTTTGTGCAGCTCCAGAGGTTCCCGCAGCAAGTCGGGACAGAAATTGAGCATCAAGACGGAGCTGCTCAGAATGTCCTTGTGGTATCGCTTCCTCACAAACTCCAGCTGCAGGGCAAGTTAGACATTAGCGTGTTTTTTTATGCAGCGACACTGTCCGACTACATGTACAGACACGCGTTACAATGAAAACTAAGCGCAATGAGTGATCACACACCTTTTTCTCAGGTTGTGAATCTTTGTGAATGCAGCGGATGAAATCCCGGCGGGAGTAGATCTGCTGTTCATACTGGCTGAATGAAAGCCTGCCTCTCTCTAATATGACCAACGGGCTGTGAGGTTCTGTTAATGGAGGTGGGTGAATTGAAGTCACATTCAGATATTAGCTAGGGTGCGGGGAGTCTTCCTGGGGAGACAAGGCAACAAGGAACAAGGGGGGGGGGGGGGTAGGTGGAGTTTTCAATTACTCACCACTGAGGTGCAGAATGATCTCTATGTGTCTGTCAAATGGATGCTCCTGTGCCAAGGTGATGTAGGTCGAAGAGGCACTTTGGGCACTCGGGTCTGCGTCGGCCCTCAGAGCGTGAGTGGGGCTCTCCAGTCCTATTAATCAGTTTAGGGACAAATAAAGAAAAACAAATCATAGATTTCTATGCATACATGGTAAGTATTGCATGTTACAAAGTATTTTGAGTGTGCCTCTACAGGAAGTCCTATCTATCCTTTTGAGTTTCTGCGTCAGGCTCTGCTTGGACTCAGACCGTCTCTGGAAACCACTCATTATATTTTGTAATGAGATTACCCAACATTCTAATATATCAGAAAGGATCAGTCAACCCTACCGGCTAGCAGGCAAGCGCCTCTGACTAGTAGCTGGAAGTTCAGTTCATAAGGTGCCAGGTTGGCAGCAGGACTGGTGAAGATGGAGTAGGCACACTGCTGCTCAGACTCTAGGGCCTTGTCTGCTTTTCCTGAGGTGGCACCAAAACAGCTGGTTTGTGTGGGAAGGAGAGAGAGATGTAAAGTAGTTTAGACAATAAAAAATGGATGATGTCTGTTAAAATTGTGTTTCAAGAGTTGTTTTTGACATTAATACCCGGTTTCTTCAGATTTCCCCCCATTTTCACTCTTGTTTTGTGTTATCTGGCCGGTGACGATTGGTGTCAGCAAAGTGGGGTACACAATGCTGATGGCGCCATTTTCTAATGTGGGGAGTTCTAGTGTGGTGCTGATGATAACGGACACTATATCCATGGGGCCAATGAGGCCTGTGCCCACGATGAAGGTGGTTCTTTCAAGGTCTTCGTCCAGGATGAGATGTCCTAGAGGAAAAACAGTTACAGTTACTTAACTCATACTACAACTAAAAAGACATGGCAAAAAAAAAGACACGGTAGATGGAGCTGGGACTCATCGCCTTTTTAAAAAAATAAAACAATCGTGCTTCCGACAGTACCTCCAAGAGTGCAATATATATATATATATATATATATATATATATATATATATATATATATATATATATATATATATATATATATATATATATATATATATATATATATATATATATATATATATATATATATATATACTGATGACCTGGTTAATTACTCGACGTGCATTTGTTTATTAAATCAACCCCACAAGAGATAAACATATAAAAATATACCACTGAGACGAGGAAATTAAAAAAAGCTCTTCTACTCACTAAATATGTCTGACTACCCCCCTCCTGCAAAAAATAACAAACAAATAAAATAACATTTCTATATAATCTTGGACACCACCAAATATAAACTCCTTCAAGCCTTGAAGTGAAAATAATCTCGAATGGCAAAAAGGTTCCTTGAAACTGTGTTGTGTGGCTGCATCATAAAATATATTCCGTGCACATGATATCACCGTCTTCAGTAAAATGCTGCCCACTTCAAGTTGATATATGTCTGTACTAAGTAAATGTTCTATCAACATTAGGCAGGCAGCCAAATCTATTTGCCTCCCTCAACTGTCCTCTGTGGGAGCAGATAAAGCAGGATGGAAACGGGACTGACTGTGGCTGTATTTAAATTCATGCAGACAGGAGATCATTACAGCAGAGGAGACATGACATTTTAGGGATACTGACAATATCTATCTACATTGTCCCCTCCCGTCCTCACCGTTGGTGCATTGCATGTCAAGGCTGGAGCTCCCACAGCAGCCCCAGTGTGGGCCATTCCCACAGTGGCCTTCAAGACCAGACCCTGGGCAGCAATCCAAGCAGGAGTCCTTAAGCTTCCCTCTGCTCTGTATCTGGACCCCCACCAACCGGCCCGCTATCACCGCCTCAAAGCCGACCACGACCTCCTTTTCCCCGAGGGGATACACGAAAACACCTGGGTGACAGAGAATGTTTGACACACAAAATATCATTTCGCGGTAAAGTACAATATCGTATACGGGTACACAGATAGTTTATTTTCTCCTGTTAGGTTTAAATGCTAACAATTCAAAGTGTTTTACTCTAGATATAAAAATATTGTCATTTCTCTAATGTTCATGAAGGATCAATCTTTACTCATTTTTTACTTTCCAATAAAGCCTTGGTCGCTTCGTGTAAATTAAAAGCCCTGGTCTCATTATGTGATATAAGTTCAATTTTACTTCCACTAACAGTCTTTTCCACCATATGATATACACCATGGGGTGTATCAGATAATATTGAGTTACTTGGTGGAAATATTGGGGTTTTATTTGACTCAAACTTGATTTAAGGCCAGACCCAAAGTTGAGTGTGATTAATTTACTTCTTCCTTTTTCTTTTTTTATGAAATGTAGTCAAATACAAATACGGTTCCAATTTAAATGAGCGTTCCTATGGTTATCACTTGTGCCGAGAATGAATCACCTACCTTCTACGGACTCTAAGGCAGCGTTAGCATAGGTCAGGTGTGCAGTGATGCCCAGGGAGCAGCCGTTGGCACAGGACTTGATGCAAGAGGCCTTGAGTAGCAATGGTTCCCATGTGGAGCAGTTCCTTAGTCCCACCATCTTTTCAGCAAAACTCCTCTATTCCGCTGTGGGCATGAGAACACAGGTAAGTGAAAAGAGCACAATGTGCACTTTTATCTTGGTAATCTTTGTAATCCGTTCCGTTATTTGCTGCGTTCATTAAAATGTCCTTTGGTTTCAGATTTGTTTGTGTATCCTGCACATGCCCTGCCAGATAGTTTAAATGTACACATGAGCTGTTGCACATGTAACCGAGCTATCTCCTCTCCTCAGGCTCTTAGCAACCAACTGCGGTAGTTTGGAGAGCAAGAGGCTCGGTCGATCATTAACTTTGCAGGTCACAACTGACTACCCTGTGAACCGTGCCTATCGCATGCCTATTCAGTGGCCAACCATAAACGGTCCGGCCCGTGTTCGGTCGAAGTGGTTCAGTATCTGGCCCGAACCTGAAATGAGTTTGAGACCCTTTAACTCTTTCTCAGAACCCGTGAGAACCCGTGGAGACTGCGAATATTGACGATGCTCATCAAATATTTAATGGACACTTTCTAAATAACCAAACAAAATCAGCTGAATTTCCAATTATCTATCTCAAGCTGTACACTATCCTTCTTCACGACTGACCACTTAATAACTTTAAGTGCAGCAGGTGCAAAGACCAGTGTGCAAATTGCGGCTTAGCGCATGGTACATTGCACAAACCTGTGTGTATGTGCATTTATGTGTGCACACCTGGTTGCAGTTGTTCGTGCATGTGTGTGTGTGTGTGTGTGTGTGTGTTTGCTGTGGTCCAGGTAATGGCTTTTCGACATCTACCTTTTTAACAAGATCAACAGGCTCCATCTGGCTACTGTGCCCTCGGCTCATAACGGGAGGATAATAAATGCCTGGTTCGTTAGAGAAGGACCAACTGATGCAGCTGCTGCACACCTTAAGTGGGTTAAACACAGCAGCCCCCTGTAGACCGCGGAGACTTACGGCTCTGTCAAGGCTAATGAATAAGCTGGGTAGTGTGTTCGGCTCCATCAGTGAGAGAACGAAAAGTGGATAATGACTTTTTTACACAGTATTAGTGTGTGTGGTTTCACTGACAGCAAGACAACACATGGCACGGAGTGACTGATGTAAACAGTGAACATGCACACACTAACCTCAGGAAGTTCTGCCGGCAATTGAAATGCAGATATTTATAACTATTTATAAATATAAATATTAAAATATTTACATATTTAGTTTCACATTTTTGGTAAATGCGCTCGTGACAGTGTAGTCATTTAGAAAGGTAAAACAGTCAAAGTGAATCAAGATCTTGCAAAGTGATAATTCACTTGAATTGAATTATTCCGCCTGGGTATTAGCAGCATCATAGCTGGCTCAGAGTTAGCCACGGCCAACACTGCAGTCATCTTATGCCATGCAGGCTCCGGATAACATGCAAAGAAATCATAGATGAATTCTTACTGTTCAGTTTCTGACCATCAGCCTCAGTGTCCAGTGTCTGCATCACTCCAACACCACATCTGCTTGCAGGTTTCCCAGTGACACAACAGTAGGAGTTTTCCTGGCAACAGATGCTGCTCTCTCCTCTCCCTCTCTGTCTCTCTCCCTCACTCTCTTTCCTTCTCTCTCCACTAATCCCCCAGTTCCCCTGTAAGGACAACAATCACTTCACAGAGAGTCATACGTTAAAAATATCATTTTACATATTGAGTACAAAACTGTCATTGTGTATTAGAATCATCTGCATGGTATAAAAGACTTTTTCTTTGCTTTTCTAAAAAAATCAAAGCTAAAACCGGAGAAAACGTTGAATGTATTTTTTCAGTAACAGGGCAGCCACTAAATACAAATTAAACTGACAGTTTCAGCAACGCGGGAAACGTCACCGCAGTGATCAATCACTCGCACGCAGCTTTTCACTGAGCCACCGCTCTTGTCAGGTGAAATGTCCTCTGCTTACCTGCTCTGACCTGATCACAAAATGAGCCTTAACCTGCTGTTTGGGCACGAGCTACCACACAACGGTAAGTAGGGCAGCGTCTGCTTTTCATCCAGACAATTGGCCGTGATGGTAGCAGCGCCATTATTCATGGCTAATGGCTGGGCCAGGGAGAGGAGGGGGGGAGTGATGTGTTCGCCCTCTCCCAACAGGTCAGTCAAAGAAGAAGCTGCAGTTGGTTCCCTGTTCTCCAGTTCAATGGGTCCAGCGCTGCAAACTTGGAGAAAAAAATAAAATACAAAAACTAACACTACATTCATGAAGCTACATTCGAAAAAGGAAAATGCATTTACGGTGGCAAGCAAGAGACGTATGACTGGGACTAACTTATTTTTTATTGTGTGTTACGTTTTTATCTTTACTCTTTTCATGAATCCAAACATGATCCAAGCGCAACTTATATTGTCTGTTGTATACCGATGTTTGTAATACAACAGATAAGCCAAAGTGTGTTTCGATGAATTCAGTGTCGGACACATAAGTGAGCACTTTGACCTGTAGATAAAAAAAAAACGCATTTTGTTTGCCAGTTTAACTGCTCTGTTTACATTAATCATGGTTTACAGTAGTCATTGTTGACATTGTTTCTTGTTAACAATAATCCTCGTTGACAGTTTAATGTTGTGTTAAGCATTGACTTTCCACATGGCAATAATTCCTTATCAAAAGTTGCAATCCACATTTAATGTGCTTAGCTGGACTTTTTCTTCCATTTTTGATTGATTGCCTCTATTCAGCATGTCCCATGATAAAGGTATCACACTAAACATCACTGGACAGATAATAAGATAACAGGTCTGCTTTTTTGAACTGGTGAAACAGTGAGAAATAAATTGTCTAATCAAAGGGGGCAGTGAATAACAACCCTAATAAAGATTGCGTTTGAGACAAATAACTGATAACAATTATTAAAAGGTTTACAACATCGGAGGGTCACTACAACCATATTACACAAGTTGAATTAATCACACTGACATTGTTTGTATGAAAAAATGGTTTGAATGTGTGTTTGTTTGAGAGGTGAGTCAGTATTTTATTACGAGTCTTATACTGCCTCCATGTGGCCTTTTTTATTTTCTCTTTTTCTTTCTTTAGCACCTGGAAAAGAATTTCAATTCAAGCCAAATATTCACTTTCTTAACATGGCTGTTGTGTCAAGTTCAGTTAAGACTGTCTGGGGTTGCAAGATAACATTTACATGAAGATATACGCTCTTTCTCCCCCTGCCTCTGATTATTCTGCTGACTGTGCGGGAAGCGAACAAAGGCATTATTGATCTGACAGGCAATACGCTGGAATTTGAGGAATCGTGGCTGGGATCCTTTCAAACCCACTCGGTTGTTTCATTGATTAAAGAGCGTGCTGGTGTTACATCGAATCCTGCAGGATTCAGCAAGGCCCATAATGGAACATCCAATATTGTGACACTAGATGTCAGCGTGTTCAAAGCAACTGCAGCATTTCGCCAGTCAACAGGAATCCTTAAATATAGTGTCTTCTTTTCCCCCCTTCAGCCATCTGTTGCTCCAAACCACAGCTATAATATGAATTTATGAACGGCACTGTTTGAGAACAACATAGTGGTGTTCCCCTCTGTGCTTACAACGTACAGTTCCCTCTGTTAGAACTACATTCTAACAATTGTCTGTTATTCTTGGTTTGTTTTATTTCCATAAATGACCAAAATGCATGATATTTGTTTAGTATATAAGTTTAGTCCACAGTTTTCACACTTAAAGTCTTTCCTTTTTTGCCGACACGCTGGCTGATTTAAAGATTCTGCATCATCAACGAGCCAACTGTGTCTGTGACCGTTTTATAACAATAGACCAAACAGTGTTATACATTTGAGTAATTGTACGTGTGTAACAAGCTCATTAGGTTTCTGTGCATTGTGTCTTAGATTGTGAAGCTGTGTCTCAACCAGTCAATAAGTGCTTTCAAGGGATAAGGGATTTCAAAGATGCTGTCTCAGTATCACTGACCATCAAAGCATCATTCTCCCCATACTACGGGTGAGCTGAGGAGACAAAGAACCCTTCAGCTCTCAATACATAACATTCACAAACGGAACCAAAGGAGCTTAATCTAATTAAATTTTTAATGAAAACATTACAACCAAAAGGGTTGTGACATTGAAAACGAGAACAGCGTTTCCGCGTCAACGTGATCGACCACATCCTTGTTTACGCTTCATTTCGAGAGAGCGGATATTATGCCATTGAGCAGTTGGTGGTTAATGTGCACTTAATGGCAGTTCATGGGATTGTTGAGGTCATAATAGATCTAATTAACAACATGTCTAACAATGACCCGATAGAGGCCTGAGTAGACGAGCTGCTTCTGCCTGACTATTGTCACAAGGTTCAAGTGTCTGCCTGTGCTGAAATGTTGGGAACCTCTTCTCCACTGCGTACCCCACTGACCTAGATTTCAATTGTTTTCTGCCTGAGACAATGGGAGAAATGGTTTCATAACCGAACACAATACCTGGGTGTTATTCAGCACAATTGTTATTAAAGTTCTCATTGTGGTGTGATTTTGAGCCGAGCATTGTGTGCTTTCTTTATGCAATCCATTGAAGCAGCCAGCGACCGGTCGGTGCGCCCCACAAAGAATCACTTATAGACTTTAACAAATGCCCGGCCTTCCTGCACTGCCTGGGTTGGAGGGGGTGTCGTGTGATCTCGTGGTGGTTCCCGGGAGCTGTCCCCTGGTCGGCTGTTGGAGGCAGCATGTCCCCCCCGCAGCTGTTCTACTAAATGCGTGCCCAGGGCCTTCACCTGGCCGCAGCTCACGGCGCAGATCTTCCTTCCAGTCGTCGATCTGCTTGTGGGTCGGCCCAGTTGGTTCTTCCCCTCCTTCCCGTCATGGTTGCTGGACAGGCAGGAGTGGCTCATTACTGCACTCGCCTCTGCCTCCTCCGTGCCACTTCCCAGCTTTTCTTCTGGGGCTTCTGCAGTTCGATTGATCGTCCAACGGCTGCGGCTCCCGGTGACGATGGCGTTTCATATCCGTCTCGTTGCCCCTGTTTCTGTCTGTCCTCCTGCGTTCCGTCCGTTTTTTTTCTTCTCCCTCTGAGTTAGAAGGTTTTTAGTCCTCCTTGCCCCTCGACTGGTTGGTTGATCATTTTTAGGTAATTAGTCCAGGTGAAAAAGCCCAATGGGAAGTCTGTATGGGGGACAGTAGTCCAATGCAACTCACATGGCGCACACGTAGAAGATCATGCAATACACGGTGAACACACAAGACCACAGCGATCAATAAATGTCACAGCACACTGGTCACCCCAAACGATGGCATGAAGTGTTAAAGCGCTTCGAGAGATCGGATACAAGCACAGTCTGTTTACCGTTTAATGTAACGTACAGCGTTTGCATTGAGTTTATCTTTCCGCTGTGATTTAATGTAGCCACCGTTGAACAATCGGAAGGTGGAACATCTCCATGTGGAGATGCAGACAGGCGGGGCGCAGGAGAAATGAGAGGCACAGAGCGCCAAGCTCGGTGGAAAGATGAAGGGTGAGCAGAAATGAATCAAAGGACTTCAAAGGCAGATGGATGGAGGGAGCGAAGGGATGAAAGAGCGCCGCCCGTTTGTCCCATGCTGTTCCCGCTCCGCTCCGCCTGAGCCCGCTCTCAGATCTCGGGGCCATTGTGCCGCACGGGTACACGGAGGGGGCCTGGGGTACAATGCACACAACAAATGCCAGAAAGCAAGGCCTGTAAAAAGGAAGACGTGTCACTTTCCCTCTCGTCTCATTCAAACTCTAATCCTCCCATCCTCTTTATTTGGTCTCTGAAGCTTGTTTTCGTTTCTTATCCTTCCACATACACGGCTGCTCGTGGTTTATTTTTACCATCAAAGCATTTTGGTTCACCGGAATAGACCGCAGAAACTTTGATTTCGCCCCTTATGTGCAGTGAGTTATGTTCGAATGTGTTCGTATGAGTGTGAGCTGTGTCCTTAAATTTGGATCTGATTTGAAACAAAGAGTTCCAGAGACAGGATCAAAGCAAACAAGCTGATTTTTACACATTACATATTAGCATTTTATGTCCTCCAGTACACACAGAAGCCACTTCTTTGTTTGAAGCACACTGAATATACACTATGAAAAGTCTGATATTATCCAGTGCTGAATGGCAGCCTGAAGGCACTTTTGCTCCTTTTACTCTCCTCCAACTGCACATTTCCATTCCTCCACGGACAGAAAATGGTATTTGGTGAAATTGAAGTGCCTTTTGGCATTATTAAAACAGTGGGTGGTCCCCGTACTGTACACATTTATTGTGATGTTACATATGTCGATGTATCTGACAAAATATTATTGTTTAAGCTGTAAAAAGCTGAAGCACTACAGTAAGTACTATATGATTATAAATACTAACTGATAGGCTAGATAATGTTATGTCTGATCAACAAACAGATTATTTATGGGACTTTAAAAATACATCATGTTCTCTTATTGTTGTACTGTTTTTTATGTAACAAAGCAGAGTTCAGCAGAGAAAGACAAAAGTGATGTGAACTGACAATATTTTAATGGGGAGGATAAAAGACTGTAAGTGATCAATGGAGGCGGCGCTAAGTGATGCCCGGGGGACAGCTTTGATGTGGGCATCCTCAGAGGGACGACAGAGACAATAGTCTCTTTGAGCGACAAGCAGAACGGCAGACACTCTCTATCTCTCTCTCTCTCTCTCTCTCTCTCTCTCTCTCTCTCTCTCTCTCTCTCTCTCTCTCTCTCTCTCACACACACTCCCCCCTCCATCTCCTACTGCCGTGACTCTGTTCAGGGAAGTCTCTCTCTCTGTCTCTATTCCTCTGACCCAGTGTCATATCAGCCCATATCCTTATCTGCATAACTTTCTCCCTCTTTCTCTCTTGTTAATTAATTAGCACAACACCCCCTTTCCTGCCGCCCAGCCAATCACTCGGCCGTACCCTTCTCCCCCCTCCCTATCTGCAACTCTCTTTCCCTCCCCTGTGTCTCTTTTCATAGAACCAAACCTCTTTGTAATGTCCAGCCTTGGCAAGTTGCACCCGATTTGCTGTCACAGTCCTAATGAATTCATCTGTTTGTGTATTGGCCATGGGAGCATTTCCCCCTCCTCCCTCTCTCTCTCTCTCTCTCTCTCTCTCTCTCTCTCTCTCTCTCTCTCTCTCTCTCTCTCTCTCTCCTATCCTCTCCCCCCTCCCTCTTACTGGTGTTCCCCTGGGGACTCTATATATACCAGAGACCAATCCAGGCACCTATTGTTCCTCTAAGTAAACTTACAGACAGATGCCCCGCACCACAGTGCGGCAGAGGAGGAAGACAGTTCAGGGCTGCAAATAGAAACCAGGCAACAACCACCTGGACACGCTGCAGACTAGCGCCGCCTCTCCATCCTTCCATCCGTCAGTTTTTGCGTGTCTGCTGCCCCGTTGCTTGTTGTCTGCGTGGAGCGGAGGTCTGATGCTGTGACACCATGCTTCTGCTGACATCACTGCTGCTTATGGGACTCGACTGCTTGCTGGGAGCCCCGACAGGCCGAGAGGTCTACAGGATGCCCCAGAGTGCCCTTAAAGGTAATTCTACTTCATTTTTGCAGGCTTTCTCAAGAATGGCACGTTAAGAATATAGACAACGTCAATGACTATAACTTAAAAATCTGATTATTGCATTTTATGTTGTGGACGTCCTCACTGGTGGAGCTAACTAATTAGGAATTTTATATTCATACTACTACTAGTACTTTTTAGGTCTTGGAGACTTTTGTCTCTTTTATTCAACATATCATAGTGAGTAATCAAACACCTGAAAGGCTGCGATGCTTCAAAAGTATACAATTCAAAAAGTATACAAATATCTGGCGACGAACCAGTTGGAATAATAACAGCGTTGACAAGTCGGACAAACAGATAATACACGTACAAAGAAGAAAGAGAAACATTTAGAAATGTTTTTCATTTTTTTTTTATTTCCTTTGGATGATTGCTGGTATTATTGGATACATCCATCATACTCTACAGTAGCCTAACTTTAAAAGAAGCGACACGGCTCATTTCAAACTGTTTCTTATCTTAAGCCCACGATTGTATCATTTTCACACAATTTCTGAGAAGCCTGTAAGACAGCCACTGCCAAAGTAACTTAAATCCTGCTGTGAAGCGAGTGGCGAGGGACACCTGCCCCCCTCTGGCTGAAGTAGTGAGCACAGCAGAGCGCTGCCTGCCCCATTGCCCATTGGGCCCGTCCCTGCCCGCCAGCCCCGTGCCAGCTCAGCTCTGGCCTTCTAATTAAGTCTTCCATCAGCATTGTTGTTGTTAGTGGACTATCCTGTGATGTGGTGCGGCACAGAGGGGCAGGGGGGGGTGGGATGGAGGGGGGGGCGACAGGGTCGGCGGCCCGATTGATGTGTGTCTGCAGAAGCCTCCCCAACGTGCTGAGCGTGAGCTAGCTTCCCTAACGGGGTGCCAATAAGCTCCAAGAGCAGCATGAGAAAAAGCGGGCTGCTCACACACACACACACACACACATACACACACCAGAAAGCTGCACCACTTTATACGAATGCTCACATACACGCATAATGCTCTGAAAACAAACGGCCTGAGGTGTCTTACCTATTTCATCAGGAATGTTGTATATGTGCAAGCAGACAAGTGCTTCGGCTGTCCATTTTCATTTCATCCACATCCTCTTGGCCATTGTACTGCCATTTCATGTCACAAATTGGCTGTCACTTACATGATGCAATATATCTGCCTGACCAGTATATTGCTATGGCTCTCTGTACGCTCTCTCTCTCTCTCTCTCTCTCTCTCTCTCTCGTTCTCTCGCTCTCTCTCACCACACCACCTCATCTTCTTCCCTAATTGCTTGTTTCACGTGTCTGTCCTCTGGTTTCTCTTTGGTCCTTTCCTCTCCTGCAGCTCTGTCTGATCGTGGCACCGTTGTTCTGGAGGCGGCCATGACGAGCGCCCTGTCCTCCCTCGAGCGTGCTTCATCCGAGAGAAGTCGGGCTGAAGCAGGCTGTCGGGGCTGTGTTCCCTGTTTGTTTCAGGACTGTGGACAGCTGTCTGGCTCCTGTTGTGAGTAAAATATTACACGTCTCACCCTTTCCATTCTTGAGCATAATGTGCCGTATAACCCAGCCGTACTTACTTAGAACATCCCTAACTCCCACTCTTTTCAAACAGTGTCTCCCGCCAACGCCTTGTCACAGCCCAGCTGTGATGTCATCAGTAAGGCCCAGAAACTTGAGGATGAGTCTGAGCGGAGTTGGGCTCTGAGCCAGGCCTGTGCCTACTACCAGCATCGCTGCCCACCCGGGGAACTGCACCAAGAGAGCTGCGTCCGGATCATGGGTGAGAGCTGCAGCGCCCGGGTCCTCCAGTGCAGCCTGCTTAACACGATGCAGAACCTGGAGCCTGCTACACAGACCCATGCACAGGGTGAGGGGGATGCACCTGTTCACCAACGAGCACTCATGCGTTCACACAGGTCATTCCTGTCGTCACAGACGAGCAAAGCTCACCTGCTGGTCGTCGCTGCAGTTTTTCACCATCGGTGTCTCTCCGTCCCAGCAGCAGTGTGCGGTCAGAGGTCGTCCATGGTGCAAAACGTCACACAGCCTCGCTCGCGGATCGTGGGCGGCTCGCCGGCGCCTCTGGGTAGCTGGCCCTGGCTGGTCAACCTGCAGCGCTATGGTGGCCTGATGTGCGGAGGGGTTCTGGTGGACAGCTCCTGGGTGGTCACTGCTGCTCATTGTTTTGCTGGGTGAGTGTGAAATCACTGTAGTGAGATCTTTGATTTGTTGGGATATTTTGTTTCTTACTGTGCCTCACGTTCTCTGATTTTTTTTTTTTACCTGCAAAGCAGCCGGAGTGAGAGCCACTGGACGGCCGTGGTGGGGGAGTTTGACATCACGAAGACTGATCCTGATGAGCAGGTTCTCAAAGTGAATCGCATCATCCCTCACCCTAAGGTAGCTATCCAAAGGATAAAGTATACAGGATCTTAATGGGCATAACATGATCACTCGTCAGCTCATTGTGTTCTTCAAACTTTGCTCTTCTCCCACAGTTCAATCCAAAGACATTTAACAACGACATAGCCCTGGTGGAACTGACGTCCCCGGTGGTCATCTCCAACCGCGTCACTCCGGTTTGTCTCCCCTCTGGCATGGAGCCCCCTACTGGCAGCCCATGTCTGGTGGCAGGCTGGGGCTCCCTGTACGAGGGTGAGTGGGACTATTGGCTAAATTGATGTTCACATAGCTCTGTTTTTCTTTCTCAAGCTCACAGTTTGCTTAATTTGTGAGAGGATATGCGCTGTTGACGGAGGCTGCAAATCAGTAAATCTCACGTGTATTTATTTTCCTATTCAGACGGTCCGTCCGCTGATGTTGTGATGGAGGCCAAGGTGCCCCTGCTGCCTCAGAGCACCTGTAAGAACACCCTCGGCAAAGAACTCGTCACCAATACGATGCTTTGTGCCGGCTATCTCACCGGAGGCATAGACTCCTGCCAGGTGAGCACAACGCAAACGCAAATCTTTGGCAACGGCCAAAGCATTTTCTTGTAACATAGAATGAATGTGCTTTCTTTAACTATGAGGCTACTTTCTCTCTTTCTTTTAGGGAGATTCTGGAGGCCCCTTAATCTACCAGGACCGAATCTCAGGCCGCTTCCAGCTCCACGGGATCACGTCCTGGGGAGAGGGCTGCGGGGAGAAGGGCAAGCCCGGAGTCTACACACGGGTGTCTGCATTCTCCGACTGGATTCAAGCTGAGATACAGAGTGAGTTTCAAGCGACGACAAAGCACGTTGGAAACTTACGTATCCTGACTCATAATAGTGACACATTACTACTCGACAACACTAAAATCATTGTTTAATAATTTCCTTTTTAAGAGTCATTTGGAAGCAGAGAGCCAACGTGTTCGGAGCTTCTAAAGACGACGGAAATGACGGCGAAGGAGCAGAGGTCGGAGTTCAGCTCGCTCTGTCGCTTCTACACCCTGAGCTGCCCCCCTGGTCAGTCTGCCAGTGCTTGCAACCGATTGGCAGACGACAAGTGCCTCACCCGCTTCAAGAAATGTCGTGAGTACTCTTGTAAAGAATCGAGAGAACAACGAACAATCGTAGAGGAAAAAAAACACTGATATGGTCATTTTCATTCACTGTGGCTTTGAGGTTGTAGGTTTCTGATCAGCTTCTCCCACTCGGCCTTTCAGAGTTACGTTCGTTCATACAAACACTGCTGGACCTGCTGCAGAGGGCCGAGGACTACATACGGGACAAAGTGGACTTGACCTTCTTCACCCAGACTCTTCCTCAGCTGGTGGAGCACATCTACAGCACAGCTTTCACTCACACCAGAGAGAGGAGGGACCTGGGACTGAGCCTGAGCCTCACACAGATGAAAGGTGCATGTTTGACAACTCGTTATTCAATCCTCTGTCTAACTTCATGACCTGTAATAAATGTACAGATTACAGATTATATTCTATTTAGTCGGTGTTTCTCAGGTGCACGGGGGGGCGGGGGGGGGGGGGGGGGGGGGGGGATTGTCAATGTCTCAAACACTCGTTTATTACTTGCAGAACAGCTAGGTGGCGCTGTGGTGCCGACAGAGCAGGGTCCTTCTCCAGTTGCCCCGGACTTATTCAGAGGGGTGGGACCCTCAGTGGACGACTGGGAGAAATACTTGAGCGCCATGGCTGAGGACCAGGACCAAGAAGTCCCTGACACGTCCACCGATGTCTCCACCACACCAACCGTACAGGAGGACAAGCTTTTCCTACAGGTACACTTCTAAAATGTCCCAATTCTATATACACGTCACTATTAATTATAATAATCATTTTGTCACAGGTTTATTTTAAGGTAAAAAAATGAACACAAATTGTTGATATGTCGTCTCCAGACACAGGACTTCTCAACACATCAGCTGGAGGGAGAGTTTCAATCCGTTATCTCAGCTCTGCGCTCCAAATTGTACTCCAGATCTGCTCCTCCCAGCTTTCACTTGGACACGGTTTACCTCCAGATGGATTCCTCCGACGCTTCCCCGTTAGCTCCTTCTTCCACCCAAACACCTGTCCACGCCGGCCCCTCCCCCTCGCCGGGGCCACAGGAGCCGTGGTCCCTTCCAAATGGCCCGATGAAGAAAGTTCAGAAATGGAGCACGCAAGTTGAGATTGTGACAGAAGACGGGTCAAAAAGTGCAACCTCGACTTCGGAGGATTTCACTGTTGCAGAGGGTGAAGAAAGAGCCGAATTAAAACCCTCAGCGTTCCTGCAGTCGACGTCGGCCGCTCAGCCGGTCACTGAGGGAGCTCACGCAGAGACGACCGCCGACTCCAGACGAGCTGCAAGGACTTTAAGTCTACACAGAAAATACAGGAGCCTCCTCCGCAAGAGGCAGACACCCGAGGCCGGTGGGAAAGGTAACGTACCGCACCTACATGTCAGCGCAACTTTCTTTTTACAGCACAATGATGTACTTCATGGACGTAGTTTCATGCCTAGATGTTATTTCCTACTCACTGTCTTTTACATTTGTTCGCTCCTGTAGTTTGTCCCGGGGTGCGAGAGTCCTCGCAGCAAGTCAGCCAAGTCAGAGACTCTTACAACTGGGTCTTGAGCATCCCGACCAAGAACCTACGCATGAACTTCCAAGAGGTAGATTGTTATTTGTTTAAGATAAGATGAGTAAAAAGGAAAAGTTCTGATTCATAGCCTTCCTTTATATCACTTCATTTATTGTTTTTTGTTTGGTTCAGGTGTTAGTTGATCTGAGCTCCAAGAACGCTCGAGGTCTGTATCAGGCACGAGTCAGAGCGGTAGTGGGAGGACGACCTTTGACCTTCTACAGTCTTGTGGGCCTGGAGAATGAGTCCTTCTACCGCAGTGTGCCGAGGATCATCGCTTTGTCGCTGGAGGCACTCAAGAGTTAAAACTTAATCACAACAACGAGCACGATGACATTTCAAATACAAGACGGACTCAAACGAGAGATGACAGCAAAAAAAATACTGTCAAAGAGACTTGTTTGCACCAGGAAAGCCTCACCTGGGGACAGAGAGACACATTTAAGACTTTACTTGTTCTGCCTTCCACCGGGAAAAGCATTTTTGGGAGTTTCCCCTGTCCGACAACTTGACTTTGGCTCTCAATAAAAACACAACCCATGAATGTATCATTCAAACTATCGCTCCCATGAGGCCACAAGATGTTTTTAATCCTGCCTTGTCTAACGTATGAATCTGTATAAAATGATAAGTTATTTGTATTGTCCTTTGCAAAGGTTGAGCCTCTTGTGAAGCATGCACACTGTATGTGTTGTTCATATTTTTACCTTTATATTTATTTGTATAGAGAAAACCATTTGTATTTTTGTAAAAGGAAAACACTACATAAATAAAATGTGTTATTGGTACGATGGTTTGTTGTGTGTAGTGTTGGGATAAATGGCACTCATATATAAATATATATATTTAGAGTGACTGACAACAATGCAACTGCTCTTACAGTATTTTTTTGGAGGTGTACAGCAGGTCTACTGCCAAACGCATTCTTTCGAGACAGGTGTCAATGCTGATGGGTTATGTGACCTCAAACTGACCTCCGTGCTCCAGCCCCTTGAGGTTAAGTGTTCCCATCAGCACAGCAGCTGCTGTGCTGATGGTGACCAGCACGTCTTCACCCGTTATTTCCAGGGTGGGGAATTATAACTGGACACACAACAAGAGAACGGATTCTCGTATTATCGCCGAGCATTGTGAGCAAAAACCAACTGCTGCCTGAGGGAGTGACACTCTGAACTCGCTGACAAGCCTCGTCATTGCTGCGTGTCGAGAGAGCCCGCTTAACACGACAAAGAAACTTCCCATCTAATCTGTGATAGTTTGCTGCTCAGTCCAAATGCTAAAAGAGGGATGTACAGGGATGCAACAGCTGAGTAAACACTCTCACATTCTTTATGTCTCTGTGGGACGAGTGGCAAAGCATGACGCGCAGCCCGGCCCTTCATGGCTGCGGTTGTGCTGTAAATGGACTCATCACCTGTCCTTTGGTCCACTGTACAGCTCCTTCTGGCTTGCAGACAGGAACAATGTAGCTGCATTCTCCCTCTTTCTAGTGTTCAGTATTTTGGTTATCCTTTTACTGGGGCTGCTTCTTCTTGTAGATTTCTGATGTGCTAAATTGGCCCTTACAGAATCCAGTAATTTGACTTTTTTGTCTGTGTGGAGATCTGAATGACAGCAGCAAGGTGCACTCAAGGGAGCTACAATTCAGATGATGTATAGGATGTGTGTGTGCATTTGATGGTTTACCTTAACACTGGAGGCCAGAGACGGACTAAGTACAATACCTTAAATATGTGCATGTCGTATCACAGCTGACAGCTGGTTATGCAGTCCTAGAAATAAACCCCTAATAACAATCCTCAACTCCCCACCAACCTCCAAACAACTGTTCCTCTAAACATCAGCCCGTCCCATCTGTTGATTGCCAGTAACTCCTCAAGTAGTGTGTGTAGATGTGTATCGGATCAGAGATCATCGCTTTTGTCTCGGACCGGACAGTGCGAACGGACACAGCGATGGATTCTGGACCTGCGCTCGCTCTGTCTCTCATCCTGAGGGGCTTAATCCTTTCCACCACAGGTAGGCTGTTCAACCAAGGTGACACATTCGTGAGGATTATCCGTTTAGGTATTTAAATTAGTTAAGTATGTATATATTTTCAGATGTATGTTTATCTAAGGAAACATAAATCAATGGGGCAAAAGATGCAACATCCTCAAAGAGGAATCAACTTTTGTGGTACAAATACATTGTTGTTCAATCGTACGCACTATTGTACAGGATCTTTATAAAAAGTTGCAAAATCCAATTTATTTTGTAGGGATTGAACGATAGTAACAGTGTGTGTTCATTTTTAGGAAATTATACAAAACACGTCATAGGTTTCCACAGAAAAGAAATGTTATTGTAAATGTAAATGTAATGTAATGTAAATGTTATGTTATTTTACAAAAATGGTTTACGCAAAAAGAATAACGGACGTTTCTTCTTTATTTCTGTCATGACAGCATTGATCACCAGCACATCTATGATAGGTATGCTGGTGATCATTATTTAAAAAGGGTCATCTACTTCCTTCTAGACACATTTTACACTCTTTGACACTGTACTAATGACTTCACTACGGTGAGTAGTGAAGGAGCAGGAGCAGAGATATTCTGACTTTAAATTCATAACATGGCAAAAACAAAAACGCATTATGACACGCAAACTGACTTCATTATGTACAATTGATGAAAATGCTGATTGCTTTATCACTTGTTTTAGTCCCTCGTACTCGTCTCGTGCTTCGTCTGCAGTCTCAGCAATCAACCTCGAAGGGGAACTTTTTAAGGATCTGATGAAGGGCTACAACAAGAACGTCCGACCCATGGAGAACAGCGGTGACATCACGCAGGTCACCATCAAGATGACGCTTACCAACCTCATCTCCCTGGTGAGTGAAGTCTGTTGCTTTTGAACACCACCAGCTGGTTTGTGTCATTTACCAAACTGCCTTTTCTTAGAATGAAAAGGAGGAGACTCTCACGACAAGCGTCTGGATAGAGATGGTAACCTCACACACCTCTGACAGCTGATTTCTTTCGCTGGTTGGCATTGATGTGAAACCCCTCAAACAGTGTTTCCGTGTGTAGGTATGGTGTGACTACCGGCTCAGGTGGGACGAGCCGCCCAGGTCGGCTCTGTATGGGAGCATCACCTCTGAGATGCGGATTCCCTCCAAGAGCATCTGGCTGCCGGACATCGGACTGGAGAACAAGTGCGTGCAACAACCTTTGCATTTTCAACGGCCATCTTGTCTCAGCTTGTCTCTGTTTATGAGCTTCTCACAGCCCGCCTGAGCAAACGCTCACCTCCATTCATAAGTTGAGAAACTGAATTTAGAGATATTAGACATGAGTGCGTACATGCGTATAATGGTACTTGTGTAGCTTATAATGACGGCAACAACAAAAACGATTCAAGAGTTATTTTTATTATTATGACAAAAAAATGATTTTTATGCATGTATGTTGAAAGGGACAAAAATTAAAAAACTTCTTTTTAGAGATTAAATTACTAAAATTGAATTAAAAGTATGTGTGTCTGTATGGGGTTGATTCCTGCTGGCGGAGCAGTATTCATACATCAGACATCTATTTAGACAGAATTATTTTTACCTGATTAAATGTTGATATTATATTATGTATGCAAACAGTATATCTGCCTCGATTAACAGTGTGGATGGAAAATTTGAGGTGGCCCTTTACTGCAACGCACTGGTTTCTCCTAACGGTTGTGTGTCCTGGCTGCCTCCTGCCATCTACCGCAGCGCTTGTGCCATCACCGTCAACTACTTCCCCTTTGACTGGCAGAACTGCACCATGGTCTTCCGGTCAGTACAGACGACATGTGTGTGGATTTAATGACTGGCCAGTGAGCAGTAGATTCAAGCCCAACAAGTAAATTGTATTTACTTATTTATTGAATGATGCCTGGAGAAGCAATAATGTAAATTTGCCAGAGTTGTAGTGGGGAAACATGGACTATACCGTTCACTTGTTAATATCAAATTTGTGTGTTAAATAGAATACACAGGGTTCTAACTAAGAACATTGATTCCTTAATTTATTCATGTTCCCTTTTCGTGTTCCCCTTTCACTGTGCTTGTTACGTGAATAAATGGCTGTGTTTGTTGTGGCAACGGACCTTATGTCTTCTCCCTCTGTTCAGCTCTCAGACTTACAGTGCCAACGAGATCAAACTGGTCCTCAAAGAGGAGGATAATCTCACATTGGAATGGGTGGAGATCGACCCAGAGGCTTTTACAGGTAGAGCAACATTTAATTATAACCATTACTCCAAATAAAACTAAGCACTGCCATTATCTTATGTGTAGAAAAATGTCCTTCTCCCATCTAATTTTGTTAGAAAATGGAGAGTGGGCCATCAAACACAGGCCGGCTAAGAAGCTGATCAACACTGACTACAACAAGGACGAGCTGGAGTACCAGGAGGTGGTCTTCTTCCTCATCATCCAGAGAAAGCCTCTCTTCTACGTCATCAACATCATCGCTCCCTGTGTGCTATTCTCCTCCATCGGTCTTCTTGTCTACTTCCTACCTGCCAAAGGTCTTTTTTCTTACTATGGGCATCAAATGTTCTTATGAACCACCCTAATCTCCATCATGCTCTCTGCTATAGCCAGCAAATGGCCAGCACAAAGGTTTAGGCAGGCCGTTCCTCCCAATCTCTCCCTTTGACAGATTTCGTAACCAACATAATGACAAAAAGTGCGCTGGATGTAGGGTAGTAATGTAGCGTCCTGGAATCTATGATCCCATCCCAAAATGGTCTGCCATTTTCTGTCACCAACACGAAAACTCACCCCTCTTACTGAATATTTTGCAGCCGGCGGTCAGAAGTGCACAATGTCCATTGCCACTCTTCTGGGCCAGACTGTGTTCCTCTTCCTCATCGCCAAAAAAGTTCCAGAGACTTCGAGGGCAGTGCCTCTTATTGGAAAGTGAGTGTGTGTGATCCCCTTCACATTTCAGTTCAGAGTTTAGTTTAGTTTCTATTGAGAGTACAATATGTGTTTTTTTATGAACCCTTGACTGCAGGTATTTGATGTTTGTGATGTCAGTGACCACCATGGTGGTAATGAATTGTGTGATAGTCCTCAACCCCAAACACTCACACGATGACGGATAATGTCCGAAAGGTGAGAGTGGGAGTGACCAAACCCTTTTATTTAACAAGCTACTGAATCAACCTACTGTGTAGCTCAAAGTCAACAGGCCCGTTTGCCGCTGGATTACCCTCTGACCCTGCCACCTCCTCAGATCCTCCTAAACGTCCTGCCTCGGCTGCTGGGCATGCAGATGCGACCCTGCGCAGCAAACGGGGACAACGCAGACACCAGAAACGGAGAAACTCTGGCTGCGGACAGGAACGTGATGCTCCGCGTCCCCTGCCGGCGCCGCAGCTCCATGACACTCATCACCAAGGCAGAGGAGTATGCGACCAAAACAGCCCGCTCTGAACTCATGTTTGCCAGACTCAAAGACAGAAATGGACTGATGAAATCCGTTTTAGAGAAGCTAAGTAAGTATTTCAATGGGTTTTCTTATTTCAAAGTATAGAGGAGGCTTAGTGGCGTGTTTTGTACGCAGGCGATGGGCTGCAGGGGGGTACGGCCGAGCAGCTCGGTGCCAGCTTGGAGAAGGCCTCCCCACAGCTCAAACAGTGTGTGTCCTCTTGCAAACACATAGCTAAGACTGCAAGGCAACAGAACGACTTCAAGAATGTAAGAATCTACATTTTTATATTTGCTTCTCTTCTCAGCTTTCACCATCAATGACAGTGTACAATTTTTTTTTTTCAACCACCAGGAGAACGAAGAGTGGTTCCTGGTCGCCAGGGTGATCGACAGGGTCTGCTTCATCGTCATGGTGTCTGTGTTTTTTATTGGCACGATAGGGATCTTCCTGAGAGGCCATTTCAACCAGCCTCCATCCTCGCCTTTCCTCTGGGATCCCAAGAAGTATCTCCCTCCAATAAACAACGGAACTGATCTGGGAATGGGATAGGAGGCAACGTCTTTGGGTGAAACAAGAGAACGTTTCCAGATTTGATCCCTTTGATCAAAGTGGAAATCTCACTGTTTCCATTATTGATCTTTCACGAATGACGGGTGAACTGAGGGAAGGAAGAAGTGGAGTCTATGGTGACACATGCTCATATCAGCTGTAAATATTTTGCATAAAATGCTGTATAGGAAAAAAAAAGAGCATGTACATTTGCTCCTATTGTTACCAGAGTTTGAAGTAGGTTTACTTTTGCGCCTGCTGTCAACTCAAGTCATCATAAATAAACAACATGATAAACTTCAGACCAAAAAATATAAATACAAACACAAATATAATTGTGTGATTGCTCAATCGCACACGTTTCCTAATCCCGTGTTTGATACCTTTTCAAAGCTAATAGCAAGATCCCCCAGGCTTCCCCAAAACACGGACACACTGTACAGCCCCCCCACCTCTGGAGGCAGGATTTCAATTACACGGCTGAGAGGTGCCTTTCTAAGCCAACAAAAGACACATCCGGCTGGTTGGGATGGAAACACAGTCGGCCAGTGAGATAAAGCCGGGAGGAGACAGGAGACACACACATACGCACAGTCACAAAGCCAAACGTTAATACGTGAATACTCACACAGCGCACACAGGCGGAAAGGAGTTTTGTGCTTCCCCCCTGGGGGGTTATGACAACTTGTGGGTGTTTGCCTGCAGCTCTAAACCTGTCACACTTAGTCAGAGTCAGTCGGTAGCAGGAGGTTGACTGCAGATGGTAAGTAAGAGACTTCAGACTCGATTGTGTAATTTTATATCTGCATTGTTTGGTCTACGGGTAAAATGTTGTAGAGGATGTTGTGACCTGTAACTGTAGCGATCACTTGCGGGACATAATGTAGGTGTTTCATTACGGTACCTTTATGTTAAGGAACATATACTTTTGCATGCAGCTGCAAAACGAACTGTGTAAGCAAAGTGAGTGTAATGTGAATAAAAAAGGGCCTCTGGCTGGCGGCTGGAATGGAATCACTTTGATTGAGGAGAAAACGGAGATATTGGAGCCGCACAACTTCCCAAAACTGCTCTAAGGAACATTATCTATTTTTCTTCCACCTTCCTTCAAAAATTCAAGGTCTGATGAGTTTGCTAAAGAGCTAAAGATGCTTTTATTCATTTATTTAAAATTATGAATAAAAGTATTGAATACACTATTTTTTCCCCCAAACTGCTCAACTTGTATACTTTAATTTGACTTTGCACAATGCATCATATTCAATGGGGAACTATTATTCGTAGTTCTAACTATGCTCGTTGACATAGTAATACTTCAACCCTATTTACGTAAATAGGGTTATTTATTTAATTTTAACTTTTAGCCAACCAAAGTTCTACTCGGCCAATGCTTTCTGCCGGTTTTGTTTTGCTCACTTGAGCCATAGGCTTATTTTTGTATAACTGAAAACATCCCGGGGAATTGCGTCGCACGATTCAGTAATCAAAATAATTAGATTGAAACAAAAACTAGTGACACCTGACCTCGGCCCCATAAAAAGCTGCAGCACAAGATAACTGTGTCCGTGGCATGTCATTGCTAAGCTCCACATATATTTCCAGTTTTCCACCATGTCAGTAGTGACCAATCAGCCTCTTCCCTTTGGACAACTGGAGCGAGAAAAGCACATCCAGATGGTCTTCAGAGCCTTCCACCAAGGTTGTGGGCCTTCATGTGAGTGCACCACTAACTCACCCGGACCAAAACAGCAGCAACAGCCTGCGGACTGTGAATCTGATGAGCAACTGCGAGGTCCGGCTCCCGAGGGGAGGATGGAGAACGGGTACACGCAGCCGCCATGTGACGTGAGCCAGCCGGGAGGGGAGCCGCAGGACCCAGGATGTGCGGAAGGATCCCGCTTCATGTCTGCGCTGGAAACAGTCAGTCAAATACACGTCATCGCCAGACCAGAGCTGCAAGGTGAGTACGAGCGATGGCCTTTGTGTGTTTGGGTGTAACTTCTGCAGCGCAGAGGTGACTGATGCTTCACCATCGTAGGTCCACAGTGTGTTCCTAAGAAGATCTACAGCATCACCGCAGGAAGCAGCAGATCGCCGTTATTCGTGGCTGTGGAAGGTATCGGCTCTGCAGCTATGTTTCCTAACTGAAAACATTCAAATGCGTCCAAAGAGAGAGTGAGTTATAAAGCCGGGAACTCTTCTTCTTGCTAGAGAGCTCCTGTGTTTGTCTGCAGTGTTGCGGTCCAGCTCGGGCCTGTTCCTTGCAGGGCTTCGACTCTCAGGGTCGGCAAGTGTTTTACTTTGAAAGACCCCTCAGGGTGGACGCCTGCTGCCTGGGCTGCTGCCTGATGGAGATGAGGGTCTACACACCTCAAAAACGTCTCTTTGGCACTGTGTGTCAGAGGTAAGACGCTCTCATCTCATCTTTGCTTAATTGAATTCACCAATAGAATCATTGCACTTTTATATTGTGGTATTTATACATTCACTTGAGACCTTTCCTCACAGACACACGCAGCTTCTTCTCTCTGCTGCTGCTGATCCTTCATGAAATATGCTATACCACCTATGATTAATAGTTTGCTACTCAAGTAAAAGTAAAATAATGTAAATTCAGAGCTCAAGTGCTCAATGGTTTTGTTTGTTAGAAATGCCAACTACATATTGATATTTAACAAAATAAAAAAATTAGATAAACTATTTACATTTCTGCAGGTGAGTACATGCAGATTCTAATAACATTTTCACGGTACGGTTCTTTGCTGTTTATTTTTAATGTAAATTAACCCGTTGACTACCAGCAGAATACTTTACATTGTCAGACTCAGCAGCTTGTCATGTGAGCTTTTTTCCATGCCACTTCCAGCCTGAACCAGTGCAGATGCCCTGGCCTCTCTGTAAATAGCATCCGAAGCTTTCACTGCTCCACCCGGCCGGCTGTACTCTAAACCTGCACAGGACAGCTGCTTGCACAGAGACGCATCTACAGAGCGCTGCTGGGAAGGAACGCACCAGGCTTCCTAATGGGACTTTTGGCTTGTCGGAGGAAGCAAGCAAACTCTCTTGCACTCCGGGGGTTAGCTGGGGCCACTTTGTGTGTCAAATTTTGACCCTCATTGTTTTCCCAAAGGAAGACTAATCTGGCCAGATATCGACATGGAATAAATATTCTCAGTTGTGCTTGAATGAAGCGCGCCGCAGTTTGAACTCTTGTGGCACCAAACAAACAATGGTGTTGGTGCTTCGGAATCATGACAGCTGAAAATGTGATCAGCCAAGCATCAAGCCTGGGCAGCAAGTACTGAACAGTGCATCTGTCAGGTTGCTGGTTGCATGATTATGTAAGGAAATGTTGAGCTGTGGTATGATGGCTGACTGTGTTTTCAGGTGGAGCATGTTCACCCCACTCCTGGAGGTGTGTGGGTCACAAGAGGCCTCTGCCAGAGTCACAGTGCAAGGCTCCTGTTGTCCACAACGCTGCTTCTCCAACCAGCAATTCCAGGTGGGAACATTAAAGCGCTCTCCAAATAGTGTAATCATGTTTTTCTACAAGTGTGCTTCAATCAGTTTATATATATATATATATATATATATAACCCTACACCAGATTGTCTCCAACATTGGTGAGAAACTGGGCACAATATGGAAAAAATGGCCCGGCTTCAACGTCGATCGCAACATGGATCATGAACATTTTGGGTTGGAGGGTGAGAATGATTTTTAATTCCTTAAGAAGTTAGATGAATTGGATTTTATTAACAATGCTGGATAAAACATTTTACTTTTCAAGCAGCTTTCTCATTTGCACAAATCTAAATTGCACAATATATTAAACAATATATTTCAAATTTGCTGTACTCATGGTACCCAACCGTTTAGAACGACTTTCCCAACGCAGCGTGAACCGGATTTTCATGTGACTTTTCCAGTGCCACTGAATATGGAATCACATAGGAAACTTCTGCTGCTGGCAGCCACCTTCTTATTGGTGAGTATGTCAAGCTCTACTACCACTCTAGTTACTGTTTCGTTGTTTCAAAATAGGTCACGAGAGACAGCAGGAGTATAAATAGTGAATCCAAAGAAGGCTGAGAGTCTTTAGTTGTGTGCCACAGCCTTCCTTTTCTGTTGTGAAAAACATAATGATTAAGTCCCCTCACTGATCAACTCATCTGTTTCCTTTACAGAATTATATGTTCTTTGAAATGAGCTGATCAACAGTAAAACTTACATCGTCGAAGTGAGGCACACCAGCCGCGTCAGTACATTGGAAAAAAACCCATCATTGAATTGTATTTTTAAGACATTTCAGAACAGTTTATGAAATAAAATGACACGAAGGCAGCTTTAGCAGCAGATGCATATTTGACATTTATTGCTATAATCTATTAGGTGTGGCACCAAAAGAGTGTCTTCACTGATGACGCACACCTGCACCCATCATGGCACCAAACACGGGCAGCATTTCGGTTTCTCAACACACAATAGGCGCTTTCTCAACATGAATAAAAAATAATGCCCCCATGGAATTGATAGAAACTGTAAGAGATCCTGGCCGTGAGCCCAGATTCATTTGCTTCAATACAAAATGGAAAAGGAGTGACGGACCAGGACTCCTATGCACGTTTGTTTGAGGACATTTAAAGCGGAGACCATCCCTTGGATTCTTTCAAGGCGGGATGAAGACAAACAGACAGAAGGGGCAACTGGGTTGGGGTCGGGCTGGAGGCCAGGCACAGTGATTCAGGCAGCTCGGCAGACCATTCTTAAGATGCCAGTAATACAAACTTCTGCCCAACACAAGATGGTCCTCATCCTTTGGGATTCAACGTCCAAGTCAACGATGGAGAATCATTCATGATTAAGTAAAGTGATCTTTAAAGTGGACTGTACTTACAAATATATCGTACACAATAATAGCCATTATTCTAGTTCAAAATGACCAGAGAATTTGTAGTTAAAATACAGCATTGTAATAAAATAACATCTTCCTGCAACCCTGTGTGAGAAACAGATGAACACAGCCTTTTAAAACCGCAGGAGGTGTGATGTTATGCTAAGCAATAAAATCTGATCTAGTACCAGAACACATTGGTTTTGTTGTGATTTTGTCAAGTACACTTTTCAACACTAATGACTAGATCAGCAAACACCACTCACTTGGCCTCCCTCTTGTGGCAAGTTAGCAGATGTTGCATCTTGCATTAGAAAAAAGAAAATGAAATTGGAGGCTTCGTTCTTCTCTGGTTGATTAAAAATAACGCACATTTCTCTCTACGGCTTGGTTCAATGTTCTGTGACAGGCCTTCCTGTCCATTTCCAATTGGACACAAAGAAGGAATGGTGTTCTTTTCTCTGCTATTGCTGAGTCTTCATGTTACACAGTGCCGATCCACGTGGAAGGATGCTTGCCTGGACTCGTCGGCCCCCTCCAGCACTTTGCTTATACACGCACACCTACACAGCACAAACAGAGACCAACAACATTAGCAAGACACAAAATACGCAGGAAACTTTCACTCCAAACCAACGTAGCAGCAGTTCTTACTCTTGCAGAGGTTGTCTGTGCGAGAGGCTACTGTCCGCCACTAACATTCACCAGTCCATGGAAGTCTTCCCATGCTCTGCCAACAATGGATGCAGCACATCATCATTCAAAATAAACAACAGACTTCGATATTACACCACCAAACACCTCATTAGGAATGAAATAAAACATGGTGGTTACAGACAAATAAATCGAATAACAGAAAAACAGATTTCTCCATTTTTTTTTTTAATCTTTGAGTCTTGTAATGAAGGCGTTTGATTAGTAAATCATCATTTACAATGAAAAGTAATAATCAAACATAATGCTGTCACTAACAATCTTACAGTATTAATTATAATGAACCAATGAATGACCAATGAATTTAACCAAAATGTTTGATCAACAAATGTCAGAAAAAAGTAAATAGTATTTATTATTATCTGTTCCTCGAAGCCACATCAACAGACTATAACAAGTGAGTAACTGCTATCCCAACAAAAATGTCTGTTTTGTGTACAGATCGATTTGTTAGAGAGAAAAGGAGAAGAAATAATAAAACGATAAGACATACATACTTGATGCTGTCTGTGTGAGTCTTGTACTCCATGATGGTGTTGGGGGGCAGGTTGAGGACTCTGCGCAGCGTGTCTCTGATGCGGGCCGTGGTTGACTGGTCGCTCGCGGTTTTGTTCCAAATAGAGATGATGTCCTCCTGTAGAAAGGAGGCAGAGAAGGCAGGTCTGAGTAAACTGAAGTGTGCACAGCATGACTCGGTACGGTCTGCGGGTTTACCTGGAAGCGTACTGACACTACGGCCCCACAGATCTCCTCTCCGACCATGAACTGCTCCCCGAGCATGGCCAGGATCAGGTTCTCCCAGCAGCGAGATGCCAGGCCTTTCCTCAGACGGATGATCCACTTCCCACCCATCTTGTTGGCATCATCCTAAAAAAAACAATAGACAGGTTTTCAAAGGGGGATTTTCATGTGCAAAACCAAACAGATCTTGTGCACAAATAATTGTATCTTAGTACCTCCCACATCGGTTTAATACCCTCCTTGAAGATGTGGAAGTCACTGTGACCGGTTAGATCACCGGGCCGGATCATGTGACTATAGAAACGCCAGAACTGCTCCACCTTGGGAAGGAAAAAAACATTTTTACAATAAAATAAAATGAGTCCAGTTAAGCTCCCTCCGTATCCACTATATGCCCAGACAGCATGAAGTCGGTGAAACAGACCCAATACACAGTTTCATCTATGTCAAGACAATCAATTAGGCCAGATACTCTTGCCACACACCTCAACAAGGCTAATATCATATAAAGTAAGACCACTCACAGAACTAGAACTTTACAAAGACGTGTAAGAGCTGAGGTGCACAACAGAATACTCGTCGGGTGAAGCGACTTACCGAGGCGAAGCTGCCAACTTGTTTAATGTTCTGCTCGTAGCTCTGGGTGCTGGCTGGTCTCCCCGGGGTGCGTCTGGAGTACCAGAAGGTGTAGTTGTATTGAAGAGGGTGCTCTCCGGCCGCTGGCACCACCATCTGCAGAACGGAAGAAAGAGAATGAGCCATACGATCAACCTTAAAAGCTGACACAACACACAGACACCCAGTCTCCATCAGCCTAACCTTTTTCTTGGAAAGGCTCTGGTCCTCGTCTTCAGTTCTTTCCTTCTCACCGTCTTTCGGTGTGCTTTGGTCTTGGTCGTGGTCTCCACTGTCATCATCTTTCAAACTGGAATAGATGGAAAGCATGGGCAGCAAAAAAAAAAAAGAAAGAAAAAGAAAACGTCCTTTAACTGTTACAAGATATTTGGTACAACGTTACGTTTGTTTAAAGAAAATGCGGAATAAAAATGTACAGTTGTAAACTGGGGTTTAATTAATTAATTAATTAATTGTGGTTTCGTCACAGGAGATGATACGTGTACCCTCATTCGTGTAGAAATGAATGTTGACCGATGGTCAACACTCACTCACACACACACACACACACATACAAACACACACACACACACACACACACACATACAAACACACACACACACACACACACACACACACACACGTGTACTTAACCTAGTCGTCGATGTCCTGTCACATTTGTCCATCTGTCGGAACGTAGAGCCACGCAGCTCTCGTCTGACCCCAGACTGCGCGCACGTCCCCCCGCCTCCCAACAACTGCCACACCGAGGATTCAGGGCCCGTCCGCCTTCCGCAAGGCTAAGCTACTGCTAACAACACTGCACATCGCCACCACACAATACCGTGTGACGTTGACTTTTGCCGTTGCTTCCCTTCGTTTTAATACAACTGTGCATGTGTGTGTGTGTGTGTGTGTGTGCGCGCGCGCGGACATTGCTGTCCTGTGGGTTTATAAGCCTGACGTTAACGCTTCATAGCGCGTAGGACCCCGCAATAGAGCTGACACGCCTCTCTTCTCACACGCAGCAGTTTCCATTAGCGTTACTCTCCCACGCAAAAGTACAGTCGAGACGGAGACCCACTGTGTGGCGGGGCTGCCGCAGAAACCTTTGATCGATGATTACTCACGCGTCAAATTTGTTGTTCATTATTTTCTAGGTGGGAGCCTTTCGGGGTCCGACCTCAGTCTCCTGGATTCCGCAGGAACAGCCGCGCGCACAGAAGACGTGCGTGCACGCGCACGCAGTGTTTTGGCCGTCGCGATGGACGTGATGACACATGGCTTTCCTCTTCTTTCGGCCAAATGGATGCATTTATAGACACTTTAAATGTGTCAAATTGATTGATGTATTACAAATGTAAACCAAAAGCAGATCATGACATGGGACAAAGCTTCAGCGACTAATATTTTAACATTTTATTCATCACTTTCTTTTTTTTAACCATATTAAATACAAATCACTCTACCATCCTGATCAGTTAATTACAGCTGGGGAAAAGGTATCTGTTCGTACTGGCTAATGAATCATCACAAACCCTGTGACTTTGACAGAGACATGGCTCAGAGCAGGCAGACACACACCAACACACATTATGCTGCATTAACATAACAAGGGCCAGCGGCTTCTTTTCATCAACCGGCCGCCTTGATGTGCCGCATCCCTTGTTTCCTCACTTCAATCCATCCGCTTGTCATCTGTTCTCGCGGCAACTTCAAACCAAGACTCTGTTCAGGTCCAGGCAGAGCTGTGGACCGAGTCTGGGGGCGCAAAAGGAGACGGGGAGGGGGACGGAGGTTTTGAACTTATTTTAGGTCCAGCCTGACTTCAGCGTGTGTCCGAAATGGTGAACATTTTTGGAAACGAGGACTGAAAAGAAACCTGTGTGTCTTCATAAAAACAACACAAGCGCATTAAGGAACAAGTATTTGCGGGTGACGGGTGGGAGGATAGGTCCGGCATGGTATGGCACGTTATGGTGTGGTGTGGTGTGGTTGGCTCTGCTGTCAGAGACCAACCCCTCAGCCCCCTGTGCCTCTGTGAGGACCCTCATGAGAGGACCCTTTGTTCCAGGCCGGCAGGCGTACCAGTGAGCGAATGAGCAGGAGCAGCGGCGGCCCTCTTCAATCGCGGCTGTTTGTTTACACCACCAAGTCCCGTCATACTTCATTAGCAGCCCAGCCCACCGACAACCTCTGATGTCCTAATCGCCGATGAGCATGTGGCTGCCCATCGGCCCGGAGCCTCAGCGGTTCAGAATAAAGGGGTTTCCAGGATTCCCGACACACACATCCCCACTGAATCGGCCTGCCAATCTGCCCGCCTGCCTTCTCAGACTTATGGTATAAATCCAAATACACACACACACACACACACACACACACACACACACACAGCTTCCATGGGTGGATGGGAGAACCGGTTCTTTCATCGTGGGCCAAGAGGCACCGGGAGGCTGGCCGGCGTCAGTGGAGCAGCAACAGTCCCAGAGAACTAGCTCTGCATCACAGAGATGTGAGAGATCTGCCGCCCAGAGAGAAACAAAAGCAGGAGGAAATGATTATCCAGTGGTGCCACACTCACAAACGTCCCTTTAAAGGTAGGTGCACTGGATTCAGTGCATTGTCTTTTTTGTAGGAAATGTCTACTCCTGATGTGTCTTGAAGGCGGGATTAGCCGGCAGGCTTACTGCCCTCACCTTCTCCTACCATCATTACCAAGTCCTATAGCTATTGATTGAAAGTTGAATGTCCGGCATCCGTTATCTACAGTATGCTTCTATCCGTCATTGGGTGGTTGATAAAGATTCGGCATCATTGTAGAGTATGCCGATGATGTTTTTACAGAGCCGGTCAATCGACGAAGGCCCCTGATATTCGGTGAAATAAAGAGGATGAATCATCTAGTGTTGCCAAGTTGTCTTTTTTAACACCGCACAATAACACGCTACGTCAGTTAACTGACCTCCTCAATGGCTCTGCCCAGACTCTCCTGGCTTTTCACCACCTTCCTGAAAGAGACACACAAATCCATCATTATTATTATTATTATTATTATTACTATTATTATACAACAACAACAATAGAAGCCATCGCTGTGAGCGCTGCAATAACGTTCCGATGGCAAGAAAAGAGCCGACCTGTGTGTCCTGCGAGCCAGGCTGAGGGTGAAGTCTGCTGAGCAGTCCGGCCGATAGGTGGACGGCACTATGGCGTAGGCTCCGGGAGAAAGACAGCAGGCCAGACTGACGTCCCGGGTGTGGCAGTGAGGGACACAACTAGCAGCCGGATCCTCGTCCCTGGCTAATGTCTGCTCGGAGTGCCCTTGTGGATACTGGATACACAGTGACGATCAAAGGCTCATTGGCTGTACATTTCCTCCCTTAGGTTCACCTAGGCCAAAACTACACACTAATTATTCCTCTTTATTTAATGCTTGAGGTTTTTCACTGTCAGGACTACAAATGCACTTTAGGGATGGACTGAATGGCCCATCCTTCTCCCTTAATGTTCCGCTGACCTTGTAAATGTGAAAGCCGATGGGGTGAAGGTCGGCCTCAGGGCGCCACTGCTGCAGCGTAATCCTGACATTAGCCGCTGATGTCACGGCTGACTCGTCACACACTGTGAAAGGGAAGCAGGGGTTCTGCCAGTGAGACGGGAAATTCCTGCTTCCTCCGGCGGTCCTCCCCTCCACCCACGAGCCGCGGAAGTAGCTGCTCTCCCACTCTCCACCCGTCTCCAATGGCAGTGAAGGAGCTGGGCTCTTCAGGGCGCTGAGGAGGACACGGGCGTCAGCTCAAGAAAAACGTTGACTGAATCAAAGCACTTCGCATGGACGTCGGCAAATACGCATCTCGCGTGCGGTAGGAAACTAACCAGCAGAGGTCACTATCCACTCGCTGTCACTGATTTCTAAAAGGGAAGTGTTTGTGCGTCATTGGATTTTATCAACCACAGTTCCTCCGACTTCCCACTTGGCGTGTGGCTGAAGTGCAGAGGAAGTAAACTGTCACGAGCTATTGAGATCTACCGGGATGTAATAGGACTCTGGGCATAGTTTCCTCTCCGTATCACACTGGAGTCAATTCAAGAGGCCTGTAACACTGACGTATTGGACCATACACATCACATACACAGATACAAAGAACATAGCATTTAGCCATTGTTGATAACATACGTGCAAGGGTACGTGCAAGCATTAAGATATATCATACAGCGATTTGCTGTTAAAGGTATGGTAATGATGCAATGATAATAATTATGTTAGTAATAATAATAAAAAAAGATCATCAAAGCTTCTTGGTGTTTTGCTGATAAATGACATACCCGATGGCTGTGCGTGTTTGTAATGCGTGAAAAAAAACTATCCCTGGTCTTCAAGTTAAACATGCATTGTGCAACAGACACGTAACCTGGACGTCCTGCAGTGTCCTGCAATACTTTCCAAAGTACTTTTTTTCATCTGAGAACTGGCCTTTTTTTTTACCTGAGGGAGGAAGCGGAGGAGGAAAAGGCCCTGATGAGGAAGCGGGCCTCGGCTCCTGGCTGGTAGGTGCTGGGTATCAGCAGGTAGTATCCTGGCTGCAGCTGCTCACGGAGCACCACCTCTCTCTCGAAGGCGTGGCAGTGAGTGGAAGCGCATGGAGGTCTGTCCAACGTGCGGCTGAGACGAAAACGCCTTTTCTCCACCTTTTGACGGAAAACTGGGAGTCAAGTGACTTAAAAGACACAACAACAACAAAAAAGTACGTCCCCCTGAAAGTGCCGGCGCAGACCTTCCACATGTGCAGAGCAATGGCCTGGTAGTGCTGGTGAGTCGCGTTCCTGCTGTCCTCGAGGCTCGTTTGTGCGGCTCTCCGTTTTCGGTGCTGCAGCAGGGACACCAGCACCTCGCCTCTCCCACACACTTTGAGCCAGGACTTTGGGTTGCTGCTGTAGCTGCTGGCGTTTCGGCTGCCGCCGGCGGAGTGCCCCTTCACCCAGCGGCCAGCCAGCTGGTGGTTGTGCGTCAGCAGATTTCCTGTCAGGAGAGGAGCGTTGTGAGGCTTTAAAACGGGCCAACGAGGACCAAAAACGTCAGTGAGTATAAAAGATTATTTCGTTAAAATGAAGGGAATTACCAGTATGGATGCTTTTTAGTTGCCCTTCATCAGTGATGGGGTAGCCCACTGTGACATCATCAAACTGGGACAGGAATTCGGTTTCATCCAACCAGAACTCTCCCTCTGCAACCCTGGCTTGTAATTCCGAAGCACAAACAGGGTCCACAGAACTCCAACCGGAACCACTGCAGACAAGGAGGCGGAGCGAGTGACTGAAGACTCGACTCACTGCATTTCCCAGCATTCACAGGCCGCGTACATGCCACAGCTCCTAAATCCTGTCTGCAAGGTGCTCACGTGCTCATTTCTTCTTGCAGAACCTACCTCCCTATCCAGGCGCCTCCCCAGCAGCCCCTTCCCCAGGGGTTCCTGATCCTGAGCAGTAGCACTTTGCTACCAGACACCCTCTGGACCTCCACCCACTCCATGACATTCAGCGCGTGGTGCTGACCCAGCTCACTGGCACCTGCAACATTCAGCGAGCTGATCAGGTGACGGGACACAGGATCAGAATCCTTTGCATCTGTGAGGAATAACGACTCTCTGACCTCCCGGGCTGCTGCGGGTGGAGCAGCACACGGCACACTCTTCTTTCACCGGACGCAGAAGGTTCAGGTCCAGGCGCCTTCTGCTGACCTGGTCGCTGTCTCGTTGTGGCCTCTGCTCCTCCTCTGCGACCCCAAGGCTCCAGCGTTCGGCCAGGCCTCCGGTAAAATCCACCAGGGCCTCGGACACCTGCCCGGCCCACAGTCGCTCATACGAGCCGTGAAGCCTGAATAGGAAGGACGGGACAGGAAATGGGGTTTCCAAACCTCAACAGACATGCTGTCACATGGATACATAGATCACATGGTTCAAAGTGTTGTTCTAATTTTATAGATAAAATGGGAAATTCCAGGCGTTACTTACTTGGCATAGGCTTTCTCCAACAGGGCGACCCAAAAGGCAGAGGGGGATTGGCAGCGTGAGAAGCAGAGAGCGGAATTGACGCAGGGCAGCCGGTCATCGACGGTCACATCTGTCCAGTGTCCCTGCTGCCAGAAACAGAACCGGAAGGAGCCCCTGTACCTGCTGTCACCCCACTGGGGCTGCTCCGGGGGCAACACCTGCAGAGAGTCCCAGACTTAAATCAACACAGCAGCGTAGGACACGCGGCAGAATGCAGACGACGTGCTCATGAGACACACATTAAAATGCCTCATCACCGGGCCAATCTGCTCCAGATTCTGCACAAAACCAGAGCCGTAGGTTGTTCAGATCTACCTTGTTCAGTAGCTGCTTGTTCTTGAGCAAGAAGGTGCAGGCACAGAGAAACCAGCAGTCCCCTAATAAGCCTTGCTTTGCATGACACAGGCTCATCTTGTCATGGACAAGAGTTGGTGAATGGCAGATCTCCTGCATGAGTAAAAGAGATCAACACTTAAATGACATTTGTAAATAACCCTTTGGTTTGGGTTTTGTTGGCTACAAAAGCAACGTGGTGTGCCAATGAGTAAAGGGAGGATGCCCGCACGGTCAGAGCCTCATGAATGTGGTTTGTCACACAGGGCCACGGGATGAGAAACGATCAAATAAAAACCATACTGAAGTCATTCGGTCGATCAAGTCTTTTATCGCAGAACCGATCAAGCTGTCACAAAGGGATGCAAAGTTTTATCCGTCAACCTGTCACGGAGGGATGCAAAGTTCTATCCACGTCAAAGTGGAAAGCGGAAAGCACCGCGGCATTTCCCCGTTTCCTCTGACCTGAGGGCGTCTCCAGGTGACCTCGCCCTGCAGCCGGGCGATGGGCGTGGAGCGGTCACAGAACAACGAGGTGTCATCCGGAGGAAAGTCCTGGTCCTCAAACAGAGCCTCGCCTCCACCTCCTTCTCCACCGGCTTCTTTCATGGCGGCTGGATGGAGCCTGCTGGGTCAGGAGGGTCAAATATGATTGAGGTTTTTACTTTTGGTGCAAGGATCCCCAACAGAAAGATGATTAAGATAGATGGATTTAATATAAAGTAACTGCACATATACTAATAATAACTATGCTGTAATAAAGTTAACCGGTTACTTGCAAATGAAATGGATATTAATTATACTCGTTTATATCTAAACAAAATTTCAATGATGCAAATATAGCAAGTAATTGTCCAATGTTTCTGTTTCTCGCCTCTTTTAGCAGCATTCCTTCTTCATCACAACACAGCTGCTTCCCGTTAGCTGCAGCTAGCTTAGCTTAGCATCGTCTTCATCGCATCCTGGTGTCACAGCCACGAACACGTCCAGTTCTATTTAAAGCCCGAATCATGGCAGATTCCCTTATGAACAGCAGTTCTATCCAAACCAGGGGGCCATGATCCCGCACAGTGTAAACACACGTAAAGTCTCTTCCGCTCGGAACCGTGCAGAGGTTCATTCATAGAGTGAATCCTTCCTGTGCAGCCCAACGCGCGCTCCCCCTGCTGCCGGTGCAGGGAATTACACACAGGCGACTGCAGTGTGTGCGGATGAAAAACGGAAAAACAGATTGTTATCATCTCCCTGAGAAACAATGAAGCATAATGCAAATCCTGCAAGAAATTTAAATCCTGTTTTAGTCGTGGTTTGCAGTTTTGTTGAAACTCGATTCATTACATTTCCTAAATGTAGTTTGCGGTGGTGTTGTGAATTTTGTATATGCTTTCAATGTGTTCCTCCAGTTGTTTCCACTATGATTATTTTTGTTTAGAGTACAGTGACAGTAACTGAGCCCAGTGTCAAGAAGCAAACCTTGACAAAGGCGGGCTGCATTGCAAGATTGTTAACTGTAAATATGTAAAATCGCGTATTGGCCTCAGTATTACTGCCTAGTAATACTTTATGTTTTCCGATTTTCTATTTGTGAATTTTTTTCTGAAATAATTTATGAAATACGTATTCTCTTTTTTCAGTATTAGTCCAAGTGATTTAAGGGTGTGTTTTACTTCCCTTTCATTTTGTACACCTAATACTAACAAATACAAATTGTTGTATGGCCATACAGAAATTCTAACATGTTTTTCAAACTGTTCCAATGAAAGCCTCATATCCAGGTTATGGATATGAGGATATTTTTGTCATATGGATATGACAAAAAGCATACGTGTTTTAGAACAAGCATTTGCTGAATCCAGAGATGAACATACTCTGGCACAGAGGTCATGGCATTCTTTATCCATTTTCTTTGAGTGTCGGCGCAGAGGTCTGTTTTTTTAACGTCTCAAAACTGCATCAGGAGATCAGAAGTTAAGACATCGCAAAAGCCGAGCTCTCCAGCAGGACATCAGCGTTCTATCCCAAACAAGATGGGCTGATAAAGTAAAGTTTAAATACCCTTTCAAATGCCAAACATCATGTCCCACCACAGAATAAGGAACCAGAAATGTCAATGCTCTAACATATCTGGGTCAGGAAGTTTTGCAAGAAGGCTTTGCATACCCAAAGCACGGCTGTGAAACCACCTAAAGAGATACAGTCTACCGAATATGAATTATGAAATATAATTATCTTATAGCAAAGGTGGTATGGAACAATAAATGCTGTTTATTCTTTGAATGTAAACGCTGCTCGAGCCATTTCTTTCAAATTACGTTATTTTGTTACTTTATTTAACAAGCAGACATGGAATCTACCCACACATAGTCATTTACTTAAGTATGCACTCAGCTGTCCTACAGATTAACTACCTCGTGCTTCTCTATGCAGATTCAAATTTCACACAGTACAGGTGATCAGTTCACACAATGTCATATTTTTAATCATATTAATAATTAAAACTGCGAAGCGACACCCCCCAAGATCACATCCCGCTGACCCTTCTATTTGCTCCAAGACAACAAAATCATGAGGCAGCACAAAAAAGACACCATTTCCAATTACGACCACAGAACGTCTTCATTGCATTTATTGTCCTTTGATCAAGTGTGTTTTATAATGTGTTCGGGGGGGAACTATATAACACGTTGCTCACACAAAGGTGGGATGCACAGTGAACGTCAGAATCAAATCATATGTACTAAAAACAGATTCTCTTGCATAAATACTTTTTCAGTGCAGGACGTTTCTTAGGACATAATTACATACAGTCTACAAGAACAACAGGGACATCTCGACACGATAAGAAGGAAATGAGTTTTTGGGGCCCGTGCTGGCTCTCTTTCACCGTGGGACAATCAAACAGATCAGCTGTTCATGTTCGTAGTGACAGATGAGTTTTTCCTGCTATGAGTCAAAATGGTATTCGCATTGGGAGCAAAGCGGTCCTAAAGATCATCTCAAAGTGCTTTGGTTAATCCACTGGCAGATTAGTGTTTTTAATGTTTCGTGTCTCAGCTCCTCTCGGCGGCGGGCTGCGAAGAGAGAGATCCCAGCGCAGCTGTCAGCTTACGGCCCGTCTTCCTCTGAGTACGTAGGTGCTATTTGACGGCTGAACCTGCGTTCCTTAAATATCCCTTACATCAAAGGAATGATACGTTCATTATTTTTTTTTTACTTTTTCCAAGCCTGTCTTAAAGCAAAACTGTCCATGTGCTAATAGAAACATTCTCGGAGCCTTTGTTTTTTAAGATGACAACGTTATTTGACTCACACTTTTGCTTATTAACTTCAGCTAAATGAGACATTTGGGTTTCCCCCCCAAAATCACCTGCACGTGAGTGGCAGGTGATCACTTCATGTCTAGTCTGAACAGGAGGAGTGATCACGAGGCTTTGTGGACATGTACTGTGTCTGCTAAAGTACAGCAGAGACAACTCTGCAGTTGAATTGTAACGCTACGAAAATGTTTTCAAGGCAGGAAATTCCTGTTCAGCATTTAAGTCATGGTGTGGTCTGACTGGAAAGTTTGTGTTGCACAGACCCAGATATTAAGCACAGTGCGACCCATATTTCACCTTTCCCTTTGATGCATGCTTCTTGAGAATACAATTAGCGTTCCTCTGACCTAGAAAAGAATCTCAGTTCAACCTCAAAGCAACCTACTTATAGGGGGCCGACACGAAGGTGGTGCTCCATCTCTTCACCGTCTGTGAATTTAAAATCTCAAATAGTTTTCTTTTATTAAATATACTTAACTCAAATAGTTCCTGCACTATGCGAGGTGAACAGACCTGCGTAACGTCCCATAATGCACTGGTTCCACAGGTCTCTATTCTCATATCGAGGTGTGGTCATTAAACTATTTACAGTATATATTCATATGGTCCACACGCTAAATGAGACCGTAATTCAGTGGTATTCATTCATATAATCAGTAAAATACTAAAAAATCTGTTTAAATGTTTAAATTTTGTATTTTCATTTATTAACACTGTCCAATGTTTTACACCATGATGTTTTCCTTCCACTTGGAAAGTTTCCCAATTATATTTGATTTTTTTGCATAGGAATGCACACACAGATAATCAGCCAATCATCTGATGGAAATTCTACCGTTTGTGTGCCTCAACTTCCCTTTTTCCTTTCACTGGGGAAAGCGATGGGGTTTTTTTTTCTGTGATGTTGCAAAAGACCACAACTGATCGCAGCGGTTGTTCTTTGCTCGGCACCCAGAAAGTATAAAAGGTGGCAGTGATCAATAGCTCCGCACCACAAGCTCTCTGACTCGGACCAGGCAACAGCTCAGAGTCACTGCTGCCGACGAAGACCGAGACATGGTGTCAATCAAAGCCACAGCGGCGGTGCTCACGCTCCTCTCGGCCTGTCTGCTGACCACCAACGTGTCTGCAGGTATACTCCGCCCTTCCTCCATCTTTCTTTTTCCTGTATTATCTGATTCCGTCCTGCCACATGCCGAAAGAAATCTCTTTTTGCTTACTTGTGTCTAATCATGTTTTCTGCCTCGACAGTTAATCACGGATGCTGTCGAAGTTACATGACAGGCAGAATACCATGTTACAAGATTATGGGGTACTCGGTCCAGACTATGACCGAAATGTGTCCCATCAATGCCATCATGTGAGTATCTGCTCATTGTCAACAAGGACAAAAAATTAACACACAAGTATTCATCAAAAGGTTATTCATGTTCATTTTGTTTATTACCTTTTGTATAGTTTCCACACAAAGAAGGGGAAATCGTGCACGAACCCCGCTCTCCACTGGGTCATGGCGTGCGTCAACCGCTTAAGGTAACAAAAACGGAAGTCTGGTGTGGAATATATTTAAACAAATACGTGGCTGAAATTATAACTGGTTGTGTTATATTTCGTTGCAGAACTAAAGCACAGATGGTTCACATGAAGACGTCACAGGCCAATGTGTAGAGTTCTTCTGCTTTTCGGAGAAGGATGCTGGAGCTCGTTCATCTCCAGAAACCAGCGAGGTTCCACAGTTCAATCAGCGAGTAAAGCAGAACTGATGATTATCATTTAGACGGCATTAGCTCAGTTGTAGGAGCATTGTATATTATCATATCAAAATGTGTATGTTGTTTTATTTTGTGAAATGTTGTATTTGAAAAAAGATTTGTGTAAAAATCATTAAAGTAACAAAAAAGTTCAATTGTGTCAGGTCTCTCCATGAAAACACTTTTTTGTATCTATGGACACTTTACAGAGAAATAATCAGACGCAGCACCTACCGCCTGACTTCCTCTTAACTTCCTGTTTTTATTTGTCCAAGCGAGAAATTCCAGCCCTGTAGTTTTTATGTACGAATAGTTTAACACGCAGTTGAAAATGTGTGACAACAGCAGCAGGGAAAACAGAACAGAACAGAACTGTAATGGAGTTAAAATGCTTCTGATTAAGATTTTCTGCATTAACTACTTCTGTTGTATACATAGTAGTGCATGTAAATATGTCAGTATGTATATATGTCAATATATATATACACACATGCACTACTATGTATACAGGTATATACATATACACAGTAAATCATGTTTGTATACTTTAAATGAAATATGTTATAATGTTAAAACGAATTTAGTCATTTCCAAAAATTCCACCTGGACAGGAATTTATCTGCGTGAGAAACTCTTTTACCTCTAGATGGCGGTTGTGTCCCTTCAAAGAAGAAGTCTGGTGAACTGGGGAAACACTTTTCAGTACTGTTGGTCCATAAATACAGTTTATCCCACAGCGCAACAGTGTTCAGTGTTTCACACGTCGATGTCGATTTAGCCGAATCTCTGCTTCTCTTTCTTCCAATCCGATCACCATCTTCACTCTTGCACTTCTTGGAGGAGTTTTACATCTTTGAAATGTGACTTCCTGCTTTTAAACCACTAAATAAAAGCGTCATTTTGTCATGCATGTGCATCACGTCCGATCATTGGCCTTCAACTGTTGGTGTAGCAAAAACAAATCCAAACCAATGAGCCTCTCCTCCTGTCGCATGAATCCATCCCGATGACAGTCTGCAGCCACGCTCGCAGCCACTATTACCCCACCTCCACTGTTCTGCACCACTGTGCAGAGTGCTTTTCTATGAATAATACACAGGGACCGCGGAGAGGGGGACGTGGACATGGGTTACTAAATGACAGAGGGAGTTCATCCTCTCATATGGAGAGATGGAGTCAGACAGACACGGCGAGTTATACGTGAAATCCCCACCATAAATAATCACATCAGACACTAATGCACGGATTCAGATTTTGCTTTATTGAATCAATGAATGAATCGGTCCTGCTTTATTAAAACACACACCTACATATCTGAGCGGTTACGTGACACGACTCACAGATAAAGGAGGCGGCGTGTTGTTACGGACGGGCGCGGTGAGAAATGGCAGCGGTGCGGCCGCTCCCGGACGTCTGCAGGAGGAACAAGGTTATGGAGCCATATTTCCCCCTGAGGGAGCGGGCCGCTTCGGCGTAGAAAAGAAAATAACATATTGCACTGTGAGATCAGCAGACAGGTCTTCTATCATGCCATGCGTGCACGCGGGGCAGGAGAACAGACAGTGTGTCACGAAGCTCAAACACAGATGATAAGACGTCCACAGCCACACCGGCGAAAACAATCGGGCCTTTCAAAATGGCTCGCATCGTGGCGCTTTTGCAGCAACAACAGGAAAGGATATTTAGAATGAATATACTTGAAAAGCTTCAATTTCGCCGGCGCTGTGACCTTTCCACTTTTTTCTTTCTTGCGAGCACAGTTAGCACAGAGTTAACCGAGCTCTGTGTATAATTAGACAAACAAAAAAGAGAGGGATGAAACATCTAAAGGAGAAGGGACTCCAAATGATTACACATTCACTCTGCTTCCTTCCCCCTTGCTGCACACATAACCACCAATTAGAGGAGAGGAGAGGAGGATGAGGACGTACAAGCCGCCAGGAGTCTATTAGTGTCTCTCTCTCTCTCTCTCTCACCCCCTGAAGACTATCCAGCGCTGCGCAGGGAGGAAGAGAGGAGAAAATAGAAGCGAAAAACAAGAAGTGTATAAATAAAGGAATCCGTGTTTCACATCCGGTCGGCTGATTGGCTGCGATGCGAGTCGGGCGGATCTGGGCCACAGTTGCACTCATTGTTCAGTGAGCTTTTCTACACAGTCCAACCCAGCGACAGCAATGAATGTTGATTGTGACCTTTGGTCTTCGGGTGCAGGGGGAAACAGAGTGTCACTTTTGTGTGCGTGGGCCTTTCTTTCGTTTGCATGCGCCCACACGCCCCTTTGTTCGTTTTCTCTCGCTCATTCCCCGACGGCGTCAGAGGCGAGACTCGGGGCACAGTCAACGGTCGATGGTTTTTATGTGATCCATACCAAAACTCACCGACAGCGTTGAATGTTCACCGAGGCACGCAGGGCCGTGACCGCGAGCCGAGCTGACGAGACGAGGCGGGGCGTAGAAGAGTGGAGGGGCGGGGAGGGGGGGACAGGGACAGGGACAGAGCCGGGGACGTCATTCAAGCCCCCAGGGGGGGTCGGGTCGCAGCGAGGAGGGACGTGATGACACGGGACAGAATGAGTCCACTGTCCACGGGCTTAAGCTACGCGTGATCGTGTGGTGTGTGTGTGTGTGTGTGTGGGTGTGTGTGTGTAAGCTGGGACGCACACCGAGAGGACGTGTCTTACTGCGTTACCACATCCTCCTTCATCGCAGGTGCTTCTTCACTTCAGAATTGGCCTGGGATCTGAAACACAGACAAAGAGGACGATGCTAGCGCTTGAAAATGAACAAGGGTCAATGCACCAGAAATTGCAGAAACACATTTTTTCTCTATTGTTTTTTGTAGTATTCAAGCAGGCGGCTTAGTACCATTTTGGTTTCCTTTTGCGCAGGTTACCCCCAATAAAAAAAGAGGTAAATGTAGCAGCATTAAGAAATAGCTTTCAAGATATTCAACCAAAAACGCATATCTTTCCAGTCGCAGCCACTTTAATTAATATACATTTTTATATAATTTTCTGTTGCAAGGAAATACATGAAATTCTAACAATTTGCATTCATATATATAACAGTAGGCCTAAGTGAGAACATGTTTTTAAACCTCGAGTGACCTGAATATATTTGTATGTGCCCCCCCCCCCCCCCCCCCCCCCCTCTATGGTTTGACAATGGCCAGAACAACTTTAGAGAAATATCGTCACGGTTCTTACAGACCATCTAGTCCGGAGAAGAACAATGCTGCGGTCTCCCACTGAGCAGCCCAGCTTCTCAGACCCCAGCCATCGCCCGCCCACAGGCTGGGGAGGGGGGGGGGGCGCACGCCCATTGTCCGACGCGGGGCAGAACAACGACAGGCCAGTGTCCCCCCCCCCCCCCCCCCACGCCCCCCCTCTCCCCGCGCTCCTGCGCAGACCGAGGGGGCTGACGTCAGGAGGGCAAACGCTGATCTACGGTCATTCAATCGCGGCGTTTCATCGGCTTAGTGCGCTGATGTCATTGAGCGGGCCGGACCTGCATCCATTACTCTGCCGAGGGAGGCAGACGTCAGGCCGGCGCGATCGCACGCTGGTTACAATGAATGAGTAATGCATCACCTTATGGCCGGCTGTAATTCAGAAGGTCATAAAATAGACCGTTTTTGTCTGGGTCCCTGAATGATCGCCTCGGCATTCTTTCGCCCCCCCCCCCCCCCCCCCCCCCCCCCCACCCCCCCCCCCCCTCCCTCCTCCCCTAAGGTGAACTTAGATGAATTAGACGACAAAATTTGTAAATAACATTAAAGGCCCACTTGTTTTTAAAGCCTGTATTTCTGCAGGCGCGTTTGAACCAGAAAGTCTCGTTTCTCTGGTGGTGAAGCAGCTCAGAGACTAAATTCATAAGCCTTATTACATCTTCACTTCTCCATCACAGTCACACACGCACTCACACCTCACCCCGCCACGAGAGCTCAAACCAAAAAATAGGCAGAGGGCCTAGGGAGGGACGAAAAGCGGGGCTTCGCCATGGCAACCCCAGTGTCAGCCAGCCATTTCTTCTTAATCCCCCCCCCTCCCCCCAATTCAATGTCGCGCCCTCTGAGAGACCCCCTCTCTACGGCTGAATATTTCTTTTGTGTGAAAAGACTAAGTATATGTGTGTGCGCGGATGGGGAGGGATAGGGGTTAGAGGGGGGGTCGGAGGGGGGGATCATAGCTAACCCAGCTTAAATAGGGGGCCTATGTTGCAGGCCACAGTCTCAACATTACACCGGGGGTACTAACCAGAGATCAAAACACACACACACACACACATACACACATTTAAATACGATATTGATGGAGCGAGATAATCTTGTGAAATGGCATCATAATGAAATCATATGGCAAACAGCCGGGCCTCTCCTCTCTCACCAACGAACTCTGCACTTTATGCGATGAAAGTCACGTGTTCCCTCGACGTTACTGAAGTAAAGCGCTTTTGGGAGAGTGGGAGGGGAGAGGCGTCAGCTGCTCGACAAAATTAAAAGGCCTCCGTTTGTTCCCGACAATAAAACGTCCCCGTCTTTGGAGCTCACAGCTGCAGAAAGATAGGCTTTGATTTCTAAGTGCGGACTAATAGGGAGCAATGTCTCCTTCCTTTACTGTAAGCCGATTTAGTGTGCAGGATATTAAATCCACGGAGCTTTATAGACATTTTTCTAAGATGCTTCTTCTCCGAGAAGGAGGACAAAAGAATGTGACACTTGGTGGATATCGAGTAATAGAGAGAAATATAAGAACTTCACGAAGCTATTTGGATGATGTAAATTATACCTGATGGAAAGGTTCCTCGCGGAGTCAAAAGCAGGAGGCAGTATGTGAAAATCTAAAGACAAAAGCAGACAAAGACAAAAGGGCTTAGAGGACTTGTCCAATTCTAACAGTGCACAGAAAGTGGAAGAAAGCTTTCCTTGGTTTCCGACTACATGAAACCCCAATGTCAGGTAGAGTTTCCCAATCAACAGATAATTAACATCCCTGCATCCTCCGGAAATCCCCAAACAAGCTTCCCCTTAAAGCTGAGCGATGGCAGCTCACTGAGGAAGTGCCGGCAGTGTGTCTCCGGGGTGGTCTGATGGCCGTGGGCGAGACTTTAATGTTGCTGCGTGTCCACTGCGGTGTACACTGTACATTCACCCGTAATGACTAACAGACCGGCAGTCTGCCTGTTGGGGCCTCAGACGCCACTCCGTGCCTACACATGCATATGCTCCACTTTAATGGCAGCCTTCAGACTCTATTTGAAGTGAGGAAGGAAAAAAAAAAAAAAACACGAGCCCGGGATTTTCCAAAAGAGGAGAGGCGGGGGGGGTAAGGAGGGTAAGGGAGGGTCGCAGACATGACTTTAAGGACCTATAGTGCCCTCGGCACTAATATTTGACCCCGGCGAGTTTATTTTATAAAGTGGCCATTTGAATCTATTCAAACTTTGGGTAATTGCAGTTTGACTGCTTTGCGGTGGTTCTTTTTTAAGCATTTCTGGAGCTGGGCTTGCCAAACATCTGGCCGGGATATTACATGTGACCTGAGCTGCAGACAAAAGTCTAAAAAAAAAAGTATAGCTTGGCCAAAGAATCTAACGTAATTTGAAGGGCCTGTGCAACTTCCAGCAAATCCAGTTCATTCTCCTGCGTGGCGAAACGCGCACGTGGTGTATTTAAACCGTCAACGGGGAGTCGACAAACACTGTGGAAGCGTGAAAGTGTCCTGTGTCCACGTAGTCTATCAGAGAGTAAAGGGCACATTGTAACACAAGGTGCAGAGTCTGTTCGACAAGTGCGAAGACACAAACCAAAAACAAAAGGCACAAAGTTGGGGCCTTGGGACGGATCGGCAGGGTGGGGTCGTTCCGTGACCTTTGACCCTTTTAACCCCCAGGAATGTTGTCGTGCTGGTGCGGGTATTGTTCCAGCCTCCCTGAGGAGCTCCAGCAGTGTATCGGATGAATGTGGGCGCTCTATGTTCCTGAGGGCCCCTCCCTCCCCCTTAAAATAGACGACCACTAATTCTTTTTTTCTGCTTTTTATCCCCAGTCTTAAGCAAACAAAAGGTATGTCAGGGTAAGAGCGGGCTGTTGTTGTCGGTCTAAAGTGCACACGTAGGCAGCGTTGGTGCCTACGTGTGCACTGGGGCTGACTCTCCTCGCTATGTGCTCAGCAGAAGATGCAGTAATCTGGGGGTCTTAAGAAAGTCCGGCTGTAGAGGAAGTCCCCAGCAGTAGATGGAGACCGGCGGATGAGAGGGCCAGACAGACAATTACTCGCCAGGTATGTCCTTTGTATCCACCTAGGGCTCGTCAGAGGAAATGGAGGAATTTATGATGTCATAAAAAAAAAGAGCTAGAAGAGAAGTTCATGAGAACAGGTTTTCTCTAGAGCTGGAGCCATAAAAGACTCCCGCGGCTTCTTCCCCCCCCCCCCACGACTACCTCCCGAGATGACTGAGCAGCCAGAGATGTTTGTGTGTGATTCAACTAATAAAATATATATCACTGAATAATACATGCTGGATAAAACCCACAGGTGGAGAGTAACATACTACCGAGCATGAATACATTTGGGAGGTACATCATTGTTTGATACAATGCATGTTGAATGTCCTCGACAACATCAACCCTCCACGGACAAATGGACAAAGTCATAAATCCTAAATTGCGCTACTAGTAAACTGTAGAATTAGCTTCCTCCTATAATCAATAATATTGATTTAAAAACTGTGGCCCCAGCAAATAAAATTTGAAATCCAAAATCATTGAAATTATTAAAAGATTTTCTTTCCTCCATTTGCAAACATTTATACCACCAAACCTAAATACGGGGAACATCCTCAACAAGAGAATAACCATCCGCCGCCTCAAACTGAGCACGTCGAAGAGAAAGACATCTTTACACACACACATACACACACATGTCTATGTTCTCCTCTTGCTACCACAGAAAGATAGAGGGACGCTGTCGGAGGAAGAGAGAAGGTGGCTATTTGCTCTACAACCTCACTAAGGACGTATCCCATTGTAAAAAGGAGTGGCTGCGCAGCGGCGCTTCCTTTCATCCTTCTCCTTGAAGCACGAGGCCTTTGTCTCCCAGAGGACAGAACCAGCCGGCTCCCGACCGCGCTACGCTGGACAAATACCTGGGAACTACCGCCGGCCTGGCGGGAACACGACGAGGGGAGTGGAGACAGAAAGGGCGGGTGGTGGGGGGGGGGGAATTACGGCGAAACAGCTTTTAAATCATAGCTGTTATTAAATGCCAAAAGACACCGGAAAAACCCTTTAAATAAGATTTTATTACAGAAGTAAACAATGTACATGAACAATTATGTGACCGCCTGTTTTTACATTTCTTTCTCTTTCTTACTTAGTAAAAAAAAGGTAGCAACTGTGTGTATGTGATTAAGGACGGAGGGTTTTTTTTCTGCACGTTCATGCCAGCTCAGCAGAATGAAAGCGCTTCCTGTGTACGAGGGGCTGTTTAAGGGTGACGAGAGTTTAAGTCCTCCTCGAACCGGAGAGTGTAAAGCCCTGAGTTCCAGTGCACACGGACTGCCTCGGCAGCCAGGCCTCACTGTCACACCTCATAAAGCAGAGCTCAAGCAGCGGGGTTGTGTTTAAAGCCGGGGGGGAAAGATAAGGCGAAATAAGGACAAATAAGGAGGAAAATGAGAATGCCCCCATTCAAGAAACTGTAGAGAGGAGATGGGAAAAGCCCATGACAAAAGCTCTTGAGCTGAAAGCTCTGGTGGCATGTCTCTAGTACGCCGAATAAGAAAATATATACTTTGTGGACAAACTGCAGCATACGGCAGTAAAAAAAAACAGCCATTGAGGGATTTCGAAGACCATAATCCTCTCTCCTTATTTCGAGTTTTTGCTTAGCTGTTGATAGAGAAGCGAGGCCCCACAAGTTTATTTTCAAATAGTTCACAAAGAATGCCTGTCATTTCCTGGCGTTCCCCACTTCCATATGAAAGCCCTGGTTCCTTTAGGAACAATGGGAAAGATTCCAAAATTTCCATTGGGAGTTTCTTGCACGGCGACACACAAAAGAGAGCATGTTGTGACAGACTTGAGACAAGCTGTTCCTCTGCGGCTGTGACAAGAACGGGACCCACGCGACGTTTCAGTCTCACATCTACCGTGCGTCACGACTAAAGCGGCCACACAACAGCTGTAACGTCAGATAAATGAGCTGAAAAAGCGTAATGGCGAGCCCGAATCTCTCCTCGACAACTGGAATATCTGTCTCTGATATCTGGCAAACATTTAAGTGTAAGCTGCTCAAGCTGCTTTAAAAAAAAAAAAAATGTTAAACCTCCAATAGACACACACACACACACAGACACACTAAATTATTATTTGAATCGACCAAAGAACCCGTCTGGTCGTGAAGTGCAAAGAGTTCAAATATCATGACTGCCGAACGTGCCCATGTGGTCCTGAAAGCCACCTGGCTTGACCCTAGCAGACATGAGCCTTTGGCTAGACGGGGGGGGGGGGGGGTCAGAGGTCATTCACTCAACTAGATATAGGCACAGAGTTGCGATGCCCTGAGGCGGAGCGCGGAGGTCTCCACCACCTAACCTTTCCATTTACCCAACGCCGCAACCGTACACCCGAGAGAAGCACAAAGACACGCGGGGTTCCTGCCTCCATGAACTCATTCCCCCCTTGACTCGGTTTACCTGTAACGCATGACAACAAAGCAAGTGTTTCCGCTTTGGGTCCATAGAGCAGCTCAATCATGTCTGGGCTGGTAAAAGCAGAAAAGGGATCAAAGAAAAACAGGGAGTCACTATTCTTCAGCGAATTTTGTCCATCTGGGCTTTTACGTTTTCCAGATGCCTCACAAATAATATATTAAGTTTGCAGATTGTATTTTAATGATTGAAATGGGGAGTAGGGAGGGGGGGGGGGGGGCATTTTCTTCCTTATTTGTGTGGCAGAAAGTGGTCTCGACACAATTGCAAGTTTCAGCAAATGATAATTCTCCATTCACGCCACGCACTCTGACAAATGGCTCTGTGAGAGCAACCGCAAACTGGATTAAAGCCCCGCGCGATCAAACATGCACTCGGACTCTCTGCTGGGAGGCAGGATGCTGCCTTTTCTCTTGTGAACCGTGTGCAACTCAGACCAATGAAGGACTAGAGTTACAGATCGCATTGCTTTTTTTGACGTTGGATAATGCACAATAAATTAAATGTCAGCATAAATGAGGTCAATGCTGTTTTTCAATAAGAGGCCATGCGTTTTTCCTTTAAAAGGACCCACTGTGCAAAATGCACAGCTGCTGAAATGTAGTGTCTACACTAGAACTCCAAAAGGCAGAAGAAGAATTTATGGAGAGCGCCTCATTACCTTAAAGCATATTAGTGCTTGGCACGGCATGCTGAGACACTGAGCACAGCAGCTTAAAGAAATATGGTCTCAGCTGCTTTGAATTAACCCTCACAGTCAAAGCTCAGTGGCACATTAGACCCCAAAATCAGTACGTGACGCCCGTGACGAGGTGTGTTTATCTGGTCAGCGCGTCCTCTCCATAGTACCCATCCTGAAAACAGCAGTCCGGCCGTTATTTTTTTTTTTTTGCCATGTGCTGGAGGCCCACATTCCGGGAGGAAGTCAATGCGCACACAATGTTTCCGAGAATTCAGCGTGCGCAAAGCCACGCTTGATCTACTTGCGCTGTTCCGATACCTTTCCTTACTTGGCACACGACAAAAGTCACGCGTGCATATTGTGTTGCACTGCGCGCCTTTGATCGAAACGGAACACATTTTCGGCGCGTTTTCATTTTCTGGCGACATTACGCGCGCACCGATGCCATTATGAGTCACTGGGCGAGAGACGGGTGGCGGCGGTGAGTGATCGGTGTCTGCTTTCTGTTCAGGTGTCTCATTCCTATTGTTTGGGGCAGTAGGGGCCGTAATGTCGACACAATGACAGATGGTCCACACAAAAGCCGCCGCGCATTGTTCAGCTGGGAAAAATAATAGCCACCATTTATCAGTGTTCCCCGACTTTCAGGGCGAGATAGGAAGGCGGCTGTCTGGCGAGGGAGATAAATCAAAGTTATATCGTTTGGGAGGCTCCCACCCAGATTCCTTCGGGCAACAGTCTAGTCTTGTTTAAATACATCGGACAAACTTTCCAAAGCGCCGGAAACAACGTTTGTGTGTAATGTGTACCATCGATGCGTCTTCAGAAGCGTTACCAAAGTTGAGGTGTAGAGACCAATAAAGCGTCTCGCGGATGCGTAATGGGATGAGCGATGAGAATAAATACGCGCTTTTCTGTCCCACGGCGGGTTTCCGGAGACGTGAAGCCGCGCGCGGAGCGACGGACACAGACGCATCACACGTTACTGTCACACGTTCATCCACCCACATTACACGAGGAAAAAAAAGATTCTCTCCACTACAGCATCATTTTATACGCCACATATTCTACTTGATTTAACCGGAAAAAATACTCTTTTATTTTGAGCTCATTTATGCATTTTACATGACGGCATACTTACATCCCCCCCCTCGCGCGCTGCTTGGAACACAACAGGATTCACCGTCACGAGCCGCAGCGATGGGATTTCTTCATGTGTGGCACACCGGGAATTTTTCACTCCCATCACTTCCGTCCGAGGCGCGCTCTCCACCGACTGGGCGCCCGCTCCTCCTCCGACCCACAAGCCTGCGTCTGTTTCAGAGGCAGGAGGGAGGGCATCCGGTTTACTGGGAGCACCGGGAGGGGCCGGGATTGGCTCACAGGAGACAGCGCGTGTGCCATTGGTGGGTAAGGCAGGGTGGGCGGGGAGGGAGGGTCATTCGGGGAGTTGTGCATTATTCAGGAGGAACCGGGTGGGGAGTGGAAGAGGAGGATACTGGGGGGGGGGGGGGGGGGCATGCAGACAATGCTCTGTCTCACTTATTCAGGTTTCATTGGTGGATTTATCCACCACACGTTATGGCTGCTTTTAATCCCCTCGTGAAATAACAAACTGGAGCTCTTCTGGTAACTATTGATGGTTGAAATTACCTTAGATTTCTTATTTATAGGGGATCAGTGTGACAAACCCATGTGGCAACATTACGATATGGAAAAGATAATATTATATACTTACATTTACACCATTACATAAATGCTTTTTAGTTTTTCTTCTTCAATGCTTGCCCTTTTAAGATTAAACTTGAATATGCTGGACTAACCAGACGGAAGAGAACAACTATAAATAAATCAAACAACCTTAGCAGCATCAAACCACAAGAAAGGCTGTCTGTGTGTGCATGCGACTTTCTCCCTGTGCAAGTGTGTGTGTGTGTGTGTGTGTGTGTGTGTGTCTGTGTGAGAGAGAGAGCGAGAGAGTGTGTGAGTGTGTTTCTTCTGTATGTAGGCTACGAGACAGCTGGAACTGCAGAATGTTCCACACAGGAGCAGGGGAGGAAATGGTGCATGGATAATTCTCTCTTCAGATCCTCTGGTTCTCGCTCCGAGAGCACTCAGCTCAATCAATACTGCTCAAAGCTTTCTCGTGTTCCCTCATCGCATCGGCGCTACTGTGGAGAAGGAGGGCCAGTCCATTTTAGGTGTTTTCTAGAAAAATAAAATGCCCTCACTGCCGTCCACACAGGTATATTTACTCTGCTAAATCCCCCTTGACCGCAAGGCCTCCTGCACACACACAGACACACACCCACAATACAGACTGTAGGTTATTAACGTGCATACTGAGCCAGTTTGTGAGCGGACGGAGAAACCCTAATAACCACAGCGGGGGCTCTCCTCTGACTGGTAGCCATGGTGATTGAACACATTTCTCCACACAGCAAGAACGGCGGTCCGTCTGTGATGCTCCAGCCGGGCCTTCGTAAAGGCCCAGACCCTTCGGGCTGGAAGGAAGGAAGCACCGCGCGGAGGATCACACCCATTTCATTGTAACGATTTCACGACAGTCAAGAGGCGTTGCAGCGCGAATTATCTCTTTTCGGGAAGACACTTTGCTCTTGTCTCCGTTAAACCGATAAAATAGCACGCTCAGATCTCAACAAAGCAGCACATCATGTGATTATTGTGCTGATGTGAAGGCTCATTTGCATAACTGGTGGGAATGATGCTCTCAGGAGCAAAGCGCGTAGATTTATTCAGCACTTGGTCTAATTTCAAACATCCCAATGAGAATAACGGCCCTGGCATGGTTTCCTTTAAGTTTTTTTAATCTGTCTTTCCTCTTAATTTAGCTTCAGCTCCAATCCTACTTTCACAAATCTAAACATGTGCGACTTTATGTTTGTAACCGTCATCATATGAAAACCTTCAAAATTCCATATTCTGAAAAAATCATACTTGATGTTTAACCGAAGGATCATGTGGTTCTCTGTGAGTTCAACGGTTTTGCCACCTCTTTGTGATAAAGAACCGTTGGAATGGATGCATACATTGTAATTTTCTTACAGTTATATGACAACTAAAGATACACCAATCAAAGCGTTTTTTAACCGCATTATTACCAAGAAAAAAACTAGTAAAAGGGAATTTTTTCAAACTGTAAATACAATAAAAAGCTTATAACTGATTTATGTAGGCAAATCACAAACATTACATTCATTCCTCACCCTTCCCTGATGTTATTTTTGTTGTTGTGATATTACTGAGTCAGCTTGCTGACTTTTGGACTTCTTCTGTGAGAAAAAAGCATGTAAGCATTTTATGTTGAGTTAATTGACTTTTACTTCAAAGGTCAAAGGACATGAACAAATGAAGTGTACCGCACCGAGTTCGAGTATCATTATTTCGATTGAATAAAGTTCCTTTAGCAAACACATAAGAAGCACGAACTTGCAGATGCATATTGGACCGGACATTAAATGGACTCCTGTCGCCTCAACAAAGTCCGCAATGTCCGATTGAGCCCATGTGTGAATTCATTGTCTGGAGAGATCCCAGCCAGTGAATAGGCGTGTTTATGACATTTTCATGCAACTGGCACCAAAGCAGAAAAGGGCTCATTTTTTCCAGATTTGAATAAACTTTAAAATGTGTTTTCATGAATCTTCTGCTTCCCTTATAAAAAGTATAAAAAGAGAGAGAGTTGACTCTTATGCCATATATGTGTGTTTGATCCAGAGACGAGGCAACTGTGGACTCTGCGCTGATGCAAAGTGTCTGATATGCTACTGTTAATCACCATGACAACGTATTAAGCTGGGGCTTGGAACCATGACTGTTCCATACTGTGCCCAGTGAGCGGGACATCTCCAACAGCTTCAGCAATGAGCTGTCAAACAGGCTTTCATCCTCTGCAGATGGAGCACATACTGTACAGTAGGCAAACGCAACACTTCTGACAATTATTCAGTCAGACGTTCGAAAAGATTTGATGAATTCGGTTTATTCCCGTTAGCGTCGGGAGGTAGACGAGAACATTTACACGACTCCAAAGACTGTTTCCTTGTTTCCTACCTTTATGCTGCTACCTTTAGCTTCACATAAACAATATCCAGAAATATATATTTAAAAAATGTGTCAAACTATTCCGTCAAAATTTCAGCAGTTGTCACATATGAGTTACGTTTTCCTGAGCTACATGTGCACATGCCCAGCGTACAGGGCCATAGCGCTTTGGGTAAACCCCCTGATTTTCAAAAGAGTACAGAGGAGCCAGGAGAACAGCAATCAACACCGATTGCTTATTTTGCCTCCAAATGTCGGTAGCCATAAAAATGGGATCATCATTGGACCCACACAGGTTCTGTTTACTTTATAGGTCAGAAAATGTTCACGTGGCTGTTGTCTGGCAAACTGTTCTCACACAGCTAATTGCGAAACCCCCGCCGCGAGCGCCTTATCGCACATCACCAACAGTGTGGCGCGGTCCCCGGCAACCCCCCCGGCCTACCTCCACCGACCCCGCGCACAACTCTGCCATCGCCGAGGCCTCCTGTCGGCTCTCATTCCCGCTCAACGCCAGGAGCAAATTCTCCGTCTCAATTAATCACTGCGTTTCTAATGGAATGCTTCCCTTCAGGATGAGGCCCATCACAGAGGGGGCTGCTGTCAGTGGCGTCGGTGAAGCCGCTCTGATTGCCTGAATACATTCCCGGCTTTGGAGTCACTGCAGATGTCTGCTAATTGTGGTGATTATGGCGAGCGGAGGGGGGTAGGAATATGTAATGAATTTCCCATTGCTTTCATGCCTCACATCCTTTGGTTGTGTGCATCTGCTGCACAAGCGGAGCATCCGCAGGGTTTGGAGATGGACAAAAGTGACATGGGGGATTTGGGCACATGCTTTTGGACGGGCAGCTATTCTAACGGCAAGTGCCGGCAGATTGGGTCCATTTATTCTTTTAGCTCTGTTCCTTTCTGACACAATGTTGGTTTTAAATCCTCTCCTCTTCCTCCTCCTCCGCTCCGCGCTCTTCTGAATTCTGCCCATTTTGTTATACAATCCTGTCATTTGCTTTATGAACGAGTGGACGACTTGTACAACAAACTAATTAACGATTTAAAGTTAAAGTTAACTGGTTAATTCAAGGTAATTTAATCTATGTAGCCCATGGGATGATGAGAAAAACATTTTGTAAAAAAAATACTGCACACTGTGTAACTATACTGTAATTATGAAAGATCTTCTGCCTGGGCTTGATAGCCTTGTTCTCTCAGTTCTTTCTCAGAGGTCATCTGGTTTTGACGTAGAACAACATTAACAAAGAGGTGAACTTTGAGACTATTTTTCTGAAGCCAGTATTTCATTACAGCGTTTTAACTTGCTGCCGGCAAGATCTTTCAAAAGAAGGTGTCATCTTTACTTTGGTTATATTTGGTTTTGTTTAATCTGCACAAATACTGAAGGGTTCAAATGTCCAGTTTGTGTTGGTTCTCCTTCTTTGGAGCCCGGCTAGCTGTTTTCCCCTGCAGCCACCCTCCGCTATCTTTTACCAGCATGCCGGCTTTAGCCTTGTATATCTAACATGCAGATAGAAAGGGAAAAAAGCTCTTTTATAAATAACTTCCAATTATTCATTAAAGGAAATCGATTACATTTATACATTCTGTAATAATTGAAACATGGTACTGTGAGTATCAGAACGAACGTAAGCTGAAATCATACCAGGGAGCACTGAGCATGCATTCTTACTGCATTCTTCACAAAGTGCTGTGGCCTCAGACTCTAAAGGCAGAAAGAAACAAAATGTTGAATTTGTTGCAGTCAGTGTCACGGTGTTATTTTTTTAAATATTTTTTACAGAAGCAATAGAATTGTGGATATTTGTCACAAGCCAAATGTCAATTGCTCGTGCAGCTTAAACCTATTAAACTCAGGATTATTCACGCAACCTGCATCTCTGCACATTCTTCTCTCTGCGGTTATCGCGCAGCTCTCGGACATGCTGCTCCCGACGCTCAACCGGAACGAATCACATTCATACGTTTAGCATATTAATGAGGCTAAATATCAGACATTCTCTGTAGAAAATGCGAACATGCCCGATATATTGTGGATGTGCCTTCGCAAAGAGTTGGCTAATTCCTCCGGGGCGAGTGCCCTTCTTGTCACACTGATCAAAGACTTTCTCTTGATATGAGCAGAAACTGCTGCACGCCCCACCGCAGTCAATGTCTGTGCATGCGTGTGAGCCTGTGTGTGTGTTCGTATGATTGCACGTCTCTGTGTATGCGTGTGTTTGCGAGAGGCAAAGGGGGGGGGGGGGCGTTAGTGTGTGTGTGTGTGTGTGTGTGTGTGCATATCCATCCCCCATCACCAGAGGCCTTATTATGCATTGTTGTTGGCGTGGCCTACATGCTCACCCAAGCGCGGTCCAGTGTGGTACAGTACACACGTCTTCCCGTCCCCGCCGCATTCCCCTGGCGTGTCCGCAGGGCCGCTTCATTTACCTCTGCTCCTGAATTAATGCTAGTTAACTGTCACATTAACTCAGATCTGTTGACCCGCTTTGTCAACAACACAAACCAGCCTCAGCGTGGAATAGCAGGCTGTCTCCGGGCTTTGATGCGCAGCACGCGCACGGGGTTTGCCTCGGTGTATGTTGTGGGCTACCTAAAGCAGTCACCATCCGTGACGTCATCGGAGGCACAAAAAAAAAAAACATTTTAAAGCCAAATCCCATTTTGTGTTTTTCTCAACAAAATGGCGGAGGATGCGGAGAAAAGTTTTCTGCCGAGTGGCTGCAGTGCAGGTGTTTCATTCAGTAGTTAGATAGAGGACGCTCGATTGAATGAGTGCACGGCCTTGGAGCTGTGTGTGTGCCTTCACATGTACACATGTGTGGAGCCTATACATTTGTCTGCCAGAGGCGAGTGTGATAAATTCTCTTAAGCATGTGTGACGAATCAAGTGGCTGGGAAAGGAGCACAGCGTCTCATGGCCTCTCACAAGCTGAATTCTAAAGAGGCTATCGATCTGTCAGGGTCTCAATTCAAATTTTGCCCCTGCTTCTACCTTGCTATCATATCAATACATAGGCGTTGTATCTTCTTCTTTGCGTCTTCTACCGTGTCTGTCTTTGCATCTGCGTCTTGATTTCTTGCTCATAGTTTTGAATAGACATCATGCAGAATGTGGGAGAGAGATGCTGCGAGCCTGTGAGAGATAAAAAAAAAAGGACAGAGCATCCCCCACTCATATGTCTTTCATCCTAAGCCGTAGTCTCTGTCCAAGAAAGGGCCTCCTTTTCACTTGTGTTGCCCTAAAGCCTCTTATACGTGACCCCTCTGTGTTTCCCCGAGGGCTCTCTCCCACGGCCAGAAACCACACAAACACACACACACGCACACACACACACACACCCACATCTGTGCATTTTAGTTCATGGTAAGAAACCCCAGTAAAAGTTCCCGTTTGTGTTGACTTAAATATTTCGACTCTCAAAAACAAGCTGACGTCACAACGCGTTTACTCCAAACACCACAACCGAAGCCGTCCAAAGTTACGACTCTCCGAACCGACGGAGCGTCTTTCTATATGTTTTGTTTGGAGGTGAAGGCCAATTTATCGCCGGGCTGACGGACGCAGCTGCTGGGAGAGCGTGTTGCATGTTAAAAGAGCTGACCTCAATAAAGACGGACGTTTGGCAGCACGTTATGTAACTAACTGAGGATGATCCTGAGGCTGTGTGAAAGTGTGTGTGTGTGTGTGTGTGTGTGTGTGTGTGTGTGTGTTGTGTGTGGGGGTTTTTTTTTTCCTTTTTTTTCTGAGCGCTTTCATGTCACGGATTGTACGGAAGTCACTGGATGTGGGGAGGGGTCCGTATCTTATTTTCCACTTAAAAAAAAAAAAAAGTGCTTTAAATTTTAAATTCTTTTGCATCCCTTTCTTTAATTTCTGAGACACGCTTTGCCCTAGAAATATTGGTAAAATATATTCAATTGGATCCCAACTAAAGCTGCAATGTCTTAGCAAATATACAGATACAAATTGCCATATTTATGGCAGACATTGTAGCATTTTGTGTATGCTTCTCTATTTCTGGCAGCTCTGATGTGGGACTCCATGGTTTTAGCCCCACTGCAGATTCAAGATATAAAGAACACTTTTTGCATCAGATGATGTTTTAATTTCTGCGTAAATTGAGTCTGCATGTCTGCTGTACACATGGACGGGTTCTGGCTTCATGTTTGATCTATTTCCAGGTTGGTAAAATCCCAAGATGCATTAAGCTCAGTGGTCAACGATCCCCTATCCAATCTTTCCTCCACAATCTTTCTTAGATGCTCCATTGTTAGTGCATTTGGGACACAAATGGCGTCTGCAGAAGCTGCATGAAATACAACAAAAGCATGAAATCAAACAGCGGTGACCGAATATGGCACGCACAACTGAAGGGGGTGGCGATACATCCTGTGCTAAAATATTTATCCACAGTCCTTCAAGTAAGAGCTTGTTGCATTTTTGATAACCTGAGAATGACAAGTGCCAGTGTTACACCGCGTTCTGTGACCCATCTGATCCTGTGACCTGTATCGGGGCAACAGCCATCGTGCGTTAATGCTTAGTGCATCGGGCATGCAGAAAAATGTGGATGGCCAAGTTGAAGGAATATAGCGGAATATAGCGTTGTTTTTATATTTGTCTTCTGCAGATGTAGCCAACCCCCCCCCCCCCCCCCCCTCAGCGAGGACCAAGCACTGTTTTCCCCTGCAGCAAAAGGAAACATGAGTCAGGAGGGTTGGTGAATGTCACAGAGCAGAGACTAAATATGTGCGGAAAGCTGCTCCCCCCTTTTCACCGGGATAGAATCTCTGTGTTTAAAGTATGACACTGACCCCCTTGTCCTAACCGTTTCCACACAGTCACTCACTTTTTCTATACTATTCACTACTGTGGGGGGTTATGTTTAAAACAAGAGACTCATGTCTGGGCAGTGTGCACTGTAGGGCTCAAATGAATGCTGATGCTTTATCCTGTATATACACTCCATCCATACCAATGCCGCAATAAACATAGAAGCCACGCTTCCTATGGAGTCCCTGTAATCCCTCAGAAGTGGTCGTGCAGTAAACACATCACACTGCACGCAGCAGTAAGAACACAGAGACTCTCTGTCTGCTCTGTAGTGAGGGGTTTGATGGTGGCTCGCAGTCTGCGTGCTGTGACCCCACCCCTGGTAAATACAGGGTTGGAGGTTTCCTCCGTGGATAAAAATACACTTGCCTCTCAGCAGAGAGGAGGGGTGGGGTGAGGGGTGAGGGGGGGGCAGAATTCCTCTCTGGTCAGCGGCCATTGTGCACCAGGAGCTGGATTAACTTCCTCACTCATCACTAGGGTCTAATGGCAAAGCAAGAGCATTCTGATTATTCAGAGACGGGCGTTTTTCAAGCGGAGGTTATAGATTTGAGCGGCAATTCTGGTTCAATTTGATTTTAATATACCACCAAACTATTTTGCACGCCAGAAATATGTATATTTAGTAGGTCTCGGGGCATCAAATGTACTATGTGAAAGAAGCCGGAATGTCGAACTGCATCCGGTCTTAATTTGTAGCATACATGCCAGAATGCTTGTGTCCCTTCTCACCCACAATCCTCTGCAGAGCGGATATACGAGCAAAGGGGGAGGGTCATTGTTCGAGTGCCACGTTGTGACTTTGTACTGGTAGAAGCAGCAGCGGTGGGTCTTAACTGAATACATAATACATGCATGCACTTTGTTATGGCATCTGAAGTTTGAGCTGAAGGTAGAAAGAAAAAGGCCTTCGGAAGACAGTGTGTTTGTCCTCCTTCCTGCTTGTGTCTTTTGTCCTTCATGAGCTCCCTTACCTCACAACTTGTGACGTCATCAGTCTGTGCAAAGTTCCAAGCTGGCAGAGGTCTTCGACTGATACAGTCACAGATAAAGTTGATCTTAAAAGCTTTGACGAGACTCACCATCGGGTTTTAGTGGTCAAGCTAAAATGTAAGTTAAAAGAACTTACATTTCATCTGGTCGAACTGAACTGGAAAAGGTAACCTGAGTGACTTCCTTATTTGAGAGGGTAATCTGAGTCAATCCATTATTATGGCTCTTCAGACTCCATGCAGGTGAGTTACATCATCGGGTTTGTGAGTGTTTCAGTGCCAGTTTGACCTCGTAGGATAAATCTATTGAATGTGATTTGAGATGTTTTAAAAAAACAAATGTATTGATGTATTTGCTTTTTTTCAAAGAGCCCAGCATTCTGCGATGAAAACTTCAGATGTTGATTTTTATCTCTTTGCAGAAAGAAGAATTCCCTTCAAAAGTGTGCACCTCTCTCCTCGGCAGCTTTTTGAATAAATGAGGAAGAAAATGTCAGAACGTAAGGTGCGATCCTGTTAGCGTCTCTTATATATCCTGAAGTAACAGGTTAAACTGAAAATGAGTCACACGGGACAAGAACATCCGGAGACGGGACTGAAAGACGTCTTTGACATACTAGTTAAAGCACATCCGCAGCGTCTGCTGAGCCTAACATTCCAGCTAGGTGAGTCTCCTGAAGATAACATCGTACACGCCTTATGTCTGATTATCCTCCAGAAGGACGAGCGGGCCCTGGATAAACTCCAAACGCTGAAGGACAACTACTTTGCAACTCAGCTAGCTGTGAAGTTGCAGATAAGTGGAGGCAAATTACAGGACTTTGCCGAGCATTGCGGCTCTTTTCAAGATCTCGCGGTAGGATCTTTGGCAGCGTTGGCTCGTATTTTTAAGCTTTTGTCAGAACAAAAGCTGTGTGATACCCGTCTGAGGGATCTGGCGTACAAGAGAGCCCTGCTCAGTGACAATCCAGCAGCAGGCGGTTGTGAGAAACGGGACTATGATCTTCTGGCAGAGGAAGCCAAAGTTGTCTGTGGGCCTGAGCTTGCAGAGTGGTCGGGCTCCCCGAGGGATCTCAGGTCAGGGCCTTACCACGACCTCGTCGGCAGCATGGATGCAGGCAACGCAACTTTAAGAGTGACCCTGCCTCAGGATCAGTCGGAGGGAGCGCACAGTCTGCCCAGCCCGTTGCAGGTGACCTCGATGCCTTCGTACCCTACTCACCTAGAGATCAGTATACCTCCAACAGCCACTTTCCCAGATGACAATGAAACTCCACAAACATCAGACGAATCCAAACTGAACACCAAACCTCCCCTCATTGCCGAAGAATGTGAAGCAAAAAATACACTCACATCGCAACCCGAATCCACTCACCCTCCTCTGTCGGGTGCAGAGCAACACCCAAAGATGGATGAATGGGCAGCTGCAGAGAGCAGTGAGTCGGGGGGTCTTTCAGCTCAGAATGAGACTCTAAATCAACCCACAAAGCCAACCGTCGAACCACCTACTCCAACCAACAGCGTTCTACCCCAGAAGCCTGTGCCGGATGAAATGGAGGAAAGTAAAGATGCAGAAGGGGATGAACAGGCGATCTTTTACGACTTTGTTATTCTGCACGCGCAGGAGGATGAGGATGAGGCCGAGAGAATGAGGGAAAAAGTGCAAGCGGTCAGTGGTAGCGAAGGGGCAACCCTTTCCGGGGACTTTAACATCCCCGGGAGGAGCAGTCTGAGGTGTGTGGAGGACGCCATCAACAACTCGGCCTTCACCTTTCTGCTGCTCACCCGCAACTTCCACACGCGCATGCTGAACCTGCTGACGGACTCTGCCCTGATCAACTCCATCAACAACGGACACAAGTACAACACCGTTATACCTCTTCTGCCGAAGGAGAACAGCATCCCTGCAATGAGTCTCCCCTTGGTCCTACAAACAATAAATAAACTCCAGGAGAACAAGGACTTTGACAAGAAAATAAAAAAGTTATTCTCTCCTGCGACGATTAAAAACCAGAAGAAAATCTGGAACAACGAGCAGACAGTGAAAAGGGAGATAGAGCGACAGGAGAGACTGAAGAAGTTTAACCAGGCCCAACGGGAGCTGATCGAAGCGCGCAAAGCAGCACAGTTGCTGGAGGAAGAGAACATGAGGCTTGAATTAGCGAGGTTAAAGCCACCTGAACAAGGCGACAACGTGGTTCACTGGCCGGCTAATTCAAACATTCACATTGAAAACGCTCAGTACATCATGATTGGTAATGACTCTAAAATGACTGTGAGTGGAGCTGCAGACAAAGACGACTCAGGAGGACCAATCACCCCAAAATGATTATTATGGCAAAGTATTTGTGTGTATCGTCTGAACACTAACACATCAGAGCTGTAACAATTGCTGTGGAGCATCACACATGCCGATTGATTCATTAAATTAAACCCTGTTGGTGAAGGAAATTCAATAAAATGTTCAACAAAAAGGAGAGTATTTTGAACGCAACAATGGTGTCAGATATTTAACAGAGGATTGCCATCTAGTGACCAGGATGTGTTGTACAGCGCCTGCTCTTCTCTGCTGTGTAAACCCGCTGTGGACACTAGGGGGCAATGTTGTTCCACACGTCTCATTGCTGCCCATCGGCAAAGCCAGTGTCCTCCAACAACACTACTGTTGTGGTATGTGAGAGCTAAAAGACTTGATTTTACATTATTTTGCATGTTTATTGTTCTATATCAGCTTTTATTCCTTGTGTTATTTCTTCTTCTGATTTAGAAGGTTCAAAGTAGTAAACCCATATGGACCCTTATGCTATGAGGTTGTGTCTCCATGGACACTGCTAGCTTTTTTTTATCCACCCCCGTAGAAGTGCTTATTTTGCCTTAAATCAACGACGGGAGATGTATTCAATTGATGTCGTTTTTTCATTAAACATTGACAGTTTGGCGAAACAAGAAGTAAACAAACTGAAGTGTGTGATGGTGTTAAGTTTAAAAAAAAGAAAGAAAACTAAGGCTAGCCTCAGTGCTTAAATCTAGAAATTGCTTTCCTTGAACATTTTTCTTTTTTACAAAATTACTGTACAATAAGAAGTCATAATGATCAGTCCCTACCTTAAGTTCCCACTTCAAATCAGAATACTAAAAAAAAGTAAAAAGTAGATTGAATAGAATGTGCTGCAGACACTTTCTGATGATTTGCAATGTATTTAGCTGCCTACCATGTCACTAACTTATACCTTAAGAAGTGGGGTTACATTTTATATTGTTTCAGTCCTTCCAATTGTAGAAACAGAAGCAAATATACGTGACTAAACCTACACATCCCGTGTTCTTTCTTTCCTCATTTCCCCTCGCAGTCTTCGCGACTGAGTCCGAATCCACTTAGCCAGTTAAAAACTCCACCTCGGTTTGCGTTACCCTGCGATCCCTCCTGTCAAGACGGGCTGGGTGGGTGGAGCGCGCATGCGCCGTGCGCCCCCCGTCCTTCTATCGGTGCCGCAGGAAAAGCGCAGGGAGACAGCGGGAGAGAGGGAAACGTTTGGAAAAAGAGAAGAACCGCCATGTACACAGCTGGAGGGAACAGTCCCCGTGTGAGACGCGTCCTCCTCCGCCGCGCAGCTGCTCCGTGACGTCCGAGGACCATCATGTCGGGGAATGGAGGAAACCCGGAGGAAGCCCGCCGCTGAAACTGCGCCCTGCTGTCAGGAATCAGGACGCCGCTGGAGCGCCACACGAATAAACGCATAAATCGATCAGTCAATAACGGGAGTGTCAGGGGGAGTTGTTCCGGCTGTTCCCGGTGTAACGGACTCCCCGAGACAGAGAGACAGAGAGAGAGAGAAGAAGATGGGCGACGCGGCGGAGGACAGAGGGATGAGACGGACCTTCATCGTCCCCTCCATCAAGAGCTTCGACCACTACGACTTCACCAGGGCCAAGATCTCCTGCAGCCTGACGTGGCTGGTGGCCAAGGCGTTCGGCTCGGGTGGGTAGTGGCGCCTCCTTCTCCTTTATCCGGTAGATATTTCTCCAACATGTGCAGGAATGCGGACAGATGTGTCGCGTGCGTGTGCGTGTGTGTGCGTGTGTGTGCGTGTAATCACACACGGTCAGACAAAGGCTATACAGTTATACTCCTCACCTACCTAGTCGTTCTCTCGCTGTTAAAGGTGGAAACTCTTGTTCCATTCTGTGAAATAGTAGTAATGTAATATAGGATGGGTCTCCAAAAACATAATAGCCTTTAAGTGAGTGATATTAAATGATTATAAACTAAATATTATTTAAAGTGATTAGATGCATGTCTGTATTCTAGATTAACAATCTCTCCCCGGAGTCCGTGTTAGACAAATGAGCTGCATCACTGCTCGTCAGGTCACAGTGTCATCGATCCCGCCGGTCTCTTGGCCAAGGCTAACGGCCCCACGCTGCAGAAGTGAGGCTAAACACTGTAAGACTTATGCAACACTGTGGTTCCAGATGTGCAATGGGATGATCAACAGCTGCATGGACTGTGTTGTCACGCGAGCTGCCAGAAAGTCCAACGCATGCGGCTGTGTCTCGAAACAAGCACGTTTGTGAATGCAACACTGTAAACATTCACTCACACCCACAAAATAATCTAAAAAGTGCAAATACTTTTGTCATTTTGTACAAACGGAACAACCCAAAGCTTCTAAAAATGCCTGGAATTGTCCAAAACTCAAATACATTCAGTCCGCTCTCGTATTCGTTGCAGACAGGCAAGTTGACCTTTTAACTTGTCAGAGGCCAAGCTGCAGTCAATCGCTCATCCAAAAGGTTTCTGTTGATGAGGTAAATAAATAAAGAGTAATGGACTAATTCATTATTTTCCCAGCAGAGTAGCTTCACATATAACTGCTAACAGAGACAATCCACTGTTGTGTTGGGTTTTTATTCACAGTCACGCTGGTGATGGGTTCACATTACGCGCGTCAGTAACGACGCGTACGTCACTACACGTATCAGGACACACGAGGCGGAGGACGTCAACAGGTCGGAGGCCACCTGCTGCTCGAAGCACCACGCTGCCGCCTTGTATTTTCCTCTCCTCCCTCTAGTGACACACTTTTAACTCCCGGCAGCGCCGATGGTCCGTGGCCCACTTCCCAACTTGCTCCCCCCCCCCCCCCCCCGCAGCCTCGCGTGGCCTCGTTCGGTGGGTTGCAACTGTGTAACACACTTTTTTTCCTATCAGCGTTAAGCTTTGACTCGATGCACGGACGCAGTCAGACGCCACGGAGTAGCGTCTTCGTATGGCACTTTATAAAACAAAAGAATTTACAGTGAGGAGGAGGTTGAATATCAAAATAAATACAAAGAAAAGGTATTTTCCAAAACAAAACACACTTTTGCAAGTTGGGTTTCTGTGTTTCATTGTCTCCACACTTTTGTCCTCATGTTGTCCCCATGCCGGCTTCAGATGAGGATTGACGGCGGTCGTCTCTGATTTTAACAACAGCGGCCGAGTTCCAGTCTTCACGTTGTCATGTTGTTTTATGACACAAAACCACCACGATCTACAAGTATGAAAAGAATTCAGTTCGAAAGATGAACTGTGGGACACAAGACGCCTCCTTCTGTGCGTAACGTGTGTGTTTGCTGAAGGCTTCTGCTGCGCGATGAGTGCCGCGTGTTCAGCGAGCACAGACCTAACCTAAACATCGAAGTTTAGTTCCTTAAGTAACATCTCAAGGCGAGTAAACAGCAAAGGGTGATATCCTGTTACCAGCTGGGTGGACTCAGCGGTCACCATCACTAAGTGTTCCGCGCGTTACACCGCTTTGACATGAGAACTTACACAGCCTGTTTGTGACAGTAAACACATGCAGGCTGCAGAGGGTCACTTACATTGGCACCCCTCCTGCATCGTCGCTCTGAGGGGGTTGTTTTTTGGGCCGTGGGAGGCTTTCCAGTGAGAAGATGTTAAAACCCGCCTGCGGAGTAAACTGACCAGCACCAAACGTCTGCTAGATGCGCGTTTACAGCTAGTTGGTGAGCTCTTGGCAGCTGAAGGAAGCAGAGATATCCCTCGGGAGTTGGTGGAGACCAAAAACAGAGCCAAAAGAGACATATTATAATGTTGCTGCTGCATCAACTTTATGATGTAGACACACCGTTTGCTGCACAAATTAATCTTCATATTGTTATTGCTGGTAAAGCAATCTTTTATTGCAGGTTTAAATGGTTTGTTTTATTACACAGTTCGTCGCATGATATTAATGTTTAAAACGTGGGAGTTCAGCACAATTTCAAATGAGCAATGAGGAAACACAACATTCACACAATATGCAACCCAAGCTGATGAAATGTTAGTCTCAGTAACCGACTTGGATGTGGCTCTCGGTTTCTTGTACAAAGAGCAGATGGCCTGCAGAGATGAACGCGGCGTGACGTTGTTTATGCTGAGCAGGGATCTCGGGGGTCTCGGGGGGGAGCGGTCTTCTCCGTGCCTGGACTTCCTGTGGCAGCTACTTCCTGCCTGTTTCCTCTTTGACGGCCAACACAAAGGAGCAGGATTTTCACTTGACGAGGCAGATTCTAATGAACTGCAGAAAAAAACTCCCCGATGTTGGAGCCTTCGGTTTTTTAAATGTGCTTTCGAGAGGATTTTATTAATCTGGAAGCTTTAAAAGACGCCCGATTGCACACATTCGAGAGCGAACGGCCGTTATCAGGAAAGAAAGCTTGTATGCCACAGTTCCTCAATGATTCCCAGCGTCTACCATTACTAACCATTTCTAACAAAAGAACCAGCCTTTCTTCACACAAAAAGCCTTTTGCATTCTGACAGTTTTCGTTAAGTAAACCTCCATTAACGAGATTTACAGATTCCCTGACAAAGTATCATCCATAACATAATGCAGGAGGGCTTGTAACAAAGTAGATGTTGATGTGGGTGAACATCGGCCTGTTGGTTTCGATTTCTCTCTCCATCGCCCCGGAGCGCTGCGCTGACCACAGCCACTGGAAAACTGCAAATGTTTGATCACAGGGCTCATTGGATTTTGAATGTTAAATGTGACATTTCATTGTGCTGTTATGTTGAGCTCTTTTTGTTCTGTTTGGATTGCCGTTAGAAAGCTGTGCCTGATTCCTCTTGTGACCGCGATTTAAAGCCAGCCAGAGAGGAAATGACCCCACGCTCACGCCGCAGCACGTAGTGTTATAAAGGCTTTCACACCATGTGGTTTACACCAACAAGGTATAGTGAGGAAGGAAGGAAGGAAGGAAGGAGGGAAGGAGGGAAGGAAAGAGCGAGCGCGTCCTGGAACTGTAGCTGTGTGCTCAGCTATTTCCCTCGAATCAGCTTCCTCGCGTGAGGTAACTCGATTGGAAGGTGCTGCATGCTTTGTCACACACACGTCCACCTACACACATACTTGCGACCCACACACATGTTGCTTTGTGCTCACAAGGTTTCCCGTGTGGACCTTCGGTGAGATAAACACAGAGGAATATTTAAAAAAAATGCTGTCTTTGCCTGAACGTTTTCTTCTTTTGTTTTTGTGAAAATATACTTTTCCCTCGTGATGTTCACGAGGTTTGGTGGTGCACACCATCCTTTCAGTGTGTGCGCATGCGATCGTAGTGTATGTGGCCCAAGTACCAACCAAGACATCCAGAAAACAAGATTTATTTCACTGCCTGCACGGATCCAGTGTTTGTTTCTCTGTCTCAGGAGGCCCGGAGAAGCTTACAGATCCTAATGATCTATTCTTAACCTTTTGTTCCCCCCGTGTCTCCTGCCCAGACGCAGTGCCAGAGGAGCTGGCCGAGCCTTTATACAGGGACCAGTACAACCAGGAGCACCTGAAGCCCCCGGTGGCCTGCCTGCTCCAGTCCGCCGAGCTCTACTGCCGGGCGGGAAGCCTGATCCTCCGCAGTGATGCCGTCAAACCGTTACTGGGACACAACGCCGTCATCCAGGCGCTGGCCCAGAAAGGCCTGTACGTCACCGACCAGGACCGACTGGTCACCGAGAGGGACCTGACCAGCGCGCCAATACACATGGTGAGAGGAAATGCACCCGAGTGGCACCTTCCTGTTTTTACCCTTCACAGTTAAGCCAATAATTCATGTTTTATTTCTGCATACATCTTTCGGTTAACACGTAGAAATGCATTCATGTTAGTAACCATGGCGATATGACGTGCAAAAAGTCCGTTCATTCGATGTGTGAGGATACGTATGAATTAGCAAACGGACAGACTTATGAACCAGAGCTGGATTTCATTGACTGTTGATGCAGTTTAAAAAAATATATAACCACGGCCTTTGCAGTGTCATTATCATCCATAGGATTATGCGTTTGAGTGTACGGCTCCATGTGTCCAGCGCTTAGACTGTCCTCCAAGATCTGTCCCATTAACGATCAAAAACAACTGCCAATGACGGGTTTCCTATAGCGACCCGTTACTCACTGTTGGGTCTCTGCGTCATTACAGCCACGGGCATCACGCCTTTTGTGTTCCAGTGATATGATGTCAACACCGTGCCGGGCGCTGGACGGCAGGACATAACAGTGCTGCGGTGCACCGTTCCTATCATTCATTGATCTTAATATAAAAATGCTTGATTCATGGAGATTAGCTGGATTTGTCTATATAACTTAAAATGGTCTGTATCTACTGTATAATGCTAATTCCGTCTAAGCGAACAGTTCACAATCGTATTACACAGAGACAAGCAGAAAGCTGGAACAAGCTAACAGGAGGCGCCTGTCAATAATTCCTTGTTGGATTGATCAGCTCGTTGTTGAAGCTCTCTTTCGATTGCGTCCTTCTTGGCGTGTGAACCAAAGCAGGGTGGGCCTGTAGCAGCGGCTGCAGACGGGGCTCTTCTGCTGACTCTGAAAGGTGTCTGCAATGCGGTGCGCCCTCTCTCTCTCTCTCTCTCTCTCCCCCCCCTCCCTTCCTTCCTCAACTCTCTGATTGCCTCCGCAAAGTAGAGGAGCTGCCTGAGTGCGCTCCCCTTTTCTCCATCGCTCTCTCCTCGTCAGGGTCTTTTTCTAATCCTCCCCTGCCCTTACCTCTTACCATCCGAACTCTTATCTGTGGGGATTAAACGGGACCGGTACAGTGTTAACTCCTGAAGATTTAATTGGAGCTTAATAATATTTAATATTTCCATGCCCATAAATCTTAACCCATCCCAGAGCGACGCCGGTGCTCTATTCGCTTTTCCTTTTACCAGCTCGAGAGAATCATTCAAAGTCGTCAGTTGAGTGTATTTTTTGCGTTCACGGCTGCTTGTGCTCATCGATTGGGGACGCCGTGAAGGTGGGAATACCGCGCCGCTCGCAACGATCCCGTGTTCTTTCTCGACTATTCAACCCCTCCCCCCCCCCTCCTGGCTGTGATTTAGTGATTTTCACATATTGACCTTTAGTATGAATCCGTCCATCCTCAGTGCCCTTTGTACCTCATCAGGTTGCCTCCGCTAAGTAGAGGACCTGCCTGCGTGTGTGTAACTGCACACTCAGCAGGACAATTTCAGTCCGGCTGAAGTCGAAGGCTTTTCATTTTGTGTTATGGTACATTTGCGAGGAAAATGATGACTTCATGGTTTTCCAAATATTGTGCAACTCCAGGCGGGAGGAAGAGGAGGAGGAGGAGGAGGAGGAGTGTGGCAGTCTGTCAGACCCAATAGATTGAGAGAAGGAGGGAACAGGAGGGGGGGGGGTGGAATTTAGGGAGCTACCATCTGGCTGTGATCCAGGGGGAAGCAGGACAGTAGAGAAGGAGAGGAGAGGAAAGGTGGATGTGGAAGTAAAAAAGGGGGGAGGTAAGGAGGGAAGGAAATGGAGGAGGAGGAGGAGAAGAAGGGCCTTTTTGGCGGGCGGGACGACGTGTGTGTGTGTGTGTGTGTGTGCCAGAGAAGGAATGGAAAAGGCCCGCTGTTAAGATGGCCATCTGGAAAGAGGAGGGGACAAAGAGGAGCCGTGCACGGAGAGCAGGGAGGAAGACGTGATGTGCACCACTGCAGCACTGTGGAGGGTGGGGTCTGACAGAACTGCACCCAAACCACACACACACACACACGCACGACCTTTGTGTCCTTGTCTGGCTCTACTTTCATGTTTCTCTCCGACTTTTCTTGTGCCTCGCCCACGCTGCCCTCTAAGTGTTGTAACACGGAGGCGAGAAGGAGCTGCGATTGGGTTTTCCTGCAGAGGGGCGTGTACCCTCCACCAACAGTGCTGGGGGATTTGGAGGTTTTTCATGGACGTGTGTGAGAGGAACAGCGGTGGTTATTTTACGTGGCAGTTTGCACTAACGGTGCACACTGACGTCTCAATAGGTGTCTCTTGTGTTGCTCAGATATCCTTTCTCTCCTTTTACCTGCGTTGACCGGTTCCATGTGGTGTTTGAGCTGTTTGCTCAGCTGCATTGTGCTTCCCTAATAGATGCCTTTGATCAAGGGCACACATGCACACACACACACACACACACTAATGCAGCCATTCAACGGTAAGGGTGAATACTGATGCTGCTCCTCCTATGTGTGGGCATTGCAGCTCTTTATGACCTGCATCTGCCATTTTCACAGCCTTATAAGGCGCGTCTGTCCCTTTGAGTGGTTTAGACTTCCTTCAGTGCACACACACACACACACACACACACACACACACACCTACACTCATATACACTAAAGGTCTTAGGAGAGAGATAATAGACAGCGTATGGCTTTTAAATCCACAAGGTGGTGTCAACAGTGTAGCATTTTCGTCTTTGGATAGCCTGTAGATATACAAGCAGTGGCTCCATGTACTGTCTGTCTGCCCACATGCACACACACACACACACACACGCACTCACAAACACATGCATTGATCTATTTACAATGTTCTAAAAACACGGCAAGCAACACCGGCCATTTAAGTTCACAACACTTCTTCGCCCAATGCTCTGAACACACCCGCAGACGCATGTGCACGCACCTCCCAGGCCACTTCAAAGGCTTAAGGAGGTTCATGAGTTCAGAAAAGCTTCAATGCAGAAAAAAAACTACTCATGAAAGTTGTGGGGTTTGTTTAGCTGCTTCAGTCTGTCTCTCTGTCCCTCTGCCTCTCCCTCTGTCTCTCTGTGTGTCTCTCCGTCAGTCCAGCTGTCAGCCAGACGGGCTCACGGACCTCTGGATGAGAATGCACGCAAGGTCAAACATCTGGCAATATCCTGAAAATGCAGGAATTCTGAACACTTCCATAGTTCAATATCAGGCTGAAAATCCAAACAATCCCGTTTACTGAATTACACCACGGCTGTGGCATTCAGCATTACATCCTGCATGTCCACCAGCATGGGCAAAACAACTATTCGCCTCTCAATACGTTGGTACCCTCTCTACTTTGTGAGATCAGACACGCGGCTCCAGTTTGTTCCAGTTTCTCTGCGGTTATTTCCAGGAGGAGTTTGTTCTCGGCACGCGCTGTCTGTTTGGACTGGCAGTCGTTGAGCAGCAGCAGCAGTCCTGATTCGCAGCGCTGGCTCAGTTGTTGGTGTCTTGGGGAAAGAAATGGTCACACCGCCGGTTAAAAGAGGCTTTGTGGTTATGAATAGAGGGGCCTGTGCACTGATTATTAGAGTCACCTGGGTAACGGAGCACCTGACTTTAGGTGTTTGCTCTGCGAGGTCGCACACATGTACACACACACACACACACACACACACACAGCGTAAGTGTTTTTGAGCTGACCTGCTGGTGTGACAGGAAAGGGAAGGGGAGGGTCTGTTCGGTCTGAACGGTCTGGAATGGAATTAGAAAGGCCAGCAGAATGTCAAGCTTTGTGTGCTGCAGGTGATGATGGCGGATAAAAAAAAAAACCCACAATAGTTACCGATAGTTAATGTGTGCACGTAAAAAGCAGTTCTAGATGTACAGGCTTTTAGGAGTGGGTGGGTGCCTGAAGGGGAGGACACGGGCTATCACAAACCTAGAAAAAGTTTCCAAAATCTGCAGATTTGTCGGTTTAACAGTCAATAAGATGTACAAAGAAGCACACCATGGAAATCTAAAGTCCGACCCTTAATGAGTGAAAGGGAAACACACCTTGTAACACACCGTTATGTTTCTACAGAGCTCCCATCTGGCGCTCATTGACACCCTGATGATGGCGTACACGGTGGAGATGGTGAGTGTGGAGAGGGTGATGACCTGCATCAACAGGTGCTGCTCCGCTGAACCGGCGCACGGGGACCGACACCTGCAGGAGCTGCCTTACGACACGGAGGACGCGATCTACACCTGGATCAATAAGGTACACACACACACACACACACACACACAAAACCAAAGGATAACGACCTCACACGTCCTTGAGCCTTTTTTTCCCCGCATGTAGCAGACACCAGAGGTTCCTCAAAGTGTGTCGGAGCTGAATCCCCTCACTTGTTTGCAGCAGAGCCTGTTCAAGGACAACTGAGGCAACAAGCGCACATAATCATGCCAGAGGGACAACTGACTCAGTCAAACTCTTCTGGTCAGATTTTAGTCAATGAAATGAACAAAGCTCTTTCATGGCTGAAGGAGCTCACGTGCTTGTTTAACCCTTTTCCAGTCCATCGATGCAGGATTCATTTGCAGACACACGCCTTTAAAAACAAACGGGGGGATTGTCTCCCCGTGCAGCCCTGGGACGTGGCACGCCACTCAGGCCAAAATGTTACGTCACTGTTTGTTAGGGGTGTACCGATCGATCTGTTACATCGATGTATCGATTTATATTCCTATGATCCAACTACATCGATCTGTGCTCGGCGAGTTGGCCTTATGGACGACATATATCGATACTAGGAGATAACCCATTGGATTTAAGCACGTCAGACTTTTTTCTTAGCACTTTTAATGACTGAGCCGTGATGTGATCACACAGTATGCAGGGAACCCACCGCCGTCCCGAGCCCCGATTCAACTTGTCGATGGGATGTTCCACAGGGGTTGAAATAGAGGGGTTTTGCGGGGGTTGGTAGGGGGAAACCATTATTAAGGGGAGTTTTTTGTGTCTATCACTAATACGGTTTTTTTTCTGCTACACTGCTACAGCAGTGTTTGCACTTAATTCAAATAAAATGTCAACGCATTTGCCATTCGTTGTTGTTTACTTGTTTATTTATATTCATAATTAATTGATACCTGATTCCATTACAAGAAACAACAGGAATCAAGGAAATTTATTTCAGTCACACTGGTTGAATTTTTGGCTAAAAAGTTACTGAATCGATTTAACGTCACTGAATCGTTTCGGATCGTATCGTTCTAAATTAACCAATATCGTCCTTGAATCGTATCGACAACCACAAATCGTGATACAAATCGAATCGTTGTTAAAACGAATCGTTACACCCCTAGTGTTTGTATACAAGCTATGAAGACAGAAAAAAATGAGCTCTTTATTGCTGTATATCAAGTGACATTGATATTTAGCGTCAGTGGCTGAAACCTGTTTCTGTCTGTCTGTCCAGGTGAACGAACACCTGCGGGACATCCTGGTTGAAGAGCAGAAGCTCAGAGAGGCTTCCGTCCAGGAGTCAACTGCAACAACACACAAAGTGAGAACACACAGACTCCTGTTGGTCCGTTATCCAAACAACATGTTGTCTTTGTTTCAGCACAGAGCTCGCTTATTTCTTTCAGTCTTTGGGCTGAAGTAAACAAATCCGATGTCTTGTACGCTCAGAGGAAATTAATATTCCCATTTAACTAGCGGGCGAGAAATCAATATTCCTTTTAAGACAAACAGGACTTCTTTTAATTTGCTTTTGTTTGTTTGGTTTCTTATCTGTTGAGGGTATTTTAGATATTGCCTACTTTTACTCAGAGGTTCTTATGCCGGCGTCCACAACTGGCACACGCAGACTCGCACAGCACAGAACTCTGTAACTCAGAGGAACAGACGAGCTCTGTCTGCGACCGGCTGCAGAGAAACACTGCAAAGAAAACCAAGAAGGGAGAGAGAGAGAGAGAGAGAGAGAGAGGGAACTAACTCCAGGGTGAGAGACATGGAGGGGTCGCTGTCAGCTGGAGCTGGGGAGAGTCGGACACAGACAGTGCTGTCACCCTGCAGGACTCGGTTATGTAAGGCCCATGTGACACAGTGAGTCTGCAGTCAGCCACTGTCCTCGTCCACTCAGGCAAGCATGAAGCTGCAGCACGGTGTCGCCTCGGGTCTCTGCTTTTAAATAAGCTACAAGAGGGAGGGGGGGGGGTAAAAATGAGAGAAAGAAGTATTACCTCACTTGTGTGCGTGTGCAAGGACAAAAATAGAGCGGGTGAGTAAACTTCCTGCGATTCAGTACTGATTCAAAGAGGTAAACACGGGCAGAAACTGGGATTGAGCTGAATGTGTCGATGCCTTTGCTGCCATGGGGACGTGGGGGCGTTTCAAAGATAGCCACAGCTAGCTGGTGTGCTAACCACAGCTCAACTTTCTGTTCCTAAACTAAAGTTGTCCTGTCCAACTTATTCATCAACAGTTTGCCGAGACATTTCCCTCAAAATGATAAATATTTAAACAAAGTAAATTCAGTAGGAGTCATGTTATGGCAATCGATTCGATTAGTTCAAATTAGAGTTGAAGGAGTTGATATTTTAGTCTGGAGAGACTCATATTGGCGTCCATAAAGCCAAACTACAAGCGTGGCTGAAGAACACCAGGAATCAGCGATTAAACTCTTTGCGTAATAGTTTGTCTCGGTTCCGTCAAATGGAGCAAAACGATTTTCTCATCGAGGAGCTAAATCAGTTCTGAAGGAGCTTCTCTCGGCTCATCGGCTTGTTTTCGAGCCGCAGAGTGGGTGGGATCTTCGCTGGGATTAGCTGATAATACACACAGTCCGCACTGTATGTGACCCATCGCACACTGACTAACACAAACACACTGGAACCAGGAAGGAAGAAGGTCTCTTTGGGAGCTCGAGGGATACGCTGTCCACTCGGTGACAGTCAGCTGCTCGCTCCATGACACGGCTCCCTCTCTGCGTTACTTCAACAGAGGACTATTCACTGAACGGCGCGTTCACACACACGTGTAGGCCTTTGCAAACGCACACACACACACAGACACTAATGGGTGAGCACGAGACACTTCTCCGTCTGGTCTTTTCTATTCTGGGACAGTGTTAAAAATCTTTAACTGTGGTCTCATGACTCAGTGCTCGGTATGGATGTGTGGTGTGGATGGAAGCTCGTAGCTTTCGATACTTCCTGCAAGGAGGTTTAAGCGCTACGGTTTTGGGTCCCATATTTGTCTTTACATTAGTTTGCCGTATTTTTCAAAAAACCTTTCGACAGATTTCATTTACATGTTTCATTTTATTTCATTTAAATAAAATGTTTTGCACAGAGGTCCAAACGTTCATTTACTTTTGGGAAACCTTTTAGCCTTAATAGCTTTTGGATGGACTGCTAGGACATTTTGTACGTATATTTTTGTTTCCCAGACTTTTTCTGTTACGCCAACATGCCATCATCTTTTAATGCGTCCGTTGCTTGTGACCAAATACAAAATTCCAGCACCGTTAGACGCAGCCGCAGTTTGTGTGTCACGCCAATTAGCATGCTAACAAGCTCAGATGATACATCTTGTTAAAATACCTTGTGATCTATTTTGTAGTCATATCTTATGTATGTTAATGTTGTCTTTTGTAGAAAATTGGGATATTTTAATATTATATTTAAATATAATTAAATATGCTTTGTTTGTTTTATGTTTCTTGCAAAATAAGGGGTCTACAGATTAAGCCGTAGTAGCAAAACGTTGAACGCTGTCGGCCTAACGCCTCTCCCACTCTCTTCTGTTGTTGTCCAATCATCATCACCATCAAGTCTCCTTGCAAATGGTACTGGCGATTAGTACCTGTAAGTGCAGCTGTTCTGAAGAAGTCTTCTTCATTAACTACCACCATCCACCTCCTTGCGGACTAATCCAAAACATGGACACCCCCCACCCCCCCCCCCCCCTTCCATAACTTTGTCCCTTCCGATACTGCTGTGATTGCATGTGGTCCTGAGCCCCCCCATCATGCATCGGTCACGTACCTCCCACCTCAACCCGCGTCTCCACATTCGCAGCAAACAGATTGAATGATAAAGTAACCGTTTAAAACCTGCATCACTTCAAAAAGGTCAGAAACCACATTTAGCGAGTTTACCAGGAACTAGCCAATGTATCCTGTGCACGTCACAGAAAGGAGTGCTAATGCTGCATTATTGTCAGCTACCCAGGGTCTCCCATTGGATCTGGCATGTCTGTTGTTGGTAACGTGCAATGAAAACAGTGTTTTTTCTCTACTTAAATCAAAATGGACCACATTTTGTTTCTGAGCTCAATGCACAAATGACACTGTGTGATTATTGTGTGTTTATGGGCACACTTGGAGGAATGATGCCCTGTAGACATACTGCATGCAGTAGTATTGTCTCTGTGGTTATTACAGGCCTAGAGAGCAGGAACAGAAAAAGGACGTATTTGCTTCAAACCAAAATTATCATTACACTTTATTTATTTATTTAATAGATTTGGTTCCTTTTCTCCTTCTAGAGAACTAACTACTCCTCAGAAGCAATCAAAAAAAGCAAATTAGTGCTGACACAAATTTAAGACTGTGATATTCTAGGTATTGTATCTGTTTATTTGCATGATGAATTCAATCTGCATTATTTGAGTTGAGCCTGAAGCCCACCCTGCGCTTTAAATAACACTCACACTATTGAGTTGCGCGTGCACTGGTGCATGCAGATCAAAGTGTTTATGCCCGTACTGCACCAACAATAAGAAAGCCAAACTGTACACGTCCACCCCGGTGACACACATGTGGTGTCTTTGTGCTTGTTGCTATGGTTCCAGGCTCGTTACAGGAAGGATCATGCCCAGCAGAGGAGTGCTCCAGCGCTCCCCCTGGTGGAGAACCTGCTGAAGGACAACAGAGACGGCTGCGCTCTGACCACCCTGCTGCATTTTTACTGCCCGCAGGCCATCAGGCTGGAAGGTGGGAACGAACCCCTCGAACTGTGACCGCACCCGCTGGATCTCACCAGCCACAGCCTCTTATTGTGATTGCACCAAAAAGTAAACACACAAGGCTGAAGTCGGCCAACTTGTACATAAGGAATGGGAAAGAAATGGCATTCAATGTACATTCAATGCGCTGACAACAATGAGACTCCACTTGAAAGCACAAAGGAGGCTTTTCTGTCCTCTGCTCTGACTACATCCATACATATTGGATAGAAGAATTCAAACAAAGAGCATATTCATGTTTTCTAAGAGCTTTTTGCCTTTACAATGTATAAGTAAGTCAGTTGAAACAAAATAAATAATGGTGTAGTATCCTTTTACAGGAAATGTTTTCAGTGGAAACTAACCTTTATCTTAAAGAGCAAAATAATCCAGACATAAAGGACCCTGTTTTGTGGTTCCATCTAATGACATAAATGCAGGATGTTGCTAAAAATGTTGACCCAAGAGAGACACTGTGAGGCAGAGAGGTTTGTGGACAGACATGGAGAACAAAGACTTGCTTCCTCTCCACTACTCTGCGCCCGCCTTTCTAAAAATGCCTCGAGTTGGGCTGTGATTGGTCACGAGGGTTACGTGACGAAGTCTGTTAGAGGAGTAGCTGGCTGCTATTTCAAAGATAAACAACTCTCGTGTTGGTGCTGCGAGGCTCTCGGCCTTGATTATAGTTCTCGGCGCTCACGCACATGGTGACCAGATGTGGAAGCAGGTTAATTTAGGTCTTCCCGCAGGCAGATTGACATACTGTAATAACAAAGTACAGTAAAGTACAGAATGACATCATTCCATAGACACTGGCCTCTGCACTGTTTGGTTGTACACACATGCATGGGCCGTCCTTACGGTAACGTCAAGGGATAAAAATCCCGGTGATTCATCCAGTAAGAGTTTAAAAAAAGTGTGTCATGGACGTTTTTTAAGGATTCTGAGTGATTCAAATCAGCCACTGCATATGGGGGGCAAAATGTAGTGGGAAAAGTTGGATCATTAATGCCTTATCTTTTGCTTTTCTTCCTGCCTGGGCTTTGCTATCACCCCTCCCTTGTGCATCTGACCCCTCCCCTGGCGGAGCAGATATCTGCCTCAAGGAGACCATGTCTTTGGCTGACAGTCTGTACAACCTTCAGCTGGTGCAGGAGTTCTGCAGGGACAACCTCAACCACTGCTGCCACTTTAGCCTGGAGGACATGCTCTATGCACATGCATCTATAAAGGTGAGGAGGCTATTCAAATGTATGTGCACAGGAAATATGTGAAGCTCTTGGATGCTGCGGAAAATGCTATTTGTACCACGTGAATTCAGCCAAGGAAAGAAGGGACAGTGTTTCGGGGAATAGGGAGACTTTGGGCGGTAGAAATATAGGCATAAATGAGTCATGCAAGGAAAGGTTTCATAATGAATGTGTGCGAGCAGGCTTGGTGTGTGTGTGGGTATGTGTGTTTTAGCGGGGACAACAGAATCGGCTTTGTTGGCTTCGAAATCGACTCCGGTTTCCACTTTGTTCCGCGCATACGTACAAATAAACGAGAAAAATAACAAGTGATAAAAGATAAAGATGAGTTCGCAACAGTGAGTATTGCTTTGCTGTCAGATGGAATGAGTGTAACAGCCGGAGTGTTCCAGAGTGTTGGTGCTAGTACCAACGCTGCAAGCCAAATCCTTCCCCCCTCCCCCTCCACCCTCCTCCACCCTCCTCCATCAGACAGAGGACAGATTCTGCTCAGAGGAGATTCACAGTCCTGCCCCGTCTCTGCCTGCCTCCCCCCCCCCGACCTCCCAAGTCTGTTTTAATCAGAGGGTGAAATCTGTGGACTTCCAAGATCCAAAAGCAACTGCTGATTCACATCTCCCCGTTTTACACACATGTGTTTGTAATTAATAAAAGGCAGTGTGGTGAATCGCATGTAGAAACATTCACATTCAAGTCACGGGCCGAGCTGACTGGGACTTTCCATCCGTCATCACAACACAGCAGAGAGCTTTTTACTTCTTTTTACACTTTCTGCTCTCTAATTCTGCCTTTGCTTCACATTCACTCTATTGTTTATGGGGATAATGTATTGAATGTAAGTTAGTAGGCAAAGAAAGGGAGGAAAAGGAGAAAATGGGGCTGAAACCAGTTAAAGTGACTGGCACACTGCCCGTTCCCCACAGCCTGCCCACTCACTTCTAACCACTGTGTGTGCATGCACGTTCATTTATTTAACATATCGCAGGAACAAAAATGTTGTTTATGCCATTAAGCAGTTATTTCTGTTCATCTAAAATTAAGATTTCGTTTTTTAGGAATTCAATTCAATTTCTTGCTAGAAAGTGAAGTGTTCTTTGATCACAGGCTTCTTTCAGAGGACACTAACCACATAGGCCCCCAGAGCTGTTGGCTTTACCACATTAATGCATACACCATTGATTCAGGTCACTCACGCGCTGCTTTGTGCGTCCGTCTGTGCACATGTGACATATTTAAACCAAACCCCAGGTGTGGTTTTGGGCTGTTTTCAAGAGGCGTTTGGCTTTGACAATAACGCACCTAGTTGATGAAACATGTTTTAATACACACACACACACACACACACACACACACACACACCTGAGCCTGTCACCTAGCAACACTTTGCAGGCTGTGACCTCACTGATCTGTCAAAATGCTGTATGTTGTATTGTACCTCATCCAACATGAGGTACAATACAACAACAAGAAGCTGTGAGCGCAAAGAGACAAGTCAGTGACATAAATACATGACTACATATATGACTGAAATATTAACCACAGATGTGTGTGTGTGTGTGTGTGTGTGGTTTTGCAGAGTAACTACCTGGTGTTTATGGCTGAGCTTTTCTGGTGGTTTGAAGTGGTTAAACCCTCATTTGTACGGCCCAGAGTCTTTGATCCAGACGGTACAGTACAAGTTCAAAACAACCTAAGCATGCTTTTGTTAACTGTGATGATGATGATGATGATGATGATGATGGTATGTGATGTATGCTAAAGGATAACTGTATTAATTAACATGAAAAACAACACATGCAGTGGAATGCTGAGTATCTGTCATATGTTTCCCTGTGCAGCCTGGGAGCCCGTGTCAGCCTGTAGAAATATGGCTCCCGTTTCCAGTCCAATAAAACAGAGCTATGCAGACGGACCTGACAGCCCCGACAGTGCCCCTGCACAGGGTAACATATTTGTTATCGGTTGGGGATGAGCATGACCCTTTTTTTTAGGGATCATGCGGGCAGATTTCTCACACAGACATCGTTTGTAAATACAACAGAAGCATTGGCATCACTATTTTTACCATTTTACGGCAGTTTAAAAAGTTTTAGAAGTCGTTCCTCTACTTTCTTTAAATTTTACCGTTACATATTTTTGTGGTTCTTTTAAAAAATCTGACATTATCTGCACTAATAGTAGTTACCTGGGGCATGCATCAGGAAACGTGGGAGAATGTGTGGATGTGGAACCAGAGGCCATCTAGTGGCTGATACGTGTAGTTGCTCCAACATCACTTAAATTTGGGCCTTAAACTGATTTGAAACTAAAGCAGATGTCAGCAGCATTTCTTGTTGAAAGTAGAGGAAAGGGATTTTAATACATGCAGTAAGAAGCTCTGTGTACTCTGTGTCTGCGACAGGTATAATGAAGCGGTCCGCCTCCATGTCCTACGTGGATGGCTGTGTTGGGACATGGCCCAAAGAAAAACGGTTGGTACCTTAACTCCTGAGTTGTCTTACTAGAGCGGGTGTGAAATGGCCTGACCTTTCCCCCCTTTGAACTAACAATGTGTTTCCTCTCTCAGCTCCTCCTGTCGGGGAATCTCCTTTGAGATTCCTCTGGTCGGAGACGCGACCGTGCTGCCCGGTGAGCCTCCTGCTCCCAGTGGAATGACCCGCTCGGCCAGCAGTGACGGCTTTGGGTTCAAAGTTCACTATGCATCTCGAGGGGGCATGAAGCGCCACCTCTCCCTCATGCCTGTCAATGTCAACGGCCAGGGGAGACACATAGCTGAGGAGGACGAGGAGTTCTCCTCCAACAAACCCCTCGGGCGGAACAACACTTTCTCAGTCAAGAACCAAAGCAGGTGCAGCAGAGGGATGGATTTTAAATGCCAAACAACTCAGTCTTCTACATTGGCACAATTAGAGAGAGATGTTGGGGGGGGGGGGCTTGTTTGGGGATTAAACACGTTTTTACACATGGGATAAAAGAATGCATTGTTTTTATGACACTTTGAGTGAAAGTGATTGTGATTTCTTTTTTTTTTTTACCCACTTACCCAAATCGGTCCCTAGGTATTCCAATGGCGTCTTCCCAGAGATCAACCACAGCCCCAACGATCGCCACGGCGACCGCAGAAGCCACATTAGCCCATCAACTCCCCCTAGCATTGAGGAGGCCCTGAAGATCATCCACAACACTGAAAGGCCCCACGCTAGTTTTGGCGTCGGGGACGGAGACGCCGGCTTCTTCCTCCACGACGCGGAGCCTGCCGACGCCTCAGGGGCCGAAGGTCAAGGAGACGAACACGGCTCAGCCAAGGCTCGGCTGAACGACCACGACCCCAACTCTATGTCCACAGAGGAAGTGGACACCGGCATCCATGTGAGGACGGAGGACATTCAGAGCTTGGACGAGGACTCCTCCTCCCTGAGAGACTATTCAGACATCGACCCAGACTGCGAGGCCATCACCCGGTCGTGCCCTCTGCCTGGACAGTCAGAGAAGGATACCAGCAGGGAAAGGGGGCGGGAAGGAGTCAGCGGTGCGAACCACGAGGCTGAGATGGGGGATGGGAGCGAGAGGGGCAGCCCACGCCCCTGTCCCGCACCCACAACCCAGAGATCCCACACAGTCAGCCCCGCCTCCTCCTCCTCCGGAGGCTCTGGAGGAGGCGTGGTCCGGATGACGAGCTTTGCAGAGCAGAAGTTCAGGAAGCTGGAGGGACGCAGTAGTGGAGGAACCACACCAGAGAGTTCCGATCTCAATGTGCCGTATACACACCTGCCAAAAAGCCTTTCTTTTCAGGTTTGTGTCCTTTTGCGTGTCACTCATTCCCCTTTTTTAAAACGTAACTTCACTCATTCCCCTTTTTTCTGCCTCTGCAACAAAATGTACTCTGTATAGAATCAATGTTGATATCATTCGCATTCTTCTTCTAGATGTCTACACCTCCTTTGCCAATCACGTCTCCCTCTCCAGTAACGCCCTCCCCCAGAGACCCCTCGCACCTGATAGCCACAGAGATGATTCAGCTGAGGATGAAGCTGGAGGAGAAACGGAGAGCCATTGAAGCCCAAAAGAAGAAGGTAAAAAGGATCAGGACACAGAAAGACGGTTAGTAACGTAGCTCTGGATATAAAGGTTCACACTGCGTCGCTTTCTTCACAGGTGGAAGCAGCTTTCACCCGCCACCGTCAGAGGATGGGCAGGACCGCCTTTCTAAATGTAGTGAGGAGGAAAGGAATCACCGCCCCCCTCAGCCCGAGCGCAGCAGAAGCGCCGTCTCCAGAACCGCTCGCGGCCTCGAAGGAAACCCACCAGGGCAGCATGGAGCGGGCGGAGCGGTGCAAGCCGGACGGAGCGGCTCCTAAATCTCCGTGTGAGGATGGTGGAGGTGAGTGTTTGCTCGTAAGAACTGCGTACTTCACGTCACAAGCAGAAATGCATGCTGAAAATCACATGACCCCCCCGACCCGTGTATCTGACGCAGGCATGTCTCCGGGAGAAATCGACCTCACGGAATACACTCGCTCCATTGAGAGGATGAACACGTCGCTGGGCTTCCTGCAGACGGAGATGCAGCGTCTGGCCCAGCAGCAGGAGAAGATCATGTCCATGAGAGAGGAGCAGCAACAATCCTGGGTCATTCCTCCTCCCGCTCCGTCTCCACACAGGTAACACTCAATGCCAGAGAAAAGGTTTCGGAGAAGGTACCTCTGTTGTGGAACAAATGGATGACGTGGTGCGCTCTCTTCCACACAGGCAGCTGCGCGAGTTGCGTAGCAGCAGTGTGACGGGCCGAGGGTCGGGCCGAGGCTCCGTCGGCTCATTGTCTCCCATCCTTTCTTCCTGCGGCTCTCCTCGCGCTCCCAACCGCTCGCCCGCGGGCATCAAGCGGCGCCCGGCCTCCTTCCACGCCAGGACGCCCAGGACTCCGCGGCCGAACGACCTGAAGGTCACACCTTTCAGTCGGATGCTAAACACCCAGACCTCAGTGGACAGCCTGCCCAGGCTAAGGCGTTTCAACCCCAGCCAGAACCAGAACAGCTCGTTCGCCTACCTGGGCCACGACGAGGGGCCTCCGGAGAGCAGGAACCAAGAAAGCAAAGAAGACACTAAGGACAAAGAAGAGGCAGCGCCGAAGACGAGTGCCGGCGCTCCTCAGCTGTTTGCTAAAGAGGAGGCGGCCAAAGAGAAGCAGGACGAGCGACAGGAGGAAACGACGGGGGAGGCCCGGCAGACGAGGTCATCGCAGGTGTCGCGTCAACCGGTGTCTGAGATCCGAAGGCCCGCGGGCAGCCGGGTCGGGGAACCGCCGCAGGACAGAAGCCATCTGGTGGAGGTGACTCTGTCTGGCCTGAAACCTGCAGGCGGACAACCCGGCGGCCAGGAGACGGGAGGGGACGAAGGAAAGGCAGAGGCGGAAGGTGACCAATATGGAAAAGACCAAAAAATGTGCTGTGGATTCTTCTTCAAGGTGAGCGGTAGCTACAGATGATCCAAGGTTCTGCTTTCGTGTGGAAATAGTAAACCGGTCTTGCAGGCTTTGAATCTGTATTTCTCTCCGCGCCCCCATCCATTTAAACTCCAGGATGATGCGAAAGCGGAAGAGGACATGGCTGCGAAGAAAGCACATCTGCTGGAGAAGAGGCTTCGGAGGGAGAGAGAGACTCAGGAGAAGAAGCAGCAGCTGGAGGTGGACCACGAGCAGAAAAGGGAGGCCGCACGGTCCGTTTTGCTTCACTCTCTCTTTCTGCCAAATGCTATCACTGTCTTTGGAATTCACACAATAAATCTGCTTCCCCCCCCCTCCCCTCCCCCCCCCCCCAGTTTGAAGGCGGACGAGGAGCAGCAGAAGAAGGACCAAGAGAAGGCGAGGAGGGAGTACATCAAGCAGGAGTTCATGAGGAGGAATCAGCTCAAGCTGATGGAGAACGCGGACGAGGTCACCAAGCCCCGTTCCGGGAGTTTGAAGAAGAAGCCGAGGCCGAAGTCCATCCACAGGGACGTCATGGAGTCCCCTACGCCCCCTGTGAGGGCTACAGGTGAGCAACAACCCAACGCCGTAACGCAAAGCTGCATTACTGAGCCGTGACACGGCGCCTCCTTGTGCTGCAGGGGTGCGTCCTCGAGGCTTCTCGGTGTCCAGTATTTCCTTGGCGTCTCTCAATCTGGCCGACGACGACCAGCCGAATAACCGGAAGAGCAACAGGTGAGACGCGCTGTCTGCAGGCGGTGTGGCGGGTTTTAGGGCTCTCACCCTTGTCTTATGAAGATCAAAAAGGCTTAACGGTATGATGTGTTTAATGACTTCAGTATGTATGTGGTAGAAACATGACGCCGTGATTAACCAAAAACATAGATGCTTCAGAATCTCACAGTATCACGCTAGTAATGTATGTTTTTAGTATCTGCTTAGCTAGTTGCTAACTACTTCTTCTCAGTTGGTGCAGTTCACCATCCCTCATTTTATTGCCACCAAAGAGTTGTGTAAAACACATTGTACCACATATTTCATTTTTGGCACACAGACATCATAACCTAAACAGAAGGGGGCTTTTGGGATGTTTTAAGTTGTTTTTAAGTATTGGCTTTTGTGAGGCTTCTCTTAAATTCTCTTCTATCCCTTTTCTCATTTATCCCTCTACTTTGCATGCGTCCCTCAGAGGCAATAAAGTAGCCCATGTCCCGTTCTTTCTTAGCTCTCCCAAAGAAAGAAAGGGAAGGTTAGTAAAAGCTCCGAAAAGCCATTCCAGAGACCGATTGTGACTCATTTAACATTCTTTCAACACAGACTTTCACATAAGAAAGTAGACAGATGTGAAACAATCGGACCCATTACACATCCCTGCCGCTCTTTGCTTCTGCGGCACCTGCGTGGCTGAGCTGTTCTCCGCCTCGGCTCTCCTGCTCGCTTTCCTCTTCTGCTTTTTCGCGCTGTGGTTCTCAGGCTTCGCTCTCTCCTTTGTTTCTGGGGCTGCTCTGCGTTTCCCCGCCGCGTTCTGCTGCCTCCTCCACAAAGCGCCTGAGCTCGTGCCTCACAGACGGCCCCCGGGACTTTGCTTTGCTTGGCTGAACAGGCGTCCTCGGGGGAATGATCGCTACGATGTAATGCGGGGACATCAGGCGGGGTTTGAGGATTGTGTCACAGCGTCTGACCTTGTTTTACCACGTCTCTCTGTATGTGTGTGTGCATGTCTGTCTGTCTGTTTGTGCCATCTGTCCGCGCACGCTTTATGTGTCATCGCCCTTTACGTGCCGCTCGTGGGGTTTTGTCGTTGTGTCCGTGCGTGTCATTGGTCGGTCTGTGTGTGACCGCCTCCAGGCCGGACTCTGCGGAAGGTTTTTCTTCTTGTCCTTCGACCGGCAGTCGCAACGAGGAGAAGGACTGGGAAAATGACTCCACCACGTCATCCACTCCCTCCAACAACGAGTACACAGGTAGAAGACACACCCGGGATCAACACCTAGCTTCATAAGACTTGCGCCGAGACTCACAGGCCTTATTCCCACAGGACCCAAACTGTACAAGGAGCCCAGTGCCAAGTCCAACAAGTACATCATCCAAAACGCCCTGGCTCACTGCTGCCTGGCCGGCAAGGTCAACGAAGGGCAGAAGAACAAGATACTTGACGTACGTTTTGAAAAATGTTTTGCCTTAAATATGCTTCACCGAAAAAAACAATCATTTTCTCTCTTTGCGCAGGAAATGGAGAAATCCGAAGCCAACAACTTCCTTCTGTTGTTCCGCGACGCCGGGTGCCAGTTCAGGTCCGTGTACGCCTACTGCCCGGAGACGGAGGAGATCACCAAGCTGGCCGGCATCGGGCCCAAGAGCATCACCGTCAAGATGATCGAGGGTCTGTACAAGTACAACTCGGACCGCAAGCAGTTCAGCCTGATCCCGGCCAAGACCATGTCCGCCAGCGTGGACGCCATCACCATCGCCAGCCACCTGTGGCAGACCAAGAAGCAGGCCACGCCCAAAAAGCTGCACGCCAAGTAGCACCAGATGCCCCCGGGGGAGTTTTTTCGGCTCCTCTGGAAAGAACGCAGCAAATGCATTTTACATTTTAATTAGAAGGGCACACGGTGCCGCTGTAATAAACTCACAACTGGAATGTGGAAACACAAAGTGGGTGTCACAGACCCACGTTTCTGTCGTTTCTGAGTTGACTGTTACGCTCCGGACCACCTAAACGCAACACAAGTGTTTACTAGCATGTGTATCAATGTTCTCGTGTGCCAAAACAAAAAAAGAGAAAGGAAACAAAAGGCGGACTGACGCCTCACCTAGTTGAACCACTGAAGCACTGAATGTCACGCCCCGCGAAGAGGCACTTTGGTTTCTATTCGTTGATCATGTGTGGCCTTATGCTTGTTTTGTGTCATATGGATGAGCCGTGTGTTGGTGTGTCAGCGCCTGGTACAAGAACACTATTGTGATACAGGAGAGTCTGTGTGCACTCGCAGGTCTGGGATCAGATTACGTCCCCCTCAATTGTGACAGGAGTGAGCTGTCTGATACGGGATCAGATGGAAGCAGCATTTTTTATAAGGATTATGAGTTACACAGGCATGTTTTTTTCTTAATTTTCTTTCTTACATGTGACATTTCCAGTTGTGTACGTGTGTGTGTGTGTGTGTATAGTGACGTGCCAAGAAGAGTGAGGAAAATACCTCAGTATGTGATTTCCAAAAGTGTGAAAAATGATGAGAGTATTGAGCATATGAAAAGGATTCTGGAAAGAACTCTTAATTTATTTCGTTTTGATAACGCTTTGAAGATATTCTGAAAGGCATCGTCTTAGATTTATATTCAGAGCAACATACTATACTGTACGTATATAAGTTACGTTTGTATATGGTGGCATTTCCATCCTAAATCAGCAAGTCCGCTTCAGTGGCTTTTTCATAATTTATCACGTATGAGTATCAAGTGTATCGTCCTTTGGGGCCTTAATTGTGCTACGAATACAAAAATTGTGATTACTCAAAATGTTGCAGTTGGAACTAACAAATAATGCCACTTTAATGTGGATATTGTCTTTACTGTTAGAGCTTGATAACCCTTAAAGTAGATTGGAAATAAATGAATCCATGATGGTGACCTGTTCCGCTACAGGACCCCCGTGCTTGTTACTTTACTTTTACATTACTTTTTACCACATGCTACTTCAGCATGTGTTGGCACAGTACATATATATATTTTGGCATATAGAAGTATTTTTTGTAATGACATTGAACTGTTGGAGTGTGTACTAATGAAGCAGTACATCTGTTGAAGGAAGTGTGTAGAAAGCAAAGGAAAGTTATATTAAATTTAATGTTATATGAAATCCATTAAGCATATTGAGGAAATCATTGTATTTTTTTCCAACTGAATTTGTTTTCTTTTCAATTTACTAAATATGCACAGCTGTTCACAGGTTTTTGTTGTTTTTACTTTGAGCTTTATTAAAATTCCAGCTATCAACAGTATCCATGATTTCAAGTGTCTTGATTGATTTAAGAAAAAATAACCGCCTCATTGAATGTCGCTGCAGATAATCAGCGAGTCCAGAAGATCAGCCGATATTTGCTCATAGTTATAACTGGTAGGAAAGAAATTGCTGACCGATATTCCAAAGAAATGTTTGGATTCATTTAGAAAGCATTTTCAGCGCGTAGTTTGAAATGGAGAGAGCTGTTTATTCCTTTCTTTGTTTCAATAATGCTCTCCCTCACAATTGTCTGATAGAGGTGTTATGCTGAAAATATCAATATAAATTCCCTTATAGCATTTACACATTTGAACACGTTATAGATGTGATGTTTACTTTTGTATGGATTGTGGAAATGATGTATTTGTTCATGACTGAGAGAGGTTCCCTGAGGGGCCACAGAGGGTCAGTGTTGATGAAGACACCACAGTGCACATGCACAGCCTCCACAGATGGAAGAATGGCGCTCATCAAATCTAAATGAGGTAAAAGTACTAAATTACCGGAATTAAAAAGTGCCTTACGTGTTGTTAACGGAGTACAAAAAAACAAAAAAATAAATAGATAATAATAATAATAATAAATAATAAATAATAATAATATCATAAATGTACATGTGGGGCTTACCAATGTTCTAGCTGGTAAAGATGGGTTCAATGTCCACAACATCAAAATGTATTGGTTCATTTATATATTTTACATTTACAGTTGAGTAAAAGTTCCTTAAAAGTTTACATTCCACCAAGGCCTCGTTGTGTTGTGACGTCTCCTGAAATGTTCTGACATGACATGTGACCCGTTTCCCTTAATGAATGTGTACGTCTGAGCGCGTGCGTGAGTGCGTGTGCGCGTGTGCAAGCTGGATGAGAAAGGGGGGGGCAGAGAAAGAGATCCAGCGGGGCGGAGGAGAGACGCATTCACCGAGCACCGACAAGCCCGAGCAGCACCTCCGTCCTCAGCGAAGGAAGCACCCGCCGGGGGGGAAGGACAGCACAGGACAGGACGGGGGAACCGTGTTTGTTTCCTGGACCCCGAGTGTCTTTGTAGAAACAGGTGAGCGTTAGTTGGGTGGCTGTTTGTTTTCTAGGGAAGCTGTCAGTGCGCACCCCGCCCCGGAGGATGCCTCTCCCCTCGGCCCCGGCTAGCTACTCAGCCCCCCCCGTCCCCGTCCCCGTCCTGGTCGCTTAGATTAGTCCGCTTTGGGTGAGCGAACTAGCCGGTGGTTGTTTTTGCTGTAATCCGGTGGTTAAATTCGGCAGCTATGTGGAGCTAACGAGTAGCCTAAGCTCCTTATGCTGTTTGACTTGAGGCTTAGGGACAGTTATTAGCTAGCTCGCACGTTAGCTTAGCAGGGCTGCAGTGTGTGGGTACGCGCGCGCGCGCGTATGTGTTTGTGTTTATGTGTTTAATGACTTCTCAGCGGGGCGACACGTTACATTCCTGTGTTATGTAGCCAATGCGGATCGATAGGAGGCCATAAAGCATTACAGGGTGCTGACTGTCATAGCAGTAATATACATGCATATAGTACAAGGCCACCCTAAAACATCAAGTGGAGGAGTGTGCATCCTTTCGCAGGTAAGGTTGCCCCCAACGATTCCTCATCATCACAACAAACCTCGGCCCTCTGACGAGGAAAAGCGGGATTGCTGTTGTCATAACACAACCACATGTATGGTGCACGATGCAGGACAGTTAAACCACAGGCTGAAGAGCAATAAAATACCTCCTAGCAGAGGCTCAGTCCACCTGGACAACATCACCCATGTACTTCAAGAGGTGCAGCATGCAAACAAGAGTTAGGACCGCACCGATGTCCCCTCATACAACCCATACAGTCGCACACGTGCATGTTTAAGAGCTTTCCAGTGGGACCACAGTCCTCCAGACATTAACACTGACCATATTAACCTTTCAAATGTATTCTTCTATTCCTTTCAGATGTTTCTACTATGGCTGATTTAAAGCAGCGAGCTGTGTCAAACTTCACTACTTGGTTAAGAACTGACATGAAACTGAGTTTGTTTTTTGTGTGTGAGTTATTAGTGTTAACCGCCTTGTCATTTGCAGCCGGTCGTCACCATGACAGCGGAGGAAACCATAAACGTGAAGGAGGTGGAGATCATCAAGGCGATCCTGGACTTTCTGAACTCCAGGAAGCTGCACATCAGCATGCTGGCTCTGGAGAAGGAGAGCGGAGTCATCAACGGGCTCTACTCAGACGACATGCTCTTCCTCAGGTAAGTGAACTCCGAGGGGGGAAGTTTCAGCTCAAAAGACGCTGCCAACTTTGAAGTAGGAACAACAGGCAACTGTCTCAGGCAACAGATAGTTTTCCTCTAGATTGGGTATAATGTGACAGCATTATAAGCATATAATGTGACACTGCAGTTGAAAGTCAGCCAGTTGACTGCAGCTCTACTCCGTGTTAAATGCATTTAGGTATTGCACCTTCTATTGCGTCAGCAGCTTCCCATGATACAACTTATAGCAAGTCCGAGATCCTGGAAACTCCTTTCTCTTCAGTTCTATATTATAGAAAACATATTTATATGACATATTCATGTGGACACATTATAAGACATGATATCCATAGGATGCCGTGTTTTATTTTTATTTTTAAATGAGCTGTCTCTGTGTTAGGCAACTGGTGCTGGATGGCCAGTGGGACGAGGTCTTGCAGTTCATTCAGCCTTTGGAGGGCATGGATAAGTTTGACAGAAAAAGGTCAGTATATGTGCAGGTTCAGGAATACTTTGTTGATGCTTACAGCAGAAAATTGAAAGGGAAATTGCATCCGGCCTAATTTTTGCCTAACGTCTGTGCAACGGTCCCGTCCTCAGGTTTCGTTACATCGTCCTCAAGCAGAAGTTTCTCGAGGCTCTGTGTGTTAACAACGCCATGTCTGCAGAGGATGAACCACAGCATGTACGTCATTAAACCTTTGTTTTAAGGCAGCTGTAGGACTAAAATGCACTAACTATAAGTATTTGTTAACCTCCTCTAAGTGATGACACAGCCTTGGATTTGCGTCCTGCTGAACAGACTTTGTAACAAACCTGCTTTGTCTTCCCACTGACTGTAACTGGTTGCCATGGCAGTGAACGGGAAGGCTCGAGTTTTAGGAGACAAGAGGAGAAGCAGGCAGTTTGGGATGAAACTAGAACTGTGCAAGTCATCTGCACAAACCGGATAATCTTTGAGAGAAGAGAGGGGAAGGCAGGTGGGGGATTGTTGAGGATTTAACTGGATTAAGCTGTTTGTGTAGCATCAGAGGTGCCCATAATCGACTGTCCATGTTAGAATAAGCCGTTTTACAGAATACATCTGTTCACCTCTCGGCTCCAACCCACCAGATGGCAATAGCCAATAGAAAGTGTGGCCTTCTACTTGCTTTTTCTCTGTACATTGCAATTATCACTGGGGGGTTTAGTGGATGCCCCACTAGTTACAGTAAGCAATGGATACAAATGTTGCCTTTTGGGTTGTTTGGGTCTCCATAACGATTTATCTAATCCAATCATAATCATTATTATTATAATTCATTATGTGTTGGCAATGTGTTTTCCAGGTGGTGCTGGAGAAAATTATTTTTTTGGCATGTTTCCCCTCTGAATTGTATTTCCTGTTGTTTTAGTTGGAGTTCACCATGCAGGAAGCAGTGAAGTGCCTCCATGCGCTGGAGGAGTTCTGTCCCTCTAAAGATGACTACAGCAAACTGTGTCTGCTGCTCACACTGCCTCGCCTCACACACCATGCTGAGTTCAAGGCAAGACGTATGAGTGATCAAAAGGGGACACAAAGGTGCCTTAAAGTATCCATAGACTCGGAGCGTCTTCTTGTCATTCTCTTGTGCATTTTCCTAGTTTAATTAACATTGATGCTCTGTTGGGAGTTTTTGCTTCCGTTTGTTCGGCGTGTGTGTCAACTCCCATTTTTCTCCGCTGGCGTCCTGCAGGACTGGAACCCGAGCACGGCCCGGGTGCAGTGTTTCGATGAGGCCTGCACCATGGTAGCGGAGTTCATCCCCGCAGACAGGAAGCTGAGCGAAGCTGGATTCAAGGCCAGCAGGGACCGACTCTTCCAGCTGCTCCTCAAGGGAGTCCTCTATGAGTGCTGCGTGGAGTTCTGCCAGGTTCGGTCCTCTGGAAAAACAAAAGAAATCATACGGTCGCCAACCAACCAACCAACCATCCCGATTGAATTCCCATTTGTTTGGTTTGATTTTGTGCGCAGAGCAAGGCGACGGGGGAGGAGATGCCCGAGGGCGAGGTCCTCCTCGGGGTCGACATGCTGTGCGGTAACGGCTGTGACGACCTGGACCTGTCTCTGCTCTCCTGGATGCAGAACCTCTCCCACACCGTCTTCTCCTGCGCCTTCGAGCAGAAGCAGCTCAACATCCACGTGGACCGCCTGGTCAAGCCCACGAAGACGGGCTACGCCGACCTCCTCACCCCGCTCATCAGCAAACTGTCCCCGTACCCGTCGTCCCCGCTGCGCCGGCCCCAGTCCGCCGACACCTACATGTCCCGCTCCCTGAACCCCGCGTTGGACGGGCTGTCCTTCGGCCTGTCGGGGCAAGACAAGAGAGCGAGCGGCGGGGAGACGGCGCCGGGCAAAGGTGTCTCTCCCATGTCCCACTCCTTTGCCAACTTTCACTACCCCGGAGCGGGCGGCCCGAGCCTGAACAGGAGTCTGATGATGGAGAGCACCGACTGCCACAGCATCTTCGAGGAATCCCCAGAAACGTAAGGGTTGCGACTGGACCGGGGTCTCTGTCCGCGCGGGGGTTTAACGACGGATGTCTTGGATAATCTGTCCCTGCGGTGTGTCGTCCCTGTGAAGGTCACGGACGGACACGCCTGTGGATAAGATGATGAGCTCGGGTGGGGCTCAGAACCAGCGGCCGGACCCGGCTCCGGGCGAGGACGCTCCCTCAGCGGGCGCCGCCGACAGGAACGAGGTAAACATCGCCGCTAACTCGTTCAGCCTGTCATGGGTCGCGCGTTACTGGCGCGGAGGCTTTACTCTCTTATGTCCCTCAAATGCTTTCTGTCCTGGATGGGCGTTGCCGACGTTGGAGGTAAGAACATATGCCAGCTCTGATGAATATCTTTCAGGAAGCTGCGTCTGAGTCAACCTTCTCTTGAAAGTCTAGTTATTCTATTACACAGGAGGCGCTGTTAAGGCCCTACAGAGACCTTGTTTTGGTGGTGTTGTTGGTATGCTTCCAACGATGCACGACCTTTGCTTTAAAAAAAGTCAAACAATTAGTAGAAGTCCAATCGTCCCCTCATAAATCTGCAAAGCTATCTCCTTGGTTCACTGGTTGAGATGGTTCACAGGCAGAAGAGGTCTTCGCTGCACTCATGTTGCCTGGAAACACTGTTAACGCCCGACTTTTCTATTCCGGTCCCGTAGAGCTCAGTGTGAAGTAGGTGCTTTGTGCTCCCTTCCCCGTCGCCCCAGAGACGCATTGAGGACAGACACAGAAGCAGACTTGGAAGGGGGATCGGTGGTGGGGGGGGGGCGTCTGTGATCTCGCTGTCGCACTCCCCCCTGCCCTCTCCTCCTGGCTCTCCTCTCTGCTTTGAGAGCGGGCACCGTGCCAGGGTCTCCCTCCTCCCCAAACCCACGTTTCCCCTCAGATTGTCAGGACAGGAAGCAGCGGAGGGGGAGGGAAGGAGGGAGGGACGGGGGCGGCTTGTCCTCAGCTCTCAGCCTCACCCTGCCTCCTCCTCTAATACCTGAACCGACAACAGAAATGGGTGCAGCAGGGTTCATCTAACCACAATGCTACCTTTGATTAGTGTTTATAGGAGTCGGCAGATGCCTCGCTGCGTGTGTGTGTGTGTGTGTGTGTGTGTGTGTGTGTGTGTGTGCTTTTGTTGTGCTAAATTATTTCCACTTATCCTTGTTCATTTGTACCCACACAGGTTCATATTTTGCATTCAGGCCAAAACAGCTTTTTTTCCCCCTCCAGAGTTACGATATCAGCTCAGCAACTTATAAAATGATATCACAACAAATTTTCTGTTTTTAACAACGTCGTGTTCAACCCTCAGCTTCGTGACTCAACGGAGAAGTATGAGGAGTACTATCGGCAACGCCTGCGTGTGCAGCAGCACCTGGAGCAGAAGCAGCAGCAGAGGCAGTTGTACCAGCAGATGCTCCTGGAGGGGGGGGTCCAGCAGGAGCCCCCGCCCAGCGAAATGCAGCACAGCCTCACGGAGAAGTTCCTCAACAGGTACAGACCCGGCGAGAGATGCGTCAGTGGCGTGGAGAGATGGGGGGGAGGGTTGGGGGGGTACTTCCTGGTTCCGCCCCTCCTGATTGAACCTGCTCACCACTTAAAGGATTTTAATAACTTCATACAGAGAGGAGCAGCTGTCGGTCGAGGAGAAGCAGACACGTTAAGGCACTGACAACAATGAGCCCCATGTGGCTTTTTACTAGCGTGAAACACCCCCCTTCCCCCAACCCCCCTCCCCCCTCCGAACTAAACCCGCCTCCTGTCCACATTGCACCATCTGTGGGGATCGGCTAGGTCACATCACAGGGGACTGCTGCACCGTGTGTCCTCATTTTGTGTGTAACTAATGTTAATGTTACGATGTTTAACGGGGCAACTGAAGCGTGCTTATAAACCCCCACACAAGTACGTTAAGGTTTGAGCGTGTGATGGAAATCGCGTTTGGAAATGGGTTCATTTTTGCTCTGTCAGCAGGACAAAAGCCCTTTGATTTGTCCCTGGAGAGTTCCTCCTGTCCTCCCTCTCGGTAGCCTCTGCATTATTCACAGGGGAAGCTGTGCATAATTACACCATTACTCCGGTTCCTTTTGTCTTCCGCCGCTTGTCTTTGAAACTAGAATGAACAGAGTCGGTTTCGAGGTGAAAAAGCTGCCCCTGTGTCTCCGTCCTCAGGTCCATCCAGAAGCTGGAGGAGCTCAATGTGGGGATGGAGGATCTCGGGGAGGAGGTGAAGTCTCTGACGCAGCACTGCAACGGGAACACGCCCACCTCTGAGGACCACGACCACCTTCCCTCCGTGACGCCGGAGCAGCCCCGAGGGGGAGGGGTGCTCAGCAGCACCCCGCAGCGCGCCGCGGGGGGGCGCCCGGTTCAGCCTCTCAGCGCGTCCCCTGTCCTGTCCCAGAGGTACTGTGGGTGTGGTTTCTTTTGTTGTTTTTTTATGCCGCAGTTGCTTACGTGGTGTGATCTGATGATTTCTGTGTTTTTTTTTTCTCGCAGTGGACAGAAACAAAAAGGAAGTCCACAGTGTGACTCACCAAGCTCCTTATCCCGCAGCAAAGAGGTATGAACGCACGCGAGGAACACTCCAACAGTTCCGTCAGACCGGCTCCAAACGATTAATTACTCAACAAGCATCTCGTTCTCTGCGTTGAATAATTAACCTGTAATTACTTTTGTTCTGCAAGCCTGCCTTCGTGCATGTGCTGGTTACTCACACGCTCATTTTCTCTCACCTCGGCTGTTATTGCAGTCGCGAAACCATTGTTTCTTTGGTTCTTCTGAGCTGATTAAAAATGAGTTGAGCACGATTCCTCTAGTTTTTTCTCACAGAACAAGAAGAAACGGTATAATGCCCCTTTTTGGATTTGAATAAGAAATTATTAAATCATGATTCGGCTAGTTCCATAAAATCTCATTGGGTAGAGGAGATTAACAGACCATGGAGCTCATTACATGTAATCTGTGTGTTTTTAGGGCGACAAACCCAAAAGGCTGTTTGTGCCCGTGCACACTTTAGAAGATACTCAAGCCATTCGAGCCGTCGCCTTTCACCCCTCTGGTTCTCTCTACGCTGTTGGGTCCAACTCCAAGACTCTGCGTGTCTGTGCTTATCCAGAAACGTTGGACTCAAGGTAAGACAGACACCTCAAGAACCGTTGGCTCTTTTTAAGAATTATGGATGGTGTGACGCGTCCTACTTTTTCAAAGTTTTGACTTCAAGTTACTGTTCTACACCCTCCCTCTTCCTCTCCTCAGCGGTTCCAGTCCAATAAAGCAGCCCGTCGTACGCTTCAAGAGGAACAAACACCACAAAGGGTCCATCTACTGCGCGGCCTGGAGCCACTGTGGGCAGCTGCTGGCTACAGGCTCCAATGACAAATACGTCAAGGTCCTCCCGTTCAGTGCGGAGACTTGCAACGCCACAGGTACGGCCCGAGGCGTGCCGCTGTGATGTCCGACTGCAGCGGGGCTTCTGTCATTCTCTCTGTCCACGCCCTAGGCCCGGACCTGGAGTTCAGCATGCACGACGGCACCATCAGAGACCTGGCCTTCATGGAGGGTCCGGAGAGCGGAGGAGCCATCTTGATCAGCGCCGGAGCCGGAGACTGTAACATCTACACCACGGACTGCCAGAGAGGACAGGGCCTGCACGCCCTCAGCGGACACACAGGTGCACCCGACCGTCCCGCCACCCAGCCCCCGACCCCTCCACTGACACACAACACCGAGTGGAGACAAAGGAATGAGGAAGATGGCCGCTGACGAGCATGTGATCCTTTTTGTGGTGCCCTCCAGGTCACATCCTGTCTCTGTATTCCTGGGGAGGCTGGATGATTGCCTCCGGCTCTCAGGACAAGACGGTGCGTTTCTGGGACATCAGGGTGCCCAGCTGTGTGCGGGTAGTGGGAACCGCTTTCCATGGCTCAGGTACCACATGCGTGTGAAGAGTTTTAATCAGATAATCCCCAGCAATGTACGACACTGTAAAGCTGCCGTCAGAACGTGGGGCGCTTTCACCGATATGTATTTTCACTGCACAGGCAGTCCCGTTGCCACGGTAGCAGTCGATCCGAGCGGCCGTCTCCTAGCAACAGGACAGGAAGACAGTGCGTGCATGCTGTACGACATCCGGGGAGGACGCATCGTCCAGGTGTATCGGCCGCATTCCAGCGATGTGCGATCCATCCGCTTCTCCCCTGGAGCACATTACCTGCTGACCGGCTCCTACGACAACAAGGTCATCGTCTCCAACCTGCAGGGTACGTCGGTCGCGCAGCGGCGAGCCCGAGCTGACTGCTTGGACCCGACATTCGCTTCTGCATCTTCCCTCTGGCTATCAATATAAAATGCTTTAAATACTTCACTTTCCGGCACAACGTAGTTCTCTTTTGAAACTTGTTTGTAAAATACTTTTTGTGTTTTCTCAGCCAAGAAGTAGGTCTGTGTATTAATGTTAACTAGTGAGCTCTAAGGACAGAACCAGGCAACGTGCAGTAAAGTTGCGGTTTCATCTGGTCTTTGGAGTTTGACATTGTTACCATTTAATGAAAACCGTCCGTTCTAAGTAAATATTATCCTGTACTTTTTAAGAAGCAGGGGAGACTCTACTTTGAGTATTTTTTTGCTGGTAATGCGTACAGAAAGGAAGAACAAAGTGATCTTGCTCGTTCAGGGTTCTAAAACGTTTTTGCTTTTAAGACGCAACCTGCAACATCATGAATAAGGTCTTGCAGGAAAAACCTGTCTCAATCAGAAGACGTGGTGTCCCGGCGTGTCCTGATTTTTATTCCCCGTCTGAGCTCCATTTCCTGTGTCTGTTGCTAGGCGACCTGACCAAGCCGCTGCCTCAGACCGTGGTGGGGGAGCACGGCGACAAGGTGATTCAGTGTCGATGGCATCCACAAGACCTGTCCTTCCTCTCGTCCTCGGCTGACCGCACCGTCACACTGTGGACACACAACCCGTAACACACTCACACACACAGACTACTCGGTATCACCTAAAAGACACACTCTCCCTCTAGACCGTCCTCCTTCACTATCAACTGTCATAGTCAGAGTTGGCACTCGTAGCTTTAAAAGCACACACATAGAGCAACACGCACACACACAAACAGGTAAATGGGCCTCTCCCTTTCACTGGAAAACCAAAATGGATACTGACCTGTGATGTATTAATAGCACACATGCTGCATGTTCTCCCTTTGCACATGGTCCTCATCTTGAAGGGTTAAACAGCAAGACCCCACCCCCCTTATTTCCACCATCTCCATCTCCACTCATACAGTTGCTGCATGTCCTTTTCACTGAGGAGCTGTGGAGATTAGAGTGTACAGAGTGCTTTTTTCATGATGGTGCCTTCCTTGAGTTCTCAGTTTCTCAGAGAAATTTAAAAGCGGACAAACAAGACAAATGATAGGCTCATTTTCAAAAATTTAAGTCATCTTGAAAAGTCCTACATTCTTCCTTCCTTTGCATATTCCCATTTCTTACAGCGGGTGTTCTGCTGCTATTGTTTGGGAGAACAAGTTGAATTTACAGTGTGTGTCATTAGTGGGCTTTTCCTAATGATTCTGCAGAGGTCCTCTTATCCGCTGTTGCTTTCCCGTGGGATGTGCTGATGTCCAATGTTTAACTGCATCGCTACGACTCAAAATGTGTAAGTTAGCTTGTGCATTTGTTTTAAGTTTGAATGAATTGTTTTTGCGCTGTTGGTGTGGGGCGATGGCGCGCTTGCAATGGAAGCTTGTTATGTCGGCAGCAAAGGGAAATACAAAGTGTAACTGATGGTTGAGTGCCCGTGCATTCAGCTCAGGAGCCTTTAGTGTTGGAAAGCATTGGTTTGGCTGCTGCTGTAACGGTACAACAATGGTAGAGGGCAGTCTAACCATATGCACACGGGATATTTATTTATAACCAGTGTTTGGGGCATATCAATTGTTCTTTTCTTGCATTTTACATGCACTTTTTCTTTCAACATTGTCTTCTAATATCAGTTTACTTACAATGATTCATGTTTTATGTTAACGTATAGTATATACATTATATATATATATATATTGTTTTAACAAATAAGGCCAAACTACTTGCATAGATGTATTTATTATAGTTGTGTTTATGTATGTACAGTTATGTTTTTGAAATGCTAGTGGCTCTTGTATTAAGCCTTTATAATTCTTGTTTTTAAAAGTGACTTAAATTAATTAAAGCTAACTCAAGTCTGACTGCTGGTACGTTCAATAAAGTTTCTTTTACACAAGTTGGATATTTTGTGTTTAGTTAAACTGAAGCGTTCACGTTGAAGATTTAAAAAAAAAAAGAAGCCTTACATGGACGACACTTTTATCATTGCATCATTGAAATATTTAGTACAAAGAGCATAAGGGCTGTACACACACACACACACACACACACACACACTTTTATCAAATGTTCTATTTCAAAATAACATTTTCTTCGCCTAACCTAACGTAACCCCCAACGTCTAAATAACAATACATGGAACGAGTGCTGTACCTCTGTGACCTCACTGACTCAGACTCCACTGTGAAAGCACATTATCGGCAGGACGGCAAAATCAGAATCACTAAAAAAAGTACAATAAATACCGACAGCTGGTCGTGTATTGAAAAATACACATACGGTGAAATGAGTACAGACGGATTAAAAAGAACAACAAAAAAAAATTTGTCCCTGAAACGCTGAATTAGTCCAGGTTAGTTTTAGATGTATTCATACTGCATACTACATACAATGCTGACAGTGCTTTCGTTTTGTCCAGGGACACATGTAAATATACACAAGGCTTCCCCCTCTGTCCCCTCCTCGGTGAGATGAGACTCTGTAGTCCCCTTAGTGCTGTTTGCTCAGGTGCAGCCGGGCCGACGGCAGGGTGACGCGCTGCTCGTCCATCCGCTTGGCCTGAGAGCGCATGATGAGGCTGAAGAAGTCCTCGTCGGGTACGGTCGGCCCTCGGACGGGCGGAGGCGGGGGGGCGCAGCGCTGGTCGTCCAGGCGGGACCCCTGGCGGGTTGAGAGGAAGAGAAGCTCAGTCGGCGACATCTTCCTTTTGTATTGGATGTACATTCGGGCACGTCGGGTACCTGGCACTTGACGAGCATGTCGAAGAAGTCGTCGTCGCTGGGCTCGGCGTTGTCGGCGTTGGCCATCAGGTGGCTGAGCACGGCCTGGCTGCTGTTGTGGTTGAGCCGCAGGCCGGGGAGGCTTCCCCCCACTGCTGACGGGTCCTCTAACCGCCGGCCCCAGGCGCCAGAGACGTTGGTGGATTCTGATGCAGCTAAAGCGTAAGAGAGGAGGAATTTTTTAATTTTTGTATAAAAAAATAGGTAAATAGATTGCAAGAATTCGCTTTGAATGAGTGAATAAACACACACGCGCTCACATTTCCTGATGGCCCTGGGCGGCGACTCTGAACCGCTGCTTAATGATAACCTGCTGCCCTCATCCTGTATCGAGCAGCGTTGGTCATCCATACGGTTGCTCTGGAAACGGCTCAGCAGGTCAAAGAAGCCCTCGTCTCCGACCATTTCCGGACTGAGTCGCTGATGAAGTACAAACACCCCAACATGAGACACAGCTTAGCAGGAAGCTGTGAGGTACTGAATGAGGTGCGTGGTCATCAGCCGAGTGAACCCCGGGCTGCGTACCTTCTGCGGCCCCGGTGCGGGTGTCTGGCTGGTGTCCAGCGTGTTGCTGGTGTCCTGGAGAACCTTGCTGGAGCCACCGGCCTTGTGCTTTTTCCCACGCAGGCGGCTGACAAAGAACAGCTTGGAGGAGCTCTTGACCAGGGAGGGTTTGGGCTGTTTCGTCAGGATGTCACTGTTCCACTTCTGACCCTTCGACGCGCAGGAGAGGACGAGTCACCACGATGCGGAAGGAAGCGAAGGGGAAAGACGGTAAGACTTTGGTAGCAAAGCATGACTTTGAATGGATAGAAGATGGATGCATCAGTGGAGAGAGAAGTTCTTACATTTATCTTGTCTGGAGTTAGTTTCACCAGCTCCAGGTTCTCCATGCTGTGTCTCCTGCTCATCCTGGGCCTTGCTCCTAAAACAAAACAACACAATATAAACACCAGCTGACCAACGGCTCTGTTTAAAGAAGACGTAGAACTTAGAACTGACCATTCGTGTTGTAGTCTATAGCCTTGTTCTCTGAGATAGTGGAGTTATTGGAGCTATAACTGAGACCCAGAACCATCTGGAGGTCAGAGACGTTCATACGAGCCGTCAGCTCCCCGCTCCTATCGCCAGTCTAAGAAACACAAATATAGTACACACGCAGAGGTTAATTGAAAAACTACAGGATTTTCCCGTTTTTGTGAAGTAAAACTTTCCAATATCGTTTCCACTATAAAGCCGAAAGCAGGGCCAGAAGAAAGGGAAGTCGACACTGCTTTTTCTGTACTTTGTACCTCTTTGCAGATCTCCAGATGTTTCTCCGCAAAGTGCATGGCTTGGTCATGGTTCCCCAGCGCAGTGTAAGCATTGCCAAGACTCCAGCATGCACGGCCCTCTCCAATCCTGCATCAATCACACGTTTACATACATGCATAGGCACATGGTCACAATGTAGGGAATGTGTGTGTGTGTGTGTTTACCTGTCATTGAGGTCCTGGGCAATGATGAGGTGTTTGAGGTGGTAGTCTATGGCTCTCTCATAGTCCTGCAGCAGTGTGTAGGTGTTGCCCAGACTGTAGCAGGCCTGGGCCTCCACAGCTCGGTCCTTCAGCTGCCGGGCCAGCTGCAGCGTCCTCCTGGTAAACATGCAGAAGAGGCACAGTTTCCTCTGGCTTCTTACACCACAGTTCACAAAGCCTTTTTAAAGATCCTAATGGAAAAAGCTCCTAATGGAAAAACCAATGTATATGTGTATGGCGGTGGCGTACAGTGGTGCAGCACTCAACAGATGCGTCATACCACACCCGACGTGTCTTAATGCGCAGTGAAAGAGAAGTGACTAAGTGGAGTGTTTGCTCAGTTGACAGTCGTCTGTGGCTTACTTGTAATGCTCTGCTGCCACCTCGAATTCCCCCAAAAAGATATAGGCGTTCCCGAGGTTGCAGTAAGCGCGTCTCTCTGCCGAGCGGTCACCAAACTCCTTGGCTATGAGCAGGCGCTGTTCAAAGAAAGACATGTTTTATGATCCACGGAATAACTTCTTACAGAATTAGGCTGAACGTGTGCAAAAGTACTTTTCTAAATGGCTGTGTTGCACGTGGAGGACTTTTTTATGACACGCATTAAAGAAAGGGTCTTTTGGGGTTTGCACCAAACCTGTTCATGAGACGCTACCGCCTTCCTAAAGTTTCCCAATAAGTAGTACGTGTTGCCAAGGTTGCCGTAGGTCCGACCCTGAGCAGCGCGATCCCCAAGCTCCTTCACTATGGCCAAGTTGGCCCTGCAGATGCACAGATGTGACATCGTTAGAGCGAGGCATTGTGTTATGACGACGTCTCCAGCGCCACACCGAACGGCCGCTTACTCGTAGTATTCAGCGGCCTCCCTCAGGGCCAGCATGACCTCCTCTGGGAAGTCCCCGGGCTCGGCTCCACTCCAGCAGATACTTTTGCCTTTGGCGTGGTGCACGTTCCCGAAGTTATACAGAGCACGCGCCTGGCCCACCTAAAACAAACCAAGGAAAAAAAACGTCAGTGGCGAAGGTGGATGGCGTCAGATCAATACTGTACACATCATCAGCCAAGACTCACCTTGTCATTAATGTCTCTGGCTATGTCCAGGTGCCTCTGACAGCAGACCACGGCCTCGTCAAAGCGCCCCAGCACCTTTAACGTGTTGCCCAGGTTCCCGCTGGCTTTGGCTTCTCCGAGCAGGTCGCCGACAGTCCTGCGGATCACACCTCACGTCAGTAACAGCGAATGTGGCCTCGATGGGTCAGCAGGGTCGTGCGCTTCCCGCGCCGCTTCCAACCTGGTCAAGGTGAGGTCGTGCCGGTGGAACTCGAGGGCCTTGGCGTAGTCGTGCAGGTGGAAGTAGGCATTGCCTATCTGGCTGTAGATGGCGCTGAGCACCTGCAGGTCCTCCGTGCCCACCTGGATGGCCGCTTCGAAGAAAGAGACGCCCGCTCTGTAGTCGCCGACCTTACAGAGCCGCTCGCCCTCCAACGCCAGCTCCAGGCAGGACACCTCCATCCTGCAGCGGGAAGAAAACAAGAGTCCGTCCGAATTCGTGGTGAGATCTTCTCTGCCTGGAAGCCGCAGCCGACTGAGTCGACCCTCCTCACGAGCAGGGAACAAAGCGTTTAGTCTTTGCTTAGAAGGACGGACTTTTAGCTGCTTCCTTCCCTCTACAGAGAACAATAGTTCACACTGGGGGCTGTTTGTTGTGGTACATTTCACATCCGTTTGACTTGCCAGAGAAAGTGAAGTGTTTTTGGCAAATAGCTCGGGGAATTGAATTCAAGGCCAGATTGAAGTTGTAAAACAATTGTGGCGGTTTATCTGCGCAAGGAGTATTTTTAGAACTAGTAGCATACGAATGCAAAGCAAAAATGGTTCAGGCTTGTTTTTCAGGAAACTGCATTGTTGTGACGAGATCGGCTTCACACAAAGTCTAGTTAGTTTGTTTATGTGGAGCCTTCCTCATACACACCCACCCAAAGGTTTTGTTTGAAAGCTCTCCAAAACTCCCCCAGAAACGGCAAATAAAGTCACATTCACGTGTCGATTCCTTAGATGAAGTCAAATGTCACAAAAACACCAAACCAGCTTGTTTTGTCATCCGGAAGGGACGCAGCCAAACACTGTAAACACATCAGTCAGCAAAGCAGCTGTGGTGCGCAGCCTTAGTGCCTTACATTTAAAAAGCATTTTTTCTTTACTCATACATGACCAAACTGTATCAAACACGGTGGCAAATAAGAGCCTACCTGATGGCCTTCTGTGTCTTACAGAAACAACAACAGCACATGGAACTTCTGAGAGGCATCTATCAGAATCATCAGATCATCAGAGAGCTGTTAGCGCATCACGCATTGGAAAACTCTAAACGAGACCCGTGTGATGTAGTCACGTTATTAACTTTCCAATGCATGGCAGCGAGGAAACTGCACAATCAGCATATCCTCAGGTAATCCGCTTGTCTCTAAAGCTCTCTCTCCTGACCTGGTCACCTGAGATTAAGGCTGGCGAGTGCGCAGCCAGCGGATTACGCAGGACGGGCGAGTGCTGAGTAGATTCATTAGACATGTTGGCCACTAACGGCCTCTGTGGTGAAGTTTAATGGAATCAAGTCATTAACAACAACCATCGGGAACAACAGTGTTGATCCAAAAACGATATGCTCGGACCGAGCGGAGGCGTACTCTATCCAAATAAGTTGGACAAAAAAAAAAAAAAGAGTAAGCAGTGATGAATTTTTCAGGGCTTGTTAAATATTGAAGCCAACTGGAACCAGTCACACCGGCACGGCTCTCCACCTGGCTGTGTGTGAACAGCTGGCTGACGCCTTTTTGTGAAACTCGGCTGCCTTTAGTCAAACAAAGTCACAAAGCCTGTCCCGCCATTAACAAGCTCACAACAAAAACAAATGATGACAAAACCTCATTTATTATCCTTTGTAAGAAGAATTGACGTTCTTCAACCATTAATGCATTGTGAAAAAACGATCCGGCAGGTCGTTTCTAACCCTACCTCGTTTAAGAGAGAGAGGAAATATTCCTACCTGTAGCGGACGTGAAAGGACTGCTCTTCATTTCCCGTGCTAACCACTGAGCCACCGGTATCCATTGATGTGCATAATATTGGGGGAAAATCCCAGTTTGGTTCCCAACAGAATTGTTGCAATTTAAACCCCCCAAAAAAAGAGGCCGGTGAAGAAAAAAGAAATTGGTTAAAAGGTAGTTGGACAAGAAGAGGTACGCCACATGAGAAGTGACACAAAGTGGGCAGGTCTGTGACCGTCCCTCTGCGCAGTGTTGAGTGGGCAAGGCGACGCCGTGAGCGGGACGCAGAGCGCCAGAGTCCTGAGCGTCGGTCCACACGGCCGCGTTCGTGTGCCGCGTTTCGCGTCACCGCACCTCAATCTCACCGGCGGCCCTCTGTGAAGAGAACACAAGATGCCGTACGTGAAGCCTCGTTGTGGCCGCACGGCGCCATGGCAACGCCAATCAAACAGCGGCGTGCAGAAGCGGGGCAGGCGGGCGGGCGAGTGAGAGAGAGCAGGGCGGGAGTGAATGGGTGAGGGTTGAACACAGGCGAGCTGCCGATCTAAGACGGTGACTCAATGCGCCCGGGGTTGTGCGCTGAAGGTAAGTGAAGGTCAGCAAGCTGGGAATACCACACAGTTTAACTGGTGCAAGCGGACATGGCAGGGGAAATATCCTAATCCCAGTGCGTAAATACGAATCAGATGTGGACGCTGAAAAGAAACCAGAAACACGTTGCATGATTAATTAAGAAAAAGCTGAATTTAAAGAAGCTCAGAGAGAAGCAGAACCAAAACGGAAGAGCCTACGTTCTGTACGCGACTTCCACCAAAGGAAAGGACAGTGATAAGCGAGCTGCAGGGAGAAGGTAGACTGCTCCAAGTAAAGACCAGAGCCAACTATTACCTCATTTCTCCATGAGGTCACATTAGCCACACCCATTAGTCCCCTCAGATTTAACCCATCAGCCACTTCCCACACACACAAAATGGAAAACGGAGCGGACCACTATGCAATAAGCAAACTGAGCTCTACAAAGACACATGACAAAAAGGCAGTTTCACAGATAGTTTTAGACACAGCCACATGAATGGCATTGGATTTTATAAATGGCCACTATTATGATCTTTTAAATGTATTTCTTTCTTTTAAAAAAGGGCCATTAAATACATGCTTCTTCTCTATTTAATACGAGTACTTAAAAGTATGACTATTGTTAGACGTGTGCTGTATTTGTTATTCCATGCCCGGTTTATCCCACTGTACATTAGAAGGAAGCAAGTGTTCCTATAGGACCTTTGGTCTACAATAGGCTTGCTAAGCAGTTCCTAGTGTTGTATCAGCAATGGGCTCATATTGCCAGAAGAGCACTAATCTATAAAACAGATGACAACTAAAACAAAGAAAAACAACTGTTTAGGCAAACTCCTCCACGGCCGGTTGATGTTGCAATCTGTTGTTCATAAACTAGGCTTTAGGTTATTAACTCAACACTGACCTTTGAATGGAGGAGAAACGTTACCGTTTAGGGCCTGCTATAAAAATGTTGAGTTAATTTGTGAACCTGTCCTGAACATTAGAAAAAAAGGGACCAGACTTCCTGTTGCTCTGTGAATGTGAGCAGTAATAACACAAACTGAAGCTCCCCGTGGCTTTGGGAGTCTGTGCAGTGCACGTTTCCTGCACAGTATTATAAAGGCTGATTGATGTCTGCCAGCGCTGGTGCAGCCTTTTCCACCATCGCGTGCCAACCGGTTGTGTTTAAGTGAGAGCTGCCCCGCTCACAAAGCTACAGTGAGCATGAACCAGTGTGTGGCAGGACGAGGAGATCCATGACTAACTGAGCATCAATGGAAAACAGAGGTTGTTTGTTTATTGACAGCTTGTCGGCAGGTAATCGCTGACTCTTCACTCACAAATAGGACATGAGTTCACCAGCACACAGCCGATATGATGTATTTTCATTGTGCTCACAGCCCATTGATGCACTAAAATTACTGCTTCCACCGAAAGCAAAATCTAAATATGGAAACACCACACGGCGTCACAGCAAAAGCCTCCACAAAAATAAAAGACAGAAACAACTGCATAAGTACAGGGATACGCACCGGTAAGTCTTCCACACAGGAACAGGAAATCTGGGAAGCCTGCAAGGAAAAGTGTTGCGACCATAAATAACTTTACACCTAAATAAGACATATTTGCAGTACTTGGTTAAGTGTATGACTATTTTAATAGTTTGCCTTACATAATTATGGTCAATATAAACTCAAACTGAATAACTTTAGTTGGGTTTTCCAGATGATACATAAAGTACAAAAAAGGACCTAATAAGTAACTTAATGGGGAAGATCAAATAATAGAAACATATGGCACCATTGCTATTCATTTCAACAGCACCTCAAACTACAACCTGCTAAATGAGCACATATTTAAAACGACACATTTTGTGTTTAAACCCAAACTTGACATTTTTCCTATTTCTTGGATAAACTGAGAGCTGAGTACACAAATAATATGATGTTATATGCCATAATCTAAAGGTCTGACGGTTTGTGAGTGTTATGCCTCTGTAGCATTGCATTACGAAAACTGGCATAGGGATGAATTAACTGTTAACTGTAGAAGTAATGCATAACTCCGAAAGAAAGAGGAAATAATAATCTCAGACAAATACAGTTATATCTATACTGTATTCTTTAAACTACATCATCTTTTCGATACGTATTGTCACCTCACGTGAACGTAACAAAAATAGGTTATTTTCAATGACGGAGCTCGAAAGAGAGCATTGAGAACATGTTTGTTCGTGATGAGTAACGTTAAGTGTAACCCTGAATTCACCCGTTGCTGCTTCCAGTATCGCATCCAGCTAAAGATTAGCCTGTTAGCATGTTAGCATCTAAACTTACGTTAGACGATCCAGTTCGGACAATGGTGACTTTCCCTCTTCTTTTCTTGACTTTCTCACAAGTATAGAAATATACGGTCGATTTTAAAAAGACGTCAGTAAGTTAAACTTCAAATGCAACCTAAACGCTACATTGTCCTAAAGGAAAACTTCGGTTCAACTTTCATAAGAACGAAGAAAGAAATCTTGATGCCGTGCATTACCCTGTATGTTTTGGCCAAGTAGCCAATCAGGGCACGAGATTCAAAGGTAGCCGCGCCCCCAGCCACAGTCATTGGACTAATGGATTCGAATAGAAAAAAAGCATGACGTATGCATTATGTGGCTGTCAATAGTAGACAAGCCGACTTCTTTAACGAGTTCTTTAACACCCTTTCGTCGGCAAAATCACCAAAAACGACATATTGGCCGCTGTGTGTATGTGTGTATTGTTAGAGTAGCGAGGAGAGTGTCCAACACTTATCTATCTCGAATCTTTAAAACTCTCAATAAATACTTAAAATACAGAGGTTGGTTGTTCCAAACTGCTTTTGCATGCTAACAAAACTTGTTCGGTGGTTCTTTTGGTGGAGGTTGCCTAGCAACTAGACTGGGCCTGTACAGTGCCAGGCGGGCTCCAGGCGCTCAGCACGACCGAGTGCGCTCCATTATTAATGATGCCACGGACACTAAACCTGCTCGAGAAGCCATATGTCAGGAAGGGAAGACACAGAAAGGCTGCGGCTGGATGCAAGATGACGTCAGGATCAAGAGTAAAGCCCGTGGGACGGTTGCACTTAACACCGACGTCGGAGTGAAGAACCGGATCAGAACTCCGGTAAGTTTTCCGCCTTCCGTCACAATGTGAGACAAGTTGGGCTTTAAATGAAAGAACAGACGCTTTTCCAGAGTCAGACTCTGCAGCAGCATGTTTCTTTGCTGTGATGCACTATACGCTACCTAAAGGAGGCCAATACCTATATGTTCTGCTATGTTTACTCTCACCTTACTACAGTTAATATAAGGTATTATACCTATATATACAGGCATTACTTCATTACATTATCTGATAGCTGTATTCATGGATTATTACTAAAGGCTAAGGACGTATATATTTTTGTATTGATACAACCCTAAAATGCAGGACTTACTACTCTTAAATTAAACCTTTTCCTACTGTTTCACACCTTTTCACCCATACATAACATTATCCACACACACAAACACACACACACAGCGTTGATTGTTGAATAATTGACAGCAAGGCATGTTTTGATCCGGTGTTGTCAGCTCACACGTCGTGTTGCTAAGTGATGAACAGGTGCTGCATCCCCCTTCCTCACCTTCTGTCTATCCGCAGGTGAAGACAAAGCATCCATGGAGGGAGATGCAGAGGAGTCAGGCGATGAATGCCGTGTGGAGGACAGGCCCACTGTGCTTTGGGAGAAGTGCATTCAGCAGAGCATCTTTGTTGACCTAAGTGAGGATGAAAGTCTCCACCTCAGTGATTTGGAGAATTCTTTAGCCTTACGTGTGTCCCAGACAGAGTCTGCTGCCTCCGAGCCAAGCATTCATCTCAGTGGTAAGTCCCAAAGTCAACGTCCTGTTGCACTGGCTTGTTTAGTCTGTCCTGTGCTATATATCAAACTGTCTAAGTAACAAATTTAAGTATAAGACGCAGTCCTTGTCAGAGATTGAGAACAGATCATGATTGTAGTCTTGGGTAGGAAAATAAATCGGTCAATGGAAATAGTGAGCTTTTGTTCCTTTTTGCTGATATGTAACTACATATTGTAGGAGGTTACGCACGCCAGATGCCTTAAATGATTGTTTGAGGGAGTTGTTCATGACATGTCCCCTTTGGGTGAGTCAAAGCCACCCTCTGATTTGGCATTTAATCATCAGGGAGCACGGAGCTGTCGGCCTTGGGCGGCACCTCGTCAGCATCCAGTATTGTCAACAGCAGTCAGAGTGACAGGGTGGTAGAGAGTAAGACCAAAAGCAGCATATTGCATGTGTCCGCCCAAAGACCAAACACCATTCAAGATGAGACGCCCTTAAAGCACGAGGACTCAGGGCAACATACGAGTGATGAGGATCAGGAGGACCTGCCGTTTGATGGTGACCTAGGAAGCGTCTACTTCAACCAACCAGCCAACACTGTGATCCAAATGAGCTCTGATGGAGGAGAAAAGGTTCATGCGAGTCCTGATTTCACTGGTGCGCTTGAATGTAAGGCAAGAGATGAAGACGATACTGTCAAACACTTGGTTTCTGTTGAACGTTTTGCTGAGGAACCAGCGGCTTCGACGCAAGCGGATGCCAGCGCCAACCTTTTTGATGCTTCCAAGCCAAGGGGGGTTGCCCAATCGCGTCCTCGTCCTTCCGGCATTGACCAGTTGTTGCTGCGACACTTCTCCCAGGAGGAGTTGCTGCAGCCCTGCAGGCTGATCGAGGCAGAGACGCTGCCAGAGGTGTCCCTACTGGAGAGCGTGGACGACACTGTTTTGAGCAGGGCTCCAACACACAACAGCACAACAATGGATAGCCACCTGTCTGCCAGCCCTCCCTGTAATACTGAGATGAATCAGAGTTTGTGCTCTGGCAGGACTGGTGGGAAAAGTGCATCGGAAAAAATATCAAGTTTAGAGGAAGAAGCAGAAAGGGAAACGCCCGCTGTCACCAGTGCTGATTCTGACAGCATTATATCCAGATCTGCAAGTATCCATTCAGAACAGTGCAGCAGGGATGCAAGTGCCTCGTATGAAGAGCAGCAGGAAAAGGCAAAAGCAGATGAACAGGCTCTGAATTTCCCACTTGTCCGCACCAGGTCCTTCAGTGAGATGAAGTACGGTCAAGGACAAGTCCATTACCGGCTACCTGACTTCTCTAAGGTTCCCCCCAAGGTGAAAGTCCCCAAAACACCAAATGGACCGGCCAGATCTGTTCCTCATACCTCCAGGACCATGCACACAGCCCAGGCTTCCCCAGGGGTACTAGAGGTGATCAACAGAGTCCTGGAGGATTCAGTCCGGCCTTCAGTGAAGCCCTATGTCTTCAGAGACGAGGACAAGCGGTCTGCTCCAGCACTGGTCAATCACCTGCAGGTAGAAATCACACTGCCGACAGTTATCTGGTTTCTTTTGCTTGTATCTTCCCAAACAATCATATAATTTGATTAATCTGCACATTGTGTATAATACTAACATGTGTCTCATTCTTCATTAGGCGGAATATGATAAATTACTGACTAAATATGCTGAGGCTGAGAATCGTATTGATCAAATGAGAATAGGAAACAATGTAAGTAAAAGAGGTAACTTGATGTCAGATTTTAGTCATATTTTTCAATGCATGCTTAAGTTTATACATTTTCTTCCACAGGCTCAACCCGCCTCCGAAACAATGATTTATTTACAGGGCGATGATGACCAGGATAACTTAGTAGAGGGAAGCCATCTTGGATCCGTGGCCTGTCACCCTCCCCCAACAGGTACGTCTCTGTGTCCGACATCTGATATTATGACAGGTCGGCACTTTGCTTCGCTACCTTGAAATGACACAGTGAAGTGCAATTGGTTTCCATGCCAATGGAATTGACCAATGGGGCAGATGACAACTGTTCTAGTTTGACAGACGTGTTGTTCTAGCTTTGGGAGAATGTTGATTAAGGGGAAACACATTTGATGAGTGGAAAAGTGATTCACATTCCCCGTACGAATTATTTAGATGAGACGGAAATATGTAAGTTCACCAGGTCCATATTGCTCATGGTGTGATGGCCTGCGCTCAGCTTGTATCGCTTCCGCCTTGCTTTGTTTTCAGAAAACTTTGGCGAGGAACAGGAAACAACCCCGCATTGCAACAACGAGCTGATGAACACGACGCCCTGCGGCCCGCCCGAGGAGGAACCCAGTGATGGTGAACGAATGACCACAGAGCTGAACCACATCATAAGCCAGTTCATGCAGAAGGTGCGTGGATATTAATAGGCTGTCGTTAAATGTAAAAAAAACAAACACTAACGGACCTTCTTCCATCCAGGTGGAAGGATTCAAATTAAGTGTGAGCATCATGTCGGTGAGCACAGCAGAGCAGCAAGTTGTGAGTATTGTTATCCGATTTGTAGTTCTTTACACCTAACATGGAAATGCAGTTTGCATTTTTAAGGTGCAACATTATTTACATTTTTAACTTTTGCACGTCCATTGTCAGATGTTAAGGAGCATTTTGGAGGCTCAGGACCAACTGGAAAGAGAGTACATCAGTAAGAAGGAAGAGCACCGAGCTCTGGAGATGCAAAGCTACATGGGCCTGTCTAGGAAAACCGGCGTCTTTGACCCAAACAGGTTAAAGAGATTTCGCCATTTCATCAGCGTGAATGTGTCAGGGCTATGTTGTTTGGCACAATCTGAAGGTGTGGCATTGCGTTACTTAACTGGTGTAGGAATTAGTGCCGGTAATGCAGATCTCCATAAACAACAAAAGTGGATATCATTATGTAGGCCAAATACAGTTTTTATACATATTATACAGTACATATGTAAATACATATTCACACAGTCATTTTTAAATGTTTTTGATTCGTTATTGACATCTGACATAAATGTAAAAAGGAGATTGTTTGAATTTCCAAATATTTAGCGTAACTTTTCAATGATGTAGCTCGAAAGAGAGCATTGAGAAGGCCGTACGCTGGTGATGGGTAAGAAGTGTAAGTGCATGTGTATGTCAAACTGCGTGCAGGCTGGTGGAGGGAGACATATTCAGGATAGGAATGCAACTTGAGGACATAAAGGAGATGATAGACAGAAATGTGTGTGAGCAGATTTCTCCACCCCATTCATCCTCCACTCCCACACCCATGAAAGAGATGCTGCATGAAATGAAGCCCTGTCCCCTCGGCATGCCGACACCCTCACCTCCACCATCCCTGCACCAGGTAACCAGCTCACAGACGCACTTTCTGCCTCATAAACGCCTGTTAACGCTGGAAACATTCACCCTAAATCTTTGTCTTATTCCGCCTTTTTACATGAAATATTCAGATCTCGATGATACTCAAACAATTGAGGGGAGGTTTAAATCTTACAAATAATAAACAAATAAACAAATAATATCCTTAACCTGGGAGCAGGTTAAAGATATTATTAACTATATCTTTACAGGAGTCATTGTTTTACAAAATAAAGCCTTCAACTCTCACTGTGGGTGGAAATTAAACTAGGGGTCAAAGAAATCTTTTGAAAATAAATACACCTAAATAACACCTAAATATTTGTATTACTTCTTTTTGAGATTCCTACTTTGTCACATTTTCGCTAGTAACATGTGTCAGCTTTTCAACAAACCGTGAAACATTCCACACATTTCATCCATTAATGTTGTTATCTCACTTTTAAAGCCAGCAATTCAGCGTTGGCTCAGCTCTGCATCTTCCAGCCTTTACTAGTACATATTCCATCCTGTGTGCAGCCTGCAGTGTGCTGACCGGTAGCAGCATCCACACCCTGCACATTGAAATGGGATGAATTATCCTGTGTATGGGTCTAATTTGTCAGGGGCCAAGTGCGGCTTTTTCCACCGTGGGTAATAAGATGGAGGACCAAAAAGAAGAGGAAAACGAAGCGCGGGTCGAGGAGGCCATTGAGGTCCATGGAGACGAGGGTTTCCACCAAAGCCGTGATCTCACAACAACTGACTCTCTCCTGGAAAGAACCGTACACAGCTACTGCCATTCAAGGTACTAAGAATACTTTAATAACAAAGTGATGTGGATGATATACTGAACAGGAACTCGTTATTTCCACAAAGAATAATGAATTAATGCACCAGTGCTGTGCATCAGTGTCATTATTCTGTGTAGCTGGTGCTTGCAGGAGGGCTTGTGCTTGGCATAATGTTCATGCTGGCGGCCTTGCCGTGGGGCTGATAGTGTTTCAGGTACAGTGTTGGTATCAGGTTCCACCAGTGTCTCTGTGTTTTCCTCCGTCCTGCTTCAGGAGCTCGGCGGGCTCCCTGGAAGGTGAAGATGGGAGGATTTCCGTCTCGTCGGAGTTGACACATCAAAGGAACATCTTAGCAAACTTGAGCAGAAGCAGCTTATTGTCAAGAGAGAGGACGCGCAGCAGGTAATGTGATATTGAAGTCTATCTGACAAAAAAAAGAGCCGGGGCTGTTGTTCGTTCTCTACACTAGTTCGCTCTCATAATAAGGTGTAACTCATTAATGTCATTCTTCACAGAATAAACAAGCTATGTTTGCTGTAAATGGTAATATAGAAATAGGAAACAACACTACAAACTACAGTACTCTCCCAAGAATAGTTAACTTTACATGTGATGCTTTCCATGTCATACTGCTTAAGTATTACTCATATTACACGTAATACTGCTCAAGTCTCACCCTTCTCCAACTCCTTCCCCAAGTGTCCCGAACCCACGTGGTGAATGTGACCTGGGTGAGTGCGTCGGCTTCGCTGCACCCAGAGATTCAGATAGCCACTTCCTGTTAGATCCTCCTCTCAACACCTCATCTGTTTCACAGGTCTGTTCCAGATATATTGGCCTGTTGAACAATTTTAGCCTGATGTTTGGTCATATCTTGGATGATTCAGGCTGCTTTCTTTTAACTCTTGTTATTTCTCCTGTGGTGCAGAGGTTTGTAAGTCCAGAGACCGACAGTGGCTTTGGGAGCTCCTACTTGAATCAATCCGTTTCTGGACCGTTTCAACCAAATCTGCTCACAGAAAGGTACAACGCTTCATACACAGCAAGAAAAACAACATATTTCTTCAGGTAATTCATGAAATCAGCTCCTGTTGATGCACATTCCCAATCCTCCCATCTACAGTGCACGGCCCCAGAATGTGGGTTTAAGTAGCTCAGACAGTGAAGGGTCCGTCTCCAACATGCAGACGGCCATCCATTCAGCCTCGCTCTCCAGCCAGCGATGGGCCCGTCCCCACCCGTCTGTCCAAGCACAGTCCTGTGCCGTAGCAGCAGCGGCGGTGGAGCGGTGGGTGGAGAGCACTACTGAGGAGCCTTCAATCAGCCTGCACGGTGAGCACATTTTTATCTCATCGTATCCGGTGATTACCGCAATGATGAACACTTCTGAACGACTGATCAAACAGCACCTGAAGGCAGCCTGGTCGCCCGGCTCCGTCAGCGCGTTTCTGACTCGGTGCTCATCCCCGCCATGCAGGCAGAAGAGAGAGGCAGCCCCCTGCGCTCCTGCTCCTGTCACAGGTAGGCACGCTGAGGACCACTGCGTTTACCACTGAGTTTAAGTTAACGGACGTCGGACGCAGCTCAGGAGCCACACTCACTCACAGACACCTATTCCCACAATGAACTTCTGTATGACTTTGTGTGTTTTCTTGTGTGTGTTTAGTGAGGCTATCCTGGCCTTGCAGTCAGAGGTTTCTCGGCTGAAGAAAGACCTCGAGGAAGGCTTGGTTCAGCTGCCTCATCTAGCACACAAGATGGACTTTCTCACCTCCAAATACAGACAGAATCGTCACGAGCGCAAGTCCAAAAAGATCCACCTCGGACAAGACGACGACAGGTAGGGAGCTGAACATGCGGGCTGAGTGGAAGAACAGATTTATACCTGCCATTGATGAGGTGTATTCATTCAACATTTGGCTGATATTTAGCTTTATCAATTGTTGACGACTTGACAAACGTGCATGCAGTGACAGGTTTCCATGAGGTGGACAGATGTTGAATATGAGATGAAGGTCCAAAAAGTCCTGTTGTGTTTTTATTATTTATTCATTATATGTCGTACAGTCGTTATTATGACGCTTTTGGTTCAAAGGTCTGGCGTGTGGAAGCCATCGAGTACCACTCAGAACGTGAGCGAACTCAGTGCCAGTCAGATGAGGATAGAAGACTGGATGTCCTCTGACATGGACAAAGGTTGGACTACAAAAGTCTGACCAGCAAATTACAGCAATATCTTAGTGGGTCTCAACATATGTGTTTGAGAACGTATATTTTTTTCCATCGCCCACTATGGTTTTGATCACATCCTTTTCAGGTACAGACAGAAGTGAGGCAGCCGGCTCTGAGATCATGTTGGAGGTCCCAAGTTCACCTGTAGAGGGCAGTAGAGGCAGCGTGCCCTCCGCACCTGAGTTTCAATATAAACTTCACGAGGCGCTGCAGTCAAACAGAGGTCAGAGCCACAGCTGGTTTTCACAGTTCAGTTCATACCCTATTATTTACGTCACCTACATAGGGATGTTATTTCATTATTGTGAGTTATGCTCCTTCAGGGTCAGAGGGAAACGGCTTATCGGGTCTCACCCGTTCCATTTTAAAAGGAGGAAAGGCTTCTGACAGATATGCTCAGCTGAGACCAAAAAGTTAGTGACCTAATCATCATATTGTGTCATTGTGTTCAATAAAATACATAAAATACATAAACATAACTTAATCTAGGGATGTAAATATGAGCAGTATTGTGTTGGTTTATACACTTTAGTGCTTCAAATGTTTCTGTGATCAACAGTCGCCGTGGACAGTTTTTACTCCAAAGAGAGGTGGTCACCTTTGACCTCTCCTTCCCTTCAGAAGCCCCTCCTCCAGGTGGCCTATGGCTCCTCCAGCAGCCTGCCTGCAGGGTAAGCATGAGCTTCACCTCATTACTTAAAGCATATTTAGTGGTCCACATAATGTTATTAGATTTTATAGTTCTGTTCAAGTGGAGTATCTATCCTCAAACCAGCTATAAAGTGAAGGAGGCGTCTCTGCGGCCCGTGTCCCATCACAGAAAGCGCTCCACCCAGTCCGACACGGCTCTCCTGCCCAGTAATGTGTACTTTCAGCGGACGCCGTCTCCGGCGTGTCTGCCCTCAGAGACCGGCAGCAGACGCAGAAAGAGCAAGGTGAGATGCTTCATCTCCCCGGCAGCACGTCTACTGAGCATCCTGGAACGTTAGAGATCCTCCCTGTGTACAAGGCATTTGTCTGCGATGTGACACTTGTTGTGTAGTGAGCTCATTTGAAGGTTTGCCAACTGTTTCCTAGGAGGTGGAAATGAGCAGGACTCTGGACCAGGCCATTGAGGTGGCCCGCAGCATGAAGAGGACCACAGACCAAATGGCCAGGAGACTGTCAGCTGACCTGGCTGAGGCTCATTGTCACAGGAGAGTGCACGGCGTGCAGCCGCAAGGGGGCAGGAAACAGCATTATACCCAGCAGACTACGGATCAGTTTACTCTGTAATTAGGATCTGCCAGTCCAATAATCAGGCAAATTGTGTAAATTGATTTTGCTTTTTACTAACTAAAGTCCTGAATCAAACTTTAAAGTACAAGATGTTTATTTATTATTTTCAAGAATAATGAAATAAAAATGAAAGAGCAAATTTAAGTATCTTAAAAAAAAAAATTCCATGCTTAAAGAATTCCTCCGTCATTTACTCATCCGCATTTAAAAATACCAATATCCACTAGTATGGATTCTTTTTTTTTTTACAGCATTAATGCCAGGATTTGACACTTTGAACCAGTTGTGACCTCCACTTAGTGGGCAACATCAGTCCCAGTAAAAGCGTTGACTCATCACATGAAGCAATGAACATAAACTTTACCTTGTTGGTACCTTTTTGCTACCTGTGAGCTATCCAACAGTCTCCAGTCTGAGTTTCGTTGTTGTTCCAATGAGGTATCAGGGAGGAAGATGCATCTAAACAGTCCTTCAAACAATCCTCAGGAGTTGTTCTGTAAAAGGATTTTGTATTAAAAAACTAACGTTGGAGGAAACTTACTTGATTTCACTCACTCAGGCTGCTGAAGCTTCCTATTAACACCATATAACTAATATATGGCATACGGAATATACAGTTCGTTAGATGGAAAGACAACAATCCTTTGACAATGAACATATCAAAACATTGTATTTTAATTGGAGATCAATTTGACAAATATAAGCCTGTTCTTACAGATCGTCTAACGTTGGGGTTCTAACTAGTCAGTGATTGAAATAGTCAACCATTATTTGTGACATTTACCTCATATTGACATACTACGAGCACTATGGCAACACAAAAACAATTGCACTGGGAAATCTGACACAGTTAGCTTTTGTTCCTTAAACTCTGTAAAGGCGGTGATTATCTCACTTGTAAGGAGTTGAATTTGATCAGTTCCCTCCTAGTGGCTTTTGTCCCCTGGCGTGGCCTGTGTGTGCCGTTCCAAGCTCTACTTGGTACGTGTGTGAGGCCCCGTTTGTGAAATGCCGCACGTTCTAAAATCCTCCTCAGTTTTGGTACATTTAGCATTATCATATGAAAAAAAAGCATGACAATATGTGTCATGTGTCACTTTTTCAAACATTTGGAGGGAAATTCATGTCAATTCATGCAATAACTTTTCCAGGGATAATGTTTGGCTGTACCACAAAGTTGTTAAAGAATAAAAATGTTTCATCTAAAGTCCGAATGAATTAGCTCTTGGTATAGAGCTGGGGTGTCAAACTAATTTAATATATATGGTTTTTCATATGATAATGCTAAATTAGTTTGTTTAGTTTGTCAATGCAGATGAATCATATATGTTAGAGAAAACAAGTAAGTAAATTGGACTTACTTGTACAAACTGTCACAACGGTCACAAGGAAACCAGGAGAGATCAAACCTTCAGACCGCCCAATTTTCTGTCAGACACAGAAATAGGTCATCAATTCACATAATCTTTTGTCAAAAAAGGTTTAGTGAGCAGGTTTCTCCACCGCGAGGTGAGAGGAGTTTCTTCCGTGGTTGCAGAATAGTTCAAGACGACGATCAATCTGCACCATTTGAGAAATGGTGGTAGAAACAAAGAATTTGCAACACAGGTCCTTTTCGTTATCTCCATCATGACGATGGAGATATCGTGACCTAGATGACCTAGGAAGGTGGAGCGCTCTCCTCTCGCTGCGGCAGGACGCCCTGCGGGGAGGAGTTACTGCCTTCGGGCTCTTTGGTATTTGCTGGAACAATACGGGACCTGTCGTTTCACCTGGGACTGGGAGGGAGAGAGAGAACAAAAAGAGCCTCGGCTGCTTCCCTGTAGTCATTTGGAGAAACAGCAGCACACATCTTGCCTCGAGGCAGAGGCTCAGCTCCTGAACGCCTGCGAACAACATTTAAAATGCTCAAACTTTTGCTTCTATTCACCTTCACATTGGTAAGAGATTATCATTTCTACACTTTTATTTTTAATTTGAAAAATAATGTAACAACTCTCACGTCCTCAGTGTAGGGAGGTGGCATGTTTTCCCATTTTTTGACACAGTTTTCACATCCAGATGAATACTAGTGGACGTTTGAAGTAGGAACACAGGCTCTTTTGAGTGTGACTGCTTTCAACAAGTGCGCGTGGCAGCCCGACCTTAGCTCAATAGACAAATTCATTCCGACCTGAAAGAAATACCTGCGCTGACCAGTCCCGAAATCTGTGTTGAGTGAAGGTAATGTGCAGCCTGCTGCCTCTCATGCGCCGAGAACATGATACAGGCATTATATGCCCAGGCATAATTAGCCTGAGGATATGATGTGAAATAACAAAAGCCTCCTACCCTTGAAATGATGTCCCTGTTATGTGCCTGTAAATATTTCCTGTCCTTTATCATTAAAATATCCTTGTTTCACTCATTAACCTGCCATGTTTTTTTTTTTCATTTTCAGATCTGTGCTGCTCAAAATGGTAAAATATACTTATTTTTTACATTCGCCTTACTTCATTATGATCCAAACTCAAGTCTCAATTACTTTGAAATGAAACTTGCCTTTAAAAGTCCCCTAAAAACGGAGTCATGTTTGCTAATAAAAGTCAAACAATGCACCTTTTCTTTAACAACCCAAATATGCATATGGTTGTTTTACCTGCAATACGGAAACAACACCTCAACGTGTGTTTGGATGTATCCCAGCATTGTTCTTCCTCCATTCCCCCCCTCAGGCATCACTCTGTCGGTGCTCACGGTCACGTCGAAGAGCATAACGCTGCAGTGGAGCAGCTATTCTGGCGCCGGCTCCTACAAGATCACAGCGACGCCCAAGAACTCCCCAGGACCGTCCTTCTTCGCTCAGTTCAGCGGCAACTCCGTGATGGGCTCAGTCATCTCCCTGTCGCCCAACATGATGTACGGCCTGCAGCTGGAAGCCGTGGACAGTGATCTCAATGTCCTCAGCCAAGCAGAGACGGAGGAGACGACAGGTCAGCAGCCACAGTGAGGAGGGGACACGAGTCGCTCCAAAACGATACAGTCAATGACGACGTGTCTTGTACGTGTCTATTAGGTTGATAAAAAAGGCCATTATATTCCGTACTTAAGTGTAATTTACTACTATAAAAGTAGTTGTGTCATCATTAGTGATCTGTCAATATGCGAGCAGCCGGCTTCTTCTTGTTGAGGTGCATAAAAAAAGTACAAATACTTCAAAATTGTACTTAGTTATAGTAATACAGTGAATGTGTGTTTCATTCCACCACCATGTGATATAACATGGACAAAAATATTGTCAAAACCTAAAAGCGCTTTATTCTAACCCATCCGACTACTTCTATGTTTCGTTCTCCAGCTCCTGCAATCCCCAGCGTCCAACAGGCCTACTCCAAACACAGCGACAGCATCACTGTGGAGTTCACAGAGGTTGCCGGGGCAACCAGCTACATCCTTAGGGCAGAGTCGAAGACAGGCGACTTCTTCTCTGAGATCACGGTGAGCGGCTCCCCAGGCACCATGGTGAAGCTCCGGCCCTACACGGACTACGAGCTGAGTGTCATGTCCGTCAACTCGGGGGGGAGGAGCCAGCCCTCGTTCCCCGTGGAGGCCCGGACAGGTACAGATGACCGGTAGTTAAGAAATGGATCATTTAACAAATAGTTTTGATTTTACCCTAACTACAAGACTGATTACAATTATTACTATTTATCTCTAAAAATAGGTGATAATTTTTTCTGACACTACACATTAAAAGTGTACTCAAGATTAGTATCAAGGGAAGGAGGGTGAAACGCTTCCTCCTTGTTGTTCCTGAAGGACAATAGTCTTGTAGCTCGCTCCGCCGGCATAACGCCGTGTCATGGTTTCACTGCCCATTGTCCCAGAGTCTCTTCTCTTCAGTTGGGTGGAAACTCTATAGATGGTTATGATATGAAAAGTGAAACCATGAGAATTGGGTCGTCTCCCTTCCCATAAGGAATAATGTAACATAATCACAAGGATATTGTTTCCACATTGTCCGTCTTACATAAAAAAAATGTCAGGAGAGCACAAGCAGTACATCTGGGTTAATCATCCGATTTTGTTCTCCTTTTGCATCTGCCTGAACCTGCGTGTAGTGGTAATGGCGCCCATGTTGAACACCACGTCTCCCGACAACGCCACCATCCTCGTGACGTGGCCCCCGGTGGAGGACGCCGTCCTCTACACGCTCTGCATCATCCGGGAGAGCTCCAGCGCCCGCGTCAAGCTGAACACCACTGACACCGCGGTGACCTTCGACGGCCTGGAAGCGGGGACCACCTACTGCATCAAGGGCACCGCCTGGGACTCCGAGGGGAAAGCTGGAGACGACCTCACCGTCTGCCAGATCACGCGTAAGAACCGCGGGACGTAGGAGGGGAGCGTAGCAGCCGGGTGGTGTCACTCAAACTCCCTCTGGTTCCACTTACAGGTCCTGCGAGACCGAACGTGACCTTCGTCCTGGTCTCCCCGGGTCGCTCTCTTGGGATCGATGTGTACTGGGCGGTGGCGCGGGGAGCGGAGACCTACGTGGTCCTGACCACTGCTGGCCAGAACTGCTCTTTAACAGTGAACAGTCACTGTTACATCACGCCTGTGGAGTGTGGCCAGAACCAGTCAGTCATCGTTCAGGCCCTCAACAGCGCTGGAGCCAGCGAACCATCGCAACCAGCAGACTACATTACATGTGGGTATATGACACAGACCACCATAGCCACACACAACTCACACTTTTTTTTATTGGAACCAATATAAATACACACAGTGGAACATGGAAGACAGACATATAGGCAGGCGTACAGATGAGATGAGTTTGGATGGCAATCAGTGGGTTTCGTATGTGTGTGCATGTTTGTATGAGAAGCAAATGTACACCTCTGAAAAGTCAACGATAATAATTAGAAAAACTACCTAAACCTTACGCCCCTCTCTCCTTTCCCCATTTTTTGTTGTAATTTATATACATTTCTTTACTTTTATTACAGAGGACCTGAGTTTATTTTAGCTGACAATTAGATAAGAACATAATAAAATGACAAAAAATAGCAAAACGTGAGACTTTTCCTGTACTGTCCATCTTTTAAATCAGATCCATGTCCCCTGGAGAACATCTGGGTGGAGGAGCCTGTGGCCGGGAACTGCTCCGTGGTGTGGGATGACGTGCCCCTGGTGGAGCACTACATGGCTTTTATAAAGAGGGACGACGGGACGGAGAAGTCGTGTAACACCACTGGAACCACGTGCCCATTTTCCTGCCTGTGCGGCTACAGCTATCTCACCACCGTCTTCCCCTACAACCAGGCCGGCTCCAGCCCTTACGCACAAGTCCGCAACTACACCACCAGTAGGACCAGAAGCCCTCCCATTATAAGCAGTCTTATTTATTACCAGCAACTTTCACATAAAACATGTAACACTTCTGGATTTGATTTGATTTGATTTGCCGTTTCTCTGCCGCAGTTCCTTGTTGCCCTCGGGATGTTACCGTGAAGCTAGTTTCCACGGAGACGCTGGAGGTCATGTGGCCGGAGGTCAAAGGGGCCGAGCTCTACGAGACGACGGCGGCGCAGACTCGTGACGTCATCCATTGCAACGACACGGCGCCCGTGTGCGCGCTGTCCGATCTGAGGTGCAACACGGCTTATTCCGTGACCGTCACACCTTGCAGCGAGCTGCGAGGATGCAATCGCACGTGCGCACCGAGCACACATGAGACAGGTATCAATGGGGCTCTCCAGAGGGACATCCCACCTCAGCAACACACACCTATCCACATACACACCACAAAGGGAATGCAGGGAATTCATTGAGAAAAACAGCTTTGACACAACACGGTGCTGCAATTTCAGTATTTTGCAAAATACACCATTTCGCTTGCTTGTCAGGAATTACATTGGACGATTGATGCAACTTTAATGTCTAATGAATATTTTGTCTTGTTTCAAGTCATTGTGCTGAACACAGATAGGCCCTCCAGCTGGTGATGGTCGCTTCACACTTACACACAATGAAAATCATCAATCTCCCCCTGTAACCCTTTTGGCAAGAAAGTGAACCAAGCTATTTCCCGTTCAAAGCAGTTTCTCACTCTGGTGTATTAACAAGTGTGTTTTTGCTACGAAAACAGCTCCGTGCGCTCCAGAGATCCTGAATATGACGCAGACCGACAACTCCACATTCACGGTCCTCTTTACTAACCCCAACAACCCGAAAACCAATTACACCATCAGAGCTGTTGGGCGCTATGGCGCCCACACCTGCCAGTCAACAAACAGCTCCTGTCAGCTGACACAGCTGCCCTGCGGATCCACCTACGAGGTCACGGCCGAGGCCGCCACGACTGTGGGGAGGAGTCTACCTGGATACAGTAAAACTTTGGAAACGGGTACGACGCCACGTTGAGCTATCGCAAGAATTGAATGAATGTGAACTCAAACGTCAAATAGAAGAAAAAAAGGTTTGTCTCTTTTCGCCATTGGCTGAAGTCAAATTGGCTGCTAAACGGTTTGAATGTGAAGTTAATGTCTTTTTCTTTTTTTTACCACCAACTCTTACATTTGTTATCCTACCAATAAAACAACAGTTCATTAGCAATAAGTCAGACATCATGAATTTGGCAGCTAAAAACAGGACAGTTTTATGCAGAGCTTAAGTGGGTTATTTGAAACATCTCTCGTGAATAATTGGCTGGTAGAATGATGAAGCATCAGTGGAAATATTCTCGTTAAATTAACTCTGTTGATTCTAGTTCTGTAATTCACCCGCCCAAGGTCCCTGCTGCCCCACGTACGTGAACGTCACCCAGGTGACGCAGGCGATGACCAACGTGACCTGGTCCCCTGGAAGCGGAGCTCGCTCCTACATCACCGCGCTGACGTCCCCCCGCGGACGCGCCAAGTGCCACACCCTGGACAACCACTGCCTGATGGGGTGCATCACCTGTGGCACCAACTACAGCGTCCACCTGGAGGCCATCAGCAGCACGGGACACAAGTCAGAGTGCAAATATCGTGGATTCTCATCCAGTAAGGGGCAATGCACACGTGTACACTCAGACAAGTGCAACTCAGGGGTTGGATGTTAATGTCGGACACTAAACGCATCCGAAGCTCTCGACGCGGGTCCCTGACGAGACAAACTCATTCTTTTTTAGGCGCCTGTTGTCCGACGAGCGTCCGGCTCTACCGCAGGGCCGACAACTCCCTGCGGGTGTACTGGCGCTCGCTGGGCGCCTGGATGCTGAACCACACGGTCGAGCTGAACGGGACGGCGGCCGACTACACGTGCGTCGCCGCCGCCGGCAGCAACTACTGTGACATCGAGGAGGAGACGTGCGGGGACGTCTACACGGTGGTGGTGGCCCCGGTGGGACCGAACGGGGTCAATGTCAACTTCTGTCAACCCAGGAGATACTCAGGTGAATCACGGAGTGGATGTGATGTGATGTGATGTGGTTTGTGTCAACGAGCTGCATTCATGTGTTTGTCTCTGTTGTATTCTCAGTGCTCTGCCCAGGAAGTAATGCCGGGATGGGTGAGTACGCTCTTAACTGAAAAACATAACTTTGATGAATACGTTTATTTGCAACTTGCTGAGGGTTTGACGAGAAGAGTAAAAAGCACCGAGACTAGAAAAGGGGTTCAGACCTTCTCACGTAACTCTCGGCAGGAAGTTGAATAAGTGTATTCACCAAAACTTTTTGTTTCAATTCTAATTAAGATGTTCTCTAAAAACAGCCCGTGCACTGAAAACCTTCTCTCTCTCTCTCTCTCTCTCTCTCTCTCTCTCTCTCTGTCTCTCTGTCTCTCTCTCCTTCCTCAGTGATCTCTAGTGGAAGACAACTTGTGGGTTGATTCTGGTGAGTTTATCGGTACTTAACTCCCCCCAGATGAGAAGGCACCGTCTCCAGGCTACTTGGAGTCAGAAAAACAACCTGCTTTCCTCGACTTTACACTTGTGTCCTTTGTTGCTTCTTCAGTTTCTGGGCGGGGATCTCGTGACAGCATCAACAACATGTATCTGTAGTGCTGCGGTTCAACAATGGGCGTGTTTGAGTAGTGCATGTAGCAACTGGATAAGGGGAGGCCGATGTCTTTACCTCTGGCGTGTGTCTGTGTGTGTCTGTGTAAAGCATGGGAAGAAGAATGAGGTAAATGAAGATGGAGAGGTCTCTTTGTGCCTGCGGAGAGAGATATGACTGCGGACATTTAATAGCCCCTGAGTCTGCATGACGAGGCTATATTCCGATACGGTCACACAAAGAACGGCTCCTACCGAGTTATGAAGCTATTGTGATTTGTGATGTAACTGTATTTTCCCACCGAATCAAGAGTGACAACTTTTTCTCTTTTTGTTGCCCCGCAGCGCCCACGTGAACAGAAGACGGCGCCCACACCAACAACAATTGTAAAGATCCAAAAAGATTGTTTAGGAATACTTGTTTTGGTGTTACTGCCGTAGAGAGTCTGACCGATACCGACCAAAAAAAAAATACATTTCAATTCCTAGAGACGGTCTTCCAATGACGCTCGGCATGTATACAATGTTTTGAAAAATATACTTAGGAATTGTTACTTTTTGAAACAGTCTGCATGTTATTTTATGTTCCGCTGCGCTGCAGCTTATGTTTAATCAACGCAGTTACTCTCTCATGATGATAATGAACCTCAACATGTACTGACACCGAGTAAATATGAAAAAGAAGCCAACATAGAAAGTTTACAAAGTCATTGAAAGACCAAATCTATTCTAAATAGCATCTTAGGACTCATCAAGTAGAAGACCTCCACACGGCAGTGGCCTGACGGCGAACGGAGAGGGTCGGTACGGCGACTCCTGTGGATGACGCGTTTGATCAGATCGCTGCAGACGGATTCAGCGTTTTCTTTTCTCGCTGTTGACGACAACAATAAAGCACATCGCTCTTTGCATTCCAACAACGTGTGCTGTCAATCATCTTGGGTGGTTCTTTAATGAGTCGAGGCTCAGGTGGTTGGATACGAGAGCCACTTTCAGACCTCAAAAAGATAATCCGGAAACCAAACTCTCTGGATTAGGTGTCGCTAATTCACGAAAGTGGAGGACCCGGCTGTCATTGATGCTATTGACTACTCCACGAGTTTATCTTAAATCACATTCATAGTCACCGAGTTCAGTTGCACACTGTGATACAAACATTAGATTAACTAAACTACGAGGCTGTTTAATGCCATTGCACTTCTAAGACGTGTGTTGAATTGTTTTGGTCCTCTTGTTGGGTAAAACTATTCTGCATGAATAGAAATCAGCACAGTATCATTAAACACGTCACACGCCAACAAACTACCAGGAAGGAATACAAAATATTGGCAAAGTGAAAACTGAATTTAAGTAAACACATACAAAGTTAAAAAAAATACACTCATGTTGTCCACGCAGGAAGGAAGAGTGAAAAGGAAGAGAAGACAAAGAGGCAAAGGTGACAATTAATGTGTACACGTCCACAGAGGACTTCAGGTAATATACCGATGTGCCCACGGAAGGAACAGGTTGGTTAAAACTGCTTTTACTGGTGGCAGTGTTTACATTTATGTGCATGTCCAGACACAGTATTGACAAAGCACTGAATGCATGCTGAAATAAACGTATAGTATATTCTACACTTATACAATTACATCAAAATGTGTATTTTTTATAAAGCAATTAAAAACAAACTTCACGTTCATATGTGTGGCACACATTAGCTACTCGACAAAGAGGAAGATTTAAAAAAGATACTTCAGAATGTGGTTTGCTATTCAATGTTTAATCGCTTTAAACTGATTTTTGCTTGATAAATGTTTTTCAATATGATTCTTATCTGTGATTTTACGAGAGAAGTCTGTGTTTTTTACTTTGTTTTATTACTGATCTTTTTAGACATTTATTGTAAATAGAAAGAGACTTTAGTTGGTCTAGTTATAAGAATAAAATATCCCAGGGAGAAGGGTGAAGGGCAGTTTTAGGTCAAAGGGGGGGGGGGGGGCATCCCTCTTCCTCCGCCTATGTCAGGAATCAAGCTTCATTTCCTCCTCATGATGGCCGAGGGGCAACGGGTATCCCCCCTCATCCTCATTCAGGACGTCCTGATTGGTTCCCGTTGAGTTGATCTACAGCACTCAGCCTGTGAACATTTCAGTTGAGCTGCAGGTTGCTGCACCTGCATGTGTCTGTAAGGAACTGGAACGCTGACAAACACAAAGGATAAGATGTGGATGATATTTCTATCAGTCGTTCTTCTGTCCCTCATACAGGTAATAATACATTTTGTAAATTAAGTTTTTTTATTTTTTTCTTATCATTCACTTTTTTATGTCATATTTTGTCATCATTTCTCATGTGTTTTTTTTTTTTTAGACGCAGCATGTTTTGGCAACAGGTGAGTGTTTGGCAACAATTGTTTTTTTCATCACTGATATGACAAGATGCATAAACATGAGCAGAGTGAATCTTCACATCTACATATCATTATGTCTTCATCTTCGCTTTACGTCTATATTGTCTATCTTTCAGGATGTAATTTGGTGTCAGTGACTTCTCCTTCTGCCTCAACGCTTGACGTGAAATGGAGCAGCGGCGCTGGAGCTTCGACCTACTCACTCAATCTGAGAGTTGTGAACTCCAGCAGCGTCGCCCCCCTGATGGTCATGCAGAAGGCGCCCAGCACACAGAGGCTGGTTCAGGGGTTAAGCCCTGGAAGTGTGTATAACGTCACACTAAACGTCTTTCAGTTCCTCACTATTGTGTGCACAGACTTTAAAATAACCACTACAGGTAAGGCCAACATTTTTTTTAAACATCTTTAGTTCAATGGTTAAAAAAACAACAGAAGAATGGCTCCGTTGAACACTGTTGAATCCATTGTCTTACATTCCCACAGTGCCTGCCACGTCCCAGATCACCTCTTCCAGAGCGCTCTCCAGCACATCGTTACGGTTTGAGTGGTCCAGCGTGACGGGAGCGGACAGCTACATTTTGTTTGTGGAGGAATCGTTTCATTCTCCCGCAAAAACGTTTAACCGGACCTTCAGATCTCTGGGGGGACAAGTGGACGGCCTCTCTCCTTCCACCACGTACACCTGTTACGTTTTCTCCTCAAACAGCGCTGGCAGAGGCGCCAGAAGCACCACGAGAACCATCTTGACGTGTAAGTGCACACGAGAGGCTCCTTCTGCTGATGTGCAGAGTTACAAGATTGACGCTCAGGAAACCACTTCACATGAAGTGATTTGTCAGCCAATTCTTTACACATTGATGAATTCACTGGGATTTGCAAAAACAGCAGATTGACACCTGTGTTTCTTTCGCTAGTGGTCCAGCCGCCAACCGGCGTGAGTGTTGTATCGACGGGGACGAACACAGCCCGAGTGACGTGGGACCCGGTGATTAATGTCCTGCTTTATCAGGTGGTCGTCATTGACAACGGTAACTCCAGCAGCACCCCGCTGGTCACCAGAGACACTTCGAGCACACGGCTGGACATCAGCAATCTGGAGCCCTGCTCCACCTACACAGTGGGAGTGGCGTCCCTCAATTCCTTCTCCGTTCCCGGGGAAACTGCTGATGTTACACACAGTACCTCGAGTGAGTATCTTACAGCACAGTTCCTCTGTCAGAATAGACACACTCTCACTGTTTGCATTGAGTTGTACAGGCCTTACTTTCTTACCCGCCACATTGCTACTACACACATATCATTAATAGGTTTAATGGGTAAATTACAAAGTGATGTTACTTATGTTTCAGATGGCAGTAGAGTCCAGTTAGACTTCCCATCAAAAACAAAAATTCGGAATTTGCCATTAGAAAAATCTAACCCAAATTTAACCAAATGCTCACAAAACCGGCTCAAAAAGGGGACCATTGGCCCTGTAGGACCAAACAGAACACGAGGGTTAAATAATCCTGAACATCTGTCTCATCTGTTCACACATCTGTTTCAGCCATTGACCCGGTGACGACAGTCTCTGTGGACTACAGCTGCTCCAGCGGCGTAGCGACCGTAACCTGGGATTCGGTATTCGGGGCCACCTCGTACAGAGCGACGGCCGTCGACAGCACCGGCGCGTCCGTTAGCTGCACGTCGGCCTCCGCCAGCTGCCGCATCACCGCGCTCACCTGCGGGGAGACGTACTCGGTGCGCGTGGTCGTCGTATCTGACGACTGCGAGAGCGCGTCCAACGCCACCTCCTTGTTCGAGACAGGTGAGCGGAGCACCTGCTCGTGAGGGAAACGCCTCATCACCTGTCTGCAGCACACCTTCTCATTTTGCCTCTCGCCGCCACACACACACACACACACACTCATCCCTTCATTCTCACAGTCCCGTGCGCTCCGGCTCGTGCGCAGACCAGTCACGACTGCTCCAGCAACGTGGTGGTCTACAGCTGGCAGCCCACCAACAACACGCTCTTCTACGTGGCGAGAGCGGTGGACGACACCGGCGAGGCGGCCGAGTGCATGACGGCAGACACCACGTGTTACTTCACCAACGCGCGCTGCGGTCACTACTACAATTACACCGTGTACGCCGTCAGCGCCGGGTGCAACACCGAGGTCAGCCTGCCGCAGTTTGTCCGCACAGGTGAGTGAGACTTGGCGGGCTCAAATGAAGTATTTGTTATTTTCTGAATTTGTAATACATTTGGTGGTATCCGTCATTGTCGACAAATTCCATGAAAAGAGTTTTTAAACTCTCAACGGTTGATTGATGAGCCACACAGTTGCAGCGACATGTTTGTGCACAGTAGTTTATTTCAGACCCACATACAGGTTTGATTGAATAGTGAACCTGGTGAATATCAGCGGAAAATAGTCCCCAATGAATGCATTTTTTTTCTAAGTAACGTTTGGCAAAAACAAATTCATTTAGCAATAAAACAGACGTGATTGTAAAATCTAACTTTTGTTAAATTTGGCTAGAACTGCTGAAGCGCTTCAGTTTTTAAACGGTTGAACTGAACGTTGCATCCAGCAGGAAGGCAAAAAGAACAGAGAGCAAGTAAGTCTTTATCCATCTTCCTCCTTTTCCTCCAGCTCCGTGTGAACCAGCAAGAGTGAACGCAGGAGCCGGTTGCCTCTCGGACACGTTGCTCACAACCTGGGAATCCGCCGCTGGAGCTCTGTCCTACACGGTGGAGATCCAGGGCAACACCGGACAAATCTACAACTGCACCTCCTCCTCCAACAGCTGTGCGGTGACCGGGGTGGGGTGTGGCGAGCACCTCAGTGTGTGGATCACCGCCTCCAACGACAACTGCTCCACCGGCAGGGTTTTGGGGGATAGTGGTCAGACTGGTATGTATTTGTCGGACACTAAAAACGATCTCATCGACGTTCCGTTATTCTCAACGAGATCTTTTCGGTAAAAACACACACTTTCATCCCTCCCTCCAGTTCCCTGCGCTCCCGTGAACTTCTCCGCGTCAGTGGACTGCAGCCAGGACTCTGTTAAAGCCAACTGGACGGTGAGCATCGGCGCCATATTCTACATCGCCACTGCTGAGGACCAAAACGGGAATTCGTACAGTTGCTTCTCGATGGACTCAAACTGCTTGATCGAAGGCCTGAGATGTGGACAGAATTACACTGCCAGCGTTATCGGCACCAATCTAGAGTGCAATAGCAGCGCCAGCGAGGAGGTCAACTTCATGACGGGTAGGTCGAGGTTTGGATTTCTCTCGTTCTCCTTCTGGCTTTCACAAAGAAACAGTCAAAAATGTTTCAAATTGTGATCCACTGTTCATCTAATTGACCAAATCCTCTGCCTCTCCATCAGCTGCGTGTACTCCAACCACCATTGAGGCCTTCAGAGACTGTGACGCCAACCACGCCCTGATAGTCTGGCAGAACGATCAGCGCGCCGGCCTCTACACCGCAACCATGGAGGATGAGAGCGGAGCTCAGCTCAACTGCACCAGCAACACGGTCAACAACTGCAAAATCACCTCTCTGCCCTGTGGGAGGAGCTACAACGTCACCGTACACTACGACGATGGGAACTGTCCGACCGCCTCCACACCTGTCACCATGAACTCCGGTAGGAAAGTAGGGTGGCTGAACTGATTCTTTCTGGGAGACTCATGAGTATTACAAATAACTCCTAACGTCTCTCCTTTTAGTGCCGTGTAGTCCCGAGGACGTGAGGGCCAGCGTGTCCTGCATCACCGGCGAGCTGGCGGTCACCTGGAACATCTCGGTCCCCGCGGAGAACTACCGCGCGTCGGTGTCGAGAGGAACGGGTCAGTATGTGTACTGTAACGCCACGGAGACCCGGTGCAGCGTGGGCGGATTGCTGTGCGGAAGCTCCTACACGGTGACCGTCTCGTCGTTCAACGGGACGTGCTTCAGTCGTCCCAGCACAGATGTCAAAGTGCAAACAAGTGAGAAGGGCTGACTTGTCTTCTTGAAAAGGTCTGAGACTCAGCAACTGGACTTTTCGGTCTCAAATGTCCCCCTTTATGTTAATCCCTCCCCCCTCAGTACCGTGTCCCCCCACCAACGTCACGGCCGTTCGCGCGTGTGCCGCGGATTCTGCCCCCGTGTCGTGGCGGCCCAGCGACGGCGCCGAGTACTACACGGCCACCGCCGAGAGCGCCGGAGGTCACCGGTCAGAGTGCACCACCAACACAACGTCCTGCGGCCTCCCTGGACTCCGGTGTGGAGACGTTTACGTCATCGACGTGTCGGGAGCTGACGACAAATGTACAAGTCAACGGAGCGACGCTTTCTCTTTGAACACAGGTGACACAACACTGACCACTCGACAGCGCCATCGGTCAAGGCTTATTACATTAACGTTTGACTTGTTTTCCTCTACAGAGCCATGTGCTCCCACTAACGTGTCCAGCCAGCTGATGTGCAGCGCTGCCTCCGCGCTGGTATTCTGGCCTCCCAGTGCAAACGCAGAGAGCTACGCAGTGGAAGCCACCAGCAACGGACAGACCCTCGCCTGCAGCAGCCTCGGCCACAACTGCTCGCTGAGTGACCTGGTCTGCGGCCAAGCGTACGACATCCATGTGGCCGCCGCTGACGGCAGTTGTGTCAGTAACTTCAGCGCTCCCTTCAGGCAAAAGCCAGGTACTGAGAGGGAGAGAGGGAGAAGTCCCATTATAACGTCACGTGACACTTCTAGTGGTTATGCAGGGGGATTGTCACTTTTTTTTATTGTTTCTGACTCAAAATGCATGTAAAAAATACACACAAATAACGTAATATGAGGTAGTAAATGTTGAGATATTTTGGGGGATACTTAGTTATTCTATTGCCTTTCTTATTTTTGCAATAAATGGAGGGAAAAAAAACATAACTTGATCGCACTTGACCCCAGAAACTCAATGCAACTTTCCAAGATATACATATATATTTCACCTTAAACCACAAATTGTCATTTAGTTGGGTTTTTTTAAAAATGTTTTTATTGAAAAGCATTGGTTAGACAAATTTAGAGGGCCGGGGAGGCAGAATTTTGAATCAAGCTAAGCTAGCAAGTATCTTGTGTTCATGCGAAGCTTGATAACCCGGAGCTTGTGGCAGTTTCAAGTTGTATAAATCTTCCGGCAAGAATTTGCACGAGCACTTTTCCCAACTCTGTGTCCTGTCTCCGTCAGTGCCGTGCCCTCCGCTGGACTTCAGGACGGAGCTGATAAACTGCAGCAACGACGCGACTGCCAGCTGGAACACTTCCGCTGTGCCCCTGAACTACAGCGTCGTCGCTGTGCCGCTGGCCGCAGACATCGGTTCGGTCATGTGCCACTCTGGCAGTGCCAGCTGTAGGCTGAGTGGGCTTCAGTGTGGACGGACGTATAACGTCTCCGTCAAAGCTTTCTCTGGCAGCTGCAGTGGACCATTTAGTCTCCCGCAGCCTCTTCAGACTGGTACTAAAGCTGATGCAAAGATGATCATTCCTATGAACTTCATTGGGTTTTGTTTTACTATATGCGGTGATATCTTCCCCCCCCCTCCCACCCCAGCACCGTGCCCCCCCGAGAGCCTCACGGCAGTGATGGACTGCGGCGCAGACTCTCTCCGGGCCTCCTGGAACGCTTCTCTTGGCGCCACCTCCTACACAACGACGGTGACGGGCCCCGGCGGCTTCTCTGAAACCTGCTCCACGCCGAACCTCACATGCACCGTCTCCGGCCTGCAGTGCGCCAGTCGGTACAACGTCTCGGTGACGTCCCGGTGCGGCTGCGTCAGCTCGCCGATTCAAACCGCCCTGACGACAGGTTTCGTTCAACATATTTGTTTGCATCGAATGTAAAGCCTTTTCTCGGGCTCGGATCACGTGATGAGCAACGTGTCCTCTCTTTACTTCCTCCACCAGGACCATGTGACCCCGTCAACGTGACCAGTGTCCTCCAGTGTGGTTCAGACACGGCGGCGGTCTCCTGGGAAGCCGCCGCCGGGGCCGTGGGCTACACTGTGCATGCTACAGAGGCCGGCTCTCAGCATTACACTTCCTGTAGGAGCAGGACTACTTCCTGTCAGCTGAACCAGCTGCAGTGCGGAAAAGTTTACAACTTGACCGTGATGGCTGAGGATGCCACTTGTAACAGCACTGGAAGCATCAGTGCAATGCTGACAGGTAGCAAAGAGAACGCAAGGAGAAAATATTCCTTTTGTTCACGCCTTTGGAAACCAATGACTCTTCCTTGCTCTCGTATCTCTCTCCCAGCTCCTTGCTCTCCCTCCATCCAGGACAGCCACCTGATCTGTGGCACCAATTCTTCCTCTCTGTCATGGACGCCAACGGCCGATGCCACAGGTTACGTGGTCAATGCGACGGCTACAAACGGACACACAGTTTGGTGCAGCTCCACCACTGCTTCGTGCACCCTGACAGATCTCCTGTGCGGTGAAACCTACGCGACCACAATCATCGCCCGAGGAAGCCGGTGTGACAGTGTTCCTGGCTCCGGCGCCAACATTACCACGGGTGAGTGTGCAAAGAGATTATCAAAGCTTGTGAGTGAAGTAGTTCTCGCTGTCTGGTAAACTCGCGTCTATGTGCTGTTTATTGTGCTTTTTTTTTCAGCCCCCTGTTCTCCAGCTATTGTATCTAAGGAATACACGTGCGGTACCAGCACGGCAAAGGTCAGGTGGACCGACCCCGTGGGGCGCCTCGGCTTTCTGGCTCAGGTAGCAGGAGGAGGCTATCACGATACCTGCCAGACAACGAATACCAGTTGCGAGTTCCAAAATCTGCCTTGTGGCTTTGATTTCCATTTGACAGTCGAAGCTCAGGGGGCACAGTGCAACAGCACGCCGAGTGTCAGTGAATCGATTGAAACAGGTAATACTGCACCATTGTAGTGCTTATAATTTTTTTTTTTTTTAAAGATCGTCTTGAGGTTGATCCACGATGCCTTATAGTCCAAGACACAACCCCATGAAACTGCAAGTTGACTTTTAACTCTTGGCAAAAGAGCAACGAAGTGTATTTCTTTTAATGTCAGACAGTTGGGTGAACCGGACAAAGTGTCTGTTGATGCACAGTGTGTTAATAATCTTTGCCTGCTATTCCCTCCCCAGTCCCTTGTGCCCCTCAGAATGTGAGCGCCACATTGGTCTGTTCCCACCGGTCAGCCCTGGTCTCGTGGGTGGGAAACCTCAATACTGTACGATACAATGTTACTTTGACGGGTCAAGATGGACACGCACACTGTGCCCAGACCAACACTACCAGCGCCCAGCTACCTGACATCCACTGCGGTGAAACTTACGGCGTCGTGGTTACGCCGTACTCCAACACGTGCACAGGACACCCAAGTGCACTTCACAGCTTCAACGCAGGTGCAGAAAGACCTAAAGATATATTTGTCGTATAACATGGATATCTAACATCACATTTCAGCTCAGAGAGACAATACCCTTATTTTTTTTCTTCTCTCATCTCCAGGCCTTTGTGCTCCAAGTAACGTCTCTGTGTCTACGGCGTGTGAGGACAGCTCTGTGTCTTGGTATCGCGTAACAGGGGCTGGGATGTACATAGCAATAGCAACTACGGAGGATGGACACAATCACACTTGCTCCTCCAACTATTCCTGCTCATGCAATTTCACTGACCTACACTGTGGGCAGACCTACTCTGTCAGCGTTGTGACTGTAGACCAGGGCTGCTGGAGCGAGAGCAGCTCAGCCGTGGAGCTGAGGACAGGTGGGAGCAAACTTCAGTGTCGACAACACAGAAACGTAGACGTAGCAGTTGCACAGTGACACATTTCTTATTATCCCCCTCCCCTCCCGACCCGCCCCGTTTCATCCCTAGGTCCGTGTCCGCCTACGAACTTGACTGGGCTTGTCAGTTGTGATACCAACACACTGACCCTCACATGGGACAAGAATCCAGTGTTCGGGGCCACTTACACTTTACAAACGGAAAGGCTGAGCGGCGCTCTTCCTCCTTCAACGCACCGTACCTCTAACACCTCACGCGCATTGACCAACCTGCCGTGTGGACAGAGGTACGCTTTCCGCATCGCAGCACAGGACGGGAGCTGCCACGGCAGCTACAGCCCGCCCGTGGAAATAAGCACAGGTAGGATGCGTTTCTACGGCAACGTCTGCAAGCGTTTGTTCCTGCTGCAGCAAAGGAAATGACCATGATGGACCATCTTTTTCCTTCAGTCCCTTGTGAACCAACTAACTTCACCGGTCACGTGGACTGTGGTACAAACAAAGGGAACTTCAGCTGGTCTGAGAGCAGCGGAGCCGGTTTCTACACTGTGGAGGTGACAGGAGAGCACGGCCACGTGGCGTCCTGTTCCTCCGAGGACACCTGCTGCGCTGTTAAACTTGACTGTGGCCGGGCTTACTCGGCTACACTGGTGGCTTCCTCAGAAAGCTGCAACAGCAGCAAACGAGCCGACATCAATTTTGACTCTGGTAAGATGCACGGACAGGACCTTTACTAAGAAGTGAAGAGCTAAAGAGACATTACAAAATAAATGGACTACTTTTCTAGTCTTCCGACCACTTAAACCCTTTGACACACCAAAATAGTGACTAATTGAAACTTAGTTTATCTAATTTCTAAGACAAATCGATATTTTATCAAGGTGTAACATGTCCTGGGGTACTCATGCACACATAGTCACCAAGTGCTTATAACTAGTTTAGTGCATCTAATCTCACCATATCAACATGACCTTTCCAGGGACATACCTGTAAAGTATGCTCATACTCTCTGCCATAGCCCCCTGTCTGCCTGAAGTCTTAGCTGAGCTACAGTGTGACAGCAATGTGATGAATGTGAGTTGGACACAGGCCTCGGGCCTTGACGAGTACACCGCCTGGGCCATCAGCACCGACGGACACAGAGCATCCTGCAACTCATCGTCCGACTCCTGCTCCATTCATGATCTGCAGTGTGGCAAGGTCTACGAGGTGCTGGTCACCTCGGCCTCCATCCAGTGCAAAATCATTGCTGGTTCGGACTACAAGGTTCACTCTGGTCAGTGGAGTGCTTTCATGTCCACAGCATGAATATGAAATCCTCTAAATGTTTACTAATGCTCCTCTTCTCTCGGCCGCCTGTAGCTCCCTGTCAACCCGAGTTCACCAATGTCGAGCAGAACTGTAGCAGCGGTGTTGTGACAGCAGAGTGGAACCAGAGCAGCTCCACACAGAACTACACTGTGAAAGCCACCTGTGCTGCAGGTGTCAACTCCATCTGTGAATCCACCGACAGCAGCTGCTCCTTCCTGGACCTGAGCTGTGGTCAGCTCTACACCTTCACTGTGATGGGACACACTAATGAGTGCAGAAGCGAGATCAGCTCTCCCACGGAGAAGCTTACCTGTAAGCTCATTAAATTCAATTTGACAGCCATAGTCTTGCATGTAAAAACACATATCTCTCCATCCGGCGGATGAATCGTGGTACTGAACTCCCTGTATGTTTGTTATTTAAATGAGGAAATGTAAAGGGGGAATGATTGATGGATTTTGAGAACAACACAAATTATTACAAATACCTTTATTACAAATTACAAATGACACAGATGCTACCGAAATGCACTAAAATAGCCAATGTGAAGATTCTTCCTCAACATACCTTTACCAAAACCTCTGGAACTTTTCTCTGATTTCTTTATTACACATTTTTGAACAGTTAATGCTCAGATGTTGTGATCCAGTTTGCAAGAGGTTCTAGTCTGAAAATGCATCATTCCAAAATATTACCAAATTAAAGCGTCAAAATGTTGAAATCTCAACTCTAAATCCTCTAAATTGCTTTTATAGTGGCAGAGACATTCTACACACGCATGCCGATTGTGGCCTCATATTTAACGTATTTATGTCGCGTTGTCAATCCACTCATTTAAGCCTCAGAAATTGAACAAAATTAATTGTATTTCTAAAAACGTTTAACATTTTTGTATTAGCTTCTTTGGTGTGCTTCACTGTGCCTCTCTCCTTTTCCAGCCCCTTGTTCTCCCACCAATGTATCAGCTGTACTGAACTGCACTACACGTAACGCTATGGTCAGCTGGAGAAGCTCAGCTGCAGCCACAGGCTACGCCGTGGAGGCGACCTCCATGGATGGACACAACTCCTCCTGCAGTGAGATGGGCACATCCTGTATCCTCAAGAACCTGGTCTGTGGACAGGACTACTTTGTTGTTGTGAAGGCAATGCACAATGGCTGTCCTGGCCCGTCCAGTGTCCCTGCCAGGCTCACTACAGGTGCGTACGCTTCAGACCTCGCGCTGCTCAGGAGCACAAGGAGACAGTAAACATCTACCCTGGAAAAACCCAGGGCCAAACAATGATGTACTCAAAAAACAACAAAGATAAGGAACGACAATGCCAGATCTACATTTGTCTCCCTCCAGAGCCCTGTGCCCCCGGAAATGTCTCTATCCTCTATAACATGAGCACTGCTCAGGTGATGTGGGGGGCAGCAAGAGGTGCCAGCTGGTACTCTGTCCAGGCTGTGAGTGACCAGGGCTCCATGGTCACCTGTGAGTCCACCAACACCAGCTGCTCCCTGAACGGCCTGCAGTGTAGTCAGATTCACAACGTCTACGTGATGGCACGAAACCGTGACTGTGACAGTACGATCGCTGAGACCGTGCGCCTCACGACTGGTGCGTCTTCTGCTCGGAACAAGTTGTAGCGCACCGTGTGTCTTTCCCTAATCCTCGAATGTGTGTGTTTGCCCTTCATTCAGAACCCTGCCCGCCCACCAACGTTCAAGCCAGCATGTCGTGTGAGCTACTAAGTGCAACCGTTTCCTGGCAGCAGAGCGACCTGGCTGTGGGCTATGTCGCCTACTTCGACAACCAGGATGACAACAACACCTCCTGTGTTGGGTCAGACAGAGACACCCAATGTGTCGTCTCAGGACTGATGTGTGGCACCGTGTACAACGTCTGGGTCAAGGTCTTAGGCTGGCAGAACACCAGCTCTGATAGCGCAGTTACCACGCTTACATCAGGTAGAGACAAACTCAATATGTATCGATTACTACTGCATCAACAAATGTATCAAGATGTCAAGCTTCACAGCACTTTCAATTAAATAAATGGACATTTTACTTAAAACCCAGAATGTCAATCTTATTGTCATCTCATAGGGAACATTTTGATCGGCAAAGTCATCATTGTTGATCCTCTGACCAGCGTCTGTAAAGAATGTTATGGAGCAATTGATTTCCTCCAATAGTTGCTGAGACATTTAACTGTGGATTAAAGTGATGAATCTTCCAAATACCCGTAGTACCTTGCCCGACGAGCTCCATTCAAGCTGTTACAAACTGCGAGACTCAGTCTGCCACCGTGTCCTGGCAGCCAAGCGATGGAGCCGTGTCCTACGTTTCGGAGCTCTCAGCGCCATCAGGCCGCACCACCAGCTGTGCCACGAACCAAACCAAGTGTGACTTGAGCTCACTGCGGTGCGGGGAGGAATACAACGTCACCGTGAGAGCTTTGGGAGATCCTTGCAACAGCACCGCTCAGATGGCGGGACACCTCACCACAGGTACGGTTTGTTTACCCGTGTGTGTTTTCCTACAGCCACCGTGTGTTCAGGGAGGGAGCCAAACTGCATAGCCTTGGATTTTGGCTGCCATCGAGATAAACTTTCCCCCCTCCAGAGCCATGTGTCCCCACGAATGTCTCCGTCCACTACAATGCGAGCGCTGCCCAGGTGACGTGGGGGGCAGCGAGAGGAGCCAGCTCGTACTGGGTCCATGCTGTGACGGACCAGGGCTCCATGGTCTCCTGTAATACCACCAACACCAGCTGCTCCCTGATCGGCCTGCGGTGCAGTCGGGTCTACAACGTCACCGTGATGGTTCCAAACCTGGGCTGCAACAGCACGGTGACCTCTGAACCCTCTCCTCTCATGACAGGTAAGTCACAGCACTGTAGGCGGGTATAGTTTTTTTTATAGTCTTTTCATAACCCTTGAATGTGTATGTTTTTACTCTTTATGCAGAACCCTGCCCGCCCACCGAGGTCGAAGCCAGCATGGCTTGTGAACAACTCTCCGCGACTGTTTCCTGGCGGCACAGCGCCCTCGCTTTGGGTTATGTCGCCTACCTCGGCGACCAAAGTGGCGTCTTTGCTTCTTGCGTGGTCTCAGGCGCACACACCTACTGCGTTGTGTCCGGGCTGACGTGTGGCTCGGTGTACAGTGTCTGGGTCAAGGCGCTGGGTCGGCAGCACAACAGTTCCGACAGCACAGTGTTCTCTCTTACATCAGGTAAAGACGAAATCCGTTTCTGTCCCTATAGTTTGATCACTGTGTCCATTCATAACCCGAGCGCTGTTATTTCCTCAGCTCCGTGTCTGCCCAGCGAGGTGGAGTCAGAGGCCGACTGTAACTCGGACGGTGCCGCCGCCGTGTCCTGGAACGCCACTTACGGCGCGGCAAACTTTTCGCTGACCGCCGCTGTCGGCGGAGGTCTCCGGACTCTGTGTGCGACTCAGCAGAACGGCTGTCACGTGACGGGTTTGACTTGCGGGGAAACCTACAGCCTCAGCTTCAGGGCCGCGAACAAACAGTGCAACCTCACGGCGCCGACGCGCGCTAACCTCACCACGCGTGAGTGTCGACAGGGAATTCTCACAAGCATCCCTGGAAGTCGAGATTGTATTTGTTCAAGATGTAACAATCATCCTTAAAAACGTCCTCTTTCCAGGTCCTTGTCCTCCTCAGCGGGTAGCTGTTGACCTGCAGTGTGGTTCCCGCACTGCAGTCCTGTCCTGGCTGGTGAGGCCCGATGTTGAACTGTATGAAGCGAGGGCCGTCAAGACATCAGGAGGGGAAGTGCGGACATGCAACTCTACAGGTGCTGCCTGTCGGTTTGACGCTCTGGAATGTGGTGAGATGTACAACTTCACTGTGAAGGCACAGAGTGCAGGCTGCTGCAGCCAGGCCAGCAGCACCGTCGTCATCGAAACGGGTGCGTTCATTTGATATTATACTCATTTGACCACTGCATAATTAGCTCAACCAGCTGCATTGCTGAAGTGTTGCTTACACATTAAGACAATAGTAAAATACGAATATCCTTATCTGTGTGTTCAGGGAGGGAGCCAAACAGCATAGCCATGTTCATATTATATTTATATCTTCTTGAATGTGGCTACCATCAAGATAAACTTCTCCATTACATACTTTAACTTTAACTCTCCAATTAATATATATATTAATGAATGAACTTATTGTTTCGGCTTTAGTAGTGTTTCAACTTATTCTAAGGCTCTGAGTGCCCCGTTTGTTCCTGGGAGGCTGATGATCATCTTAATTGTTTTCTCTCCACTCAGAGCCTTGCCAGCCGATCATTGTATATGCTCGGGCGTCCTGTCAGAGTGAGCTGGTCCAGATCTCCTGGCACCAATCAAGTGGTGTTGTGAATTACTTTGTCACGGCCAGCGGGAGTCTCGGATACTTGGAGTTCTACAACACAACCCAGAACCTTCTGACTGCTGTTTTGCCATGTGGACAGGACTACAACGTCACGGTACAAGGACAAGGCAGCGAGTGCGACAGCATCCCCAGCAGCCCTGCCTTCTTCAGAACGAGTATGATCTCCTGTCTTGCACCACAGTACACAGGATGCGCCGCTCCCGTCACAAACGTATATGCATGTTTTAAATCGCCACCTCCCTTTCTCTCCAGCTCCATGTATCCCTCGCAACGTGACAACCGACGACCAGTGTGAATTCAACGCTGGCTCGGTCAGCTGGGCACCCAGTGATGGTGCTGAAACATATGTTGCCATAGCAACTGGGCTCGATGGCCACACCCACGAGTGTGTCACCAACAGCACCTCGTGCACCTGGAACGACCTTCACTGTGGAGAAGTATACGCTGTTTTAGTGAGATCCAAAGAAGGCAACTGCACCAGCCTGCCTAGCAACCGCTCTGTCATCCATATGGGTACGTTGTGGACCGGTTATTGGCGATGAATAGACAGCGGTCAGTTAGATCGCGTCCAGTTCGTTTATTCCAAGCTTTTAGCTCTTTCTACAAAATTTCTACAAAAATGTGATACAATTAAACACGTATGCAGCTTAAAGCTTCCGTTATTAATGGAATAATCTTTTTTTTCAGAGCCCTGTGTGCCTCAGAATTTGGCTGCCACTGTGAGTTGTGATACGAACGTTGTTTCGCTGAGCTGGGACGCCGATAATGGGAGCAATCTGTATGTGGTATCAGGAGCGGCGGGAAACAAAACAGTTGAGCTTACCACAAATGTCCCCACAGCAAACTTTTCTGACTTCGACTGCGGACAAAAGTACAGTTTCACAGTAACGGCTCACAACATGTTGTGTTCTGGAAACTCCAGTGCACCTGCTTCCATAGAGACGCGTACGTACCGATCACATACCAGCTAGGCTCACTTTTAAGGGCAAACACATGAAACGTCTAACAGTAAAAGGCTGCTCAAACAGGTCGAGAGTGAACTTTTGTGCTTTTTGTCTCCCCAGGGCCTTGTCCGCTAGCGGGAATCTCGACCAAGCAGGACTGTCTCTCTGGCATCGTCATGGTAACCTGGCAGACCAGCAACGGGTCAGACTACTACACAGCCACCATGCAGACTGAAACTGGCATCTCAGGAATGTGCATGTCCGAGTCTAACGAATGCAGCGTCCCCAGCCTGACCTGCGGGTACAACTTCTCTGTGTCGGTCACGGCCTCCAACACGCAGTGTAACGTCTCCTCCACACGGGGCGCCAGTCTGCAGTCAGGTGAGGCCTTTCAAAAGGGTTTACTTCGCTCCTGTTATTCCATCTTACATAATTCAATAATAACCAATAATGTGGAACAGTTTTACAACTTATTTTTCATTTTCTTTAGCATGCGATGCCTCTTTGTTTGGATTAGTTCCACTAAAAAAGTTTGATTTAAGATAATAACTTTGATACCAAAAATACACATTGGGGAACACAGCATATTGGTGTATATCAAACCAGACACTGTAGCTACATGGATCTTTTATATGTTATAATTTTATACGGATTTATTATAATTGCGTGTAGTTTTTTTGGTGAACTATTCCTTTCCCATTCTCACTGGTGATCTAGTTCCCATCACTCTCTTAAACATGAACATATGAATATTGTTCCCGCAGTGCCGTGTGCTGCCACTGGTGTCTCGGCGGTGATGGACTGCGCTAACAGCACTGCTCTCGTGTCCTGGTCTGCCAGCCGCGGCGCCGCACAGTACTCTGTGATGGCCCGCAGTAGTCACGGCAACATCAGCTGCCAGACCTCCGGCCACAGCTGCAGCCTCGAGAACCTCCCGTGTGGCCAGCGCTACGCTGTTCAGGTCGTGGCTGTGAACGACAACTGCTCCACTGTCCCCAGCCAGCCTTTGTCACTGAACTCCGGTAACGCGTGCATTCTCACACACAACCAGCGTTTCATAACGTTGTGCCGTGTATGTCCACCATATTGACCGTCATTGTGTCCTTACTACCAGCTCCGTGCCCGCCTCAGAATGTGAGTGCGGAGGTCAGCTGCTTGTCAAACGGCATGACCATTTCTTGGGATGCCGTCGAAGAAGGAGACGGCTTTTTGGTGTCGGCGATTGCGGACGATGGAGGAACCGGCGGCTCCTGTAACACCACAAACACCGTGTGCTCCGTCAGCAACGTGACCTGCGGAAACACGTACGCGGTCGAAGTCGCCTCGGTCAGAGGCGCGTGCCGCGGCGAGCACGCTCAGGGCCTCAGCGTCCCGACAGGTACGAAGAAACAACGCTTTGGAACGCATCCGTCCTATAAATCCTTCACGGCTACCAATTAAAACCGTCATGTTCGCTTCCCAGCTCCCTGCCAGCCTCAGGGAATCAGAGGCAACCTCGACTGCGTGACCAATTCTGCGTGGATATCCTGGGATGCGGCTCCGGGGGCGGACAGTTACACTGTGTTAGCTACGGGCGGTTGGGAACATCAAGCCAACTGCACCACTTCCTCCAACACCACATGTGAGGTGAAAGACCTGGCGTGTGGAAAGCTTTATAACTTCAGCGTTACTGCGAAAAACAGCAAATGTGACAGTTGGCCAAGTGCCACCATCAACTTGCAGACAGGTAACAGATGTTTGACCCGTTAGGCTGATCATTAAAGTAATTCCTAATCATGAGTGAAGCAGAAAGTAAGCTGCAGCATCTGTCAACGAAGCGTGTCTCTTCCTCCAGCCCTGTGCACCCTCTCCAGTATCACAGCGGTCCCTCTGTGCCACAACGCCTCCGTCCTCGTCTTGTGGAACCTGATGGACGGCGATGGGGGAAACACTGTGTACACTGTGACAGCTGAAGCCAGTGATCACACCCACCTGTCCTGCAACAACACCGGCACTAGCTGCTACCTCACGGGAGCCCGCTGCGACCTCCAGTACACCGTCATTGTCGCCGCTTCATCAGACCGGTGCAGCAGTCTCAGAAGCCCCCCGTACAGAATCAGCATGGGTATATAAATGCTTTTGGTTTCCTTTTGCTTTTGGTTGAATTGTCCCATCCTTTGCCAATCAGCACCTCTTAAGCGTAGTAATTATCAAATGAATGTGTAAAAACGGTGGGATTTTACAACATTGGACATCAAAACCTTTCGTGACCACGTAAGCAAATCAGTCGCACGGGCATCTTTAGGTATAATTCATGAAAGGTTTTAGAACTCTGCTGGAGTAATTTGCCCAAGTTGAATTAACAGTGACCAAAGAACTCTCGAAGTCTGATTTGAAATGCTGCTGAATCTCGACCGGCACCCAGCAGCACGAGACATCACCCGTTTCCAACCTTTTCAGAGCCGTGTCCGCCCAGGAACTTGGTGGTTAACGCCACTTCGGAGGACAACAGTGCACAGGTGTCCTGGAGCGCCTCCCCCGTGGCGGAGACCTATCACGTCGTCGCCGTGGGCGGAGACGGACACGTGCACACATGCAACACCACCTCCACTAACTGCACCGTATCAGAGCTCCACTGCGACCAGCAGTACACAATATTTGCGAGCGCCAGCCACGCGAACTGCTCCGGCGAGGCCAGTCGGAACGCCACATTCAACACGGGTACTTTGTGTTTGTGCACTAAAGAGCGTACCAGTGGGTGGCCCTACAAAAACACAACTATACAATAATATTAGTTTCAGCGGTGTGATCTTTCTATTTTTCTGTCCAGGTGCCTGCCAGCCCGACGGTCCCTCTGTGACTTTCCATTGTAACAATCAGTCAGCAGTGCTGTCATGGACACCCAGAGATAACGCTGTGCACTACAGCGGCTGTGCCCAGGCGGGAAATGGAGACATGTTGTGCTGTTACAGCACAGATCCCACCTGCACCATCCAGGCTCTTGAATGTGGAGCAGTTTACAATTTCTCTGTGCAGGCCTCAGACGGGACACGGAACAGCTCCTTCAGTGAGCCAGTGCAGAGCGGAGCAGGTGTGAGGGCTGCACGTAACCCCCGATTACTGTGTGACATGCATGCATTTCAGTGGACTGTAGGTTTACTCCCCCCTCTCCCTCTCTCTCTCTCTCTCTCTCTCTAGCTCCCTGTCCACCGGACACTGTTGCTGTGCAGCCACTTCCGGTGGAGGATGGGATCCAAGTGATGCACTTCAGCTGGACACCGATCACCTGCAGAGACAACGAGTACAATCTGAAGTTAACGGGAAGCCTGCTGGGAGATGGCGAGGCCCAGCTCGAGCTCTCTTCCTATTGGACGAGCGTGACGTACTTTGAGATTCCTCTCCCTTGTGGTTCATCCTTCTCTGCTACAGTGGAGAGCAGGAATGCTGCCGGTGCCAGCGTGCCATCCGGCCCTCTCAATGACACAACAGGTGAACGTGGGAGTCTGTATTTTAGTCATTTGCACAAGACTTTTTTTTATGGCTGACATTTGCACTTGCAACCACAATTCACATATTTGATTGTACCCGTCCTCCTCCTGCAACGGCGTTCCAAAGGTAACGTAATATTGTTAATTGAAAGGCCAGTCGTTGTTTATCACTTAACTATGAATGCGTTTGGTTTTATGGAAAAGCAGCACGTTTGAAAACCAAGTTTCCAGATGTTTTACCTGTCTCCAATGTCTCCTCCCCCAGCTCCCTGCCCACCATCAGGGGTGGTGTACAGCGGTAACGGTTCCTTTGCCAGAGTTGCGTGGAACGCCTCTGCGCTCGCCACCACCTACACAGTGTACGACAACAGCGTGACGCCAAAGGCCCGGCTGTGCAGCACCGAGCAGCTCTCCTGCTCTCTGTCCAACGTCGCCTCCGAGGACCTGGTGATCACAGCCACCAACACAGCCGGGGAAAGTGAAACGACGCCTATAATGACACGTGGTAGGGACTTTTGAGTGTTTGTGAATGTAAACGTGGTGACGATTTGCATTTGACGATATTTTTTTTAAGACAAACTCCTTTCTCCGTAGTGTCAACACAAGGACGCAAAAGGAGAGATGTCAGCGGACAAAAGCCAGAGCACGGTGGGTTTGTATTTGTAAGGAGGAAGATGTACAAAGACGGTTTTACACCATTAAACTTAACCGTACCGTTATTTGCATTATTGCAAGATCGATAGTATTCCTCATTTATTAGACAAACAAGTCTGAAGACAAGCCTGCACTCAATTCACAACACTGACCTGTTCTCTCCCCCCAACAGGAGGCCTCTGGGCTCCCGAGCTGAATGTCACACAGGCAACGTCAACGGTTGTTTTTATCGAGTGGCCCCCGATCGACGGCGCGTCCCACTACAGACTGGTTATCAGGGAGCAGAGCGGCTCCAGGGAGCCTCAGGAGATAACGGTGCTGGGAGAGAGCATTATTCTCACGGAGCTGGGCCCGCACTCGGCTTACTGTTTCTCTGCGTCGGCCCAACACTCGACCACCAGCGGGCCGGAGTCCGAGCCGGTGTGTGTGCAGACAGGACGGGCGCTTCCCCAATAGAGGGGTTATTCAATAGTGGCTCTTATCGATAGCAAGTTGTTAATTAGCTTATTGGATGAAATTGTGCTTTCTTGTTCTTCTGCGTTTGTATCCTAATGGTTGAAATACTTATTGCAAGTCACTTTGGATAAAAGCGTCAGCTAAACGACATGTAATGTAAATAGGTTCTCATTTATAACACCTATGTCTAAATCTATTTGTATGAAAATAAAATAAAATTGCATCCACTGTTGGTTAAGGTTATAAATCATGCGATGTTCCTCTTGCTTTTTTCAAACTGCAATCACTCGTTTAAAGACGTGGTCATCTTGAAGTTAATTTAGAATACATTAACATGTCATGGGTATTTGCTTGGTTCTATTTCTAAATTATTTAATATGGATCATCCAGTGAGTCGTGGCAGGACTTTGCAATCATATTCTAATAAAATATATTTATATTAGTAACCTTCAGTAATATGTGCTTGTATGACCCCACTTTGATTTTTTTTTTCTTCTTCCAAATACAAGAACATGTGTTTGTAAAAGTTTTATTAGAAAACAAAATGCAACAGAGCAATAACCCAAACATAACAGGCAGGGTTCAGTGTTTATGTTGTAAAAAATTACCCTTTGCAGACTGCTCTTTCGAGGATTAAAACATTCTCGTGCCGTCTACACACCACCGTGGCACCACCTCCTTGCTGAGCCGTTGTTACGCTCCAATTTATACTGCAACCGTTCACTTGGGACCCTTCAAAAGCACATTCAATCAGAATACAACTCAAGATTTTTAAATATGAAGGAATTCCAAATATATGCAACTGTAACATTAGTCAAATTTAAAAATGTCCCGGCTTTTGAAAACTCTTGAAAATACTTTATACATCATCTAAATGATATGACAGTGCTGCACTGAGCCTCCAGCAGCAGCCCAGCAAGGAAAGCGACCGTTGAGCGTGTGTAGACAGCCTTCAAAACACTATGTACAAACCCACTTCTTCACGGGGCCAACGGGCACTTCATAGAAAATTAAAATACAGTATTTGCCACTTTTCAACCTACAAAGAACTGCTCTATATGGGATTGAAATTGTCAACAAAAAAAAGCAACATCACATTGGCCCAAGACAACTGCAGATGTCCAATGTTCTGACATTCCTTCTTGTAAGCATAAGTGACAGAAAACAGAAAAAAAAAAAAAAAAAACCACCCGAGTAGGAGAAGTAATATTGCTGGGAGGGGGGGGGGGGGGGCATTTACTCAGTGCTCTGACTTCTATGTTTACCGTGATCATTGCTGGACTCTCGCTGATGATGGCTCCTCTCTTTGCTACGACTGCGCTTGTGAGAACGCTGCTCTGTGTCCCTGTCTTTGTCTTTATCTTTGCTGTGGCCCCGCTCTTTTTTCCTGCTCTTCTCTTCCCCCCCACTTTTGTGCTTCCTCTCTTTGCTTCGACTCCGACTGGACTTTTTGGCCTTCCTCTCTTCTCGGTGCCTCTCCCTGTCGTCTTTGTGCCTCTTGTCGTCGCTCTCTCCCCTGCTCTTTTTGTCCTTGGACCTCTCCCTCTCTGCACCTCTGTCTTTGTGGTGTTCCCTGTCCTTCCTCCTGCTGCTGCTGCTCTTGTCCTCCGCTGCGTCTCTGTCCTTGTCTCTGCGTTCATTCCTTCGGTCCCGGCTGCCACTGAGACTTCTTCGGCGTTCCCTGCGCTCTTGGTTCTTGTCTGCACTGCGCGACCGTCGCCTCTCCCTGTCCCCCCTCTCCACCCTTTCCACCCTTTCCGATCTGTCGCCCCTGTCCCGGTCCCTGTCCCCCCTCTCCTTTTTCTGCCGGTCACGCTCCCTGTCCAGCTCTCGGTCAAAGCTGGGGCCGTGGCGTTCTTTCTCCCGCTGGTGGCTCCGGCTCCTTGACCGTTTGGGGGACCTCCGGGGGCTTGGTGTCCGCCGGGGCGTCCTGGTGAAAAGGCAACATTAGCGTCAAGCAAGTCAGCTCTATGGGTCGGCTACATAAATAAGGATAATGGGACAGTCCAGTGACAATCATATGTATCCTTGATTCAAATAAAAGTTGACTTTTCATCCTATTTAGCAGTTAGCTAGCCAGGTAAAATTGTCTAAAGCTAAAAAGCTTGAATCATTTACTATACCTGTAAACTCATAAGGAGTGAAACAGGTGAGCGTCACTAAATGATGGCATTGCCTAACTTGCATAGTTGTGGGTAGGGTCAGCGCCGGCTTTGCACCAAAAAAGTCCCATTTTTTTTCCAAACGGAAATGTTTGCAGGTAGTTTACCTGGAGCGCCGTCGCTCTCCTGGCCTCCCCACCTCTACTTCGGTCTCTGGGACTTCCTCCTCCGGCGTCTCCTTCTGAACAACCTTACGAGGCCTGGCCTTCATCTGCTGGTCAATGAGCTTCTGCACGGGCACGGGGATGCGCGGGAAGAGGGTGGAGAACCACTCCAGTTTGGTCAAGAAGGAGCGCAGCATTTCCCCAACGGTCATTACACAGCCGCCTCCTGCCTTGACATCAAGCTCCTAAAAACAAACGCAGGGGGGGAAAAGGCCAGAGGGAGAAGAAAAATCCATTAGGACAAACCAGGAGGTGAACTCTCAATATTGTATCAAATCAAAAAGCAATTTGTGATGACCAAATACTGAAACTTCACCTCTGTTCATCTAGCTTAATCTCATTTTAAATCAAATTTGCCTGCCTTTACTTCAACAATTAAAACTATGAAAACGCTTGCCTCATCTGACCTGTCTGGGAGTTTGTAGAGTGTGTATTTATAATGTGAGCAAGTGTTACTACATTTTTGAAGCTCCACCCTCCCTTCTTTCACATCATCTGTTTAAAATGTGTTAAAAAGGGGGCTTGCATCGACCTGAGATGAAGGAAACCGAACAGCATCTGAAAACATCCTCACTGAGCGGGAAGGACAAAGCTAAAGGAAGCCATTGCTTCCTTCAGTCTCTCTTAAGGGGCCGTTGGATCTTAAAACGTGTCCACAGTATAAGCACAGGGTGGAGCAGGGAGGCAAAATGCACACCAGTGGAAGAGTTATCGACTTTATATGGTAGAGAACAACCGCTTTGCACTCACACACGCAACCCAACAGTGCTGAGATACAATATCCAATTCACCTGCTGCACAATGGGCATCTAAAGAAAAAAACAGGGGAATTAACCAGTTGGGTAGGATTTCATATGATCAATTCAAATATAATGTAACAGAACATCAGAGGAGGCCTGGCTGCACAGCCTGGTATCAAATTGCAGTATTAAATGTGGTAAAAACAATGTATTAATGCAAGTGTGTTATATTGATTGTTTTTGTTTGGTTTCTGTCTGTGTGTATCCATATCAATGCCCCAATTGCAATTAATCCCAAATTTAGTTTTGTGCAACAAGTCCTGATGAAAGCTTGTCAAAAACAAAGGGCATGCCTTAATATAATAGATTAACTCATGGTTATACATGGTACTTACCCTGATAAAAATCAGCAGCAGAGAAGTGAACAAGTAACCCAGCTACTTAGGTTTAAAGGACACAAGTGGGGGACAATTAAGCCAAATGAGGCAAAGGTGAAAAATCAGCAATGAGCATCACAAGGGAGGGAAATGGACAGTTTAACTTGTGTTGTGTAACTGTGTATTAATGCAGAGAAAGAAACATCAAATTATTACCCGAGGGGACATACCTCCTCATCATCCAGGAACCCGTCGTACCAATCTATTAAATCTGCTGGGGGCTGAGTGTATCTGAGGCAGAACCAAACAGAGCACCATGGGAGCATTACAGCAGATAACCGTTGCAAAGTTTCATCTCAATGTCATTACGGACCTGTCCCAAATGTGCCCCAAACACTGGTTTTCAGACAGGTAGGTGTGACAAAATGACTACCCTTAACTGATAGAAACTTGATGATATTTACAATAACCGGCTTTCATGTAAAAGTTATATTTTTTGTCATTTTCTCGCTTAGATTTTTCAAAAGTTAGAGAAATAGACACTGTACTACCCGATAACACCGTTATTGTATTTCGCCGAAAGGTGACGAGTTTCCACCCCTGATAACAAATATTGTTATGAGAACAACACTATTCTCTCCTGAAACGAGTAGTAGAGCAATAAAAATGTCTAAACCAAAAAGTGCAAAAATATCCACTGCATATAAAACTGCGCGATAGAATTATGGTAGAAATGTGGCAGTCATACCGTATGTACATGAATCCAAGTGCTCTGATGTATGGAGAGTCTGTATGAGTGATCAGACCCATCAGCTGTTTACGAGTCAACTTGAGAGTGAACAGTTTGTACAGAAGACAGAAAGCCGTGGACACAATACCACCGGTCCCGACTCCACGCACCTACAGATGAACACATATTTGCAAAGCGAATCAGTGTACATTATTCACAGCAGACCCGTTTGTAACAACTGAGCTTTTGACTAATCATTGCATGTTATATTACATGAGTGGTCTAAAGTACTAATAAATCAACCATCATCCTACAGGCTGGTTAAGGGTAGGGGGGGGGGGGGCATGGGGAATATAAAAGGCACGTACTTCTCACTTACCCCTCCGCACATTCCAGTCTGGCCCGCCGTCTTTCTGCTGCCTTTTTCCCAAGGCTCAGCATGGGTCACCTGTAGGAACACAGGACGGCGTTACGTCTGACAGGCCGTATTTGATCGGATATTGGAACGTTTACAGCACACATCTGATGGATGCCGTCCATGTCCCCGAGGACTTGCAAAGGTTCCATAAGACATTCCGTGACTATCGTGGCTGTCCCCTTCCAAAATAATTTCCTTAAAAGCGTTTACATCACGTCGAAGCGTCCTAGCTCAGCTAATCGCTCTTCAGGTTAAATTAAACTATGAAATCAACTGTAACGTTAAGTCAACTCATTTATTTAACTCATTTTGAGAAGACCAGAAGTGAATTGGACCATTCTGGGTTTACAGCAACAGCCAATAAAAAGCACTTCGCGTTAATTTGACTTAACATTAACGTTAGCTTAGTCGCTAAAGTAGTAGTAGGGTAGTGTTAGCTCACCAATAAGATCACTAACTGTATATGTATCGTTGTGGCATTCTGTTAATTAAGTTGACATTTTTATGAATCCGAAGTTAAGCTAGGTCAAATCAATGCGATGTGATACCAATTACCACTGTTATTTGACGACTGTAGTTTAACGCCAACTTTAACCAAGTCGTTATCTAAGCTAGCATGCGGTTTAGCAATTGCTAATATTACCTTGAAGTAGATTTCGTCCACAACTTCATGGTAGGTCTTAAGTTCATAAAGCTGAACTTTGAAATACGGTGACGATAGTACATTTGTTAGAATCATTGGATTGAGGTTCATGGTCTTTTCGTTGCCCCATAGGGGCAATACATTTCCATGTTTTGGTGCAGGCTTGCTAACGGCCTGTGTTGGTAGCTGGTTTCCGACGTTAGCCATGTTAGCTGAATCCCACGCCGCTAAGCTTACTGTACAGTTAGCGTATTTCCGATTATAGACCCATCAATATAATGTCCTGAAATGTTGATCCTTAACAATTTCGTCCGTTTGATTGTCGCTGATTTGGGGTTAAGTAGATGATACAACTTCCCGCCGTCGTTGTAGCTAGATGCTATTCGAGGTGGAGCAGGAGCGTCGGTGGTGCAGTGTGAAAGGAACTGATAGCTAACGGTCGGTACGTCAACAAGGGAGGTATTTTACAAAATAAAAGCATTTATAGACGTAATTGTTTGACATATCATTGTCAACCAAACATATATCCAAGGCTTATTTAGGGCTGGAGTGTTTTAATGATTGGTATTTGATGGTTCATTTCGAAAGATTTTTATTCTCATATTAATGTTCTCATTGCACATTTACTTTGAAATGTGTTTTGCCTCAACGGGAAATGTGGAGTTGTACTGCGATTTGTTGCGTGACAATTGGAAACGATTCGTTGCCTCTTTTCAACTTTTGTCTTTATAACGTTCAATTTGATCTGAGTAGTTCAATAAAATACATCCAAACAGTTCTCTTTCATTCAATTTTACTTATAATATTTACCTCCACACTCATTTTGCAAAAAGACCACACATGGCATTATCCAGAATGCACATTTTGAATTGTCTTTTTTATTGAACCTATATACATATACATACATAGATGTCATACTTTCGATATAACGTGGCACATTTACAATATTCTGTGGTAAAAATATATTCCATCTATTAATTATAACCGTACAGACAAAAGACATACGTACATGGAGACATAAAACAGACATCATACCGAAGGTACAAAACATGAAAACTTATGGAAAAATCCTCCCTCACAACCGGAAGAGGAACCAGGGAACACACAATGGTGCAGTAACCATTGTCAATTTTTCAATGTCAAGTTTTTTGTTACTTAAATTGATGGAATTTCAAGGAACAGATGCCGCCCCCTTCAGCCACTTAAGAACCAGTAAAATTATGAAACAAAATCAAACATAGCAAAATAAAAGCATGTTGGTAACTTATGCATAGTTTTTAAATAACTGAGATGGGTCAACAATACATGAAGAATTTTAGTGTTAATCCCTAGTTGTACAGAAATGTCAGTTGACAATAATATCCTTTCTCCAATATGTTCTCAACGTGGCCTTCACCTCCACTGCTTCGACACTAGGGGGCTCTCCTGGTGAACAGACACAGTAGGTCAAATGCAGAGGAATTGCACAAAATAGATTAAATTCCCTGGATTCCGATGACACTTTCCCAACTGCGTTTTGTATGCCCCGTATTGGTGTAATTTGGCACCCTTATGACGGACAGAGGCCTCCCGAAGCCTAAGGCTTGATCACCACCTGCTCAAAGGCTCCGGCTGCAACCCTGAAAGAGAATAGCACAACGTGTTACATGACCGGACATGTAATAAATGTGATGGATAACTTTATAGCGATCTTTTCACTTAGCCACACCCACAATCCAGTTAAATAAATACACCCACCTCATATGCTGGCTTCCTAAAGCGGTACTCCCACCAGGACCAACAAACAAGCTGAGCCCCTCCTCTGCAGAAACACACACACACACACACACACACACACACACACACTAGAAATAAGGATACTGCCAATCAGTGCACAATGTTGTTTTGAAAATGGCTCACGCTTACATTTCTATAAGTTATAATATTAAATGACAATAGATTAGAATAGAGATGGCAACAATGTTACAAAGCTGATAAAATCAGTTGTTGAGGAACATCATCACAATGTGCACAGAAAAAAAATGTGTTTGACATCACTCTATATGTAGAGTGAGTCACCATTATTAAGTGCCCTAAGAACAGGGGTTGGTAACATGGCAGCAACTATGTGTGCTCAGCATCCAATGAGGTTAAACTGCCCTTGAGGTGGTCATATAATGCAATCTCACTTCTGCAATCATTAATCAAATACATTCAAATGTTCATACTGGTAAATATGCGGGTATGGTTGAAATGCAATTGTAATTTATCATTTGTCATCATAGATATCTGATGAATGTAATTTGATCCAATCAGAAGGATTTTACGCAACTTTCCGAGTCCGCCTTAAGTCTACAAAGTCACGAATGAGGTGTACACACCCTCTGCACTGGCGTCAAAGATGCCGTGGCTGAAGTCCTGGCTCTGCAGGATTTTCTCTATTACGTCGTCAGCATCCACCCTTGTGGCATCAACCCGTTTGAGCTGATTCTCCACTGAGTTCTGCTTTACTGGATGTCTAAGGTAGAAACAGATGCCGAGCAAAATATACAGTGGGCTTTATGTGGAAGAACAAGGACATTAGACCACATAGTTGGACCACATCCCAAGATATGTTAGGAGTAAAAGGTGAGAGGGAAGCAAATTATTACCGTGGCACTTTAGCTGGGGTAGGGTAGTGTTCAGGTGCAGAGGTCGACGGAGTGGTCCTGCTCTCCAGGTGCTGGTCGCTGGTTTCCATGATGCTGCCGATGCCCGTGGAGGTAGAACCAGCCGACGCGCTCCTTCGATGGCATAGATCTGTTAAACTGGAGTGATTCGAGCTGTATCCTACAGAACCGGAGAGAGGGGGGGAAAAACATCACGCGTATGCTTCAGATTTATGTAGCTGGTGTGGTAGAAATACTGCTTGTGTAAAGGGGACAAAAGGAGCGTCTATGTGTTTGGTACCTGAGATTTTGGACTGTTCGCTGGCATGGCTGGGTGTTCTAGAGTGACCATATGCCAACAGCTCCTCTGGAACTGACACCGACTTTACCGGAGTCTCTACATAAAAAAACATTATGAAAATCAAAGTTTTATAAGGAACATTCTTTAAATATGTAAACACAGCTAAAAATCACCGTCCTTTAGGGGAAACCACTTGTACGTACCGGAAAGTAAATGGGATATGTGCATGTCCCCTCCCTTTCTGTCCTCAAGGAGACACTCTGCTTCGGCCTGTGGGACTCCAAGAGTCATGGAGGTGGATGGGGGACTAAAGGGAACATCGGAAAGAGTGTGGTTACTGAGGCTGGTTTCTTTAGTATCAGAGTGTTGATGGAAAAGAGAGAGCTCCTTCTGCTGCCCTGCTCTTATCACAGACGCAAAACATTGGACTGTAACCCCATTAGACTTTGCGGTATGCACCACAATTCTAGTGGGAGGACACAGAGAGACATGGCTGGACACAGAGACATATGCTGCTATCCTGGGATTTACTCTAAAAAACAGTACCTAACATCTCTCTGATCCACAGTCAAACAAGGAGCAGCTTTAAACTGCATGTTTGTTGCAGTGTGAAATAGCTCATCAGAAAGTCAAAGCCAGCCGGTTAAACAGTTGTTATAAATGAATAAGTAGGAAGTCTATTAATACAGAACGGCAATGCCTTAATCAACCACGGGATGTTAACAGAGGAAACATCACCCCTGTCCATTTGTGATGCTATGGTAAACAAAGGAAGGAGGGTGGAGAGGCAGATAAATACTGAAGAAGTTACAAAAAAAGAAAAACAAAAAAGAATGACCTCTTGCTTGTTTCTTTACACACAAACACACACACACACACAATGAGTAACATTGTGGGATAAATGACTAAGCTGTCGTTGAGCTGAACAGTTTAAACATCTCCTAAGCAGCAGTGCGTGTATTTTTAAGCAGAAAAGGGAGTTGGCCCACCAGGCTGTACAGAGAAAGACTTGAGGCTGTTCCAATAAATGGTGCAACCTTTGGCAGGAGTGTGATGTTTCATCACATTCTTAATAAGGATTAATGTCAGGGTGAGGTGCTGTTACTTCTTAGATAAGACTGATACAATATGAGCTAGAATACAATGCGTCACAACTTCAAACTCTACACACAAAAGAGTGTGTTGAGAACACTTTTCACTGTGTCCAGATTTCTTAGTGAGGTTGTAGCCGTAGCAACATGTTAAAAAATTGAAGTTATATTTAGATATGCAGAAAATGAGTTAAACAATTAAACAGATGAATATGGAAACAATGAGCTCTTACGTTTTAAAACAAGGGTCTCCAGACATAAGTTGTGTAGTGATGACAACCTGTAACAGAAAAAAAACAGTAAAGTAATGAAGGCAATGTTCCTGTTTAAAGTGGTTTAATAAGGGTTAATATCAACTAAGGTTTAAAATAACATTACGTGCAATATTGGTAAACTGGTAGTTTAAATATCAAAGGCTCAAACATGCCTGGCAACTTTTCACTCTCTTTCTCATGAGAATTCAAGAGCTGGTCACATGATGTAGAGCGGCACAGCGCTGCGACAACAGGTTGAAAACCCATCTGTAGCTTTCTAAAAACGTGCGTTACTTGTTCAGGCGTGTAAGAAAAATGTATTGTGATAAATGTCCTAATTGCATTTCAGACTTAAAGGATTTTGGAGCCCGGCGTTCAAACATTAACACACCTTCAGAATGGAGTTGTCCTGCCTGGTGTTTTTGGTGTCGTATCCTTCTAAGAGACACCGCCGTGTGGTGCTGCCAGACCCGGCAAACTCCGACAGGTTCAAGTCAACAAAGCCCAGCTGCACAGGGGTATTAGAGGTTGACATGTAAAAAGCATCTTAAATCAATGTTGGGGTGTGATGAAACTATCTGCATTTGAGTAAATCCAGCACAGCTGAGCTAACACGTCACAGGTGTGATAGTCAACCTTTGAGAAATCAGACAACCTAATACTTAACTAATGGATAAAGTTCATAGTCAACATAACTTGGGTTGTGATTTGCAGGATGTTCAATCAGTAGCCAAAGCCGGAAATTATAAAACATTCTTGGCAAACAGACTAACTGTACTTAAAAAGTTATCTAAGGACACCGGAAGAGGCCGACTGATATCGCATATCATTTATGATAAGACAAGGGCATAAGTTTAACGGGTGTCTAGCACTTAGGTTGCTATGTTTAGCAAAACAATTTGCTAACAAATACCTGACTCGTACTTGAAAAACGGAAGTCTTACCTTTGCAAAAGTCTTTCCACCTTTCAATTCCTGGAAGGAAAAAAACACATCAGTAATCAGTAAGGTTTAAAGCGACGTGTTTAATCACAATCTCAGAGCTTTTTTGTGGCACCTTTCAAGTATAAGTAAATGAGCTGGAAAATGTATTCTAAGTGTTTTTGTATTGTCAACAAAATCAAGCTTGATGGCAGAGAGAAATGGTCCTGTACCTTGCGCACAGACACCCGGCAGAAACAGGGTTCCAGTACTCCTGTCCCGGCATTGGCATTCATCTTAATCACAAAAGAGAACCTCTCGCTCCAGTGTACGCAGTTGGCCTGGACTGCTTTCCTGTGAGGGAAGCACACTTAGTAACATGTATTCATACAGGTACAGTGGATACGGTCAGAGCAAATATTAGTTGTCCAGATTTAAGCATGGTTTACCCACGTAATGTTTCAGACAGACGCGCCCCAGTTGGAACCTAAATCTGTGCAACACATCGATTCAACACTCGCTGCAGTAAACATGAGACTCTGGTGGAATAAGGGCCTATATGAGTACAGTGTTAATAGGAGCTGTAGCTTTTTTTTTTAAACAAAGAGACAAGCATGTAAGAAATAGAAACAACATAAGAATCACATAGATTTCATAAAAAATACATGAGATTGTAAGTAGGATTTTTGTATTTGAATAAGAGAATAAAGTTGTGGTTGGAGCAGGATGCACCTAGGAACACAGTGTTTGTACACAGACAGTTGCCATGGCAATGCGATGACTGGTTAGCTGGTCGACATGTGCTGCGCCTGCTTTTTCCCAGAATGACTCACCGACGACACAAGAATATAATCACACGCTCCTCAAGCAGCCAGACTTCTTTGCGATGGACAAACAAGTTAAGCGTGTTTTGGTCGTCAATGTCGTAATTAAATCAAATGGACAGATGAAAGAGTGAGACCATTAGTATGACAAATCTGTTCCATTGAACCCTCTTCAAATGATAATAGTTATAGGAAGATGCTAACTGCCGTTGAGTGACCTCCGAGTCGTTGCTCAGCAACTGATTTAAAATCAGCCGTGTTTCATAAGGTTAATGAAATAAACATTATGTCGGTTAAAATAATACGTCAAATCCGTATTATTATTGGACAAATAGTGGAGCAATAAGCCTCCTAGTCTACTACACACAGGACCTATCGAGGCACCGACTACTTCCTAGTTACGGTGAGTTAATAAACACTCTCCTGCTGGCTTTTAGCAATTTAACTCACTTGTTTGCGTACAACTTTAGTTGCACGATTGCTAGCTAACGTGTAGCCAAATGTTAAACAAGTGAGTGTTACTCGTGGCAAACGTTGACTAAAATTCATTAAAAGCTCTCATGGAATGTCGTTTCAAAACCGAGACTACAAATGATTAACAGGTGTCGAGCAGGAACTTCAACTGATCAGAAAACACAGTTACTTCAACTCGATTTTAGCTCGCTAGAACAACCAGGGAACTGGTACTATTAATAGGAGCAGGACAAATCTTACCTAGACGACTCGTCTGCAAAGCCTCCATCTCGGAGTCGAACTTTACAGAATAAAACCCCGTTGACGAAAGGAACCGACGACAGTTCCTCCAAATTAAAGTCCACTTTGAATTTAAACTTCTTCTTCTTCATGAGAATGAACGACATGGTCTCCCCAAAGGCCGGGGACGGGGACGGGGGGGACAGAAGTGGTAAAGCTGACGGGAAACTGGCCACTTTCCCCGCTGTGCTCACTGCTGCTCGCTCAGCCCTCGCAGGGTCGATTCAAGGTTCAAATCTCCTCCTTTCCACCCTCCGAGAACGTTAGCCGTGACGTCACGGAGAGTCCGGCGATTTGATTGGACACTTGGGGAAAATACCGTCGCACAGCACACATCGGGGGTGAACAGCCCTGAGTCACTCGCCCGCGTGAGAGAGGAGTGGTTGAGAGAGAAATACTAGATCTGTCTGGCGGCAGAAGAACGAAATGACTAAAATGTGCTTCAAATCACAGTTAACTTGAACGTGTAACAGGTGGTAAAGATTTCCACTACCAATATGAATAGACCAAATAGTGTAAAGGTATTCAGCAAGACAGCAAGAACATACTAATGGCGTATACAGCTCAGGATATTTCATATTGGATCTATTTCAAACAGTGGTGAAGAAGTGAAAGTAGCCAAACCACACAAAGTGCTCTTTGTTATAATTAAATGCAAAATTAAATGCTTGAGTAATAATAATGTACCGGAATGACATGTCCTTCCTGCTTTGACTAGACCCACGTTTTTAATTCTATTTAAATGACCCGATACTACTGAATTATCATTTTTAATGGTACGTAAAGATTCAACTTGTTAAGGAGACTTTTTACTGTCAAAAACTGTTCATATGTTTTCTGCTAAAATCTCAATGGAGCAGTTACTGGTGACATAGATGCAAACGAGGGAAAGAAAATTGAACTGATACACACTAACTAGAAGTGTCTTCAAATGTATCTAAGCATAATAATATAGAAATAATATATACGTCCTAGGCTTAAATAAAGGTCACCGAGACGTCAAACACAGGGCACCTGACCCTTCTTCATCAATGCGCCACCTTTTAGAGGAACTCCGCCCTCTAGTGGCCACGCAACGACACCGCGCTGCAGCGAAAACTGTTATTCCCTTGCCTGACACGTCGTGCCAAATGCGGAGATTACATTTCCTCCCTAATACACCAGGACGTATCACATGAAGCAAGGGCAATAAAGACAGATGGGGGGAAAATAGCAGACGCATAAACCGGATTATGCACACGGTTAATCCATGAGGATATTTATTCCACCACTTTTCTATTAGACCATCTTCCCTGCCCTTCCGTAGAGACCTCCTACGTAGCCTTTGTTGCTCCGCCCCCTATAACTGCAGTTGGCCTGAAACGGCACGGAGGACACATCTGCACACTATTAAAGAAACCTCCTTTTTCCTCCATCGCGAACGCCGAACTCGTACCAGGATTGTTGCAACATTTTCCACTAGATTGCCAACATCGATATGAATTCATAATCCGATCCTGACTGCGGGGCGACTGCTGCTTCCCTCTGAGCCCTAAAATGAACCAGACGCTACGGACGTTTTTACTATCAAATGCCCGGTGCTGGGACGCCGGGAGTGAGAGATCGTACCAGGACTTGTTTGAGAGGCTGGACACCAATAAGGATGGGAAGGTGGACGTCGCAGAGTTACGATCGGGTCTCAAGGCAATGGGCATTTTTCGCCACGGTGCCGCACAGGTAAAAAAAATAAAATAACAAGACGTAAAAAGCAGGGGCCGTGAGGTGTCCACGGGAGTTTCTGAGCTCTGGCCTGCTGGATTTGATTGTGGGGTGTGAAGACACCACTTCATGTCGGTGTTTCGTCCCTCTCCCTCATTACCATTTCATTGCGAATGCAACTTGCAGGAAATCGTGTCGTCCGGTGACCAGGACAAAGACGGGAGTCTCGACTTCACCGAGTTCAGCAAATACCTCAAGGAGCACGAGAAGAAGCTGCGGCTGACGTTCAAGAGTCTGGACAGAAACAACGACGGTAGGAGATGAGCGAGGCGCTGTCACTGTCCAAACACCAGCCACAAGTAGTAGGCTACTCGTGGTATTTACCGTGCTGCTGAGTTTTTCTGTTGTGTCAGGGCGCATTGATGCCTCGGAGATCCAGCAGTCCCTCGCAGAACTGGGGATGGACATCAGCAGAGAGAATGCCCTGAAAATATTACAGAGGTTTGACCTCCGCTTCTATCTGCTGTAGCATGTTTCCGCTCACAGGCCTATAGTTGGGCCACCTGGAGGCTCAACAGGTGATTGTGTGTCTCCTTAGCATGGACATTGATGGGACCATGATGGTGGACTGGAATGAGTGGAGAGAGCACTTCCTGTTTTGCCCTGCTCACAACCTGGAAGAGATCATACGCTACTGGAAACACTCCTCGGTACGGACACACACACACATTCTGCAGAGAGATACAGTGGAATTAGTCACATGACGTCTAGTCCTCTTGTGTGAAATGTTATGGATCGCAGGCTACATTTTGCCAAGAGCTTTGAAAGATTAAACAGTGCAACATAATTAGGTCACAGTAGCACATTTTGGCCCCATTCGGCCTGGGCCCCCGCCTCCTGATGTCGTTTTCAAGATGCAAGCAATACGGTGCTCCTGTTGTGGCTGTTATTTTTTGTGTATTTTCAGTGCACGGCACATTTACTTTGTCCAAAGAAACAAAACCAGTCAAAACTGCATTCTCATACCATAGATGGGAGTGACTGCAGGACACGTTACTTGTGTGTCCGTGCTGCAATGCATTACCGGACCATGTTTGTCACTGCCACATTTATGCTTTCGGAAAAACATTGGAAATGTTTATTATGCCAGATGAAAGGTCAGTCAGCTCAGGGATGTGAGTTTTCATAAAGTAGTTCCAGCTGAAGGATAAGTGTGCAGTGGGACCTTTCCTGTGCACACGTTGTATGAAAAATACAACTCTGGTTTGAATGTTTTTACTTCCTGGCTGCTGTCTCTCTCTCCAGTGCACAATGGGTCATTTGGGTAGCTTGAACACTGTGAAATCAGACCTCAAAAATAGAAGTTCCTGTCGGCTTTCTTGCGTCACATGACTTCCCGAGAGAGAGTTACAATCTCACACACAAAGATAATTCTGCTGTGAGACATCTCAGTGTTTTTATATTGCATATATGTCCTGCTCATAAACTTCAGACTTTGAGGAGCGATATTACTGAAGGACATGTCTTCAATTTGAGATATTCTATTCATTTGCTCATGTATACATATGTGTATTTGATCACCAGGTGCTGGATATAGGCGACAGTCTTGCCATCCCAGATGAATTCACAGAGGAGGAGAAAAGCTCCGGGGTCTGGTGGAAGCAGCTCGCCGCCGGTGCAGCGGCGGGGGCCGTCTCTCGCACTGGTACCGCCCCTCTGGACAGAATGAAAGTCTTCATGCAGGTGCACCATGGGAAATAACTAATGGACAGATGGATGCTTTTGACAAGCTACAACACGTTTGTGTGCTACGAGTGAAACTGACCTGCTGAACCGAATGTCTTTGTGCTCCAGGTTCACTCTTCTAAGACCAACCCGATAAGCCTGGTTGGGGGCTTCAAGCGGATGATCAAAGAAGGAGGTCTGTCTTCACTGTGGAGGGGAAACGGGATCAACGTTTTAAAGATCGCACCCGAGACCGCAATCAAATTCATGGCATATGAACAAGTAAGCTCTATAATGCACATGTTGTACATTTCATGGAATTTGTCACAGTATTACAACGTTACAAATATTTGGAATATGTGCATAATGCAATTTCTTCTCCACTCGTGTGTATTTATGTAGTTCAAGAAGTTGTTATCCTCCGAGGGCAAGAAGATCGAGACGCACAAGAGGTTCATGGCCGGCTCCATGGCCGGGGCCACAGCACAGACGGCCATCTACCCGATGGAGGTACGTCAACTGATTGCTTCTCCTCAAACGTACCACAGCTGCCCTTTGTCGTACCGCTGCGCCTTGAGCTTTGACCCCTCTGGAATGTGCAGTGATGTGTATCTGTGGCTTTGGCCCCTTGAGCCGTCACCGCTTTGTGCAGAGGCTTGTGGGTCAGAATGAGCAGAAAAGCACAGGACAATTTGACCAGATCCTTTAGGACATCCTGCCTTGGACTCACTTTGTATCTGGACATACTAAGGATTATTCTGGCACAGTTGATCGTATGGTAATATCGGTATTTACTTTTAATGCTTTCCTTTAAACAAGAACATTCACAAATGAAATGAATCTGCTCCTTGTCGATTAGGTATTAAAAACTAGACTGACTCTGAGGAAAACGGGCCAGTATTCAGGAATGTTCGATTGTGCCAAGACAATTCTGAGAAAGGAGGGTCTGAAGGCTTTCTACAAGGGCTACATTCCAAACTTAGTGGGCATCATTCCCTACGCCGGGATAGACCTCGCCGTTTATGAGGTATGTACTCTTTTCCTTTCCCCATTTATCTTAACAGAGTGCACCTAAATAAATAACATGCACAGTAAATTCACATGGGACTGCGGTGATACTTTCACCAGTAAAATGTCTCTCTCTCCTGTCTGTCAGACGCTGAAGAACACGTGGCTATCACGCTACGCCAAAGACTCTGCGAACCCCGGAGTTCTGGTGTTGGTGGGCTGTGGGACCATCTCTAGTACCTGTGGACAGCTAGCCAGCTATCCACTCGCACTGGTGCGAACACGGATGCAGGCACGAGGTAAACGAAACGGACAATTTAATAATGGGGACAGAACAAAAGCACTCAATGTTTTCTGCACATAATATAATAAGTGACAAGCTACTGTCCTCTTTCTCCCTCAGCCTCTCTGGATGCGTCGGACCAGCCCTCGATGAGCAGTCTGATGAAGAACATTGTAGCCAAAGATGGCTTTTTCGGACTCTACCGGGGCATCCTGCCAAACTTCATGAAAGTCATTCCTGCTGTCAGCATTAGCTATGTGGTTTACGAATACATGAAGACTGGCCTAGGAATTTCCAAATGATGCTGCAACCAAATAGGATAAGAACATTTATTCGTCAGACTTGAAAATGCTTGAAATAACTCCCAAGAAAACTGACAGACAATCAAACATACAGCGCATGACTTCCACCTGCTGGCAAAAGGAGTTCAGGGGACGGAAAACTGTATGATTTTGCTGTATGGGTCGTCTGTCAGTACCTAAAGAATTAGTCGTTCCTACTGAGCATGCTTTAATTTCTGTCCTATCGTTTCACATAATCCCCCTCCCCAAAATATGTATCTAAAACAAGATTAGACATAAAGATAGTGCTGTTTTAAATACATACGTAAAAAAAAAGAAAACAATGCATGATGTGCTGTGAAATCCCCCCCACTGTTATTCTGTGAAAACTGTGATCAACCAAAGCTGTTGCTAAATGGATCACACTTTTTTTTTTTTTTGGTTACAAAAGAAATATTTCGTCTGGAGAAATTTTGATTTATATTTCAATGGAAATGTTCTTATTTTACTGTTAAACACAGTTTAAATGGGAGAGTAAACACCATTTGGAGTTCATTTAACACAAGTTGTAAACACCAAGAGGGCTCCAGTCAGCAGCTGTTAACTTAATGCTCTGAAAATCAAGAAGTTGTTATCACTGGAGTACTGTGTGCATAAAGACGAACGTGTCTTGTGCGATGTCAAAATACAAAATCTTGTGTTATTTGATAATAATTTAAATGTGCCTTACAGCCACCTAATGGGAATAATCTAGCATCACAGATGTGTTTGTTTACTACATATAAACTCTTGCACGCATTTATGTGTATATAAATGTTTTCTTTTATGATCATTTTCGGGTTTTGGTAATGGCTACTGTTATTTATGGTGAACAATGGCTGGTTATTTGACTTGCAAGGAGAGTGTTTGTGTCTTGTTTTACTCCTAATTTATCACAGCATGATTGTAACAACCTAAAACCCACTATTACCTTTAACGGTGTGTGACTGTTTTTTCCACACAGCCTATTGTCTTTATTATATGTTACTTTCGTTTTTTTTGGTACAGAAACTAGTCAGGATTCCATAGTTTCAAGCCTGAACATGTTGAAACTTGACTTTGAATCTTTCCTGGTATGACTATTTGTGAGCAAATGGCTTAGTGGTGTAAAGTTCCCCTCTTCCGGGTGGGGATCACTGAGCTGAGTTAACAGCTTCACCTAGTGGCTAATAAAGACCAGACACATGCACTCGTCTGATTCTGACATTTCCTTGCGCGACTGAAAACTTAACTGAAAATGTAGCTATGTAGAAGTGAATGCGATTGTAATACTATTTTAGACTTTTAGAAAACCATACCAGTGATTGGTCTTTCTGGTGGGTACTAGTTGGCTAAATAATAATGTACCGGACAGAAGTTAAACGGGCAGCAGTAGAATTCTAAGATATTAGAACAATGCAGGTAAAATACAGACTAACAACAAGAAAGGTATTCTGTCAAACGAATAAATGAATGTAGCAGGTTGAATGATTAAGTAAATGTCTTAGAATAGAATAATTTAGTTGTATACCAAAAAACCCTCTGTGTAGAAAATGAAGATACATTATCCAAGTAAGATAACAAGTGTGTGCAGTATATTATTTTTGCTATTAATAATTATTCATGAATACATGTCAGACGTATTGATAGAGGAAATGAACATATCACGTAGCATTAGGCCTTCAAAGTCTAAAAAACAATGTTCTGCTGCTCGAATGCAACCGGTACAAGTTTTTTGTAGATGGACAGATTAGAACTCTGCAGAGTAAACTACAAATGTTAAAGACACCATGTCTACATTGCATCTGTAAACAATTTCCTTTTTACTTCTCAGGCCACCTTTCTTTGTGGAAGCCCGTTTCTGGCTCCGTAATGAAAACGTCGATCGCTCTTACTAAGTTTGTCCTCGTCGCGCACCGTAGTTGAGGCACCACCACTCGCTCTGATTGGCTGAAGAAGGGTGGCCACCCGCCGAAAATATAACGTAGCCACTACATTCATTTAACTAACTTCAACTGGTTACGGTGAGTTTATTTTGTTTTGTCGCGACTGACGTTACGTATGTCGCGGTGTAATAATCGACACTGACGTTGTAAATGAGACAAAAAGCGCACCGAGTTAGTTGTTAAAAAGTGACAGCTAGCAGCTAGCCGACTGCAAGCTGATCATATTCTCCCGTCGAAGTGCTTTGAGGTCGACCCCACTGAACGGAGGGGCGACGCGTTGGTAGGTTGCGACTAACGTTAGAAATATACTCTTACTAACGGCTCCGGCTACATTGCCTCTGGAGCTGAATTTGGGAAGGAACTTGTTGCTCGTTAAGTTAAGTGGGCGTCAACGGGACGGGGCTGCGTGGAAACGTTGGGGAAGTAACGACTAACTAACGTTAGCTAACCTAACCATAGCTAGCTAACGTTGAAGTTACTAACTGACGTTAACGTTAGGTGCAGGTTCACAGTGACACACTTGGATCTGAAGCTGTCTGGCCAACCGATAAGCCTTTCTATTAATCCGTTTGGGGGTCAAGCCTCTGGCTCGTTATGTGTGTACACAATAAGTGTTGTTTACTCTTTTAGATCGGCCACATATCACACGTATCGTGTGTCGTTGTTTTCTTCAACAATGGTAGGCTGTGTGCCTCACGTTCTGTACCGTTACACTGGCTTAATATACTATATCCCATTTAATTTATTTGACTTGTTGAGAAGAGAAAGACCTTACCTTTTTAAGTAAGACGTGGCAAAGAAAACGATGTGTCCATCAATTAAAAGATATTAAATGAACTTGTTAGTGGCAGAATCAAATGCCGTGGAGAAAGACTGAGGGGAACTGATCTGGCTTAAGAAGCATTTACAAATTCCTTGGGATCAGTGTATCTTTCTGCAAATCTGTCTCAAAGTGGTTCCCGGCTGGAGCAATTTGTGTAAGGTTCACAAGGTTTAGGATTAGAGCTTTTCATCTTGGGACAAACCTCCCGTGATGGCAGCACAGGAGTCACAAACTGGGGCTTGTCCATTGCTAGCATTCACATCGCTTTGGAACCTGGTGTCAATAGTACGTTTTGCATGAAAGCAAGACCATGCAAAATATCTTTGGGTTGATCAGATTATTGTATTATTGAGATTCTGTAACGTGTTCGTTCAGCTTGTGGTTGGTTTTTATCACATCTACCAACCTTATGAAGGGATATGAACTCAACTCTGACTATTATGTGGTTCATTACTGATTCCTTTATCTAATGGATATAGCAAAAAAATAATTGAGTCTATGGTCTGTTCCCAAACATAGTAGCCCCATAAACAGGCCGGCATTATGGGTAACACAAGTGACCGAGTGTCTGGAGATCGGCATGGAGCCAAGGCCCACCGCTCGGACAGCGGCAGCAGTCACAAAGACCATGAAATCGGCAGCAGCAAGATGGTGGACAGCACAGACGACCCCAACATCTTCAACACCCATGGGTCAGAATCAAAGGTACGGCTGGAAAATACAGGAGCAGAAATATAGATTATTATGCTGTATCTGGTTTGTTCTACAAAAATACCTTTTAAATGTCTATGCCATTTGTTTGATATGATTATTTTAAGAACGTCTATGTTTAAGTGAGATATTTACTGATGCTTTTAGGTGTTGGGAGAGAAAGAATCGGATGTACCTGACCAGGTGGAAACGGGTCCTCAGGCCCGACCCACAGTCATCCGCTGGGCTGGAGGGGGGAAGGAGGTCTTTATAGCCGGTTCATTTAATAACTGGAGCACAAAGATACCACTAAACAAGAGGTAAACGGGTTTGCTTTTTCACATGCTGTACATGACAGTACTGGTGTTTTTACTGAGGGTAATGATCACCATTGCACATATACCCTTATGTTTGCTCCATAGCCATAACGACTTTGTAGCAATCCTGGACCTGCCAGAAGGAGAGCACCAGTACAAGTTTTTTGTAGATGGACAGTGGGTGCATGATTCCTCAGAGGTATGTCAGTTTCACATTGTGTTGTTTATTGAAAGTTTTTCCTTTAATACCAACTGGTTAGATCCAGATTTTATTTATTATTTTTTGTATAAAATTCCTGGGAAATGTGGCCATTGTTAAAAATAATGACTGTTGTTGGGACATTTCTCTTATGCAGGCAGTTGTAACCAGTCAACTCGGCACCATCAACAACCTAATCCATGTGAAGAAGTCCGACTTTGAGGTGTTTGACGCCCTCCACGTTGACTCTCTGGAGTGCTCGGACACATCTGGTCAGCTACCGCGAACACCATATCCTATTTTGTTATGGAAAGTTCAATTAATCCTTTAAACCCTATCAGATTTGTTATTGTGCCTGTTTTTTATGGTTCCAGATCTGTCCAGCTCCCCTCCAGGTCCATACGGGCAGGAGCAGTACGTCTTCAGGCCGGAGGAGCATTACAAAGCCCCGCCAATACTCCCTCCTCACCTCCTTCAAGTCATTCTCAACAAAGACACCAATATATCTGTCAGGGTCTCCGTCTTTCTGCTATTCCGATTTAACGCTGTCATTTTCTCCCATGTGGATTTAATGAGCCTTCTACCAGTTTCCTTATGGTTTATGTTTTGCGCTTTGTATTTTCCCTGCAGTGTGACCCTGCCCTGCTGCCTGAACCCAACCATGTCATGCTAAACCACCTTTATGCCCTCTCAATTAAGGTAGGTTGCAACCGCGCTGACAGCTTGCAGTGTTGATGCGAGGAGCCACTAGAGCGTAGGTGCTACGCCTCATGCACGATGTACACTTAAAAAAAGCACACCTGGTCAAGTTACATCACACACAGAGGGAGAGTGAATCTGTAAAAGTAGAAACGACCTCACTATGTCGTTACATAGCAAAGAATGGTTTGCTGCTGATAATTGTACTAGAAATTCTAGGATGGCAGTAATGCACATTTTTTTGTGGTAAATACAGGTTTTAGGTGGTTCTATTTAGTGCTGTGTTGACCACACGTATGTCATGTTTAATTGCTCGATGGCGTTTTATCTCTGATGGGAGCTTTCCTGTGTGTTGTTCAGGATGGAGTAATGGTGCTGAGTGCTACTCACAGATACAAGAAGAAATACGTCACGTCTCTGCTTTATAAGCCTATCTAAAGCACAACTCGGGAGCTCCACGGTGCTTTTAGAGAGCAGCAATGTTTGTATTTCTCTGGGAGGTTTTGTATCATCACATTTAGCAAAGTCTTGCACTGCAGCAACTTTACAGGCGAGCCAAATGGCGAGTGGCTGTGACCTCAGCTTGGTTTTCTAAAGGCTGCAGGTCTGTCTGCGTAGGACTCTGAATAAAAGTAGTAAGAGTGTGTGTGTGTAGGCTGTTGGATAGAGGAAAACCGTACCGTGGGTTTATACCTGTAACATTTAAGGAGCGATGAGAGACTGCCTAAAGCACTGTTTTGACTTGTGAATATATGCATGACCGTGTGAAAAAACGAGGGCCGGGTTGATCTGTGAATTGGGCCAGTTTCTGCCGTGGTGATTTTAGGGAAGCTCTCCTACAGTGACGGGGTCTAGAGTGTTCTTGATGTAGAAGTGTTGTTGTGTTACATTTTCAACTAATTGAACTGACAGTATTTATGGTGTGGATGTCGAACGGTGCAGCAGACTGGGCATAGCTTACACATGAAGTGCAATAACAAAAAAGAGAACCAAGCTCGACATAACAGCTGCCAAACATCCGAACCAAGAGCAGAATGAGGGGGCATCAGCAAAACAACAGTTTATTTTAACGGTTCCCGCTCCATGTATCTTTGCTGTATCCGAGCAGTGGAATCTCTAACATGGCCCAAACCGCTATTATTGCTCACTGTGGAAGGACTACTTGAAGCCCACTTTCCACAGAGAGAATGGAGGTCAAAGGCACGTTGCTTTTTTTTTATCTCGACATTTTGTGAGCACTTTTCCATCCTGAGAGCTGGAGCGGTGATATAAGCTTTACAAAGCCCAAGGTTTGCTTTTCTCTAGATAGGATGACCTTGCAGTGCTGTTTGTGTGCACCTACATGGAGTTCTATTAATCAAATGAGAATGTACTGTATGTTTTGTTACACGTGTGGACCCACACACAGGGGTTTTCACCTCAACAGTTTAAACATGCTGCCTTTCATGCGTCCAATGTTACCAGCTTGTAAGGATACGACACGTTTACTGAGTTTGGTGCACATTCGGAAGCAAATGTCCACATTCAGATGAATTTACAGGCCTTTGAGGTGAGAGAGTTGTGCAATGTTTGTCACGTGTCTTTTACTGTATAGCCATTAGACATGAACTAGATTTTAAGGTTTGTGTACTTTAGTTATTTTTGTCAAGTGGTGCTGTTTGATACAGTGTATTAATGGTTGACACAGGCTCATAACAGGGGCGCTCATAACTGTTCAACTAGACGCTCAAAGTATTTTACCAATGTGTAGCCTAGTCGGAAAGCTTTGTCCAAAGAGTTATTTTCATGAAAAGACCTTGAGGTCAAGCGCCATTGTGTTGTTGTAGGGCTAAAACCCCAAACTTGAATTTTAAAACCGTTTCATGAATGTTTTAAAATGCTTTGCAGGTGGTTCTCTGTACACGGTTTTACTTCTTTGCAAATAAAGAGCTGCTACGCTGGTTCCAATTCCTGTCTGTTGTCTCTTTTTTTGTCTTCTAATGCAAGCCAGTATTCTGTATATAAAGCTGTTGGTTCAGATTTTACAAGTTTATTTGTTCCTTTAACATGCGTCTATCAAATCCACACAATTTAATACCAAGTTTTTTCCTTGATGCTTGTATGTTTTATCTGACATGTCTGTTTCTAGTGTTTTAGGTGTTCATTGTGATGTTTTGACCAAAGTATGTTAGACATTTCATTAAGACCCCAAGGAACCATATCAACTAGTGGTAAAATGGGCATATGATGGGTCCTTTTAAGATACTTTTAAATGAACAAAGGCACAAACTTTAATCCTTTAGCTTCTGTCTGTGCTTTTGTTAATGGAGATCCAAATATACAACAAACAAACTTAAAGATATAACATTCTATAAAAGTAAACCACACAATCTTTACGTGTTTTATTATTCTTTCTTAAATCGGTCACTGGTAATACTTTGCCAACACGGCACACTGTTAACTGTCATCAGAGACAGGATCCATAGGAGTCCTGTGTCGGCTTTCTAGTTCATTATGCACAAACTCAGAAAAAACTGCTTTCCTATCACATTGAAGCTTCAATCAAATAGCAGTAAATGCATCCGATTCCCTTCTTGAAAACAAAGCAAAAAGGCTTTGTTTACGCTCTAACAAGGTGCTTTGTGGATCATAATATTTCCATTCATTGCCTTTTTCTTTTCACAGCAGACAATTTTTCAAAATCTTTCCCTTTTTGGCTTTTTAATTTTCAAAAGGAAGTATCAAACTTTTTTTTATATCCATTGAAATACATGCCAACGTTTTATTTGAACTCTAGCGCAAACAAACCTAATTTGGCAGATCTCTGGTAGATGAACGCTAGTTCGAGGCCAACTCTACCGCTGCGAGCAGCCAACGAAGCTCTCAAGCTAACAAATTGAAAGGCAAGCGAAAGCAACATTGATCAGAGCTTTGTTATAGGAGGGTGATATAGGGATCAGTGACTAAGATAGCATGAAGGCATCGTTTCTTACCGGCCTTTGTGACTAAGTGATTCAAAGAGACATATTCCTCCAACGCATGAGTCATACGTTGCAGGAAGTGAATGCAGCATTCGTACTTGTATTACAATGATGTTTAACATCAAAATAAAACACATAAAGCTATTGCACAGCTACCCAGAAAATCAACTTTGCAAAAAAAAAAGCAAATGTAGGATGTTTTTCAAACACGCACACACATGCACGCACTCACAAATTCACTCAAAAGTTCATACAGACAAGCAGGTTATTTACAGCACGAGAAGGCTAATGTACAGCGAGAACTCATCAAACTAAATCTCAACTGATATAAGTCAGTGAATTAAGGACCAGTGATCCCACCAGCAGCCTGCCAAAGTCTGCATCTTCTGGAACATCTTCATGACCTAAATTGCCACGTCCATGGGAATGCTGAACCAAGAGAAACAACACAAAGACAATCAAATACGGCCAAGTGGGAAAATCCACAATTTTGGTCCGAAAAAAGGAACTCATTTCGTTGTCACAATTTTGAAGTGTACTGAACCAGCTGTCTGAGAGTTACCGTCTCTGTGGTTCTGGAGGCCCTTGGAGGATAAAGATAACTGGGTATCCCTGCGCCGCGGCCATTCGCACGGATAAGGCAAGTCAGTGGCAAGTGAAGAGTTCAAGGTCCAAAGTTTGGCAGGTACTGGCAATCCACTGTCCCCTACCAACGATCCAGTAAAAAGTACAATCGGGACAATGATCGTGTCATGACCTTATCACGAGTGTGACTGATAATCTGGTGTAAAGCAAAAAAAAAAAAAACCTGGTGCAGAATATCATTCAAGAAACATCATTATTGCACATGCTCGTATGAGAACCCCTACAGAGGAGCTTGAATACGCGTGTTTAGCACTTTAACCTCTTTTTTTAAAATGTATTTTTACATATTTTTGTGTACTTCTTGCTCAGAAATAAAAAATATTTGACTGATTTTTTTAAGCCTGCAGTATAAATTTAAAATGGCTCCCTTGCTTTTTCAGTACTTCTATTTAAAGCACTGCTCGAATTGTAAAAGAGGTGGTTTGTGACTAAAATGGAACCTTTCTGACAAACCTCCATGAGCTTCCCCCACATTACAGGTGCAACTACACGCACACGTCCTGCACATTCCTCCACTGTTTCTCCACTGAATTAAATAATAAATTCCTTGTTGTTAAAAGTGCCGCATCAAGTAAACGTGCACTTCTGTAAAAGTTTGGATGTCTTGTCTTTGAGTGAGCTGTTTTTGATCACACACGCACACACACACACACACACGGTGTGTCCTTTCTCAAGCCACGATTAAACATCCATGACCATCCGTTCTGTCCGCAGGCTGTCTGGCTCTCAAAAGAAGATGCTCTTGGACACAGATCTATAGAAACCTTTGATTTGAACTTGCAGATAAAATGACCTCGCGTCTGCGGTTCATTTCTCCCCCCCACATATAAAACCTATTTTCAAAAGCTTTCTGCAAATTCAACCAAAAAGTCTCTACTGAAACCAGATTGAGGAGGCAAACCTGGTCGGAGGAGCATCGTCAACCAGCTCCGTCAGTGGGACGCACTTCACTCAAACCACCAGAGGGACCTTTCTAACACCTTCAGTCACACACACCATGAGGCATCACCCAAAGACAAGGACGCGTGTGGCGGGAGGCTCAGGAGGCTCATTATACTGCGCACGTATTGTCTGGAGGCTGCGGTGTGGGGGGGGGTTGAAAGGCTGTTGCGGGGGGGCTGCTGGAGGGCGGCGGTTTCAGCATAGAGGTCAGAGGTGGTGGCATCGAGGCTGGTTCTTTAAAAGTTCTAATGCAGGCATTGGCTGCTGCGCTTCCTCGCAGCTGGACGTTGATTGGCTGCCGCTGCGGAAGCAGCGCCGGTATTCACGACACTGCGATCAGCAGGGCCCCCTCCGGCAGAAACTCCTGCGTCCTCAACTGAGGTCAGGGACAAAGGGAGGGAAGACTAGATGTTTGTCATTATACAACGATGCTCATGCAAATGAAACTGACAAACTTTGGGTGAGGTGAAACGTTGAAGGAATAGTTTTGGCAAATACGTCTTTCTGCATTTTCTGCAGAGTAATTAATGAGAATGTTGATATATTTGTGCTAATGAGAACAGCTTCTCTGGCTCTGTTATAAATCTCTGCAAAGTGGTGTTAATTAGTGAGCCTTATAGTGGCACGTCGGTAGATGTTGGTAGATGTTGTCACCCTCAGACAAAGCCGTGCTGGTATTTTCTAGACGTAAAGGTAAACTAAGCTAAAATGTCTCCTGACAGTAACTAGATACTTAGTCTATAACCATGCGTCATTTCCCTCACGTAATGTTAGTTTCAATACCATTCCCCAATAAACAATCGCTTGTTGGTGAGAAGCTGAGGATGTTGGATCAATAAGTAATGCTGTTGCATGGCATGGAGGGTAGGGGGAAGTGGGGGGGGGGGGGGGTGAGGTTGACCCCGTGGTTAGAAGAAGCAAATCCACACAGAGGTAAAAGCTGCCCCAGAACACACAGTCGCTCTTATATACTTTCACTTCTACAGTTTGACCAGTTGGTCCAAAAACGATAACCTTCGAGGTAATTCCATGAATTGCCTCTGGGACAACTTGTACCTGTTTGCAAGATCACGAGATGTCAAACAATTACCATCATAAGGAGAGGAAGAGGAGGAGCTTAGAGAGGAAAGTCTCAGCTCGTTCTTCTGGGGGTAGGGGGGGGGGGGGGGGGGTAAAGCAGGAGAGGAGACACGAATGCAGGACAAAAGAACAAGAAAGGCAGGAGAGCCAAAGGTGATGAAGACACCAGAGATTTCACAAAATACCGCCGTTATACACATAATACTGTGAGCTATGGGGTATGCACACGTATACGTATATCATTTATGATATCCTGCATATAATGGGGATGTTTTGCTCACCTCTAAATTTGTCCTTGCTTTCTTCAGGACATCACGAGTCCTCGACACTGCACAACACAAGGACAACGTTTGTGTGTGTATTGCATTACATGACACTGGAGCTCCACGGCAACACATTATATGTTGCATTACTGGGCAATTCCCAGTAACGTATACCAGCCTTTCAAGCATTTGGCAACCTGAAATTGATCTAGAACTGCCAAAAAATGGACAGGTATTATTTTCAGCTGTGAATACATCTTTCTGTCCCTTTTCTTTTTGTTTATTCATACCTTATTCGGCTCTGTTTGACACTCTCACCTAAATTCTTACTTTAATTACTCACCTTACCGTAAGCAGAACTTACTGCGTTTATTCTCCTTTGCCATCTTTACCTGTTTTTGACACACACACAAAGGCACAGAGAAACTTACATTGGTTGACAATGAAGTGCTCCATGTTCTCCTTGGTGCGGCTGGTGCTCCTCAGTCTGTGAATTGTCCCCTTAAGGACATCTTCCTGCTCCGACATGCGCAGTTTCAGCGACAAGATCTCCTCCTGCATGCACTGCTCCTACACACACACACACACACACACACACACACACACACAGTGTCATGTTCCTTCATTAATATGAGCATTATATATCTTGTGAAATACACAATTTACCCCTTTTGAGTAATAATTTGCCCGACAACCTGTTTAAATATCTTCAGCAGGATCAAAAGGGCTGACGGCTGAGTGCCGAAGACATGGCGATTATATTGGAACACACAAGGAGGCCATGAAATTGTTGATTTTGGACTTTTTATGGGACTCACAACGCGTAAACAGTGTCTCTTCAGGCTTATACTTTGAGGGCTCGTAAAGGTGAAAATTTGTCCCAAACCTTCTTGAGGTTTTGGATTGAGGGATCAGTGCTGGGCAGAGCTGCTCTCCAGAACATTCTCAGCAGGGACATGGCCTCCTCCAGGATCTGTCTCAGAGTCTTGGTGTTGGACAGCAGACTCTTCACACATCCGTAGTCCAGTACCTGCAGGCACACCTCGGTTATAGATATTTCTTCTCTGTAGTTGTGCCTCTGTCTTTGACCCTTTTGGCTCTTACCAGCTCGCTGCTCTGCTTCTGGTTGCCCTCCAGCGGTTGCGGCCCGAGGCAGGCCTGCAGGGTTGTCTCCATGCGCTGCACAAGGCCTTTGCCCTCCAGGACTTGCTGCTGGAGAGCGCTGAAGTCATCCACATGGCCGATGGCGTGGCGGCCATTGCGGTTTGCAAATGATCCGTCGGGGGCCTCCCCCTCCAGCTCGGAGTGAGGGTCAAGAGGGTCTGTCGGGGAAAACACAGATGGATATCATTTGGAATACGACTTTGAAGGTTTTATTTTGTATTGCCACTGTATTGGAAGTTTAGAAATTATATTTTCATATGACTAACAAAAATTGTTTGGACACATTACAACAAAGAAATAGTATTATTATTGTTACAGGAAAATCGCACCACACATTTAAGACCGATTGAGTTGCAAACATGCAGTGCAGTTAAAGTCACACCGTTGGCAGTGCTGTGGCTGTCATCCAGGTCCAAGTAGGGAGGACCGGGAGATCCACAGTTAAACAGACCGATGTCCCTGACCGGCGGAGACGGAGCTGGGTCTGTGGAGCACACAAGACACACAAACCAGACTTGGACACAGGGGCTACAAACCACACCGCACCGCACCGGGCCTCACGAACCCGCGTCGCTATAACGTTGTGTGGCATCTGGAAGCGGGTGTCTCACCGTGCAGCAGCTGCCGCCGGTAGAAGTTCTCTCTCTGGGGGCTGGCGGTCAGGGCGGAGAGGGAGGGCGTCCGAGGGGAGCCGACGCCCAGCTTCTGCTCCAGCTGCTTGTGGAGCTCCAGTTGCTTGAGGGCGCTGTTCTCCTGCACGCTGTTCTGCAGCTGGGCTCGCAGGCTCCTCACCTCGGCGAGCAGCTCGCCCAGCTCCAGCGGCAGACGTGGGAGCTCACACAGGAAGCCTGCACACGTGACGCACAATCAGCCGAGAGTCTGACGGGACAGGCTGCTGCCTCAGTGGCCCCTTGGGGTTCCGAGGGTTTTATCACGACACAGCAATACCGTAAACTTTTATTATTATTTTTTTTAGTGCTTGGGGCGATGTTTAAACTTAAAAGAATAATCATTTTGTAGCATAGCATCTTTGTCCTGTTGTTTGAAACAGGACAAAGATCAGAAATCTGCTTTTAGCCAATCAACGTCTACCATGATGCCATTCCTAAAACTATCACCAGATAGCGCCAACATACAGTGGAGTACATTCAGCCAAACAAGAATCAGAATCAGAACCATTTATTCCCAAGTGTGTTGCACACAGGATGGTGAAAATAAACAGACTTAAATAGACATAGGTGTACCTTTGCTGGCCTTTGTCTTGGAACACACTCGGTCGTACACCTGTAGTTCACTCTGCAGGGAGTGTGTGAGCTCTCTGCTCTCACATAGCTGCTGTTGCAGTAGAGACACATCATGCTGGAGCCTGAGGACACGTCACAGCACGTTACAGTCAGCGTTTAGGCGTGTACTCACACAGACAACTAATCAGTCGCTGTTTGATTCCATCTGCACACACACACACACACACCAACCTGTTGCTTTTCTCCTGACTGGCCTGCCGCTCTTGCCTTAATATGTGTATCTGCCGTCCTAGCTCCTGGGTGTGGGCCTGAAGTCGTCGGAGTTCCTCTTTCCACTGCTCTGCCTCGAGCTCTGCTTGTTTCAGGCGGGCGCGTGCCGCAAACACCGCCTCACGCAACTGCACCACCTCCTCACAAGTGTCTGAGGAAAGTGAAGAGTTCAAAACGGGGAAACATGCGTCCATTCCTGAGGAAAATCATTAAAATGTAATATGAAGTACCTGTGCTGGCCTGCAGGTGTGACTTTAGACCCAGGTTTTCTTCCTTCAGGACTCGGATCTCATTGGACAGTTGAGTGACAGTGTCCAGTCCCTGAATGTAGATGTTTGTTGCTGCTCCTGGACAAACAAAGTGTATATTTATTTCCCCACATATACCTAAAGGAGTGGCAAAGTTACCTGCAATGGCTGCAATACCTCCATCACGGCCGGTGGAGTTCAGTCTCTCTTCCAGCTGCTGCCGCAGCCTCTCATTGGTCCTAATGGACTCCTCGAGACGCTGTCGCAGACACCTCACCTCCTGCAGGTGCTCCTCTATCAAATTCACCCCTGGAGACAAAACAACGACCACACGGGCATAATCATTTGACTTTTCTGAGGGACTTTTCGCGTATTGATCACTAACAGTCGAGAGTCACACCAGCATAGCTGCTTCCTTGCTGGGGAGCCGATGCTCCAGAGTAGCCTCCAACTTGCTGAGCCGTGTTTTCCACGTCCCACAAAGTGCGACCCGTCACCTGACCCGAGTCGGACTGTATCGAACGGCCTTCGGGAATGCCGCCCAGCAGGTACTGTTGACAGGCTTGATGGGATTGCTGGATGTGGGCACCCGGGGTGAGAGTGAACAGAGCCCTTCCATGGGGATCTGCATAGCCTGCCACCCAACACACACACACACACACACACATACACACACACACACACACACACACACACACACACACACACACACAAAAGAGCAAAGTGTGTGTTAAAACACAACTCACAAAGCAATAGAGGAATGTAATTAATCTGCAAGAGAGATAGTGTCATATTGAGGCAGTTGTGTCCTTATTTACACTTGTCACACATCACTCCCCCACACACACACCCTCCCCTGCCAGGACCCTCACCCCTGCTCTGCTCATTCATCAGTTTGTACAGCGAGTCCAGCTCTGAGCGAACAGCAGTCACAGACAGGGCCCTGGGCCGGGGGTCAGAAAGGACTTTGTTACCCCAGACGTCAGGGCCCGAGGGGAAGACATGGGAGACAGGCTCCTGGGAAAGGGCTGGAGGAGAATGACACATGCAGAAAATGAAGGAGGACGACGAAGGTACGTGGGGAACATTTGCAGATCAAATACATCCGTAACACTCATACCTGCAAAGGATGGACTGATCAAACTCACAGGCGCTGAGCAATGCATGTTGGGACAGCTGCTGGAGGACTTAAGGAAGCCATGAGCATGAAGGCTGGGTGGATTGACTAAATGAGGGGAATGGAAAGTGAGAGGAAGGCGGAGGCAGTTTCCTTAATAAGGAGAGTTGAACCATCGTAAAAAAGACTTTACCTTCGTGTTCGGATCCTCGCCCTGGCTGCTCAAGCTCGCGCTCCTCGTGATATTCTCTGGCGTCTAAGTCGGAGGACAGCTCCAAGTCCTCGTTGGTTCTGTACTCATCAGACACCAGGGACGTTCTGTCTGATTGGTCGGTGGTCTCAGAGAGGGCGTGGCAGCTGGACGGGGTCTCCGGACGCTGCTGCAGCTTGGTGTGGAGGGACTCGATGATCTTGTCTTTCTGCTGAAGCTCTTTGCTCAGCCTACACGTGCACACAAGACAATCCACCATTACAGTTTGGATTGATAGCTACTAATGAAGAATAACAGCTGCTCGACAATGCCTGACATCCCCACAGGTTGCATATGATTATCCTTGAGTAAAGGAGTGAAGAGAGGGAGGATTTAGTCAATCAAAAACTTTAAAATGATATGTTATGATAAATGTAAGACATGTATGACAATTGGTCGGACAAAACAAGACATTAGTTTCCTCTGACGATGGTAAACTTGATTTTTGAAGCATAATTTTTCACTCTTTATTGACACTATATGGATAAAACCTGAATCGGTAATGAAAATGAGGATTAAGCCTTTACGCCTCTCATTTTCTTGATTCAAGCTCGATGCTGGAGCTGGATCGATCGTCTCATAGTGCACCTGCCTCCATGAAGTAACTTCGCTTACTGTTTTAGCTGCTGAAGCATTGACTTCCTGTCTCTCTCCAACAGCATTCTAAGAAAAGCTGTCTCTCTCGCTTGTCCTCGAGCCGTGGAAAAAGACCACAGTGAGTTCTTGTATATGGAGCTGTTCTTGGAAATCATAGATTTCCACAGGGGAGCCATCAGTTCAGTCCTTAAAGTCTTGATGCTCTACAGCCTCTGCTGTCTTCTCACTCTTTGTCACTTTTTAGTCTACCTTCTCAATACTACAAAAAAAAAAATGCATCAGCTGTCAATGCTGTTGCTCCGCAGAATTCCATGAATAAGGGACGGAGTATGGATCCGACGGTCTTTGGTCAAACGGGGCACGACTGTATGTGGCGACACCAGTGAAGGACCGTCACACAGTCACACTGAGCCTCTTAAGCCCAGCTGGTGTGACACTTGTACCATAAGTCCATTCAGCGAAGTCAACTTAAGGTTAAAGGACCCATGCCGGGGACTGTGTGTGGATTAACAGCAACCTTCTGTCTCCCTCCGGCCATAAGGAGCCGTGTGCTGTGGTCACGTGACAAAGTGGACTAATCACTCGGACAGGAGTGCTCTGCGGATCGCTTTGAGGGAGGCCCGCGCATCTCAAGGCTGCGAGGGGATTCTATTGATCTGTTGTTGTTGGTACAATAAAAGCCTCCGAAAGCACTCCAGGGATCCGACTCACCGCAGGGCAAGCAACTCATGGCCGGTCTTGTCCTCATGGCTCTCTGCACGGTCGCCTACAGAGGAGAACCAGGAAAGACAGGCATGAGAGAGAGAGGAATCAGCACAACATCTGAGCCACCAGAGCAGAAAACTATAAGGCATGAACCCCCTTTCTGTGGGAAGACGCTTCTTACGTCCGGTGATCTTGGTGACCACTCTTTGTGCCAGGGCGGAGTTCTGTGCCAGCTGCTCTCTGAAGCTCTGACCCATGTAGTAATCAATGTCGTTGGCCCGCAGGAGCTCCTCGAAGGCCTGCCAGTAGCGCAGAATTTGAGCACGTGTGAGAATACTACTAGTTCATATTCTTTTTCACCTGTTTGAGGAATAACACGCGATTCAATCATGACACTGGTTACCTTGGTGGTATCACCCAGGTGCTGGGTGAGGATGTGGCAGACTCCTTGCCCCTCTTTCATCCTCTGCCTCAGGTGGGACAGCTCACGGGCTTGTGCCTGAATCAGAGAGTTGTACTTCCTGTGGGAGGGAGTGATAAAAAGAACCACAGTGCAGATAAGAGGGCCGTGAGCCGGGTCATCACTGTCATGTGCTTTGGTTATCTGATTCCAGACCCCGGGAAAAGGTTTAACAGCTGCCTCTATTTTTAACCACAGCCTTTCCCGTCTTATCTGTCTCTCTCTCCACCCACCCGGGCCAGGTGGCACATTTCCCCTCCTCTGCTTGGATTTTGTCTTCCAGTCTGGAGCTCTTCAGTTGCGCCTCCAGTGACGCAACCCGAGCCATCAGTTCCTTCAGCTCCTTACTGGGTTTGGGCCCTGACAGAATGCCCTGGGTGTCCGACATCCAGCCCTCATCCTCTTCCACGCCGCTGGGGGCGGGCGACGTCTCGAAGGCCCAGTTCACCTGGAAGATGAGGAAAGATCGGAAAAGAAAACCTCACGAAGGGCATTATCGGCAACAAAAACTGAACCGAAAGTCAGAGAAATCAGATTCGGGGGGGAGGGGGGAAGCTGGTGAATGCTGCGGCACCTTGCGTGGCGTCCGCTCCAGGCTGGAGGCGTAGTCGCTGGTGGTGGACAGAGAGCGGACGCGTAGCTGCAGCCCACGGATCACCTTGTGGCAGCGGGCCAGCTGCGAGCGCAGATCCTGGACCAGAGGCTGCAGAGAGGCGGCCTCGTCCTCCGTCTCCCCCGCGTTGCTGCTGCCGGCGTACCATCTGCCGCCCACACCCTCGTAGTCCTGCTGATGGGACAGCGAAGTGCACATCTCCAGGTCGTCGAACTCTGGAGGAGGGAGAGATGAGGGGGGGGACACGTTGATTCACGATGAATGCGGATCAGCGCGTGCATTTCACAGGAGAGGAGTGCGTTCGCGTGTCCATTTTGAGAGGGACCGGGTCTGCCTGTTACCCGGGCTGCTGGCGTCTTCTCGCTCTGCTTCGTTCTCACTGCGACCACAAGTCTCATAGCCCAGATCCTGGAGGTCCACCTGCACCTGTTTGCTGGCCTGCTGGACCGATGTCTCTGCTGCAGACACATAAGTAGGAAAGGATCTTGTTCACTACTCAGTGTTTCACCTAAGGTGTTGAGCGCATTGAGCACGTTCTTTCACGTGTCTAATGAGAGCGACTCACTCAGCAGCTCTCTGTAGTCCTTCAGTTGTTCGGCCTGAGCGTGCACGGTGGCTTCTGACACCATCAGCCTCTCCCGCAGCTCTGTGTTCTCCCGGCGGCTCAGGTCCAGATCGGAGCTCAGGCGGGCCGCCTGCTCTTGAAGGCCGTCCTCTGTGTCCGGCCAGAGCGCTCCCTGCTCGCCGCTGTCACCGACAGGCTCCGCCTCCTGCAAAAGCAACGTGCTCAAGCAACTCTGACGTGGAATACACAAGAGAGGAAATCCTGTCCCTCTGATCATGTTGATGTATGAAAAGTTGTTTAAAGTCGAATCTCTATGAAACAAAGAATGCGTTACCGTGTCGGGCTGGTGCGTGTGACGATGGGCCCTCGGGGACGGGGGGCCCTTGCAGAGCCTCTTCCCTCGCTGGTCACTCAGACCAGCACACGGATGACCTCGCTTTCCCACAGGCAACACAGATGTTCCCTCCTCTTCGTCTTCTTCCTCAATATCTCCCTCCTCCTCTATCTCCTTTTCCTGATTCAAACTGCTGTCGTTCCTCTCAGGGTTTGTCCTCAATCCCACAACTGCAGCTTGTCCTCTGGTTTCTTTCAAAGCCTGGTTCTCCTGCTGCAACGTCTGCAGTGCACTCCTAGTGGGACAAGGCAGGAAGACAAATAGACAGACATAACCCACGATGAAGAGTGTGAGAGTTAAGCCCCTCCCCTATACAGCTTAGCAAATCAAATCGCAATGATGATCTCGGAGACAAATGCGCACCTCATGTGAGCCACTGAGGCGTATCCATCGCTCTCCAGCTGCAGCGTTATTTCTTTAAACTGGCCTTCAAGGGCTTTTCTTGCTTCCTCGAGCTGCTTCGAATCATCTCCCTGGGACACGGCGTCAGCTCCACGAACCTTAACAGAAGATGACGTTTGTTATTGTGGTGTTATTTAAGCCATTGGGGGAAAGGTTTCAATAATAAAGCATAAATATGTGGTTTTTCTACCTGAATGGAGGCCAAACTTCTGGCCGACACTTTATCATCATCCTCTTCTATGCTGTCCGTAAACTCGTCACTGCTGCCATCTTCATCGTCTCCTTCGTCCTCCTCTTCCTCCTCCCTTTCTTCGTCCGTGCTGAGCTCTGAAAAAAACAACAGCCATTAAAAACATCCACTTGCTTTTCTCTTCTTTTCTGTTTATTTCTTAATCCCTTGTTGTTCTTTTTGCTCTTGATTCGTATGTCGTCTCTCCCTCTCTAGCATCCAATTCCTCCCAGAACTTCTGTTTATAAGCTGAATCGCTGCTTTGTCATGGGACTAAAGGGGAATGTTGTGTCATCCTCTGCCTGCCAGCCAAAAACACACTTAAGGCAGTGCAACCCAGGACCAGAGTGCGTACATGAAAGAATTTCATTGTTTTATTCCTATTACCTTAAATGAGGGGTTTAGTATGGAGTTTTGTTAAATATGTGTGCAGCTCTGTTTTGTGTTAAAATATTGTACACACACACACACACACAGGCCGCAGAGGCTCAGTGAAAAAAGCTCAACGGGTATTTCAAAGGGAGATTGTTTTACATAATAGGCCCCGATGACACAGACACACACATCTCACATACAGTGTGTAGCAGATGTGTATCTTGCGAGTACAGGTGCGTATCTACGGTTACTCATTATTGCTTTCTGTAACTGGGATTAGTTCGTAATCCGGATGAAGTTCAAAGCCACACAATATGACTCCACCCTAAAACAGGTTTCAGAGTGGAATACATGTCATATGTGTGTGGTGCTCGTGAGGGAGCAGGACGTTCTTGCTGGTTGTTATAGATTGAACAATGTGCTCTGTAAGCTGAGCTGGTGAACGTGGGGCCCCGTTTAACGCTTGGGCAGCACGTATTGTCACCGCTCTCATACAAAACAGAAATACAGAACGGGCCACTCCTTGAAACTGTCAGTGTTGTTGGGCGCACGTGTCGAGTTAAGTAAGGTGGATTTCACGCTAAGAGAGATCGGGGATGTTGAGTTGAAGGGCTCACATGAGCTTCCCTTAGATTGTGAATTTGTCGTTTTAGTGTTGTGAATGTCTCACTTGGCATTACAGCAGAACAGCCATGCAAACATGGAAACCAGGCCAGAATATCATGCATAAAAAAAACTCATTTGAGTTCAAAACATCAGTAAGACATATAGTTTCTTTTATATTTGAGAACTGAAGTGTCTACAGAAATCTGCAGGATTTCTTATGTGACAAAGTGCATACGAGGACACATTAGGAGGCTGAGGATGACATCGGAGTGGTTCAGACAGATAAAACACACAGTGGGTTGAGCTCTAAGGGTAGAACAAAGGCAGATAAGGGACTAGGTGGGGGGTTTCGGATTTGGGATTCTATTAAGACAAATTCCCAATTAAACACACCAGAACAGAAGTGCTTTTGACAAAAATCCAGCACATTTTTATTACGGTTGCATTATAAATACAAAAAAAAAAAAAAGTGTTGACAAGGATTCCATCTCTGAGGCAAGATGAGCGATCAGCACAAATCCCAAGAAAATGTATCTACCTACCTATCTACCTAATATAAATATTAAATGGGAAAGTATTATTTCCCCTATTGACATTAAATATGTTTTATAGAGCAGCAAGTACAGTTACTTATATTTTCCTGAACTAAAAAGTTCAACAGACTAACTAAAAACAACACATACACTAAACTACCAAGAAGTTACTTTAAATAAGTGTGCACTAACCACTTTATATCCAATACGGTTGACCTTATGTTTTGTTTCCATCCGTCAGAGTAGAACTTGACAGAGCAGGTAAAACTGTGCGTGAGAGCGATCCAAGGTTTAGCTGAACTAAGGGAAACTACTCTGGCATCTTTTGGGATTTGCATCTTTGGCCTTGTTAGGTGAGCACATCCCGTTCACAAACAGATGATATAAAAACAAAAAATGATGGATGGTGAGACGTTCCCCTGTAAGGCGTGAGCTCGAGTTTCTCCACAAGACGTAACTTCACTGACAAGTAAGGCTGGAAGGGCGACGGTTCAGTTGGCAATACAGAACAATCGCACGGCAAAGCGGAACGCAATACAAAAACATATTCACACAACACATGTTAATAAATAAGACTCTGGGTCGTGCGTTGCTACTTCACACCATTGAGGTTAATGGGAGCAGGCTTAAAAGCTACCAACAGCTCCATGTCACATAAAGAGCGCCAGTCGGCATTGCTGTGGTCAGGCGGAGCGTTAGTGCCGGTGCCCATCCCCACCTCCAAAGTCAGGCTGCTTTTTAGCCGCCCGATCCAGCACCAGGGCCGTGTTACGGGTCCTCGCCAGGACCTCCTCCAGCTGCCTGCGGAGCGCCTGCACCGAGTCTAGCTCGGTGTGGAGGGCCTGGATCTGCTCGGAGCTGAGAAAAAGCACAATGGGTTTTAAAGCAACAACAAAAAGGAGGAAGCAATCTGTATTCACAGGAAACCGGCCCGACCACAACACACACGCGTGCGCAGCTCCCCTACCTGTCACTCTTGGTGTGAATATGTGTGAGACTTTGGTACAATCTCTTCTCCGCCCTCAGGGCATCGTTCAGCTTGTTGTACTCTGACACAAGCTGCTCCAGCACACACTGAATCACAGTGGCAGGCAAGGTTGAGGAGATACGTAACAAATTAAAGTTATTAAGCTGCACACAAACAGCCAAATGCTGCCGTCTTATTGGTTGAGAATGAAGAAACGCCCTACTTGGTGATCGGCGCTGTCCTCATTGTCCCCCTGGCGAGCCAAAGACAACCGCAGAGCAGAGAGCTCCTTCTGCAGGGAGAGCACGCAAATATATGACGTGTGAGGGGTTTTGTTTTAGTGGGGGTCGTGGGGGGTAATTGTCTTTATGTTATTGTCAGTGTCCACAAATACCTGAGCCTCCCTATCTTTCTTCAGCACCAGCTGCAACTCCTCCTGGAGGGCCTTCATCTCTGCCTCGCTCTCTTTACAGGACGGCTGCATGGCCTCCTCCTGGTCCTGCATCAGCTCCTGGCGAATCAAGTACACCGCGAAGGTCAGGTGCGACTGAGCTCAAGCAAGGGGGGCAAACGGTGGTAACAGGTCAACAGTCACCTTGATGAAGGCTTCTTTCTCTCTCAGCAGAGCGCGCAGGTGCTCCGCCTCTGCTCCCACTTCCCTCTCCTTGTCCCGTTTCAGCTGGCGCAGCTCTTGCTCTCCAGAGGACAGCTGTCTGCGCAGCTCCTGCAGCTGAGCGGTCCGCTCGCTAATCACCACGGAGAGCCTGTAGGAGTAGTCCTGCGCGAGCGAGCGGAAGAGGTTGAAGTGCTTTTGCCGCGCGCAGTTTCATTCCTCGCAACTGCACCGGCAGCGTGACGTACCTGCAGGTACTGATCTTTGGAGCGGAGTGTGTCGAGCATTTCCTGGACCTGGGCCTGGTGTTCGTTGGACTGGCGGCTGCGATCCGCGATCAGTTCCTGGAAGAGTTTCTCTTTCAGCGCGAGCCGAGCCTTCAACTCCTCTACGACCTCAGTGGGACCGGCCTGAACTCTGGCAACGAGGGTGGCCGTCAGATCCTGTAAAACCAAAACACACAAAAAAAAGTTGTGTTTGTGCTTATTTGGCACACCAGTCGCACAGGTTTTTCTACGTGGACTGGTTCGTTAATATGGTAACAGACAACGGCAGGCCGTGACTATGAGGGTGTGTGAGTTACCTGTGCCTCCTGGCTGTGCGTCTGTAGAGCTGCCTGCAGCTGGCCTATGATGGCGTCTTTCTCTCGCAGGCCGTTTCTCTCCCTTTCCTCGCTCTGCTGCTTCAGCCACTGGAGGTTCCTGTAGGCCTCGGCCGCCTGTTCCAGCTCCAGCTCTTTGCTGCGAACTGAGGCGTCCAGACTCTGATGGTTGCAAAAGAAAAAGAAAAACAAAAAACCCCCATCATATTTCTGATACCAGAGAAAAATTCATGTTTTACTATTAAAAAGTTTCTTTCCAGAGTTAGTACCGTGATGGTCTCCTCGTTGTTGGACAGAATGCAGCGGAGTCGCTCCAGGTCCCGCTCCTTCTCCCGGAGGGCCAGCTGCAGCCTCCTCACTTGGCCCTCGCGCTCCTCCACACAGCGGAACTTGTCATCGATGGAGCGCTGCAGATGGCGGAGGCGGAGAAAAATCTCACTGCCGCTATTTGGGGCACTTTCAACTGTGATATTCATCATGTTCTGTTCCTCACACACAAACTGAGTTGGGGGAATAAACACCACCAGAATCTGATATTTAAAGAAAGATTCTTAACCAATTCTCCAGGTTTGCTAAATAAATTTACTTGATAAGACAAGAGGGATGTTTCCCCTCCTGCTACTCCTTAATACATTTCCATCCAGATATTTTTTATTACTGCGTTAGTTGTGAAAGTCTTTTCTCTCCATTCTCTTAAGACATCACTGGGCTCATATATGAACTAATGCCCTTGCTATGCACATGATTATGCGGGAGTTTCACCTCCAGAGCTCTGTCTCTGTCCTTAATACGCTCTTTAAGTTTCTCCAGCAGGGCGTCTCTCGGTTTGGAGCTTCCTGTTGAATCCAACATCTCCGAGTACTCCTACAAGACACAAAGAGTTCAAGCCAGGATCAGAAATCTGTGCATGCGTGTGCATTTATGCAACTCCATACTGCATGCACTGCTTGCCTGTAGCTGCTGCTCCTTGTCCTGCAGAGAGTGTTTGAGCTGCGCGTTGCTCATCTCCTTCTCCCGCACCACAGCGTCCCTCTCCGCCTCGGCCTCCTTCAGAGCCGCTTCTTTGGCCTGAAGCTCGGAGCGGGTCTTCTGGAGGGCAGAACGCAGGTGCTGCGGCACAGAGACGGGAGGTTAGATGCCGCGTCTTTTTGTACCGGGTTGCACGCCGACATCCACGAACGCACTAACCTGGTTGTGCTTTTCCGTGACCTCCCTGTGCTGCTGCACCTCCTGCAGATCAGAGTTGAGCCTGTCCTTGAACCTCGACAGGTCGTCTCCTTGCCTCTGGCTTTGTCTCAGGCTCCTCTGGCTGGCTTCCAGCTCCAGCCCCGAGGGAGAACAAGGAGCTTTGCACCCCCACCAGCTCGCCCTGCAGCTTGGCAAGCATCACGCACTCGTTGACCCCTTCTGGTGCCTACAGGATGACCAGTTCAAAGTCAGCATGTCCTGCCTGGAGATGAGGTTCCTCGCTATACATAAAGAAGGGTTTGTTTTCTGCCCACTAAATGTGCACCAAGCCTCACCTTAACTTGAGCGAGCTGGTTGCGGTTGACCATTTCTCTCAGCTTGCACAGTGTGGAGTTCTGCCCCTCCATCAGCTGGTACAGCTCCTGGGCCTTTTACGCGGGATAGATTGTGTGCATGAGCATCTCTCAAACGCCGGTGTCACTTCACGCAGGTCGACATCAAATCTCGACACTCACCTCGCTGTCTTTGGTGCTGAAGGACTCTGTGAGAACCTGAATGGTTCTTTCCTGACTCTGTGCAGCCTGGCGGATTGAACGCAGCTCACACTCCATCTCGTTCAGCTTCTCCTGCAGCTTCTAAAAAGGGGATAGCAGGTGAGACTGTGGTCATCCGGGATCAGAGATGGACTCATCCGAAAACAGTGAACTTTAAAAAAAAAAGAGGCGTACCATATTATTGGCCTCGCTCTCGCGGATCTTGGCCTGCAGGGATTGGACCTGAAGCTGGGCCTTCTGCAGCTCGCTGACGCATTGACCGGCTGCACACTCATACTGGTTCAGTTGACTCTGCTGCTCCTCAACGAGGCTCTGTCAGGGTGCAAATAAGGGGACGGGTTTTTAAAAGCCACTCGCATGAATTTCTGACCAAAACAAGCAGCTGAATTATTTGGAAGGAAGTTATTTAATTTTTTTGTGTTGATTCTGTAAAAGCTCATTTATAATTGTACCTAGTAAATGCTGTGATGGCTGAAGATGTCATTCAGACTTGTACTCCGATTCACCAAAATCAAGTCTTGGTTTGCAGCAGAGGTAGAATTAAACACATTTAGAATTTTACTGTAAAAAGATTTTCTTCTAATAGAACTCAACTTCAATAGGGCGATTATACCAACAGAGAGGATGCGATGGTCTGACATTGCATCACTTTGCCTCAAGGGCTCTTTGTAAAAATAGGCCAGTAGCGTAGTCACTCTGTCTTAATGTCGCCCCACTTCTAACCTACTTCAGCCAGGGCTCGATGAACCCACAGAGGCAACGGCAACCTTTAAAAACTATTGCGAGAGGAATTCTAACGTAGTTGAGGAGAAAGTCTTAGTTTGTAACTGTAAAAATTGGTCCTTTGTGTGGATGGGTTAGTATTTGCCAGGTGATTTCACTGTAGATTATCAACATCTTAAATATACAAGTAATTCACATTGAATTCAGAGACAATTTACACACAGTAAATAGTTGTGTGCCTTTACTATTCAACATTTGCGGACTCTCTTATTGACACGACTAATTTTGAGTGAAGACAAGAGAAGCTTTAGGAAGGTTTTTAGTGACTGACAGTGGGATTATGATGCTAAATAGGTATTAAAAAAAAACTATGGTGGGAGTACTCTGCTGCAGATTCAGCACCTTTGCAGTAGTCACGCACACACACTCCCCTCGGTGTGTAATCGTACTGCAGCAGTAAAATCTCTGCGAACATCACCATCCTTGTGATGGAGGACGTTTTATACCTGGTGAGGACGTGGGGGAGGATACTCTCTATACAAATCATCCAACAAATCCTCCATGTAAGGCAGGTACGCATCCTGATGCACCAGTCTGATCAGAGGGGTCTCCAGCTCGGGTGTTGGCATGTGGTTGTCTCGTTCTCCCTCTGGAGTTCCATAAGACACTCCCAGGACGGGATCACGGGACACCAGCCTCAAGCCTTCGTTACCAGAGGTCTGTCGGAGCAGCACTGGCAGCCTGCTCCCCTTGCAGCTCACGACAGGCCGGTAGGCAGCACAGCTCTGCAGCAAACAGAGGGCCATGGAGAGGCCGGGTCCAGGGGAGGCTTGGCCATGTGGGGCTCCCATGTGCTCCTCAGAGAGGGAGTCAGACATCCGGTCATCTAGGAGTTCCCCGGAGGACCTCAGCCGCCCGTCTGTTGTGGCTGCAGGCTGAATATACTCCTCATTCGCCTCCAAGGACGCTACAGAGGGGCTGGAGCTGGCTCGTCCAGCCAGTGTGCGGTCACCTATCGGATGACCTCGAGGGGTCGTGAGAACCAGGGACCAGAGTCAAAGAGGAAGGCGCTTCTTCCGAATCCTCCGCATAGTTCTTTTCTCGTTCTCCCGTCACACTGCCTCCAACAACACTGGCCGAATATCTGGATGACGGCCCGCAGGAAATGCTCCGGGCCAGTTTCCTGGGCACCTTGCAAACAGCTTCATAGTCAGAGTCCGCCACCCGCCAGTGGGAGCAACCTCGACACTTCCTGGGAGTGCTGGCAACACAACGGTGTGAGCCTGCAACTGTAACCTCCGACTCCGGACCAGCAGAACTCTGAGGGTGGTGGTGTTGGTGTTGACAGTCCACACCGTCATCGGCCCAGGACTCGTACAGAGAGTAGACCAGATCATCTTGTAGCAGGGCACAGTACTTGGCATGTGTGAGACCAGAAATGTCGACCATTCCGTCTCCCGATGCGTCATTCGCTCCAGGTGACGTCACGGCATGCTCTTCGGAATTGGTTTTCCGGAAGAGCCCACTGATGCACTGCCTCAGCGTGTTTTTCTCTTGCAGGAGACGCTGCAACCTCTCGATGGATAGGGCCTCCACTCGGGCGATCACTGTGTCGAAGCGGTACATGCGGTCCAGCATGAAGGTGCACTTTGAGCAGGCGAACTCTCCTCTTCCGTCCCGGGTCAGCTCTCGGCCAACAGCGTGAGACAGCAGCACCTGCAGGTTGAGCTTGTGTGTGGGATGGAAGATCCATCGCCGCTGGTTACCACAGAGCTCCCGTCCACAGATGCGACACGCTTCCTTCATCTTGAGATCAAGCATGCCACAGGTTTGTATCTATCCTTATTTGTATCTGTTGGCCCCAAGGTGTGCACCTGCATGGAATGAACTTGTGCTTTTAGAGTACAATAAAAGCAGCGAAAAAGCGTAAAGCTCACATCAGTCCTTGCAATGGCAAATTAATTTGCTCAAAATGAATGAAACGAAGCAATATGCTCTTTAGAGAAAGGCTGCACGTGACGCGTCATGAATTTCCATCAGCCCAAGATCACCATTCATTGGCTGCAGGTGGAGGTGCGCGTTCGCTCCCAGTGAAGCCATGGCAATGTCTCATCAGTCAGATGCAGTATTTATGTGGACATCGTCCTCGCCCTATCGCCAAGCCGCTGCTCCGCATATATCCCGACAGCGCACACCGGCCGCGCCGCGCCGCGCGCCACCCGGATGTTAACGACCGGCGATCGGTAATAATCCGGGCACGGAGCAGAAATGATCGTCCCGGGACAGTTCCTGCGTGTCTTTCTTCGGTGTCTTCTTCTGTCCCGGTGCTTTGCACGGTCGGAGATCCGCCGGGTTGGTAACGATGTGGCTGCCTGAATAAGACCTGCAGCGGCGGAGCAAACCATCAGGAGCCCACGAGGGGGGGAGCGCACGATGAAGTCATACGGAGAAGCTTGCGGTGTAATAACCATTCAATCCGATATCCGATTCTATGCGGCCCTTTACATTTTTATTTCGCAGCACACAAACCCAGCGAATGTCAGCTCCATTTGGGGGTTTATTGTTAAATAGACAGAATAATGTTCCCCACGGAGTCTGTTATATCCTCCTACCCGGTTGACTCAGTTCGCCTGGCTGAACAGGTGAAATGCTCATCAGCACGGATACGTTAGTGACGCCATGTGAAAAATAGAGTATTTAAATAGCATCGAGTCAGCCTCGATTATATTCTCTTTGCATCATTTCTTTTGTGTTTTTAAGACCATATATATTTGCCATAGTACGTTTGCAATGCAAGTAAAATCATTGTTATAGGATATTTTATATTACAAAAGAATAATTCTGTTAAAGGTGTGTACATTATTCATTATTGGAATGTATGCAATAAGATGAGACATTATATTATCTTATGTCTAATGCAGCATTCTTTTCTATTGGAAAGAGAATCACACAGTGCAGATCTTCAATAATAATGATGCTGTAGATCTCTCTATCCATTATTAGACATGATATCATTATTATGCAAATATTCCAGTATTTGCAAGTATGTTAATTAGACCACTACATTTGAAATGCATGTATCCAGGTTCCCCTGACTTACCTTAACTTTATCATAAGTATTTTATCGGGTCTCAAGACAAAATCGTGTTTTCGGTGATCAGTGAAAGCAGTTACCATTGATGACTCAAATGTACAGCAGTCAAAGATGGCTGCAGTGTGGTGGGGTAAATAATTGCCTGGCAATACATATGAAGATACATTTTGAATAGAGATAATTATCATACTGACAACATAACAGAGGCAGTGCTTTAGAGATGTTTTTGATGATATAGATTTTCTTTATGTAGTGATATCAGTTTGGGTTTCAGCTGCAGTAGAATAGTAGTAGAATAAGGCATTTTAGGACAAAACAGTTGCGCTTATTTGGGAACATGACATTATCAAAAGGCATCACAATGAATGAATGCTGAATTAAAATAAGCTGTTTTAGTGGAGTTGCTAACTATTGCTAGCATACTGCAGTGAGAGTATAATCTTACTGCTTTGTTGCCTGTAGTCTTTGAATGGAGCCCTCATCCAACCAGCATTACTTATGTCAATACATGCTATTTCCTCAAGATTAGTTTTATTTCTACTTCTTGTTGCCATGGAGCAGTTGAACAATAATTTAACTATGATTACCAAACAAGGTCTGTTCTCATGCTTTTGATGCGGTGACCACAGATTTTGTTTTCCCCGGGGGCGAACAAGCAGATGGTCGTGCACAAAGGAGGCTGCAGTGAGCCAACAACACGTGTGAGAGAATACAGATGAAAACACTGGATTTATGATATTTCTTCCTATTGATCAGATGTCCTATGTAATTCAATACAAGCAAATGTATAAATGATTAAGTTGTTTACACGGTACTATTGACTACAACATTTTCTTGAAAAGCAAACCCTGTAAATGATTCTCTTTAGAAGTTTCAGACGATATTTCTTTCCTGGCTCTTCCTCTCTCGCCGGAAATAGATTTTTATCTAAATGGCTGAGGAGTCTGGGGAACTAATTAGGAGCTCTTACTGCCAGCGTCTGTAGGAAACCACTCCACTTGATATCGGGGTCGAGGGCGCTGGGCACTCAAAGGTCAACCGGACCCACCGACAGCACGGCTGAAACCCGAGCCGCTAAACGGCTAACCAGCGAGGTGCCCGTTGGCACGCACATGTGAAAGAAAGCGCCTCACGGGAATGTGTACACACGCACGCGCGCACACCAGACACCCGCTACTGATCCTCAACTGATCCACGGGAGTAGATGAGCATGCTGCTGAACAGTTTCTGCTGTAAAACACAAGTTGCTAGTAAGTGTAACTGTGGGACACATTTAGAATGATTTACTTGCAGTAACAAGCTGCTAAATACGGCAAATCATTTTGGTTTAAGTCGGCAGTGTTCCCCTAACACTTTTTAAATGTAAAAAATGTGCGTATAATATGATGTCATTGTGTTGTACATTGTCTTTGTCCTCTATCATTCTCTATGCTGTCTCATTTGTACAACCAACACATAACTGCCACCTCCTTTTACAAATGTCCTCTGCTTTGACCCTGAAACCCACGACACACAACACTTCCTCCCCTTGAAGGGATCACATTGAGGCTATGTTGATCTATAAACACACAAGATCTTGCACATCAAATAAACATCACCAGTCACACTACCAACCCACTGTTTCCTTAGCGACTGAATGTGTTGCACGTACGGGGTTGTATTCCAACATACTGGTGCACACAAACACTCACACATGCAAACCTTTACAGGCGCAGGCATCCAGTCTGAAATGTGAGAGAACCTGCCCGGTGACAATTTGCATCCTTCATCCACAACTGATCTAGTGAGTAAAAACACCTCACCCAACAACGCAAATAGTTACGCCAAATACTGTGAAGCAAGACTGGATGGCACAAGATGGCGAACGATAAAGTGATTAGGATTGTTGATTAATATAAGTGCATCTGGACGGTAAAGGATCCCACTAGACTGGAGGCTCACACAAAGGCATTTGTCCCCCCCCCATTCCAAATTCAGTTGGACATCAGGAGAGAAATGGTCCCTTGGGGATGTCAGTGTGTCTGAAGCCTCTAAATGTAACGAGGTTCTGGCCCCTTTATGTGATGAGATAAAGCCTCTGTAAGAACTTTCTCACATGATGCTCCATCCGTTGGAGAATAACAAGACTGAGAATAACTGAAGTGTTTGTTCGCTTTGGAGGAAAGTTCACCATGACACGGCTATCCGTCTAAGCCTCTGCCGATGATGAAACGTTGAGGGTAGGATTGCACAAGGACGGACAGTCTCAGTCTCAGCTGGCCACACGGTGTTTTTGCTATGTCATTGTATTAAAGAGAGTAGTTGTATTGATCAGGTTTAAAGCACAAAACACTCTGCAGCTGTCATACTGCTCATCTTTAGGGGGGAAAGGAGAAGAAACAATTCAAACTGTTGTACTGTTTGCTGTTTTCTGTTTGCTGTCGCAATCGCTAATGTACAATATATCAAATGACCTGATCTCCCTCTGTCTCAAATGCTTTTTTAGAAATGTAAACTTTTTTTAACCTTTTTTTATCTGAAAATGCAATGTTTCACTTCTTCATGAGGAGGCAGAGTCTGTCTGAGAGAGAACTGCGATGGTGTTCTGACACTTAGTGGAGAACTCTATTATAGCATCAGAAGACAGATGAATCTGCACACATATGGACACGGAGCTCCACATACCTGCATTTCCTGTTCGATGCGCAGCCTCTCCTGAGCAAGTTCTTCCTGATAAAACTGTACGAATGAAGACAGACTGTAAAATGTGTGCTAATCTGAGCATTCAAATAATTAACATTATAGTACATTTTAGAGAAACAGAGAAGGGAATAAATAAAACATCTCTTTTGATGACTTATGATTTCCCCCTTTTAGAATTAATACAGGGTCATCTTATCTTAAATGTGGCCCTGAGTGTTTGTTTAAGTAGCAGTTTGTGCAAGCAAGTTGTTTTTGTGACATAATCCAAATAAGGTTTAGGAATGTCACATATGAATAATAAACTCTAGGGGTGACTAGCTAATAGAAACACATTTACTGAAGCGTTCCAACACAACACTTGTTTGGATATCCGCTTTCTAAGACGGGTTTTATGATGTTAGGCATCATTTCAAATAGGAACACAAGGTCTACATACATCCACATCCTTGTCTTTCTGCAGCAGAGATGAAGACAGCTCCTGCACCTGCCCCTCCAGCTCTCCCACCCTGAGTGTGAGGGTGCTCTTCTCTCCGCTCAGTTCTGTGATCAGCGCCTCTTTGGAGCAAAGATCTTTCGTCAGCTCCTCTATTAACCTGAACACAGGCGGAGGAAAATGCCAGTGAGACGGGGCGGTGGATTCGGCTTGTTTGATATTACTGGAGGTTTCTTAGTGTTTTGCACCTGTCTTTGTTGGTGTTGGATGGGAACAGGGTATTTGTAGGCCTGTCGTCCTCTGGGGTGTCCTCCATGGGCGTGTCGAGAGAAAGGAGGGAGGCGTTGGACTGCGATCCAGCCAGCGAGGCGATCCGCTGAGCCTCGCTGCGTGCTAACTGGGCCTCCTGAAACACGCGTGCAGAGTTACGATCCGTAAGGCCGAGGCCCCCCTGTGTGTCATTTCAACCAGCAGAGGGAGCAAGCGGACAAACCTCCTGCAGGAGCTGAATCTTGGTCTCAAGCACTTGCTCCATGTGGTCGATTTCCTGCTGTCTCTCCTGACAGCGTCTCTGCAGCTCTGCTTCATTGTGATTGGACAAGCTGACTGCTGTTGTGCTGTTCAAGAAAAAGGTCAGAGTTGATCTGATGCATGGCAATAAGGACGCCCCAATTCAGCTTTAAATGTATGCACTAAGGTAGCCCACGGTGTAAGCGTCAGAACATACATTCAGAACAGACAGAACACTGATACATTCATATGAACATTCCACACCTTGTGACACACGAGATTCCTCACACGCCTGGTGTTTCTTTGTATTCACGATTCATGACGTAAGTGTTCCCCCTCATTACTCCGGCGTGGGCGTCTGTGTATATCACTTAGTCATTCAACGACGCCATCCCAGAATTTCTGCTCCCAGAATGGCCCACGCCACGATGTCGCCACAAGTCTCGCCCCGGACCCTCTCCACGTACGTTTTTAACCGTGCACCACATGCAACAGCTCAAATAACTGCGATATTTTTAACTAGTCTGAGTAATGCAAATGTATGACCATATGTCTCGTGTCCCGGTGTCCTTTATGTCGTGTGGTGGACAAGACCTTCATACAAGATGTAATCTCGGTCTGTCAACAACACACACGACTTACAAACGAGAAATGCTGTGAGGCTTCAAGTCCAGATAAGACTGGTGCTGAAAAATGGGAACGCTCGGGCGTTAGAGGATTCATCTTTGTTATCGAAGCTTAAAAGTAAAACAAGCCTTCTAGCAAGTTGTGTCAGTAGTTGGATCTGCCCACCAACACCAGCATTGTGCACCAAATGAATCAAACTATATGGGACCAAAGAAAACGTTCACTAATTGTGTCCCATAATGTTGTTGAAGAAGATTCTCTTGATAAAGTAACATGTCAGTCATCTTGACTTCTCACTGGTTTTCTTCACACTCACAAACGAGGTGATCTTAGTTTGCACATGAATAAATTATGGAAAAATAAAAGAATTGACGTCTTACAGTGCTTTGTCCAAAAGCTGCTGTTTCTCCTGGAGCTCCTGCTTCAAGCTCTCTACTTCCACTTTCAGCTCGATGTTCTGCAACAGATGAAAGCAGTTGTGGGTCAGCCATTGCTCACGAGTTAGTCCTCCATCGCACATCATCAAACATCTCCTCTCACTTCAGCGGTAAATTGTGCGACAGATAAAAGACAGTTTGTAGATGTACTGTAGCATGAGAGCAAGTTTCAAGTGGTTAAGAAACCTTGCAATATTGGCACACCAGATTAATCTATTCTGTGCATTATGTCTTTTTCATATAATTACATTCAGAAAACTCTCTGTCTGTGTGAATCAGGCTGAGTGCAGAACATGTGGCCGTGTTTTAATGACTGGTTTATATTTAGAACTGAGGAATTCAGGGCGGTCCAGATATTCATCTTCGGGGGCCGAACCCTGAACTCTGAGGTTTGTTTACCTGCTGGGGTCCACAGGGGAGATTTTAAGGGGATATCAGGGCTCTAAAGCAGGATTTAAACGGCAGGATTGGTGGGGCTCATTCTTTACCTTCTGACCTCAGAGACTTGCAAGAGGAGAGTGTCTCCGTCTGCTGGACCCATCGGACAGCTGCTTTTCATCTCAGCTGATTGATCACTATCTGTTTATCTGGGTCTCTGTCCCTGTGTTCGCCTCTGTCTCTGTTCCCCTCTCTTTCAGTCTTAGAAATATTTAATTATATGTTAAAGCATTTACAGGTCTGTTGACCTCGTCCTGAGCTCTGTGTCCTTAACCCTCACAGACAGCCGGGCACCTTGTGAAGTCTGAAACCTACACATCAACATTTTCAACACGGACATACTACACTAGCACACACAAGCACACAACACACATGAAGTGGCCACATCAAACACAGTTTAGGTTACGTATATATTTTCACGTTCATGTAAGGCTCTGGGAATAGAGACAAAGCTGTAACAACAATCTCTCAAGAACTCAACTGTGCAGCAACTAACTACAACATTTGACCGGCCAGGTGCTCGTCAATGATTCAAATGTTCATATAATAAATGCAAGTAAATCGCAAGCTGGAGGAACAAGCATCCCTGTGTCTGTCTGCATATCAGTTTGTGTGTATGTCAACAACTTGGCTTACGGTAAGAGAGACATTTTCCCATCTTGAAAACAGCTCTATATATAGACACTCATCAGTGTGCACCAGCTGCTATTAAGGCCCCTCCTGGCCGGCCGGCCCTCAGCAACAGATCTCCTAATAACTGAACTGTGCAAGGGGCGGGACGGCTGCACTTCAGCACACTGACAAGAGTGTCACGCATAAACAAACACCTGCAACATAGTGGAGGACCACATACTAACGGTTATTATGCTTTATTTGCAGTACTTCTGCTGATTATGTTGCTTATTTTGCATGTTTCAGACTAACTCGTTTATGCTGTGCAATTATCTGTTTAAATGAACCAAAACTGTAAAAAATGCTATTTTCAGTACAAGATGATAGATACAATTATTTACGTGACGGGAGCTTTTTTGGTCATTATTAAAAAAGCTGGGGATTAAATTTCTCATTATGACAAAGAGAAACATACAAACACGTTATGATGCACAAGCTGTTTCATATGGACACTCATGTGATAAATAAATCATTGCACTCGAGCCTGCTCTATAAATAGAGTCTGAGAGAGATCAGTATGTGCCCACCTCATCTGTACTGTATGAATGTCTTTGCAGGATGGGAACACTGACACTGACATAACACTCAACCAACAGAGCAATGAGCAGCTCAGGTCACATAACAGCTATGGAACAAAGATTTAGACTCCAATAAAACTGATTATCTTTCAGCGGAGTAAGAGTCTGTGAAGCACAAGGATTAAAATCCCTGCAGATAACCGTGGATCAGTTTCCTCAATCACTGCTGGTATGCAGCAATTTGCCGGACGCTCAGGTCTTGTTTGGCCGAATCAAATGCCATTCGGTTTTCCTCAGAGAGGTGCGAATGATCAGAGAGGCGAGTTTTAAATGCCGGCTCGCTCGTGTAAACAGACAACAGCTGAACGGGGTCACCTTGTTGGACAGTTTTCACGCACAGCGGCAGCTCACGTAGAGACAAACAAGTGAAGAAGGCAGCAGGTATTGACACATGCATGTGAATAGCGCATACACAGGGAGATGCGTGAGAAATAGAGATCAATAGTGAAATTAAATTTGATCACGAAAGCTGCTTTTTAAATCAACCCCAGTGGGCAAATATGATATAACACCAGAAAGAATATGCCTTTTTAAGTGGTTCTTTGCAAAGTGCATGTGAGGTAAACAAACGTTTGACCCATGGTTCACTGCAGTGATGGAAAGTCAAATAATGTAGCCACTGTTTATATTTGAATCATACAATAAGCCAAATAATTCCAGTCTGTTTGGATAGGTGAGTATCAGTGGATACATCTGAGATTTCCACTATCACTGTAGCAATGGACTTATGTGCAAAACATGGTCATTTCAAGCTCAAATGTTAACATTTAAAAGTACCAAAATGATCAGGCCTATGGTAGCAAACACTTGAATTCTGTCACAAAAAGAAATGGCCTATTTTTGTGCAGTTTTGTGACGCAAATAATTAATTAATACAAACTGGTATCATCTGCAGGTAAGCGCATGTGTGGGTTGATGCTTGGTAATGTGTGTGTAAGGGTTAGATTTCTATGTAGCTGATGTTTAGAGACTTCACATGGTTTGTCTCTCAACCTCTCTAAATCGTGCACATCGTGTGTAGGTGTAACGATGACTTGTGGTAAAGACCGTTCACCATCACATAGAAGGTCTGCACCTAAAATGAAACCCCAGAGTGATACGACAGCAAACACCGAACCCTGAATTAGGCCCCATTACTGGATCGGGTGGAGATGTTAAACTACAGGAGGTGGTTTACTTTTGCCTAATCGTCACTGTTGAATATGGTATTCAATTTACAAAGGGTTTGCACTGTAATACTTAGCTGAGAGGAATCTTTCCAATTTGATGTTATAAAAATGGAAAGGTACGGCACGATCTTTTTAAATGACTTTTACAGATAATCAAAACACAGAGGAGTTACATTGTATATTAAACAGAACATACATATATATATATGTAATTATATCACAAATGTCAGCTGACTGGGATATTGTTTTTGATAGATTTAGATGTGAAAAAATCATTATTTCATTATTGCACAACTCTTGCACAAGAAATCAATACAAGTTTGTTCAACGAGTTCTTTTATGTCGCCTCATGTATGATTAAGGTTTGTACAACTGGAAATGTCTTGTTTGTATCATCACTGTGCATTTCATTCAACTAATTTCATCAGCTTTGTTAATCAACATCCGGCTCTGCTAACGGCTCACACACAGCTGCAATGAAAAGAAAATCTATATATCCAGAAAGACAATGCACAACGAAAAAGCAGGTCCCGCTGGACACACGTATGTGCATGATGCAAGTTCCTGCACAGAGACACCTACGTGTCCCTCATATGGACATGGACACATGGACATGGTCCTGTCACTTCCACCACCTCAGGACAACAACTCTCCAGGACATCAAACCTTCATACTGTCATGATAACAATCACCTTTGATGACATACAGCACAAATAACCTCTTTTCACTATCAACAGTGTCAATGTGTCAATCAATAATATTTTTTAAATCATTTTGTTGATAGTGAAGTTAAAAGCATCTCCCCACGCCCTCTGTATGCCCACTCCTCATTAGTAGAGACGTGTCCTACTCACAGTGCGATAGACATCCTCACTGCTCTCCTCGTACTTCTGCTGTATCCTCTCCTCCAGGAAGTAGATGCGGAGCTTGAGGCTGAAGTTCTCCTTCTTCAGGTCATTCAGGTGCTGCGACAAAGTACGGTAACCGTTAGACATGGCCGTCGGAGAGCACCGAAACGGCTCGACGTGTCCTTTATGGGTCAGAAATGAACAGCCGTCTTCAACCTATCCGTGTCGCGGGCGAATAGGGAGTCCATGTTAGAGGACGGCGACTGTCACGGCGCGTCCGTGTGTTAAGAGTCCGTTAGACATGCTGCCTCCAAGGAGCATCCTCTCAAGATAAAAGAAAGTATTTACAAAGTGCTATCCAAGCCTCTAACAGGCCATTGGGGTACCGTCTACAAACACATTAGGACTAACACATTCACACACACGCACACAGCACACACGCAGGCAAACACACACTACAGTCTATAAGGGTGTTTGCAGCGCAGAGGGCGACTCTGCAGCCCGGCCGCTCGCAGATGCACCCATGTAAGCTCCATGGTGTGTTCTCATCTGCCACGGGACGGGACAGGCGCTTATTTTACGGGAGGAGACATCCCAGGAATCCCACACAGCCAGGGGAGATGGGCGGAGGGGGAGATGGGCGGAGGGGGAGATGGGCGGAGGGGGAGATGGGCGGAGGGGGAGAAGAGGGAGGGGAGGTAAGAGGGTCAGGGCTCACAGGCAGTTGTGGTGTGAAGGGAAATCACACCCCTCTGCAAAACAGGAGCATCCAAAGGAACAGACAAGAGAACGGTCAAGTTTGAGTTCATTTATGTCCTTTTCATTTTGGCCGCCTCCTTTCAGTTTTTGGTCCAGTTTAACCACTTTTTGATAACTTTATACGATATGTGTTTGAGTGTGACGGTTGATCCTCATGGAGAGAATAGTTTTCAAAAGTATTGACTAGCCTTCATTTGGTCCCTTAATATGACAAACTCAATATCTGTTTTATTTTGATATTTTGCTTCACTAATACTTCCACACAATGAGCAAGGAAACCCTCAATTAAAAGATTAAAAGAACACGATACAATAACACACCACTTTCAGCCAATCACTTTCTCTCTTTTTCCATCAGGTTTGGTTTGGTTGACTATTAAATGGTTTTTGTAGAGAAGTTGAGACATTCACGGTTCATGATAACGAGTTTCAATGAGTTTCTAGAAGCAGCAGCCAATCATTTCAGAGAAATAAAACGACCTGATGAACCCACTACTGCCCAGTAACAAGTATCATGAGACATCCTATCATTTCTCTATGATAGTTGAACACTTATGTTAAGTTCAGAAACTGCCCTGACAAAGGCTAACCAGCTTTAGAAAGATGGCGTCCCTGATGAGAGTCAGACTTATTGGCTGAAATAGGAGATTTGGCAGCTGTGAGCCGCAGTGCTATTAATACGTCCTGCACCTTACAGAGCGGTGAATCCCCGAATGTCCCACAGAGACACGAGGGAACACAAGCAAAACTAGAAAGTAAGACAGGATCTACAAAGCTCCAGTTAAAATGTAAAGTCCACGCTGCATTAATAATGCAAAGGGGATTACGTCATTATCAGTTCTTGTTTCATTCAGCGAGTGAACCTATTTAGGTGTCGCGTTACGTGCTGTTGCTAAACAATGCTGAGATAGCCAGTCTCCACACAACATGAGAGATGACATCACGCACTGAGTGTGTGTTAGTAAACTGTGACCCACCTCGTAGACACTCACTTATAAGCTCTCCATCAAAGAAAAACACATGGGAATGAATGTGGGTAACATGCATGGGCATTATTGTGTGTTTGTTCAGCTCTGAATACCAAAGTACCTTTCGTGACTAGTTGGTGACCCCTACCGTTTTAAAGGGGCTCAACACACATCCAAAATAACATCAAAGGACCACTGGTGGTCAGTTTCCAGTCATATGGTCGGCTTGCATTTTATTCTCATCTGGTGGACGTCTGCGGTGTATTTAAGTGAAGTGTGTAGGCTAGGAGTCAATGAAATACTGTGTGGGTACTTTAGAAGACAACCTAGTGTTACGATCTTGTACAAAAGACTGCAAAAGGACAAGTTGATTGAGAATGTTTTTCATTTTGGTACTTTTAAGTATTTGGTGATGACAGAGTGACGGACGGAGGAATCAGACAACCTGCTCTAAACTAATGTGACAATACTTTCAACAAATATGGTTTCAGGGAATAAACATATTTTCTTTTTTTATAAGGACATCGATAACATGCCTGAGCTTAAATGACTAAATATTCATATGGAAATGTGGGTATGTACTAACCTACTACGCCTAAACTAATTCAATAATCCCTGGTGTCTGAGGATGCAACAAAACCCACGTTACCCTCTTAAAAATGTAATTAAATGCATTACGGCCACATAAAATGTGACGCTGCTCCTGAGAAACTTTAAAAAAACTGTCCGACAAAACCATTAAAATCAGAAAATTGAACGACAACCGTATCATTATTCATCAGTTTTAGAATGATCAATTAGTCGGTGCTTTGTTCGGCGGTTTCTCTTAACTGTTTTAAGCCTTCGAGAGGTGCATCAGACACAAAGATCCTGCAGTTTGTACGGAGCCTGTGTAGTAGCTGTTCTCCATGCTCAGTACAACACGCAAGCGCCAAACATCACCAGTTATGTTTAATATAGAAAGGTATTGTTCTAATTGTTGGAGAGCCTTAAGTGGGCCATGCTGTACCCAGATATAGACTTTCACCACCAGGAGACTTCAGGGGGGTTTTCCATTTCCTCCGTTTCAGGTGTTCAGCAGTTTAATCACATGTTGCAGGGAATTTGGATGTAAAAATTTATAAAACATCCTACATTTGAAACAGTGATTTGATCCAATAGCGACGACGCCACATCAAAGCAAACCAAATCTGCGTATTTCTTCTTGTAGGAAGACAAGAAGCGGTGGAGCATGTTTACGATGTCATTGCACACCACTGGAGTGCTGTGCTGAAGGACACTTCACTCACTTAAACCAAGCTCATCAACAATTCAAAGTCAAGACTCTTACCTGTTCAAACTCCTTGAGTGTGTGAAGCTGAAGAGGAGGAGGGTTGTCTGTTTCATCACCACACAAATCTAAGCAGAGGGACAAAATTCATTTAATCACTAGTCAGTGTGGAATTGTGGAAATTATTTTACACAAGCCTGCTAGTTTAAAATGAATTAAAATGAGAGCTATGTACCTGTCATGTGACCTGGGATCTTGGATGAAGTCTGGTCTTCCACAGCACTGTGGAGAGAAGGAGAGAGTACACAAATTATACAAACAACATATGGATCACAACATTTATAAAGTTGTGAGAATTACACACAAAGGCAAGAACTAAATGAATTTAAAAAAAGGCACTCTAAATCTTTCCACTGAAACGGCTTGATTCCATTTGCAGCTCTTTATGGAATTAGGGGTCACCGGGGAGTCCCGGCAGGGAGAGGTGGGACAGGAGGCGCCACTAAGGGTTGAAGTTCAACAAAGCCACTTAGCACTACCCAACGTCTACCAACCAAAACCTTCAGTGTTGCAATCAGTGGAATTATTCTTCCCTCGCTGTGGATCGAACCGACCGATGACAAGCAAACAACAATAAAGCATTAAGGAGCACCGACCAAAGTCACAATAGCATTCCCACTGCTTAGACAAGGCCTGCATGGCCCGTCCGATGCTCCCACAGTCTCTGTGAGTAAATTCCTACAGCAGCTGCTCCGTCTGAGAAACAGTTGGCGCGTGCTGACGGTTTACACGTTCGCCCTGTGGAGAGTTTACATGCTGCATCATTCTGTCGATAGCACTACTGTTTTAGTTGCTGCTTGGACTGTGCAAATAGCCGTTGGATAGTGCGTTTATGACAATAGTGAGTCTTCCTGAGAGTGAGAGGAATTTGGTGATGCAGTAACCTACATGCACTACCACATAGTCCATGGAAAATTTGAACAGGGGGGATTGCAATCACAGTCTGAATTAATAGCAAGTAGGCTTACTCTGATACAGTGTATGACGCTTAACGTGCATAAAGTCATTGTACTGAGCCGTAAATTCATTTAATACTATTTCTTATCCTTTGACCTGCCACATTAAGCGTGTCCTAGGTGACCCAGAGGCCCTGTTGCCCTAATGCACATTTAGGCCCTTAAAATCTTTGCGTACTTAAGTGCAATACAAGCCCATTTGTTTCCAAATTAGCCTCCTAAAGCACGTTATTTATTGGGTGAAACATACAGATATCCAATGTGGCATCCAAGTTAGAATTCATGCCGCCAGTGGCCTCAATAGCGCCGATCCACTGAGCATGCAGAGGGCCATCGAGGACGCACAGATGCTTTATGACACAAGAAGGAACACAACAACTGAGCGGGGAAATAACCGCATTGCAACACTGGCAGGATTTCAATTCGAACACGGGTGGTGCTTTGTTGAAAAAGACCCATCGAGTGCCATGGTTCCTCCGCTGCGGTGTCACCCCCGCAACACAATCGACAGGAAAAAAAATGCCGCCTCACCTCTCAGACTCTCCCCAGATTTGCTGCGGCGGCGATGAGCTCCAATCCATAAAGGCAGCTCCTTCAGTCAGCGGGCATCCATGCCGGGAAGCGCGCCTGCGATCACTCGTCCATCGCTATTATAGGGTTTGTTTCAGGGGGAATACAACCACACGGGAACAGGAGCACGTCAATGAGCGCGCTGCACCGCTCAGGTTTGGTGTGTGTGTGTGTGTGTGTGCGCGCGCGCCCTGATGATGTTACACAGCCCCCATCCCGCAGAGCCCCCCGCGGTGCCACCAGCCCGAGCTCTGAGCGGACAAAAGGGGGACACGTTTCCCGATCGGACTGAGTGGCGGGGCTGTTTTTTCTGATTATTCTGCAATTCAGAGGTGCATTTTCCTTCGAGAAGGCAAGTGGTCAGCAGCAGAATGCCTCATCAGATGGTAAATAATAATGCGGTCCAAGAGGTAACAGAGGCTGCTGTTTATTTGAATCAAGCACAACCAATGTAACAACTATATTAGTCATGTATGTTATGACTGTTTCATAACTAGAACGGGCACTCGGTAGAGCGCATACCTTCGCCGCAGCTACTTTTGTTTCATTATATGGTCGAAACCGAAAAGTTCGAAAATTGCAAATTTAAGTCATCTTGTGACGTCATTTTGACGCACTTGCGTCAGAGTGACGTCATGACGGATGTGGATTACTTGAAAGGTACTTCGTCATAGAACAATATGGCGTTGGTTTCATGACAATAGCTCGATTATGAAGGAAGTTATGGTCAAAAGTGTCTTTTTGACCTTTTCATGACCTTGACCTTGACATTTGACCCGATCGCTCCCAAAATCTAATCAAATGTGCCCCGGATAATGACCAATTAACCCACCAAATTTCATGCGATTCGGTTCAATACTTTTTGAGTTATGCGAATAACAAACAAACAAACAAACAAACATATTTACAAATAAATAAATAGCGATCAAAACATAACCTCCGCAAAAAGTGTTTTGCGAAAGTAATAATGAAAGAATAAACTTATTTGACCAATACATAAAGTCAGAATTTCCACATACGTGCTATATTGAGTTGTACTGATGCAGACAAAGGGTTTTACAGTTAGCTGAATACCGCTCACTATGTTAAAGGCACACTATGCAATTTTTCAGTTAATTAATATGTTCAATACCGCTTTGGATGATTAAATGAGTAATTTCAGGTCGAACAAAGGTTTTTTCGGCCGCCCTGGGGGGCTGTAGGGGAAATACCGCACTTGCAATTGCAGGAGTGGCGGGTTGCCCCCACAAAGTCTTGCTTTACGGCATGAGAGGGGAGGCCGAACCTCTGTGTAAACTCTGCCTTCACCCGCGCAACGTTAGCAGTACCGGCTTACTTTCACCTCTGCTTGACAAAGAACCGCTGAGCGTCTTTACGACATCAGTGCACTTTTATTTTCTGCCTCTGGGGGGAGCCTCGCTGGAAAATCAACCCCGGTTGCATAGTACACCTTTAAGTTATAGCAATACCTTGCATCCTGCTTACATTTGGGGTTTACAAAAAAGTAGTGGAGTAAAAGCAGAGAATGAAAAATGTTAAGTAGCCTTTAACTATTAAACATTTATTTTACACACAGAAAACTGTTGCTGATTTGAACAGGATTATTGCAACGTGCTTCAAAATGAGTTACAAAGTTAATATTGCTTCATCCTTCAAAACAATTGTCTACAGTTGTTTTTTTTCAACAACAATAAAGACTGTTTTTGAGGCAAATTCCACTGAAACCAAACATGTCTCTTAAAAAAATATGCTTTTACACTTAACTGGTGATGTGATTTTCACCAATAACCGCGTTCATGGCCTCAGATTGTGCCGGATTCAAACTCAGCGGTTATCTGTATCAGTTTGCAGAGGCTGCTGATGCTTTATTAGATGGAGATGCTGTTATGGAGTCTGGGGCACCGGGTGGGACAAAGGTAATGCAATCATGTCACTGTTTGCTCGACAGCAGGAGGGCGTGAGCGGGTCTTCAGCTTTATTAATCTCGTTTGAGGAAACGGAACAGAGAATAAATTAATTCCAGTCCAAAAATATAAAATTTAAGAAGCTCTGTTTCACATTAACTTCCTTATGGAAGCCACTTTGTTTTATCAACACTAAAACATCTGCACTCACACAACCATGAAGCTGGTTCTCTGACAGCATCACGTGTTAAGGGACTAACTTATTATGGCTCCATCTGTTCATCCAGATATTTGTACAGTTTTAAATGAGAACAAACCTTTTACGAATGGGGTTACTTTTAGCCCAAATATACTTAAGGGGGAATTCAGCCAAGGCAGTTGGAGCTTCATGAACCAAATCATCACCTGCTGCTGCACAGACTGCTTATTTCTAGATCTCAGTCCTTATGTTCTTGCAGATATGAATAAATAACAACATTAAACATTTTATTGTTGACCATTTATGTTGTCTTGTTTTATACCCCTTATGTTGACATCTGACTACTGAGTGCATTACATATAAATATTGATTTATACACACGGGAAATATGTTCCCACCTGAGTTTATTAAAGTTGGGCTACTCTGCAATATCTGCACTTGATGCAGTTACCTTTATGCTAAGCCTTCTCATAGACGCACTACAGAAGAGACATGTGCATGTGTGTTTTCTTATCTGTCATTTCCACACTAAAAGGCAATGCAAGCTTAAACTGTAAAAACAACCGTCTGTGGGAAAAAAGTCATATTTTTTTTATTTTCTTTGCTTCTTCAATCTCTTCCTCATATATTTAGTTTTAGTTTTAGTGCCTATTACTGCAGATCTGCTGCAATGACATAAATACACACTAGATGTCCTCATCAGACCACTTTGCACTGAGGCATTCAGCTCCTCCAGACACAAACCGTGTCATCACAACACGTTGGCCTTAAAGCTCATTACCGCCATCCAGTCGACGCCGTAGAACTCAGTACAACAACACCCGATACAGAAGATCCAGCGGCTTCAACAACAAGCATCTTCATTTCTCCTCAGTTCCTCTTCTCAAAGATCACGTGGGGTCCCGACCTGCTCCCCCTGGGCTCTGCTGAGATGATCCAGATGGTGGGGGCTTTCATGTAGTCCCTGTCAAACATCTTGTTCTCCTCGGCCCGGGCCAGCGCCTCTAGTTCGGGGGAGGTTTCTGGACACCAGTCTGCCACGAACTTATCTTTGGCCTCGCAATAGTTCACCACTACTTCCTCCGGCTGCACCCCAAACACCCAGTCTGGGAAACCGAGAGACAGCAGAAGGGTTTACAGTCAAAGCATCATAGCCATGAAGGAGGATTCAAAACGCAGACACTCTGTATCATTCAAAGGGACAAACCTGCAAAGTCATGCATGAGGTCCTTGATGAGGTGGCCGATGATGGCGTAGAGAACACCGAGCACGACGAGGGTGGCTATGATCAGGTAGAAGACGTAGGTGGGCAGGTGGATGGCGTCCCGAGAGGGAGGAATGTAGCTCTCGAACAACACTGTCCCGTCGTCTTCCGTGTAACGGACGTTCAAGTTGTCCTCCATCACCTCCGTTGCAGACTGAGAGCCTCCGGAGCCGCCGTCAGCCTGCGAATCCACTTAATGTCTCAGAGTCATCGCTGTAGCAACGAGAGAACACATGATGTAACACGACGAACACACGTTATAATTCCCATGTAGGTTTTGCATGCAGAATGTGAGTTCAAATACATTACAGCAGAGAAGCAGGAAGCACTCCCCCAATTGACAGGGTGTCTTCACACTCCCGAGGTAGTTAAGGTCAGAGGAGTGACACAGGAAGCATGGTTTTCCTAATGAGAATTAACAGCATGTATAAAGTAAGGGACTCACATCGATCTATGTCTATAGTTCCTAGGCCTATCCATCTTCATTTCTATCTATCTATATATCTACTCATCTATATATCCATCCCTCTATCTATCAACCTTTTGCTTACATCACTACCCAACAGTATTTAATATGACTAACGAACAGTAATCCATGACTTTGACAAATAAGGTCACGGCCCCTCTCATATGCAGGTATTAGAGAAAGGTAAGATGGATTAAAGGACCAGACAAAACCGCACTCTTGTTCTACTCAGTTGTTTATTGGAGATAAGCTTAGTCCAACACCAGAACAGATCAAACAGACCTGTTGTTTCTTCTCAGACAATCTACAGCAACACGTGTGACAAACAGAAAATGCAGGTTATGAAAGTCTGACTGGTACGTAAAGGGAATACATCGAAATGACATACATACAACATATATGCAATTTTACTGAGCCTTCTTGATATTTTCAAGTAGGTTATCCATGTACAGTCTTATAGATACATGCATACATACTAAAAATATATGCGTTTTAATTAAATTAATTTTATCTTGATATTTACGTGGTTTATAATTCAGTTTTTCTTACTCTTTGAAAAAAAAATGTTTGCAGCACACAGAAAATAAAGCGTTAAAGCAAGCAAAATGAGGACAAACTACAACCGTTGAGCAACGCGTGTTTTACATAAAACAAAGATACGTTAGTATGATGCACCCCCACTGATCACTACACTGAAATGAGATAAACAACCAACAATGATCTGAATGCTGCACCAAAGTGACCACTCAAAGGGAGGTGGCGTACGGGGTCACGGGGCAGGAGAAGGTCACACTATGAATAGACATCCTTTTCTCCGCGGGGCAGCATGCAGAGATGGAGCTTCTCAGCGGAGGACGGGTGGACGGTTGATGGCAGCCTGCGTCTCCCTGGTAAAAACCGGGCAGCGGGCAGCCGCCCTTCTCCTTTTCCATCTGCAGCTCGTCTCTCTCCAACTGTTTACTGCAGATGCTCAGGCGGCATTCTTCTTCTAGCTCTGCTCTCCCGTCTTCTGAATCAACCTCGACTGGTTTGGGGCCAAGAATCCAGTCTGTTGCGAGGAAAAACGTGTTAGAATGAAAGTAAATGATGTTCTGTGACTTGTAAGTATGTCCTCTAAGGGGCACTCCTTTAATTTAACATTTAAACCTCAGTTAACTTTTCATGGAGAAATGTTTTTTCCATGGTCCCAATGTCATCAGGGTGGGCCTGCAGTTGAAAGAAGTCAGCATTTACCATGCAGGAAAGGTCAAATTAAAGATGCTATCGGATCCGTTATGTGAAACTTTTGTTTAGCCTCCAAACTTTGTGGCAGTGCTATCAAAAATCAAATCAACAGGAGTACCCCTTTAAGGTGTTACTTAATCACATTTTCAATCACCTTGATGATAGAATACAGAAACTGTTGGGGGGGGTGGGGGGGTTGACATCTGCACACAAACCTCAGGGTTAATGTGAAGGAGAGTCATTATACAACGTGGTCAGCCAATAGGGGAAAAAGGGCAAAGCACTGACGCAGCCTCGGCCCCCGGAGCTCGAAGAGGAAAAGGGACTCAAAGACACCAGAGCGGAGACAGTGACGGGAAGGACACAGCAGACAGGGGTTACCTGCTAGGTCATGTAGTAGGTCGTTAATCAGATGTCCCACTATGGCGTACGTGGCCACTACGACCAAAACCACCCCGACTAGGACGTATAAAACATTGCGCGGCAGAGTTATAGCGTCTCTCGCCGGCGGGATGTAGTCCAGAAAATATTCCTCCTCCTTGGTGCCGGACAGCTGGAGGAGCCGCCTGGGCTTCGGCACAAGCTGCGTGAGGTTCAAAAGCACAGCTCCTCCTGCTGAGGCATTTGGGGACACAACTGGGTGTCGGTTCATGTTTTTTGTCGCTTTGGTAAAGTTGCTTTGTACAAGTGGATACGGTTCTTGAATGATGGTGAGATCAAGTGCTGAAGCTTTGGGGTTGTTTCTGGGGGTGATTTATTGTCTATGTGCAGATCCGAGCTTCTTTACTGCACTGTGAAAGGTTGCATCAGAGACGAGCGGGCGGCCAGTGGGATTTTTAACAGTTGATTATTTCCTGAAAGCTGGAAAGATGGATTTGTGACAGATGGTTGTGGAATGAGAGCATGGTTTCTTGTGAGTGACAGCTCACAAAATGGTGCTTGAGAAATCTCATCTTAACGGAGAAGAAAAATGGGATATCGTAGGTGTGCAAACTGTCCTAATCTTTTGTCTGGCGTCCAATTTTTCGTTCTTCTAGTGTTTAGAGGTCGGGGCTCTCGGCCAAACTTCCAGGGGAGCGAGGAGTGTGAGACGGAGAGGTGAATATGGGACAGAGTTAATAGGATTGAGTCTGTCCGAGGGCAATATCAGCTTTCCATCTGCAGGGATTAGAGATATGAGCGAGCAAAGAGGCTTATGGTCCTCCATGACCAAGTTGCAATATATATATATATATATATATATTAGAGAGACAGAGAGATGTATACATTACAGTAAACCCAGTTTATCTTGGTTTTAAAGTGGCATCACTTGATGGAATATCTCATGCTTTGAAATATTTAAGCACAGCAGATCTACTTTTATATTCTGTAAATATTCTGTCACATAATTCTCTGATTTGACACTTTATTTTCGTGGCTCTTTTCTTGTTTAATGACAGAGAAGATTCAAAACACAACTCTCCCAGTTGAGAGGAAAACTACACCACCTGGGAAAGTACAAACATATCGACTCCTTGTCGATGTTTAAATTAAAAGGAACTAATTTAGATGAAATTATGAAGTATTAGGATGTTACGGAGAAGTTTTATGAATCCTTACCTTGTAGCCAAGACTTCAACTGCTCCATAGATTTTTTTTGTTGACTTGTAAATGATAGGAGTTCCAAATTGGCGCATGTCGTACACAAAGGCTCTGAAAATAAGCACAAACACCCCAAAAAAAAACATTAAGTTGAAGTCATGCAAACAAAAATGGTCACCGAAGTGACTGCTCTATCACAGTAAACTTAAAAAACACCATCAATGATGAAGGCAGATAGTCAGTGATCCAAAAACCAGCTCTCCTCCTCTCAGGTCTTCTCGGTGGAGCTTCAGGATGTAGATGGTTCCTCTACTCTTTAGACATATTGTCTTTTGGGGGCTCGGGAACTTTGCAAAACTGAGAAATCAGAAATTGCCATTCTATGATGGTGATGGCAAGACTCGCAAAGATGATGAACCAGGAGACCGGATGCAGACCGTAATAGAAATCGTCCGTCATGTTGTGTTAAAGGTTTTCGGGGGTTAAAAAAAAAAAGAATTAAAAAAAAGATTATAAACTGGAAAAACGAGTCTTCCCGTAAACAAATGACCAGATGAAGGAAAAAACAAATAGGAGGAATGGTGGTAATGAAACAGCACTGTGGAGTCTTTGACTACGTCTTTCTGAATGAGGCGGTCAGGAGATTCCAGCTGTCTGTGTCAGCATCAACGTGCTCTTCAATAATCTATGGTAGGATTTGCTTGACACTGTCGCTGTCGCCGGCAACACCTGTTATCTGAGTCAGCAGATACCAAAGCAGAAGAGAGACTCCATTTAGCATCACCAGAAGGTATATTACATTTTCACCAGCTGATTCACACTGTGAGCCTCAAATCCAACAAGACCATCACCAGATGATCACCAGAGCCAACACACAATTTAATGTATTTTCCTGCGCTAAAGTTTTAGATAAATCTTGGACATTACCTGCAAGACAGACGTTCCCTTTCGATTGCAGGATCCATTCAGTTCAGTAAAAAAAATGGAAGTTAGTTTCAGGGTCCCCTCCAAGTGAAAAAAGACAGCAGATCAGTTGGTAAATCAGACGCCCCAGAAAGCACTAGAAGCTGGACGGTTGATGCTCACTATGCAAAAAAGGTAACCCAATAATTAAGTTATTCCATATCGACTGTGGCTCTCTCAGGCCGGGGTGACCACCTTCTTGGGTTTGTCTTCTGGCTCTGCCAGCCACCTGAAGTAAGAATCACTCAGCATGAAGGCCCAATAGATGACGGTCAGAGAGGTGTTCAGGGTCACAATAGCAATGATCAAAGGGTGGATCATTGCTGCAGACTGGATGGACTTTTTAAGAATCTGTGTCCCGTCAAAACACCGGTGTCTCTTGTGTCTGCTGGGTAGGCGAAGGTTGTCCGTGTGTTCTGATTTAATCGCCTCTCAGTCCGTCGCTCCTCTAAACTCCCCACCCCTCTCTCCTCTCTCCTTCCACCGGCAGCAGCGTAATCCCCTTCAGCCGCTACGTTACCGAAGATACAGGACCACTTTACAAGGGATCCCCCACAAGTGTCTCATTCTTTACAGTATGCAGTCAAAAAATACAGGACACGATGGGATTTTGTGAAGAAACTGTGCAGGAAATTGAACTAAGATTAAAACAACACTGAAAAAAACTCCCATAATCCTTACTCTGAACTTTATGTTGCTGTAATCCAGAAACTAATCAGGACGGGAGACATCAGACGAAGGAGTTCTTAATCTTTCCCCCAACAGAACAGATGGCTCCTCGAGCCCACACGGGCCACAGGAGTCCAGACAGCACGGCACATTGCGCAGGGTGACTCTGACTTGTTTCACTGGTACATCTACCCATCTACCAACAGTTCATGAACTGGCCCAACGGTTTAAAGAAAAAGGCCCTCATGAACAATAAAAACGCTACAAACCCGATTCCACCACCAGGGGGCAGCCGGAAACGAGTCATTCCCTCACACCGGGGAAGCGCACCAGATCTGTCTCATTTGAGTGGTCTCCTCGTGCAGATAGCACAATCGATCGCGGCCAGAAACGCCGCAGTGCTTGCACATCACGCGCAAAGTCCACCGTCTGCCCTTTGCACACGCTCCCCCGTTCAAGTTGCTCTCGTGAGACGTGACTCCTCCCGCGTTGAACTTTGCGACCCACGAGGGGGCCAACGCGTCGCGGGGCCGCGGGGGTGTGTCGTCGTTACGGATCGAAAGGCACCGCGGATCGGCGTCAGGGACACTTCCTCTCACGAAGAGGACACCGGCTTCTAACATGTCTCTGTCCACCGACAAGCGTGTTTAGCAGAAGCACGCTCTGTGTGCACATTTATTTGTAAAAAAAACAACAACAAAACAACAAAACCACACCCGACAACGCGTCAACGATGAGGCCGCCGGTGGAAGTCTGCGTTTTGTTCCTTTCTCTGTTGGCTCCTGGAGTTTTGTACGGAATGAACAACGTCCCTGCGCTTCAGGAGTAAGTGTCCATCCAGTCTTAACGTCTGTCTCATGGGCAGAGACAGAGGGCCACGAGCTGCGGATGTTTAAAGGCTTTTAGTGGGGCCTGAGGGGACAGAGGGTTTTTTTTAATTATTATTATCTTTACCAGAGGTAATCTCGGTTTGTTAAATCCAACACAGGAGAACACAATCCATGTCAATTTAAAGAATCTTAAGGAGAATGTAACACACTTCTTAAATTAAAATGATGACACTTTAATCTTCCACAACTTCCTCTGAACTTTTGGCCCCAGAGTGAATGCCCTCTAGTGAATCTAGGAAAAACTTTCTAAAATGAAAGTAGAGGAAATGTTTTATTGAGATCCTGAAATCTACAACCTATAATCCCTCATTTCTCACCTGCTCTTTTCTGATGAAAGTATTATGTAAGAGTTAATTTGAGTTATTTCTATCATGATTCTTTTTCTAATTGCAAATATGTGTATGTACTCCCACCATCATTCCTCAGACCTCTCCCAATCCTTGGAATGGGAATGGCCGTCCTGGGATTTGTTCTAATCATCACCCTCGTCTCTGTGCCAAACAGACTCATTCTAAACTCATTCTATGGTACGCGCACACAAACACAGACTTGAACAGGTAAAGAAACTTTTGTTATTTAACTGTGCTTCTTTGTGTCTGTTTAGTCTTTGCAGAGTTTTCCTTCCTTGCGTTTACATTACATTACATGTCCTTCACCTGCATGGCGGGCCTGACCAATGCTTTAGAACAGGACGGGTTCATCTCTGGCTTCATGGGTTTCTACTTAAAGATGGTAAGAGAAGCCTTTCCCCACCTCTCAGTGATGGTTTGCACTTCAACGTTCACACGTCTTAAAGTCTAAAATTCCTCATATGATGCCGTTTCGTCAGGGTGAGCCTCACCTCGGCTCCGCCTACGCAGTGATGATGTCCTACTGGGACGGCGTCATTCACTTGGTCCTCTTCCTCACCATCATCCAGCGCATGTTTAAAGGGTAAACCGTGGCGCCCTCATCAGAAACCCGTCCGCTGCGTGTTCAGCGAGTCCTCCTCACTGAACACGCGGTCTGTTTTCTGTCTGTGCAGGACGTCCTATCGCAGCCTGGGGCTGCTGTGGGCGGGCTCATCAATCGCCCATCAAATAGTTCACATCCCAGGAGTGGTCATTGGTGAGAGCTGCCTACATTTGATTTATCATGTCCTCCATGTTGTTTGTGCCTCTTTCTCTTACTGTTCCTCTCCTTTGCACAGGTAAATACGGGTCGAACGTTCAACCTGCCTTTTGGAGGAACATCCCCCTCTTTTTGGTGCCTCTCTGGGCGGCTTCTCAGCTCTTTCGCCGAGACAGAGAGATTCCAGTCATCCCAGCAGACAAGGTAAAGACATTTATGGCATTTATAGAGAACTTAAACATGCGTATACATTCAATCCAAGCAAATCAGCCGACGCTTGAATCATCCCTTCAAGCATTTATGTCCTGGGACACGGAACATTTACTGAGATCTTTCTTCGGTCGACTAGATTGCAGCGGAGCAGAAGAAAGGTCTGCTGTCCCGCCCCGTTGACCTGCTTCTATCTGTGCTCCTTCTTGCAGCAATGGCCTTCTCTGTTTTCAGAGGCTTTGTGAGTGAAACCACATGGAAGCTTTTATATCTGTCGAACATTTCTACTTCCGAATGAACTCCCTGAGGCACAAGGTCACATGGGGAGCGGGGACGCCATAACGCACTCCTGCTACTCTCCTCCAGGTGGTGCTGGACTGCCCTCTAGATGCCTGCTTCACCTACATCTACCAGTATGAGCCCTACCTCAAAGACCCAGTTGGCTTTCCAAGGGTTATGGTTCGTCTGGAGAAAAGCACACCACATAAAACAAGTTGCAGTCAATCTTCTGGTTCAAAATGATGAATTATTTTTTTGTGTGCGTCACTTCCGCAGATGCTTGTGTATTTGTTCTATGCGCTGCCACTGCTGACTGTCTTCGCCTACGGTCTGAAAACGCCAGGATGCACATGGATGTTGGACTGGACCATCTTCTTTGCCGGGGCCATGGCTCAGGTAACTGTGCTACCTTTGCTAACTTTGTTGCTGTTTGTATTCAAACCGCATTAAAGCTGACTTCCTGCTGCTGTTTTCTCAGACCCAGTGGTGCCATATCGGAGCCTCCCTGCACTCCCGCACTCCCTACACGTACCGAGTCCCAGCAGACAAATGGTGGCCTGTTATCACCCTGAATGTGCTGCTGGCTGTCGTGCCGGTTCTGCTCGCCCTGCGCTGCCGCATCAGTCCCACTTATTTCATGAAACCTGTTCCCGAGGGACAGACCAACAAAGACAAGAAGAAGAACTAGACCACACACACACACGTGTGATTTCTGCGGACTCTCTTTTGCACACAAACTGAAATAAACACATTTTCCAACCCAACGCACAGAGGAAATCCCAAACCATTACTCTCTGAGTCCACTGTGGACAATAAGGTACCTTCCACAGCAGCAGCAGCACTCCCTACATGAACTATTGGACTCTGATAAGAAGGCTGCTGATGGAGTTTGTGACTGACATCAGCTTTCAGGTGACTCATGCTGATATCCAGTTGGTATGTTTCCAAACTAAGGCTCTTAAACAGGATTATACCGTAACACCACTGGAAAGTTACTGTCATCATCATGCATCTTTCTATCTACTCCACAACTACTCGTCTAAAATCAGTACTCAACTCAACAATACTCCAACTAGTGCCTTCTTTTACATTGTGTAAGATATTTGTGGATCCAAAGACCAACATGAGATCTTCACGTTGTTTTTTTTGACAGTTTTGAAAACCCAGCGATAGTCTGTTTACAATTAAATTAAAATGTAGAAGAGCTGCAAATTCTCCTACTTAATATATTATCAGAATTTGTTCCGTCCATCAGCTAATAAAAATCAATCATCTCTAGATGTGCTGCATCTTGTTTATTTAATGTTGTAGAATAAATAAAACTGCAGCCTTCAATTGGCCGTGTGTTTTTTTTTTTTTATTGCAACAGGATACAGATAACGTGAGCCAGGTGTTGGATCGGAGCAGAGGTTAGAGGTTTGACCTGCTGGCCGAGTTCGCTCTTCTGTTTTAATCCAGCTGATAAGAGGCGAACCCTGGATTTAGGGAAGCGACGACCACACGACGATCACATGACACGTTGGTACGTCCTTGGAAGTTTTGGAGTGAAATTCCCATTTTATAATTTCAATTTACAAAAGTAATTTCTTTTTTTTAACACCACTTTCCCAATGGAAAGTAACTAGATAACAAAGAGGCTTCCTGGACTTATGATGTCAATCCTGCGCCTATAAATCCAAGTTAAATTTAGTTTAGGTTGAAAGTTCAGATTTTTCTAAATGTATTCATGTATATGCAACACAGTTACATCGTTTAATATATACATACAGTATAAGCCAAACAAGTTTTAAATATATTAAAGCAATACACAAACAATGTGCAACCGTCATAAATTGTTTCAGAAAACGTTTTGAGAGGCTGCTGCTATGTTCATTCTAAACTTATTCTAAATACCTATTTTGATAATTATATTGCTTTGAGGACAGACATTGGGACAAGTGCTAATTTGACTTTTGTTTCTGCTGTCTTTTATTGTGTAGAATATTTTTGTTGCACTTTTGGGATTTAAATTCTGCATACGTATTCACTAGATGTTATGGTAAGCCATCCGGTCGAGATGTTTGAGTCTGCATCAATGCGTTGGCACTGCTAATCAAATGTGTGTGTTTGAAGCTTGAAAACAGTAACACTTTTGGTTGACTTGGAATAGAAAGAAACCCGCAGAAATGTTGTAAATTTTTCTAACTTTATTAAGAATGGAATACAACAGCAGAACAAAAAGTCATAAGAACACCAAAAAGTGGATGACTGATCAAATATCAAAGCGCCCAAAGACAAAACAAATTGGACGTATTACCTATCAGGTAAATATAGCCGTGCAAAGACTGAACGTGTTTAGCAATTCAGATACAATCAAGCAGTTATCTCAGGAAAGTATTGTGAGATCCCATCCTCACTAGCTATGTCTACTGGAAAGGTTCACTAGCCGAGAGGGCGAGACAAGGTCAAGCCGCTGATCAGGGACCAGGCAAAACGCAAACACCACAATATTTACAGTACGGAGATAAGACGCAATCCAATGATTTGTTTAATTTATTGTAGACTGTTTGATTTATATACTGGTATAGAAAAACAGGATGTTACATTGGCTCTCTGGAGTGTAAGTTAACAAAGCATACTCACGATCAAACAATTCATAATAAATAGCAACGTAACACGAATATAGCAAATATTAGAAGAAGCAAGTCAGTACGGCAAAACTATTCAGGGTCTCAATGGGAAAAGTAATAGCTACAGTACACATACAAAAAAGGTCACCAGGGACTGGATGCCAACTTGCATCAATTACATCTGTGCTTTGCTAACAGAGGACAAGCAAATCTTTGCAACAAAAAAATTGCTCTACACTTTTCTAAGTTTCTGTCTTGCATGCACACGCTCACACACGCACACGAACAGCTGTTAGTCCGACAAACAGAGAGGGTTTTAGTTCAGACAGGAGGAGGGTTGACTGTGTTGAGATGTTTGGTGGGGAGGCGATGAGAAGAGTTAGTGCTATAGTTAGTGTTCGCATGGACCTCAGTTAAAGGAAGCAGGTTGGAAAACACTCAAACCCAAGGATAAACGAAACAGAGATAGACTACGTTAGTGTAAGAAAAACCTTCTTCACCAGGGTAAATGACGCAAAGCGCAGCGCGGTTAGAAGTAGGAAAAAGGAACGGCGACGATGTGGACTACTGTCTTTCTTCTGGCCCGTGGTTAGCACCCAGCCATGGAAACGCGTTGTATTATTTATGAATTATTTGGTTCAGTAGTAGCTGTGTGTGTCCTCTCGGGCCTTGTGTCCCTCTCCGGCGTGTCTCCTGTGGCCGCGGCGTTCGCTGTGCTGGTTGTGGTGGTGACGCCGGTAACGTTGGGACCGCCGGGCTAAAAGAGGAGGGAAACAAACAAGTTTTATGTTTTACACACAGTGTTATAGAATTGAGGAATAGATTGAGTGATACCGGACTGAAGGCTGATTGAATATCAGAGATATAAAAAAAAAAACCAATGACAAGAAATTGGCAGACAGCTGCAGTGTAAATTGCTGTGTATATGAGTATGAACAAACCAAAGACATCATTAAGCTTCCCCATGACAGGCAAAAGGTGAACCATAGCAAAGGTTTGAATTCGGACGTTGAACGCTCACTCTTTGTGCAGATGATCCTGGGTCTCTCCCAGCTGCCGTCGGCGCGGCAGCGAGCGGTGGGGATGTGGCGCTGGAAGAAGCCCTCCGAGCACTGGTAGCGTACCACTGCGTGGATGTCATAATGTGACCTTCGGCGACCTATCAAATGGGCGTTCTCCACTGCCGGCGGTGTCCCGCACAACACTGCACGATATAATAAAATACAAAAAAACATGGCATAGATGAGAGGTATATACAGTGTCTATTTCCCATCAATGCAGAAATGCATACGGTGCCAAAAGTGTGTATGCGCATGGGGAAATACACTGCATGAGTCTCAACCCTTTAGACTTGTGTATTTTAAGAGCAGATCCAACCAGTATTAGTGCGTCGTCTATCCACCATGTTCAATAATGCCTCTAGATGGCAGCCTCGCTCCTCTATCCTCTGGTCTGCAGAGAGGCCAGGAGGAGCCAACGGGTCTCTGCAGCAGACGGGAAATACAGAAGATCCACAGCACGAGGTCGCAGCCGCACACGTAATCCTTTCCCAGTGTCCTCCTCCAGCTTCATCCACCCTTTTCTAACTCCTGACCATCTGACCAACTCTCCAGCGTGTTCCAGTCTTTAGCTTTCTTTGCATCCTACCTGCTCACGCTGCATCCGCATCAGCGACAGAAGATGTGGGACAGCTCGCAAGCAACTTGGCAAACCGACCCAATTTCGTATTTTTGGACATGGCAGTAATTGGCAATAACTGCAAGTCATGTTTCTGTTCCCCTGGAGGAGTGTAAGAAAGCCCGAAGGAGAGTTTGTTTTTAATGTTTGGGTGCGTCTGTGGCTGTGACCTTTAATAGAGAAACAGCCGCTGAATCAAGAGCACAAGAACCAATGATGAGCAGCGATGACTAACAGGGGACCAGCTGGTCAGTAAGAAAACAACATCACCACGTATGAAGACAGCAAAAATCTCTACTTATGAAGTGATTAGGCTTTGATTTGATGAGAAAGTGCTAAATGTGCAAAACAAGCTTTCATTCGTTCAGACATTTCTCCTTCTGTTTGGTTCGATATGAATCCTGCAGGATTTCAGTACCGGTGCCTTTCTTGCAGATGTAGGGCAGGTTGTAGTTGCAGGGAACGTCGTTCCACTTCCCGTCCTCATGGGCAATGGTCACCACGCAGTCTTCCCCACCAGCGAAGAAATTGTCTGGCTGGCTCTCCCTCCAGTTCTCATAAACCTGCACAACAGTAAAACAGTTGGTATCAATGTGTCAGCAATCTTTTCCCCGAGCAAAGAATGGCTTCTTTTGTCACGTTGCAAATTCAGTTTCAAGTAAAATCACAAAAACATGGACAAATTTCCTCTGACAATTGCGCAACTGACTATGAGCAATGCAACACACATCTTTCTGCAAGTGTTAAAGTGTCTCTATTTGTGTTCTTCTCACTAGTTTGGAATGCTGAAGATTTAGCAGCACAAAGCTGATGGGTTGTTTGCTGCTGTTCTCTATACAATCTTCTTAGCAATTTAGTTTCAATTGTTTTGTACTTCTAATCTACAAATGGTCACCGACCAGATCGTTGCCATCGGTCCACTGAAAGTCTTCCTCCACTGTGCGGTCATTCAGACCGATCCAGGCGTTGTCGTGGCCGAGACCTGTAAAAGACAACAGTTCTGATCTGTTTTTCTTCATGCATCAAATTATCAAACCAGGGAGATTATGAATATAGATCAAATTCACGTTTAGTGTTTCAGTCATTTGCATTACACCTCATCTTTGCTATACGAGATGTATGCTATGCGTCATTTTATTTTGTTTCTCAACATGCATTCCGCATTCAAGTATCTTATGTGTACTGTGGGTTTCTTATGAGAGAAGTACACACGTACCGTTGATAAACTCCTGCTCAGTAGCGGAGACGACGCTACTCAGGTGAGCACTGTGCTCTCTGCAGTCCTTCTCTGCATCCTCCCAGGTGTGTCTGTGAGTAAAGTACCTGGGGGACAGTGGAAGTGCATGTAAAAGTACATATTTTATACATTACGGGCGATACAAGTTTAAAGTTAGAGAGCAAACACCATTTGTGGTAGAAAAGAGTAATACAAATAAATGAAGCACATGTGGTTGCAGTTAAATATGTTTATTTCAACAGCAGTTTTTCCTCATTTCTACCTGTAGCAGTGGCCGTGGAACTTTCTCCAACCGTGCTCGCAACCTTCTACATCTGAAATGAGGGAGAGAAAACAGGAGGTGAGAGAAGATGAGGTTATTGGCACGTAAAAGCCCAGTGAGTAAGATAAAAGGTTCTGCGTAAGATGGGAGGAGAAAGGAAGCTTTTCTTTTTCTTCCCGTTGGGTGAATGAAAACAAAAATATACGAGGATCTTGAGAGGCTAAATACATGAACTAATTATGCAGCCTCATTTTGACTGTATTCATTAACAGCATTAAAGCCAGGGGAGTCATTTCCAACCGCAAAGGTTCATTCTCATTAGTGCATTTGCACCCTCACAGGCGTAAACACGCAGGCACAGTGAGAGCAGATCTGAAGGTGGAGTCTGAAACCAGTGAGGGGATGAATCGGCACTCGTGTGTGTTCTGCTGGTTTGAGTGCAGAGTACAGGGTCTGATTACTCCACCACACGGACACACGCAGGAGTCCTGCCTCATGCTCTACATCCTCTTCCCAATCCTAATTTACCTCATTTGATACAGATTACCTGCCACAAACTATTTTACACACAGGTGGTAATTACATTATGGAAACAAAGCCACCCGCCGGCTCGCTTTCCTGTTTCCTTCGTGTGCCTCCCCACCCTTGGTTATGACTTCTATTTGCTTCAGTCAGGTGAGCATCGAGACTCCTGGAAGGAGAGCAGGTCTGTGTCCAAAGGTTTCCACAGCACCTCTGAAGCTGACTGGTAAACACATTGTAGCTCGGCAAACCTAATCAAGACAATGAACAAGCATCGTTCTCAAAAGGTCAAACTTTTAATGTAATCTTAAAACTAATTTGATTCCTTTGGCTGTGTCTTAATTAAAATATGAAATTGCGGGTTGCCCACTAAATTGTGCTCATTTTAATAGATTGTCTTCTCTCTCCTTTTTTAATCTCCCTCTTTCCCTTTTCCATAATTTGACAAAGCAGTTTTTATATTTTCCTTTGGGAAAGGGTATGTTAATGAAGCTTACTTGCCCTTCTCATCCATTTTAGAGAAGCAAGAAAACCCCTCAGGGCACTTTTAAACAACGTTACATTAAACCTCTATACGTACACAAAATTGGTGTGATTACTGTTACTAGTTATGCACCAAACACTTAAGACCTGCTTGAAAACATAATGTCACGGTTTGGGTCTTTTTCCTGTTTTATTTTATAGTTCGTGCCTCGTGTGTCCCTGCGTAACTTCACTTCCTGCTTTGTCCTGTCTTCCCCTGTGATTGTCTGATTGTTTCCAGCTGTGTCCAATCACCTGCACCTCCCCTGAGTATTTAAACCCTCTGAGGCAGCTGTCCCTTGTTGCGTCATGGTCTTTCGAGTGCTTGTCAGTGATGTTTCCTGAGCCCGAGCCCGTCCTTGACTTTGTTCGTAAACCTCGTCTGTATCTTCCATTTTTAATCCTGTGTTTTGCCTTTTTGGGGATTAAAATCGCTTTTCGTTTGAAAACCCTGCGTCTGTGTCTCACCCCTCTTCCGGTCCTCACCTCAACTCGACGACACCTACTAGTGTGACACATAATCTGCCTGCAACCCGCGGCGGCCTGTGACACGCACACACTGCTGAGATATGCATCTTTGGGATATGGTGTTATGACATACAGCTGTGACAGAGATGCTGTTTCTCCCCGATGCAGAAACAGCGAAGAATGATGCCGCTCCAGGGCTGCCGACTGATCAATCATTTTCAGTTTGCAACAAATCCTGCTGCGAGAGGACCCTGGAATCTGTCGTTGTGCTGCTGCTTCACATGTAACGTGTTGAAATACCAAAATACAGTGAGTTCAATTTGACGCTGCAGTATTGTCACGCTCACCTTTCTCACACGTGTCTCCTGCGTAGCTGGGCAGGCAAAGGCAGAGGAAGGAATCAATCTTGTCGACGCAAGTGCCTCCATTTTCACAAGGCTCAGACAGGCAGTCATCCACATCTGCAAGGAGGATGTATTCTACTGATCATGTTGTTCATAAGGAGAGAAAAAAATCATACGCTCTGGAAAGGAGAAGGTCTGCAGACCTGATTATGAACTGTGAAACGGTCCATTTTAGTGAGTGTAGTATCATACTGTATTTCAAACAGGTTGTGGGGAGAATAAAGACGGTCTAATCCCTTTAGCATTCCTTAGTTTGCCTCATTCTCTCGCCGAGAAAGCACTCTAAAAGCACTTCAAGAGTTATTACATTATCTTCTTGCATTTACAATACATAGCGCGAAGCTGACTGGATGTATGTTAAATCTCTTCTTTTGTCTCCTCTATTGTCTCCATTTACTCGGGAGGAACAGCACTCTGCATTGCTTTTCCTTTAGATCAGGTATGAATTGGGGGGATTAGTCAGCAGAGACAAGAACCTAAGTTTGAGCTCGCATTTTCGCAGACATCCCCGGTGCAGAAACAGCGAAGAATGATGCCGCTCCAGGGCTGCTGTCTAACCTCTCTGCAGATAAAATAAAGCAAGAAAAAGGAACATCTCCTCACATGGATCAATAGAGTATCACGTTATCATTATAAACAGAGGGTACGTTCACCGCTCGAGGGGATTTGGGACCCATAATAATACCTATGCCCCAGGACTGCAGAATATATTAAAACTCACAGCAACGAGCGCAAACAGTCTGAATTTATGAATTTTAGTAATTCAGTCAGTGGCTATAAACAGCTAAGTGTGTCCAATAAACCAGGCCAGAGTGAGCCGTAGCCTCGTGAAATGTCTGTTTCAGAATGTAGACACGCTGGGAATCGGTTGCTTCATCATTAAAGTAGGTTTTATTTTGCTAATTCATCTTTGCTAAAAGTCCCATTTGTTTTTGCTTTTGCTTTTTTTCTTTACGACAGATATAGAAGGTGCGACCTGAGGTTCATGCAAATGCTTTTTATGTGAACAGTTTTGGAGTTGAGCGATTGATCAAACAAGGTTGTTTCTCCTAAAGATCATGAGACGAATTAAAAATGCCCACTTTTCTCATTGAAGACGTAGTGCTCCTTAACAGGAGCTTTAAACATGAGATATTGGATTCACTGTACGGTTGGTTCATTGCTTTAAATTGCTGTGTAGCTGCAATGACACGGTTACACAATCTGGTAACGAATGAACTGTGTATTCAGTTAACCGCACAGTGCATCCAATATCTCGCGTTTAAAGCGATGTTTTTTAACGCAGGACCAAACATACATGGACATAAAACAAATATTAAATGACTAAGAACCTAGAACCTTGACATTTCCTATATGAGTGTGAAAAGCTAATCACGTCTCAATGAGTTGGTTCATACCATAATAACCCCAGTACCCTGGTCAGAGCCCCTCGTCCGCCTCCTCCATTACGCAGAGGGGAAACTGCTCCTCAGAGACAATACTGCAAATTCTGCAAATCCATAACAAGCCGTCCAGCTTCCCCACACACACATCAGCTGCTGGCTGCCAGTTCAATCGACTGTTTCTCTGTCCGTCCGTCTTTCTGTGACACTGAGCAGATTAAACTTGGCACTTTGTAAATTTGTTCACAGCCCAAGGCGGTTTAAAGTTCATATATTTATGCAGAGATATATACATACTGTATATATTACATATGCATTCAATATCCTACTACTTTTTCGTTGTCATTTGTTTTTTGTTTTAGAGGAAAGGTCAGTTGTGTGAGCTTGTAGCTTCTTACGTCTTGCGTCTAATATGTTTTTATGTGGATTTTATGATGTCTCATGTGTGCGCTAACACGATACCTACATACCAGGCTGATTTTGATTAAGCCTTCAGATCAGGGACAATGACTTGTGACTTGTAATAGCGTCTGAATGAAAGTCTGTGTGTGAGTTATTGCTCCATATATGGCACTGTGCTGCTTGTTGTGTGTGCAGTAGATCCTCATTAAGGGAAATGATTGAGTTTTAAACAACGAAAGCACCGTCTTCTGTGCATTGTTGAGGTGCAGCAAATGACCTCTGTGCAAGCTGGTTACCTGCAGATAGTTTATTCGCACCTTGAAGACACTGGATCACATCTTATCACATTACACAGAGGACCTCTATGCAGAAAAACAATTCAGACCTGACCTTACTGTGCTACATCCAAACAGATTGGAATAACCACCGGGAAATCGGCACTGAGATGGAGGAGGGATTGCATGTAGATAAAGAGGAATTAATCAGGAGTTGATCTCCAGGTCCTCATTGTCTTGCAGTTAATGCAGGTCACAATCGGTTTCCATTGGCCCTGACCTCCTGTAGTAAAGCCTTTATTATCTTTAACCTCTAAAAGGCGTAAACACAAGGTAGCTAAAATATTCAACTGACTTTAAGCTGATGCCTTTTTCTTTGCCCCAGGCAACGACTACAACAGGAAAAGAAAAGAAAACAGTAAAAATGACCGATAGTTTGACGTTGAGGAACCGATGTCATGACGGCCTGCGCTCAGAGGTCTCACTGTGACTCACAGCGTTGCTTCAATAGCTGACGATGTGTGGGGACGTGCACGCGCGTGCGCTTGTGTGGCATGTGTGCGCGTTTGTGTAAGCATCACTCACCAATCTCACAGTTCTCCCCAGTGTACCCTTGTGGGCAGTAGCAGCTGTAGCCCGTTCCCTGCGGAAGGCACTTTCCCCCGTGCAGACATGGGTTTGTCACGCAGGGCTCCACTTCGTCTACAAGAGGAAGGCAGATACAGAGAGGAGGGGGTAATTAACGGAGTGGATTACTGATACTGTACAGGAGAATGCCTTTTCTATGTCTTATTAATGATTTATTATCTAACATCATCAGCTGAATGAAGCTTAAGGATTTTTTTTATGGGGCACTTCAAACTTACATGTCAACTAGGAGTTTGAATAATAATGAAATAAAAGCACCGCTAAAATATGCGGCGCTAATTTTCCCAACATTGCAGCTTAGCCAAACCAGCAGTTATAGCACACGCATATCTATTTCACACTCCATTTCTTTTCAAAGGGATCAGAAGCTACAGAGCACCAACCTCACGTCCCCTCACAAGCCACAGTTGTCATGGTAACCTTATGGAAAGCGAGACCTTGGCTCACTCCAGCGGGCGTAGCGGGCAGCGTGAGAACTTCAGACGTTAGCCATCGCCAACAGAAACGAGCAGACCCCCCGCCGAGCACCTCGGCCCCGCTATTCACCCGCTAAATGTGTACGTGTGTGGTCCCCTTCCACAATTACACATTTCCATATCAATTGACACACTACCGTGTGTTTCTCCCCTGAGCCGCTCATTATGGCAACTTAAGGTCTTTGAAAACCAGCACTCGTTCATCCTGGCCGCAAAACCTCGGCTGTGGGAGTCTTTGTTCTGCCAGCTCTCTCTGACACTGAGGATTGCTTAGGAGGGGGTGGTTTGTGAGTTGACGGTGTGTGTGTGTGTGCGTATAGGTTTGTGTGTTTACACAGAACTGAAATGAGCGAAAAATCCTGTCCAATAACTAGCCAGAGGCCGACATCTAAAGCTCGCATTCTCTGAATTACCGGGATGCCGTTGCTGTGTTGGGTGAATTTAATGTTCAAGGATGAAAACTAATGAAAAGATAAAAGATTGAGGGTTTTCAATCAAGAAAGAGATTTCTCAATAGCCTCGATGGATTTATGTTTTATGTTTAGGTTTTAGCAGTCCAATCCTGCGGTCGTGGTTTGAATTGTGCTGAAGTCAGGTGCTGAAACCAGCCATGCGTTTCATTCAATGCACATCAGTCCGGGCCAGTGTGCACTCGCAACCTCCGCAATCAGTCAAGGTCACGGCACGCCTTGACAAATACCAACTGTTATGACAAGTAGATTAACTGCCGTTTGTATGCGTACCCATGTGTGCGAGAGATAAAGCCTGTGCGATTGGCCATTCATTAAAGCGCGTGGTGCAGAAAAATCAATAGAAGTCGGTGGAAGGAGTTGACAGGACTGTCCCTCCTTTCAACGAAGCAAACACCACCGCCACAAACAGCAACAACAACAACAACAGGCGGGCAAAATCCAACCATTGCCTTTGCTTCGAGTAATAAAAGCTAAAGACGAAATATGGTTTACTTTGGAAATGTGATTTTCGGATAAGGACGTTAAGCCTCAGAGATGGCGTTGGCATTTCTATGAGGGGAGAGAAGCACAAAGAGGGAGGCGGAAACGAGAATCTGCAATTTAAGTGTGACAGAAAGATGGTGTGATAAAAAAATAACTATTTAAAAAGACCCCAAAAACAGAAAGAAAAGTGACTGCGTTGAGGATTGAATCCTTGTGTGTCTGATTGTGCTTGTCTATGATGTTTTTGCATCCAACACGAGGCTTCTTTTTTCTCTCTCCTCATCGATCTTACTGACTGATGAAGTGCCTCCTAATCCAGTCCGGAGAGAAAATACTGACCACCACCAAGAAACCGAACCACAAGGGACTGAACTGCAGACGGGAGTGAGACGAACGAGAGACAGAGAGGGAAGCTACTATTCTGGAAGCAAGCGCCTCCATCCACTTCTGTTTATGTAGCAAAAAGCAAATACACCACAGTGTGTTAGTGTTTATGGGCTTCTTCCGGCATGACTCCCGCTCAATCAATTAACCTTCACAAGCGACTCTAGAAGCCCAGACGGTTGCCCCGGGCTTCTTGTCGATACGGTTTACACCTCTGACTACTCACGCAGGCAGTTCAGCCACATCTGCCCCTGATGTGAGCAAACATAAAGTCTGTGATATGAAGATGGCTGCCAGGTGACAGGATGTTCCTTGTATGAGCTGTCATTATCTAACCCTTACCCTAAAAAAAAACCCAACTAAACAAGATGGCCAACCAGGAGGCCCCCGTCACTGGCAAATACAGAGCTGCGGATCAATCCACAGATTGCGTGGCGGAGGGATGTGGTCTCTGCCTCTGGTAGGAGGAAAAGTGTGTAGCCATGGGAATAAACACTATGTTTTTTTTTAAATATGCCTGTAGCAAGCTCATGGGAGGAAAGGAAAAGTCAGTATTACACGATACATGCATGTTGACAACTGGGGTCTTAGTTTTTAATCTGCCTTCATTTGCTATCCACTATGTGAAGTAATTCCTGGGACACGCCGGCACATTGAGGCGCCCAAGTGTGAACAGGCAAGCAACACAAACAGGCACACAGTCAGCCATTTGAACAGAGGCTGTGACGAATGAACTAGAAAATGTGAAATTTGAATAGCTATCGGATTAAAGTTATTCATAGCAATGCCAACCCGAGACAGTTTTTTAATAAAATGTTCAATTAAATTTGAGTAGGCAGGGGACCAACTACCTAGATCTCATCTACCTACAGCAGCACCTGGCAGTCTGTCTGGGGTAAGGTGTTGGATAAATTTGAGTTCTCTCTGGTGTACAGTCGACATTGTGAAAGGTGGACTCATCCTGTCATCTCATTTTTGACAACCTATATTAAACTTTTCCTCCAACAAGCAGTCAATTTATGATTCGGAGGTATTTTGAAAATCTACAGAACACCAGTAACTCCAGTTTTTGCATTGAAACATTGTGGTTTACACATACTTACTATTGGCAATACAAGCGATAGTAAAAATTACAAAAAAGAACAGCCATATTGTATAAAATCTGAATATTCACTTAGGCCTATCAAATCAAAATGGTGTTTTTTGTAGAGTAGAATTATTAGAAATGAGAAAATTATAAAATATGTGGAAACTAGCATACGATGCTGACCTGTTGAGCTGAGAGTTATGTTGCTGATGTCGACTACCCCTCTGCTGCTCTCCTCCTCCGTGTTGCCAGGTAACGGGGCCCCCGACCCCACAGCAGGAGACCAAGCAGGCTCCTCCACATCTGGGGGTCCCGACAGCAATGGGGTTTGATCCAGAGTGCTGTTCAGAACTGCTTCCTCCACGGGAAGCCAGTAGGACGAGGTCGAGGTCTTGGTGGAGCTATCCTGGCTCTCTGCGTGAGTAGATGTAGCCGGGTCTTCTGATCCGGTCGTTTGGAAGGAGTAATTGGAACGGGGGGTTGATGGGGAGGTGGGGAGGGATGGGGTTTGGGAATTGGATGACGGGGAGGAATATGCATAAGACGTGGATGGAGATGGAGATTGGGACAGAAACAGGGATTGAGACGCGGTTGGTTGGGATGAGGAGGGAGATGGAGACGTAGCCATGGAGGAAAAAGGTGACGAGGACAGGGATTGGTGTGGATCTGGTGTGCTCGATGGGAATGAGGTTTTTGCTGCTGAAGAGGACGGGGATGCAGATGTGGACAAGTCAACGCTTTCTGACCCAGTCGTGGTCCCCACTGTGAGCTCCAGAGGTGTCCCATTAGCAGTGGTAGAAGCGGTGGTGGTGGACTGTCCCTTCCTGTGACCCCTGTCCCTGGATCTTTCTCTGGATCTTTCCCTTGGTTTGCTGGTTCCAACTAGTCGACGTGAAACTTGAATCTCGCCCTTTGCCTCGGCGCCGCCGATTTCTCCGCTCCCTTCCTCTTCTCCCTTCCTTTTATCCTCTCCTCTCCCCTTCTCCTCTCCCCTGTTCCTCTCCTCGCCTCTGTTCTTCTTCCCCCGTCCTCTACCTCCTCTGACGCTGCCTCTGGAGGTCACCGTCTCCTCCCTCCTGTCACCCGGCTGGGTTGTGGTCGCCGATTGGACGCGGACCCAGGTTTCCCCATTGGAGGTCACTCCAGGTGCAGCGCTGGAGGCGGCAGACGTGTGGGCTTTGGAAATCTCCCATGTCTTGGTGCCATCTGCAGGCACAGAGGTAGTGGAGGCGGACAACGTGGTTGCCAGACGAGTGGGAGGTTCTTCACGGCCAGGTGTGGTTAGTGTGGGTGTAGAGTTTTCCCCTGAGGGTTTGCTGGACCACGAACCTCCCGAGGAAAACAAAGCTGCAGAGGGCACAAAGCAAATGAAAAGCAAAGAACGAGTGAAGTCAGGGCTTCTTGCAGAGGGGGAGAGGAGTGCCAAAGACAAAGCCACCGGGACTGACGAAGAAAAAAAAATCGTCTCATGGATTCACACTGCTTTGCCGGGAGAGATAAAACATAGACGTCTAAGCTGTCTGAGCTGTCCGTCAGCTGTTTCTCCAGCGCTGCCCACACTTCAGTAAGATCGCAGCAAACATTAACACTGCAAAGAAAACGATTTAAAATAAAGGTTCTAACATTTGCCTGTACGACTTATTAACATCATTATCACATTATGCTTGTGGATAAACATGGGCAAACATTTTGATTCCTCACACGTCTGCACATAAGCAGGCGTCCATGCTCATGTGTTCACGTCATTTCAGAGGAACCGCTGACCAGTTTCTGATTTATAAGTGCTGTTCATGACACAATTGAAATTGCAGCACATAAAATGCAATTTTATTCTGAAAGCTCAGCGATGTTCGACTTGATGCTTATCTACATAACTAATATGTTCATTTAAAACAGCCAATGTTAACACATATAGGTAAAGCGTAGAACAGTTTTCTACTGAAAGTGGGTTGATTTGTAACCACTTTACAAGAACGTTTTTTATTATATTTTTATTCATTCTGCTCCAAGAGATGGGTTCCATTCATTTTTTCTAAGGATTTAGTAGCTCAGAGGTATAGAAAAGGCTTGGCCAAGGAGTCCCTTATGAATGATTAAAATGATCTTAAATCAACCCTGACACTGACTGGCGGCCGATGCAGCAACGCTGGGAGTGATGTGAGATCTACAACCTGTCCGAATTAAGAGCCTGAAGCTTTTTGCTGATAAGTGGAACTATGAAAGGAGTCACCACTTTGTCATCCCCAAAACTCCAACGGCCAGTTAAAAAAAGACCAAAAGTATATATTATTTTTAATATTAAAATATAAATTTACATTTTATAGAATGCAATAATGTCATTCAAATAATGAAGCCGCGATGGGAGACGTATACATAAATCTCCTGCTTGTTTGAGTGTGAGTAATTCCCCCTTTATCAACCTTCTTATTGAGCTGAACAGATAAAAATCAGCCTTTGCCAATAACATTTGTATGTGACTTTAATCTGGAACTGATCTAATTAAAAGTGTAATTAGTTTCAGTTTAGGTGTTGACCTTTGTGCTTGTATGGCAGAATATGCCTGCACATTACCCACAGGACAACAAACATCTTTTTATATTATAAGGAAATTACAGCTGGTGCTCTTCAGCTGTCGCACCTCGGGGCTTTCCTCATTTTATCAGTTTTGTGCTTCGCTCCTCCGGCTTGCGACCTGGAAATGATTCTCAGGGCTCCGTCTAGAAAGTCATCTCGATTCCTGACATGCACGTGGAGGAGCTACTAGGCTGGCCTACATATGCCTTATATAGATTGAAGGGAGTGCGGTTGTGTGTATGTAATACTTGTGTGTGTGTGTATCATTACTAAATCATGTAGATACAATATATGTTGCTTTATTTGTAAAGTACTTTTTAAACAAAGTATGAAGTGATGCTATTAGCGATACAGTGTCCTTCTGTTCTCCCAGTTAAGCCTTATTCATTATGGGATTCATCCACGAGGCGTCTATGTACTTTAAATACTGTGCCATCCTGTTGTGTTTTCCCAACATCACAGACCAAATACTGCCTCAAAAGCAAAATATCTCAGAATACTGTATTTGCTTATACATACATGTACTGTATTATTTCAACACTGTAAAAGTACCCAAAGATGTCAGTAGTGTGAACTGCATTGGCTTGATTTGCACAATGCCGTGTACAATGTGGATGGAGGTGAGACCAAAAACATTTCAAAAAGGCAATACAAACCATTGCCTTTTTTCAGAGATGTATCTCTCTCAGGATGGTAAGGCTGGATGAGCCATATAAAATCACACTTTGGAAGCTAAATAAATCAACTCACTTGGAGATGCTGCATTGGGTGAATTCGACCCTTCGCCCGTCCCTTGTGTGGCCATCTCCTCTGTACTTGGTGCTTGGGTTCCTTCCGCGACTTCCGTCCCCGCCAGATAGTTCCAAGGCTTCCAAATGGACTTAATAATCTTTGAGATGACCTAAAAATAAAAACAAGACACAATAAGTTATCCGCCCCAGTGAGGTTACTCCCGTTTGATATGCTGTATCTCCAGATAAAAGGTGGAATCAGGACCGACCTTCTTGTCAGCGGGAGTGGGGTCGACCGGCGGTCGGAGAAACTCCTCCGAGTCGGGCTCCGGCTCCAGCAGCTCTCCCCAGTCCAAGAGATCCTGTCCTGGGGTTATCTGCAGAGTCACAAATGACCCTGAAGACTCTGAGGACCAGGGGTCGGAGGCTGAGGACACAATCCATGGGATAATGAGGACAAATCTCAAATCCTGATCAATCCATAAAAACGATTGAACGTTAGGAATCCCTCTCACATGCAGTGCTGTGACCAGAGGCCTCCTCTTGTAGGTCAAACAATCCTGTCCAGTTTGATGGTGAAACATCACCGGCATCTGTGGTGCCTGCAAGGAAATGTTCGCAAAAACACAGCTAATTTAATTATCGATTATTATTATTATCGATTGGACGGTTGATTCTCTGACTAATCAGCTAGTTCATGCGACTACACATCTAATCACAGACAGATGTGAAACCTCTGGAGGGGGCGTGCGGTGTCGCCGAGTCTGGACTGCTGGTCCTTGTGGGGTCGGCATCACTGGCGCTGGCGAGGTAGCTCCAGGGCTTCCACAGGGAGGTGTAGATCTGAGAGATGGAGCCGGACTTCTCCACTTTACCTGGGAAACAAATGTTAGGATATTTACTCTGCATGTTGGTCATTGTTGAAGGATCAAAGCTTTGTTGGGTTTTATTTTTTGCAGAAATGTGCTTGTAGCAGTCAACACAACTTCTCGATAGTTCATCACATCTCATTCTCTAGTTCTCTCGCAATCCTGCAGGTACACAAATATACATGACCGTGTGTTAGATAACATGGGTAAGACATTATTGTTGCTATAGCTACAACAGTATCTATGACATGTATTGTCTTTGGAAGAAATAGCACTCAAAGCTTCCACAGTAACAAATATTACCTCGGATGTGAGTCATTGTGTATTAGTTTTTTACACAAAAGACCGGTAATGATGATAATCAGCATATTTAAAAAATGAAATATCAATGTAATTTTAATAATACTCATATAATAATGTGATAATGCAGCAGCTCTTAAACAATATACATGTATGTTGACAGAAAAAATTGCAATTTTTCGGCATTATTTATACTAATACAAAATTATAAATGAATGGGAACTCATAAGAATATGGGGAGGAGATGGGAGGTCCATTTTCAGTTACTGTTGTCATGTCCAACATAAGTGTTAGGCCAACATATATATATATATATATATACACACAACACAAGGTACCTCTGTAGCAGTACGCGTCGTAGAGTGCGGTGGAGTTGTCCTCGGTGCTGTTGGGTGCGACCGTGTGGACTCCCGGCTGACTTCCTACGCAGTCCGGACGGGGACGAGTCACCGGGTAGCGCACGCTGCCATCAGACAACCAACCGGGCGCGCAGCTGTCCAGGCCGTCTTTCCAGGCCAGATAAAGCTGTCCCACTGTGGCCAGCTGCCCCCCGAGGGACACGCAGAGGTCTGAGGCCGAGGACAGAGACAGCCGGCCCGGGACCGCCGAGTGAAAGACTTCCCCTGGAGGACAAAGGTTACACAAAACAGGTGTTTTGGTGAATTTATGGAGGACAACTTATGAAGTAGATTTATAGACTTTGTCTTTTCACTTTATTTGGAGTAATATTTTAAAAACAGAGAGGAGGCTTTATGTGCGCATGAGTATGTTTTTGCGTGCACCTTGCAGTTCTTTTGCGAAACAGTACACATCAAACAGCTCTTTGGGGTCCCTCTTCCCATAATTCCTCACTCCAGATGAGTACTCCTTGTGTCCATAGCAACCAAGCCCTGGCAACTGGACGGAATAGCTGTGAAGAAAACCATGTGGGTGTCACAAATGCGAATGAACCTCTAATTTTACTAATCATAGGTAGAATGTCTTGAGGACATTTTCTTGGATGAACATTATCTCAGCTTACATGTCAATGTGTTTGTTTCCATTTTCAACACGTTAAATGTCAGTTAGAATAAATTGTAAATATAAATCTATTTTAAAGGGCAACCGATTAAAATAAATTGAAATACATTAAATAACAGATAACAAGAAAATAACAGCTGTGAAAGGAAGAATAGAAATCTGAAGCAGATTAAGTGACAAAACCGAATAACTTATTATTAATTGAGTCAGTAGATAGTCCAAGAAGGGAGGCAACAAACTCAACACAAAGCAAAGCAAATGTCTTCACAATAACATATTAGCAAGCATAAAAAACAGTATTGTTTAAAATAGTTCAAAAGTACATATCTATTAATTTTTTGTTGTATGAGTTTGACACTTCAGCAAACGTATTTGCTTTCTAAGAATTAAATGAGAATATTAATATTCATCCTACTACCAAAACCCAATTTCACCCCGATGCATCAAAAACCCCTTTAAACTATGATGGTCTTTGTACCACTCTTGTGTCAGTTTGGTAATTCCCAGTGACGGAGGATCAACCTGCACTCGTTACACGCATTGCTTCATTTTAAAATGAACTTTTAACATCCAAGAAATTTAGACTTAGTCAACAAAACCACTAGAAAAAGAGCTTCACTGGCTGGTGACTCATGAGACAAAATGTCAAAGCTTGCTTTCTGTTTTGCACTGGACACGTTACAGCGGTCTTCTAGACAAAAGTCCTGTGTTAGTTTGACTCACCCAACTCGTTTTAATGAGGCACGGTGTCAAAGACGGAGCCACAGCGACCGAGCTGCATTATTCAACACGTTGGCTGTAAGAATGGTTTGACCACTGACGGCCAAAGAGCTTAGCTTTGCATACAGACGGCAGACAGGGAGAGCAGGCGGCCCGGCTCAGTCTAAGGATAATAATCTGCCTCGGGACCCTCTGAAGATCACTCGCACACCGTGACAGTAGTCTTGCTTAGCTTTATTTATATTAACCATAGAGGAGTGAGAGCAGCATCAATCTCAAGGAAACATATGAACTATTAACTTAACTAACCCTTGATCAATTCATTATACATCATCAAATCATCGTATCATTGGTTTTTAGACTGGGGGTTCAGCAAAGAAAGTAATTTGTTCATGATAACCTGAACTAATAATAATATGCAGATTATTCAATACTGAACAGAACTGTGGGTTCCAGCTCGAATTAAAGCACAGCGGGACTCTGAACAACAAGTCAGCAGGCAGAGAGGATGTGGCGAACACAAGGAGCTGATGGAAGGTCTCCTCACCGGACGGTCTGGTCGTCCAGCCAGCCGGCTGCACAGCTGGCTAAGCCGTCACGGTGCGCTGCCCACAGCTGGGCCGGTGTGGCCATCTCGGCCGAGTTTTCCTGACAGGCGCGCTGGGCGTCAGCAAACGAGAGGGCGTATCTGGTGCTGGCGGCCTGGTAGTGAAACACCGCGCCTACACGGGGAACACATAGGGACATTTATTAGAGAAGAGCACCAACACAGCTGACTTTAAATTCAATAAACACGTGGGATGGGATCAATAAACATGCAACAAACAGATCAATCAATCCAGCACTGTGCAAGTTTTGTCGGAACTTTTCAAAGACGGGCACTGAGAAGAGTGATTAAAGAATCACAAATGACTCAAGTGCAAAACTAGATCAAAAACAACACAGAGAACAGTAGGCTACATGCATTAAGTCAGTCATTTGTATAATATAATTGTACAATATAATATTGTAACTCAATTCACTCTTAATTTAAAAAGCTGAGTAAGGTTGGCAGTGCTCCTGTTTTCAAGATGCCGTCATCTGACATTAACACAACCAATTCTGGGATGCAATAAAGCACAACAATCACTCGAGTCACAAAAACGTTAAAGTCTTTTGTGTTAGCGTTGCTCCGTCCATCAGCAGTGTTTCTTCTTGAGTTCAAATGCGTTCTTGACAATAAACCTTTCTCACAACAGCGGTTGCTGCACTTACCGGAGACCACCAGGGGCACAGTGTCTCGCTCATACTCGTCTCCCACGACAACCTGACAGCGGTAAGTGCCCGAGTCGTTGGTACGAAGACTGGAGATCTCCATGGTAGCATTCAGAGGATTGGCAGTGTATGCTGGCATCGTTACGCGGCCACTGAAAGCCTTATTCACCTTGATGGCATGACCTTTGGCAAAAAAAAAGAGAGGTTTGTTAATTTTAAATGGCAAAATGCAAATTCGTGCAATAAAGCATAAATGTAAACTTGATACATAGCTTCAGTTAAAGAGGAACAAACAGGTTTTTGTGCTTTTGTCACATACTTCTGCGGACCAGTCGGGAACACTTGAATCAAACTGAGAGTTGTTTCAGAAAAAAAAACAAATAAGATTTAAAAAAAACAGCCCCAAAAACAAAGTAGCTCAGAGCCTTTTTCACTGAAACAAGATGAATTGATTGACAGTGAGACTGAACCAAAACAGTCAACCTCATGAAACCCAAACAATGAACTGAAAGACACCAAAACTTTACAGCAGCCTGTACAGAGCTTATAAAGTCGGGCGAAGCCCTATTGTGCTTTTTCAATTAAATTGACATTTTTCATTTCCCTGACGCATTATCCAAAGCGACAATAAGTGCATTCAACCAGAAAGTGGAGAACCAGAACAACAAGAATCATGAAAGTACAATTTCTACCAGAAAGCCCAAATAAAAAGTGCTATAAGTACACTCAGTGCTAATAAAATGTAATTAAGTAAGTAAAATGTATTTGTACAGCGCTTTTCACAGAGTCAAAAAGTGCTTTACAAATGCATAGACAATAAAACAGTCAATATGAAATACAATTATCAAATAAAATGCTAACAATTCCAGGAATTTCTTTTGTCATTCGGTTTTTGGTCACTGTTAAATAGATGCTCAAGAGAGCCGCAGGGTAATGACTGTCTGTGAAAATACGATTTTAACTATCACACTCCACAAGTTATACGAAGAAATTGTGCTGTAGCGTGACTACAAGCATTCTTATCTGACCGAAAGAAGTAGAGTGATCCACCAGCTGATAATCAACAGCAGAACCACACCGTTGTGTCTGTGTTTCACCTTTAGCAGAAAGCACAACCCGCTCCAGAGGAGCCTCCTCTCCTTCTGCTGGCTCCCTCACGTGAGTCCACAGCAGGTGGGGCGCCTGGCCGGAGGAGCCGGCCTGAAGGCTGTAGACGCAGGGGAGGACGGCCTTGCCTGCCAGCGCTTGATGTACAGGAGGATGCGTGATCCTGCGCATGTTCACTACGGAGGAGGCTGCACCTACACAGGATGAACCAAAGCACAGGACGTAGCAAGTTAATATGTTGGAGGACGTCTTAGAAAAGAAGGAACAATGTATTGTAAATCATTTTTGACCTGTGAATATGCCGGTATCTATCAAAATGAAAAGCTGTACTGTAGCTTCTACCTAAGGTGCCTTCCACAAGACCTCAGGGGTTCATCAACAAATTCACACTGATGCATGTTTCCGCTTGAGAACAAGTTTATGGTTCCAGCAAAGGATGATGGGTGATAATGGCGCCTGGAGTAGAGAGGGTTGGTGGTTTGAATCCCAGCTACCCCATTTGCCATGTCAAAGTGTCCTTGAGCAAGATATCTAACCCCTAATGGCTCCTCGGGCAAAATGTATGAGCCATGGGTTAAAAATGCAATGTAAGTCGCTCTGGATAAAAGCGTAAGCTATATGACATGTGATAACGTAATATGTAACACAACGCTGACCCATTATAAGGATCCCAGCCACTCACACACAATCCTACACACGGATAGGGAACACAACAACACACAAAAGTGATGACTGCAGCTCAAAGGCTCCACTTTACAATTTAATTACCTCTATAGCTCCAAATGTCTCTCAAACTAATGAATTAGTTCCATGTAAGAGAAGCATAAATGTCAATGTCAATGTTGGTAACTCAATAATTAATAACAAAAACTCAATATCTGGTTGCCATACAAGGTCAATGTAACCATGACAACAGCGTGTCACCTGTACAAAGATTATCTGGTAGCAAAGCAGTTCTTGCCTTTTTGAGGTTTTAACTTCAATGCACACGATAAGCATATTAACTACCTTACATTGTAGTTTTTAAAAGGTGGGAATTGTTTTGTTCCTAAAGACCTTTTCTATTAAGTATCTTCCTCAAAATATCCTTTTAAGAAAGACCAAGTTATTGCCATGACAACTGATCCTTCTCTATCCAGATTTTGAGATGCAGCTGCAGTGGAAACAGCATGTACAAAGGACAATAAGTTGTAAACACACTGTCTGCGGCACATAAGAAGACAATAAGGCACAATTTATAATTACCAAGCTTAAATCGACTGAGGCAAATTTTCTTTTCTGCTTAATTCAAATCCCCAACATTAGTCAAATGCACCATTATCAGCATACCAAGAGAACCTGTGTAAAAAAAATAAAGAAGCCATATTTGGAATATAGCACATGGTAGAATTACATCCCCAAAAGATATTTCCATCTGCATTTAGATTGGACTGCTTTCACAAGCTGAACCCCCCGAGAGCATCTCTGTGCTGAACAACGCCTCCGCTGCCTTCCCCCCAAATCAGATGTAATCACAGAATCATAAATACTAAGGAGAAGCAGGAGAGCCTGAAAAGGACAGGGAGCAGGAATGAGAGAAAGATGGGGAGGGAGAATGATCATAGGAGGAATCAAAGATAAAGATGGAGGATAAGAAAAGAGCCCGAGAAACGGAACGGAGCAAAATGAGAGACTTCGGAGGACGAGAATAGCTTGAAACACGGTGGTGACAGATGGGACAAAAGAAACTCGGCCTAAAAGGAGGAAGAGAGACTGGAAGTGACATGAAAGGACGCTCTCTATCATCAGCAGATGCCTGGACTCTTTTCTGTCAGCCCTCCCTCCAGCAGGCCAGTGTGCTGCCCTGAAGGCCCATGTCAGTGTTCAGTAAACGGAATCGATTGTGCTGAAAAATAAAATTTGATAATATCATGGCAGGAATGGTTTTGCGTACAGCTACAGACTGCAGAATACAACCACAGCAGCACCAGTGGTCGGCCCATATTTAAAATGATGGGCACAAATGTAGGGCCGTAAGTCTTCTAACTAGCATTTTCTGGAGCTCTGCATCGCACAGATTTCCTTAAGGTCTTTCTAAAAGCACAGGCCAAACAAACAGTTCTTTGTTGTGTGAATAAATCAATATTGTTCCTCCAATTTTGTTTGGTTCAAGAGTTATGCTAAGCTAAACTTACTGGTAGCTGCCACATTAGTTACAAGATCGCGCTTCCTGTCACTTAATCTCACTCCTTAGAAAACACAGACGTAAATGTTAAACTCCTGCGAAATGTTTCATGAAAACAGGACCTCGTTCATAAGCAGCCTGCAGCTGCAGCAGTTTAAGAATAACTGTAACATTCAGGTGAGTCTGAAGACGGACCAAGGAGTCCCACGCGTGCGCGAGTCAGAGGGCTCGGTAGGAAACCCCGTGGCGCGATGAAAGTGAGAGCCGGCCCGTCCCGGGGAGGCGGGGCGTGTGCGCACGCAATATAAAATATAAAAACTGGATGAAACAAGGTGAAAGGCTCGTTATCTGTTTTTTCCATTTTTCATTTGAGCACACAATTGCAAATGGGAAAAACAAGTTGTTATGGGTTATTTCCTTTTGGTTTTGGAAACGAATATTGAGGAAACAAGTCGTTATTAGTTTTTTGAGTTTTGGTTTTATTTTGAAAACCGAATGGTACACGGATTAGTCTGATTAACAACTCAATCAAAGTTCAAAACATGACTAAATAGAAAAAAAAACTTTAAACTCCACGTTTCAGAGTATTTATCATTAACCTCAAACATTGTTGTCCATCATCACATACGTCTCTTCGGGTACATTGTTGTACTTTGTTGGCTGCTTGATCATCACTTGGTGGTGATGAGCTTGAAGATGATTGACTACTGATACTGAAACAACAGCTGCTATAACATAAGCATTGTGTCTAGTGCTTGCACCTGGAAATAATAGCAGATTGCTCCCTTTCTTTTGTTTTTTTTTTGGTAATAGTTGGGTAATTCGTTTACTACCCGATGCTGGATTGTGCAGCAAACGCACAAAAACATGATTGAATGGAGTAATAACTTTCTGCAGTGAGATCGCAACGACCCATAAGGTATTGTTTTCTGGGTTCGGAAATGAGTTTCTCCTTGTACTAAAAATCACGAATGACCAACTATCATGCATGCCAACTGCAGGAATAGTAATTAAGGAGGGGAACTTATCTTTACTAGAGGCAGTCAGCAGGCAGCACGTGCAGCCTCCAAGGTTTTGTCTTTTTGTCCCGTAATTGGTCATTTTATGCATAGTTGTAATGGAACAGATGGTCGACTAAACTTGCAGAAATGAGCTTGGAGGTGTTCCAGCTCAGTCCCACCGAGCATGTCTAAAAACATCACCGGCACCGCAGCTCTTACTTAAAACACTCAAATGAGTGCAGACGCCTCTTGTGAAGTCACGTTGATGGAAAATGAATCGTAGGAACTGACGTTTTTTACATATTGTTGTCTAGCTGTTCCTGACGTCTTTCTTTTTACTTGTGTGCCAACATTATTTGTCTCGTTTTTTCCTAAAGACCGTAAACTGCTGGTTAATTTCTGCAGCACTTGCACAGCAAAACTCTTCATTTTCTGGTGTTGAAGTGCAGAGTGGAAATCACACTGCAAAAAGTTCATTCAACTGTTACAGAGTCAAATGTACAAAAGCGCTGGAGTCATTATCCAGTTCTTAGAGTTAAATTAACTGTTTGGTAGGTTTGAAATGTAACTGTACACCAGTGTCACACTTGGTGTTGGGTTTAACTCTACGTAGTGTATTTAACACTGAGTAGATTTATTTTTGACACCAGCTCGGAGTTCAAATTGAATCTCACAGTCATTTCAACTCTCTGAAATTTGCTGTGTGATGCGATTTAGGAGGGAGGAGAAAGACCACTTACCCGTGCCTAAATAGAGCAGCAGAATCAGGGCACAGAGAGTCTGCTGTTCAGCACCACGTGGGCTGAGCGCCATGCTGGACCTGCGGAGAGAGAAACAGCATCAGCTGCACGGAGAGGCTGCAATTCAGAGCTTTACGTCCTGCAAATATTCTGTCATTTTGTTTCACCCAAAGTGGGGCTCCTGAGCCTTGTATGGGAGTTTGCTGCTATTGGTGTGTGTGTGTGTGTGTGTGTGTGTGTGTGTGTGTGTGTGTGTGTGTGTGCGTGCGTGCGTGTGTGTGTGTGTGTCTGAGTGTAAATTGATGAAGCAATTGTAAAGTTCTAGTTGTCAGGGGAAAAACGTTTGGTGATTTCAGTGTTGCAACACGAAGAAGGGCAGCTTGCCCTCATATTAACTCAAAACCAAAGTACTACCCTCTAACGCTGTTGCTGATGTTCAAACACGCAACAATATGTGTCTCTCATCTTGAGGAGCTGTCTGTCTAGAGGTGGTGAAGCAGCATGAATGTTGACCTTCACACAGCTTTTTTGGGGGGTTTATCTCATCTTGTGTGAGTCATTGCACTGTAAAATAAAATCACCCAGATTGCCTTGAACATTGGGGGCAAATGAGGTGATTTAGTAGCGTGCACACTGCATCACAGCCAGGCACCAATGATCTATCATGCCGATTATATTTATTGGTTTTATAATGTAAGAAAGAGATAAAGATGTAGCATCTTTAAGGGCATTTTGAGGACATAGAAACAGTTCATTGACTTGCAGTGAGGGATTTCTGTAGACAATGCTTTTGTCCAAATATAATAAACTTTCCCCTCTCTGACACCTGACCTACCACTGCCTATTTGCCCGATACCCTCCTTCATCCACTTCACATCACATTACAAAGCTATAAATGTAAGACAGAATCACAAATTGGACTAACTTTGCGCACCCTGCAGAGGAAACAAGTGATTCTGCTGCATTCCTGCCACACAGCATAGTGGAAATCCCACCACACATCAGACATGAGATGTGGACATTGCTGGAGGATTTGGCTTGAGGCCCAAAGCTCTTCAGCTCAACAGAGAGACGGCGCTGTATTGCCGAGTACTGGTATGAAACGAAGAACACAGCTGTTTGGTTTGTTATTTGAAGAAAAACAACGTTGTTTTATAATGCTGATTGTGGGATTATCTGTATACCAGATGCAAATGCAGATGCTTCTAAAGGATTGGAGCAGAAGTTATTCCAACACGTTTAGACTGTCTAGATTTAAGTAATAATTTATCCAGGAAAGCAAAGGACCTCTTTGCATTCACCAAGGTAACAGCGACTCGTATCGCCAGCCTCTCTGACGTTCAGAGAGAAGATTATGCAACACTAGTTCAACCCCTTATAAATTACAGGAATAATGGCCGCTCTCTTCTCCAACCATGTGAAAGCTCAGTAAAACCTTCAACCGTAAAGAACTGGAGCGCGTGAGGCAAAGCACAACATTCCTCTCAGATAAGCAAAGCATCCGGACTCCTGCCAAACTCTACCGCCATTAAACCACAGTTTGTTGAGTGATTTTTAATGGTGGGCAATCGAGTTGGTGTCTGGACTCTTCGAAAAAGGGGTATTCTGGTGCGGGTGGAACCCCCCCCCCCCCCCCCCCCCCCTCCTGTGCTACACACTTTGATGCGTCCGACCACTGAAGGTGGGTTGGGACCTTGTGATGGGCTGTGACAGATTGGGGTTGAGCTGTTGGACTGTTGTGCATGTTAAAGGTCTAAACCATTGGTGGAGCAGGCTGGGTGGGTGACAAGAGATTTCTAAAGGCTTGGAGAGGGTCACGACACCGAGGGGTTCGCCCAGACTTGTAGGAGAGAGTGTTGGAGAGCGCTGTATTGGAGGGCCAGGAACTGGCAGGGGCCCATCAGCCACTATCCACAGCAGGAGAACACAGAGTTCGGCCTATGGACATCTGCTCCGCGGACAGCCGCCTTTCAAAGTTCTACAAGAAGGGATTTACAACATACAGTGCAGCGGCCATTCAATCACACCGGCCGCATACTAACCAGCGCCGCCTTTTGTTAAGGACGAGACATCAGATGTCGTGAACGCCTCCCTCTCAAAAGCCACCCCTCGCTTTCACAGGCGCAGCTGTGTGGTGACGAGAATAGAGTCATAAGGCTCTAAAATGCTCGAGCGAGCCTCAATGTGGAAGTCCATGCGACGCATTTTCCCGATGCTGTCTGAAGAGGACGCATTGTGGGAGACGGGGGCGATGGGGGGGGTGACAGAGATCCGGGGCTGGCAGTCCTGCATGTCGGCTCAGAGCTGAGCCGTCAGTCTGTCGAAGCAGGAGACCAACTGGCCCCGTGTTCATCGGGCCCTTTGCCACGAATCTCCGTCCCTTCTGCAGTTGGTGGGAAAATAACTTCAAGAAGTAACATGCGGAGCACATGGTGGCAGCTGATGAACTGTGTTTGTGAGCCCAGCGTTGTGCCCAATAAGGCTACATAGAAGTGTGTGTGTGTGTGTGTTCAAAACACATGTTTAACGTTGGAACAAACAAGAAGGGGCCCCTTTGAATTTGAAAGCTACAGTAATTACTCTTTGTGTTACTAAATGGAATCAGTTAGCCTGAGAAAGCTACATGTTCCTGGCTGAAATTCAGCATTAAAAGGTGTCTATTATAAAATGACTCAACGATGACTTCAACGATTACTATGTTATGCTAAGCCTGACGAAATATTTACCATTGTTCAAATGTGCGAAAATTATTTGAGGGTGAGGAGGAACCAACTGGTTTGAGGAATGTTATGTTTAAACGTCCCTAAACCAAAAGACCGCTGTTCTAGCATTAACACTTCCAAGTCAAAAAAAGGGGCTTTATGTTAAATAACTTGTAACTGCACAAAATAATAAAATGTTCTGAATGTTTTGAATGCAGTTGCCTTTGGAAATAGTTAGTCCTACTTACCTATTTTATGGATTAAATAAAACTATTTGTTTCCTTATATTAAAATAATCTTTCTCTACCCATCAGAGAATAAACATTTTCCTGGGGAAAATGAATTTCAGATAACAACTGATAAACAACTGACATTTTTTACAAGAAGTACTTTTATTGGGCAACGGCATGATGACGAGAGGAAGCAGCAGAATTAGGGTCTAAAAATATAACGTTTGCTAGCTCAAGGAGGGGCTGAGGACTAAATCTGTATTCTTCAGGGTGGAAACAGAGCCCCTTTTACAGTAAGGAGTCAAACTGCCAGTCTTGTAGTCCCTCGCTGAGACCCGACAGGAGGAGGTGATTTCTCTTTTTCTTTAATCATGTCTCATACAAGTATTAGCTGCCTGCAGAGAGCGGCGGGGTGTTCAGCAGAACAACAGCTCGGGATGAGTGACAGACAAAGTGGTGAGCTGGGAGAGGAAGCAAATATAGGAAGAGGAATGAAAGGAAGGTCATTTTATCACTACGCTGCCGTGATGAAGAGAAGCTACACGGTTCTTCTTTGTTTGCTGTTTGCAAAAATGTTTTGAATCGATAGGTGGCCAGAAGATACATTTCCTTTAATGAATTGCAAAGACAGAAGAAAGCTGTGGCACGGCGCACTGATTTGTTGCCATCGACAAGTTAAATCAACATGAATTGCTTAATAACTTAAAAACTGGAAAAAAGAACTTCATAAGAGAGGAGGGAACTGAGCTGAATCGGGTATTCACTCCCTGCACCCTTAATCTATTGTGCACACAGTATCTCACACACACACACACACACACACACACATTCAAACACTGTGTGGTGACTAAACACATTCAAAGCAACTAATGACTCATGCAGCTCTGGCTGTGGCTTCAGTTGGAGACGCGGCTCTGGAAAGCCGGTCCCTCCGATTCACGATTACACACTGCTTCCTCTCACACTGACACCATTGATGTCAATGGCCAATAAGAGACAGAGGTTATTTAAACCAGCCCGTTCGGGAATTGATATGCACGCGCAGTAATTGCTGAGAGGAGGCCATTTGGAGGAGCTCTGAAGGATCCCCAAGAGACAAGTGAGGTGAAAACGAGACTCGTAACAAGTATCAAGTTGTTTTTGTTTTTTTAATTAATTATTCTGTATTGAACAGCAGGAAATGAAGTGATGTTACGTTCTATGCATCTATCACCCATTAGTGCATTCATGTCAGAGATTGACGGCTCTTCATCCATCTGTTCCCTTGATGCCCGTAGAGCTGTCTAGTTGCTGTGGAGCCACACTCTCCATCACCTGCAGCAGATGAGCTCAGAAAAGCTTTTGGTCTCGCAGCCTTTTCATTCAGAGTATTTCCGGCACCGTCTGTTTCTGTTTCAGTCAACTAGTACGAAAGGTAGCGTGTTGGACTGAGAAATCTATTTAAATCAATTTGAATATGAGCGAGCTACACTATTTATAAGAGTCCACATGCATATTTGAGAAGCATTTAAACAGCTTTTAGAGGAAGGAGAAATCAGACAGCAACTTTGGTCGAATCAACAAATCAAATCACACAGACTCATCGAGTGTGTTGTTACCAGAAGGCCGTTCCTAGAGGAGCAATTGTACAATTGTATTTCACTTAAAGACTTTTTTATTACATTCACATCTTAAGAAACAAAAATGTTGAATTGCCACAATGTTCCATACTTTTATAATTGTTTGGTTATTATTTACTATGTGATGTACTATTTCTAAAAATCTACATATGATAGTTCTCAGTAAAATGGGCAATGCGCTTTTAAAGTAAATAATCATGGAGTATTTTATGTAAAACCTTTTGCAAATGATTAGCCAATATTATTTAAACAAATCTCTCTCTTGAAAAATATAAGTTGATAAAGTGGATTTGTAAGAAAACAATATTGATAAAAGCAGATCAAAATAATGATGAAAGTCCGTTGTATGGCCGGTAATATTTGTTTAAGTAAATAGCCATATTGAATTTAGCCATAATGATTTTAGGCTCAGACGACAAATACATGAAGGAACTGGCGAGTCGTAAGTAGCCTCCACACCAGTTGTGATATAAAGACCCCAAAAGGTCAAAGGTGAAGGTTCTGAGGTCAGCTCTTGGTCAAAATCTCGATGAAGGATCAGGTGCATGAGACGCAGCACCACTTCACAACCACAATTTCATCGCATGGCAAAGGTCATCAGAACAACGAGTAGCAAAGGAATGTCATGAAAGAGCAGGCAAACGGACGCTTCTTCCAACAACCCCTCATCTTAATGATGAGCGGAGTCTGTGGAATATCAACTACCCGAGAAAAAGACTAAAAACAGAGAGCTCTGTGCTTCAAATATTTATAGCCAGAACCAATGCACACGGAGGCACAATCCATCTACTTATCCCCTCAACAGCACAAAGACCATGATGCGTTGAGCACATGTTGCATCAATGAAAAGAACCATAACTGCAATGACTATTTGCTACCTCTTCTTATTCTAGTTTTTTTTTTGTATTGCAGAGGGGGACACACATTAAGGCCCTGCCTTAAAGAGCTTCTTCTCAGCCAACTGCAAAGCCAAATATTTGTCTACCACCAGTCGCTGCCTTAGAGGAGAGCCTGTGGCCGAGGACAAAGAGAGGGACCTCTCTCTTTGTGTGGCAGAGCTCTTCAGCTGTGGTCCCATCTACCCTCGTAACGATTGGCCTGGTGGAGCGCTTTAGTCCCTCCCATGCTAAGGACGACATGATTGATGGATTGGTTTGTCCAATCCCGTTTGGGTTTCGGTAGCTGGGGACTCATTCAGGTTTTTAATAGGCCCATTCCAGGGAGAGATGGAGATATTTCGTTTCCATCCAGCAACTCAAGATACAACTATTCACTCCTTTTTTTCTTTCAGACAAATGTTTGGGGTTGGACCGTTGGGCTCTGAGATTTGGGAGCTGTCCAGTGCTGATATGTAGACAGATTTAGCTGTGCAGTCGCTGTGAGAACATTGTTAGTCTGAAGCTCAGTCCCCCTCTGGCTGTAAATAAACCTTCAAGTTAAAAGAGATTGTAAACTTCCCACTTTGATTCTCCGTTGAACCTGCTGCTCATTCATTCCTGCCATGACAGACCACAGCAAACAACATTCGCTGTCACATTTGCATTTTTATGTTGCTATTCTGTTAGCTATTAGCACTGTGTTAGAGGGGGCCGGACCCCATAATCACCTGAGTGACATGTTGGCTTGGGAGTTTTCATACCATTGAGTAGAATATGAAACCCTGAGGGAGAATTACCCTTTAGTTTCTACTGAAAATACACCATCAGCAAGATCTGTGACAAAGGTGCTCAGCTATGACCAGCTGGGGTTAACTCCTTCATGGCCTTTTATTCTGAATAATTACAGTACTTTAGGGCTGAACGTAATTATTTCCATTTCCAATTGATATGCAGATTGTATTCTTAATTGCCATGAGCCTAGGTTGACATCATAAAGTAGAATTGAATTATAGAAAATATTATAGAAAAAAAACAGCAAACAATTAATGAAGAATAACAGTAAATTGTGCTTCTAGAAAGTTCTAGAAGTTATTTTGCACGTTATGTCCAATCAAATCCAGAAATATTCAGTTGATTATCAAATAAAGTAAATCTGCGAATCCTGACAGTTACAAAGATCAAAGTGGGAATATGTGGCATATCTAACATGTTTTCTAGACTAATCTAGAATTTCTTTCTCATTTTCCAGGGATCCAAAGTGACTCCTGGAATTGCCGTCATCTCAGATTCAGACATGATAAACACCTCAGGGGCTGATGGAGTGCAAAGTCTGCAGCAACAGACAGTGAAGCAGCCAAACTGAGCTAGTAATTTATTTTAGTCGGACCTTTTCCTTCCCAACAACAGCGCTCTCTCTCTCTCTCTCTCTCTCTCTCTCTCTCTCTCTCTCTCTCTCTCTCTCTCTCTCTCTCTCTCTCTCTCTCTCTCTCTCTCTCTCTCTCTCTGGTCTCCGCGGCTCGTATACAAGTGCAGTTGTCTACATATGCACATCTTTGCTGTGTTTGTCCCAGGGCTCATGGATGCCCTTTCAAAGATGGCTGCACACTTGCACACATCCGGATAGAAGGAAAAACGCATGCTGTAAACTTTCAGCTGGGTCTCTTAGCATCATTCCTCACTGTTCCAGGCACTGCTGCTACTTCAGCTCTCGCTCTCTCTCACACACAGTACATTTCTTCTGCTCTGACTTGTCTATAGCGCGGTGTTGCCTGGTTAACCATGTCCTTCTTTGTGGCATTGACACACAGCTGGTGGTGGACACAAAAAAAGGGCCAACGAAGAAAAGACTTGGATTTAGGGAATAGAAACAGAACGGGCTTCATTGGGCTGCAAAGGCTCTCATATTCTCAGACAATACCGCTCATTTGTCAAGGTGACCCAAACCGTTCTGCAGTGTTGTTTACCGAGCAAGCATCAATGTAAGACTTTCAAAAATCCCTTCTGCTGCTTGGCACCGGGCAATCACTAATTTTACCGTAATTGAGTCACTTTTTGTGTAAAGTTGTATTTTCTGAGTGACTTCCCAAGGCACACATACTTCAATGTAAAGATGGGGGCGACGTTGAATCACTGATAACACCGGATCTTGCGTGTCATGCCCACTTGCAGACCATATTTTGGCAGCTGTTCAGCACATGTTCACCAAATGACTGTGATTCACATCATGTTTCACAAACCGCTGTTCAGGTGTTCAGATCTACTTCCACAATTGCATCTGTGGCCATCAGAAAGCACGCTCCCTTCTTTTGATACTGACATGGTAGATTTAAAAGATGTATGTAACCAAAGTTCTCCTCAGAGAAAGGACACATGATTACTTGGCGAGTTGATGATTTATGCATAGGAAGGGGTATGCATAAATGATCATTCGGGTGCAATTTGTGTTTGTCTAAAGGTTGATGCTGTTGGTTTAGAACAAGAAAGGCATGTGTCCTATAGCACGTGCACACAACTTCATATTACATGATTGAGCGATATGAAAATAACTTCACAATTTTCCTAAATTGCAAAATCAGTTTTTGAAAGTGCCCTGTTGTGTTTCAGCCAACCCATCACCCCTACTTTAAATCCTCTCCCAGCAGCCGAATGGTCTCAGGCGCCTCCTGCCACCCGGCGACTTGAGACGCCGCACGCCGATCATAAAGCCTGCGTGCGAGGCGAATTATTTCAACGCTTCCGCTCCTACCTCATTCAGTCACAACGAGACGCGCGTCACTGGCGCAATCCTCAGGAATGTGCAGGTGCTCCCGAAAAGCCCCCGCGGGATGCAGACGCGGCCGGAACGACGGGACGATGGTGGAAACAGCAGCACTTTGCAGAGGCAGAAGGAAACCGGCGTGAGAGAGTGTGCGTGCGTGTGTGTGTGTGTGTGTGTGTGTGTGCGCGCGCGCGCACGAGCTCCGGACGTATCGGACTTGTCCCTCCTCCGCCAGCCGTGTCCTCTCCTCGCTGAGCTCCACGCGCCTTTGGTACAGATCGTACACAGAGACACACACACACACAGCAAGGTGCTTCCTGCGACCCCCCTCCTCGCCAACGCCAACGCCGAGGGAGAGAAGCAAGACAGCTTGAACAAAGAGGCGAGCAGTGACAGGCGGACGGCTCCAGCGCCCCCATTCAGAGAGGTGGGGGGGAGAGGGGGAGTCTAAGAGAGCGAGAGGAGGGGAGGTGTACTTTACGACCATAATCCGATTCCTACATAAACCTCGGTGGGTGATCCGGTGTCTGAAATAAATTGAAATTCACCCTTGAGCTTTCAATGACAGTCTGACCCCGTGATGTCCTGGTGTCTACACGCAGCTTAATCAACTCAAGTGTGAGACAACTTAGAACATTCTGTTTTAATGAAGAAGAGAAATACACAACCAATATCATGACACCTAGCAGAATGAAATGTGACAAATGCGGTAGTGAAAACACGGCTGCTTCACATCTCACCACAGCCAACCTGTCCTCACTGCTGCAAGGTCAATACGCAAGTCGGTAGTACGCAAGTCGGTAGTACTTATGAAAAGCTCGCTCGCTGCCATAGTGGCAGCTTTCACCAAGGGCTTCTGACCACAGGCTCAGCTGCGCCATGATTTCCATCGCAGTAGAGCCGCAAACTCCTGCTGCAGGTCTACAGTCCGACGGCATCCATTCCCCTCCAGTAATGGAGGCCGCAGTTAGGAAACACAATGACTCAAACTGTTGAGCATGATTCCTCTTTTTAGGGTTGTTTAGAATCAGCAAGGTTTCTAATTGGAGACTTTTTGAAATATGTCAGGGCACTTCAAGCTAAACCTATCTTTGGGTCAGTCAACATAAATGTATGCAGTACAGTCAAACGTTGTCTTCATTTCAAATACTAATGAAATGACTATAGTCCCATACAAGGGCAATAAGGACATTATGGAGGTGAGGGGCGGGGATCTACAACCACGCTTTGGGAACAACAGCAATTACCATCTTACTCAAGACAAACATGTTTTTGAATAGAATAAAGGCTTCATTGAGATAATCAGGCGTAATAAAATAGAAAGTTGTAGGACAGGAGTTAATATTATTAGGCAAAAGAAAATAACAAAAAAAATGGTTCTCTATTAAAAGTATTAGTAGAAACAGAACTTAATACAAAACGTAGTCTGCAAGACGACCTTTAAACCTCCAGAACTGCAGAGCACCATGAACTGGAGAATAGCAGCTGAATGAACCGCGGCAGAGGCAGACCACACTGTTTCCCCCGTTGACTCTATCAGGAGCAACGCAACAATCCTCAGCAAAAAGGGGGCTTTCTGCATTGTGTCCCAGCACTTGTATTTTCATGCACAGGGTGAAGGAGCCCCACCACGAATGCTCAGCCTGCCAACAATGTGGCACTCCACTTGACTGAAAGAAGGGGAATACAAAAAGAATAAAGGAAAAACCCAGTTGGTCGGACAATGCTTCCCCGAAAGAAAAGAGACAAAGAATCAAAACACATGAGACAACCAGTTGGCTTGACAATACAGGCAAAACAATAACAACAGCAGCAGGTGAGCTTTGAAGAGAGAGAGCACGTTCTGTGCATGTTAAGTGAATTAAAGACACGCCTGTAACAATGTGTTTAGACCAAAAGGTGCCTCATGTAATCTGCTCCGGAGGAGGGATTTGGTTGGGTGAGGAGCCAGTGGGGCTGCGTTCACCTAAACTACTACATGATATACATTCACTTTCACTATGGGAGGATTCCTCCCCATACACATTCATAACACAGATCAGTAAGATCAGCCTTTCCGGCTCTGTTTTCTCCCCATCACTCCCACCGCTTCGGTCAGGGTCCGGTTAAAAAGACTTTTCCCGTAAACGTGTCTTCTTGCTGACTGGATGCATTACTGATAGGCCTGGACCACAGCGAATACTTTGTTTTTAGATGGCAACCAAAATGAAAACCCCAAAAAAACTGTCAAAGGGGATTAAAGAGAAACTAAGTTGACACATTAAATATGATTAAATAGGACTAAACTTCTCTGAGACATGAAAAAGCTTTGTTCAATTTTTTTTTTTTTTTTTTGTGCAACAAAGAAAGGTACCAAGAAACCCAAGAAGGTATTCTTAGGAGGAAGGATTGAACTAACATTTGCTTAGAAGACGCCTATCTAACTCCGGCCTAGTTGTCATACACAGTCTGTCTCTTACGGTCCCTATAGATTTGTGTGTTTATAGGAGAAAAAAAATTCTGTTGACCAGAGACACACTGCATTAATATTTGTTGAGAACGACACGATGTCTATTAATCTTCGTAATGTCAGAAGACCACAAACTGTAAGGATACTACGTCAGTAATGGACTGGATCAATACTTATCATTGGAAACTCCCATTACCTATGTGCAGTGGGGATCAGATCAGCGGCACTGTAGAAAGACAATCTGCCCTCAGCTCCAATTGCAGAAGATCAATTTCAAGTTTTTTTCCTTTACCAGTAGTCAACCTTGTTTATCCTGTCAGCTCCTCGTTGCTCGGTGTTAGAACAGAGAGTCCCCAGAAGCCAACAGGATTTTAAAAAAAGTGCAGGTGTCTTACAAAAGCAACAGTGCATCACAGCTCAAATAGCTCAAAACATGGCCGGCTTTAGGAAACCCTGTTATCAGCACATTTTAAAGATTCACACAACTCTTGACGATGTGACCATGTTGCGCATCGTGCTGCTCTATGTGTGTTTACATCAACGGGAGGAAGAGACTCAAACCCACTGAGTGTTACTGGGCTCTTTTACCTCTTTCAGCTCATTGTTTTGGTTTTACGTTCCCCAACGTTACTCAGCGCCATCGCGGGACACAGCGGGCAGCTGTTGATAAAACCAGGGCAGGAAGACAAAGTTAAAGCGGAAGAGGGAGATAGTTTCCTCAGGAGATGGTGGAGACCAAAGCGAAGCTCAAATTGGAGTAAATGATTGACCATTTTTGGTCCCGGAAAAACAATCCAAATGAAAATGCTGATGTTGCAAATGAAAAATACTTCTGAATATTAATAACCGGGTGTAGTACATTTTGAATTACGCCGTTTAACAGCACGCTGCACATTGGCTACTTATAGCCAATAATTCATGCACACACATCGAGCACACATATGCTCGGCTCAGCCTTAATGTGAGCTGTGACTTTTAGAAATGTCAGGCCCCTCGCCAAAGAGACAAACAATGTCAATCACTCCCCAGCAAGGGAGCAGCCATGCACGCACAATGGAGGACGCACAACACACAAGGGAGGCAGGATGAGGACGATGACACAGACCTGACTTCTGTAAAGCTGTAATAGCTTCTTAACCGGAGAAAAATAAGACAACCAAGTGAAACATGCTGCTTTTGGAAGGAATCCGGGGGAGTAATGGAGCTCTCCACGGCATCGTGATTCCTTCACACTTGTTTAGGCTCCTGTGTTGGCTCAGAATTTGCAGGGCAGATTCCCCCACGTGTTTGTTTTTATGACCAGGCTGGTAATGTGAGGAGATCAAACAGGCCAGTAACTAAGCCACATAAAAAGAGCGTAACAGGATACATTTTATAAACTCAGCGGTTGTTCAGATTTGGTTTAACCACCATGCTGCTTTTAAGTGTTTGCGAGGCCCCATCTGGGCGGCAGCAGAGCGGTTATGGAGGAAGTGATGGAGACGCGGCCGGCCCCGATGATAACCACATGGAATAAGTGTTAAAAGACTAAATCTAATAAATGAACACGTAATTGCTTTCGAAAGAGTGTATTTCATTTAGACACTGCCGTTTAATTGTATTTTTTAAACACAAAACTACACACATTTGATCATCTTCAAGGCAGAATTCCACCGTGTGAAACATGTTGACACAACTCACACACAACTGGCGACGTGTCCCTCTGCTCTTTGCTGTGCTCTCAACTCTCCATCATTTGACATCCAAGTGCCAAAAATCTCTGACATTGAACCACGTTGTCCGTTACCCTTGTCTTTTAGGGACACAGTGTTGGCCCTCCTCAGACTGTGTGCCACGCAGGGTTAATAGCTGCCAGGGCTAAACTAGCTATCTTAACGTTGCGTTAACAGCGTTACATTTTTTTTTAATTGAAATTAAATTAATTTTATGGCATTAATCAAGAATCTCATGAATGAACGTGTTAGTATTGACAGCCCTAAATGTTATCTGTGGTTTGAAACTCACTCTGAAACTGAAAAGACAAGCTTTTATCAAAGTGAAGTGGAATACTAATACTGTGAAACCTCACCCTGAAAGTTGGTTTCGTTGAGTCTGGCAAATGAAAACATGTCAGACATACAATGGATTCTTGTGGAACTCCCAACCAAAAGAAATACCTGCTTTCAGCCTCAGAATGTTCAATTCAGAACTATAGAATTCTCAGTCAGTTACTTTCATTCAGCTGAGTCTGTTTTCCGTAATAGTCTTAATCCCTGACCTTATGTTACCTAGTTGTTACCTAACAGAACCATCACCATGACAACTGATGGAAATAAGATGTTTGAAATCTCTGAAACAGCCAACCTTGATTTTATTTTTTCAGTTTTTTCTGTTTTAACTGTGGAGGAACAGTCGGAATTAATGGAGCATGTTACTGAGCCAAAGGCAAAAATGTAGTTTAAAAGTTGATGTGTTATAGAAGAAAAATAAAGAGGACGTCTTGCCTGTGTGGAAGAGATAAGAAACGAGTGCGGAAAAGATCAGACAGCAGTGGAGGGACGATTAGCAAACAACAGTTTACAGGAGAAGATAAAATAAGGGGCCATGAACTCCCAAATCGAATGATTTGTTACAGTGAAAATACAAATGTTTGAGCTCAAGCTTCTGGGAAAGAACAAGAGTATTTTTAATGACGCTTTTGTTTTGGTTATTATATGAATATAACATTGGTCGGTTTCATTTGTTTGTGCATGTGCCTCTTAGGAGCTTGGTTTGTTTGTGTGAGGGCTATAATTCAGCCCGAATGAGAGCTTTAACATCCCCAACCCCCCAATCACACACTCACACACAAACACAGACACACACACATGCAGGCACATACGAGAAAACATTTACATGCTCAATTAATCGCTGATCTACCTTGGCAGTTAAAATTCAGGTCATGTGTGGAGGAGCAGCTGTGTGTGTGTGTGTGTGTGTGTGTGTGTGTGTGTGTGTGTGTGTGTGTGTGTGTCTAGTGAGTTTTGTGTGCAGCATCTGTGGTCTATGTCACACTCAGCCTCCGTCCATCTTCTCCTCCTGCTTTCATCAGGTATGTGTGGCAGTCGCTCTCTTTGCAGGAGCAAATTAAAACCACCATAAGAAGCTTGTTTCTACCTACACTGGTATGTACACACCGAGTAAAACAAACACACAGTGACATACAGGTTTATCATTGCCCCAGACTGTCAACTTAACAAAACACAGACAAAATTTAACTGCTGTAACTCTTCTTTGTATTTTGGAAGCTGTAGATTGTGGTTCTGTTGAATTGCATCCACTCATACACAGAGGTGTTTCTGCTATTTTGTCAACCCAATTTCACATCAAAGAGGGTATATATTAAAACACCAATGTCACAAACTAGTTTCCAAATTTCCAAAGAGCCTTAAAAATCACAAATATAATCTACCATATTTTCCGCACTATAAACCGCACCGAATTTTCTAAATCTAAATTGAATGATGTGTACATATATAAGCCGCACTGGACTATAAACCGCAGGTGTTTTAATGTTTAATTACCAAATGTTATCTGTAAAAATCCATAGATTAGCCGCACCGTTATATAAGCCGCAGTATCGAAAAATGGGGGGAAAGGTGCGGCTTATAGTCCGAAATTACGGTAATCTTGACCTCCTCTCCATCAGTCTACATATTCAAGTGCTGGTCTTTTTCAACTCCAGTCTAGTCTGCTATGAATCCCTGTAACTGAGCTATAATCCATCGTTACTAAATTCCAACATAACGAAAGAATGAAACAAGTGGGTGACCTCTTTAACTCCTCATTGCTGCAGGTAAGGCTTGCCCTAGTTGGCCCGACGCTAAGTGTGTTTCAGTCTTGTTGCCTCACTCTGCCTCTGACACTGAGCGGAATCTGACTAACTGATCTCCAGACCGGCCCACTCGCTCCTTAACCTGCCTCAGCGTAACTCCCGCTTTGAACCGGTTTCATGACCCAGGTCTTCAATCCGCGCCGGGGTTCAACCTCATTTGGTTTGAAGGAAAGTCGACAAACCACGAGAAACGAGTCATCCATTAATCAGACAGCGGATACGACCTGCACCACTTTGTTGATCAAAAGATTAACCACAATGCTGTTTAGGTCAGCGAATGCCTCAAATTGAAATGCCCACCTATGTTTTTCCTAATTAGAAAGTATTTGGCTTGTCAGAATACAGCATGATTTAAAGATATTTTTTTTAAACAAGAAACATCACCAGAAATATTGTTCCTCTTGAAGGCCGACAAGGGCCAATTAGTGCTCGACAATCCCACGCTGACTACATAGTCGGGTAAATGTAGCAGGAGACGTGCCCAAGCTTTAAAGAAACAGTTGAACATTTGACAAGATGATGCTGATTTGCAGATGTTGTCGTCCTCAACGGAGAACGACAACATCAATCATTTCCAGATGTGCCCAGAAACAACACGTGTTTTGCGTTGTTGAGGGTTTTGATGGATGAAACGGAAGCTGTGCGGTCCTTGTTGTGTGGCAAACAAACGAGCTTGGTTTAGCACAAAGACCGGAAAATAAATCATCACCTGTAATGTGTTGTTTTGTTTTTTATCGGTATAAAAAATAGTTTCGCGTAATTCGCAGTAATTAAATGTTTTATGGGGCGTTATATGCTAAGCTAACTCTCTGCGCTAACAATCATAGAAACCAGGATTTACTGCTCAGAGCAAATATATTCGGCAAATAAACCCCACGTGAAACAGCACGTTTCTGTTTCTTTACACTTCAGTTGTATATATTGTGTTATTTGATTAATTTCAGATTAACTTTCTTTGGACCGGATTAGCCCTAGCTCTTTGTTTGTGCTAAACTAAGCTAACAGCCTGCTGAATGTTGCCTTTTATTTAACAGCACAGCAAAAACTAGATTTTTGCACATGATGTTAGTTTTAAGTCACACCCTTTTGCAGACAAAAGGTGGAGGATGAGCGGTGAGAGAATTAGAAATGTTGTCTGTTGTAAAAATGTACCCTCGATGCCTCTTTGTCATTGTAAGCAACCTTTTTTATTCACGTTTTTCCTTTCTGTCAGTGTTTTTTGTTGCTGTCAGTCTGGTGAAGAGAGGGGGATGTGTTGTTTTGATTATGCAGACAGGCCTGTTAATCTTTCAGTGGAAAAAATATTCATGCTTCACAGTGCTGCAAATCACAGAACCAACGTCCTTGATGGAACGCTTAGATAACTTCAAGCAAAAGAACAGAAGGTTGTTCTCTCTTTTTTCCTACATATGATTAATTTTTAGGTTTATGGCTAATATACCTATGCGCACATGCACACACTCACACGCTCACACACACACACGGCCGGATGGCTAACAATCTCATGAAGCATCGGTCTCTAACCGTCTCGGGGGGGAAAGGTCAGTCTAATTGAAAGCTATGCTCTGCTGGAGAGCTGAACTGTGCCGAACTGTGACATTCACCCACTTCTGATTTCAGGTCGCCCTCTTTTGCCCTCTGCCTCCTCCCTTTGCAGCACTGCGCCGCTTATTGTCTCATGCAATGCAATAAAACCACAGCTCTTCACTTCAACTGCTTCCTTTCTCTCTGACCTGACGGCCAATCAATGAACCATCTTTTCATTGTCACGGTCAGTTTGACCCAGCTGGCAGAAAGTACATTTTGTAACACCGTGACACTCAAGACAACATCTCCAGACAGACAAATGTGTGGAATAGACCTTTACATTTTTATGCCAGGTTGTTAGGCCATTGATTAGGGAGAACATTCAGGAAGACAATTATATACTCAGAGGGTGATGTTTTAGGGCCATCTAGTGGAGATAACCGGTGACACATGACACTTGGTCAGAAAGACGGAAGTTGCTTTACAGTGGAAAGCATAAACAAAGGGACGACATATCAGGAATAATTTAAAAATTAGAAAAAAGCCAAATAAAATCGATTTAACTCGATTAATAATAACTAGTAGTTGCTTAGGAGTGGCACTAGAGCAAAATTAATCAGAAGTCACATAACCAAGCAATGAAAAGAGATGACATGCAAATCTAATTTGGAATGATGGATTCATTTACAGTCTCAAATGCCAGCTTATTAGTTTTTTTTATCTGTAAATACTAAATTTAACTTAAAACAACCTGAATGTCCTAATTGATGTGCTTTTTATGTTGGTAATTTCTACTTGCGCTCCACAGTTAAGTAAATTGAAGAAGTATAAACATTGGAATATATCTAACCTCACGGTTTGATAGTTGAAAAAAGAGTATTAAGAAGTCCAAGTTGACTCTATTAATTTCCTCTACAGTGACAAAATGCTGTCTATGTTTCAATCATAAATGAGACTAAAACAACAAAAATATAACACTATAAAAATGATATGAATCTAAAGAGAAAGATGAGTGAATGGACATAGAGGTGTTACAGATAGTGTGTCTTGTATTTGACATGTTCAGACATGTGAAATACAAGACACACTATCACACAATTCCAGTTTATTATTGTTAACCGGAAATGTGTTTTCTCTGCTGTTCCGGTCTCCTCCAGCAGGGGGCTCCCGCTGCCTCAGTGGCCCCCTATTTATGAAGGTCTCGCTGCCTCTGTATGGACAACAGTCCTGTTCCCATTCATTGCTTGTCTTTTATTCACAGTGACAAGAAAGAGACATCAAATGGGGAGGAGCGGGAAAAACACAACAATGCATTTCAGGACACAACAGACACTTAGCTAATTTATGCGAAGTGGGAATAAAGCACATCTAGGCATTCAGCGTGTGTGTGTGTGTGTGTGTGTGTGTGTGTGTGTGTGTGTGTGTGTGTGTGTGTGTGTGTGTATATGTATGTGTGTAAATGAATAAGTCAGTGTTTCTAATTTACTTATTTGCATTTATTCAAATATAATGACATTTCAAAGTAATTTGGAATCCAAAGCATTTTAAAGTTCCTACCTTTTGGACTGGTGAAACGGGGGGCGGCACACAGTGATATACGACTCTTACACCAAACTGTTTTTGCTCGCCGCCCTTCTTGTCAGTTTCACAGCCTCTGCAACCACAGTCTGCAAAATGAAGCTGAAATGATCTGTCCCTCTCCTGGCTGGCTGCTCGCCGTTTCCCAGCCAAATCAAAAGGGGGAGCGGGGGGGGGGCGAGGGGGGGGAGTAGTGGAGGGGGTCATGTCTGGCCACCCCTCAGGAGAATAACGGGGTCTCTGTCTGCTCCCCAAACCACCAACGGTTCTCCACTGTCCCTATGGTAACAGCAAAGGACCCTGCAAGATCCCCAGACTGAGGCGTCCAAGCAGATGCCCATAATTAACGTTGCTACATGGAGGTGTCAGTCCTGCCAGTCTGCCTTCCATGGAGGCCGACCCTCTCCCAGACCTGTCAGAGGCCCACAGGGCTGAGTGAAAAATGACTGCCCTGCGGTGTGTGTGTGTGTCTGTGTGTGTTTGGGGGTCGCTGATGTCTGCCCACCAGTACCTGCCCAGTCCTGCTTAAGAACCTCGGGCGGTGGCAAAACGTAAAAAGGATTTTATCCCTATTAAAAGAAAACAATTAAAAAATTGTTATTCAAGCAAATTTCTAAGCAAATCAAAACAGCTGTGACACGAAGCAAATTGGGAGCTGAAGATATTTTCATCACCAAAGCTAATACATAATCTAGTACACAATAGTTTGTAAAGTCCCCATGGTGCACTCCATTGAATATGAATGCGAGGTGTTGGTAACGCGCTGTTAACACACTGACTAACACACAGACCATACCGAAAGTCTCTTTACCTAAATTACTGAAACAACCGCACCATGAAAACACAATTCAAACCCTCAGCATTTTAATGGATCACGTTATTGCACCAAAAAAACACATAGTGAAACGAGTTTTTTTAATGTATTGAAACCCACTATGATGCAGTGCTGAATTAATGATAGGTAATGACTGTATTTATCAACATAGGAAACAGCTAATACAACTTTAGTATTTCTCTAAATGGTCGGAGAAACGGTGATTGAATGGGGCCAAAAGCTCTGGTAGAGATCTGGTAGAAGTTATAAAACTATTCAGACTTTGAGACAATGTTTTTAAACCCTTTTCAACCCCCCAATAAATAATTTGCACACTTTCTAGAAACAGTTATTGCTTTTATAATACATTGATTAATAGGATTTATTATGAGAGGAATTATTACGTTGACAAATAGTTATTATTGCACATGCCCACATGTGCGTTATCTGGCCCATTCCCCTTTATCTATTTCATTTCACTATACAACATATAGGCAAATATTTTGCGTTGAAACATACACCTCTTTTTGTGTTATGTATTGGATATGTTGCCATTCATTATGTGGCGCACAGCATTGGAGGAGGCCCAGTTGACCCCCCGTCTCCTCCTGGTTTCCTGCCTCGACAGGTCAACTGAACTGCACTGATCGTGCTAAATACACTTAAAAACTGTTGTCCGGGGAGTGACACCAAAAGGTCACCGACGACACCGTCCACGAGTCCGGGAGTTCATCATCGGCCCCGTGGTCACCGGCACACTCCGCGGCCTCGGAGAGGGTCAGGGGGTCGTCTCACCTCCGACATTGGCCTGCCCTCCCTATTGTCATTGCATAATAAGATGTTTCCCTTATCGCTGATGAATCTGTTCGGACCCGCTGACAAAAAACAAACGCGTTACTGGGGTGTTCAGCTTTTAAGGCCCAACTGAGAAGCTCCATAAAACGGAGGCTCGTGAAAGGATATATGGGCTTGTAAAAGTGGAACAACAGCAAAGCAGCACGCTGATTCAGAGGTTCACTCGGTGGTTTTATTTGTCTTGTATTATTAGCCAAAGGGTTGTGATGACCACAGTTCCGCTGCATGTGCGGCCGGTACTTCCTAGAGTGAAATAAAGCACTATCATGAGAAAGGGTGAAGCAAGGATCACGGTGGAGCGACGTCCTCATATGTTAAACTGGTCACGTCATGGTCACAGACAGAACCGCACCATCCAAATCATGAGTGAAGGGTTTATTCCCAGAGGGGTCGTGGGATCAGCGAGCCAGACACCGTTTCATGGGACCTCAAATGGAGGAACATGGGTAGGTGGGACGGGGCTGTCTGGGAACGAGCCAGCCAATTACACCCTGGCTAGACACATCACACTTACGTGTCATACATGTGGGAATCTACTGCCTCTGAAACTCACGAAAAACCAAACTCACGCTGAACTCCTACTCCTGTCTACGGACACCTACTTATTGTTGGCACAACTCAAGAAAAAAGAGAAAAGCTGATTCACAAAGTTTAATTAAATGGTGTGAAATGAGTTATTAATAATGTACAAATGCACAAAAAGCGGTTTGGACCACAGTGAAGACATGCTATTGGCTGTGTGTGTTCTATATGTAACGGGCAATAAATGAGCGTCCTGAAAATATTACTTGCTTAACGAAAAAAGTTTAGGTCTGACTTTTTGAAGCCAAATGGAACAGTTTTAATTTCTTGTTTGTGTGTATTTTAATCAGCTTTAGCTGATCATAAATGTAAGTGGAAAAGTTATCACTTACTAAACCAAAGATGCTGAACATTGATAAGTTTAAATTGCTAAACAATCTGCAAACTGTGGAGGGGAAAGCCAGTTAACGCTTACGGTTATAAATGCAGTATAAATGACCTCTTTCTCACTCCTCCAGACTTTTAAGACATTTTCAGAAACGTGCTTCTTGAGAAAGAAATGTGTTTTGTTTGATCCATTTTGCATTCTATCATTAGTAATTTCTATATAATTGTTGTCTGAAATTGGCATGCTAATTTTTGTTGGTTGCAGCGGATCCTCCTGCAAAAGGGGAAAAAAACATCAAAAATAGCATCACAGAAACCTTGTGGGCCACTAATCTTTTCTGTCTTCTCTAAATAAAAGCACCAAAAGAAAAATATCCGACTAAAAAACAGTGACAGAATGAATCAAAGATCTAAATGTATTTAATCTACAAAAAAAAAAAAAACAGAGCTATTTAGGCCACGTTGTAGTTTTTTCGTTTGAACCATTACCGAATTGAATGCACGTTGTTTTGTATTTACTTTTTTAGAAGAAGTGACAACAGTAGAAGCCTTTTTGGGCGCGCTGTTTGTCGGACTGTCGATGAAAGCCTCACATCCATCCATCTATCTGCCGCCGCGTTTGAAAGCGAGGTGACGAACTCTCCCACGGCGGGGAGTGCGCGCCTTTTTTTGGAATTAGCCACGCGGCACGCCGCGCATAGTAATGGCAGCTTGCGCTTTGAGCTTGAACTTGACCGCAGGAATGCGGCTCGTGGGAACGCCGGCTCGAGGGTGCCCTCCTCTATTCATGGCGCACAGGTCGGTGTCAGCTCTGATTATCATAAAACGCAGCCTGCTTCAAATTAGGGCACGAGGCTGCGGCTCGCCGTCCCTCTTTCACGCCGTCTCGGGAGGAATTAACAGGTCTCTGCACGAGCCTGCTGCGGTAAGAAGTTTACTTTGTTTGATGTGTTTAAAAATAACTGTTTGTCACAGGCCGAGTTCTCTGACGCTTCAGCGTTCCAATGATGTTTAAAAGTTTCAGCCAGATTTCTGTTTACTCTTTTTTACTGTATTTCTTAAAAGGTATTTGAATGTGTGGAGTTAAAAAACAACAAAAAAAGTATTCTTTTACCTCCAAAGTTTAATATTGTTCTTTACCGTCCTTAATTTTGTCATCTTAACTGTCTCAGATAACATGATTAATGCACACAGACCTCAGATCTGTTTTTGTTTTGCTGTTTTTTTGCTGAAAGGGGAAATTTACAGTGAAAATGTGACAATAGTTAAAGCGGAAACTTTAACTTTGGTTTTTTAGATGGATTTGTCAGTTTTGCCATCACACAAAATAAGAATTTGTGTATAATAATACAAATTATTGGAACACATATCCATTATTCCATTATTATTCGTATGGGGTTTATTCCGAAATATTGTATTAATCTTACATTAATCTTGTATTTACAAAGTTCCTGTCTCTCTTTTAAAAATCCAACAATATCATCTGATTTATCTAGAACACAGTTTGTACTAACTGCAAAACAAGTATTTCATTGTAAAATGCTGTTATAATATCAGAATAGACCAATAAGTTAAAGGGCAAAGTTACACCTACGTGTGTTTCTCAGGTGACTCAATTCAGGTGTGATTCTGCATCTTGGGTTTGTTCTTGTTAGTCCATGACGACGCCTGTGACTTTAGCAAAAGCCATTAACACCAATATTGTTGGGAGACAATTCATAAAAGAGAATTGGATAAGTTAAACATTTCTTACAGGTTGTTGCACATTTTTCGTTTTTTGGGGCAACATTTGGCTCAAATAGCAGACAATATTTGAAAAAACAAGATGATGATGATGATGATGATGATGAACATATGTTGCTCAATATCTCATTGGTTAAGACAGGACCATTCAGAAAAGTGTTTTATAACCACTATCACATTGGTGTCACTTATTTAGAAGTTGATAGATAAAATATTGATTCATCTTTAAGACATTAACTGAGTTTGCTGATTTAAATATGAAAGTGTTTAGGATAAATATTCAACAGATACTGTTTATTTCCTTTTTCTGCTTTGAATAGTATTGTTATACATTGTTGAGAGCTTATCCTGAACCAGGGGAAATTGTTTAAAGATATATTAAATGAGAGCATTTCTTTTTCTGGGATTTCTGGAGAAATTAACCAAAAAAACACATGTTGCATGAAATCCATTTGATCAGTGTCAAACTTCCAGATGCAAAAAATGGAATTTGTCAAATCTAATCATTCAAAAAACTGCATTATTCATTTACTTCACAATTCCAGCCGAATGTTTCCTGGCAAATGTGTTGATTAGATAAATGTGCCTTTCATTCTGGCCAAATGCAACATTAAATTATATTTTCATGGAAGAGAGGACATGTAGACCAACATTTTTAATAATAGATTCAATACATCAACTAAACAGTTATTTAAAACATGACTCACAGATTTTGGAAAAGAAACAGGTATAATATGAATCATGTTTTTAGTTATTTAATATGATTAAGTACAGACTTATTTTAAAGGCTGTGTTAAAAATAATGGGAATACAACTTACAAATATATAACTGTGTTCCTGTAAACATCCTCACTGTGTCAGTTGTCTCAGCCTGCAGCGTCTGTTAATATAATTAATTTAGATAAGACAATGATAATTATTACTACAATGATACCAATGGTAAACATAATAGCAATGATAGTAATCAAGAAGCTTTTGCAACATAAACTATTTCAACCTTTGTTTATTTAATATTTTAAAAGACAAATATAAACTGAAGCAATCTTATTTTAGATGAATCAAATACAATTCTTCTGTATTTTCATCTGTTTATTTTATTAACACAGCACCGGTTTTCTGATCATCACAAGTAGTTTTTCATAATGATCCAGACACCTTCAAATAAATATTATATATATGTACAAACATATCCCCATTCTGATGACTACTTCTCATTCCGTGCAGGAAAACATTAACTATACAATTCTAGACTCGAACTTGAACTTTGTCTGCACCAGAGAAACGCTCAGCTTTCCTGCTTTTTTTTCGTCACATGTGGTTTCATTGAGTAAATATGTTTAAAAAGGCAGATTACAGTGTCACTGTACTGTACGTGTCCTTATTCCCTCTCACCACAGTGTGTCGCTGTTTCATCCTTACCTTTACTTTCAACTGTATATTTATTGACGCAGGTTTTACACGAGGGAATGCAGCATTTCGTTTTTTCCAACACATTAAAAGCAACCCCTGCCTACACACACACACACACACACACATATATTATATAGTTGGCACGTTTAGGCCCCTCACTGGCTTCATGCCATCCTCCTCCTCCTCCTTGTCAGCATCCTCCCTCCCCTCGGTCGCTCCTCTCACACTCACTTTAAAAATAATATGTTAGACAGTTCTCCATTAACGTTGTAGATAAATAACATTCGAGATTTGAAGGACATCGCGTTTAAAAGCAGCGCGGTGGCTTTGCAGGAAAATGAGCAGATCTCTCCGACTGTCGAGCCCAGTTTATTTGGACGCAGCCAGAGAACGACGACGTTGGACAGTTACAGTGAAATACAAGAATTTAGGTGCAACAAGTTTGGGCTTCATTCCTACAAGACGCTTATCTAAAATAAGAATTTGAATCTGTTCTTTTAATGGTCTGTGTTATTGAGGTATTGCCTTTAATATGTTTCCATACATATTTGAAAGTTGTTGTAATATATAATAAACACATCACGACATTTAAAAAATAAAATACTGTGGCATCTTGAGCCACTTGAAATCCTCCGATTTTTCTCACGATGCGTGTCAATTAGCCAGCTTTAGAGTTAATGCAAACCGCAGAATATTTAATGAGGCTCTCTGCTGCCATGTGTTCATGTGAGAAGTATTCATGTAGTAGTGGAGGAGGAGGAGGAGGAGGAGGAGGAGGAGGAGGAGGAGGAGGAGGAGGAGGAGGAGGAGGAGGCCCCTAGGCAGCGCTGCAGTGCAGAGTTCAGCAGGGAGATATTGTTGTGAGCCTGGGAAAGTGTAGCGGGGCTGACGCCAGACTCTGTTATGGGGGGGGGGGGGGGCACCTCGAGGACCCCAGACCGGATTGTCATGGAAATTTCTCTCGGCACGTTGTTGAACTTGATTTTGACTTTTTTTTCTCCCCTTTCTTTTTTATGTGTATGGATGCAGGGTGAGGGAGGGGGGGAAGGGAAGAGGGGATGGGGAGGAAGGGGGAGTCTTCACTTGTTTGTGGGAAATAAAAAACTTCTGACAATACACGCACACACAAGGACACCTTTTTCAACAGAATACGGAAATTGAGATACATTTGGTGGAATATTACAGAGAACAGTAACAAACTAATCCAAAGTTTCATGTTCACGTTCATTTTATTCAAAAAATTCTCCTGAGATATTTCATGGCAGGGCTGCTACGGAGTGCTAGATTTAATATAAGACATACACGAATCCAATAAGCGCCAACACATTTTAAAACACTGTTGATTCGTGGGTGTGAAATATGGATGCACGTGTAACTAATGCATATGGTCGCGCATGCTCAGGAGCAATGAGGAGTCTGCGTCTACTCGGGAAGCGAGATTAAAACCATTCTTATGTTCCAATAAGGATTTTTGTTTCATTTTTTTTTCAAAGAATGGAGTTGTCCTTCCCGCATCGCAACAACACAATGTCCCGTAGGTTCAATGGGTGCCAGCAGCAGGGGCCACAGCGGATTAAATCTGCTTATAAACGACGCACAGTGGAATTAGATTCCTACAGTAGAGCCGAACCTGTGCAGCGGCCTCCTCTCCGTGATAATAACAGATTCCCCGCAATAATCAGATATGTAACCGTTATCTGATGCAAGCTTCGTCTGTAAACACAGGCTCTCACATTGGTTTAGCCACACACACACACACACACACACACACACACACACACAGTGATCCCAGCACCTTTATAAATTTCGTTTCAAGCTTTGAGAGGTGTTGCTATAGTTGCGATTGGGTTGTGTTCTGTGGCGCTGGTGTCTTTTATGTGATTGTTATCGCGAGCATATCTCATCTCCTCAGCCAAGATGTCAATATAATATCACAATCGACGAGGATGGCTGCTGCTGTGCACCAACACCAGGCACCCAGACCTCCCCACTTGCTTAACAGAGAGTTTATTGTATATCGTCTTATTATAAGTAAAAACACGAAAACAAGTGTTCATCTTTGTGGTCTATGTAACATCGGAACAGCGTGAATTAAAAGCTGTAATAATTGCTGTAAGGTAACATTCCTGGCAAACCATAATCCTCCGAAGGCACAATCAAATGCCAAGAATAAGGAGGTCAACTAACTTCCTTCATTGCACCATAGGAGGAATTTGCATTGTGTGAATCAGATGCGAGCTGACTGATCTAAATAACAATAAAAGTAGTTCGTCCTTATAAGAGTTGTGCTTTTGCGTTTGGTTTTACCTCTTGAAACTATCAAAACAATAACAGAGTTTTGCTTCGTACAGATGAAAAGTCAGTAGTTTCATCACTTTGTCTATTTCAAAATATTTCCATATTTGTTGCTGCAGACTGCAGGAAATCATTGGAATTGTTTCCTATACTTTGACCGCGCAGCAGTTTAACGCCATTTTAAGAGAAAGCTTCAGTAAACGTGAGAGTAAAGGAGCTTTTTTTCCAAATCTAAAAATATTCATAAAACACGTAAGGATTATTTCGCGGTACGTAAAATGTTGAAAATGATTGAAAACAAAGTCCTGCGTGACACATGCGTTGATTTTAAAATCGGGGTACGGCGGATTTCAGATCCCCTCCCTCTCTCTCCCTCTCTCTCCCTCTCTCTCTCCCTCTCCCTCCCTCCCTCCCTCCGAGGCGGAGTTTATCCCCTCTGCTCACCGTGTGGACCGTCCTCACTTGTCAGTAGCAGTTGGCGTGTTTGAGGGAGAGGACACGTGCAAGTCTCTGGGGACACATGACACTTCGTACCTTTAATATTCGGCACCTTCGCGTTGTTCCGATTAGACCAAACGTTTTGTTAACACGGGAGGAGAATCCAAGGCGGGATTTGTTGGAGGACTCGACCGTAGCGGATGGAAGTAAGTGATGCTGGCCTCGATTCACTCGCGTGTTTCATCACATTAAATGTGGTTTCGCGTTTCCCGGAAATGAAACGAAGTAGCCGTGACATTATTGGAGGCGGTTTGGGAGAACTTTGCTTGTGTGTGAATCTCGATGCCTTGAATAATGGGTCCAACCTTTGGTCAGAGAGGCCACTCGGACTCTCAAAAACTGTGCGTGTGTGCGTGCGTGTGACAAACCAGTCATGGAAACCAAAATCACCTGCGTGCTAATAAAGGAAAAAAAATGTTTGTATAACAAATCACAAATAAACGCTTCTAGTATTGCTGCACTTTCCTCTCTCTCTCTCTCTCTCTCTCTCTCTCTCTCTCTCTCTCTCTCTCTCTCTCTCTCTCTCTCTCTCTCTCTCTCTCTCTCTCCTCTCCTCTCTCCTCACCTCTCCTCTCTCCTCTCTCCTCTCCCCTCGTGTTTTCCCGACAAGCGGCCCCTTTAAGAGACGACGGGTTAGTTCGTGTCTTTGGTTATCTAGCTGTATGAGTTTTAATTTCATAAAGCTAGAGAACCGAAAGTACGAACTGACGCCGAGCACTTCGGATCCGCCGGCGGCCTCCTCCCGCCTCGGCACGGAGGAGGAGGAGGAGGAGGAGGACGCGATGCCGGGGCGGGGAGCAGCAGCAGCAAGAGGAGGACGCAGGAGGGACGGATGCTGAGGAGGCTGCACGCCGCTGGTACCGATGAGGAGAGGGGAGGGCACTCCGATGAGGAGGAGAGCCTCACCGGCAACACTGTTCACCTCCTGCGTACACGTGTTGGCGCGTTAGAGGAGCCACGAGCGGGTCTGTGAGGGCGCGAGTTCGGGTTGTGTGTTTGGGCATCGCGGTGTCGCCGGGGCCTGTTGGGGATCAATAAATCACCCGGCAACTTTAGAGCATGCATGTGGGCAAACATACCAAGAAAACCACACACAACTATTGTCTGCTGTGACACAATCTCGAGGGGTTGAACAGAAATAGTTGTGGGATTTGTGCAATTGGTCGATCCAGGACTCACGTGACGCCGTTGGCAGCAGGTCTCGCACGTTGATGATGCTGCTGGGCGCTAGTGCCTCTGTGCCAAGCTGCGTGTGCAGAATCCCTGACTCCTGTGACACCAGGAGCACATCCTGTTTTGTCATTTACTTGACATTAGTGTGACGTCTAGTTGGATGCACATGTGCAAGAAGATGCCTTATCAAAGCACAAACAGTGACTAAACTAGTGTGTGCTACCGTGCTTGATAACACAGAGATGGGTTTTGCACCATTTCAGAGTCATAGGTTGTTGGTTTTTTCAAAATCATACTTCATCTGAAAAGGATATTGTACGTATCATCAGACATTTTTCATTTGAATCCGAGTTAGACGTGGCAGAGATGTTACAATTTGTGTGTCGCCGGAGGGCTTATTTTTTTTCTTTGTGGTTACGAACAAAATAGGACATCGGCTCAGAGTTTGATCTATTCTTAGAGTGGAATCAGTGAACCTCTAGATGACAGAATATCCCTGAAGTCCCAGCATGCTCTATTTAGACCATGACTGACAATATTTGATGTGCATCGCCCAACGCTTGGATCATGTGACTGTGTGTGTGTGTGTGTGTGTGTGTGTGTGTGTTGTGGAAATTTGCGTTTCCGAGCTGGTGAAGTTGGAGCCAGTACAAACAATGTGACCTTCATGTCCTCCATCTCGGAGCGGTACAAAGAAAATCCGGGATAAAAATATGATGTGATTTTTTTTTTTTTTTATCTCCATCTCTCTGTTTGACCCGTTGAGGAGAGGATTTTAGCATATATGCTAAGAATGTGTTCAATGCTTGTTTTCTGTAGCTTAGCAACTGGGATGCTGCCCAGATGAATGCTCAATGCTGTTGCCTTATACAGTTTGCAGCTCAGTGTGTTATTCCATCACATTGTGTAATTTGGGATCTTTTCAAATACTTAAATCAATTTGGAATCATTGCTGACGCAGAAGGATAAAATGATGTCTAACCTTGCAAATATATAATGTAATGGAAGTGCGTTTGGTGGAGGGCTGCAAGGTCAACAAAGCATCTACTCTTCATATTTCCCTTCACTCCCCTGCGAGCCAATTATTTATTCCTAAAATGTGGTATTATTTAAAACGACAGCTCTAGAAATGATTTCACACACACTGATTCTCTTTTTCTTTTGACTTCAAAGGACGATGTCGACACCCTCGGCCCCGAAGACGGAAGGCAAACTACCATCAGACAGGACAATGAGTCACCTCACAGGTAAATATTCTCAGCACATGAATGTACAGCAGGAGTTCAGATTATTTTTTTTCCGTAGAAAGTCCAAGATGTTGCCAAATTCACAACATTACATTTATTATTTTTTTTTATGTAAAACAACAATTTAATGGATTTAAGAGGGAGGTTCAACTTTAAGATGCTGCAGGTTTGCAGATAGTGTCCTGAGCGAACAGTATTGCAGCAATGCGTGCAGTGGATTGTTGTCAGTATTGTGTAGAGCTGTGTGGAAGGTTTTGCGTGTGGGTAGTGAAGGATGAGTTACAGCCTGAGCATGAATTTTAAAATATTGAAGATTTGGCCATTCTGATCAAAAAAGGATTTTTAAAGTGTGCAGCCCTAGTAGGGGCAATAGGAGGGACATTTACAGCACGTTTTATTTGCGCAGAGTGTAAATGTCAGTTTGATATTATTCATGTATACATCAGAATATATACACACAGTGTAAAGCTGCAGATGCCTACAGCAACAGATAGTAAACGGTGTGACCTGAGGAGTAAAGTAAGACCTCCATGTTGAATTCTATCATTCCTTTGAAGTATTAACATTTGTTACACAGCACATCATCCCCCAGCCTCCACACACACACACACACACACACACTCTCTCTCTCTTTCATTCACATACATCCAGCGTATTATTCCTTTAAACACTATGATCCTATTTGTCAGGTAGAGCGTGTGCTAGGTGCAGGGGAGGTGGCCGTGTAATCTTTGCTGCGGTTCTTTATCCCGTTAGGCGAGTGCAGGCGAGCTCCGGACCTGCTCATGTGTAAAGAGCGTTTGGGTGGCTCTGTCCTTTTGGGCCCTAATGCCTGGGCGAGCCACGCTCCCCTTGTCCCAAGTCTCTAGATCATTGTGGGGAAAGTATTGATTTACATAAAAAGGGGAGTATTTATATAAAACGCTTGATAATATTGCGAATTACAAAGGAAAACTCACATTAAAATGTATATTCCCAATTTTTAGGCATCAGGGCGATCCCAACCTGTGTCCAGTAGGACTTATTTCACAATATTGAACAGAAACAGAAACATCAGTTTGTTCCCTCCACTGCCTCCTAGTTCAGCAATAGGAATTAAACAATAAGTGCACATTGTAAGGAAGGTCAAATCTTCATGGTTCTACAACCTGGAAGCTCAATCTAAAGCTCAGTTATTCAAATTTCGTGTGGAGTTCTTTGACTCGCCCAGATTTTCCCAAGCTTCACATATTAGCATATGCAAGGGCCGGCCTGTGCTGCTGTTTTCTAAAGTGGATGTAAATTATAACCTCAGTATTATACAGGCTGATAGGAGATAAATCTCTGCAGTAATGCATTGCAGCGAATGGGGGTGGGGGGTTGCTGAGGAGGGGGATTGAAGAGGGTGTGTGTGTGTGTGTGTGTGTGTGTGTGTGTGTGTGTGTGAGATGCACTGTACAATAGCCGGTGGCAGATGGAATACAGACTAGCAAAGCACTTGCTAATAGTCATGCTAAACTCTCCTTCACTGGTTCAAGTGTCTTAAGATTTTCTCTTGTATTTCCAGAGAAAAAAAAGAAGACATTTTAAAAGAGAGATTCTTAGAAATATACATTTTTAAGACGGGGTTTATACTGGTTTAATAGTTTTGCAAGTGCGCAGACATTGTTTTAAAACCAATATTAACACAGGGAGATTACTAAACCGAAATTTGCACTTGTGCGGCCGAAAAGGCTGAGGGGCTTCAGGCCTCGCGAGCAGAGTGGAGATCTCTTTGGAATCTCTATGCAAACCAGGGCTTGAATAATGAGATGTATTTATGAAGGGCTGGGAAAAGGGTCCCGCTTTTGAAAGCCAGTAGGCCGGAGCCTGAATGGGACGGAGGGAGGAGGGGGCGAGTCGGACAAGGGGGGAACGGGGGGTATGTGAAGAGGGGGTACAGGGGGCCCCCAGCAGCCCGGGCCTCGGCTGAGGCAGCTGTGAAAAGGGGCTCCGTCTTTTTCCCACGCCCAGCAAGACGCGAAACACTGCCGCAGCTCGCTAGGGTCAAGTCCCATCGCTAATATATACACACATACATACACACGCATGCACACACACACACACACACACACACATAGATGAGAGATGTGTGTGTAAACGTTGTGCAAATTAACAAGCTGTCTGGGAAGCTCTGTGACACGGGGGACACCTGCTATTCTCCCAGAATGCCTTGCACTCTCATCGGGGGCTGCTGTGCTTAATGAGACAACAATTAGGTCATAACTTCAACTTGAACTTAAAACGTTGGCCCGGTTTGAAAGCAGGCTGGGTTTTTCGTTTGTTTTTCGTTTGTTTTCTCCGTTTTTTTTGTTCATTTTAAAATGTTTGTATAGAGCCATCTGTTCTTCTTAAATTTTAAATGCATTACCGTCTTATCTATACATGTTTTAAAGCATTATAATTGTTTATTATGTAAGCCCCGACTGTAAGAAAAAATGAGTACTTCAGTTCTTGAAAAATAACGTTACATGGAGATATTTCTGCAGTTGTTGAGTGTGTGTGCTGATAAACTTGGCCTTGTGCTTGGTCCAAGACCTTAACTGTCAGCTTGCCGTTGTTTGCCTGTGCGCGCACACACACACACACACACACACACAGCTTGCTTCAAGGACACACAAAAGAAACATGTGAACATGAAACGTAGGAGAGCCGAGGGAAGATACGGCAACTATGGAGGAATGTTTTTGCCGCTGAACTCTCCGTGTGACCTTCTGTCTTTATCTAAATACGAAGCTGAAAGACAACGGCAAAAATAATTAGCATGAAAATAAAAAGCAAAGAAATACAGAAGCGACAAACAGTCATTTAGTTTGTTTGCTGCAACCTCAGTGCTCATCTGTATCTCGTCATCCACATTTTGTGTTTTTGCTGAATGCAGTTTGTCTGAGAGCAGCGTTTCTCCACCAGCTTCTCGGAACGCCGTCCAGCCGCTCTCAGCTGCCTTCCCCAGAGAAGCAGGTGTCACACCCATTACTCCCCTCTGTCTCTGTGCCACAGCGATCAAACCGGTGCACCACTCAGTTCCCTCCCGATTCCCCCGCTGCACCAGACCTACACAGAGCTGTGTCACACTTATTCAGGTCCCCCTGCCCGCATGAGCTCGCTGCTTCAATTCCACCCTAAGACCACTGTGTCTTCGAGTGTATTCCTCTCTTCCTCTCTCCTTTCTATCTCCTGCGTGTCCCTCATTCTCTGTCTCCTTAGCCCGTCATATTCTTTCCTCCTATTCAGATGAGATTCAAACAGAGAGGGGACCCCTCTAATTAGCTCTGCAAAGATGCTTTGTCACAGTCACTGTGGCCGGCAGTGTGTGCATTGAGAGGGGATGTTTTACAGCTAGTGTTAGCATTGAGAAAGTGTGTATGGGCTCTTAATGAGGTTTGTTAGCCGAGTGTGTGTCCTGCTGTTTGAATACACCCTCGGCAGCCTTTGAAGGAATAGAGATGAAGAGAGAGTGGAGGAGAGAGGAGTCTTCCAGTTCTGCAGGTTTCAGAATGCAGAGTACGCATTATGCTCAATGCGGTTTCATCGGAACAGCAGGGGAGAGGAGAATTATACTTAACTTAAGGTGTTGTCTGTGTAAACTAAATACGGGGGTCATCGGGCTCCTCTGGCCGATGGCTTCTACTCTTCTTTCTCACTTAATGCTCTGTGGATTCCTTCCTGACAGATGTTTAAGTGTTAAGTGTCAAAAAATGAATCTACTGGTTTAGAAAAACATAAGTTGACATCATTGTAAACTGAGTGAACATTTTGCTGATGAAGGGGAGGCCAAGTGCAGAAAGAGAGAGAGAGATTCAGCTAATCATCTGTTGTTTGGCGTTAAAGGCAGCTTGCTAAAGAATAGACGTCCTGTCTGACATCATTAATCATCATTAATGGACAGTTTTAGGCAACCTTGTACATTTTTTCTTTTTTAACTGTTCCTCTGATTCAGCACAAAGACAATGAAGATGACTGATAAATGAATTGGGGGGATCAACTGTAAACAGTGAAAGGAAATTCATATTTTAAAACAAGGCAAAATGCGGAGATGGTGGTGATGGTTGGAAACAGATAGGAGAGACGAGGAGAAATAAAAATGAGGATTTGTATGGAGCCAAAAAGCCGACCTGCTGGTATTGTAAACTGTCACTCAGGATGCAGAGCAAGACAGTCATCATTTCCCCATATTACCTTCCACCGCTGCAACCGTCGTCCATTCGGCCCCTCCTGTCTTCCTTCTCGTTCCATCTTTGACGACACTTGCAGGTGATTTTTTTTCCCGCCCGTGCACACGCTTGAATATGAACCACCTGATCTATTTCTTCCTGCGCTCGCTGCTCTTTCGCTCTCTCCAGGTCCGTCTTTTTTTCCGTGGTTGAAATGAGTCGGCTTGCAGAATGCTCTCCCCTCTCCTGGTTCAATGGTTCGTTGCTTCTCCGTAGGAGGTGGGAGGCTGTTTGGGCTCTTTCCCCTGTTTTACCAGTGTGCCGGTGTAATCCTCCACACCGGCACAATGAGCTCTGACTCCAGCCACAGGATTCTATTAGGCTCCCAGAGAGACTCAGGATCTCCATAAACATTTTCCAGCTGCCCCCCTCGCCACAGATAAACTGATAGCTTCCTTTGTACATGTTAGGCAGCACTCCCCTTTGTTTAGCCCGAGGAGATTTTTACCTGTCTGGAGAAGAAGGGCACAATAAAAGCTTATACCCTTACACTACCAAGGGCTTGTTAACGCTGTTGACTTCACTCCCAAACCGGCTTCTCCCTTCTCCCTTCTAACCGCAGAGAACATGACTGCAAACAGGCAAATGCTTGTTACAAGATCTTTGGAGGTACGCTTAAGAAAAATGTTCTTCGGAGGATGCGATTCCTGCTGAAAACACAATGCCATTGATTCCTGCATCTATCGTTTCGTTTAGAGTGTATCGCTCCACAACTGAGTCAGAGACAGGTGTTTTGATAGTTCTCCGTCTTTAAAAGGGAACGTTGTCAAAAACGGTTTTGCACTATTCATCCTTACTTATTGTATTCAGACCAACATGCGACAAGCATTTTTTATTTTTTATAATTCTCACTTAAGCTAAATCCCAAGCATGTAGAGCTCAAAGCTCCGTACATGATTAATTTAAGTATATCACAAGAATCGGCACCAACGTGGTCTTTTTATAATAATGCCTTAATGCTGATTCAAGTGGTCATCGGTAACTTGATGAACCGTCTGTATTTCCTCCTATTTTCATTTATTTTATGAATCGATACATAACTGCAAATTTGCCAGTTCAACCAAAATGCGATGTGAGGTGTTTGTCGGTGTTTTTTTTCCTCAAGTCCAAAGCCACGGGTCACATCCAGGGCTCCTTTCTGCTCCAGTCCTCATACACAAACATGCTCCTCCATCTCTCCTCCTGCCCCCCATCCACCCTTCCTTCTCCTCCCATCTTGATATTGCAGTTCTTTTCTTCCGTGCTGGATGGAGGGCAGCCCTGAACCAACATTGTTCCCTACGCTGGCTCTAGTGGGGGGCCCCATTGTGTGTGAAGGAATGGGGAGTTAACACCCATGTCTGAACCCTCTCAATGGGGGCATTGTGTCTGAATCTTCCTCCGGCTCACCCAATCTCACCCCACGTCACTCCCCTGCACAGGCCAAGCCAGGGGCTGCTCCGGGCGCTCCCCCATTCTACCGTGAAAACATGCACAGAGCAGCGAAACTCAAGACCACAAACGAACCGTCCCATAACTTGACCCACAGCTGTCCCGCAGCTTCCACGCCGCACTTTCTGTGTCCTGTGAATTTGCCAGAAAAACCGCTCTGAGCTGAATGTGTGTTAGCTGCTGTTTTCTTATAGAAGCGGGGGGCCGGTGGGTGCACAGTGACTGAAGGAGGCCCCTGCAATTTGTTTTTCTCCTAGAGAAGAACAAAGCGAGACATAAAGGACAATGTCGCATTAGCATGATAAGAGGACGCAGAATGCTTTCAGAAAACTTTGAGACGCACTGCAGCGAGGGAATCAAAACTGTTACATACTCATTGTTTTAATTATGCCAGGCGTATAGAGACATGAGATGTTAGTCAAAAATGACGCTATGTAATAAACGTCACTAATACTTTCAACTGTAATGATTTCATTGTGAATGATTTTAATTTTTTGGGACAATAAAACATTTTAAAACCAGCAAACAGAGATGGATGTGTGTGTTTCATACAGTACGCCGAGCATTTTGATTTGTTTCTGTATAGCTGCGCGCGCCTTAGGGCAGGTTACAAAAGAGCAAGTTGGCGTTTTCTTCCCACATATCTGTAATCAAAGTGTTAGTGTTTACATTTGCATTTGCATTGAGCAGAGGGACGCTGAATGCCAAAGGTGAGATTTTGAAATACACACTCTTTTCCCTCTTTCAGAAAGAAACGAGGGTGGGTGGTTGGAAGGCTGGATAAAGGCTGGTAGATGACTGAACTCAGAGACCCAGCGCTGCTCATCATCATTGCCGCGGGCTCTCGTCTTCCTCCTCTCCTCCTGTGGCCGATACCTCCAACCAGGGGTCCAACGGAGCCGGCGAAGCCCAGGCAGAGAGCTAGTGAGTAGGCTGGAAAGGATGGAGAAGGTCCCTGATGGCTCGAAGCACCTCTGGAGCTACCGGCATGCAGGAGAAATCAATATGAAACGCAGATCCTGCACAGCTCTGAGTGGGTCTTCCCCGTGTTAGTCTGAGGCCTAGGGGCCCACAGACCTCCAAAGGACAGGCCCTGCGTGGCCCCCGCAGCTGCAGGCTGAGAGACTGGACCTCACTCCCAATCTCCACTGGCTGCGTGTGGTTCAGCTGAAGGGGATCCCCTCCCTATATGATACCCTGAATGCTGAAAGACCGCCGACAGGGATATTCCTTTCTCTTTTCTTCCCCCCGACCCGCCCCTTCATAAGATTGACATATCCACCGCTTTCTGCCTCCGGCTGCTTGAAAAAAACGTTCGTGGGTCCTGCTTTTGAATCTCCCTTCCGCCCTCAACACGTCCGCTGTTTATTCCCCAACCAGTTTTTACATTTGACAAAGAGACAGTATCATCTTTATTTTCTCTTCCACTCTTGGCTCGCTGTTACTACGCGAGCTGTAGACGTGTGTCAGTTGAGACGGGAAACAGCAGCACCTTTACCCGCCGCGATGTCTGGCGCTCAATCCCAGAATGTGCGTTTCTTAACTGACTAACTGAACATGAAGGAGAGCAGAAGATCACAGAGAGGAGAGACCTTCTCATCTGGTAGTGGAGATGGTAAAATGGCAAGTATCGCTCTTTAGTACTCGACATTTCTCAATGTGCTCTCATTACCTCATTCATTTACCTAAAAGTGTTTTCTGTGTGTGTGTGTGTGTGTGTGTGTGTGTGACTGCAATTTTCCAATCTGGTTCATTTTATGATACTAATCACAGCAGTAAAATATGTTCCTTTCACTAGGAAATGTTGAGTTAATTCAGATTCCTTTTGAAATTGAGGAAGTCCCTGAAATCTGAACATTTGAAATAATATAAGAGGCATATTCACTATTTCCATATTCCCCAATAGACAGCTCTGTTTGTGTGTCTGAATACGCTGTATATGCTCGGCCTTGAAAGCCAGCGAGCAGCAGCAGTGCACCAAAAGCTCCCAAACTGCTGCCGTTGTCACAGCGATGCAGTGTGGTCGTTTCCATCCAGATGGGCACCGCTTCAGACAAAATGGCCGCCGGTCTTCTCCTGTGCCAAAGATGGAGGGCGCGTCTCTGTTGTTTGCCATCTGTGCATCCGTTAGCTGTTGTCAAATGCAAATCTGGCCTAATTGCATTTGCATAACCTCCAACCCTCGTGTCGTTGGCGTGTGTAGATAATTGCTGCGATGAACGCGACGCAGCGGCAACTGATGTTTTAAAGTGTATCTTGGCGCCGGCGGTTTTTCTCCGTCAACACGGTGAAATGCGTTTGATAGCGAGATGAGGAGTCTGCTCCTACTGCGCCATATGGTGCAAGTCTTTGCATGTGAATCCCTCGCATTCAAATGTGAAACTATAAAAGATTAAGTGGTGACCTTTTTTTTTTTTTAATCAGATAGCGCCCTTTCAAGCATGCGGTTTTTTTTCATGCAGACATACGTAGTGTACTGATGAAAGCATTAGGCAAACAGAGAAGCTGCACACGGACTAATTAAAAAGGGATCCATGGGCGCAACCAACTCCAGAGTGACCGTAATAGTTTCATTTTGGCTGGTTTCCATGGCAGTGATCAAATCAAGGGGTTTGCTGGAAAAACGGCTTGAAACATAGGGACCGCCTCAAGAACACTGTACCTGTGCATCATATCGGGCTGTTCGATTAGAATACACCGGTTAGAGGAAAATGAGAGACGTTTGAAGTGCTCGACATCTTTCAGAGACTTGAAATAACCTGAAAAATATTGCACACGCAGATAGGCGAGAGGATTGCAGCTCGGTGTAAATGAATAGCTCACGTTTCTGCTGCATTGTGGCCGCATTTGATTGAGCAGTTTTGCGTTTTTTTTCGGGGCGTTAATTAATGCGATGAGATCCGGGCTGAGCGGCCCCGCGTAACAAAGCGGCGCTCTTATTTGCATTCGCCCATCACGGCAGCTGCTGCGCCGTACAGTTAGCTCTACTGTGGCCAGCAAAATGGCGGTCACGCAAATCATGGGGTCTGTCTGCTGGTCGTGGGAGCTGAGGAGAGGAGAGAGGAGGAGGAGGAGGGAGGCGGGGGGTATTTGGGGCGTCTAGTTTGAGCTAAAGAGAGGGTTGCAGGGTCTAGACTACGGGCGGGGGGTTGCTCATAAGGGGAAGATGGAGTGGGGGGTGTTAGTGGAGGGGTTGTTATTTGAGGGGGTGCGTGGGGGTCTGGTTTTTCTTTTACGAAGAACAATTAATGAGGGACCGGAGGGGAGGGGGGGTGGTTTGTCTGCGTTTGTGAACATGTGTCTGCGCCTCGGCCATTTGCATAGAGCGGCGAGGGGCGCCCATATGCCGCGCGGCACATTCAGTCACGCCTCTCAGGGTCTCGCTCACACGACCTGAATGGGGCGTCGCACCCCTCCGCACACCGACACACTGTCCGTCGGCTCAGAGGAACACGCGCTACCCGGTTCCTCACAATAACACCTAGACAATGCTTCTACACCGGAGCCCTTCGTGTTCGCCGCATCACTGTTTCCGTCGGCCAATGGGGACGTGTGAAGCTGCTCTCGGCCAATGACAAACAGCGAGGAATCAGGAAGAGGAAATAAAAGGCGAGGAGAGTCACGAGTTTACCCTTGAAGTGCCGTTGAGAAGTGGATCAACAACATGGCTTCAGCGGGCAGAGAGATGGCAGTGACGTGAGAGCTTTCATTTGTGACGAAGACGACCTGGTTTTCCAAAAGTAAAGCAAAAACTAAATAAAGCAGTTTGATAGAAAACAGAAAATGATGTTTGGGTTCCATTTCCTTTGTGTGCGAGTCAGACATGACATGGCAGAATACTTACGGATCAATTTGAGGGGTGAGAAGGGAGAGAAACACCTCCCCTTCAGCAAAACTCCTAGGAGGGCTCGGTTGCCATGAGGCCCCAAAACGTCAGACGTGTGTAGATCTCCGTGATGTTTAATATGAATACTTACGTATTCAAAGTGCGATGGCGTTGGGCTCGGAGCGTGGGAATGCGAGGACAACATATGCAGAGCAGTCTCTGGCGAGACAGCCCAGCTAGCATGAATGCTGCAGTAGCAGGTGAAAGAGGACCCTAGAGGTCATGGGTCAAGGCCATTGAAGGGGCTGTCTGGCTCATGAGTGTGCGCGGGGTGGGGTAGTGGGGGGCTGGAGGGGGGTAGTGGGGCTTTGGTCGTTGTCTGGGTCAGGATGCTAATGAAGGTGCCAGGCTGTTTGATACGCACGGCTGTCTATTGTTGGCTCAGTCTGGTTTGGTCACTGAGGACGAGGCGGGTTTGCCGTTGGAAGCCAGAGAGAGACGAGCAGCGGAGAGACGCCTGTCCTCCTCCTCACGTCTCTGCGTCCTGTAACGTTTCTTCTCTGAGCGACACATTGGTCTCAGGCGCTGCAGCGCGTCGCCCGTCATCTGTTTCCCTTCAGATCGATGTCAGCTTTGTGGCGCAACACTTCCACGATGCAGGAAATCATCACGAGTGCTCTGGTAGAGAATAATGTCCGGATGCCGGCTTTATGGCTTCAGCCACTTGGATTCATGTGTAATCAAACTCAATTACGGTTTTGTCAAAATCAATATCTCAGTTAATTGATCTCAAAACCAGTAATACCGAGGACTCTTTCCTCGACTGTTATCACTGTGAGCCGCAATGTTAAACTACACGATGGGCTCCTTCAGTGCTGCTGGTGAAACGTATTACAACAACGCATGTGTATTATTCAGCAGCAGATGCCGCAAATTCTCTGTTTACTGTTTGATTTGTTCAAAAATTGTACAAAATTATATTTTTTAAGGAATACCTTTTTATAATGGAACCTTAAGGTTCCCATTTACATCTCCGGGATGAACAACTTTACGCTTCCACAAAGCACAATGCAACCAGGAGCCAACTAACACAGCGTTGAGTTTGGTCTTTTCGTGAGATTTATTAAAAATAAGGAAAATACAGAATCATTCCAGCCGTATACTTAAAACCGATTGCATCATTATTTCACTGCGCTGGAGACATCCTGGTGTTATTGACGCTATCCAGCTTCCTGATCACGCGTTAAACCTGCTTCATCGATGACGTGTCCTGTAATCGTGAAGCGCCGCGTGCATAAAGGTGTGCGTTACCCACGGTGTCCCTTTAAGAAGCGAAGCATTACCTCACCAGGAGCGGAGTGAAGGAAGGAAGGAAGGAAGTGGGTGAATGGGCGAAGGAGCGCAGTGCTAACTCTCTCCACTCCTTTATGCCTGTGGGTGCAGGCTTCATTAGCTCTACAGAAAGGGACAGCTCCCTCCCAGTCCCTCAATAGACCCATAGACCTGTCTCACTGGCACAGGCTCTGGCTCAGTGGGGTGTGTGTGTGTGTGTATGTGTGTGTGTGCGTTGGGCCGGGGGAGTGAATGTGTGAGTGATTGTCTGCGTGCGCGTGTCTTGCCGAACCATTCACACACCACCAGGCCTCATAGTCTCTCACTCATGCCTAAAGGAAGCCTGGCATTGACACGTTTTTTTTCACATCTCACATCTCTCTTTGTTCCTCGTTCTCTTGTTTTCTCTCGCATGCTTTCCATCATTCCCCATTTTGTCGATTATTCCTCATCGTGTTTTCTCTCTGTCGCTGTGTCTCGTTGCGCCTGAGATCGCCCTCACAACTATTACGTTTATGTTTAGGTCTAACACGCCGTACTCAGACTGCTGATCTCTGCGGCACATTTGAGTTGTTTTAGATTTTGTGTGTTTCTTAACATTGACCTTTACTGGGTCTTTAGTCGTGATTTGACATTAAAGGGGCTTTACAAAAATAACTCAAATTTGAAATGATTCTGAAGAACAGTTGGATCCAAAAGAACAACTGAAAATGCAGAGGTTGGCAGAAGTTACTCAGCATTTTCTTATAATTTAGGAGATAAATTCAGAAGCTGTTGTGAGATCCTCTTATAAATAGGTTTTTACATCATTCTCTAATATCTTTACTGTAACTGACCAAATCTGACATGATTATACCATCAACTCTGTTATGTGGTTTTAAGATGTGTCCGGTCTCAAATAATTACATTCATTGACATATTTCTTGAAAAATATTGAGCTTTCATTGAAACCCATCCGGAAGCCATCATTAAATTAATTTGAGGAATAGAAAAATTAATATTCCTCAAAATCCTGCTGTGGTGCCTTCATTTCGCATCAGGGACTGAGTGCCGACAGCTCGTCGGTGTCCCTGTGTAGTGTGTAAGGGGGGGGCACACACACATATACAGGCAAAGGTGCTGGAAGGAGGCGGACTAGCTGAGATGATTAGCATTGGCAGCCGCCATTGCATGGTCTGCTTATTGTTGAAGAGCTGCATTAATGAGCCCCGCGTGCATCCGACGGTGTGTCCGTGATAATAAACACGTGTACGTACACACTCACATCTGCCTTCACAGCCAGCACACGCTGAACACCGGATGGCACAAGTGAAACCTTTTATTCGGATCAGTCACCAGTTTGTACAGTTAAAGCGAGGAGCTACATGAAAGGATGTGTTTACTTTGTGTCGCCTCAAAGACACAATGTGAAAGGTGACGGGGTGAGGATACTTAAAACACCTGCTGGGGTTCTGCTTATTCTTTTAGTTAGTGATCTCCAGTTGAGTCCAAAACTTCTGTTAAGGTAGATTATTAAAATGGTAATACATGTAGAGAAATGCAGCCTTTTGTAAGAAAGAATGAGGGAGAGACATAGAGGAACAGAGAGAGAGAGAGAGAGAGAGAGAGCGACTGAGTGGGAGCACTGTGGCCTGGTTTGTGGTTCCGGAGGGAAAGAGAAATTTCCCCCTGCAACGCGAGATAGGATGAGCTCTTCCAACACACATGCACAACCTCACACAAATATACACAAATACACACACGCACACCTTGTTCCCTCCTTCCAAGTGAGCCAGGACGAGATTCCTGTGGCTTCGTTGTTGAGGCAGCGGGAAAACGTATTGCCCCAGATTCAAGCAAAACAGCAGTAAACTCACACTGAATTCAACTCTACCTTCATTGTAATTTCATCCTTTTTCTTTTCTGCATCACTTCTTATCGCAAATGTCCAGTAAGCAGCGTCTGTGTGTGTGCGTGTGTGTGTGTGTGTGTAACAGACAGCCTGACCTCTGACCTTGTCCTGCTGTGAGCCTTTCATTCCCATAGGCTGGTCGCTGTGGTTGTGTCTGCACACACACACACACACACACACACACACACACACACACACACGCTCTATTGGTATAGCCGTCGCTCGGCCACCCATTCAGGGCTCAGTCACGGCCACTTAGAGCGCAGCAGACTCGGGGACTCAGACGAGCTGTGATCCAATGACATGTATTCATAATGAGGTGGCTGTGGGGACGTCTTTGTTGGACAGACTCAGCAAAAGAGTGTGTTTGTTATGGAGGAGGGGTTAAAGTCCTGTAGACCCAGCGCCGCCTACACACACACACACACACAAACCTCGTGGATAGAAATTCAAGCCTTGTTGAAATTGAGCAAAGATGTACCTCTGGCACTGGAAATATGATCCAGTGGAAGAGTTTGTGGACGGTCTGTTCTGTGTCTCTGAAAACAATCCTAATCAGAGCCGTCTCGTCAAAACAAAGTTTCAAGTTCTTGCGGAAAAATGAAAAAGTGAAATGAAAACTCGATTTTCTTATCGCTGTTACGACAGCACAGACAGACAACAACATTTTCTTGTCAAACCTGTCGAAACCTGAGACTTGGATGCTTTTATTATTATTATTAATCCTAATCAGAGCCGTCATATATATATATATATATCAAGTAGAGCTACGCCCACAGCTCTGATATATAATAATAGTACAAACGAGTCACTCAACACCTTCATGTTTCCTTCACCAAACATACTTTTTGAGGGGAAGGGATTCAGATCTAATCTCTTTTTCTTCACGAAAAGTTCTGACGTTATTTTCAGATGACATAGAAGACACAAAAATGTTAGACTCTTTGGACCGTGTGTGCGTGTGTGTGTTTGTGTGTGTGTGGTGGGGGGAGAGGGGGGGGCGGAGACAGGATTGCAGCCGCCCTCCCGCTACGTTAGCAGCTTGTTGGGGCAGCGTGGGCACATGAGGAGCCCTGGAGGGCCCTACAGGCGCAGGAAGGCCCCTCGTAATCGCCCCAATGTCTCAATCCCTGCTCTTCATACGAGGACCGCCGTCCAGCTCTGATCTCCTCAATCCCGCCCTGCTTTTGGAGGATTAACAGAAATAACACGCTGGCTTTTTTAGGCCCAATGAAGTTATTTACGTTTAAAAAAAAAAAAAATCCATATACAAAAGTCCTCTTTCATCTTGATTCACCTCTGGACAAATTAGGATTAAATCCCTCGTCCCCGCGCGTTAGGATTCTTATCTTGTTCAGCCATGACGTTGCAAAACCAGACAGCAGAAGTGTGTCTGGTTTAGTGTGTGTATGTGTGTGTGTCTTTTCCCTCGGGCATGGCTGTGTGGTCCTCCGCTGACTGCGTGTCCTCCCCACGCCTCGGGATTTAGAGGTCGGAGCGGGACGAGCGCAGACTCCATCACAGACAGTTATTAGTGGTCCTGAGGAGAAGCCACGTATCTCTACTTCCTCCTCCAGACCATCTTCCCTGTTTTGTGTATATATTGTATATATATAAATGTGTATATATTTCTATTTTAGTATCATTCTGTTACCAATTTCCTGTTTTTGTTTATTTTCAGAGTAATGATGGTGGAACAACTGAACTGAACAACTTTCTTCAACCGACCCACATTCCAGATTGGACTGCACCAACCTCGACACTGTTTTTTATTTTTTTATTTTCCGAAGGATAAAACTTATGGTTTGTGATTGAGTCACTCTGAACCAAGGTGAACCACTAAATATAAATCCAAGGAATAGTTATTGACAGAGAGACTTTGAAATATTGTTTGTATTTAATATGGGTTTTAAGTGAAATAGCAAGTGTATTTTAGGCTTGATAAATAAGATATTAAAATGTAATATAATTAAATTGATTTTATTTTTCTAAATATACTATGATGGATATTCTAAACCCGGGGTTGCTTTAATGGATCCTATGGGAAAGTCATTGGAAATGGGGCTTTTAAATTGTATTATTTGAAGTTACTTCAAGTCCATAAATCACTCAATACAATGTCTGGATTTCAAGCTTTCATAGTACATTAAAACCCTGAGGTGTTATTTGTTGAAACTTTGTAAATTGTGAAAACGTGGTAAATAAAGAGAACAGAGACGTTTGACAATTTTGCTTAGTGAATACTTTCCAGTTTGTGATTTTATTTTCAGTGAAAATTCTTGACTGACACAATGCTCTGATTTGTTGTGTAATAATTAAAGAATTAAAAATGTATTCCGTTTTCTGTTTTTAGAAATGTACATGAGTTGCTTTTAGTAAAACAGTTCAAGTCTGACAGCATTATTTCACAGTGGAAATGATCAAACAGCCGCAGTACAGAACAAAAACACACAATTAAGTACATCAAGGACATCAAGTAAATTATTTTAATCCCAAAAGAAATATTCAATTGTTTTTAATTGAACCTGTCTTCATTCAATGAATTATTTCTTCAGATTTTGATGGAGTCACAGCGCGTTTAGTGATTAGAGGTTTTCATGTGTTTTCACTTTCTATTTTAATTAGTACATGAGCCCAACAGAAACCAGCAAGCTAAGCTGCACAGGCCATGCTCCGAAAGGAATAATCAAGAAGGAGAATCTCCTAAACCTTTTATTTAATATTAATTAAAATTCAGATAAAACATTATTATATATTTTTCTTTTAGTTAGTTTTCAGTGACATTATCTTTTTATCTGAAAGTAAAGCCTAATTTTGTTTTTGGAGCTAATGTAGAGAAAATACATCAGGCCTACGTGAAACGGTACATATTTTCAATTAGTAAAAAGAGAAATGGTTAAGAATTTTTAGTGAAAGTAAAGCAATAATACATTTCTAATAGAGATAGAAAAGATAAAATACATATTTTAACTTTAAAATCGAAAAAAATCTAACCAAAAGGCATTTTTGTTTTATTACATTAAATTTTGTTTTGTGGCAAAATCAAAAATACCATATGGATTTGTCATCAAACTTCATAGGCTAATACTCAACTTATATTGGATTTTATATAAAAATGTACAGGAAATTAAGTTGGAATACATTTGAAAAGGTGTATTTTGTTGCATTTATTTCAGAGAGCGAGAGAGAGGAAGAAAGAGAAAAGCTATCATCTAAATAAATGCAAATTGGCGCTGCCTCCACCTGGCATCGTGCCAAGTATCTATAGCAACGATGTCTTTCCACAGCCTCCGTCCATTCCTCCCTCTCTCACTCTCTAATTAGTCCTCTATCTTCCCTATAGCTCTTTTCTTCTGAGGCTTTTTCACACATTTACCAGAATGATGATGTGCACAAATATTGTGATCCGAGCTCTCGGTCTGGCTCAAGAACAAAACCAGGACCAAACGAAATATTACACATTTCTCATTTAAACAGATGCTTAACAGAATAGAATACGTTCAAATAACACTATTTCTTTCTTTTTGTATGATGTTAAATCATCTGAATCGAACACCAATATAAAACAATATCTGGCATATTCACTAATTACTTTGGTTTTCGGTTCACTCCGTTTATTCCTCAGGTTCCTAGTTGCAGTGTTGCGTTCACGGTCAAGTTCAAAGCTTCAGCGGGGGAGAAGCGCCATTTGATCCGCCTCACCTTCCCTTGGCTTCCAGCCTGGTGCTGCACCGCCACCTGCCTGTGATTTATGGAACTACAGCCAGACGAGTTCACTCAATGACGTGGAAGTGTCGCCCTCCAGTGGCGTCAACGAAAACTGCTTATTATTTTCAGCCGCAAAATAGATCAATAAATGACAAACGAAAATTAATTTTAAATGTTTCCATTAATAAATTAACAAACATCGTTCACTTGATTTGTTTATACATTTTGTATTATGGTATTATTATATTATGAATTTATTTCATCAGTTTGAGTATATCCCCATTCATTATCCTTTCAATTCTTTACAACAGGGTACAAGGGAGGAAATAAATACCACTGGACAAGTCTATGTTAGGCGTTAATGTCAAATACCAGACTGGAATTGTTATTTGAATAAACATTTTTGATTGAAATGTTTGAATCTACAAGACAAAGAAATCATTCAGGCACAAAACAGTGAAATAATACCAAGAATCAATTTGTTGTTAAAATCAACTTTTATTTTGGAATTTGATATTTCAAACTTTCCCACAGATACAGCGTCATCAATAGAGATTAAACACAGCGTGTGGTATTAGTAGCTACGTTTACATTCAGTTGGCACAAATCATGAGGACTTATCGCACTGCACTGAAACCAAAACAATACCAGATAATCTGTTGGAACATGCAACACAGTGGCATCGCATGGCTGCATATAGGATTACCCACAAATTGAATAAAACAAACATCAAACATCAAGAAAAAAGTCATCTTTTTCTAGTTGTTTTTTTAGTAGTTGTTGCAGTGATTCACCATTAGTCATCATTAGACCATTGTCAAGTACTTAACGAAACAAAGTATACTTTTGCATTGAAAACTAAAACTTTTTTGGCATTTCATGATTGTCTCCAAGCGTGTTGTTACCCTCCCTATCATTTCCATTATGCATTAACCTTCTTCCCTTAAGCTACAGGAAGATGATGACATTGCGATGCTCTTCCAATTGAAATCAGGACATAAATGACCATCAGATGTACTTTGAAATTAGTCCCTGGACTGGTTGGAATGGATTGTTTAGGTCGGTTAACGAGCCACGTTAATGCATCTCACCATAGACAGCAGAGCATTGCAAGGCAGTATATATGTTTTTAAAAATTCACATAAAAAAAACTGGACCTTTAGTAATACATTTAGTCACACAGGTCAAACAATCTCCAAACCATCTTCTGCCCCTTAAATACTGGGAATTTCGACGGCTCGAAAATGGACACGACCTTCAAAAAGGTCAGCAGAAGTAGCTCAGTGATCGTACCGTCGGTACCATTCCTCGCCAGGCACTTGAGATTCAGTAACCGCCCATCACTCAGCCTTCAGTTACTGTACACATTCTACATTGCAGCATTCTCACTTCAGCTCAGAACATGTGCAGGTTTCGAGCAGTCAGTGATCAAAGCTCATTGACTTTTATTTCCCACCTGCTTAACGGAGGGAAGGCAAACCAAAACACAAGGATATTAAAAGAGTAAACAGGCCTCTGCCGTGATCCGAACAATAACGCCTGCTGCGTTCGGTGTCCGTCACCGGAGCACTTCTACACGCGTCTTAGGACACCTTTTCAGGAAACACACTTACTAACACAAACTGAACCTAAAGCCAAAGTCTGAGATGAAAACAGACTTTTGGGTTCCGGAACAGCTGATCGGTTGCATTCGACAACTGCGTTACGGGACCACAGTTTAAGTGAGCTCTCTTCCTGAGGATGAAGAACCTTGAGTTTCCCTCATCTCAGGGAAACTTATTCAAGAGTTTGATATAATAAATAATGACGGTCAGTAAAGGGAAGTGCCCCAAATGTCAGAACTGTTTTGTTACTGACCCAAAGCTTTGCTTAAATGAATATGGGTGATGTCATCGCCAATGTGCAAGTGGCCATGTGACTTTGTCTGCCGACCTTAGCTAGTGCTGGTATGTGGAGAGAGTTGGCGACACTAAATTAGGACACCTGTTCATACGGTTTCTCTTTTTGATTAAATCCTTTCAATGACAAATTTAACAATTTTAGAGGAATTTTTAGGCAGATGTTTGTATACTGATTTGACATTTCAAGTTTGGCTTCCTCCGTGTCTGACTACAGCCAAGTCACAACCATGTTCCTCTTGATGCACAATAGAGCTACAGTTAAAGTACAACTTAAACAATGACAGGCATCTGTTTGAGAATTATGACAACCTATAGATTAACTAAAAATGAAAAATTGTTAAGTCATTTGGAAAGTGAAAAATAGTCATTAGAATACTATTACTTCAGTATCATAATTAATATATATATATATATAGATATATATATATATATATATTATTTTTTTTAACTACCAACCCAGGTTCTTCTGGAGCTTCTCACACTTGTTGTGTGTTCCTCTTATGAAGATAACGCTTTGCTCAACCCTGCTCCACCTGGCTCTGCAGCCAGCTGTTCCCTCAGCTCAACCATCCTCCCTCGGCATGTGTGATCCAAGTATAGAAACTATTGACACTCCTCAATGGCTGTGAGCCCCCTGCATCAATACCGTCCAAACTGTCCCAGACGCAGTCAATCTGAATACGACTCACCACATAAAACATTCATATGCAAGAATGTAATGAACATTTGATGATGTGCTGAGGTAAAGTAAAATACTGAGAAAACTAAAATATATAAAATCACACTTGGAAGAGAGAACTCAAACGATTCCGTCACGTACAGATATCTGCCAAAGCATTTGTATCAACACATATAAACTTTCTATTGCAATGGACAATATTCTTAGAAAAAGCCCATTATATATTATCACAGGGAAAACAGACATGAATCAAAAATCATTTGGGCACTTTTGAACACCATACACTGTATGTTGGCACTGGCAAAAAAAACTAGCTCATAAGTTTGCAGTCATCGCTACGGCTGAACTGCAGATACAAGTCTGTGAATTCAATCTCAAGGAGGTCCACTTATGGATACTGGACTCATTGTGATTTCAATACATTGAACTTTACACAAAATAAATGCTGTTATCTCTGTGCTGGGAAAGATTTTCGCTCTAAAATTGTACTCTTTTTTTTTTTGCTTCAATATACAAACATCCCAAACATACTCTAATCTGTAACTATCTTACATCTTAACCTTTGGAATAATTTGTTATAACAAACACACAAAAATTAATCTCAAGCGGGTTATATTTTACTGTAAATCAAACACATGTTAAAAGGTTTCTTATAAATGAGTGGCGAACTGCATTGAACTGGAAGTTGTCGGTTTCAGCAGACACACAAAGCAGCTGGGACCTCTGAACTTTCAGACGGACTCTCACAGGCCTGGCGTAAATGACGTGCTCACACGAACACACAGAAAACCACGGAGCGTATTGCACTGAGACGTACATGACGACATTGTGTAGATGGTACTCTGGCATCCACCACACGTCAAGCCTACAGGGACTGGGCATCCCCGCTGCACAGCGGCAACGCAGGAGAAAACATTAATATCCCGCAAGCATGAGCCAGTGTGTGTTTGCTTCTATCCAGCGACACACCATTGTCACTGTCTTACTTCCTTTCTCTCTGCGTAGGGGACTTGTCGTCCCACTATTACCGCCTTCCCGTCTCTGTGTCTTTACTATCGAGCCGTGTAGCCCATCTGATGCAGTTTCTTCAAGAGAATGTGAGTGAGGTCAAAGGTGGTGAAGCTGATCCCCACCGCGATGGGCCCTTTGACCCAGTTCATACTGAGACCTTTGTAGAGTCCGCGGATGAGCCCTTCCTCGGACACGATCTCCTTCATGGTGCCCAGGATGGTGCCGTACGTGTGACCCGTGACTCCTGCCGTCTGCATACGCCGTCGTACCACGTCCAGGGGATAAGACGCTGACTGGCCAAGAAGTCCCGCACAGGCTCCAAACGCCAGACGTTCATAAGAGTAGGGATGTGGGCGCCCGCTGCGCTCTACACGGGAGAGGAGGATGTTAAGAGTTGTCATTTTGAACACTCTGCAGAGGGGGAGGCAGGGCGACTTCAACAACGTTCCCTGGAAGAACGAGCTGCTGTGACACCTCGCCCGAGTCCTTCACCGACGAAATGTGAGACTCAAAAATGTGCTGCTGTGGAAATTGTAAAAGGCTCATGACAGCCGTCAGCCACTTCTTATTTTTTGTCCTTGTCAAAGTGCGATATACTAGAATTAGAATTTAATAATTGCTAAATAATTAATTTGAGTAACAGATAGAAATTAAAAAGTGAATTGCTAACATTGCGCAGGAAGGTTGCAGTGCATAACTATTCAACAACACATGGACATGAAAGGGGTCATCATTACCTGCGTGAGATTTCTTTAGTGTCTCGTAGGTAAAGAAGCTCAGACCAGCATAGGGAATAACACCCAGCATGGTGGGAGCGAAGCCTCGATACAACGTCTTCAGGCCCTCTTCTCGGGATATCCGCACAAACACATGCAGGATGTTGCTGTACCTAAACAGCAGGAGGCCCAAAAAACAAAACAATTTAGCATGAAACTGGGTAAGAGGCACTGTGGAAAGTCTCCTCAACGATAAACAGGAGCACAAACTGCCTCTGAAGCCTGTGTATCCTTTTAAACAGAATTTGATTGTTTCACTTAATCATTGTCAAATTTTAAGACAACCTATCGAGTCTTTAGTAATGAATACATACTAACAGTCAACATCTAGAAGCAGTTCCATGATCTACTGGAGTTGTACAACAACAATGGTATGCATTTGTGAATTGCTCTGCAAGATGGTGGTTTATGATTTTTTTTTCTTCCATATTTTATATTAAACTTGAACCTTGAAGGAGTCCAATGCAACAGAATCCCTTGTCTTATTTAGTGTATTTGTGTTAAATACCCACTGATGACTGTTTTGGTGGTTAAAGATGACCTTACATTTCCTTGGGTGTCACAGCCATCCTAGCTCGCACCATGTCCAGAGGATAGGTCACCATGGCTGCCGTGGTACCTGCCATGGACCCAGCCAATAACCTCGGAATTGGAGGAAGGACTCTTGAAGGAACAGTCAAGATAAAAGTCATTAGATGAACAGACCCGAGCAGTCAGGTCTGACGGTCTATCAGTATTAACAGGCACTTACTTCCCCTGAAAGCCATAGTAGTTTCCTAACAGTCCCTTGTACTGCTCGTGTGCACAAAACTGGATGGCAGCATATGGGATGACTCGCACCATGGTGGCAGAGTTGCCCCTCCAAAGACTGACTAAGCCATTCTTCAGGTAGGTGCGGTAGATCAACCTATAGGCCTCCTGTAATGCAGTGTGCACATGTGGAAACATGCATGCTCATGATTGCCCGATGATCATTCATTTTGTTTTAGAATGTTGCGTTTAAAATGTGTTACTTTGAAATTACTTTTCAGAGGCCAGACTGACAACTAATATGAAACTAAATTAAAATTTTAGAAAAATTTAAACTTGTGGGTTATTTTAACTGCAACAGCGGTGAATTAATCACCTGCTTTGAATGAGAATCAGTATGTTCATAAAGAAACTGACAATAAAATAGTGCTTAAACTTACCTTGGCAGAGAATCTGGCTGAAGACACTACAACAACAGAAAAGTATTGGCAATGTAAATGTCCACTCATTTTCTATTATCCTCATTGGAATAATGACATAACATTAGTTCCGGATATAATTCCATGACATCCACTTGGGTCATTTCTAATTAGAAACACTTTCCACTTTGAGGTTGGCGGAGGATTCAACGTGCCTTGGAAGATGATTTTAGTCCTGTCCAATGGGGCGACAGCTGTCTTGGCGACGGCCCCCGCTAAAGCCCCAGAGAAGAGCGAGCTGACGACAGACCGAGTGTTCTTCAGGCCCTGCACAGTGATGGAGGAATTACATTCCGGGGTCATCAACACCAACAGTGAGTGAATCCTGTAAAAACGGCCCCCTTGTTGTGCTTGAGGTGCCGTTGATCATTAACTTGGGAGTTATGTAAGGATAATTGATCTGGCGGGCGCCTTCACGAAACATAACAATTTGGAGCAGATGTCCATAAATTAACCCAAAGAAAGAGAAGAGGCAGAGAAGCCTGCCCTCTTCCACCTGCAGTACGGCAGAGCAACAACCAGGGACAATTTCCTTTAAATATAGACAGTACACATATAAAATACAAACACCAAGAAAGCTTTCAGAAGCCACAATAACGCCTCTATTCACGATAATCAGAATTCATTTTGTACACAATAATATGGTTATTGCTCACTTTAACCAACGTTTCAGATAACTAAACTGATTCCAATTTACAAATAAAAAATGAACTTCAACAAAATAACTACTAACAGCAATAACTGCGGGAAGTTTTCCTTAAATAAAGCAGTGAAGGAAGGATTGTGTCTTTAAAGCGTCACCTCGTTGCTCCCTTCTGACTGACTGGAGGAATCCGGCGGCCGCCCTTCTCCCTGCGCGAGCGCTGCCCGTCGTTCCTGTAATCCGGTCCCCATCCCCGAGGACTACGCACGGCCGTCTCTGAGCGGGCTCATGAATTCAACCACTGCAAGGTGGCAACCAAACCCAGGAGATGCAGTGGTCAAAGAGAGAAAGAGAGGTCAGTTTGAGGTGAGGCTTAATGTACAAACAATTGACAAGCATGTCAAGATGCACACATTGTCTTTAAATTCTGCTAAAATTTTGCTTTAAGGAGTCGTGGCTAGCTTCATCATGCTGCAATTGCAGCGCGTACCAAAGAATATTGCCTCGCGTAAACTTGGAGGCACAGAAATGCTTTACGGACTAGAGTACATTGTTACCTCGAGAATTATCCAGTTACATTAAACCAACTGCGACACCTTTGAAGGCTGTAAAAAGACACTAGGCTGAGTAAAGTACATCCAAATATATCTCTTGAGGGTCAAAGTTGAGCACTTGTAGGTGAAAAGCATCGAAACAATCTAAGAAAGGACAACACAATTTAAGCCCCTTTTGTAAAGTATTCATTGAAACCCTTGGCTCAGTAGTCAAAGGAGACTTACATAATTTGCACTTGAGGAAAATAACATTTTCAGGGGGAATCTCAGTTATAAACAACGACGTATGAAAGTTCTACAATGAGCCGGTCGCTGGGGAAATCCCCCATTCATGCAACCTTTGAACTGCAAAAGCTCAAGTCACACATTAACCTTAATGTTAAGCATTCATCAAGCCAACACCACTTTGAATACTTCACAACTCAAAAAGGTAAAACACAATATGTAGAGCTAAAAATGCAGAACAATGCGTTTAAAGTCGGACAAAATGGTTATAATAACAGGTGGCTACTATTGAGATAAACATGTATAAACATTGCAGTTTGTGCACTACAAACATTTACCTTTTCAGTACTAAATTATTCTATCTTAAAGTTTCCCCATGGAAATTGTAATACTATTGAATACAACTTCCAACAAATCAATTAATATTCGGAGGAAAAATCCACTTGGAAAAACCTGGGATCTTGGAATCAAGGAACCGTCAGGAGAATCAAGCCAAACAAGACGTGGTTTTCTGAAAAGCTGGGTGGGTCGTGGACTTCAAGTGAGATCCAGTTGGAGACATAATATGTCCCCCTTCACCTCAAACACTGTCCTTAATCAGGGGTCGTCCCTCAGCCATGCCTCGCTCGCCCTCCCTCCCCACGCATGCCCCATCATTGGTGGCGTTTCTTCTGGTTAAACCGGTTCGGTGTTCCTCGGGCTTGGCTTTCCCCCACACACACCCCCGACATGCACGGCAATGGAAAGGTGAGCTGCCCTCGAGGACAGCGTCCATTCAAAATAAGTACACGAGTAACTAGATACACCGCAGTGACTCTTCCAGTGTGTTGCTTAAGGGGGCTGCATTGTTTTGTGAGCGTTTTTTTTCTGGTCAACCTCCAGGCGTTGGGCAATAGTTTCATAACAGCATTGTATCCTAAATGCCACCATTTTTCCTTGGCATTGTTTTCTAAAGTAGCTGAGCAGGTATTATCATCTGCAAAGCGACAATGAAAAGTACGGCCACACTACATGCCGTTAACTTGCATGTTTATCTAGAGTTAGTCAGGTATGCATCCATGGTGTTGAAACTCGTTTAAACTTAAACGACGTACCGACCAGAGGCAGCGAGCTGTCAGCAGTTAAGTTACAGACCACGACGTCCCTCTCTTACCGTGCGCAGTTGACCTCAAAGGTCCGCGGTGCTTTGGTGCGTCCTCGCTCGGTTGTTGCTAGCCGGTTCGTTGGACGTTGGAAGTAACGTCGGGAGACGTTAAGGTTAGCGGTTAGCTTAAGCGCTCATCCCCGTTGCTGTGACTCTCGTCGACAGTGTTGTGGGAGTATCAATAGTACGCTTGCGTCTTTTTTTAAAACGACTCCTAGTGTCGAAGGCACTGTCTTTCACACATGTACGCACTCGTTCGCTCTGACGTGACTTTAACCGACTAGCCTCTCTCATGCGCTTTTATTTCTGTCGTTACTGGCCGTGACAGCGCTGAGATACTGAATTCTGACAAGGACGAGCCGCGCAGCATTCTGGGAGTTGTAGTCTAAATGAGTGAGGTCCGGATAGGTCGGTTAGAGGGGCGTAGAGAGGAGGCACTTGGCAACGGGCTGGTTCAAAGAGCCATACGGCAACTTGGAGGGGGCTCAACCAGTTTTATCCTAATTGTGCACAATATAGACTGTCCGTGGAAGTATCAGATATTCCAGTTGTTTACTATAAATAATGCATGTACAAACTAACATAAGAGGAAATGTTTTCATTTAGTCAAAGTATAAGGCATTAAATACATATTAAAACACACTTATTTATAACTACTCATAGCACAAAAGAAACCACTTCAACTCCTAACATCCTAAAAGCATAACTGTGCTACATGTTTACACTTGGGTATCAGACATTTTATGAGCAAAATAATAATAGCAAACAATAATGTTCAAAAGGACAAAAATTATATTTTTGTACAAAAACAAATGACTGGACAACATATTCAACCTGTAAAGAGCACTATGTGGGACTAGCATTTACCTCATCGACCTTTTTTTAAACAAATGTGTCTATCTGGCATCTGCTTAACCTCTTGGCTAGGTACACCAACACAGCATTTTATCTTGCCTAAAATTGCATTTCAGACAAATTCATGATAAGGAGGGACTTCTCTCCTTGACTTTCAGTTGGTGAGGCTGCCGTGTTTGCCGGTCCACAGCTCTCTGAGTTCCACCTGGCATCCCAGATCTCTGAGGGCTGCTTTGCCGACATCCCCACAGTCTTCATGGGTCTTTAGTGCCTCTGCTATCAGGGCCTCTGCTCCCATCTCCAGGATCGGTTGGCTTAAGTTACTCATACGCGAAACCAGGTTTCTCATCACCATACATGCTTGTTTCTAGTCATGTAGAAATAAAAAGAGACAGAGAGTTTCCAAAATGTAAGATGATTGGTTTCTTTAAAAAAAATAATAATAATAATAATTATGAATGACTTCATATTACCTGCACATTGACTGCGTCTGGGTGCGTCTTCATCGCCTCCACAGCAGCCAGAGCCCCTCCGTTTTCCATGATGACTTTGCAGTTTTCAGGTTTACGTAAAGCAAGCACAGAGAGGCATGCACAGCCGTGTTCGCACACCTACAGCAGAATATGAACATAATCTCATAACCTTTGCAGAATCAATATTTAACTCAACTTAATTGTTATCCAACAAGATAAACAATAAATAATAATAAAAACAATATTCCAGATATTATTCAGTCAATTAGTGTGTAGGTATGACATCCAACTCACAGCGGGGTTGTTCATGTGTCTGTTCATGGCAATGACGATCAGCTGGACTCCACCAGAATTAACAACGGCATCTTTTACGTCATCGTTTCCTGATACAGCTCGTATTGCACTAAGGACCTGCCGAACAAGCTCCTGCCAGAAGGACATGAGTTAAGTGAGTGAACAAACATGGAGGATGATTCTCAAATCAGTTTGTAACACAATCCCATGTTCTTAGTGGCCTACCGCCTTCTCATAGCTATCCGCAAGCAGTCGCATGATGAGCTTTAACCCTCCAAGATCGCAGATGTCTTGACAAAACTCGTTCCTTACAGCCAGACGGGACAGAGTTGCACACAGCTCACTCAGAACAGAAGTATTATCAAGGTGAACTGTGAGGGACGAAGACGACAGATAAAGAAATTAGATGAATAAAATCAGACTGATTAAGAAAAACACAAAAGCAGTTGGCCGTTATTCAAAACAGCCACATAAGCTCAGCTCGGCTGGTCTCACCTTTTGCAGCGTTAATTAAAACCCTGAGTCCGTTGTGCTCGAGAACAATAATCTTAGCGTGTTCGTGAGCATTCCCGAAGGCAACGCGGATATCATCGTCAAAGACCAAGACCCGGAGAGCTGCAGAGGCTTCCCTGACGAGCTCAGCACATTCAGTGTGTTCTGTAATGGCGCCGGTGAGAAGGGGCACGACGCCCCCTTTTACCAAATCCTGCCGGTTCTGTTCATGTTTCAAACAGCAGCGGCGCACTGTGCAGATGGCCGCGCGCATCACAGAAGGATCTGGCTTATACTTCTTGAGGACATTCAAAAGGAACTGCCGGCCCTCTGCATCCAACAAATCGGGCTGTCCATCGGTCAGTGCAGCCAGAGCGGTCAGTGGTGTCAACACAGCGTCCTGCTCCTCTGTGCTCTTTTTGCAGTAAGAGAGGATGACGGGGTAGGCGTCTTTTTGGGCAGCCAGGTACCGCTGGGCGAATCCTAGTGAGCAACGCTCAGTGAAGCGTTTCATGTCCACCTCCACTTCTTTGCAGCTGGCAGAATCTTTTACACTGCGGAGGGAATCCAAAGCCTGCAAGTGAAAAGAAGACGTGAGGGTTTTGACCCGTTAGCAGCCCGCGATCTCCTTTCACCAAAAACACCGGCCTACCTGCAAGACCTCATGCGTTGGCTCCTCTTGTTTGTTATCAGATGAGGCCGCTGGTACAGCTTTTACTATGCAACTGAGGTTCACACCTGCGACCACACATAAGATTGGGGTTAATGTCACACAAAATATAATAAGTACGAAAAGTATAGAAAAATAATCATAATTCAGGCATGTGCCTATGATCGTGTTATCTTCTTCGTAACTGAAGAAACTCCACGTGTGGATTGGTGGAAAATTATTAAAGTCAAAACGGATGAGAAATAAAATTCCTCTTTAATACTTTGAACTCCCCATAAGAAAGGCAGAGCTGTTTAAATGTTACTAAAGGCCACGAAGACAGCTTGACGGATCCAATTTTGTTTAGTCCTTGGTGTGTTTCCCCTCGTCTGATCGTGAAGCTTATACAATGTTAGATCATGAACAGCTTCTGGCCGCTTTACCTTGAGAATCGAACTGCTCCACAGCCTCCTTCAAAGCCTCATCGGCATCCATCTCAAACTCCTCCATGTTTTCCTTGACGACAGCATCGAAGGTTTCCTGTGTGATCCTCCGCTTCTCCATCTCGGCCAGCCAAGAGTGCACTCCCAGGTTAGTGTGTAATAACCGGGATGTCAAAAGATGTCTACTCCGTGCGACGATAGCTCGTATTAGTTAATGTCAGCTAATGGATGAACAGCGTCCGGCTGTTGGAATTCACAAAGTTACCGTGGAATAAAGCTGTGTGAATTGTAGCTTTTTTTTCTCCCTCGGTGAAAACATCCGTATGAATAAAATAAGTCAAATGTGCTGGATGGAACCGTCGCCCCGTGACAGACAGCTTGCGCCACCGATATGAATGAAAACGTCCGGCGCGGTCGATTTACGTCATTTCCGTAGTCATCGTGTTCCCCCGTTAAAGGTGCGATGGATGCGGCGACGGGGTCAATTGTCAATCGTTTGGAGCGTGCACGGCAAAACATGAATTATGTTGCCGTTTCTCCCTTCGTTCTTCCGAAGATGAATATTGTCTTTTCTTAATTTTGTCAGCAACTCGGGAATGCCACGGGAAATAGACGAACCAGTCGGTTCCATATCTTGGCTATTTTGATGGTTTCCCCTTAAAAATATAAGTATAACATCAACGTGATAAACATCTTGTGGTGTGTTGCAGATTACATCAAAATAAACACCTCTTTGTTTGAATGTGATATTAAAGACATGTTTCTTTTAATTAAATTTAGGCTGGAACCTGCTTTACATCTAATATGATCTCTTTTTTGACGAAGGCCTACATAAAGGTGTACTTTAAACCTCTTTTGAGACTTCAATTAATCAAAAAGTATTTGGGTTTTTTTGGGACACTGATAAATCAGTTGGCTTGGTGCTTAACCATTTCACGCTCACTGCGTTGTATGTTGTATATAATCTGAGGTATGAAGGGATTAATCATGAGATAAAAATAACATTGACTTTTAACTGTTTGCACATACATTCCGTCATGATGAAACTCACATTTCTATCTTTTCCATGAAGACGTTTGGGTTTTTTTTTCTCACTTCCTCTTTTACTTAAGTCTTCCAGATGATGGCAGCACAAGTCTATTTTATACCTAATTTACTGAAGGCTGTTTTCAGTATACAAGAACCAGTGGTTTGCGTTACCCTTTGATATATTATCAAGTGAGTGGCAGGACTGTTGATTTAGTAACGCTCCTGTATCTTTTGTTCTGTCTGGTCAATACATTTGTTTTTATATTTACGCACTGGCAGTTGAAAATAAACTACTGAGTTCAGTAGTAAAGTGCAATTAGAACATTATGGAGGCTATTTGTATGGTACCTTTAATTGTATGTCATGAAGTGGAATGTTGTGGTCTCTCAATTGCATTTTAACTGCTCAACCTCAATAAATCTAAAATTCATTCAAAAATAGAAGTAGACTTTATTAGTGAAACACAAAGTACACTTTACAGTCATCTGTGTGGCAGTGTCTTAGATATTTCCATATAATTCTGTACAATAATGTTTCAGATCCATCGGCATGGCCATTCGTCTGCATGTTTAATTTGAGGGTACAAATGATTGGATGCGTATAATGATCTGAGTTAGAGTCTGTCCTTTAGGTTCACAAGATAGTTACAGTAACTTTCTTTTCTGATAGTTAACATCCGTCAATCTTCCAAAATGCTTTTAACAGTTTGTTGTGGTTATCACAAAAAATTCAAGCCTAAAAACCCTTCATGGTAAACAATACTTTTGATGATTTTAAAGATAACTCAGTAGGCCCAAAATGAATTGTTACAGATCATTCAGGGGGATGTAGTCGCCTTTTTAGTATATCAATTACACATCTGAAGAAGTTTGCAGCGCTAGTAAAACAAAAACATTGTCTTAATTGAATATTATTGGACTTCAACAGTCATGTAAATGATAAAGCAATTAAATGTATTAAATGGTGTTTTGCTGAATCTGAAAGTATGTGATATTACATTATTTTGTGCTAATATGTGCTAATATACTAATATGATTCCTTATATTGTATTTCTGCAAATGAAAATATCCAACATATTAACCGATTTTGACATTTTAATTTCTATAGCATGAAAGCAAAGACCCCTCGGAATATATACTTAAAGCGATGGTTGCGTTGCTTCGTATATTCAAAAAGTATCTCATTAAGAAATTCAGAATGCCTCGTCTCTCCTCAAAGGGAAGAACATGAAGTTCTGCAGCTCACCGGTATTCAACGGAGATCTTCCGAGAGCTCCGGAAAATTTCCCCAACACAAATACGTATTTCGAGACATAATTCCGTTTAGTTCCGTTTTATCCACCTCTTTAATTTTTCTCTGTGTCTGAAGTTACCGAGAAACCACCATTCACCCAAAATAAGGACGTTCCGTGAGAAGAGAAAACTTTTGGTCTCGGAGGTATCTGAAAGGAGCCATTTCCTGCCAAATAGTGAGCCGTCTAATCGTGACGGCAGCAGCCACTTCCTGCATTGTTACGGCGTTTAATGAGGATAAAGTTGTTGCTGTCATGTTGAAACGGGCGGCCATTAGGCCTCCTTCACACGGAGAGACTGGAGGCAGAGCTTCAGAGCTGATCCCCTCACCTGGGCAGCACCTGCTGACTGACTGTAGTCTACATATTTGTATTTATTTATCAAATCAACAATGCATTTAGTAAACATCTGAATTTATTTGAGAAATAAAAACACAAAGAAAGTTGCATTGTTATGAAATGGTTATGAACAATGAGTTATAGCAATAAGTATATTCACACTCAGAAAACGCTGTGGCGTGACTATATATGCTCCAAAAATATGTGTGTTCATTATTGTCCGGATGTATTTTTTAAAGTATTTTTCAATCTCTTTACATTTTTTGAAAGACAAATCAAACTTTTAAAATGACTAACGGTTTCTAGGCTGCAGCATGGAATTTTATAAATACTGATGTTATGAGTTCTCCAAGAGACGCTCCATTTAACCCCACAAAATATGTTTTTACCTATGCTTTATTGATGATTATATCTATAAGTATTTCACACCGTGGGTAACTAGTCATTCTACATTTGTTATATTTAGAATTGCCATTTATGGTCTCCAGAGGATTGATCCTCTGACTTGTCCTCTAGCGCCACCTTGAGATTTACATCATTTTTTTTTTCTTCCAAGTGAAAGTTCTTGACATCCACTGGATTGTCACCATAATATCTCTGGTGGATCGATAGAGTGGCGCTGCCGGCGGGTTGAACTTTAAACTTACCCAATAAACGGTGCGCCTTTTGCAAACTTCCAACATTAATCTTTTAGTGACCACGTATCAGCTTTTAGCCTTCATCGGGTCAACACTCTGAAATTGTTGCATAAACCTTCCTATAATGTAAAAACACGGTCATCTCTATTTTCAATTAAAAGTGACTTGGATTGTTTCTTGCTTGACTTGTTTTTTCCAGAACTGTGACACTTTTGGAAGAGTTATTAAACGTTTCCTTTAGGTAGGGGGATTATAAGAACCCCTGGTACACTTTTGACTGCATTGTGACAATCAGCAGCCTCGGGAGGTGGAACAGCAGCACCAGAGGAGGGAAACAATCAAACTTGATGACCCAGCATCATCTCTAGAGCTTTTTTTGTCATTTAAAGAACTGCAACAAAGAAATGCTGACAAAGCACTCAGGCCCCCCACCTGTTAGAGAAAACCAGCCCCCTGCCCTCTACAGTTCACTACTTACATCACTGTCTTTTCACTGTGTGTTTGTGTGCATTCATTGCATGTCTGTGGATGACAGATCCTAAGCTCGGTTCACAGAGATGCTCTGAAGTGACGGAAGAGACAGCCAGCTGCATTTCTCTGTCGATTTGTACGTATGGATCTGACTGTAACTGCTAGACGGCTGACTGGCTATATTAATGCAATTCCTTTTAGCTCCTAAATAGACAGGAGGTAATCATGTGATGCTGAGATCTGCATCCAAACATGATGCTGACGTGTTGAGAGCCTGCTAACATGTGGCTGAGGTTGCTGGTGAGAGAGCAAAGTTTGATGTGATACTGGAGGGAGAGTTAATTACTTCAAGGAATTGATTAAAGATACTTGTGCATATTCTACAATCTTGAAGAGAGCCTGCGTTTAAATCTTTCTCTCTAAAGTTAATTAGCTTTTATTCAATTTATTTGACGACTTTGTAAATTGTAAATGTGATCGTTTCGGGCATAAAACCAGGTCAGTGTGCCTCATCATACCGGCAATACATGTGTTTTTTTTGTGCTCCTGACCTGAAGTTGCTGCAGGTTTTGGTTCAGCGTTGAATATTAAGGGTCAATTGGTGATGCTGATTTTCAGTGAAATGTGTGAGGCTGTGTCATTTCTTGCGCAGTGTGTGTGTGTGTGTGTGTGTGTGTGTGTGTGTGTGTGTGTGTGTGTGTGTGTGCATGTGTGAGAGAGAGAGTTTGACTGAGAGTGGGGGGTGGGGGGGTTTCTGTACTTGCTGGTACAGTCGTGGGTCAACCCGAAGCCCCCGTGGCCCCTGACGCAGGCGTCCTGCTTTTGGCCCTCGGTGGTCAGTGGCTTACATGATGTGATGCTGGTACGCCGAGGTGCGCATGCCCACTAAGAGGACGCAGCGGCTCCATGTGTGTTGAGGCGCATTATTTGGCAACAGACGCGGCAGTGGGGAGGGCCGAAAAAAGAGGATATCCCCTGGATTTAAAAAAGCAACGATTTATCGAGGTTAACTGCAGATTAAACATTCCTTGGTGGACCATCGGCGAAGTACGGCGGACAACGCGACCGAGTAAGTTGACTGAGGTGAAGCCGAAGTTTTTTTAGTAAGTGTATCTTTTATTCGGAGTCGTCGAGAGGAGCCAGGTTTTCCTCCACCTATCTGTGACGATAAAGAAGCTGATGGGCTGTTGAAAAGTAACACTTCTCCGCAGAGCCAAAGGTTGAGCACTGGGGAGGCGATGGGGGGAGAGGAGGTGGGGGGGGGCTCGCTCCGGCAAATATTACCTCGTTTTACGTTTTCTCACGAGTGCCAGTGGGTAAATATGATCCCTGGACTTGATTCCGTGCGGCAGAAGTCGTGAAACGAGGTGAGGATTAGGACGTCTCGTCGGGGCACGCGCAGTCCTCGGGCCGGCCGATGAAATAAATGAGTTCCGACTCGTTTCTTTTTTGTTGTTTTTTTTTGTTTTGTTTCTCCCCCTTCGGGAGGGGACACCCAGCTAAACAGTCCCGTTGAGCCTCATACAGCCTACACTTCTATTATAGTGATATTTTAAAAAAAAAGTTTGTCCAAGCCGATGCAGACCGGGTCAACGAGCCGGGCTCGGTTCTGGTCGGGCCGGTCATGTGGACGAGCTCGGCCGCGGGCACCTTTGTCACTTTTGAACCAACGTCTCCGCGCGGCCGTTGGCGTTGTTAGCGAGCCGAAGTGGCCGAAAACGTTGTTTGTGTCGATGTTAGCTAACGTTAGCTCGCTAACTAGTAACGCGCTCCTGCGAGGCGGTGTCAATAATCAAAAAGCCGGCTGGTTGCACACGTAGTGTGGGCTGGGTTTAGTGCTTAAAGGGCTGAGTTCGGGTCGGAGGGGGGGTGAGGTGAAGGGGTACTGGCGGGAGGAGGGGGGGGGGGGCGTTAATGGTGGACACTGGGACTCGCTTTGAGCTCCTTTGGCACAAGTGTTGGTTCTGCTATCTGGTAGCTAATCTTCCTACTTCGCTCTGTGACAACCGTAGTCTTCCTCCTCTTAAAGCTGAACACACACGCACACACACAGACACACACAGGCGGGCACACACCGCACACACACTGTGTCTCAGCCAGACATGCACGCAGACACACACGGACGGTTTCAGCCACCACAGCACAGCGTGCTGTATAATCCCGGTATAATCACGTTATATTCATGTACCTATTGTCTGTTTATTCGTACGCTTTTCATTTGCTGGCCGGTGAATAGATTGGACGGAAGCCGGTGTGTTGACAAAACCACATGGCGCATTGTAATGTTGTGTTATGACTGCAGCTGCTGGAGTTCACTTTATTTGTGTTATAGGATTGTAATTATATAATACTTGGCCTTTTGATGATATCTCACTTCTCTTTTCATTGGCTACGGTGTTATTAACGTTCAGAGTGGAGATAGAAACGTCGTCCACAAGTTGACCTGCTGTATTCTCATAATAATACTACAGAAAAGTAAACGCGGATGGCTTTAAACTCTTTATTTATTTATTTATCTTATTGGTTAATGTTACAGATTTTAGAGGGCTACAGCTCCCCACTGTTTTCATAAGTCCTTGTTGTTCTAATTATTTTCTAGATGAATTGCTTGTTTAGCAGAACTATAACGAATGTGGCTGCATGCAAATCCAAGGTGACCTTTTTTTTCTTAGATTGTCCAGCAGAAATACTTCAAGTTTACCTGAAATATTAATAAAACAATCAAATGATTAGCAAAGTAGTTTCTGAGTCATTGTCCTTCAATCAAAAAATGTTACAGCACTACTTTTTGTCTCATAAAGTAAACATCCCTATCAGTAATCAATAATCCTTGTTTGAGTTGGACCTGTGCGCAACACAGCCACTTAAAAGCCCGCTCCTGGAATAAACAGGCAGTTGTAATAGGAACAAAGCCCTGTGTAGAGGTCTTTATGTGTTGCATGCTTGCATTGTTTATGACCCGTTCCTGTTAACAAAATGCATGTTGCCTTTAGAGAAGGGCTGGACTAACACAGGTTAGAAGAATGGAGAAGGCTTTTCTTTGACACGGGCAATGCTTGCTCTTAGGACGGACAGCGTTGACGTTTCCAGTCATACGTAGGGACTGTATTCATGGTATTATTACAAGAGCTCGTGATTCAGAAAAGTGTTCAGAAGTTTAAGTTTTGTTGTTTTCCATTACTCACTGTTCACTCACATTGTACATGTTACAGTTGAGTACGTGCCGCTGTTCTGGAAAGGGTCGTCCTCTGGCCACATTCTAAGCCGCTGCACATGACTGCAGGGGTCACAGGGCAGCGGTTTAGTCAAGCCTCCATAGCAAATATGTAATTAATGCAGCACTGCTGCATTAAAAGCTCCAGCTTTCAAGGGTTTTAAGTTATTTAATCCAGCAAACTAGTGATCACCGCCAAGCTTGTTTGTTCAATTAAAGCCTACCTGCGTATATTAAAAAATGGTATTGTTGCTAGTGGATGCTTGTAAGCCCTCATCGTTTTTCTGACAGATGCAACCAGATGTCTGATGATGATATTTTGCCAGTTTCCCAAATCAGTGCGTCTTTTGTAAATCCTGTGCAGAGTTGTAATGGGTTTTAACAGGTTAAACGTTTGTCCTGGTTGAATGAAATGTTTAACACATGCTCTATGTGCAGCTATACACAGATGCTTGTTGAGAGTGAGTCTGTAAGGCCTGAATTAAAGCGGATCGAGTGCATCGTGGTGGGCCTGATCAACAAGTGACTCAACATACAAGTAACTCGGGGCGAGAAGAAAAGACACTCAGCAAGACAGGTGTAGCTGATTTGGCTGAGCGGCGCCCTGATAGCGATAGGAATCTGATACCAGATCAACAAAAGAGTATTCTGCCTGGCGAAAGCCGCACTTCTTAAGAGTCAACTACCTGCACGGCTTAATAAGATGATATGGGATGTCATTACAATGTAATGACGTGCAAAGTTGGATCAGATTTTTCCTTTAGACCGCAATTTTAAGCCCGTGGGAAAGCAGCAACAGTATAGTTTCTTAATTATTTACTTGTCGTATTATTTTTTAGATTGTTCTTTGCACCCAAACTTGGACCTTTGTTTCACTGCATCTATTTTACAAAGCAGTAGTGGTTTAAATCGTTGTGTTGCATTTACAGCACATTTCTCAACTTGTGTGCCGCTAGTATATTACAGAATATACAGAAATATTGCTCTCTCTGATCACCGCAGATCTAACAGCAAGCTGCGAAAGGCAGATAAATAGTTGTCGGAATAACCTCTGATGGGAAGCCTTTTCTATTAAGCAAATGTATTTAATGAGTGACTAAGGGCAACAAACGTAAGGACAGTAGGACACGTCACCATGAGCACCACCGCACACCACACAATGAGGCGTCTACGGTTCCGTTAAATAATCTCAGAGGATTTCCATCTTATTTGAATATTTATCCAGATTATAATGTCTAGCCCGACAATTATAATAATTTTACCATGAAACCTCCCTAACACCTGCTGTCTGATTTAGTAAAGTATAATTTTGTCTTCAGCAGCATAGATCTTAATCCTGATGTGTGTGTTAGTGAACTGTTCTTTTAGCTTTGCGTGATTAGACATACAAGGACCTTAAAGTGGCCTTCACAGCCTTTGCACTGGTTGCATGTGATGTCAAACTCTTGGGTAGGCGGTGGGTTGATTGCACCATACTACTTATGTGTTTGTGTATGTGTGGGCTGCATGGAAATGTGTGTAAACTGCCGTGAAGATTCTAATGAGAAACCAGCCATTCGGATCTCTTGTTACAAAGATCGGGTCGTTGTCTGTGAGAGGTTGAGTTGAGAGGTTTGCGTGTCTGACTTCTTCCCCCATCATCGTCCCCCAGCCGCCTGCATCAGAAGTTACAATGGCCTCACAACTCTCCTCAGCACGCACATACTGTGTAATGGCCGTCGCTGTGGAGGCACGCCGTCTACTCAAGCACCTGAAGGGGTTAAATCCAGCTTCAGCTTCTCCCTTTCAGTCACACACACACACACACACACACAGGCCAACCGGTTTAGACCGGTTGTCGGGAAAAGTGCTTTGTGTCCCACTGAATCCTGGGAATGGTCATGTCATGTGTGTCTCGGTGATGTCATCGCATTAAGAAAAAAAGTCAGCTCTGTGTTATCAGAGGATGCCTTTGCGTGCTGCATTGTGACATTGTGTAGTGTGTAGGTACATCATGGATACACTGAGTGGGCTTCAGGTTTGCCACCCTAACCCCTCTGAGAACAGGAAGGGAGGGGGTAGAAGTGTGTGTACAGTGTGTGTTTGTGTGTGTGTGTGTGTGTCATGTCGAAGTAGTAGGCTGTGAGGGTTCATTTCAGTCCCTCTTTCCATAAAAAAAACTATAGAAAATAGCTAAAGCTATAGCTTCCTGCAGAGCTCCACAGGGCTGACTGAAGGCCTGGGACAGACTTGGCCGTGCCGCTATTCTATAGAAGATATTTATAAAATGTAACATAAGGGCTCTGTGTCCAGTGAAAAGTCCACGTCTGAGTCCGTCTCTCACTTGTGCTTTCAGTTTGTGACTTTTGACCTTCGAGCACAGGTCCTCTCTTGCAGCACGCCACGTGGGCCAGACCGTGTTCTCCTTTCACAAATGTGGCAATGACCAAAGTCATTTTAATCATCAATCATAAAAAAAGCCTAATTTACGGAAACTTGATATAGAACCCAAGCTGGGGAACATGGGTTTATCCACGTTTAAAAAAAAAAAACACAACATATAACAAGGATACTCCTTAAGAGCCTCCAAAAACACTCCATGTTGGACCAGCCAGTCACTTTCTGGCTGCACATGTATAAGCAAGTATAAAAGCTGCGGGTGAGTTGCAGCAGGTAAAGAAGGAAAGCTTGAGGGAGAAGTAAAAATCTGTCTTACGTTCTCATCTCGTCACACGTGTCTCAACGCTGCCTGAAGTGTGTGTGATTGTCAGATTGTAGAACTTCCTCCAAAGAAATGCCAGGCCAAGGAGGGACGTTTATCAACTGACTGATCAGTTCAAGTCCTTTTTAACTCTGATTTCATTACAATGGACAATATTTTTCAGTATCTTTTAGGTCTCATTGCAGCTCTGCAACACGTTTTTGTTTGTGCCCCTCTTACAAAAGACAGTGAAGTCAAGCGATCTTTGGATATTTAGTTTCTTCTGAGTACTACCATCTTCTCTTCCAGTTTCCCTTTCTTTGGTTCTTTTGGTTCACAGGCGTTTGGACAGTTGGATGTTGTGGAATTATACTTGAATCAATATCTTGGTCATGTGACCTTCACGATCGTATAAACCTTTGGTCTTGTGTGACAGGGTTTCTCACAAATCACCCATGTAGCTCTGATCAGATTTCAAATCAATATGGGACCAAACCCCATTTTCCAATCTTTTGGTGATGCATTTTTGAATATCTTATAACGCATTTAATACAGCTGTTTCTTCCCTTATCTACAGGGGATGTCGGAGGAGGCTGCCCGCCAGACGCGCAGCCAGAAGAGGGCGCTGGGAAAGGATGGTTCTCCCGGGTCTTTAGAAACTTCTGATGCTGACGATGTAAGCAAAAAGCTAAAGCTGGACAGCTCTGAACCCATAGCGCAGGCACAAACTGAACCTGAACCCGACTACGTACTGGCACGGGAAGATCAGGGGGAAACTATGGTGGGACCGGAGAAGGAGCACGAGAAGGAGCGGAGCCTGTCGCCTTTATCTTCAGCGCTACCGTTGGCCTCTCAGCCGGAGAAGGGCGATCAGGAGCAGGCCCAGGGACAACAGACTGAACCCAGCTCAGACAATCGGACTGACTGCGCTGACCGAGCCGGCAGTGTAAGGACGGAGCCAGCGGCGGAAACCAGGAGCCAGGTCCGACCGCCGGAGCCGAAGGCCTCCAGCAGCATCCCGGCTGCAGGAGAGATGAAAGCCACCATTAAAGTCGAAGTTCAGACGGAAGAGCAGCCCATGGACATGAGCACCTCCAGAGGGTGAGCACACTAAGACATATTTATGGCAGTAAACTCTCCCCACACTCATCTGTCCTAACAGTTATGATACCAATGTGCGGAAAACTGAGATACTGCCGGCTTGTTGGGGAGAAAACCTTACTTCTACCAGTGTACAAAGGGTTGAGTTACACTAATTGAATCTAAAAAGAAATAGCATTTTGAAAGTAACTTAATGGGGGGGCGGGGTGGTAGGTGACGTTTAACTTTATCTTTGAGTCCATCTCCATTTTCCCCCCGACTCAGCACCTGAACCCTAAAAACCCGCCGCACACAAAATGAAGCCGTGTGTCACAAACCGGTTCCAGCCAGTTGTTTCCATGGTTTCCACAGTGGAAGGAACAGGGAGGGGAGGGGGGAGGAGGAAAAGTGAGTGTGTCACGTGATGACGACTTTGAGGTCATGTGACTTCTTTATAAGAGTACTGATTAATCCACAGGAAGTGATGATGGCGCTAAGCTCCAAAGAGAAACTAACACACACACACACACACACACACAAGGAGGACGCAGGGAAAAGGCAGGCCTCACAATTTTGTTTGTGGAATTTAACAAATTCATAGAAATACATAATTTACAAGACCACCCTTGTATTTCAGAATAATTACTCATGTTCTTTTGAGCTCGTAGAGCCACTTGAATTTAGGTCGTCTGCTTTCATATTGCCACTTGTGCGCTCTTTGAATGACATAAGCAGCCCGATACAGATCATCCTCAAATGACTCAGATGTTTCTGCAGGAAATGCGTAGCACAGCCGTAAGTCCAACCTGGCTCCTCCTTGTTATTAAGGACTGTTCTGTTGTTGGAGAATCACGGCGTGAAGATTCAAGTAATGGATGTGGTTGAAAAGCAAGTTTTCATATCAAAGCAAGCTTTCAAAATATTAAAAGAAATATGTAAAAAACGTTCAAAAATATGTATAAAACTCTTTGCAGGGCATTTAGAATATGTGAGTGCAACCATGAAAAAAGTCCTGGATTGGTCTAAAGCGCATCATGAAGTTAAATGAAACAGGGTATTGATGACATGGTCAGACATGATTTCCACTCTAAGGAGAAATATGAGAGGGATATAGGATGTTATTTTTTCACATAATGGTAAAATGTCAATATATATATTCTTTTACAACCCATACATTTTATTTGATTTATCATTTTGTCTAATACCTGATGTAGTTCTGTGTTAACTCTATCCATCATAAGTGCTGGATACATAAAACACTGAACATCTAAATTGGAATGGCGTTGTCTCATGTCCAGCAGTATAAAAAGGGAGAAACGCCCGCCGTCTTCTGAAGATGATGACGTCATCGTCCTGTCCGATAATGACTCCTCCAGTCCTCCAATGAACGGCTTGAGCCACTTTAAGGAGCTGGACTCAGACCTGCTCATGGTGAGACACACGGACACAAAGCTACACACGTTTAAATTGTAGCCCAGGCTTTGGGTATTAGCTTTTTGCAGTTGAGTCTTTGTGAGAAGGTATTTTCTGTGGCTGTTACATGTGACATTGACGCTAAGAGCAAATGAAACTTAGGAAACAGATAAGGGTTTATTATCACAGAACATCTTATCTTTTTACCAGCCGGAAAAATAGGATTTTGTGAGTGATGTTGTTCCGTGTGGCATGTAGAAGAGCAGCCCGGCAGAGAGGGAGTGCATCATCAAGCAGCTGAAGGAGGAGCTGAGACTAGAGGAGGCCAAGCTGGTGCTGCTGAAGAAACTTCGACAGAGCCAGATACAGAAGGACACGCTCCAGAAGGTAAGCGGCCATTACCCACATCAACACTAGGTCACACAAAGAGCTGCACATCCTCACAACGCCGGCCTCCACTGCAAGAATCCTGTTGTATTTAATATCTTTCTCGATCTCCTTTTTAGCCCACAGGTCTGTCTGGCTCCTCTGCTCCTCCTCCTCTCATTCGAGGAACAATTACAAGCAATAAAGGCACTCAGCAGGTTAATGCTCTTCTCTGACACATTGGCTGCGGTTGAAAGGTCAAAATAGCATCTCCTCGTGTCTTTTCTTGACCCCATTATCGAGGTTATAAAAAATAACCACGTTTCCTTCTCTTATCACGACTGCCACTTCAATTCTTCTGGGTCATTTCACTCGAATTGGAATCTTTCTGAGCAAATAAACCTGATTTGACCACAGCCACGCATCAGTCAGCACACCTGTGTGGCAGCACCTGTAGTTGACCTGTTTCTGATGGTGTTTTCCTCTGACCAGATTTTGACCGGTAAGAGTTCAGGCACAGTCATCCCTCCGCCGCTGGTGAGAGGAGGGCAGCAGGTGTCGTCCAAACATGGCTCCCAGATTATAATGCCGCCTCTGGTCAGAGGGGCACAGGTGAGTCATTTTACCAATATTATTTATGCGGTAACATATTTAAAAGGGCCAATGGTAGTCTTTAGTAATATGTCATTGCTGTTAGTCACTCTGAGACAATTTGAAGTGAAAATATGATTCTTACACTCAGAACTTATGATCTCTCTTTTGCGCCTTTCTCCCTTTGTTTGTGCCCTTTGCGTCGGTGCTTTTGATGCCCCTCCCTCGTCCTCCACTACCTCTGTCTGTGGCGTCCCTCCGTGTCACCCCTCTCATTGTCCTGGTTAGCCCATCTCCGTATCTCCACAGCAGATCCAGGCTCTCCGGCAGCAGCAGCAGCAGCAGCAGCAGCAGTTGGCTGCCTCGGGAGGCTCAGGGCCCCCCCCTCTGCTGCTGGGGCCCAGGAACTCGACCCCTGCGATCCACGGCCAGAGAGGCTCGGTCAACTCAGGCCTCATCAGAATTGGCAGTACTGCTAACACACTGGTCGGTATTATATAGGTGGTCTCAAGAAATAAAATAAAAAAGGTATAGTCATGGTTTATATCGGAGAAAGGCCAGCCAGGATATCCTAAATGCTGCCACTGCCTGCATCAGTAAACTGAAACTTAATTCATACAATCTGGATTCAATTTACCACTCACATTGCCAACTGCCCCTGTTTCCAAAGTGTCAGTGTGCTCAGATAAATATGAGGTAGATTTATGCCTGGATGCCAAATTCTGTGTGGGAAATTATGCACGTCTTTCAGTAATAAAACAATTGTAAATGAATACAGACAATTTCCACTTTAAATCTAGATTTGACCATGAACAAATAGATAGCCAAAAACCTTTCATGAAATAGTCAAACTTAGTTCAATAAATATCTGATTTAGTCCAACGTCCCTTGGCTTCTCAAGCCAACATTAGCTTCTGTTAGCATTGATTCTCACATTGAGTGTTTCTTTCAGGGTTTCTTAAACGTGATATTGGGGGTCTCTGTCTATTTTGGGTTAAAATTAGTTGGTAATCGCTTCTGAAACAATTCTGAACTGATTTTAAATTCAAATGACTACTTTTCTCTAACAAGTTTGGATTAGCCTTGATGTCACCCAAAACTGGTGAAGATTGGCTTTAATAATAATGATTGCTGATTGTTAATTGCTGAGTTTTACACTTGTGTGTAGCAGTATAATTACAGTCTATAACTTGCAGTGTTCTTTGACCACTAAACACCTTACAATGAACCAACACCGACAGCCCTTCGGTTGTGGATGTGTTTCTCAGACGAGTAGGAATATTCTGATGTTACTCCTCGTTTCTTTTTGTTTCTGCTTTTTTTAAGGCCTTGGCATCCAGTTTGAAGAGCTCTTCCTCGGGAAGCAGCGGTGTGTCGGTGGTTAGCGTGAACGACTCTCCAGCCAGCCGCCAAGCTGCAGCTAAACTCGCTTTACGGAAACAACTGGAGAAAACCCTCCTGGAGATTCCCCCACCCAAACCTCCTGCCCCAGAGTTCAACTTCCTGCCCTCTGCAGCCAATAATGAGTTCATCTACCTGGTGGGACTGGAAGAGGTGGTCCAGAATCTGCTGGATACACTCAACAGAGGTGTGTGACTTTTCATTTTTGATGGTTTTTGTTTACACGTTGTAGAGGTGGAGATTTGTTAAGGAATTATTAGTTGTTCAACAGACATTTTGAATAATCTTTCACGTAATACATTTTCTTTATCGTTGTATTATATATAATAGTAAAGTCAATATTTTAGGTTTAGACCGCTGGTTACACAACATGCTGTTTTGTGTCATTTTATACAACTAATACAGATAGAAATAATAATTTCATCCATCGTTGATGAAAATAGTCATTCATTTCAGTCCTAGATGTCAATGTAAGATTGTTCTTTTTCAAATAAGCTTTAGCAATTGTCCAATTTTTATGAAACCAAATATTATCCATATGTAGTGAGGCCCTTCACACTTTGGTCCAGGATCTAAATGGCTGCTTATGTCTCTTTGTTATTACTTTATTGACACCATACAAGCAGCTCCTTCCGTTTTTACTCAGTGCCTCTGGGTTTTCCCGTCTCTCTCTGTCCAGGAAAGACGGGTGCAGCACTGTCAAAGAACATTAACAGAGACCCCTTCACCTGCACCCAGTGCAAAACCGACTTCACCTGCCGCTGGAGGCACGACAAGGCAAAAGGAGGCGCTGTCCTCTGTGAACACTGCATGACGTCCAGTCAGAAAAAGGTTTTGAAAGCCGAGCACACCAACAGGCTGAAAGCGGCCTTCGTCAAAGCCCTGCAACAAGAGCAGGAAATAGAGCAACGCATTTTCCAGCAGACGTCGTCCCCAGTTTCCAACAGCAGCTCCTCATCCTCTTCGTCGATGAAAGCAGAGAGGAGTTTGTCTCACCAGCTAAAGCAGGCTCACGCACGGGCGTCTTCCTTCCAGCACCTCCAACAAGCCAGTCGAGGGGCCAACACGGTTCACCACCACTCCATTAAGCAGGTCGGCATCAGTTTTTAAAGAGAAGCATTTTTTCCACTTTTCGCCGCAACTCTTAACGTGTTTCTTAACTCCCGTCAGAGCTCCCAGGGCCAGCTGTCCCATGGTGTCTCATCATTGGGGGTGAGGGGCGTCCCCCACTCCTTCTCCTCCTCCTCCTCCCAGCTGCAGAGCGCAGTAGCAGCCGCAGCTTTGGTCAGCCGGCCAGGTAAGCATGCCCACATTTCCCACCGCTCTGTCCAGAGTTCAAAGGTGAGCAGCAGCGGGATCGCCGGCGGCAGGAATATCAGCGGAGGTAGTGCCTCATCCACTGCATGGAAGAAGCAGAGCCACAGCAATACAGGTAGACCCACAGTAACACCTGCCTGCCTGCTGACATCGGCTGTCTTTCACACTCCTGTCTGGTCCAAAAGCAATCCTTGAAAATCCCACGGCAAACATTTCTCTAGTTGTAGGGAAGCTCATCCAAAAGTTGACTTCTGGTACGATCTCAAAAAGTGGATGAAAAAAAAAAAAAAAATGCAGTTAAGTAGGAAATGTTTTCGGACAAGGCAATCCCATTCTCCAGTTCTCCTCCTGCCAGTGATCTCAATCTTCCTATTTTAGTCCCTTGGTGTGGTGGTGTGCTCTTCTTTCCTGGGTGTCTCTAGAGTAGACATTTTTCTCTGTTATACACGTCTGCCTTTATATAAACTCAAACAGCGTTGAATGGCCGGCGCGCGACGCTCTCCGCACGCTGACGCGCCGCTCTCTTGCATGTTCGCAGGAGTCACGATGGCTTACGTGAACCCCAGCCTGACGGGTCACAAGACGTCCGCCGCGGTCGACGCTCGCCAGAGGGAGTACCTGCTGGACATGATCCCCTCTCGCTCGTCGATCACGCAGACTGCAAACACATGGAAATAATTCAAACAACTTAACCTTTTGGTCCAATATCCAATAATATGGTCAACAGCAAAGCCCGGAGGACTGTTAAGCAAATACAATCTCTCAAATTGAAGAAATCTTCCTTCCTTACTTTTGTATGATCGTTGTTTTAGTTCCTTATTTTCTGTTGTTTGTTTTGAGATTTGCTGCTCTTTAGTAATTGTGTAGAAACTATTTTGATTTAATTGGAGCAAAGAAAAAATAAATCATGAAAGGCTTCCCACTGGGTTCCTCCGTCCTCCAGATTGGGTTGTTAAATAATTGTTTGATAAGAGGGTATGTGTACATTAAGTACTTAAAAAAAAGGAATGTGCGTATAAGCCCCTCATGTCATGATGTGGGTCAAACCACCTCAACCTTTTGACACTTGAATGGTTGAAGTCACACCCAAGAGTCCACATTCAACTAAATATATTCATTTTAAGCAAATAAACAATAATTGAGTTGCACAAATTGAAATACATAACCTTTGTGTTAAAGGTTTACAGTAGATTTACAGTAAGTTATTTCTGTTTTTTTTTGTCATATTTCAGTATACAGTTGTTTCTGCATGCCTTTCCTCAAGCACCGTAGCTGAAGAAGCATGGTGTCATTGCTTAATTCATCCTTTAATTCATCCTTTAACTGTAATTTGCTTATTTTATATCAATTTCCACAATATAAGAGTATTTTTGAGGGTTTTGTTGTTGCTGTGGAAATGCGAGCTAAATTTTCCAGACAAACCAGAGATGGAGTCTCAGATTTATTCAAACATAATGCATACGACAAGACCTGAATCGGTTTAAAGGGACTATCTCCCAGTTACCAAGAGTCTGGAGAACATACGATATCTTTATCCTGTACCCCTCACAATGTGGCATTATCCCCCTGCTTCGCTATTTTAGCTACATTGTACAAACATGTTAAAGGTTATTTGGTTTTACTTTTTTCCTAGCTCCTCAAGAAATAAAAAAATACATTGCAAAGTCTTCATTGAATATTTGTGGATGAGACAATTCATCTAATAACAAATGTTGAAAATATATGTTGAGAGATCAAAGCGGTCAAAGACAAGAAGAAAAGGATGTCAGTGAAAAAAGGTGTATCGCGAAGGCAGATCAGGTGACAGTTAGGAAGTTATGTGAAAACAGGAAACACAGGTTGGCGAGACAACATCTAAACACTTAAAGAGAGAACGCCAAACATATACGATGGCATTTAGCTGCCAAAGGGCAAATGGCAGTTTGCTCCATTAAATTTCAGAGAAAAATATTCTGCTTCACACTCTATTCACAAAACAGTTAAGTTCACTCAGAAAGTGAACATTTGAGTGTGCAAATCAGCATGTCAGTGTGTGACCAAAGTCATACATGGGTTGTTGAAGGGGACAACCAGACACAAATCAGGCAGAGTGTTTGTTGCAATAAGGGAGAGAGAAAGGAGCGCAAAGACCAGCTCCTAAAGCCTGAGAGACCCAGGTGAGCTCGATCCAGCCAACAACTGTCTCTTGTAAGCCAACTGCATGCTGAGGAAAGAAGGAGGAGCCTCATGTGAAATGCAATAAAACAACTGACAGAGGCCGTTGCGTACATTTGTACTCCCATAGAGTGCTGTTGTGACTCAACTTTCCAACAGGACACTGCTTTCATGTGAACCATCAAGGTCACCAGAATCTAAATGTTTTTAGATGACTTTGCATATTTGTGACAAAAGGTCTACACTGCATTGAGAAACAACTGTACTATTATTCTGATCAAATGAAAGTGAAACGTATCAAGCACGTTTCAAGACTGGTTTATCTTATGGAGTAATACAACTCCAAACTCCCTTTTTTCAACTAAAAAATATTACAGTATTTAGTGGGGTTGGTTGTTGATTCAGTTTGCATTCTTTATATGTTTGTGCAGTGTTGGAAATATACAGAAAATGTACAATGGAATTTAGCTGTCGTCTGATCTAGAGCCGAATTTTAATTGGCGATAGCTTCACTAACCAACCCAATCGCTAAAACTGATTACTAGCAGAGACATGCAGGAGCCCCCCTCAGACGAAGATGGTAAAAAAGTTTAGATTTACAAAGCCCAAAACTATGGGGTCTATTTACAGGTTAGGGTTGGGAATCTTTTCGGATAGTTTGTTGAAATTACATTACATTCTGAGCAAAGTCAATGAGTCAAATTCTCTGTTAAAAAAAAGGAATCTCTGGCTGTCGCAGGAATGTGATTCCTTTAGCCAAATGCAATGAATAGACGTTGCTGGCTGCCTCTTGTTCTGCCGTCCCATCATTGAAATGTTCCCTGTATTTACAGACCATGAGTTTATGCTTTAGCTTAAAAATAGGAGTGTTATCTGATGGAGGCCTGAAGGAACAGGGCTGTCGGTGTTGCTTACTTGGTGCTTCCTGCTAGATGTGGTAACCTTTGGAGCTGTTGCTGCTTTACCTGCTCTACTTTCACTGTAAAAATAGTTGGCCACACTGCGCTGGGTTTGGTTGGATGACAAAATAAAATGTATAAACACTGGTCATAACATTGTGTTGATATTTCACATGGTATTATATATATTTTAACAGTCGTTGCGGGGCTGTAAAACAAGCCAGAAGAAGGCCCTGTCATCCGGACAGGTGGGGGCGGTAGAGCGACACAGAAGCTTTGACCAGAACGAGAGAGGAAGCCGGCCGGCAGTGACGTCACCGACGTGTCGCGGGGAAGACGGACGAAGATGGCGGGGTCCAAGGTGAAGCAGGACATGCCTCCTGCGGGAGGCTATGCTTCGTTTGACTATAAGAGAAATCTGCCGAAACGAGGATTGTCAGGTACTTCTAATACTCATGCAGCCAGTGACGTGAACAGGTCGGCACGCGAGCAGTTTTAGATTGGACACGAGCTCCTCAGCTGGGTGCATCCAAACGACCGTAAAGACACTCACAACAAACCAGCAGAGCGCCTGTGCTAATCCTGCCACTTTAACAGTAGTGAAATACTATAATATAACCGGAGTACTTTTGAAATGGCAGTTTAATGAGGTATAATTCTGGCAATACTGGCTGCCCTTTCTAGCTTTTATCCCAAGGTGCTAATTTTACTCCCAAAGTTAAAATGTCCAAAGCAAGCTAAACGTTCTCCTTCGCTTTACTGTGACGAAAGAAAAGATTGATTTAAAATGGGGTTAGGGGGTTGGGGTTTATTTGTATAAATGATTCCCTGTTGACATCAGCATTAAAGTGCCCGGCCGACCGAAAAACAAAAATACAGCTACACGTGATCACAGTGTTTATTTCCTGGTTAGTTGACCGTAGGTCTTGAAATGCAAAAATATTTTTGTCTAACGCAGGCGAAAATCAAAAGTTATAATTTACCCCCCCGTAACATTTTTTTTTACAGGTAAATCTGTTCCTCAGATTCTGTGCTCTAGTTTACGCACTAAATGCCGGAGCATAACTTTTCCATGTAACTATACGCCGCGTTACTTTATACATAAAATACTATCAATAACATACTGGTTGAATGTCATATTCAACCAACTTGGTACCTGGTATGGCCTCTATTTTTAATAAGTGCATTCATTACATTCCTAGGTAGACAAAGACTACTTGGTGCCCCTCTGGTATGTTACCAAAACCCATTGTGATAAAGCTCGCTGCTCATTGTACATTCCTGGAAGCATTGTCATTTACACATAGACATTCTTTAATAACAAGTGCAATCGTACATTTATGCAATTCTACAGTACCTCAGTTGTTAAACAGTTAAAGTGTTAAACCGGTTCCATCAGTTGCCACTATCTGGATGTCTTATGATACTGAAAGCTGCAGCTTAAAGCTTAACATTTTATTCTCTTCTGTTTTTAAAATTCTTTTGTCTCTGTTATGGATGTTCAATGAAACCTAGATAATATGGTTGGGATAACTGAAATCCTGGCATTCTTTATCAGTTGAAGGAGTGACTCATCCTTTCTTTATTCAACAGGATATAGCATGTTTGGCATTGGGATCGGCATCATGGTCTTTGGTTACTGGAGGCTTTTCAGCTGGAACCGAGAGAGGAGGTGGGATCATTCTGGCAATTATACTTTGGGTTTAAATGTTGGTCACTATGAACAATATGGCTGGAACTAGCAGTGACTTGAGTGTTTGTGCAACACAGGCGTCTGCAGATTGAGGAGATGGAAGCCAGGATAGCGCTGATGCCGCTGCTGCAGGCAGAGCATGACCGAAGGTGACAGCAACCTCAAAAAAACGGATACACAAGAGTTTACATTTTAAATGCAGTACCCAGTGCTATTTTATGTAACCGTTCGATTCCCCCTCTGCTCAGGTGCTTACGGATGCTGAGGGAAAACCTAGAAGAGGAGGCGGTTATCATGAAGGACGTTCCTGGCTGGAAGGTAAAGAGAATATGGGATTTCGCTTCACCGGCAAAATCAGACTTTCCGAACGGGGTAGTCACTCTGGTGCTCTCTGCCCCGCTGCTGCGAGCGCCACGCGAACTTATTCGCAACACATTAATGTCCGTGTTGGAAAAAATAACATTTTCTTTTAATATATATTTTATAATGGTAGAGGAGACACGGTTTATTTGTGACCCACCTATTGAAGTTTTAGCTTGTTAAATACTTTTGCAACAATGTTAATTTAGACACCAAGCTAATGCGTGCAGGTCTATGCAGTGATCTTGCTAACTGCATTCACATAACTTGTTTTGATTGTCCATCAGAGGAATAACCCTAATAACAAAGCTTACATTCTAAAGCTGGCAATCCTATCTGAAACCTTTTAGTGCTTCTGTTAACTTCCAGTTGCACCTGAAACCTTTTTTTGCATTTAGGATTTGTTTACAGGAACTGGTTCCTTTTTAACTGTTGCAGGTTGGTGAGAAGGTCTTCCACACGGACCGCTGGGTCACCCCTCTGACAGAAGAGTTGTTCAACCTGCGACCTCGTGAGGACTTCTTGCACAAGCGTTTTGGCTTCCTGTGGTACGTGTGAGCGTACGTACGGCGTCCTGAGCTCCATCTTCCACCTCCAGCACCTCGTGGACCAGAGCCTTTTGTTCATGTCCTAATAAAGTTTTTTTCCTGTATCTCATGTTTTACGTGACTTTGATTTAACCGAATGTACCTAGTATTTACATTTTAGGCTAGATTTCATGATGCAAGTAGACATTTTGCTTTAATTACCACCAGCACCTACGAGAGGGCACTAAAAAGAAATGATCAGCGATCCAAGCAGCATGTCTAAACGGCACCTAAAACTGGAGCTAGGAAAATGAAAGGACTTGAAACTATAATGCTTTGTGGAGCATTTATCATTACGCTAACACTACAACCAAGGGGAAAGGGCAGAGAAACTGTTGGCCTGCCGTTGAAGTCAATGCAATATGAAATACTAGAAATTGAAACTGAGAGGGAATGTTAGTGCCCTCATGGGAAATGCAACACCGTTTGCAAAGATTTGAGCGCTTGGAGATTGTTGCCGGGTTGCTTTCATTCTGGTGTGTAGTATCTGTGTGCACATCAGCCAAACGGCTATTTTTAGTCTCTGCTGAGAAACTAATACGCTATAAAGCATGCCACTGATTTGAAAACGTACTAGTTTGTAATGTGACCAGTCAACCCAAAAGCAGATCAATGCATCCAGGATATTGATTCCATAATCTGGCAAAACAAGGCGTTGCTGGAAACGTTTACAGCTTTTATCCAAAGTGACAATTAAAGTGTATTTAACCAACTAGGTACCAAGAGAAAATAAAGTTCTACCACGTCCGCTTGCATCAGATGCCAGTTTACATGAGCAGGTTGCCTCACAATGAACTACTGGCATGCAATTTATCTTCTAAAGCCAAACATCTAAAAATAAGTACACAAGCAGTTGATTACAATTTTATTATGCAATTGTACCAAAAAAGTTCAAATGGCAAAATACTGTAGTAGTAGTAGTAAAGTCACTTCAGTAAATTCGGCTAATTGAACATTAGCATTGAAGAATGCATACAGTGAGCGAGCTTGTACAGCTCCGTCTTGTCACCCGTTCAGTCTTTCCTCTTATGACTTGGGACCTTCCAAGCTACGAGAAGACATTCTTAAAGGCCTCCTCCCATGTAGCCGCTTCAAGCTTACAGCTTCCACCACTGTGGCATGCTGTACCTGAAACGAGACAGGACGTGGCAAGTCAGGTTTGACCAAATTAGTGACATAGTATAGACTTACACAATACTTCACCTGTTTAGTGAATCTGCAGCCATCACTGCCATCTAAAGCCAGATACTTCCGCTGTGAGGGGTTCCACTGACATCCAGTTCACTCTAGAGGAGAGAGCAGGAGATGAATTAAGCCTGGCAAGTAACACATGGACAAGTCAAATCACATAATGCATGCGACCCTATTAGAGGCTGGAACACACCACTTATACATTTTATAACAAACTGAGTACAGTCTACACCTTAGACTTCAATTAGGACTGCTGCGGGGCGTTACTGGAGCAAATGTGAGGACTAGTGCAGTGAACTGAGGTGGACTGAGCACAATACTACCCATGGCATAGAGGCCAATGCTTTTTAGTGGACTCGGGTGGATGTGCACTACAATCCAGAGGCGCTTCTCAAACATTCAATGAACTTTTCCAATCGGGCAAGAGGCCATGGCATGTTGTAGGCGACATCTGATGCAGAGGACTTAAAACAACGACTAACTTGAAGGTGTTCATGGAAACAATGAGAACTGAGTTGGAAGGATGTGAGCAAAGCAAAAGTAGATTTTTTTACCTCACGTGCATTGGCCTACTTTCTCCACATTTGACCTAGGCAAGAGAGCAGCTTTCCTCTCTGATGAGCACTTGTTGGAAGGCGCAAAACTTCACTCTCCAAGGACTTGTAGGTTTTTGATGTGGCTGACCTCTTGAACGTAATGAAGCGTTAACATGACCAGCTGATGTTTTCCCACTTTAGGCTTTTGTTGGTCAAGCCTCACTAGAGGTTTGATCTCAATGCACTATAAGGTTGCCTGGCACAATCGGCAGATTGAATTTCTTCTGAAAGAACAGACTGCATCGAGGTCAAAATTTTAGGAGACAGCGGCTGTTTCAGGATTGTACACAATTGGAGCTTAATCCGCTGTTCAGTCAAGATAATTTAGATCAGTGACAATTTTTTTTTAGTTGCTCTCCAAAGAACTTTTAGTGCAACGGGCTTTAACTTGTTTTTTTTCACGCAGCCTTACAGTACATGGGCCTAGAGCATTACACTAAGTTACCCCCATGCGGTAGTTTTTTAAAGGCAAAAGAATCAAGATTATTTTCCACAGTCTGTTTAATAGGCTCCATGAAGCCAAACTGACAGAAAAAAAATGTTGATCATACAAAGAACATAAAGTACAAAACTGTTCCCGGTTTAGATATTACTTTGGGGAAACGAAGTTACAGATTTCGATCACTTAAACAAGATTAGTCCATTTTACAGCACATTTAAAATGCAGATGTTGAGCAGAGCACAAAAGATACCTGGGACAGACTGTAGCATGCTGCAATTTGCAACTTCATGACAGCCGGCCACTTCGGGTGTGTAGTTCACCAGTCTGAAAGGAATTCACTCTTTGAACACATAGGAGCCTCAGCTAGACTATTTTATTTTTTCATTAGTAAGGGAATTTAGCATAAAATCCCCCAAATGTCGGTTTGAGTAATTCGGATTCCTTTCCTCCCTTTAAAACCTGGCAGGAGGTAAGCCAGCCACTGAGACTGAGCGGGTAAAGGAAAACTTCCATCGCATATTTAAATATATAAAAAAGAAAAAAACTAAGTAATCAAAATCAGGAAACCCTGCACGTGCTGGACAAAGCCTACAGCGGTGGTAGTGGCCATGTGGAGAGCAGCTGATCGGTCCTCAAATTGGGAGTTTAAGTACTAAATAAGATTACACAGGTGCTTTTGAGTTAACAAATGACCTTTAAGGAAAAAATATGCCCAATCAAGCAAGGTAAGAGACTGGAACTAATTTGTAACACGTTAGTTACGGAATGACCAAAACTCATGGCTACATTTTTTTTTTTTTTTAAAGATGCTTCAGCTACTACAACAGAACTACAGAACTAAGGTCAGCAATAACACGTGGACATTTTTCTTGAGGAGCGCATCTTTGAAATACAGCCAGCCAAGTGATGATCTTGAATCAGGGAGATGTTTACTCGTTTGCAGCTGAGGATAAGAAGTGGGCACACAGGTAAAGACACGGAAAGTTCGAACACTCGAGTTTCACATCACCCCCACCCCAGACAGTCCTTAATCCCCCCCTCAGTTTTTCAGCTCCAGTCACTGAGCCATGTCAGAAGGAGTAACATTTGCCAAGTGAATCAAATTTTCTACCAGCACCTGTATCAGAGTGGGACTAGAAGGAGGGTGGGGGAGGGGCTAGCGAAATTTGGCAACCGCAAAGAGGCATCAAGTTGGGATCAGGTACAAAACTGAGGGACACACGTTATACAATTCTTCATATGTTGGGGCTGTGAAGGTTTGATAACCCATTGAGTTGAATTAATTTTAATTAATTTAATGTTTAAGTGTGCATCATTTTGCCATAGAATATATGTTGATTAAAAATTTAACTCAAATGTAATGCCCATTAAATTGAATTTTTAGAACAGCCCCAACATAAGTCTACATACACAGCGCACATGCATATCATTTGCTTACCATAGCTGTCGTATCCATCACGGTAGGATGTACCGCGGTCGCCATATCCGCCGTGAGCCCTGAATATAAATTAAATAATGTTTACTTAAAACAAAGACACCACATTAGCTGCGCAAGCAACGCCATCAGGAGGTCTCAATATTTGTATACCTGTTGTCTCTGTAACTTGAGTATCCGCCGCCACCACCACCTCCGCTGCTGCTGCTATTCCTGTACTGGTTGCCACCAATCCTCCCATCAGAATGGAAGCTTCTCTCACCATAACTCCTGTCGCCGTAGCTCCTGTCGCCATTGTATCCACCACCTACATTTACACAAGGACTAGATTGACCAACATGGCGAGAAACGTGTTGCAAAAACAACACATGACAATTAAAAACGCAGACAGCTTGTGTCCACCTCTCGAGAAACCACGTCCACCTCTCCCACGCCCGCCAAATCCTCCTCGTTGTCCTCTTGGGCCGCCGGATCCAAAACCTCCCCTGGGACGACCACCCTTTCCTGCTTCATCCACACGAATTGACCGACCATCGAGAGTCTGCAAAAAAATAAATAATGCATTTATATTTACATATAAAAAAATGTCACGTCGCTCTGCGTAGACTAGCAAATGGAAATCGATCGGTAATTGATCGTGTGGCCTTACCTTGCCGTTCATGGCGTCCAGTGCATCTTTGGCATCTTCGCTGTTGTCGAATTTTACGAAGCCAAAGCCGCGAGATTTCCCCGTCTCTTTATCTCTGATCACATCCACTAAAAAGGAGCAAGGTGAAAGGGGTACCGTTTTTAAAAAAGGTGTGCCTCAAAACATTGTAAAAAATTGTATAAAACGCGGCGACGGAGTTACCTTTTTCGATGGTTCCATATTTTCCGAAGGCCTCGCCAAGAGAATCCTCGTTGGTCTCAAAGCTCAGTCCGCCGATGAATAATTTACCCTCGTCCGCCATGTTGTAACTAGGGAGAATTAAATAGGCGGCCCACTCCGGGTAAGTAAAATGTCAACGCGTAAACAACTAGCTGGACAGGCACTTTCGTTAAACATCGGCAAATTTCGTCAGCCATCGAAGAACGAAAGTAGGTCATCGGCTTTCATAACCTGCGCGACAGCTGCAGTCGCTTAAAACAAACACGTCTTCCCAACCGCTGTGTGGCGTCTAAAATAAACTACACCGAAATAATTCTAAAACGTGCCGGTGAAATTAAAAAAATAAATAACCGCCTCCATCGAATAACGCGTAGAGTGGGGCCCAAGGCCTCAGGCCTGCAGACGTGTGGCCGTTATGTAGCGCATTAGGCAGCTGCATTTATTCCGTCGGCGCCATTTTGCGACACTGAGCTCCTGCACCCTATTTTCGTCATTGTACGAATCTCCACTAGCGCATAGGTGGCAGTGGGGTTACATAATATATTTGAAACGATAGGATAGATGACTCGACATTTTTGCAGTTTCGAACCCCTTTACCTCGACAGCAATAGAACGTCAATACACTTTAGTTAAAAAAAAAGGGGGGAGGGGGAGTGGGGCGGTAAATAACCCATCTTTTTATTAAAAAGGAATTAATACTTTTACGCCGGGCTAAATGTGGACACGGCAATCCTACCACGGGAATGCAATAACGCGTATACCGTTACAATTTCCAACGAGTTTTCAGTGAAAAAGTACAGTTAAAAGGGCCTTACCTTCAACTAACTGGAGTCCAAACGACGTGGAGCGAGGCTGCGGGTGGAATGAGGGCGGGGGGAGGGGCTCTTCAGCAGCTGCGCACTCTCCTCTTCTGCTGCTTCTTCTTCGTTGGCGGTAGCGTCGTAGGTCGTACGTGCTTATCGCCCCCTATATACAATATATATATACAGTGTGTGTGCCTGCGTGTGCGTGCATGGCTTTTTCAGGCAAGTGTTTTGGTATATATGAGTTATATATATATCTTAGGTTTTTCCCATGGAGGATGTTCAGTGTTATTTCTCTTAGTTATTCTGATCTCCTATGTTGACATGTTTCTGACTGAATGTTTGTCTCAACATCATCTAACAGCCTCCTTATTGGCCTGGTATATGAGTTCATCTTTGTATTTACCTGCAGCACGAGACAACATCCCAATTAATGGAAAAGAAGCCCATAACTTCTGCTTTGCCTCACTAATCCATCTCAAATGTAGGGAAATTAATGTCTGAATGAAAAATTAAAAGACAGATAAAGGCAGCAATGCAGGTGTTCCAGGCCTAAACAATGGAAAGGGAAACATTCCATGGTTTTAAAATGTTTTCCTTTATTTGCCCTACTTGTGAATATATTAGTAACATGTCATAGGGACATCCTAAGCACAGAACAACACATTGTTTGTTTACATTCAAGACGTACATTTAAGGCATTGAAGTACTTAAACAAACAAACAAACAGTAAAAGGTCATTGAACAAAACACTAAGACGAACAGTGTAACATGAAAATGCACAGTGGAACCTTTTGTGTCATATGCTACATAACAATGTGAGTCATTGTAACTGAACTACTCTGAAGAAATAACATGCTCAGCACAGTGAGAGCCACAGGAATCAGACTCTTTGAAACTTTTCGGTTTACATTCTTCAGAAATTCTTTCATGTCGAAATAGCACCAACGCACTGCTTGTCTTTCACCTGTTCCACGAGTTCAGAGGTCAGCTTTGGTTGCTAAGCTGGTTCCTTCCAGTCCCCAGAAAGCAGCCCCTTCTTTCACAGTGAGTGTATCGCTCCGATGAAGGAGACTAGAGACGATGTTGATGGTGCCGGTACGGCCGAGACGTTTGCAAGTACCTCCTGGTTTGCCTACGAAGACGCCTTTGATTCATCAAAAGCTGCAGGCGCTCTAGCTTACAGTGTAATGTTTGATTTTCCTGCGTTGGTGAGCAGGTCAGGTGACTCTCCTCACCTAAATAGGAAGGAATAGCAACTTGTCAGGAAGGCTCAACACTGATAACATTATCAGATATCCCAATATTGTTTTGATATGCTTTGTTTAGAATATATATATTTATTTATTTTACCTTTTTGTTCCTCTAATGCATACTGTATTTGCATATGGAATGTGTAATGATTATAGCTGTCAATAGATACTAACTCATAAATCTCACATATTGAATTAATCTTGATTAATGGTGATTAATGAATGTTGTTGTTGTTACAATGTTGTTTTTAATTAATGTTTGTTTTTCTTCTAAAAGACAAAATCTTAAAAGTAATGAATGATCACTTTAGAAAGTGTGTTTTTTAGACACTGTTGTTTAATTGTTCATGTTATTCTAAACACAAAACTACACACACTTGATAATCTTGGAGGCAGAATTCCACAGAGTGGAACATGTTGAACCAGCATCTCTTCCTGCCGTCCTCGTGCGCTCTCAACTCTCCATAATTTAAAGGCTGTATTTCAAGTGTAAACAATCTCCCCACATTTAGCCAGAACGTTTTCAGGGACACAGTGGTGGTCCCAGGGTAACGTTAGATGTTGGAATGGAAGTAGCCTAGCAGCTAGCTTAGCATAGCAGTGCTTTAAGTGGTCCGTTTGCCACTCACCCCCCTTCTGTTTGACAAGTGGAGGAATTCCCTCCGCTGAATGTCGCGCCTCCGTTTGTTTTACTTCCAATGCAATAAGCTCTTTCCATTTTTACGTAACTGACAGCAGCTAGTACGTTAACTACGTTAAAATATTTTGTTGCATTAATCTCGGCCACATTAATCGCATAGATTCATGCATTTATGTTGACAGCCCTAATAATGATGCAATCTCAAGGACCTCCTTCAGTGTTCATCTGTGTAATATCAAGTGTTCACCTTGAGTTTGAGCGAGGGGCTTTGCCTCCTGGGCCGTCAGCGTTTGGCTCTCTGCTTGTTTTATCCTCTCCTCTGCTGGGAGCAGCAGGCCGGCTGCAGGGTTTGAATCAGGACAGTCAGCATGATGCGGAGGGGCAGGTTGAGAGCCCTGGTGGTTGTAGGCCGCTCTGAACAGGTCATTGAAGATCTGGAGTATGATGCCGACGCCATGCCGAGGATGGCTGGAGCCTCTTTGACCACATGGCACCAGAGTGCCTGATGTGACAAGAAGAGAGGGAGAGGTGACTGATGCAAGAGGAGATATAGACATAGGGGCAATAACAAAGAACAAGCATTAGCTCTAAGTAAAGCAAAGGCAACTCCTCCAACAATTCACTATTTTTGTCATTTCCAAGCTAAAATTCCACATCATAGTACAGTGTATATACAATTATTCTATTTAATGTGCTTTATTTCCTCTCTATGATAGGGATTTTTCTAGAAGTTAGTTTGCCCACCTCTTCTATTTTAAGGGCTGCAACACTACAATTGTTCTTGATTGATAAAGAACTGTGTCTGTGTAGCTATCTTGTTGGAACAAAGCTCAAACTATTGTTTACTGATTGTGTTGTGTTCAGGCTTCTGCTGCTGACACATTTACCAGTAAAAGTCCCCGACAAGACGCCTGGTGAGGGGCTCACAAAACTCTCTATGACTGCTCCAGGCTGCTTGCTCCGCTCTGCAGTGGATGAGGCATGAACATCACCCTGTAAAACAAGAAGGAAAAATATGTTTTACACACCTACTGTGAGGAAGAAACAACTGTTGTGAACTTATACAGATTGTGTTACCAAACATGCTACTTATAGGTGAAACCATGACCATGCGATTTGGATACACTTTTCGAGTACGATGAAGGGCTAACCTCTCCGGGGGCTGAAGCTGACGCTGGGCACCGGGGGCCAGGAACGCGGCCGGTGGAAGCACATGAGTGGACTGGTGTTGCTGCTCGTTGTGGACTGGTGGCATGCGGGGAACCAGAAGGCAAAGTAGGGGTGGAAATAACGGGAGCGGATGTGCGCGTAGATTGAGCAGGACAGCACCAGTCAGGAAGGCCAGAGGTTCTGGGTCTTTCGGCTCTCAATTTGTTTGAGGATGTAGAGTCAGAATAGTCTGGGACTCCGGGAGAGATTTGGGAAGTGGATCCTGTGGTTTTGTTGGAGAAGTCGGGCTGGCTCATCCTGGCGGCAGTGGGCAGGCCAGTCTGAGGGTCGCCGCTGCTGCCAGCTCTCAGTTCTTGGTGGTGCTGCAGCTCCGCCACGTTCTGTGCAGACAGTTGGAGCTGGACATACATCATGTGGGCACCGATTCCCAGGTTAATGGTCAGAGGCGAGCGCCCAGACAGGAAGTTGCTGATCTGCAGGATGGTCAGGAGAGGTATGCATCAGAGTTCATTTTTTTTACACCTGCGGTTATCATGACAATAGCAAGTTTGATTTACAATTTTTCAAGAAAAATGTATTGCATATCCAACATACTCACAGTATTTTCAGAGGAATATCATTATGGTTGTATTGGATTTTGTGCATTAAATGTTTACTGTTCTGTACCGATCCAGTAGCCATGAACATTTCTATACAGAGTGTGGATACTGCAAATGGCTAAGGCTAAAGAAAATGCCCAAAACAGGTCTGATTTCATGAAAAACTATTACTTTAAATAAACATTATACCAGGTTTGAATTCATCGAGAACAAGATGTTTTCCCCTTCATCACAAGTGTCTATTTATTTACAGCAGGGAGTCCAAAAGACATTGAACTTACCTGGACATCTGTTAAACTTTCTAAGACGTCCATCATAGTTCTCTCACCTCTGGCAGCGGAGCACTGTGGCAGTAAAAACATCACATCAGGACATCTCCACATAAAGTTGTATTACACGAGTACACTAATGTGGATGGAAATGTGTTTTTACGATATATAAGTTTGAGTATTACTAGGCAACAAATTAAGATGTCATGAGGCTAAATTCTAGTAAAGCATCAGTAAACAGGCAGTTCTAGATACAAATTTATGACAGTACGATATTATATTTAATGTATTTTAATTGTTTGTGTTCCTTATACTCATTAACTTAACTCACTGTTTAGATCCGAATGACATTTTAAATGACACTTAACCAAAAACAAAATCATTACGTCATCATGAGTTCCTGATGACCTGGTAAAAGTTGTGAATCCCCCACACTGATGGACAGCTCATACAGTAATACACATGTATCAGTATTGAACCATTTAAGCTTCATGGACACATTTGTACGAGTTATCTTCACGCTTATCTACAGTGTGAGAACCATTTATAAGACATTTATAAGGAATTTATAAGACAACACAATTCCATTACTGGAGAATGAACTGGACTAAGCAGGAAGGCACAAGAAGGAATCAATCATTAATGTAATTGCTTCACCCAGCATGATGCAATACTTTACATTAAAGGGGTCGCAAACAAAAACTAACACAGCACAGGTAATCATGTAGTCACGGTAACAACTGCGTGGTGGCCGGTTGGATCGGCTTACTCACCACTAAACCAGCCTCTATGGCCGGGACCAGGGTCAGCTTGCTCCCATCTGTTACCCCCAGGTCCGACAGCTGCCCTGCAGTTAGCCGCCTGCCAAATGCACACGACGTTAGCATTGACTTAGGAAGGTAACGTGGAGCGACAGGTGTCTCGTAAAGCACAACTCACTTGTCTCTGTACAGGAGGATGATCCTGTCTGTCTGCAGCCTGAGTTTGCGGGAGATTTGAGCCCGCAGTCCCTCCACACTCTCCCCCCGGGGGACAGTGAGCTCCACCGGGCCGCCCGCGGTCGAGGTGATGGACAAACGCATGGTGGGCTGACCGGGGGACACCCCGGCCTGGCACCCCGGGGTGACGCTACAGAGACCCCGCTGCTGCTCCATTCAGCGGCGGGAGGTCCAAATTTCAAACCGGATTCTGGTCGCTCGATCGAAATTAGGCGACACGAGACAGTGTTTCCGTTTTTGCTGTTTCTCCTCATTCCTCAGAGGTCAGTGTGAAGCAGCTGCTGGACTACGGGAGCACAGCGGACCGTGTTAGAGGCTCTTTCTGGCCGGGACAGACGCTGCACTACTCCACCGAGCGTAAAACACCCGAACCCCGCCGGTGTAAGCCCCGCCCACGCGGAGGCACAGCGAATCAGCGGGAGCGTGGAGACCTCTCTGCCTGTACCGTCCAATCATATTCGTCTGTTTCTGTTACGGTTGCACCCAGTTGAGTTTCACCACTCACCATTCATAAATGATGCAATCTGCAAAGAATCCCTGATATGCTGTGCAGCACTTCAGCATGTTCATATATTAGTCTCATTTGGAGTAGGAAGACTAACGGCAGCCTATTGGAAAATTTAAAATGGTTATTCACGTAGTTAAAAGCTTTCCAGAGATCACTCACAACTTCTTCGGTGCTACTTCTAAACGCACCCATGGTCCCCTCCGCTAACAAACTCTATTTTCTACTAATGATAAAAATCCTATCAATACACAATATGTTTTTTACATAAAATTCTGCAATGTATTATAGAGCTACAGGCTTTCTGAAGTCATTACGTCAACCCCCAACAAAGAGTGATGTCACCAGTATGTTGAAAACATGAACTCAATGAACTATAAACCCACCTGTAAATCATCCAGGATACCTCTTAAAGTAAGTCAGTTTCATGGTATTATGTCTTTCTTCCCTGTTCATGCGTTGTTTTATTAGCTCTAACAACAGAGGTGGTGATAGTGGAACAGTTTTAAAAGCCCTCACATATGTGGGATTGTGTGCTATACATATGAAATGGGACTGATTCTTCATTATGCACCTGTCAAATTCAAGACAAACTATGTAGCCACAAATCGGTGCAGAAAATACAATAATACTGATAATAACACTAATATTTTTGGGAGCTTTTAAGCATTCCATAATACATATGTGAAATTCATTATTATATCACAAAGATTATCATTGCTCCTTTGATTCCTTTACAATGTCACATGGGGGCTGAATCCTGTCCCAGCATGCACTGGGAAACACCCTACATGTACATCTGTGGATGCAGTGGAATCTTGGTTTTCAGCCATTGGGAGGAGGCGCTCGCAGACAGCATCCACCCTTTGTTCTCTTCAGTCTTCTATTTTTTGTTCTCCCTCGGCTGTTTAGTATTCGTGTCCCGGTGCTGGTCTACAGCAGGTCCTCCGGCCTGCACCTGTCACGTGACTCACGATCGAGAGAAGACCGGCTTGGAGTAACATGACGTAGGGATAGGGCAGACAAATGCAGCCAATGCGCGTTGCCACGCGATGGCTAAAAATAGCGACACCCCAGACACCCCCGCTCTGTACGGCCTGCGTCACTCCACTTCCCTCCACGCACCCTCGCACTCACTGCACCCCCAATGTGCTACGTCGTTTTCTGTCTGTGCAGCATGAGGGAGGAAAAGAAAACCCTGCAGCTCCATACAGAGGTGTTCACCCCAGCATTTCCATTCATATTAAGCACATGATGGCCACCCTCTCTCCCTCTCTAAAAGGAATCCCACACGGATGTCCTCCTCGTCTTTTCTGTTTTTACAGTGACTTGATGAATCCGATGTCCCTGCGATGGAGACCCCCCACCCCCTCTCCTCCCCTCCTCCTCCCCTCCCTCGCCCTCATTCCTCCCCGCCGTCTCCATGGCAGCGGGCCAATCCAACGTTTTCACAGTGACGGGAGAGAAGGGAGAGGTCGCTGCTTCACATTCGTCAGGGCCTCGCTGAGAACAATTCCACAGGATGTCCTGCTCTCCAGAGCACACGGAGACGTTGCTCTGACGTCAGCCAACCAGCAAACACATACCACCCCCCCGCCCCCCAACACACACGCACACACTCCCTACATGGCCTCTGCTGGCATCATTGCCCAGACGTTTGGATCCTCTGCTATGGCACACCTTGGAGTTGATGGAATGTCAGGGATTAAGATCTATTTGTATCGAATCATTGCTGGAAATTTCAGCAATAATCTCAGTGGTGAAATGAGAAAAAACATGAGATGGGTCTGTGTTGTGTATTTATATGAATATTTATGTATGGCTTAAAACAAGTCTTGAGCTCTACCATCTCTTTACTCATTTGCTATAAAGCACAAAGGGACTCAAACACTATTTATGTATCCACACAGCAAAAGTCTTGGAGTGCAGAGTTGAAATCACACTGCAAAAAGTTGATTCAACTGTTACAGAGTCAATTGTAAGTGACAAGTAAACATTTGCATGTGTGTATTACACCTGTAATAAATATTCAGGGCCACAACTGTTAAATCATTTTCTTCTACTGACAGATCTGAATCCTTGAAAGCATATGGTGTGGGTTTTGCTTCAGATGTTTAGCATTTGGAAAAAAACCTAAGAAGTTAAAAAATATAAGCAGAATGTGGTATTCTTGAACGGAGGAGACATTGAAGTTCACAGACATGTGGTATGTGCTCACATTCCTGAAAACAGGATTTCTTCCTCATCCGCTTCAAAAATGTGACGCCTCACTCCCCCAACAGACTTCCCTCTGTTGGGAAGAAATACATTTAGTTTTACTCTGAACTGATTCCACAGAGAGAAGTCATGCGTCCTTGCGGTTATTTCTGTCACTTGACCAGCTGCTCCACTTTTAAGCAAGTTTGCTGAAGTCGATGGGAGAAAGTCTCTGTGCGGGAACACAAACTAGTTTTAGCTGAGACATCGTGCTGCAGCTTTCTGTAATCACACATTCCCTGATTAGACCTCCAGCCTCTTTGGAGCTTTCCAATTTGTGCAACTCCTTCCTTCCTACATCACTCAAGATAGTTGCAGGAAGCATTTTTGGATTGAAGAGAATGCAAATAAAAAATATTTACATACATATACATACAATACATATCATATTACAGATACTCTTGGTGGGTTGTTTTGGTCATAAGGCCTGTAGCTCAAGTTAAATAAAAACTTTAATCATCAAAATACAAGTTCCTCAGTTCCCTTGTTACATTATGGTACTATTGTTCAATATCTTCACATCATGTCAGCTGCACTACAGTTGAATCTAGGCTTTGATAAATATCTAAAAATACTTGAAAGACTATCCAGTGTGCCAGATAAAAAACAAATGAGACACTAAGTTGGATTATGGTTATTTCACTTAAACTTTAAGTAACCAAGTTTATTTATTTGTTGCATGAACTAGAACTCAATCACATTATTTTAAGTAAAGAACACACAACAACGCTTTTGCATTTGATGATCAAAGGGGGTCAAACCATTGTTGTGGTGTAAATTATCTCATCTTCAGTACTATTAATTAGAAAGAATTCCAACTAATGTTTACTTAGCAGAAAGTCTTGCTCGACCTGATTCTGAAAAAAGCTACATGAAGAAAGGACTTCCGCTTCAAAATGTTCAACCTGAAAACTACAGCACAACGCTGCCACCAGGTGGTGAGACGTGAGATTACACAGACGTCTACAGCTCCGTCTGCAAGGATCAAACGGAGGCAGAATATGTATATATAGATATATATTCATTTCTTTTCTATCGATCTAGACACGATTGATATTGTAATTGTATTGTATTGATATTATATATGAAATTAATATATAACATTACACACACACACACACATACATCCAGATCCAGACACGATATATATATATATATATATATATATATATATATATATATATATATATATATATATATATATATATATATATATATATATATATATATATATATATATATATATATATATATATATATATATATATATATATATATCGTGTCTGGATCGATAGAAAAAAGAAAGAAAAAAATACCTCAGTCGACCAATGAATTTCTCTCACAGGAGATTTCTCATTCATGAGCTCATGAGGTTCTCTCCTCCATCTCACATCACGACCACCATCACCGTCAGCGCAGGTCACGTGGTGAGTGGGGAGCGGGCGGTGGGTGTGTCCAATCGCGTGTGGTTTCATTCATAACTACAATCCTCCTTTGAAGCCCAAATTTAAAGTATGCAGACGGGGCGAGCTGCCCGTGGACCGCCGCTTCAAACGGAATCTGCGGCCAAGTGAGTGCGTCCCGCGCGCACCGGGACCAGCCGACGGACCGACGGGCGCAGACTCTCGCTGTAATGTGCAACTATTTCCTCATGTGGGATGTTTGAGGTGACAGCAGCCGGCTCCAGGTACCTTAATCAGAGCGCTTCACTGAGCGATATGTTTGACACTGGAGCGGCTCCCAGAGTGAGCAGTCTTGACGCTCTGTTCTTAATCTCGCAGGCTGATTTCAGGGATGCGGGACGGCCCCGATCGGCGGGTTTTCGGAGGAGAAGCGAAGATGCTGCTGCGTCTGAGGCTGCTGAGCGCCGCCGGCTGCAGCGGGTCGCTGTAGACAGTCTGCTTCAACACCCGCCTGCATAGACCGTAAGATACCACACATCTGGAGACTTTCCTTATCCGGTCACGGATCAGGGAGATATGCGGTGACCCCCTTCCCCGTCTCTCTCTCTCTCTCTCTCTCTCTCTCTCTCTCTCTCTCTCTCTCTCTCTCTCTCTCTCTCTCTCTCTCTCTCTCTCTCTCTATCTTCTCGCATGGTGCTTATAAAGGTGTAAACACCACAGGCGTCATTACAATCTGCTAATGGGGTGGAAGTATGTGCATGTCCGTCTGTCCGAGCTGCACCGTCCATCTGCCCGCGTGCCTGGCGCATGAGCTTGATGGGGATGAGAGGGATGCAACATGGCAGGACACCATCTCATGAGCAATATAACCCAAATTTAACTTTTCTAGATCTGCTTTTATATTTTTACACTGTGACCTAAATCCATTTTCATGTGGGTTTGAACACTGTTTGGCTTCATGTTGCCTTCATGTATTTCATCCTGCTTGATGCTGAACACATCAGCAATATAGTGACATCATTTTAAAGGTCTTCTGCTTTGAAAATGCTTTTGGTGTCAATTTGCTGATTTTAATAAGAAAGAAGAGGAACATGTAAGAACACCCGCAAGGTCATTTTTAAAACCTTGGATAATATAACAAAATAGACCATTCAATAATTTTTCAAGGTATGAACTCCTTTAACTGCTTGTTATTTAGTGTTCAAACAGATGAGAGGTTCCACCATCTGTATTCAAATAATGTCAAAATAAAGAAAAACATCAATGTTTTCTATTCTCACGTTAAAGTGATTTTATTTGGCTTGCAGTCTTACTTTAAAGTTCTCCTAGTGTCACTTATATCAAGAGCATATATGATAAATAGTGTATATCTGTCATAATAATACAAAATATTCATGTTTAGGATTTTTAACTAAATAACTAAACAAATAAATAAATACAAGACGAAAAAAAGACCATCCCCGCTTCCAACTATATGCGCCAATGAGTGTAAAGGTCAATAAAATAAAGGGTGGTTATGCAAACTTAAACATGGTCTGTGTGTGTGTGTGTGTGTGTGTGTGTGTGTGTGTGTGTGTGTGTGTGTGTGTGTGTGAGGAGGGGCCAATTACATGAATTTGACTCGCACACAGAGGGAATGCGTAAGGAATGCGAGCTGCACTGTGTGTCAAACATCGGTCGCTTTCTTCCCTCTCTAACAACATACCGTCTCCTTATTTCCCAGACAGGGAACTGTCCTCCAATGACTCAGAGACTCGATTATTGTGTGATACTGTGTGTGTGTGTGCGTGCGTGTGTGTGTGTTTGTAATGATTTATATTCAAGAGATCTCAGTAGGTCTACATCATTACACCAGTTTACTTGTCATGAGGTTCATTGTGTAGCAGAAACAGTCGGATGCTTTCTGCTGCTCGTTTTCTGTGTCAACACCATGAACGGAGGAAGGAAATAACTGTGCATATGGCTATAGGGCATTTTAAACCCTTTAGGACAGATGCTCATTATTACACTATAACATCCACACACACTTACATTTTACAAACAGCTGAGCTCTGTAGTGTGTTTTGTAAGATGTTACTGAAGGAGAGAAAAGGACATTGTGTTTTTGGTAAGGATGGTTTACAGGCGTTTTCAAAATAAACTTCAGAGGCCCACATTCATTCACATGACGAAACATGTCACCTGGTGCAACTGTGTGGCTCATTGTTGAGTTTTTTTTTTTTAAACAATGGAGGTCTGTAACATAAGATATAGTGTCAACATTCCACTGTTGGTCTTGGTCACAAGGTTTGCTTCTCCTGCTTTCTTCCTTGTGAAATAAAATAACCTGTTATTGTTAAAGAAGAAACAGCAGCTTTGTTTTAACTTCACCCTCTCCGTCCGCTGCAGGGTTCACACACGCTGACCTGGACCATGAGCAATGAGTCGCCTGTTCTCACCAGTCTGTCTGAGAACTCCACAGTGAGTACCGCTAAGGCGTCCACATCCGCACCGTGCCAGATCTCACCCCAGCCCATCAGGTACAGGCAGGGAGTTAATCCCACACCGTCCCAGCACGAGATGTAGTGGAGGAAAGCTAGATCTGCAACCAAAGAGGATTTGACTTAAAAACAAGGGTGGGCGATTAGTGGCTGTCTGCGTGGAGGGAACGTGGACTGTAGTTTCCCTGGACAGTGTGCGCTGAAGGTGTGAGGCTTCGCTGCTCCAGCTGATTGATCGTGTTGTTCTTCCCGTTTGGCTGAGCTCGTGAAAACAGCAGACTTAATTAAGCTACGGATGCTCTGACAAGCTGTGCTGGCCTGTGTGTGTGTGTGTGTGTGTGTGTGTGTGTGTGTGTGTGTGTAGGGGGGGGGGGGTTATGTAGGTATGCATGTTACCCACACGCACACACAAGGCTGTATCTCTCCGCAGGCTTCAGCAGAATGTAGGTGTGTGTGTGTGTGTGTGTGTTTGTTTGAGTGACATTTTGAGACCAGACGCCGGTTTCAGGTTGAATGGAAAAAAAAGAAAAGGGTATTTTATGTTTGCTCTGATGCAAATACTCGTCAACCGTGTCAGGTTTCATGAGAAAAAAAGTCCTCCATGTTGGATTGAGTTTGCAGTTGAGGTTTATTTACAGTGAAAGCACAGTCAACCCGACACAAGCTGTTCTTGCTCTTTATCACAGTTTAATACAACTATTTGTCAACTCACAGAACATTAATTATTTTAGCCATTGTCAATCAATACGTGAAACATCTTCGGCTTGCTGTTTCTCCAAATGGGAGGGTTTGCTGTTCACTGCATATTTGGGGGTTTTGTTCTGGTTGTTATTTTTCACTAAGACATTTGGAAGGAAGAAAACTAAAAACACTCGCAAATATAATGTCCCTTATTGTCTGACATTTTGTAGGTGAAATGTCAAGAGAAAGTAATTAGCAGATTAGGATATAATAAACATAAAAATCATTAACTGCAGCCCTTCAGTCTCTGCAGGCTTTTTAAAACTTTACAGTGTAATAAAAGTCCTTAATCCTTTATTAACTCTCTGTAGACAAAGACACTTAAAAAGTGCTTTCACCTAGAACAGGCCAGCTTGGAGGAATGACGTATGCAATGGGCCTGCATGGCGTAGGTTGAAGATAGAGAGAGTCTTAAGAGTCAGGACAGAACTTGGATAAAATGGCCCTGCAGTTAAACATTTAACAATGTTTCTTCCTGCTGTTGTATGAGGAGGACAAACCAGCTTTCAAATGAGCTTTAACGACCTCGATGCTGCTCCTGCATCTAAAGGTCAGCCTACTCCTGTGCAGCTTCACCACTCATTTTCCTTTAAATCCATGCAAAAGGACTTCAATACCTTCAACACATTTCATATATTATGTAAAACTCAATATTGCAATAGATGAATATTTCCTTAGTGAGGGTGAAAGGAGCCCAATTATTTTCTCTCTCTTGTGAAACTGACGTTGGAAGAAGGAGAGTGTGGTGTGGGAATGGCTTGCGTGTGTCTGTAGCCTCCTCCAATTTCCATTTTTAGCCCACAGAGCTTCCATTTCCCCTTAATGGAGAACAGCGGGGAGATTGAATTAAGGGTCCGGCTGACGTTTCGATTAGCATCCCCAAGCTCATTCAGCCTGAGTGTATTAATCAGAGGGGCTAAAGTTGTTTTTTGTGCACGTGAGTGTGGGTGTGTGTGTGTGTGTGGATGAGCGCCCCTGTGAGGAGGCAGCGACTTAAGAAAGCCTCTCATTGTTAATTCTCTCCTTATTTAATATTACGCCGCTTTGCTGGCAGCGTAATGCGACAAAGAGATTCCACGCAGCAGTGAAGCTCAAAGGGAGAAGCACCAGTTACTGCTCTAGTTGGACCGACGCAGCCAGCCAGCTCACAACTAGACGTGACAGCACAGATACTGTATGTCTTTGGGCTTTTAAGGAACGACTTAAAGCTCCAACTATGACACGAGAAGACCGCAACTAAGTGAAGCAGTGAGCGTACAGAAGGGACCCCGGTTGGGCTGATACTGGTCTTGTCGATGTTGACTGCCTCATGATATCGTCCGTCGATAACCGATTTTCATGCAGCAAAAAAGGTTGAGACTGTAATGAAAGGTGAGTCGGTGACAATGCATCCTGAAAGGCAATAATTACCTGCTTTAGATCACTCCAACAGTCAACCACCAAGTGCCTCATGATCGTGCGGTACACAGCCTGCGTGTAGCTAACCTCTGTTTGTTGGCTGCGGTTGATCAGGACCAGCCTGTGGCGGCGGGCCAGCCGGAGAACTATGTGCTGCTGTTGGTGCTGCTGAGCGCTTTTGCCGGGGGGACGCTGGTCCTCCTCTCCCTGCTGCTGCTCTTCTGTCACCGCTGCTGCATGGGCGGACGCCGCTACTCCAGGTGGGTGACCCACTGTGGGTTTTTGTCTGCAAACACACCGGGGGATGACCGGAGGCAACGTGACAGCGCCATTAAAACTGCGTTGTGACATTTGTGATTTTTTGTCACTTTTCAGAGCGAGCGATGACCCCGAGAAGACAAACACCACTTATGTTGAGGATTCTCAGCCCACCCAAGGTCAGGGCTGTATGTTTTCTTAGGTTCTCACATACGTGTCCTCTGGTCCACTGTCGGAACTCCTGTTATTTCTTCTCTTTGTCGCTCAGAGATCACCATCCATCTGGATGAATCAGACGCTCTCTCAGCCGGCAGCTGTCCCGATGGGGAGTCAGAGCGGTTCGTCTCCACTGGGTCCACCGGCCGCAGAGTCTCCTTTAACGAATCCGCACTGTACGAACAGGAGAAGACGACTGAGGACAAAGGACGCAGGTATATACGGGGGATTTCACCTCGTTGTTTCGATGAGCCGTTGGTGGAATCAGACAGAAGGATTAGTCTTCTTTTTCCAGGTACACTCTGACTGAGGGAGACTTCCACCACCTGAAAAAGGCCCGGCTGACCCACCTTGCCTTGCCTCCGGCCCCTTGTGACCTGAAAATCCTCACCATCATGGAGTGTGACTCAACGGAGAGCAGCACCGTCAACATCAACGACATGGCCGCTCCCAAACTGCCCCTCACTATCTACCAGGTAGATTTTCATCATTTCAAATCTATCTCAACAGATGTCTCCCAATGTTTCCTCTTTTCTTTAGTCGTTGTGCCTGCGTTGATTTCTCTCTCCAGCCCACTGAGAGGAGAGTCCCTGACTGGGTGGGACTGAGCCTCAGCAGGGGTCTGCCCGGGGACCAGCACCACTCCGCCATCCTGGACCGCAGCCACAGACAGACTTCATCCGCCAGCGACGCCCAGCAGGCATGGTCCCACACAGTGAGTTTCACCAGTTGCTGCAGCTGAGTGACAATATGACAAACTGCTGTCCCCCGAGGGGCTTAGCTTCTCCCCACCGCCGCTATTCATCTCAGCTCGTCTTCCTCAACGCCCCTTTAATGTCTCATCGCCTCCATCCATCCCTCTCTTCCATCATCCCTTCTGTCAGACGGAGGCTGTCGGAGACACAGGAGAGGCTCAGATCGAAAGGGGGATGAGAGGAGAGTCGGCTCGAGCGCCGGGCCAGACTTCAGTTCTACACTTCTTCACTAAACTGCGCCGTCATGCTAGTCTGGAGGGGGCGGGGCCTTACTTCAGGAGGTGGAAGTTTGACAGCAGTCATCGGGCAGCCAGCCTTGATGCCAAAGGTTTGGATACATGTCCTAAATGATGGAGTCAGATTCATATCAACCTTTCTAAGCTATCAAAGACAAATGTGACAAACATTGTTGGGCATTTCTACTAGGATCCCCAAAGAGAAGGCCCTTCCAGAGACAGAGAGCAGCAAGTGAAACCACAGATCACACCGACAACAACTCCTTATCCCTCCAAGACGAGGCCATGGAGGCAATCCTACAGTCCCCCGTCCCGAACAGTGGCCTCCAGTCGCTCTCTGCTGAGTCTCTTTCTCAGCCAGACACGGCACTCACATCCTCAATCTTCCTGAGCAGGTATACATCTCTTTCCATAATCCAGCGGCTCGCACCATGAAAAGCCCAAAACTAACGATGAACTGTCTTTACCAGGTTAAAACCAAAACCAGAGGCCATGGGGGAACTCAATGGTGGCTGCGGCGCCAGGGAAGATCTCTGTTTGCCAACAAATGATTGTTGTGCCCAGAGGAAAGAGGAGGCCTCAGCCAACTGGGACTCGAGTAGAAGAAGGAACAAAGTTCGGTGCAGGTACTGGATCGGAAGCGGTGGAAGTCGAGCTGGAATCGGTGGAAGACGACGACGACTTGTTTGTCGCGCAACAAGGAGCTGGTGCAGAGGAAAGGTTCGAAGACAAGACAACGAACGTGAGGAAAACGGATGAGGCGGATGAAGGAGATGAGCACAGGCTCAGGGCCGGATCGGGCTCGTCGCTTTCCTTCACGAATCGCCAGGAGAGCTCAGAGGCTCCTCACTCCCTGTACAGAGACATTTGGAGCTTGCGAGCGTCTCTCGAGCAATACGCCTCCTCGGACCAGAGCAGCACCGATCGAGAGTCCATCCGCAGCGACGGCGACAGCGGCTCATCCCACGGCGGCGCAGGAGCTCGCTCTGGCCTGGACAGCTGCTTGTCCCAAGACCTGGACGATGAGGCTGAAGGAGAAGGCGAGGGGGAGGGAGGAACCAGAGGGGCGTCGGGTGGGGACAGTGAGGTGGGAAGTGGAGCTGGGGGAGAGGGGGAGGCAGGGAACCGCAAACTCCTCCAGATGGACAGCGGCTACACCTCCATTGAAGCTCCATCCAGACCTCTGGATGAAATGCGCCTTTTTGGCACTCCTGCAGCTCCAAGAGGGAAGACGGCATCTGAGAGAAGGTTGTTCTTCACTAGCTCCGGGAGAAAAGGTTCAGTGTGCGAGAGCACCGAGGCCCGGCTGTTACACGAGGAGCTGGAAGACGAGATGGCACGCGGCGCTGAGGAGAAACTAAAGCACAGATCTCAAACTGCAGGCCAGTCTCTGACCTTTCAAGAACCGCATCAGCTTCTGAAGACCCTTCAACCTCCCGAATCCCAATCCCAGTCTCAGCTGATCAAGCCAGTCCCACAGGCCTGCACGCCTCACAAACCTCGCCTCCGCCGCCGCGACTACAGCATCGACGAGAAGACCGACGCCCTCTTCAACGAGTTCCTCCGCCACGATCCGCGCTTCGACCAGCAAGATCCGCCGGCACGCAGCAGGCATCGGTCCAGGGTTCACATCCGAAAACAGTGGCAGCGACACAAGCAATACAGCGACCCGGGGTCCGGTGCTGGGGGCAGGTACTCCCCGTCTCTGGAGAGGCAGCGGTTCACGCCGCTGAGGAGAGGCGACAGTGCCGGGTACCTTCTGGACACAAGGTATCACAGCACCCTCTCGCGCATCGCCAGCGCCGCCGACGAGGAGGCCTGCGAGGTCGCCAAAGAGAGCTCAGACGGCACAGATCCGTCAAGCGGAGGCGGCGGCGTGGGAGGAGCCGAAAAGAGCGCAGAGTCGACCGGCAAGGGTGACGGCCGCCCGGTGTCCACAAAGAAGGGCGCGGAGAGCAGAGCCGGCCAGTCTTTGAGCAGCACGCGGGGGAGCCACGCGGATCCCACCGTCACCAACAGAAACAACAACAGCAGTCGAGCCGTCCGGTCGGAGCGCAGCCTGGCGGACAAGATGGCCGCGTCGGTTGAAGAGAGGCTGTACGGCGGCCTGCGCGGCGCGGAGCTCGGCCAGGGAGGAGCGGCGCGGGCGCTCACGGTGTCGCACGCGGCCTCGGCCGGCTTCAGCCCGATGTAACGTGTGGATCTCTTCTCCCATCGGCTTCATTCCACATCCATTGTGTAGAGACGGCAGACTTGAATTAGGGTCCATAGCCGTTCGATCATTACCACGTGATACTTGTGTCCCTTACATTTAAATGAATGTGATCCACAACGATACGTCCCGCAGGACAGAAGAACAGTAGCTCATGGTATTTCCATTCACACCTTGATTTCCACTGAGCACCTTTTTATTGGTAACTGTTCTGAAAACCAAATGCATTTATTACACAGCTTGGAAAATATACCTTTAGAAAAAATGAATATTTTCAGACTTAACTGTGAGTTTCCAGCATGCTAATGTATGTCCAAACAATGTGCATGTGAATACTTAACAGTTTTGACTTTGAAACAAAAAGCACTTTCATGGGAAAAAGAAAACGCTGGATTTTCTGTCACGAATTTCTCATTTTAAAACGATATCCTCAAGTGTCCTTCTCTCAATCACCACGAGGCTAAATGTCTTTGGGAAAGTTTGAGGTTTATGTATTTGGCGAAAAGAAGAACACTGACATTGAGAAAAAACTATGATATCTCAGCCCACCCATTTACACCATACGAGCAGATCTGGAGAATAAAACTATCAGAGGTAAAAACATATCCACAACTAAACATCCAACAGTCAATGGACTTTGTGCATCATGTATTTTTACACTCACGTTTCATCTATTTTTTTCATTGGATTTTTGTTAATCATTTGTCCTTACTATTCCTTACAATTAAGGAGAGGAAATCTAGGAGAAGTGTTGCATCAGTGCTGTGACTGTGCTGAGGGGGAGATACGTTAAGTGACTGACACAGGAGCCTCAAAGGCTCTGAGACAGACAGACCGGGGGACAGCGACCAGGCTGTGAACGGGGAGGTTGAAACAAATAGCAGTGGCTAAGTGGATAAGCTCATTCAGTATTACTAAATAAAAGATACGTCTGGTGATATTTTTCTTATCGTCAACAAAAACTATGAGAATAAGTATTCATTGTAAAATGAAGAATTACCTGCGCGGTTAAAGCCTGATGTTTATTGCACTTTCATAGCATGAAAGACAGCAGGTGACTGTCAATCATTATTACAAATGGACACATTAACTATTTAGGTTTACGTTTTCTAAAATCCACAGCGCTAAGCTGTTTTGGTGTATCATTTACATCTTTTTTTAATTGATCAACGTTTCTTAATAAGGGAAGTATTAAGAGACAAACTGGCACCGTATTGGCTTATTTGTTGCCATTGGGGGAACCAGGCAACCGGTCGTTTTACTCTGCTGTACCATTACTCATGTAATCCGATGTGACGTGTGAAACAAAAAGCTGTCCGGACACACTGATCGTACCACTGTTGCATCACTCCGCCTGTAATCGCGAGACGTCGCCTCACCCTCCCTGGTGTGTGTGTGTTTTTTTTGTTGAGGAGAAAATCTCTCGGTCGGCGTTGCTGACGTGGGAGGCTGCTGCTGTCTCCCTCCCTCAGAGCAATGACTCACCTGCTCTCTGATCTATTCGCAGCGAGGGGATGACGGTAGGCCTGGCTGCGTACGAGAGGGGCGGGGCTCCCGCTGATGTGATTGGCGCAGTAAAGAGCGGCATCGCTGGGAAACGGCGACTGGGGGATTGTGTCAGCTTCCGCTTGTTATTCTAGGATTTGACGGAGTGAGATGAGAGAAGTAGCCCTATCAAATAACTTTGTAGAGGGCGGGTAAAAATAATAAAAACAAGACAAAATGATCATCCAACAAAATAGCCTGTTTGGGACATATTTTATATAAATAATAATTAAAAAAATATTCATTAAAAAAAATAACCTAAATGGAAATGAAAAATCCAAACAGGTGGATCTCAAAGCTTCATTCTGGCCACAAACCTTCCCAAAAGCACCTTCCCTTTCTCCCAGCCCTGTACAGCATGCAGTTTATATTTATGTTTGTGGTAGCAGAGTACTATTATAATTTCCCGGGACATCATTATAGATGTAAATATAGAATTATTCATTCCGTTATTTATTTTTTTCTCTTTAATTTTTTTACACTTCACAATGAGTCTTTAAAAATTGCCAATAGGATTTTGTAAAAACAAACATGGTAACAGAAACAGAAGGTGGGGCAGAGGGTTTGGGTGGGTGGGGTACAGGGGTGATGGTGTTTGTAACGTCCGGTGCAACGCGTGATCCTCCTGAGGGGATGACAGGATGGAGGGCGGGGGTGGGGGGGGGGGGGGATGACTAGATCGTAGACGAGTTAGAGGAGCAAAATTATGGAGAAAAAAAAGAAAAAAATTCACAGCCAGTGCCTCAGTCTCAGAGCAAAAAGAACATTTCATGCTGTCCTCCTCCCCATCACTCATACCGCATCTTCAAAAGAATCTGCAGGCCAGTGGTCCAAGGAGGTAAGGGGGTATTAACGTCAGCAGGTTATTCTCACAACTGTGAAGACTCCGGACACAGAAGGACGGGGTCGGACCAGCCTGAGGACAGGACATAACCATTTTAAGTTCATCACATCAAATATCTTTATCAGTGCAGTTACAGGGTCACATACACTTGGATAACAAGGAAAGACCGATCCACAGGGTGAGAGCGAGGGAGACAAACATCCCACTTCATCTCATCATGGGTGAGTCATCGCCTGAACAAATTAACACACAGCCTCTCCTCTGCACCGGCCTCATGACAAAGTGCCACACACTGGGACTGGCTCGTATGCGCTTGAGATTGAAAGATCAAGCTGTGGGCGGTAACTGGAAAGAGACAAGATCAACCTATTAAATAGGTGCGTACGCGTGCAGCATGAATCTGTCCCACTTCTACGGTCTAGATTAATCCTGACAAACACGCAAAACGGACAAGTCCAGTTATAGTGACTGTATAGGAACCCTCCTGGGGAGGAGCGGTTGGTCTCTCTACACACTTACCAGGGGGGTTGCTGCCGACGGAGGAGATGTGGGTGGGTGGGAGGAGGGTCATTGCTGTTTGCAGGTGGAGAGCTTGCGGATCTTGCTGGCTGTAGAGACCCCTTTCCGTGAGGGGTTGGATGAAGAGGAGGATCGGCGTTCGGCTTTGGCCTTGCTATTCAGAGACGCCGCCTCTGTCCCGTTTACACAAACCGGCTTGGTTGGAGATGGCCTGTGGTCTTCGTGCCCCTGATCCAGATCTTCTTCGGTCACTTGTCCTAAAAGACACGCACAGCATTCTCAAAACGAATCCGTCACAGCTTCACACGGGTGTCGTCTCGACGAGCGAGCGTGAGGGGACAGTGCTCGTAAATGGCGCAAGATTACGTGGGCAAAAAGAAGAGATCTGCTGCTGTAAGAGCACACAAACATTTCTTTTACCTATTCTGCACGCTGTGCACACAAGCTGGTGAGACTGAAGGCCAAACAGCTGAAAGCCAGCTGGTTTTGAGCAGGGATAAGATACTCTTCTCCTAAATGACTTTATCGCACTTTGAGAGCTGGAAAACCGGGGAGAATAATAAAAGCAAGAAGATGTCGTTACTGCTGAGGAGACGCGTCAGCTATTAACCGTCGCTTAATTTACCAGATACTTGTATTTTTATTCAGTGTCTTGTCTGTGTGGGAGTGAACCCCAAAACACTGTTCTTACTCCCACACGAAATCATTTCAACTGCTCTATTATTAGATCACTTCATTCACAATGTGCGGTCTGCTTGTTTTTTTATGTGGAGCACCACTTCTAGATAACCCTGCCTGACTACTGCATTTATTATTACCGCCTGTTGCCTAGCAACAGATGAAGGCTCTGAATTCTGAGAGAAAAATATACAAGCAGGGAAACAATTTAGATCTATGATCTAAATTTAGATCCAATAGATCTAAGATCTAAATTGTTGTAGAAAATGCTGTAGAAAATGCTGCTGTAACATATTCACCCCAAAGTCAGCAAACACAGAGTACACATAGTTAACGCAAGGACATATCATTTTGTGAAGATAAATTAAAACAGGACGACATTAAAAGGACTGAATCCACAAGCGCTTTTCCTGTTACGGTAAAGCACATTATGCAGGTTTTTCATGGCATTAAGTCCCAGGCTACAGTTTAATGTTGGAAGTTGAGGAAAGTCTTAACCTGACAAGTGTGTCAAAGGTTTAGGTAATGTAAGTCACGCAACGCATTTAAAAGAAAGGTTCAGCGCTGTCATACACGAAGGAAGTAACTGATAGAGACACCAGATGTTCCCTCTTCATCTCAGTGTGTTGATTTTTGGTTAGTCCTCTATTGTCTTTGTTTTGACAAACAACATTCTCTGAACACTGATTACTTGCGTATCGCACAATTAAAAACAAGTAGATGTGTGTGTGTGTATATATATATAAAATGTAAACTAATGACAAGTGTCTGGGCTGCCTATTACCTGGTACTGTGAAGTCCTGAGTGTATATGATCTCATCCTCTCCATCGTAGAGGTCATCATCGTCCTCCTCTGTGTAGCCGTGGAGATCTTCCAGGTAGGGCACCACCGTCATACTCCGCCAGGGATCCCTGCTCTCCGCGTTGGCAGGTATGGGCACAGGGAGCTCGGACGGAGGGTGTTTCTTACGGACCCAGCTAGAAGCGACAGGCAGAGAGAAAACAGACCCGTACATGAACAAGCGGACTTCAGCTATGCTTTCTAATCACTTCAAACCAGTTTTTTTTGTCTGCATCTTATTTATTTGACGTAGGGCAAGATATCTCACAGTGGGGAAATGCTCTGGATTTCTAGGAGTGAGGGGTAAAGTGCAAAAAAGAGACACAAGGAAAAAAAAGATGAATGTTAGATACTTCACTCACTTATGTTTCCTTATGTTCTGTATGGAAAACCTCTTTGCAGGGTCATACTCAAGCATTCCTAAAAAAACAAAACATTAGACAGGTCAATTGAATCGCAACAATCCTGAATAATTCCTCCACTCACATCATGGTTCTATCCAATGTTTAACAAAGTGACGGGGGGCCGCGGCAGTGAGGAGTGAGCAAACAGGAGACAAATAGGAAAACTCATTCAAGGAACATCCATTAATGCACATAATACTTTCATTCATCGCTGTCAAGACGTCTTGCAAAGCTCAATAGTTTAATGAGGTACAGTCAGGAAACATTGAAGCAAGTAGTATTACAGCTCTACCAACATAACAAAGATTTTGTCCCTTAATGCATCATTATCATAACATGGGCTGAACCTGTGGGAGAAGCAGAAGCTCGGCGTGATAAGGCAGCAGTGACGCAGTGCCTGTACGGACATAATAAATGAAATTGTCTGCCACCAGGCAGCGAGCGGTAGCATGCAGAGTGCTGATAGTAGTGCTGCGCCTGCTGAAGGACACCTTTTGTGGCACTGGGCTTATTTTAGACCATGTAATTATGGAGTGACTATCTCCCAGGTGCTGCGTCATCGCACACAGACGTCACACGCTCACACAAAATGGGGGATGCGAGTCCTGTTATATTCTTATAGCAGCACCAGAATGAGGCCGTTCTTATTTTTCCTCATGCCGGTGTGACGCCAAGTACAGTAAAACAACAACATTGATCAACGTTAGAATACTAAGCATGCAGCTTTATTGGTTGTTAAAATAATCTTCAACATTTTATTGAGAATCACATCCTCACTACAAAAATAATGAACTATACTATCAAGTATTTTGTCTTCACCTGGGGCAAAAGCAGTGCAGCATTCCAGTCTGGAAAAGTGATACCCGACTATGAAATGTTTAGTATTCCGCTGCCAGCTTCAAATCAATGGAAACTACGTCAACAGCTGGAGGGTTTAGTACAGTTTGGAGGAAGCCTCACATGCAGCGGAGTCATTAAGACTTTCAGTGTCAGAGCACCACCTACTGGACGGTCTTGTGATTTATTACCATTTATTTACATCGACAACGCAAGTCCTCTACTATGTTGACATTAATGCATGATATTGCCACAGCAAAAACACAATGAGTTCATCCTTAGCCGAGCTACGGATCATCCACAACAGCAACACTGAGGAAGAAGTAGGTAGAAACATAAGCTCTTTAAAGCACTCACCTTGCAGCAGGTCCGATAGAAGCGGTCCACACTCCTCGGGAATAGTGTAGTCTCCTTTCCCGATGTTCTCGAATAGCTTATAGATGTTGTCTCCCTCAAACGGATACAAACTTGTTGTGATGTTGTATCTGAATGGATCAAAATTCTCTTTATTATCAGCTATGTCATAATTTATGTCACCTTTCTGCAGTTATTTTTGCCGTTCTGAAAATCTGGGAAGACAATACTGAAGCACATGTAAATCCCAGCCTTTTTTACAGTTATAAAAATGCATTTATAGCCCTTGATACTTTCTGCAGCTTGTCGGCAGCACGACTATTCAATCCCTATAATCCTACACAGAATCATCAGTAGCAAGAGAGAATCTTTTTGTGGAGCTTATAGGTGGACGACCCGGCCATGCCAATGTGTCGAGTACACAGAGACGACTGTAATCCGTGAGGACATCTCAAGCGTGTTTCTCTATCAACTTCAGGGAACAGTGGAATGACTACTCACAGTGTTACTCCAGCGGACCAAATGTCCACTTTAAACCCTGAAAAGGTGTCCAGTCCATTTGCGATCTCTGGAGGCTGGAAGGCCGGCGAGCCTTGACTGGTGCGACACGTATCGTCCTCTGCAAATGGGTGAAGGGCCTGAAAGATGGGAGTCAATATGATTAGTGTCTCGACATTCAAGAGCACACATATTATTTAGAAAATAAGTCATTTCTTGACATTTACTAAATCTACAACACAACCAGTGAAGTGAAACGCTAGGATAAAAATCTAGACAGAGTCACGCACACACACAATCAATATGTGGAGATGCAAAAGGTGTAGAATTAGAAGAAGCTTATTCTGGTAGCTCTGGATAGTGAGCACAACACAGTAACGCAGCCCGAGCTCACCTCTGCTACTCCCAGGTCGGAGATTTTAAGTGCTCCGTCTGTGGTCAGTAGCAGATTTCCTGGTTTAATGTCTTTGTGAACTATTCCCTGGCTGTGCAAATATTCAAGGCCATCCAAGAGTTGGCTAAAGTACCTGAAAAACAAGAGGGTTGACAGATAGAATTAAAACAGAGGGTTTTACACGGCGAGTAGTATTTCAAAAAATGTATCGCTGTGGTCACATTAGTATTTATGTAATCCATAAGTATTTATGAGACTTCTGTGATGAGAGCCGAGACCACAAATTCACATAACCCATGGTCAGTCCTATATATACACACTTAGCTAGTTAGTCCTGATATACTTAGAATAAGCCTAAGATAAAAGGGGGAAAGTGGCAGCAGAGAGAGAGAGAGAGAGAGAGAGAAGAAAAAAAAAGACTTACCCGTGAGCTTGAAATACTGGAAACCTTTTTTCTGGGACGCTGTCCAGCATTTCTTGCATCCCACAAACGCAATACTCCATCACCATATACGTACATCAGGAGTCAAGGGGATTTGCGAGAGCAAACAAAAAGATCCTTAAATATATTGAGTCCATTAAAAGAAGAAAGAAGAATAGCTAACAAAGGGACATGTTTAGGCAAATAAATAACCTTCATGAACGTTAAAATACAAAAATATTTTAAAAAATCCCCTGAAATACGCAGCGATTTACACAGAAGGATATATTTTCTGTTTCTCTTCATTGTAGAGCACGTCCACCAACTGAATCACATTCTTGTGTTGGAGTCTTCTTAGTAGCTGAATCTCCCTATAAACATACAGAAGATCAATAAGACAAATACGGGCACTTTCTGCTGAGCACGTAGGATTAAGGCCAGGAGTCATACATCAGCACAGCCGCACTCCTCTGCAATGAATACATCAGACTTCAAGTGCAAATACGGACAGATACCTGGCTTTGGGTATCGGACGATAGCGAGTAGGGATGCACCTCAACTTCAGCGTAGCTTACTCAAAAAAACTAAAGCGTTAACCTTTTTAAGACAACCTGAAATTGGTCAGAAGTTAAACCGAAATTAAAATTTCAGCATATAAATGCATTTATGAAATAAACATGGAACTGAACTGAAGAGATTAGCCGCATGGCAACAGATCCAGTGCAGCTATGAGTCAACATCTGCATGATATCTTTGCATCCCTCGCACGGATGTTGGCAACGCAAATCATTTCACAACTCACAACCAAAATTTAAATGAGCAAATCGATTTGCGTAAAGAGTAGAATATAAGTGTCTCCTAGAAGGTTAATCATTGAAAGCACAATTGCATGAATGGTATTGTCTGAGCCTGATAAACCAGTCTCAGGAATACAGATAGAGCCGAAGAGAACCGTCGGGCTTTCGGAGACACGGTTTTAATCACCAGCGTGGTGGCGGTTCACGCTGGAGACTCAAGATAGGGATAGGGATCTAGATAGGGAGACTGCTAACACACACATACTACCCACCCAGCCCCAGCTTAAACTTTCCTTCCATAGTTTATCCACATTTATTTGAAAGATTAGTCTATTTTTTTCTCCACCTAGAAAACAACAGAAAAGAGGGATGGGGAGGGGGGTGGGCGAGGCATGCAGCATAAGACCACGTGGGACCCCTGCCTTTGATTTATCAAACACAAGGAAGGCCACTTTACACGATCAGCACGAGGACGTGCTGTTCTGTTCGACAGCAGAACAGATGACATGTCTGAAAAGCAGCAATCTACCCCTCATCGCTACCGATTTCCATAAGACACGATCATTTTAAAGGCTTGCCATAGAAACAGGAGTGGCATTACTCAACCGCTGCCGGTATGGGCATGCCCAAACCCAGAAACCCTGGAAAAGCAGGAGGTGTTAAGCAGACAGGAATGCTAAGCGGAGGCTGGGAGCCACCGCGGCGCCACAAACAGGTGAGCCTTTACCGAGCCGAGGATGCAGCTTCCTGAGGCCTCCACCAAGCGACGAAAAAGTTCTTTACACGTACCAAGGAACTCTGCTTTGGTCTTACAAACAGAGTAGTGTTTACCCGACCAGTATTTAGAGAGGTGGGGGAACGCGAGGGGGTGGGAGGGGCGCTCGATAGGCGTGCCCACATGCGTGTGTGCACACTTTGATGTGACCTAGAGTGTCCATTTAGGCATAGGTATTTTTAATACCGGCCTGTCTTGGTTTACACAATATTCAGTGAAAGTTTAGTCCGTTACCACTACAAGCTGCTCCATTCCTTACATAGAAGGATTCTTACTGATCTGCTCCGATCGCTTTCTAATCATTCTCATTCTTGACTGTGGCCCACAACTGCAAACTGCAGCTTTTTACCCTCATTTTGACACGTTTTCTTCCTCTGTAATTAGCTCAGCCAGCAGTAAAAGCTAGAGTAATATTTAATGAACTACTGTGTGATTAAAACTTCTGGTTCATGGAAATTAGGACAGAAGAGAGGCAGACTGTCTGGAACCAAAGGGACATTTTAAATGTTGAAAAAAAAAAATCCATTTAACATTTCATTACATAACAGCCCGAGTTTGATATGTATTAATAGCCACACCACAAAGTAAAAATTGTGTGGTAGGGTTTCGCTCGACATAATACAATTTTAACAAAGCGAAAAACTGTGATGGCAATGTCATAATAAGCGCTAGCAACAAATATCCCTGCTTTTATTGGTACCAAAAATGACGGTCATATTTTAGTTTCTGAAGTTGCATTGATTTATAAGAACATATTTGGTTGTACTACATTCATCATTAAAGGCTAAAACTTTGGCTATGTTGTTACCTTGCAATTGATAAAAAAAAGGTTTATTCAGGTTGGGGGTGAGTGCAACTCTACACAGCTGTTGAAATGTGGACGGTACACTTCTGACCAAACTCTACAATGATCTTTGGAAAAGGTGCAAAAGACAAAATAAAGAAGAAATGCATAAACTGTTCTTTAAAATGTTGTGAAATTTCTCTATTTAACAAGTTTGGCTTATTTGGCTAAATGAGGAAATGCCTTTCTTTAGAAAAGAAGCTATATTTATATCTATAGTAAAACTAAGGTAGTGGAGATTAGGGGAAACGTTTAATTTGCCGGTTAAGAGTTGTGCACACGGATTGATGCGCGAGTCAATGCTACGGTCTCTCAGGATGAAGCACTGTCCCTAACTGAAAAGACACTTAAACCAAATTATGGAGACTGTCGTTACAACTTACATTGTGAAAATGCAGCGCAAAGACAGTAATAAAAAGGGTCAAGGAAAGCAGGTTGACAAACTAAAAAAAAAAACTCACTTTTTCACATTGGCTTCTCCATTGGGAATCCTCCTCAGTTTCTTCTTCTTCAGTATTTTGACAGCCCTGCGACAAAGTGTATCCGAGTCCAGCATCTCTTTCACTTTGCCATAAGATCCCTCACCTAGCAGATCTCCCATCAAGTACTTTCCTATCAGCTTTGCCCTCTTCCTCCTTGGCTGGTAGATCACCTCAGTAGAGTCAATTCGATGAATGAAAGTATCCATCTCCATCAGCTCATTTTCATTTAGATAGTCAAGATGTTGCAGCTCGCCAGCACTCATGACTGGTAGTTCGGCAGCCAAAACTTAAGCCACCTGTGCAAATAGTTCACAAATAGCTATAATTGCTGCTGCGGAGTAATCCACTGGTAACCTTTCAGTACTGAGCGGAGTGTTTAAATTCCACAAGTCGGAATACTTACAAAATACTAAAACATGGGAGATAATAATCAGGCCTGAGTGATGAGGGGTGGTGGGAGAGGTGCCAAATTGTAAACATTAGGGCGCTTTTCTCTCAAGAGGTGAGAAATGTGTTGGGTCCAGTGCAAGTCAGTGCATTTCTTGTTTAGTTGAACGAATAACTGATTCTAAAAATGTCACTGACCTCTGCTTAACTAGGAAAAACCATACGGCCTATGGTAGAGGCAAACCGCCCTGCTTCGAGGCCGTGCAGCAAAGCATTTCTGTCAAGGGTCCATGTTTGAAAGTACTGGTTGCTTTAGGATACATAAGTGTGGACAGCTGGACTGGATCCAAGCACAGATCTACAGCCGAACGCATGCAGCAGGATCAGCCGGGCTCCTGGAGGTCGACTGAGCCGTCCAACGTGTCCACCCGTCCTCACGTGTCCTCCAGGCCACCAGGGTTTCTACTGCCCGATGCCTGAAAACAAGGGGCATTTAAACATGATTGAAAACATAACTTTCACTCGCTTCTGAACAAGGGTAAACAATCTGTCGGGAGAACAACACTTGACCGGTGAACCTTATTGGGTTTGTGCTGTGAGGATCAAATAAGACACGAGGGCTTTATTATTTAAGCGAATACTTACACATTCAGAGCCCTTTAACGTTAGCTTAATTAGTGTCAACTGTTCGTTATCTAGCCGGTGGGCTAACACAATATCTGCCTGAATTAATAGCTCAACAGCGGACAATCACGCAATGATTTTCATCGTTCAAACACATTTGGCTAAAATTCAGGTTTAAACAGCGGCAATTATTTCCACGCGGATGACAACAGACGATGGACAACCGGGAAGGATCAGCGAAACGTCGTCACGCAACTGTGGCTAACGGCTGGTGGTAACGCTGCACCAGCTAGCTGGCAATAGCCAACTTTGCCCAGATTAGCGTTAGCCTCTTTTTGCGATGAAGGAGCGGCAATAAAGGACAGGGAACCGTTCTCTGGGTTCACAGCATTGGCGTTATGCTCACCCAAAAATGTCAGCTCTAACAGCCAAGCCAGTCCCTTCACCGCAGAAACAATCCAAATACATCCAGCTAACGCAAGCTAACCGTAGTAGCGTTGTCTTGCAAATCGTTCAGATTCCAAAGGTAAATTGTTAGCTAGCTAGAAAGCTAACTAGTTAGCTACTGGGATTCCGGGTCTCACCTTTATCCATATGACTCGTGTTATCTTTGTAGGTTTTATTCCGGCCTCGTTAAAGCAAATGTCTCACTTGGGTCTATCGGTTAAATGTCTGACTCTTCGCGTTACTCTTGCTACTCAGGTTGTCGCCATCTTGTTTACCTCCCCCTCGGACTCGCACTGACAGCCCTTACGTTAATGCGTCAAATCAAAGTTTGTCCTCCCACACGCCGAGGAACGAGAACGATGTCACTCAGCGATAACAATAGTTTTAATAATAAGCTATTCAGCCTTTTAAATTGTTTGGTAATTTATGATGAATAACACCAGGAAGATAACTCTCGACAAGATGTGCATTTATTATTTGTATGAACAGAGACAAACATGCATTTTTGTTGTTGTTCCTGTTTTCATACGGTTATTTTTATAAATCCCACACACATACTCTCCGCTGATTCCTAATCGGAAGTTCTTAGTTAATCAACACATTTTCTGAAAAATAATTGTCAGCAATAAAGTAAATATTTTCTGCTTTTTTATTTCATATAAAAGTAAATTTATTTTATATTTATTTTATGAATGACTAAACAAAAATAATAATGATCTGCACCCTTCCGTTGAATTTACAGCTTTACCACACCGCCTGTGCTTTTCCCTGACCTCTTCTATGGCTTAAGTTGCCTGTGATTGATGCTTTGGCCACAACCAGAGTTCCCCTTGCTTAGCTGGGATTTCAGGGTTATATTTATCCTGTGAAAACCCCTTTGGGAATAGCAATGTGAAGATCTGATTTCACCGACCTGTCACCCGCCTTTTTCACTGCTGGCTGCTTGAGCCGGCTCAGCGCTACTCAAAGGGCACGACAGTCCGGAGCCACTCGGGAAGCAATAGTGATGGAAGTTATCAACCTGATCAGATAGATAACTGCACTTAGCACACTATGCACCACTAGCTCCTTCTTATTTCCTAATAAACGGCACGTAAACAAGACAAAATTATAGAAGACTGAGTAGTTTCAGTAAATTGACATTTATTGTGATCACTGAAGAATATAATGACCAGAATCAAAATTACAACACAGTGAGAACAAAATACTGCAAAAATGCAAAAACTATACATAAGACAGAACTGTTTTAGTGTCTTGTATAGTTGAGAACACAAAGTCAAGCTCTGAAAAGAACAAAATGGTACCAGATACTGCAGAGGAAAAGCATTATGGAAGTCAGGCAATCACAGCCTATATGTTTTAAGTTGTTACAGTATCACATTAAAACAGTATAAAACAGCTGATCACGTATTCAAAGAAACATTTTACATTTCTTTCCCTCGCACTCAAATGAAATGGATGGTCTAATATTTCTACATGTCACACAAATTAAAAATGTTCTGCAGCATAGTCCATTTCACAACCGAGCAGGGATGCGGCAGTGGAAGAAAACGGTTTTAATTTATGATAAACTAGGACAAAAGTACAAACAAACAAAAACAGTCCTCTACTTCAGTAATATGGTCTCCGTGGATTATTCTGTGAAAGCATAAAAAAAGAGAAAATTAAAACATTATAGAAATACATTGAACAAATGAATCAGCAGTTATTTTCGCAGATATTTATTACAATCTGTTTAAAAAGTTATTCTGTAGCGTGAACTTATTATTTTGCTAAATTATTGATATTAATACAACAAACAATAGGAAACCGCAGTTACCAGTGGGTTGGGCCTGAAACGGTAAGCAAGCATCATCCTCTTTCTAAAAGCATCATATTCGTCATCATTTTTTGTGAGCTCTGCTGGACGGTCAACTCCAAACCCGGCTCCGTTCATGGCGGTAGTTCCCCTAGAGGGCCACAGAACAAAAAACACTCAGAATTAGCGTCTATGTTGCATGCATGTTTCAGTCTATTGGGATAAAGCAAAACTATTGAAATAAGATTACATTAAGGCATGTATATGTTGCACAAGAGGAATAAAATGATTTCACAGTCCCCCAAAAAACATCAGTGGAAGTAATAACGAAAACTTCCCTTGAGAGCACTAAATTAAAGATTTCCTGAAATCGAATGGAAGGAAAATGTACTGCAGATGGATGCTCACTTGTTGACGGGAGCCTTGATGCCCTGTCCGTCACTGCCCAGGCCTTCACCTTCCTTCCAGCCCATCTTCATAAGCATCCGGAAACCCAGATTCTCCACCGTCAACTTAAACTCTTTGTATTCTGTGTAGTCTGGGTCCCGGCCCTCCTGCAAGTTAACCAGAACAGAAGTGTTGCATCTCGTCAGAGGAGAATATTTAACTAATTCAGCACAGGTGTCGTCAAGGTCTTCTATGATTTAGTTGGTTTAACTGGAAGAGAATTGTAATCTGAATCAGTCTCCAGATACAGTAGTCATCCCTAAATAAAACCCGCAAAAATGTAATTAGTCTTTTCTTTTTCATTTGCCACTACCCCGAATGGTTGTTAGGATTTAAAAGTTATTACCGGTATACGACTGCTGACTTTCCAAAAAACGTGTAGGATTTCCAGTGAATCTAAAATGTTAAAACTCGACGTACTAAGATAAAATAAATAGTTGGGTTTACAGAAAAGCCAGATCGAACAAAAGGAGACTTGTGGCAACTGCTTTCTCCTCTTGGGGACCCTGAGGAGAATCTAAAGGGATTTGCAGTCGGACGTGACGCCTTGGTGGCTCTGCTGGCTGTTGCCACATCGCCTCTGACCTGGATAAGCAGCTTGAAAATATTTGCATGGAAGGATGATTACAATACTGTTTACAGAACTTTCCAACTGACCCCGGCCCTACTAAACGGTGTGTGGACTTCTTGTGCCAACATCCCCAATTGCGCACAGTCTTGCTATCATCTGCAGACATGCAGAGAACGCTTGCATTTTCTATTTCGTCTGAACGGCACATCTTGTAAAATTACGCATTTAACACGTATAATGAGGGCTGTCTGAAAAACAATTAGACATTAGCTCCTGGCTGAATAGTCATCCAAATTTACGTCTAAAACCAATGAAGGAAAATTAGAATGACGAACAAGTGAATTAAGAGGGAATCTGACCTTCAGCGCTTTGAAGGTCTCCATGAACTTATCCAGCTCCTCTGGCGGCAGGAAGTCCCCGATAAAATGTTTCCCTTTACCCATATCTGTCAAAGATTCGGCCCACTCTGGAAAAGTGCAGACAAGACAGCAAACGCTTATCACTTAAACCTTACATGGACGGATTAGAAAAGCTGGTGGCTGCTGGTGCTGCAAGAGCAGGAACGAGTTTCCATAGTGATAGTGAACCTTACCGCGGGTCTTCTCCATTTCCATGTGTCGCAGACGATGCTCCCAGGTGCCTGCCTGCTGATCCACCTCTTCATCGCTGTCATATTCATGTTGGTGGTCTTTGATGGCCTTCTCCCACATCACCTGCATCTCCGCCATCGCACGCTTGTGCTTCATGATCATGTCGTACATCTCTTGCATCTACAGAGCGTGTTAGAAAACAATAGTAAATTGGATCTAAATCATCCACGGGCTTTCTGGATATTAAATAAAAAAAAAAAAGAATTCAAGATAAAATAAATTTAAGATGTATGAACTTTTTCTCTATTCGAAAATTCCATTTTCAAATGCTATAGATGTTCAGTTTACTCTTTTTATACCTCTTGTTGTTCCTTTATTTGTTTCTTTTGATCCTCGGATAGCTCCGTCACTCCTACCAGACCGAGAGGCTTCCCCTTCTTATAGCCAAGACCTCTCAGATCCTGGGCTGAATGAAACAGATGTATACTCATAAGTTAATTATTGGATTGGCTGTTTACTACATTTTTAGCACTATGCACAGTAATTGCAATAATTATAATAATTTACAGCAGGTAAAAAACGAGTTTAAGTACCAGAGAGAAAGGGTGTGTTGGGGTCTGGAACGTTAATCTCCGGATTAACAATGACGGGAGGAATGTGCAACTCGACTTTGTCATCCTCTGACCCCCATCTACTCTTTCTCTTCCGTTTAACGGGCGGAGTGTCCGACTCTTGAACGTGGAGTAGGGAAGCGGGGTTCGGTGCCGGAGGCTTTACTGATGATGATGATGACGATGACGATGATGGTGGTGGAGCAGCTGCTCGCTGAAAGTCAATCATGGGTTTTGCTGTAGGAGGCGAGGCGTTCTGAGAGGCCGCCGCCCGATACTCCTGGACTTTCTCTTTGTAGAAGCGGTGGACTGGACTTTGGTGGTCATATAAAAAACTGAAAGGAGGGGTTGGGGGGGGGGGCAGCAGATATTTTGTGTAAAACTAGGCTTTTATAGTGTAAATAAACAGAGAGAGAGACACATTCACCGTGACTGACCTGAAGGCAGGGTTGTCTCGGTTACGCTCAGCAGCAATGGCCTCCACCTCAGGGCCACTCTCTGCCACAAACCTGGCCAGCTTCTCAGCCATCTGCTGGGTTTCCGCGTCCACTGGGGGGGAGACTTTAAGCAGCCTATCAGTACTGGGACTCATTTCAAACTCTACTACTGTACCGTACTCAACTGGCCCTCACACACCACCAGTCTAGAGCTAATGGGGGATAAGAAGAGGAAGGAGGGAGGAGGAGGAGCAAGGGGGGGACACGAGTGGTGAACTGTATGGATTCGAGATTTATACTGTAACATATTCAGACCATGTAAAGCCCAGAGAGGCTCCACCTATAAATGGTATGCTTACAATGTGAAACTTCTATTACGTACGTGATTTCACACACATAAAGACTAGAAAATGTACAATTCTCAAATATTTTTCTCCTTTTATCATATATTAATAAGGGAAATATATTTCAATCACCATGCATCAAACAATGTAATGCATCTGTGAGGAAAGGACTTGAAGCAAAGTGCATTGACTCGACAGAAGCATAGGCCAGTGAACACATTATACTGAAAACTGGTAACGGAATGGACTTTGCCGTATTTACATTACTGTCCACCCTTTTTGGAATAACATTTTTTTGTTTTCAAAATAGAGATTGGAAGAAACGGCGGTCTTACCATTATCTGAAGTATTCTCATGTCTTAGCAAATTCTTTCTTAAAACAGCAACCCTGTTTTTGAAGTAGAGATACTCCATGGTGCTCCTATCGTATAAAAATCTGAAAGGCATGGACAACGTTAGACATGAATTTAGTTTGAACATACCTCTAAAGTAAATACATCTGCATGAGACAGAGTTTCCTTTAAACTTACGAGAAAATAGGATTGTCTTTGTAGTCCTCCTTGGCTTTTCTCTCCAGCTCAGCTCCTCCCTCCGCCACAAAAGAGGCCATCTTGTCGATAATGAGTCTGGTGTCTGAATCCACTGGGGGAGAGACTTTAAGCGGGCTATGAGTACATTTACTCTAAGGGCACCTACGACAAAATGCCCATCATAAGGCATCGGAGTATGCAGAAGATGCACTGAAATGTCCAAGCCATGGAGATGTCCAGAGATACACTGAAAAACACAGGCTCTGAATTACCTTTCATCTCTAAGAATTTGGAGTAATCATCCTCTTCGTCCTCATCGTCCTCATCTGGAGAACAAAACACACTCGGCCTCTGGCCGAGGACCGGATTCTTCTTGGAATGTGAGTAGTTCTTGAACTGACTGAGCATGCTGCTGACACCAAGGCCAGGCCGCTTGCCGACAAGAATGCTCTTTTTCTGTGGGGCATTTGCCACTGGTGGTGAAGTTGAAGCTGGGGGATTTTTGGCATCTGTGGTGGAACCTAGAAAGGGTGTGAAACAGGACAAGACTAAATGGGACTATTTATAAAAACATAAAATAATCTTGCTGTGCCAGTAATCTACTTGTGATGAGGAAAATACTCAAACATAACTAACTTTTTTGTTATCAGATCAAAGTACTAACCGGGTTTGTCCTTCTGCATCCTGATGAACTGCTGTAAGAAGCTTCCATCATTTACAAACTTGTTCGAAGTACCTCCTAAAAAACTGGGAGAGCTATAGGGATCAGAATGAATGAAATGATTAGATAGTCACTGGTATATTTACACACTGACGTTGGACTCAGAAAAAAAACATTCCGAAATAACAATACAGAACAACAGGACCGTACAAAAATGTTCAACAGCAGTTAAAACAAATGATATGTGTATATGTTGGATCTATCGTATAAGTGTCCTATTATCCTTTCCACAAGTATATAATCACCTTTGAGGCAGGGGTTTGCTTGGGGTCTGTATATTCATTTTTGCTTGCTCTGCCATTTTGGCCTCAATCTCCATCTTCTTCTGAGCAATCAGCTTCTCTTGCCGGAGAATATTCATGTTCATCTTGTTTTTCTGTGGCAGGATGGGCTTGGACTTCCATCCTCCTCTCCCTGCAAGACGATAAAAGGGAAAAGGCCATATAGCAACACAATAAGCACGTTATATGTCTGAGGAGCTAACAATTGAGGCAGCAAAAGTAAAATGACAGTTTAGGACATGTGGTTTTTAAATGTGTCCAGATTAGGTTGGAAGGCTTCATACGACTCACGTTTTACAACACAGAGTTGCACATGAAATGCATGCTGTCATTGATACACAACAACAAAACAACAAACTACATATGTATTTTATATTAGAGTTACATTCATTAGAGGGATTCTACTTCTTGAAGGCAGATAAACATCAATTCCCCCCCCCCACCTCTCCCCCCCACACACACACACACACAGACAATATTCTCACTTTTAAAAGCTGATAAGAGCTGTGGGGTTGAGCGTCATTTAACGTAACGTTCAGTTAGGTCATTATTTTTGGATGCTACCGTTACAAGTAAACAAACTTGTGTAACAGCATCTGTTAAACCACGTAATTATTGTCTTATTCATTAAGTAACCGTGTCATCTGATTCAATAGCTTGCTAACGAGGTGCTATGGAGCGAGTATGTGAGCTAGCAAAAGGCTAACCCAGCTAGCTTACGTGTTTAAGATAACTTAAAGCGATGCTAAGTGTTTGGCACTAACGTCCCAGACAAGGTCACAGTTGGAACTTACCCGCATCGCCGTGCTCCATGGCCGCAGCAGGAGGAATATCTATTTGGAAAACGACGCTCACGGTCCACAATAAGGCCAAACGCAGCTACCGAAATAGCTGATTTGGTGAGTTAAGTCTACTAGCAAACACAACAACAAGACTTCCGGTCTTCGTTTGTCCAGAATAAAATCATTATCACTGATCAGAAGTAACACAGTAAGAACACACGGCCTCATAGACGACTTCAGTAAATAAGGATCGATGTCTGGGGATTGGAGATCCACTTGGTAATTTGGAAGCGTGTTGTTACTAGCCTGGGAATGTGTGTATGTTATGAAATACATACATGAGCTCCTTGTCCGTAGCTCCTAAAACGAGAGAAAAATACTCTCTGTTAATCTACAACCACAGGGAATGGACACAACTTCCCATATCCTGAGGAGGTTGGAACGTGATGACGATAATACAATTATCAGAGATGTCAGGTCTGGTAGAACCACAGCGTAGATGATCCTTGGCTGTTAGGATCACTTGGTGAACAAAAGTGGGTCAATACATCGTTCTGTGACGGACACCGCAGCACAAAAGCAACCTTTTGAGAAAAAGAAAAGTAAACATTGTTTTTATAAATATACATTATACGTTTTTATAAACATATAAATATGTATACTACGTGTAACAGGGAGGGACCACAACTTCCATTTTTCTTGAACTTTTCGACTTTAATTTGAAAGTACATTTAACCGGAAGTCCTCTTTTTGATAGCTTTGTCCAGCTTCCTTAACGTTGGCGTTTGTCTCTCGAGTCGCAAAAGTCAGGTTTTATTGTCCCTCGTCGCTAGCCGTCCGCGCCGTCCGTACTCATTTGCTGCTTAGAAATGGCTGAAGCTCCCCCACGGCCCTGCCGGTTTTTTTGTCACAGGTGTTCGGCAGAGATTCGTCCGCGTATACCGGTAAGGACCCAAGAGACATGTCTGCCTCCTTGGGGAATGGGAAAGAGGAATGTGTTCGGGCTTGTGTGGTTCGATGTGTGTTTGTGGCTCACACCCAGTCACGTCGACTCTAGCTAACGTGAGGCTAATGAGCTAACGGTCCAGGTTGACGGACAAATGGCAGTAATTTAACGTTCGTTGCTGGGTAGCGGGACGTAACATTTGCGTTATGCACCTGTGATAAAGACGTACAATGTCGGCATCATCGTGGCACCGCTCGGGTTCCTCGGCGAGGCTAACTTGGCTTACGAAAAACGTTTTGATTTAACGATTCCCAGTCAGCTCAACGCTCGATGTAACTTGTGTCTTTTTTTGTCAGCTGATCTTGGTAATACCTCACAGAGCAGGATGCCTTTGACAATATCCACCCGCTGCTTTGACAGTGCACCTGCCTGGGGGCCATTCATGGGAAGCTTCTTGAATGTTGCAGTGATGGTTACGGCTTAACGGGACCCGGGAGAAACATTCATTTATTTTACATCCACTTAGGCACAGTCTGCACATCTCTGTTTATAGGAAGGTGTACATATTTGAGATTTCCATACGGAAACAATGCAAAAGCCTTCGGTGGAAACTGTCTTTGGATGCTGTTGAAGTGTAGTGTGCTTATGATAAAAGGCATTTCATCTACTTCGTACCCCAAGTTTAAACCAGTGAAGTACTAAAGATAAAGGTTTCTTAGAATATCAAGATGAAACTATCAAAAGCAGCATGCAATCCACTAACCCCCAAAATTACAAAAACACTTAAACCGCTTTCGTAGCGCTCACAAGGGGAGCACCTTTCCTAGAGTGATGTGTACATAATAAACAGCGCACTGTGTGTATGTTCTGGTGTGTACTAGAAACTCACGTTTCGGTTCGTTTCGGTTCTCCCTGTAGGACTACACCTGTCCACGCTGTGACTCTGGATTTATTGAGGAACTTGCCGAGGAACGAAGGTACGGAGGGTTATTTTTTATTTTATTTTTTTCCCCCTTCATTAATTGTATTAGTTTGATGTTGAATTGTACATCTAAGCCTTAACTTTTCACGTTGTAAATCCATTATTTTTGTGCAGTGCTGAAAACGGTTCCGTATCCTCGTCCTCCAACAGCGATCATAACCACCAAGCCTTTGAGGTCAGTTTGTAAAATCAGTCGGTCCGGTAAACGTTTGGCCCCTTGCACCACGATTTGACGTCGGCTCCGTCTTTTCTGCTAGAACATGGATCACCAAAACTTGTTCACGTTCCCCTCTGGGTACGGACCGTTTGCCCTGGGGATTTTTGATGAGAACTTCGACCTTCGAACGCGGCTACCCACAGAAGACAACCGCGAGACAGAAAATAGGAGGGAAAGGGAAATGGCATCGCGGCAACGATACAGTGCGCGGCAACCGCGGGGTCGGCATGTTCCTCGACGACAGGGTACGCGCCACGAAGGAGTGCCCACGTTGGAAGGGTGAGGCATTTTCAGCTACGGTGTGTTGAAGACTTATGGGACACAAGAAAAAAAAAGTGCTTTCCTTTTATAAGTTATACATGCTTCGCATTTTATGATGCAAAACGCTTCAACTTTTCTTCTCTACAGAGATTTCCCAGTTTTTTTATTTGTTTTCTTATCCGTTTGTGAATGCAGAATCATCCAGCAGCTTGTAAATGGAATCGTAGCACCTACAGCAATGCCAAATATCGGGATAGGACCATGGTAAGTATAAGAAACCCTGATGCACGCTTTTGTACTTTTCATGGCACCGTGTAAAATGATGATTTTTATTTTGTTTTTGCAGGGGTATGCTACATTCCAATCCAATGGACTACGCCTGGGGGGCCAATGGTCTTGATGCTATCATTACACAGGTATATGAGGTGTATATCAATTAGGAGGCTACATTGTTCCACAGGAATTGTGCAATTTTAATATCAAATTATTTATATTTGTATGATGTAATTTATTTGAAAGAAATAATGATTCTATGACCTGACGTCATATAAGTGTTTTCTACATTTTTGAAGAAATGTTTTTAATTGCGTATATGTGGATGGTGCCTTGTCGGAACTAAATGAATAGCATTGAATGTACGTCTTTAAATGAGACCCATAGTTAAGTGAATGTCTAAACTTTGTAATTTACCGAACAGACTGGAACTGTTTGTCCCGCCGATAATCCCACAGATATTTATAGGGATTCTGTTCTCTTTCACTTGTAGTTATTGAACCAGTTTGAAAACACGGGTCCGCCTCCTGCAGACAGAGAAAGGATTAAGAATTTACCCACGGTTACTATTACAGAAGAACATGTGGGTAAGTCCATGTCTCTCTCTCGGGCCGAATGCACATGCTTCTTTGGTGATGTGATCACAAGTGTCCGGCTGCCAGTCCGTCAGGTCGCTACGGCCATTAGAATGCGTGGGTTGTCCCCACTTGTGATCGGATCTCACTTCCTCTTCGTAACATAATCCACACATGCATTGTTGTTTTCATTATGCGGCAGGCAGCCATGCTCTGCCTGGACTTTAAAACAATACAGGCCGTGTTTTGTTGTTCCCTTTTGGTTCCAAGAAAAGCAAATCATCAGAGACTTTCTTGCAATATTTTCTATGGAACCATTTTGCTTGTTGTTGTGGCCCATTTAAATTTAAAAATGGTGCCTCTCGCACGCAAATGTGTGTGTATTTCTGCTTACACATGAGGCTTCTGTTTAAAAGGAAGTCCTTCGCTGAGGCCCCAGGACACATAAAATAATGTGTCCCCCCTTCATGTAATGTAATGTTTAGCAATCAGACTTCATGTGTCGAGGCTTCTAGGGTCCATTCATACCTGCAGTTAAAGCCGTGTTGTAGTTGATCTGATGTGAACAGGACCTCTCTTGACCGTTACTCACTCGTCGTCCCCCGGCAACTCTGCATGGGACGCAGCTTTGTCGAGACTAACTGCGATTTGAACAGAGAAGTTCTACTTTTGATCGTTGTTGTTCCTACGTTCATACGGCGGTGAATGTCTCTACAACGGACAGACAGTGTGTTGTTTTTGTGTTTGTGCAGGTGGTGGTTTAGAGTGTCCTGTGTGCAAAGAAGACTACTGCGTTGAGGAGACTGTCAGACAGCTGCCATGCAACCACTTGTTTCACAATGAATGCGTAGTACCGTGGCTGGAACAGGTATGTTTAGCTCATGTTGTTTTTGTGTTGTATTGATGCATTTCTTTACCAGTAACTTATAAACTGATTTTTACACATCAGACCACTCGGTGGTTCCCCACTGAATTACAGAATTAGGTAATTACAGAGCTATTATACTATTTTCGGAGCAGAGGTCAATAAACAGCCTTCGAGTGCATGAATTAAACAAACTGATGCTTTGCCGCCATGCTTTTAGACATACTATTGTGTAGTAACAAAGTACAATAAAAAGGCTTATAAACGTCTGCAGAATTTAATAGCCCATGTTATCCTACCAGTCATGTGAATTTGTCGTATTGTAAACGTGATTCCCATTTGTCCTTGTTTCCTACAGCACGACACATGTCCTGTGTGCAGGAAGAGTCTAAGCGGACAGAACACAGCCACAGATCCACCAGGGCTATCGGGAATGGCCTTCTCGTCCTCCCCCAACTCGCCTAGCAATGAGAATGCTGCAAGGAACTCTTAGAGCTTCACCGCCGCGTCCCCTCACATCTGAAAAACCTCCGAACATACAAGCACTGACGCATCTCTGGAAAAGTACTCTTGTCTCCTTCAAGAGGACGATGTGAGACGCGTTGAACTCTCATCATTCCTTCATCTGTGCTGTACGGAAAGTGGGTGCAGCTGCTCCTGCCGCCATTGTTGCAGAGTTTTAGGAAGTGGGACTGGGCAGTATCAGAAGGGGATCCAGAAAGTCTGAGGAATAACAGAATTGGAAGAAAAATGGTTATGTTGACCAGAACGGACTGGTGATATGATTGAGACAGAGTGGAGTGCTTTTTGATGGAGACGTGTGTTTGCGACAAGGCTGGGGAACATTTTATATTTAGATCCTTTTTTTTTTTTTTACAAAGTCTGTGGTTGTGCAGAGTCCATAGATTGATAATTGATTTTCAATCATCAGCTAGTGGATCAAACTAAAACTGAGTGTATTCATCTGATTCATATTTATTTGCAGCTTTTGTTTATTTTGGATTAAACTCTGTCTGGTGAGAAGGTGAATTGGGGCAAACTACTGAAAAATGAAATGACGGTTAATATCTTTTGCATTGTATAAGTCCTTTTGGGAATTGATTTTATTACTCTTTTTTAAAAGGTCGATCCAGAAAATGTGCATCTTCAAAAGGTAAAAATCTTCACAACGCAACAAAGGACACATTTTCATTCCATAATTGAAAATAAAATACTAAACTAATGAGCATTGTAAAAGAAGACGACACATAAAACTGCATCGCAATATCTTACCTCTTTTCTTACTGTGGCAATAAAGTACTCAAACATTTATTTTTGAAGTTCCTTTGATGGGTTTTTGTGTTGTAGGGTGTTTTTTAAATGATTTTTTAGGTAGTTTGACACATTTACTAATGCTTTAAAATGGTGGAAGCTGTTTACAACTATATGTAAATTACAAAAGAAAATGGAATATGGAAAATATTCAGACGAGTATAGTTTGGAAAATGTTTGATGGAGGGTTTAGGGGTTAAGGGTTATTTAGAGGTTTTTAGTTTTTTGTAATCCTCCTGTAGAGAGGTAATTTAGCATTTTGCAACAAACGCTAAACATGATTCATCAGCTTCTGTGCCATAAATATGTCATGATTCAATTAATATTACAATCTCCATTTTACAGAACTGAACTTGTCTTAAAATGTCACAAAAAAAGTCAGAAAAAACATGAACATTTCCATAAGTGGTGAGTACTTTTGTTCGAGGAGCTTGACAAATAACGGAAACTACCGGAGGCAGGAATATCTTTTCAACAGTACTTCGAATCAAGCGACTTGAGTCAAGACAAGACTTCATGTTCAACTATACAACGTATGAAGTGAATGCATCCTTCAGAAGTTACCCAAGCAAATAAATTCCTCCAAGTACCACTTGACTCTTGGCCTGGCAATTGTTTAAAACCGTCTTTGACTTTTTTTCGTAATTTCAATGGACCACAGCCTCTTTTTCGTCTCGGCCTTTTTATTGAAAGCTGTTTAGTGAGCGTCACGTCGCTGCGTCACTCCTTGGGGAGATGGAACCTTGGTGCAGCGTTTGGTCTGATGAAGTGGAGCAAGGACGGCAGAGGGAGGGAGAGAGGGGGATGCTAATGGCTTTCTAGCACTGATGTCCACAAGGTAAGTGATGTGCACGAATACATTGAATTTCTATTTTAAGAATAAAAAAAGAAAATGGGCTGACTAATCTTCTCTTAAGGGTCAATACACTCCATTCACCATACACTCTGCAGCGTTGTAGCTCAGCAGTAAACGTGCCTTCAAGACTATTTTAAATACTTGTGTAAGGCTTATAGAAATGTAATTACTGCTCTTTTACCCTCAAACCAGAGCTCAAAATTGTCTTCCAGTAATAGTGAACCTGCATCGGTCAGTGTGCACTGCATGAATACCTCTGTTAACCTTTGCTACAGGTACTACCTGCATGAATTATGCAGTAGCTGACAGAGCTGACGCGCCAAGAACCGTATTGCAAAACAATGCACATAAAAAACACTCCTATTCTAATACCGTTTTTGTCCCTAAACTAAAAAAGACCAGGGTCCGAGGGGATAAAATCAAAAAGTCCCAAATGTACCTTGTGAGAAGTCAGAATCACAGTTCCCCTCAGGTGCATGGACCCAGCCAAAATTCATTTGGAGCCTTTGAGGAGACATGTTTACCATTTTGTAAATGAATTCAGCAAAAACTATACCTATTCCTTTGTCGTACCAAGCCATGAGTCACGTCTATTGTGTTGGAATCACATAACGATGAGCATCTTCCAACCTCTGTGATGCCCTCAAGTGACCGCTAGGGGGCACTAAACACCGCCAATGGGCAGCTCAGAGAGGTTGTCATTGAAAGCACCTTCTAAAACGAATGACATCATTTGACTTTTCATTAGCACGGGGTAATTAAACTTTCGATGTCATTATACATTGACTGACAACGTAGTTAGCATCTTTTTCGTAAAGAGCTTCTTGAGGTAAATTCAGCTTTAGGTCTGGACTGAAGCCTCAAATAAAGCAACCTGCGTGGAATTAGAAGCCGCACACGCTAATTTTATTTAAAGGATATTAAACACGCGGTCGGAGAGCTCGGTTAGTGTGAAGCTTAATCATCTCTGACACAATGACGGTAGCTAGTGAAAGTAAAATCGCGGTAGTTTGCAAAGAAGTCACGTCCACCCCTCCCTCTGTCTCCCCCCCGCCTCCCCTTTTTCTTCTCTCCATCTCCCCTCTGCCTCTGATTGGTTTTCTCCAAACATAATTGAAGGCAAAATGTGACATCCTCAATGTCATGGACAGGAATTGAGTCTTCGCCGGCATCTGGTGCCACCATGAAAAAGAAGGCGGTGGGCGCCGAGGGGCGCAGCCACATCAGCGCAACAAAGGCTGCGTCCAAATGCACGAGAAGCAACAGCAGTCAGAACTGTCTGGACTCCGGATCCGCCGGAGCAGCGAGCGGTGAGCAGCCCGGTGCCGCCAGCAACGTCGTGATGGACGAGACGGAGGACGGAGAAGAGGAGTCCAAGTTCCAGCATCCGCGGTTGCGCCGTGCCGGGGGGAGCGGTAGCGGTGGAGGAGGCGGAGGCGGAGGAGGAGGAGGAGGAGGAGGAGGAGGAGGAGGAAGTATCCGGATGAAGAACTTTACGCCAGGAGGGGGAGCCGCGTCCTCGGGTTCCAGGAGAAACTCAAACAAGGAGCTTTGCCACACGCACCCAGAGGACGCTGCTGCCGCTCCACGGCCCACTGCTGCCTCCAGAGCTACGAAGACCAAGACACCCTGTCCGGGCGATGCTGCCCAGCGCGGCGAGACCAGCAGAGCATCCGGGGCCCAGGCGTCGGGATCAGCGGTCGCGTCAGAGGATTTTAAACGCAACAGCGAGTGATGGTTGCAAAGGCGTCGCTCCAATTTCCAGTATGAAATGCAACAAAAACGGAGAATGCAGGAGGGACTCGGGTACCGGGAGCCTGCGCTCGATCATCTCCAAGCAGGAGAGGCAGACGGGAGGGTCGGGGAGGGCCGAGGAAGGAGGGAGCGCCAAGCGAGGAGCCCGTAACTCGACTACCGCCAGCATGGACGGTTCGATCACGCCAGGCGGATCCCTGACCGTGTGGGCACGCAGGAGAGAGCGCGAACCCTGGCACTACCCCTGTGTCCGGCGGTGCCTTCGAGAAAAGGGACTCCAAGGTGTCCTTCTCAAACGCACCAAGTCGGAAAGCGTCGTCCTCGCTGCACGGCCCAACTCAGACTCAAACCCAGCAGCCTCGGAACTCTGTGACTTTCCTGAAGCCGGAGGATGGACCGCCGATTGTGCCCGCCGAGGACGCGGAGCCTCAAGGCAGCCAGTTCAGCTTCATGCAGCGGCAGTTTAGTAGTATGCTTCAGCCTGGAGTTAACAAATTCTCTTTGCGCATGTATGGTAGTCAAAAAGCAGTGGAGAGAGAGCAAGAGAGGGTCAAATCAGCTGGGAATTGGATTATCCACCCTTACAGCGATTTCAGGTAAGAGATGGGTCTGCCATTGCCCGCACGTTGAAAGTCAAGAGGGGCCCCTGCGGCTCCCCATTGCCATCTTCAAACTAACTTCATAGTGAGTAACTAATGTGACTCCAACACACACATGGTTATTGTCCAAGGCTACAGGCAGCTTCTTTTTCAGTCGTCCGCCCCTTTGCAATCGAATCTGAAGATATTTAAATCGATGCACTGCAATGTGCTGCCAATTACCCCCCAAACAACCTGTTGTCAGGCAAATTCAACAAAGAGTGTCCTCTCAAGGTTGAAAATAAATCCCAAGTCTACACAGTAGCATGTCAGGGGTGCTCAACAAGCCCGGCCTGCTAACACTTTACCCGTGCAGCACCCTGATATTCAACAAAGAGGACGCTAATTTGGGCTTAGTTTACAATGCCATCATTTATTTCTCCAAGAACGTGTTAATACTCAATATGCTTCTGTGAAGAGAGCCGTGCTTTACGGGATGTAGGTTATGTGCGTGCGCGCGCGTGCGTGCGTGTGTGTCCGCGTATATGCGATGCACTCCGTAATGGAATGTCACCTTGAGCCAAGTGTGCTAAAAAACCTCAAGCACGCTCACTGGAGACACATCCGCCCGTACGACTCCCATGAAATGATGCGCTCTTTACGGCTCAAATACCGATAACCCAGCTGGAGCATTCAGCGGCTAATTTGCCATCCAAATATTTGGAGACATTTACGAGCCAAGAAGGCTCCTCGTGACCCGGGCTTGACGAATTAGCATGTAAGCCTTTTTTTCTCTCGACATCAGCCGCTGAATTGCGTTGAAGCCTGTGGATTGTCCTCTCGCCCGGTTTCAGCACCACGAGGACTGGACAGCTCCGGTGTATTTCGGAGTCCGCGCCATTCATGTTCGGCCCTTTCATATCACATAGGCTAACGCCAATCAGCTTCAACGTGAAACATGTGCTCCCCAAAACACTTTGGCTCTGCCATGCGAGCTCGTAGACGGTCTTAATCGATAGCCACCCTCTCCTCTTGTGCTAATTGATGCAAGCAAAGTTCCTCCTAACATGATCATCGGGGCGGATATTGTCACACTGTGAAGTGAAGGAGTCAAAGCCTGTTGCATAAGTCGCAGTGTAATGACTCAGCGCCGCACCTGTCCTAGCAGAGCCTCCTCTGACAGGCGCATTCCTCAATGATTTAACTCTGTTCCATTCAACAAACATTAGTTAGTTCGTATTAGCGAGACAAGACTCTTCGATAAATGCACTAAGTGCTCTCTCATCCATTAAACCCCATGTTCTCTCTGAGGCTCTGACGGCAACAGCTAGAGAAACATAACATATACTTGATGTCTTTTCTGGGAGAGAAAAATGCTTGTTTCGGGGGTCTCAGTCTGTCAAGGGTTCCCTGCCTGTAAAACATTGTTAAACCAAATGGATATGTATTGGATTAAGAATTAAGCATAAAATAATTTGTTCATAAGAGGTTAAATATAGGATATATATATATATATATATATATATATATATATATATATATATATATATATATATAAATTGTGATAGCACATAACCTTTACAGCTCATAAATATATATATATATAATATATAAATATATATATATATATATATATATATATATATATATATCATAGATAACATGAAATATTTCAGAAGAATTATCACTTTTTTAAATAATATTGTATGTAGTTATGACAAAGGTCAATTATGAAAAAATTACGGTTTGCATCTCATTGTAGCTCCTGCTTTACACTTTTCCATCTTGGAAGTATTTTTTGCCGATTGGCTTTCCACAGGAGCTCCCTTTCCTTAACTCTATTTCTGTCTTTTTGCTCTCATCTGTATTTTACACACACACACACACACACACACACACACACACACACACACACACACACACACACACACACACACACACACATACACACACGCACGCACATACACAACTAAACTCATGCCTGCTAGGTTCTACTGGGATTTCACAATGCTGCTGTTCATGGTGGGCAACCTGATCATCATCCCTGTAGGCATCACCTTCTTCAAGGAGGAGACCACTACGCCCTGGATCATCTTCAATGTGGTCTCTGACACCTTCTTCCTGATGGACCTGGTGCTCAACTTTCGCACTGGAATCATCATTGAGGACAACTCAGACATTATTTTGGACCCTAAAACCATTAAGAGGAAGTACTTAAAAACATGGTTCATTGTGGACTTTGTGTCCTCCATCCCAGTGGATTACATATTCCTCATAGTAGAGAAAGGGATTGACTCGGAGGTGTACAAGACTGCTCGCGCCCTGCGCATCGTCCGCTTTACCAAGATCCTAAGTCTTCTGAGGCTGTTGAGGCTCTCCAGATTAATACGCTACATACACCAATGGGAAGAGGTAAGATCGGCATACGTTTCATGACTGTCCCTCCGTAAATATAACTGATCACACAGCTCTGAGCCACAGAGGAGGAAACACCCAATTTAGTCTGTGATAAAAGGTCACTGATCAGCCTCCAATATGCAGATTGTTGGCTTGTGACCAAACCAACAATCTGCCTGCTTCCACCGTCCTGCTGTCTTTCGCCTGGAGGCTCAATATTAATGTTTTCACCTGCCACCTGGTGAGAAATGTAGAATGTCAGCAGGATGTTGAGCTTTAACAAACTTTGGATTCTAATTACTGTTATTGTCACACAAGGCCCCCTGTCTGACCTGATAATCCCACAGGCACCATCAGGCGGTCTAATTAACAACCCATTGTCGGGGCAAACATAGTTAATCAATTACGGTGCGAGGAGGAGCAGGTGGGGTAGAAGGCGATGGATGATATCCAGCACTAGGGGGGTGTAGACTCAGATTATTTACACCACTTATTGTTTGTTTAAAGGGATTGGAGGGGTCAGGAAAGATGGCATTTCATCAGAGGAGCGACTGATAGGCTTTGGATCCCTTGGTAGTCCTCTCAGGACTGAACGAGTCGCACCCTCATGGCCACTGAGCTTTTCTTTACTCTGTGAGGCATACACTCTGTCTACACCCTGCTTTCTCCTCTCCGTCGGACTCCTCCTTCAAAAGAAGGAGAACAGGAGGTCCAACAATGTGACAAGATCACTTGACTTTTTTTCGTGCCAGTATTGGCAGCCGGGTGTTGGCATTTTGCAGTGGTGAGCGGCGCAGCAGGGCTCGACTGCTAACTTGACCTTTGGATAATTGGATTTCTGAAGATATGATGTGATACGGGCACACATACGCACACAGTGGTGCATGGCTGGGAAGTGATACTTGGCATGCATGACGAATCACAATGGGGATGTTGTTGAGAGTTAGACTGACACAGGAAATGCTCAGTTATCAAAAGCCCACTCTATTTGACATTATCCGTCATAGCTTATTTGAAAAATCAACAATCTCCACCCTAAAGTCCTCTAAGTTCTTCTGTGCAGCTGTCCTTGGTGCTGAAAGTCCATCAGCCAACACAGCCACAACTGTTTCCAGTAGCGACTCATTCATGCTGAATGACAACAGTATGACAAATGGTTCAGTTGTTTAGTCATTCATTGATGAATTGGACAACGATAACTCAAAAGTTTAAAGCTGGATTTTGAAAGAGCAGGACGTGTGGATCCTGTCCAGTCTCACTCCTCTTCACTCCCATCACAGAGTCTGTCTTCTACCTCAGCTCGCCGTGCAAGACTCATTTACTAGACATTTCTACATGACTTAATACATTTTTTCTAGATTTCTACATAGTTAGACTGTATAAAATTAAGAGTGTTTATGTGGTATTACAGTAAATGCAGCCGTTTGGCACAAACAAAGAGTGGTTTCTTGAAATCAGTCAGGTCATAGATGATTCACCTAAGTGACTCTTCAGTGACTCGGAATGATTGATGTGTGAGACAACATAGACTATCAGTTGTTAAGGATCACGATGGTTCCCGTCCATCACACTCTGTGTTTGAATTTGTTTGTGTGTAGGTGTTGGCACGTCTGCCTGCATGTGGTGTTGGTATATCAGTTTACCTGCAGGCTTGTGTGAGTGTTTTGTGTGTGCGTGCGACTGTACTCTGTGTGCATGTATCAGCCTCTGATTGATGTCATGTGTCTCTGTGTGACAAATTTCTTGCTGCTCCTGCTGTGTTTGATGTGGGACTGACGGAAATCTGTCTCTCCTACTTATTAATCAAACTTTGCAGAATCCAAAGGAGACTGTGGAGCTAAGTGGGAAGACAGTCCAAGCTGTTACTGAGATATAAAATCAAAGTCGCAAATATAGGACGGCCATGGTCACAAAATTTCTGTTTAAAAATCCAAGCTATTCTCTATCTGTACGTGTCTCAGCCTAGTCTGTCCTCCCGTGTCTCCCTGCAGATCTTCCATATGACTTATGACCTGGCCAGTGCCGTGATGCGGATATTTAACCTGATTGGTATGATGCTGCTGCTGTGTCACTGGGACGGCTGCCTACAGTTCCTGGTTCCCATGCTGCAGGACTTCCCCTCAGACTGTTGGGTGTCCCTAAACAAGATGGAGGTAGGTGACGGGGAATCCTGTTGGTGCTTACCAAGTTGCTCAAATCACCACAGAAAAGGATTTGCATTTTTATTCTGTGTTGATTGGGAAAGAACTGTGATACTAATGCACTAAAATGCAGTGAACTTCTGGGTCGCTGCGATTGTCATACTGTTATTTTGCACATTATCCACTTTGAAAACTGCACCGAATCATTCAGGTGACTGTTGATGATTGCTGCAATTAAGCTATTACTGAAGCAGGAGGAAAGGTCAGCATTTATTTATAACAAAAACAATTATTCAAATCACTGGCTTCTTGCAGAAGCATTCAGTAGGTGACCAGCAAAACTATTTTGGGATCAATGGACCAATGAAGAACCTGTGAAAAACAAACCAGAGGGATTTAAGCACACTTCTGGATCCCTCCGTACCTCTTCTTCAGCACGTTGGGATGATGACAGGAAAGATAAAAGGGAGTGACGGAGCGGCGGCGAGGGAGCACCGCCTGGCAGCTGGGCTCTTTGTTGCCGTGTTTCTCTCACAGAGATAAAAGCTGGTTGTTTATACGTCCTGTCGGTGAGCCTTTTCTGAGTGAGGGGAGACCATACCAACCTGAGGCACAGGTCTAAACGAGGCTATAAACAGATCTACGTGCCCATGACAACTTGTAAATGTAAGGTTTAAAGTATTACCTGAATTAAGGCAGAGACTCATGTTTCTAATTGCTCTGAAAAAGGAAATCGTGTTAAGCAAGTTAATGCGGTGATGAATCAATGTCCTCTCTTTCATGTTGGAGAAAAGAAGGCTGGACAGTATTGGCAAAATCATATACTATAACAATATTGATCAATATATTAGTGTCACAAATCTGGCATTATTTGGGGTTTGATAAATTCTTTCATTGATCAAAATCAACTGATGTTTAGACAATCTCAGACAAAATATGCACAATGATGGCCAAACAGGTGTAAGCGTCTGCTAGCACTCAGCCACAAAAAGCCATTTAAGCTCAGAGAGTAGATCTACATAACCTCTTAAATATTAATAAAATAATTAAAGCTGTGTCTGGCTAAATGTTACAAACACTAGAATGCAGACTTTATTCAGAGATGTTGTGGCCACTGTTGCTAAAGCAGAGCCATTGGCTCCGTCAAAGCTGAGACTCTGATCGCCATTAACTGCATCCTCCAAGAAATACATTTAGACTAATGTGTACGTAACAAAAGAAAACAAATTGTATCCATGGATATTGATATGATCATGTAGCTGCTTGATGAATTGATAAGTTGATCAACAGAAGAGTAATGAGTAATGTTTAGATAATCCATACATTTTTCTGCCATTTTCCAAACATTTTCCAGTTCATGCTCTTCTATTGTGAGTTTTTGCTGCTTTTTTTGACATGGTATTTCTTTTATTTCATGTAGGGCATATACAAAATGCATTAACCATGCTGACATTGCCCGTAAAGCACTGATAGCCAAGCAACCTGAACTGGACAAGTTCTGCCATGTGCAGTGTTTAAAGTCCGGGGTGATGAAGTTTCCCGGTGACAGGCCACTGACTCTCTATATCTGTATGATCGAAGACAGTCGATCTCTCGGGAGCCGTCACTCTCAAACCAAAGGGCCGCTCTGGCATGGTCGCCGGCCGCCTACAGCCGCCTGAGACCGCCCCCACCCCATTGAGTGGCTGACAACTTGCAACATTAGAACACCGTGTTACAGCCGGGCCATCCATCACAGCTCGCATCCCGGCAGTGGCCCTGCTGGTGAGGGGCCCGAAGGCAGGACCCATGCAGGGCCTCAAGAACACTGCGACTGGGGTTGACGTCCACCAAGCAGTAATTGGATTCGGTCAAACTTTTAATACCTCAGGGAAGATAGGTTGTTGATTCAGCAGTCCGATTCCATCCATCCATTTTATTGGATTTATATTTAGCGCCGTAATCCACAGTAAACTTCTATGATAGAGTGCCTTTTAGTGGCAGAGCCTCGCTGCGTCAGTGGAGGCGATGATGGCGACAGTGTCCCTAACCATCAGACACGGGGTGTTTGGCTTCTACTACTTTGTATGCACCGGTCCCTTGCTCCACATCGCAGAGGCGCCTCCTTCTTAATATCCCCTGCTGCCATCAGCAGGAGGGGGCTTTGCACTACACTGGTTTGCTCCCCGAGAGAAGATAAGCCGGCAATTACTTTGTATGGTGTTAAATCACTTTAGTTACTCACCGCATTTAGTTTGACCAAAGCGGTAACACAAGCCAACTGCTGGACATTGCAGATTGAATATTATGTATTGATTGAATGTACAGTAAACACGAGATGGGAAAGCTGTGTTCGAACAACACTGGACTGGAATTTACTTTGTGTTTGCTTCCTGAGTGAGGAGGAGAGAAAAAAAGGGAATGGTGTCAATTTTTTCTGAAGGAGGTTTAGTAACATTGGCTAGTAGTGCTACAGCATCCGACTCAAGCAAGAAGTGAAGTTACTGTACTTGTGTTGAAGTGCAAATGCTGCTTTGTTGGTTACAGTAATTTGTTACGGTCACTATGAACGCAACACTATCAATCGGGCACTCCCCAGTTAAATCATTCTCATCAGTTCTCATGGCATCTTAGTCAAACTTAAACTTAAATGAGCAAAATTAGGTTTTAAAGTCCAACTCAAAGGCATTTATCCCAACAGAACAGGAAGCTTAATTGTAGATTTAACTTTTTCAGAATTCAGACAAGTGTGTCAGACTTGGTGTGCTGATCTTCACACCACACCAAGTCACATATTCAACAACATTAACACATATAAATAACTGATTTCATACATGAAGATTAGTTTCCCAATAATCATTCCTAATCAGCTTTTGTTAACAGTTATGTAGTTTTTGTGTCACTGTGGAGAATACATATTAACTAAAAGCCTGTGTTAGGAACTGAGACAGAGGAGCTTGATAGACATCGGCCATTACCAGGCAATTAGGATATCAAGCTGCATTGTGGGAAATGTGAGATCCTACGTTTTTTGGAGCTTGAAAAAATGAATTAATAATTTAATTGATATTCAAACATTAATTCAAATTTCTTATCACCAAAAATGAAAATACTCCTGTATGTCATATTGTGAATTCTATAAATAATAATTTAGAAATACAACTGCTTATAAAATAATTATTTGTCACTTTGGGAAACATGCTTTTCCCCCCCTCTTGCCAATAGGTACATGCAGAACTATAACACTCTCGTATGTGTGTGTTTGAGATACTGAGCTGGAGCCTTTAGTTTGGTTAGATTAGTTTAAATACTTAAAGCAGGAGGAAACAGCTTGCCCGACTCTGTCCAAAGTCTGAGAAAGATGCCAACCACCTCTAAGGCTCACTGATTAGCAAGTTCTAATTCGTTTGTTGAATCAGTACAAAGTTTTGTTTCTCTCTGCTTCCAGTCTTGCTAAGCAAAGCAAGCTGGCCATCTCTAGTTTCACTGCACAAAGATGGCATCAGTCCTCCCATGATACATAAACAAAAGGACAGAATACGCTGAGGCGTCTTTTGGTGTGTAAATGTGTCCCCCTCCCCCAACACACACACACACACACACGCACACACACGCACACACATACACATTCTCTCACGCACATTTCTCAACGTTTGCTCATGACGAACCCCTGATGAACCCTTGTTATGTGTTAACCTTATTCCGACTGCACCCATTTACTCTATCGAGAATTTTTGTTCTTTTGCATTACAGCCTCATAGGGCTCCCAGTGTGGCTTTAACCTCCCTTGAATTGTCGCACACTTGGCTGTGCTGTTTCTGGTTGGAGTCACATGACTAACCTCTGTTCGCTCTGTTTGCCAGTTGAGACCTAAGTGCGAGTACATATGTAAGATATATAAAGCCTTCTGCACAGCAAGGCCGCCGCGGCCTAAAAAAGAGGCATTTTAGGAGAGTGGGAGATACATTTAAAGCCCTTTGTGTTATCGGCCAACGTTAAACATACTGTGTGCAGCTAATGGAGATGCTGATTACCAACAAAGCAACGGATAGTTTCCACACTGAAATCCCTGGGGAGGGATGTTGAGACTTAAGAGGCTGTGGAGTGTCTTTCTCCCTCTGTCTTGTCGATGCTATTTCAGAATCAAAGTGCTCATCGTTCATCTATTATTCAATCTGTTTCACTCCACTGTTTCTCTTTCTGTTTTCACATACACCAGTTAGCCAAAGGCCACTTGGTGGAGCTGTATTTATTTTTAGGAGCCTTCATTTTCCTCGCGTCACTGTGTGGCCCTTTAATGTAATACTTATGTGTCTTACCCCAGAAGAGACACATAAGACACATTAGGATTTTTCCACTAACAAAATCGGCTTTAACAATAAAGTTTACACCGGATTGTCGTTCCCCTGAGAGAAAGATTTAAATTAAACCCCAAAGTCCTCCGCTTTTCTTCTTTACCTTTACATTAATCAGCATCAGCGGCGTGTTGAGGTCAAGGTCACCTCCGTTGGAGCTAATGAAAGCAGAAAGGGAAACAAAGGGAGTTGGTGGACAAAAGTATCAGATCAATGGAGCTTGTTCAGATTTCTCATTCACCTTTCTCCTTTGTGACAAAGGGAGTTTGGGTTTAAAGCTGCAGGGGATTAACAGAGGCAATATTCACATTTAGGAAAGTGTTATTATTTTTATAGTAATAAAATACATTGCCATTTCAAACTTCGTACTTGAGGTATCCCCCTTTCTTGCATCTCATAACAAGCAGCCTGGCGGCCACTTCTGCTGGTGGATTCCTATTCACACATCTCTGAAAGGGCATATTTAATGACCTCTAATTATCATATCCTCTCTGAGGAAATCATTTCCGAACTGTCTCTACTTTACTGATTAGGCCTCGAAGGATTCCCCTGATGTCGTTCCCTCTTCCTCCCTCCATCCTTGTAATGCAACTCCCCACGACACCAAGCTTTTCCTCTGACTCCCTGCCACCCCTCTCCCTCAAAACCGCGCCTTTTTGTGTAACATTGATGTCTTACTAACTATTTGCTTATCTCCCTTTCCTCTCTCTCTCTCTCCACAGAATGATACCTGGTCTGAGCTGTACTCCTTTGCTGTATTCAAGGCAATGAGCCACATGCTTTGCATCGGTTACGGGCGGCAGGCCCCGGAGAGTCTTTCAGACATCTGGCTCACCATGCTGAGCATGATTGTAGGAGCGACTTGCTACGCTGTTTTCATTGGCCATGCAACGGCTCTCATCCAGTCCTTGGACTCCTCCAGACGGCAGTATCAGGAAAAGGTGAGGAGCTTCCTCGTCACCTCAGCTCCATGTTTTCAAACCTTTTGTTCCCCTCTCGCATTCAGTTTCCCCTTGTTTTGATCCAGTTTTCCCTTTGAAAGAAAAGATTGACATTCAAAGGAAATATTTGCTGTCGTGCCAAGACCTGGATCAGAAAACCAGTGCAACTATCATGTCTCTACAGTAAATATGAAGCAATCATCAAAGCAGCTAAATTAGCATAAAGTTGAAAAATCCACCTTCCAGCACCTGCAGAGCTCTAATTAGCACGTGTAGTTGCAGGAAAGAAGATCACTGTTATTGGGTTGCTGACTCTGTCAGCATGTGCTGATGTCATTGGTTTAGATGGCTCTCTCACAATTTTACCCACGTTCGGCTGCACAGTTTTGGGCTTATTGACCCACTGGGGTGGTGGACCACTGCGATTGAATTGCAACTAAATGACACGATACCAAATACTATTCAACCACGGGTTTATCGGCCAGTCTTTGTCTTTGCAAATCAGGAACGAGCATGGGGCTCAACAGTGCTGCAGCAGTGGCCTGCAGAGGTAACGGCACAGCATCTCTGTTTCCAAGCAGAGTCTCGCTGGCTGGGGAGCAGGGAGTGCGGCGGCGGGGGGGGGGGGGGGAGGTGGGCTGTTGCTGGCTCTCAGCAGCCAATAAGGCTGCGGGTGGGTTTTGGCCAGGTAGAGCCACGTCAGGGGTTGGGCGCGTTGCGTGCGTGGGGGCCGATGTTGGAGATAGAGAGAGATTATATGTATGTGTGATATAATGTCCCCTTGGGCACAGTAGAATTGATGAGGCAGCGAACCTGTGTGTCCTGCCAATGTCATCCTGAAGGTGACGTGAGCAACCATGGCTGCCTCTACTTTTCATTCACTGACTCACACTCTACCGGCTCTCCGTGTCATTGGCTTGCATCCTTGCCGTTCCTCTTTTCATTATCTCCCCCCTCTTTTCTCACCCCCTCCACCTTACTTACACCTTAAATATACCTTGGATACTTTGGCCTGATCTTCAGCTGTGTATCCCATCCTTCTCTTATCTTTATCCCTCCCTCCTGTTGTTTCCATCTACATTTCGTTGACTTCCTTCGTTTCCTCCCCCCTCTCCCTCCTCTCTGTGGGTGGTGTCCTTTAGATGTGCAGTGCTACTGCTAACTGTCTGCTACAGGGAGCACAGCGAGGGGGAGGGAAAACCTGTGGAAGACGGTGGGGCCTCGTTGTCAAGTCCTAGTGCATTGGATATTTGAACACACTCAGTCTCACATCGTTTGGAGTGGTTACTTTATTTAACTGAAGGTTAAACGTTGTTTTTTTTTCAATTTAAGGATAGGAAAATGAACATGCTTTCACATCAGAAATGTCTTCATAATGCTCTGTTTTTCAGAATATATATTTTTTTCCGCTGAGGGCAGAAAAGTGCATTTAGTCAAGTCTTTTTTTGACCAGCTGTCAGATTTTCCTATTTCTTCGTGCAAAGTTTTTTCTGTTGCTCGGTGAAGATTAGTGAGCTGAAAAAAAAAGAACATTGTATGGCAGAAAAGAGCCAGCCATGCCAGTGAGGCTGATGCCGATGCATGCAGGGTGAATTCACCACGCCTCCATATTGGACTGTAAGTGACATTATTATCATTTGGAGAGTGTTAACAAAACAAGTCTGCTGGCAGTCTGTTACAGCTCCAGTGAGGCTCCAGCTAGCATTGTGTGGACGTTTCCATTTCAGTCCGGCAGGAGTCAGACCCATAGTGCATGCTCGGATCTGGGTGCATGAGTTTTAAATAGTAACGGTGCATACTGACACACAACAGGAGGGCACATATAACTGAAATAAAAATAAATAGTCTATCCTGTGCCACCTTTAATGCACATTTGGAAATAATGCAAATGACGAATTCAGGCTTGTGCTTCTAGTGTTTACAGCTTTTGGAAAGTTACACGTCGGAATTAATGTTTGTTGGTATCTGACCTTCAAACTTGCATGTTTGTAGAGTAGAAATACTTTGTTGGTGCTTTATATTCTTTGATTTTTACTTTGTGATTCTGACATTACCCTGTTTTATATAATCCATTGTAAGGTCACTAGATGATGAAGCATTAAAGGCCGCTCACACTTCAGGGTGCATAAACACACTCACTTATTTTGCCTGATTTTGCCGCTCTTCATTCATGAACTGCCGGCATAATAAGGAGAGCATGACAACCAACCTGAGGGTTCGCACAGTAGAAGACTTGTGTTGTGCTGTTATGTATTCACTAAGTGAAACCAGATACAGATGAACTATTTATAAACAGCTGAATCCCTTTTGTTGGTATTAGATTTTATTTTGATGCACACCCAGGGATGATGGTTTTGCAGTCAGATATTTTGCTTGCAGCCTGTTGAAGAATATGTGGTTATTGTGTGGGTAAACTAAAAGTTTACGTCCTGACCCATAATATTTTCCACCAACCCAGCTTTTGTGTGAGAAAGAAATTTGTAGTCGTAGTTCACAAAGATGGTCCCCTTTAGCCATAATGCTATTTGCCCACAGTGGTACAAAATGTGTCTAATGAACAAACCCTTTGACTGAATTGTAGGAATATGGGTATTTCCATAGAAGTCTCTTTAAAATTAACGAGGCTTTGTACTGTGTGAGACGCCACATTGTGTTCCTTCCTGTGTACACATCGCTCAATTAAAGAAAGAAAAATGAGACTGAATTTGCTGTATAATACAGTATAATGAGGCTATTAAGCAGGGGATTTCGTGAATTAATTATACATCCACAAGGCTGTTTGGGATGAACCCGAATTAGCATTTACAATGGAGAGAAGTTGTGCAACGAATAAGCAGGAGAGAAGAGGAAACAAAACACAAGGAAACAGGAGGAAAATAAAGAAAGAAGAGGGTAGTCATAGAAAGCTAATATCTACCTCAATCAGTATTTTATGGTTTAAAAGTGTCAAAAATACAATAAAAGACTAAACTCCCTATATGCTTTTGTCTGAATAACAAATCCCTAAATGCAAAGGCACAAGTTTAGAGGACAAAATGTTAGCGCAGTGTTTTGCTGTCGCATATAGTACAGTGTCATTCAAAGGGACAAAATATATGTAATTTTCACTCTCATTTGGGGATTTGTCAGCCTCCTTTGGGTGCTTTGAGTGCCTGTGCCAAAAGCTTGCTCTCTCTCCTCTGTAACACTTTAGTGATTTCGGGTTGGCCTGGTGACGATCGATACGCCGCAATGTGACATGGCTCTCAAAGTCAAGCCATTAACTGGCACCATCTAAGTTTAATCAGTTAGGCTTTTGCTGCCTCGTTCGCTCAGACTCCGCCGAGTCACAATGCAGCCGCAGCCGCTTGCCCGCCGCATCTCCGCGGGGAGCGTGAGGTCTTCCCTCGGTGCCGGACCACCCCTCACCTCACTTTACCTCACGATCAGCATTTCTATTCTATGAGATGTTCACCAGCTGCGGCGTTACCTTTGTCACGTCAAGAGTTGTGACACGTAGGTCATTTCTTCGGGCCATTTTAGTCTGCAGATGTCATGAAGCAGAGTCAGTCATGCAGGTGAGACATTGCGTAACTCTGGAGGATCACAGGGGCCGTGCAGCCGACCTGCCGTGCAGGACACTTCGACTTGCGTAGATGCTAAATAATTAAAACGAGGCATGTTTGGTTTATTTTTGTTCATGTGATATGTCAGACGGAGGCATACAGGGACGGTATCAGTCAGAAGCACATATTGCAATCTAGCAGTGTGGGGTCATTGTATACCAACAGCCTCTCCGCAGAAACCTTATATGGAAGCATTAATGCCATACAGGTCAGAAAGTATTTGCGATTTTAGTCCGATTTCAGCAGCGGCACAATATCCTCAAACACATTCTATGAGTTTGTTTTACTGAAGAACAGACTGAACTTTCAAAATGTCTGAATAAGCAAATCAAAGATCACATTTTGCGCTACTTTGAGGTGACAAACACATATTCAAATATCTTTGCATACTTGCTGTGTGTGAGTTGAAGTTCCCATTGTGTATTTTAACATTAGTGTGTAACAATACGGACGCGCCCATGATCACATCATGTGGCGCAGATGAATATCGATGTGCACCACATTAACAGAACATCATCTCTGTCTGCCTCCATTTTAGTACAAACAAGTGGAGCAATACATGTCCTTCCACAAGCTGCCTTCCGACTTCCGACAGAAAATCCATGACTACTACGAGCACAGATACCAGGGCAAGATGTTTGACGAAGAAAGCATTTTGGACGAACTCAGTGAGCCTCTCAGAGAGGTAAGACGCAAACTGACAGCAACACAAGGAAGCTCCACGCATGAAGTCTGATTATTTTTGTGTCTATGGTACTTCCTTTGGTTTTGAGTAACATTTTTGTAACATTTATTCTAAAATCCCTGATCTCAGTATTCATGCCTGGTTGTAGTTCTGCAGTGGAACAAGTTTCCGATGTTTTCTAACAAAACCATGTCTATTGTCAGGAAATTGTGAACTTTAACTGTCGCAAGCTGGTGGCATCCATGCCGCTGTTTGCCAACGCGGAGCCGTACTTTGTGACGGCCATGTTGACCAAGCTGCGTTTCGAGGTATTCCAACCGCATGATTATATCATAAGGGAAGGAACCATTGGGAAGAAAATGTACTTCATTCAGCACGGAGTCTGCAGCGTCATCACTAAGGGAACTCTGGCAATGAAACTCTCTGACGGCTCTTATTTTGGAGGTAGGAGACAGTCTGTGGCTTTTCACTGCCGCCCACGACCCCCCATGTTTTCGCTCTTTGATTGTAAGCTTTTAAACTTTTTTTTTTTGCTGATGCACTTCATCCTTCCTCTTTTCAGAGATCTGCTTATTAACAAGGGGTCGGCGAACAGCCAGCGTGCGAGCAGAGACTTACTGTCGACTCTACTCGCTGTCTGTCGACCACTTCAACGAGGTGCTCGAGGAATATCCCATGATGAGGCGTGCCTTTGAGACGGTTGCCATTGACCGTCTAGACCGCATAGGTAAAAGATTCCCTGAGTCAAGGCTCACATAACATTTTCATTAAATTGTCAATCTTTGCAAAAATAATTTGGTTCAAAGGGACCGCAGCTCACACTAAGATGATTCAGAAACGTCTTTGGTTCTGTGGAGGAAGTTCTCGTCCACACAATCGAAGAACTGATGCAGTCAGACACATGACTAGCAGTACAACAACGTAGCGTCTGTATTGTCCTTTTGTTAGTCTCTTCGTACACTTTTTCTTTCATACAAAAGCACTCTAAAATGAACCCCATATACTATAAAGTTATATTATGCTTTGAAAATCCATCCAGAATATTGAAATATGTTAAAACAGGCAGTACAATGAGCCGAGCTGTTCCGTCAGAATGACACAGGACACTTTAACCGAAGATGAAAGTTCAGGGTGACACATCCCGTTTCCTCGGGGGCCATAACCACGCCATTTCTAACTTCAAAGTGTCCTTGACAATGAATCCATTTTTTGTTTTCTGCAGGTAAAAAGAACTCCACCCTGATGCACAAGGTCCAGCACGATCTCAACTCTGGTGTCTTCAACAATCAGGAGAACGAGCTGATCCAGGAGATTGTCAAGTACGACCGCGAGATGGTGAAGTTGGTCGACCTGCAGCGTCCGCGGGCCATGTCGATGACCCCGTCCGCTGGCGGCATCTTTGCTCCCCCTGGTCAGTCGCAGTCGGGCTCTGCCATCGCCACGCTCCAGCAGGCCGTGGCCATGAGCTTTTGTCCTCAGATGGCGAGTCCTCTGGTGGGTCCGGGGACTCTGCAGTCCCCTCGTATGGTGCGGCGGTTCCATGTGATGCAGAGCCTGGCCAGCCCGGTCGCCATGTCTCCTCTTCAGTCTCAACCTCCGCAAACGTTCGGAGGGGCGTTTGCTTCTGCGATCTCCAGCCCGCCTGTTCAGAGCCCGCTCGCAGCTTCAGGACGGACTTTCCAGTACATGGCAAGCGCAGGACCCTCTGGTTCCCAACTGTCTCTGGCACACCACCGTGCACCCAGCCCAACACAGACCCAGCAGAGGCCTGCCTCTCACAAGAGCACCCACTCCCTCCACGCAAGCAGCTTAAGCCAGGATACCCGGGCCATATCTGCCTCCCAGCTTTCACTCCCCCAGGAAGGAACGCAACAAGCTGCCTCTGCAGCCCCCAGCCCTCCACCATCCACCCGCACCTCCAACAACTCCATCGGTCCCCCTCAGCCCCCTCACCCCAACCTGCCGGGCCCCTCGGGGGTGGGGAGATCAGCAGGGGGTCAACAAAGGGTGGCCTTTGCCTCCACTCCCTCCCCCGGGGGACCTGCTGGAAAAGGGGCAGTAGCAGCAGCTGCTGGATCAGGACCTCCAGACTCTGGAGTTCCCAAGAAAGATTCAATTGTCAGCCTTCCAGAGCTAGACTCTGCCAGATCCCGGCTGTCTTCCAACTTGTGACCCTGGTAGAGTTCAGGAAAGAGGCCTTTTTTTGTAGGAGAATCTGTTTGTTTTAGGTCAGTCGAGCTGATTTATCAGCCTGCTAAATGACCAATCAGCTACCGCCGGCGGCCCCAGTGGGTGCACCTGGATGCACGGCTTGCCGGTGTCAGGAGAAGGAAAAGATCAAGTCTTTTGAGTCTAGAAACTTTGGCTAGGAGGAGTCTATACAATTAAACTAGTATAACTTAAGGTGGGACTGGTCTAGTCTACTGTGCCAGCAACTTTAGTCTTAGTATCACCCCTTACACTGCTTCCAAACACCTACTGTATATCGCTGTCTTTCTGTAAAGATAAGAAAAGTATGATTTATGTAACTATTGCATACTGTGTAGAATCCATGCAATGCAATCTAGCAGGAGCTGGACTTAAAAATGAAAATCAGGGACTTGAGGTCAAATGACAATGACATTTTAAGCGTTTAAAAAGTGTTTTGAGTGTAATTTTTCTGTATAAGCTGTCGTAGCAAAAGAACACATTGCTCTTCATATTGTTTAAAATAGTAGTGAAAATAGTGTTTTAGACCGCTGGTCGATCTTACATCGATTTGTAAATAGTTGATGAAAAAATACAGAGGGATATTATATTCATTGTATCTACCCAAACCAAAGTTGAGCTTGAACACAAAGTCTGGTTGTGTCTGTATCAACTAAAAAAGAAAAATAGAAGAAAATGCCATTTATTTAACTGCCTTGATTCAACGTTAGAAGCCATATATTTGGTTTGTGTGTATGTATATATGTGGGTGTAAGTTTGTGTGCATGAGTTTGTTGGGTCATTTTGGTTAAATTTTCAAAGAATGGACTCACACACACTAGCTTTGTAAAGCGCAATTGGTTTCACATGCTAACGGCAACGCTGACCTGTTTTCATGAAACATCTGGCAGGCGGTCAGCTGTTTAGTCAGCGCACTGATTGTAACCCTGAAGGCAAAGGTGGTTAAATAATCTGAGCTTTATTGAAAGGAAACATTGGTGAACAACCCACACTGTATACTTGCTTGTTGTTGTCTAGGTTTATTGATTAACACATGCAATATAATTCTGCAATACTCTACCCCGCCTATATATAAATATATATGAATATAAATATCTTTACATATGCTGTACAGGAAAGTTTTCCTTTATTTTCTTTTTAATGTGAAATCTTAAAGAATCCAGCAGCTATTGTGGCTTCACTTGAAGTATTGTAATCCAGTGACCATGTTGTTACGTTAACCAAAAATGTTGGGAGGGAATGAGAGGACGTGTCTTTTTTGTTAAAACAGACGGGACAAACTTCTCAAAACTGGTTTAGAGTCCTGGGAAGAATCCTCACTTTGAGTTCAGCAAGTCAGATCCTGAAAAACGTCACTTTAAACACTATTTGAAGATATTAAATTGTAAGATGAATGGGGATGGGATATATGGGGCACCAATGCCTCAGTTGCAAAAACGACTTGCTAATCTGCACAGGCCCCATATGAACCCCAAACTCCCATGAATGTGTCAATATTTTGATCCACAACAAACCCGTTTGGAAGATTTCGGCATTGGGTTTTCGGCTTTGGTTATATTTGTTCTAAATATTCTGATCCTGTTGAACCTAAAAGCCTTCTCTTGCTGAATGTATGCCATATGAGAAGGAAGACAGCTAATCAGAAATAAACTGCCATGTAAATAAAGGGACAGAGATTTAAAGAGGCTTTTATGATGCAAGGAGCAAGGCGAGGCGTTACGCTGTACGTGTTGGTCGGTGTGATCTTTTTCAGTTTGACGATGCTTTTGTGGGTTGAACGTTGCTGTGTTGAGACTGTATGTTACCTCCCCCTCCCACACACCCTATCCCCACATCCATCACAAAGGGATCCCTTTTATAATTCATTCATTGAAGCGGGCGTGAACGAGTGTGAGTTGTGACCATTTTGAGGGTAAACATTGCGGACATTCAGCCCCTCGTGTTGCACCCTTGCAATCAAAATGAAAATATTGATGCTCTATTCCCTTCAACCAAGTGCAGTACTTCTTCTGGACCCATTATCTGGTTAAACTACAAGGGACAAAACAAATAAATCCAAATGGAAAGAAAACAGGTAACTGATGAATAACTGTAACAAACACAGCGTTTAACTTTTTCAGCTCTGAGCATCAATCCAGTGCCAAACTCTAAGATCGATGGAATGGACATTTCACTCAGGTTTGCTACCTTTTGAGAGAGATCTATTGATTGCCGCAGCGTGGCTGTTCATTGATTTATGTAGTCCTTTCCGTCATCCTATAATCAACGTGTTTATTTAACCACGCCGAAAGGTTGCCCCTTGAATTTTGATTGGCCAAGAACAACAAGGATCAATCAAGTTGAAACACAAACCCTGAAATTGTTATTAACAGAACATTGATTTTCACTTTGAGCGTCGCTTAAGTCCTGAAACAATGTGTAAGTGATTGTTTTATCCAAGGGCTTCATTGTATGGTTTATAAACCCTTGTCCATTGTCCCTGCAGAGCGCGCGACTACATTTCCACATTCCATTAGATCAGTAACATGCACTAAACCTTTTTCACTGTCGCACCTGCTGCAACTCACTCCTTTGGCAGCACGAGAACGTTGTATTGCTTTTTTCCTTCAGGGAAAGGTTGATGCCAAAATGCCAATACGATTGTGAATGAATCCAGTCCATCTGAGTCGATAGCTGTTGTGCGCTTCAATACCGCCCCAGTGCAACTTGTCGGTCCCCTTTTCCCCTATTCCTTTGTGCTAATACCAGAGTTTGCCCTATTAAGCTGCTATCAGGACTGTGCTGATATTATTTGAATGAGTCCACAGTCAGTGAGCGCGAGATGGAAGGAGAGTTTAGGAGCTAACGTTTCAGGCAATACCAGGCACGTCTCTGTTCCATTGCGTCCATCCAGTAAGATACCGTAGTGTGTAATTCACTCCCACTCAAAGGATGGCATACCCGACACTTTGATCAGCACCGCCCTGTTTCAACCCTCTGCCATGAAGCGGATACAGCCGAGCACACACTTCTGTCCGTTATCTGTTTTGTGTCTGTAGTTACTCGGCTTGCATCCACTGTGGAATCGTGTGTGCGATAGAGCGCTGTATTTGCCTGATGACAGGGGGCTCAAAGTGCGATTGTCTATTGGTTCTTCTTCTGGACCTCGCTGTGAAGTGGGATTTAAATCCCTCATACATGTTTGACACTGACTGACAACTATTGAGAGAATCTAAGGTCCAAACCTCTCATTCTCGCTGTACCAGATATTAAGGGTACTGAATGCCTTGGTGTTGATATGCTAGCAAATCAGGGTATTCTTTTTGTCTGTAAAAGGGTCTTTGATTTACCAGTACATTTTATTTGTTGATTTTTTTGATGTGCCCCATGCACACGGACTGTATATACCTTGTGCCTAGTATATCTAGTTTCCACAGTCTATTTTTGTGGTATGTATGTGCCTGTAAAAATGCAAATATGTGTTTTTATTTTCAACTTGCAATATATGTAAAAAAAAATAGCTGAAGACTAGTATTGCTGAATTAAAATGACAATGTCAGTATATATAATTTTCCCTGATTTGGGAAACACAAAATTGCACATTTTTGTTGGTTTGAGCCTTCCAACACCATACGCGCTGTACTCTGTACTTTCATGTCCTGTACATATGGTATACACAGAGTTGTGGGGCACTTTGTTGTGTTTTTCCACAACCTCCTGTATAAGATTTTTCTACAGTGAGAGGGTGAGCTCTGACAGGCCTCTGGTGGATATCGGCAGTCTTGACGTGAGCTTAGATGACCTGCTTGCTGCACAGAACCAAAACTGTAGAGATAATTAAAAATAAAGAAACAAAGCTAAATCTATCTCAAATCACATGGTTGCGCAGGTCTTTGAACTCGGATGCTGGTTGCGCGCTGATCTTGTTTACCATCCAAAAAAAAAGAAGGAAAAAGATCTCTCCCTGGCTGAATTTGGCTCACGGGCCTCAGCAGTCACAAGCTTTACTCCCTGGTTGAGTTACCGTGTCAGATAATAGCAGAGTGCATGCTTGTATTTTCTTATCAAAGCAGAGTTCTGTGTACGATTCTTAGTGGGACCTTCAAATCTAGACATTGTTGTGAACAAATTACTGTACAATGATTTCATTTAGCAGTTGAACCTTTGTGTCGTAGCTACTGTAGCCTGCTTAGCGTCCCTAAGCCTTCTCTCTGCTTCAGGACTTTGTGTATCGTGTGCTTGAGTTTGTGTGTGTGTGTGTGTGTGTGTGTGTGTTCCTGTGCCTTTCCTTCTATGATGTTGGTCCCACTTGAGAATATGATGCCGTTTAGGCGTTTGAAACCCATGTGAGGCTGAGAGAGACGCCAGCAGAAGCTGGAAAGTGTTACACGGTCACGACTGAACAAACAAACAACAACAACAAAAAAAACACACTTTAATGCTCCTAAAAAAAGACTCCAGCACATCTATAGACTTAGTAGCATTCCACAGCCTACGAGAGCAGCTCGGTGTGGGCATCCAGACACACTTTACCAGCACCATGTAGACGACAGCACAGATATCTGACACAGCATGTGTCCCCTCTCTCTTTCTCTCTGGAGGCCAACCATCTCAGGCTGTGCTCTGCTTAACAAAAAGGTTCAAGTATTTCAGAACTCCAGCTCTGTGTAAGTTGATGTCTACCATCCAGGTGCAAATCAGCTCCCGGCCCGAACCGCAGCGCTTCCGAGTCGATCTCAGAGGGTCAGGGGGATCTTTGGGATGCCGTTCAGTCTTTTCCGACTGAGAAGCACAGCTGGCGGAGATGGGTTGGGCGGCTGATTTGAGCCTGCGTCCAAAAGGCTGTCCTGTCCACCACCTCTGTTGGCCGAGAACACAGAACCACACCCTGGTCTCTCTCAATAAGCTGGTCTGTCAGTCAGTGGCAATGTCGTTTAAGCGTTCGTAAAAAGACGATACATTGTTGTGCAATAAAAAGATGAGCGCATTGGCATACTTAACTCTGTGTGTGGACTTTTATTCACTGGCGTGTCTCTGTTGGTTGTCTCTCTGAGTTAGATGAAGTGCATGTGAATATTTAACAGCTGCAAACACGCGCACACACACACACACACACACACACCTCCACACCTAAATCAGTCAGCAACCCCTTTACCATCATTCTGCCCCACATCAAATGAGATCTCTCTCTCTGCAGAGAAGGGCTCTGCTGCATCCCTGATGAGATGTCTGAGCTCAGTCTAGAGCTTTCACTGTGTGTGTATGTGTGTGTGTGTGTGTTTGTGTGATAACAGATCAGCAGCAAGTGTATTTATTCCTGTACCTATAGAGCATGTGCGTGCATGTTCTGTTTCTGATCAGAGAGAGTAAATGAACCAGTAGCAGTAATGTGTGTGTGTGTGTGTGTGTCACAGATGAGGGCAGTCCAAGGACAAACTCCTCTGGCAGCCTGGGAGCAGCACCCACCCCTTTCCTTTCAGTCTATTTCCTTTACACACACACACACACACACACACACACACACACACTCTCACACACACACTCTCACACACACAAACACACACACACACTGTCTGGATTCTCAGTGATTATGCATGGTACACTGAGACAGAAAGATTAAAATCACATGCAAGGTGAGGTTTTGAGACAGAGCTTTATTCATGTTCCCTCCTCCCGTGTGGCTGGTACCAAAATGGGTGAGGCCATCCGCAGTGCGTGTGTCGCTTTACCTTGACGTGACACATAATGTCCTCTCTCTCTTCCGCTCTATTGACACACCCACACCTACTGTCTCTTTCTATCTCTATCCATTTCATTGTGATTCAATGAGGAAGCAATGTGCTGATAACGACTGCAGGGAGATACTACAACACGTTGTGAAGCTATGTGCAGTCTGAGTTTATAGTTTCATTCTGTATATGGTCAAGGATTGTCCTCTACCTGGTTTCCCTCTGCAGTGTTGGTCCTCTACTGTGTCCCTGGATGTCCTACTTCAATTAATCATATTGCATCTCCCTCCCTACCCCCTAGGCTGTCTACCTCCAGAGGGCAATTTGTTTATTTAGCTGCCTACTGGTCTACTATTCTCATCCCTCTCCCATCCATCTTTTTTCTGTTCCCTCTAACGTCTCCTTTACTGGGTTCAAACATTATAGTCCCCCCGGGTTTATGCGCAACTGCGATTCAGGTGCGGTTTGCTAATGTAACTTATGGATGTACACAGGAAACTCTATGAGTGTGTGTGTTTAGAGCAAGGAGATATAAACGTTTGCCCCGTCACATTCCCTCTCTGCTGAAGCTGCCTCGGCCACGTCTCTTTGCAGCGGCGAGCATCTAGAGAACACGGCTCAAATCTGAATGTCAGAATTAGCATTTGGTCCAAGCTCAGAGTCCACGAATGAGTCAGTGAGCAAGACACAGAGAGAGAGAGAGACAGACAGACAGACAGAGAGGCATACAGTAAATCATCTTACAGCCGCAGGCAGCCTGAGTAGCATCCCAGCTGCTGGACAGTGAGCCGGGGAGGAAGTGAGAAGTGCGTCAAGCTGAAGAGCAGAGAGGGAAGGGTCACACGCTCCTCAACAAGATATGTCATCTTGTTTGAATTCATATACTGTACGTATGTCCCCTTATCTTTTGTCCCCGATTGTTTTGGCCTTTTATTCCTCATTTAAACAAAAAGAGAAAAGGGGCCATGCAGCCTTCGTTCAAGGACACTTTAAATCATGTGACTTGTTTTGTATTTTGAAAATGGTTTATTATATTGAGCAAAAAACAATATTTAGAAATGATTTATTCACCATTATAATGTGACCGAGCTCCATCCTTATTCCTAATTTTGTATGATTGGAGGTACTTTGTCATTAATATTGCATTAGAGTGTGTATTACAGTGCATGAAAATAAATACACGATTGCAGATTTTAAATAGAAACCATAATTTTGCACAATCCATTATCAAAATTAATACATTGTACATTGGTACATTGGCAGCCAAAGTTGAGAATAAAATATTTCAAATATGGGCTTAGAGCAACAAATTATGTAATGAGCGATGTGTCTCTTGGGGTTAAGGAGGCAGAGGAGGAGGAGGAGGAATAAGAAGGCAGTAACAAGGCCACATCCTGCAAGAAGCATTCGGTCTAAAAATATGTTCTATGTAAATTGCGAGATGTTTGAAAGTGGCTGAGAAACTTTCCTGAGAAGGTCTCTGAATACTGTCTGAAATTTCAATAACTATTTCTTGTGAACTTAACAGTCATACAGCTATTTTGGTCGAACGTTTTGTCTTTTGAAAATATAATGAGAGCCGGTGCAGAGGAACGAGAAGCAGCTGAAAGGTGGATGCTCGGCTCTCTGTGAGCAGCTGGTCTGAGCGGCGCTGCACGCATCTGCCCCGCTAAACACTTCCCATTACAGCCGACCCAGAAACGTCCATGAGCCCTCTGGCTTAAAGAAGAGGGGTGAAAAAGGATGAAGCGAAGAATGAAATTATAATGCACGGATATGCCGGCAATATGCGAGCAATAGGAATTATGATTCATGGGCTCCAGTCATATATACAGTTCCCCTTTTCCCCCTCGAAGCACTTTCTTTTGTTTGCAAAACATTTAATGTCCACCAGGTCTTTGGGCTGTTTCAGCTGTGATTGTTTTTAGACAGGAAACAAAGCCCCCATCGCAGCCGCCTACCCACATATACACTCTCAATGAATTCACTCCATCATCCACTCGCAGCGATAATATTTGCTCTGGGCCGCCAACTGCAGTGGTGAGAGCCTGGACAATGCTTTGGCGTCTGAATCATCTCATATGTTCTGCTCTGTCAAGGTCTGCACTCAGTAACACTTTGGCTATTCATCGAGGGGGGGGGGGGACACGCACACACACACACACACTCAAACACAGTGTCTCTCATGCACACGCATGCACACAATGACAAAAGACAAAATGTTCACCGTTGCGGTACGACTGTCATCGCACAGCTCTTATTAAGGAATATATGCAGAACACACACACACACACTTGAGTCACCACGCGGTCTTTCATTATTTAATGCAGTATTACATTTAACACCTCCTGACTATTGTAAGACTACTTAAAGTAGTAAAGTAAAGAGTCTGAGTGAAAGCAAATGCAGAAATCAGCCCTCTCGATTATCTGTTCCTATTCTACAAAGCGTGCATCGATATCTGAGCCGACTTGCTGGCTAACGAAAAGAGCTGCAGTTCTATAAGTGGCTTTAAAGTCAGAGTGATATGTCGACTAAAACGTATTGACGCTAAGTGTTGTTGTTTTTTGTTTTGTGTGCAAATATTCCTGCTTAGTCTAATATAGATTTACTGCTGACACGGCATAATCTCTTGTAGGGGTTTTAAGTGGCTCGAGTAAAGATTGATGACAGTGTGCTGAGAAATCTCAAGCAGGTTAATGTTTCTGGGCATGAAGGCAGTGACGGTTTAATTGTCTGCAGGACGGAGGAACCACACAGCATCCATCACACTTACACAGAGCGCCTCGGGGTCCTGAAATCACTCTCTCTCACCTGAGAACAAACAAACCTCAGGTGTGTCGAATTAAGACGAACAAATGCAATAGAAATGTACTTTGAGGCTCTGTTATCAGGATATGACGGGAGCCATTCATTATCACCATGACATATGTCTCTTTATTTGTGTCAAGGAACTTTTCCTATTTTTTTGTGTCTATTAACATGACACAAGACATGGGCGCTTCTACGCTCTAATGCATATATGGAGAAGAAGGTGTGTTGACGACTGAGGTGGATGTGCAAACGTAGGTGTAAGTTCAAATTGCAGATAAATGTGGGAGTTGTATGCATACTTACTGGACCTAACTTGAACATGTCTTTTTATAAATATATTATTTGATATTTTAGTGGTTGTTGCAGTCTGTGGCGTAGGTATAAAGTCATTGTTCTTATTAATAATAATAATAATAGTAACTAAATATAATGCCTGATAAAGCATTTACTATTCAGAGAACTTGCAGACCGCCTTAATCCTTTGTATGACCTCACATAACCTCCAGCGGTTCATTAGAGAATATTGGGTTGTAAAAAACATGTGTTCAACAATCAGACTCATGAGGGAGTTTCACCATTTTGTTATGCGATAAACATTTACGCATTTGATTTTTCTGCATGATGTTATTGGTAATTATGATAATAACAGTGTTCCCAACATGTTTACCTGGAGAACTGTGACCTGTTTCCTCAGAAATGTGAGCCGAATAACTTACAGCAAATAGGATGCAAACTAATTATATTCTGTGTCAGGAAGAAGAAGTGAGAGGGAGAGGGAGGGGCAATGAGGTCCTGTCAGCCTTTGAATGCCACCGCTGATTAGAAAAGTATGCTAAACACTGGGGGACGAAGTTCATTGAAGAAGGAATTTTAATGTGAAAATATGCATGCGAGACAACGTGCCAATTACACCACTCAGCAAGTGACAGTGTCTGTCAAACTATCAGCTTTGCAGCAGAACGTACCCTAAGGGCACATTATTGTGCTGGTGAGAATAAAGTCAAACTATTTATCATGGTTTGATGTAATTAACAGTTAAATTGTTCGTGCCTTTCAACAAGAGAGTGATGGCTCTCTCTGTCTGTTATTTTAAGCAGATGTATTTGCTGCTATGATGAACAAAAGACATTTCCACTCATTGTTCTGTAACCCATGTCATCCGGGCAAAAGCAAATGAGGTTTGCACAGCCAACTGCATACTATCTGGCCTTCATATGACACGCATTAATACGTGGTGAGTAATGGGAATGAGTGGGAAAAAGCACACGAAAATTAAACCAGTCATACTTACCCATATTTCAATCTGACGAGGTTAACGTGAGGAAGCCACTGACTTTAGACTGAATTGGCCAGAGACATGATTTACAGTCTGAGGACGCTGTGCCGCTCGCTGATTTTGTGGTGATGCGTCACGTCTTGAAGAATTCCTGCATTACAGACTCCCGAGCTGCTGTGCACTAATCAAAATGTTTCTTTTTTGTGCTCTTTGTTGTCTATTTCCAAGGCATGAAACTTCCTCTCATCTTCCTGGGCCAGAGCCCGAAAATCAATGGCCACAAACCTGAGAAACCTTGACAATGGCTGCACAGGTTGTTAACAGTGAAGGTCAGACTTCACTGTTACTATTGGATGGATTTTCAGGAAGTTTTGTAAAACTATTTGTGTGTCTTAGATGACGCATCTTAATCCCATTTTCCTTTGGTACAGGAAATTTCTTGCAGGACTGGTTTTGACAAAATACAGACCAAAATAACACCACCATCAGCCTCGGTTGTACGTTATCGCTAATTAGTAAAATGCCGGTTTAAATCATTGAATCCAAACATCAGCTTGCTAGTATTCATCTTAGTTTAGCTTAGCATTCTGGCTTTAGCTTTCAGTTAAAAGCCCCACTGAATATGAACGTGCAGCCCATTCGGTCACGGAAGTCAACGCATAGAAATAACAACTCAATTGACAAAATTCAGTTAAATGTCCTTTAGAAACCCTGATGACTGAACGTAAGTGGGCGGATGTCTTAGTCACTGGGCTCTTGAACAGAAACCGGAAAACAAGAACAAGATGTTGGACTGAATAATGGTGTAAAAACTCATTTCAGGAGCACAAACTGACATCAAGTAAGTTCTCGAACCAAAATCTGCCAATTATTGGATTGAATAATGAGTCTCGTGCTCGGTTTACATTGTACGTCCATGGCAGCTGTACATGTATTACAATGCACATGTCCTCAATGTTCTTCTCCCGATCCAACAGGAAGCTCATTTCCCCTTTTCCTTCCTTTCTGTCTGTCGTCAGACCCCCTCCACCCAACCCCCACATGGCTCACACAGGCAGACACAGACACAAGTTCAGTGCATGACTGCTCATGCTCCTCATTGTCTCTGTCGGCATTCATTCTCCACCCCACCACGCTGGAGAGTCGGTGTTATCTAGGATGGCAGAATACCCAGGGCCTCTCCCATCTCCTCCTCTCCTCTGATACCCCAGTATGGTCTATTTCCGTCTCTGCGTCTCTCTGCTCTCAGCGAGGTGCAACTGACATCTCCCTCTCTCTGCGCTGAACACATGAGAGCTGTCAGTCACGAGTGTGCAGATGACGGTTCTGCCGCAAAACAACAGGATTCAAATAATGATTTCCTTTTTGTTAAATTTCCCCATATTACGTATCGCTTCAATCCCCTCTTCTATAAAAGACAATTGATGTGCGAATGTGATGTCCCACTTTTCTCTTATTAAGAGTCATTACAGTGATGAGATGTTATTTTTATGCACAAAACAATTAGGTAACGAGACATAAATGATTATTGGAAGCGAGGAGGCCAGAGGTGGTGATGGAGTGGGAAAAGGGCAATGGGGATAAGGAGGGAAGGAAGCAGAAATAAAAAAAGGGGATTATTTACAAAAAGCTCATCCCAGAAAGTGTTGAGTCACTGGAAGGCTATAAGCTGCAGACCACTTTCCTTCTGTCTCTTCCTCACCCACAAGCTTTAGACCAAGATAGACAGCTTGTCCCCACCCGACTGCCACCGTCACCACCAGCTACACACTCAGAAACAATCCCAACCCAGGATGAGCTTCATTGTTACCCTACAGCAATCATGTGGTATGATAACGACTTTTCTTACGTCATACAAACGTTGCGCTGTGGTTTTAACAACCTCTGACTTGGTATAAAATTCAAACTCATATGCTCTGCTCACTGGAAAGCTTCCTGCCCTCCGGATAAGAAATGAGTGTGTGCAAAACGGTGATCGGCAAAGCTTGATAATCCTTAATATTACACTGCTCAGTGGGCAGGAAGCATTTATTTGATCGGTCAGGATGGATTAGATTCATATTAGTACTTGCAAACAGTGAATATTTAACAACAGCAGCGTGTTGGGAAGAAACTACTGCAGTTCAAATTACTGCCAACAAGCTATGATATAGTCTCATGAACCAGAAGGATAATTTGGCTACTTTGGCTCTGATTTGACGCATTTATTAGAGATGGTTTTATTGTTGAAATGTAACTACGGGCATTTACTCAAGCAATGAAGTTGAGTACTTTAAAAGGTAACTACTTGAGTATTTCTACTTTATCTAATAGTGCAGTTCAAAACAGGCGCTTTTCAGAGCCGGCTGATTGCTGTCCACAAGTGTTGCTGCTTGATATTTTTGCGCTAGTAAAGAAAATAACACTTAACACGCACTAATACACACAGACAAACGCATGCACACACACACACACACACACACACACACACACACACACACACACACACACACACAGTCAAATACTATATACAGTCATGAGATGAGCTCTTAGGGAATCAGCATGTAGCATTAGCAATGCATCGACAAAGCAGCACCCCCTGCTGTTAGGGAAACGGTGACGGAAAGAACACGCAGTGAGAAATTCATTAGAGAGACAGGAGGAGAGGAGAGGAGAATAGGGGAGAGTGGAGGAGGGGATAGGAAAGGAGGTAGGGGGGAGGAGAGGAGGGGAGGGTCTGCAGTACGACCCGGGGCTGTGGAATCAGAGTGGGTTTGTGCAGAGATTAAAGGATTGAAGAACAAGTTAGGGAAAGTGTGGGCATAGAGATACAGATTCCACTAAGTACCACTGAGTAAAACAGCACTGTTACTCACCAGAACTGTAATCAACATGATATGCAATGACACGTCTGGACGGTACGGGGATCCATCCAGAGCTGTTTATCATCTCAGCCGGGAAACATAGACCTGAGTTCATTTCTTAGAGTGTGAGGAGTAATCGGATGAAGGCCTGAGTGTCCTGTGCGAGACGTGTCTCCAGCACAGCGACTCCGCCAAGCAATGTCCTGCAAAAAGGTCCTTGAGCCAAACAGCTCCTGTTTACTTCAGTCGGTTGTGATTAGATTGGCAAGAACAGACCTTTGAATTTAAAAAGCAAATTTGTTCGCAAAAGAAAACAATGTGACCTGCTGTTGACTTTGGAGATTTGGAAGTTGTTGATTTAATGTCAGCTCTCTGGACTCACCTACTGGACAGAGACACTCATCCAAACGAAAGCCCTCTCTCTCTTCTGTTTCCATGTTGGTCAGACTCTGTTGATCAGGATCAATTGATCTAAGAAATGCTGGATGAGACCAGCCTGATAGATCCCATGCCACACACACACACACACACACGCGCACACACACACACACACACACACACACACAAAGGGATGTACTGTATGCACATACTAAGTGCACCTCTCTCTTGTTCTGGTGGTGGTGTTAATTAGAATGGTGCATGAATGGAGGCAGACGTACTCCACCTCATTCTTGGGGTCAATTAGCTGTGACAGCGAGAGTTACACAATCCTAAGACTCAATTAATGAGAGGATTTACTCATTTTCACACCGACTGGATATAATTATAGTGAAACATTTAGTGTTACGGTTGAGTGCTGGGTGGCCAGTGCTATATGGCTACCTCAGAAGGGGCCGACGTTAACCGCGTGGTTACGTCTGTGGATTTTTTTTTATCACACTTTGTGGAACCGGCTGTTTTTTTTTCCGACTGCCTCCTTTTAGTGCTACTGAAATATACTTTAGATGAATAAACTCTTGCTTCAGTCTCAGTAGTCCTTGACTTCCTGCTCACCAGCTAACAATCAGACGTCAAAAAGTGTATAGGATGGAAACACCAACCTCCATATAGTAAACAGGGCAGAATACATCTTGTAGGCTGGTACATTCACACTTGGCCTTGGATGTGTTGAAGAATAGATGAGCAAAACACCTCAGCGAGGCCCAACTGTCAACTTGATGAAACAGTCACATGTACCAGGAGATTCAATCGCATATGTGCAATTCAAACACAAATCATTCTCTCTTAAAAAGAGGAGCTTTTAGAAACCAAATGTAGGTGCCTCTTTGAGTAAAGTCTATAAAAAATGTCCTATGACATCAAAAGAAGGGTTTGAAAAGCAATCAAGGGATGTAGCTTTCATCTACATGGGGAAGATGCTCATGTGTCTACTGTTCTCACAGTCTCTGAAAACTACTCATAATCACAAAACTCAAGATACTGCTGGGTTTGGTTTTGGCTCAGCTCCACAAGGTTGTGATGAATATATGTTCATATTTGTCAGTTGATCTTCAGAGAGGAAGGGATCTCTGATCCAGACGGAAACACAACGTCATCAGCAAGACACTTCTTTTTTAGCTCCAACACCCGACTTCACACACACACGCACACACATCACAGTCAAGTTCTATTCCAGTCTCTTTGATAAGGCCATATAATGCCATATTTTCAAAGTTTAGGTTGCATGGGGATGTAGCTAATATGATATATAATCCACACACACACACACACACACACACACACACACACACACACATACATACATTCATCTTGGGTTGACAAGTCTGCGATGCAATCTCCCTGCAATACTCAACAAAAAATATCAACAGGATATTTCAGCGGGATGCGATTCATTTCTGGAGTGGAAGAGCCGCGATGTTTCCTTTCAGCGAGTAATGAAACTGAAGGAGGTGACACCTGCACTAGTTGAGTTGGAAGGAGAGGAAGGGACCTCTATTTTTGGAGACGTGAGGTGTCCCATGAGAGGCGGCTGCTCCGGTCTTTCCTTTACAAGAGGTGTCAGTCAGAATAAACATAAGGGTTTATATTATCAGTCAATACATATCGAACCTGTTCAAGTGGCTGAGGTTTAATGGCTAAGATGTGCTGAGTTGTGCAGTCTCACTTTATATTTCCTTTATGCTGAAAACTGAGTGACCTCCTCTGATTTACTGAACGCCAGCTGGGAGGATAATGATCCTAAATGTAAGAAAAATAATTAGGTCCACTTCCACAGCATCCAGGGCCTTTCTGTTGCTGTGACAACAACGAGGTCAAACGAAGGCAACCTTGTTTGTACGCCCGACAGCTTTGTGTCGATACAACATTTTCTTTCTCTTGAAGGCTGTCGGCGTTTCAAAGCACCAGCACAGACTCACACCGCACGGCAGATGTGTCCGTAGTGAACTAATCTACCTATCTGTGGCCCGGCTGGAGAACAATTAGGGGTACTGAGTCATTTACTTTTTAGTTCAAAGGCTTTACAATATAAGAGTTGTGAGTCGAAAAATACTGAAATCAGCTTTAAAATACTCACCCAAACCTGTAAATTGCCACGTACGCAACAGCATGGATTCATGTACTCAGCCAAAAGAGATGTGCCAATAACACACACAAGATTTGGGCCAACAGCATTTTTCGCAGATGTGTTTATTTAAATTAGATGTGCAGGATGGCACATACATGCGCTAACAATGGAAACTGCTGTTATGGCAAAAAACGTATAAATATCAGAGGACTAGCAGCTGTTTCTTGTCAGCCAATCATTGGTCACTCACTGGTTACATTGGATATATTGGTATCTACTATGTTCATTTGCAGGAAGAAATGTGCAGCGTTGTTTTCGCACCTCTTGTTAACAAGGACTTTCTGTATGTCTGAAACAATATTGAGACTCTGAGGAGCGCCATTTAGTGTTCAATGGCTCTAAAGAACTTTTTGTCTATGCTGTTGGTGCGCATCGTCAAACTCAAAGAACTAGTTTTCTACTAGAACTATGCAGTACATGAACAGCCTGATGACGTAGATTTTGGGCCATAACCATCAACACTAAACCTAAATCCTACAAGATTGTGTAGCAGATTGGATTTAACTGCTTTAACATAGTAATCTTTTCTACTTTTTTTAAATGAACTTTACTTCTTAAACTCTCACTCAAGCATACTTGTACTTGAACTTTAAACAAATGTTTTCAGTGTGTTGTTAACATTTATGCAAAATTAACACATACATTTTTTAAATCGGTCAGTGCTCAGTTCATAAAACTCTATTTAGATGCTTATTGTATATAAACATCACATTAAAATGTATTAAAATGTATACGTATATGTATATGTATAAAATGTATAGAATGAATACAATAATCAGTAGTGCTTAGAATTTTCTATTATTTTGAAATTTCTTGAAATTCAATATCTTTGTTCATGTTCATTTGTTTAAAAAAAAAATGTTTATGTAGTTTACCGCTCTAATTGGTCATTAATTATGTTTGGTGGATTACGTTTTGTGTGTTAAAGTAACAGAAGTGTACAGTGAAATTTACCATAAATATGCATAGAAAGAGTTAAGTGTCTTGTAAGACAAATGGCAACGAAATAATTGTTGAAATGGAGCTACAATGCATTACGGTTCAGGCTTACGCAGTGTGTTCACATCACAGATGAGTCATACACGCTCACACAAGTGGTTTGGCACAAGATAAAACCAAACACTTTCACCCTTAAAAAGCTGTCAGACAGGCACCCGAGGGTACTGCATTATTCACTCTCCACACGGTGAGTCCATCATCCGGAGACCGTCAACAGAGCTTGTCGCGCACTTCTTGTGTTGAGTAGGACATCTTGTGGCAGAAATTAGCATTTCAGATACAATCCCGAAATTAAAACTTAACATAAAGTTAAATATTCCAGATATTTCTTCCAACGTATTAAATGGGCTTGAATATATAAATGTGCAGCATTCAAGGATGGAAATAAATGTGGGTACGCGCTGTTGGGAATGTTGGGAAATGTAGTTTCAAGGCTTTGCAGGCTTTACCATTTGGTAAACATCTAAAAGAGAACAAGGTATTAATACGAATGTCCACCTGTTGGAGAATAGACCAAACACTAGATTTGTGAGAAGAGGGATCACACTTTACTCGAGCGATTTAAGATCGCGGCAAATCAAAAGAAACTGGGACCGGGAATGTCCGCAAAAACAGACTTCATATCCCAGAATGCTTTGAGGCCTGCTGCTGCCTGCTGGTATTTGGAGTCCACACATCCGGATCGTTTCCGTGTATTTCCAACCTTACGTTGGTGTGAGCTGGAATCTGCTCTGGAAAGACAAACACATGTGAAATTATTGATCAGGTAGGGAAAACGTTTTAATCCGCCGGCTCCCCGGCGATTGAATCCGTCGATCAGATTAAAATGTCAGTTAGCATTCATGCCGAGTCCTTATTTATTTAGCCCGTTGATCTAGGAGCTGCGACCAGGGTGAGAAACCAGCGCCTACATGGCGATGCGTTTCCTTTTGTTCCACTAGCCGATGTGCAGAAATGCCCCGAGTGGAATCCCCAGGAATTTTGCTCATTTGAAAAATAAACATTTAGTGAAGTTATTCGGTAGCGTCGGCTTCCTGGCGGTGACCCGTTTCAGACGCCCGGCAGACACACAATCCAGACGACACGTCGACATCTACTCAGCCCACAGTGGTGAAGTTACACGTTTGAAACACCTCCCGGTTGCGGTGTAAATGTATAAACCGCAACGCTGACCTGCGTTAGCATCGAGCTACGTTAGCTCGTCGCCAAAAAAAAAAGGTTGTTTACATCCGGTAATGCGGCTCATTTGCGCGGCGGCGGTTGAGTGAACTCGGGGCAGAAGACGTGCTGAATGACAATTGAAACAACGTAACACTACACACGTTGAATTGATTTGCGTGACGGTTTGAATAGGAACAATCTGCCTGTAGCTGGTCCAGTTGTGTCGGCTAACGGAGCTGTCTTGTGTCTTGCAGGTTTGAGTGAATTTATGGAAACATGTCAAAGAAACGGGGCAGGTACGATCGCACAGTCTCAATGAATGTTTTGACCTGATGTGTTTTTATGAAGGAGTACTTGTTATGCACCAAGAACAACACATCTCTGGTCGGTGACTCGCCTTGAAAAATAACGTAACATGTCATTTAATCCCAGTGTTTCTAGCCTATACATTCAAACCTCTGACTAGTATCATTTTTACTTTATTAAAGGTTATTGTGAAACGTCTTTGTGTTTGCTTTATTCAGCTCTTGAACACCACGTTGCATGCAGATTGAGTCCAATCAATAGGCTTTCGTAATACATACCATACATTATAAGATTTTGTGGAATTTAAGGTGTTCCAACTCAACAGCTGCAAATATTTAAAAGTTACCCCATCATGCTTGTGTTAGTGGTGGCACGTGTTAAAACACTAATCCTTGGTTTCATCAGTAAGGAAGACGACTGAACTTTAACATTTAAAACGCATGACACCCTGGATGTTTGAAAAAGGCCTTCATGTCAGAAACTAACATGGACCGCCTCCGTGCGCACAGGAAGCGTAGCAGCGGAGAGCTGAGCGAGAGCTCGGCGTCGTCCCTGAGCCCGGACCCCGACAACCTGCTGGGCCGACGGATTCAGCACACCTGGAGGGAGAAGGGCAACGTGACCAAGTGGAAGGGCACCGTCCTGGAGCGCCTAACGATGAACAGCTCCCTCTACATGGTCAAATACGACGGCTTCGACTGCGTGTACGGCATTGAGCTCTTCAAAGACAACCGGGTGTCCAATCTGCAGTTGTTGACGGAGAAAGTCGGTGAGTGTGACGACGTCCGTCTCTAATTATGGACATGTTGTTATTGTGGCTCGCAGTAACCTCTCCAGAAACTCATCACTCGTATAGGAGAGCTACCAAATAATAAAATGGATAAAAACACATTTTGTCCGGTCAATTCAAAACATTTCTTATCTTCAGTGTGCAAACCTATTTTGCAGATTTTATTAGTGCTCGGACAGCATTGTAACATAGTATTTATTCATTTAATGGTCTTCTTTACTGGACTCTATACAGTCTTCAAGAAAACAGGCATTGAGAAGTTTCTTCTTCCTGCAGTAAACAATAAGATCAAGGTGCCTCCCGGGGCGGAGGAGCTGGTGGGCCGCGCTGTGGAGCATCTGTTCGAGAAGGAGGGCGGTGAGAAGAACGAGTGGCGAGGCATGGTGCTGTCCCGAGCCCCCATCATGACCCACTGGTACTACATCACCTACGAGAAGGACCCGGTGCTGTATATGTACCAGCTGTGGGACGACTATAAGGACGGAGATCTACGTGTGCTGCCTGAATCTGGTAAAGTAAAGTGTTTGTGTTGGTGCGCATGAATCAGCGAATGTTTCATATTGCAGGTTCTCTCGCAGAGGTGGGAGGAAGAGGGCAGGACACATTTACATAGTCAGCATTACAAAGCTGTACTGTACTCCAATCTGTTTGCCGCCTTCTTTCCTATGTTTAAAAAAAATAATCATCATGACCATTTTGTTTGAGTCCATCGTATAAATCTTCATCATGAAATACTTTAAAGTTTTTCACAAAGATGCATTGATTAAGCATTGTAAAACAAATGAAAATAATTTTCTTTGCTCCTGTTACATTGTTCTTATTTTGACTTTCGCTGACTCACCTGGGTGTCCATCTGTCTGTCACCCAGAGAACAAACACCTGCTGCCAGCGGACAGGAAGCCAGGTGAAGAGCCAGAGAGCCTTGTGGGTAAACAGGTGGAGTACGTCACAGATAACGGCCTAAAGAGGACTGGCTTGGTCATCTACCAGGTCCCAGCTAAGCCCACGGTATATTACATCAAATATGACGATGACGTTCACATCCACGTCTATGATCTGGTGAAGACCACCTAGTGCTGACTGTCCCGAATCACCTACAGCCGACATCTCACCTTTGACCCGGACAGTCGTTACCTGTGAAAGTGTTACGGATTTCCGTTTTCTCCTAGCGGGAGGCTTGTGCCGAAGATCAGAAGCCTCGTCTTTTATTCCATCCTCACTTTTTTTTTTTATTGCAGCGTTCAAGGCACAATGAGTATGATTGGTTGGTTGCGGTTTGTAAAAAACATTCAAAAATGGCAGCTCCTTCCCGACTAAAGGGTTATGCTGCTCGCCAGCGGGCGAAACGAACTCACTTTGGACACGCCTTTGTACGCATGCTATTTGCATCGCTGTTTTTCAGCACTGTGTCTGACAATTCCTGTAGCTTCCTCTTGGTTGCGTTCTTACAATCTGCTACCTGGTCGCTGTGTTTTTGTAGTTGTTGATTCCCAGAAAGGTCACAAACGTAGCAAAATAATAAGAAGGAGAAGAATGCCACACTCCTAATGTGTCATGGGTGATGATGGGGAATGTTTTTGCTTGAGTCCGTACGTGTTTTAAGAATATCATACTCATTGTGCCTTTTTTAAGTTGATCTTAACGTATGACAAAGGTCGTCTTCAATGTAAATAAAGCTTGTCTGAGACCGATCGTAAAGCCCAGGAGATGAAATGGAACTAGGCTTTTCTTTTGGTTAGAACAAAACTTGTATAGTGCAATTTTCAAACTCTCAAATCATACTTTTTGTAAGCAACACATCAAACAAAAACAATTCTGCTTTATTATCTTTTTTAGCTCTGTGTTTTACTTGTATTTCTATATACCTTTATTTGTTTGTGCTATTTATTTCCCCTGAATTATCTGGCTGTGCTGCTGGTAACGTTTTGGGGAAACTTGCCGGCTGGGCCTCTGTTTGTTGAATATAAAAGTAATATTCATTTCACCGGTGTGCTTATTTCACCCGCCCACAGTGGACTACGATGTCAGTGTTTAGGCGTTAATGCAACGTGATAAATGTCTAACATCATGGCTATCAAACACAGATTATAATAAAAAGTCATTTCATCTTCATCATGTAAATTGTAAGTTTTTTACATTATGATAATATATGAAAAATGTTGATGTTGAGTAGTGTGCTACACAATATTTATGTAGTTATTGTTAGCGCCAAACATTGTTTAGTATCTTGAACTGAAGTCATTATTTGCCAAAACAATTATGTGATAAAAAAAATTGAAGCCTCATATTGTTAATCGTGAACCTGATTGTTTTGTTCTGTATTATGGCCGACATTTTATGAACTTCAAACAAAGCTGCTTGAAAAATGTTGTTCTGTTTCGTTATTTTTAAGTACGTGAGTTGGTTTCATCACGGTTGAAAGTACAAGATATTAATTCAATCAAATAGTGAGCGCGTTCATTAGAATATTTGTCAGTCAGTCATTATTTAATGTCATGCGACACATAAATAAAGATAATCAAAGCCTCTCATCACATGACCTGCCATTCAATCTACACATTGGCACTATTGAATACTCAGAATGTATGTTTATTTGAATTAAATGTAGTACGTATCTGCGAGTTGACCTTGACTGAGAGAAATGTGAAAATCCCCCTTTTTATAATTTCTGTCAAAAATATCGCTTGAATGCTGATAGTGTTTTTTACAAAACTAACCATCGTGATTTTAAAATGTACTGTATTTTTGCCTCCAACATCCCAAAACACTGAATTGTGTTATGAATACAGCACAACAGATCTTATATGACATTTTGATACAGATTTAACAACTTTAGCGGTACGACCTTAAGCCAGGAAATGTCTAAAGCTCAGGTGAGACGGATCCAGAGTCAAGTCCCACTTTGCAGCACAGCTTGATGTATACTACAATACATGTATATTTATTTATTTACATATGAGGAAACACCTTGATTCTAACATTGACTTCAATGTTGCCAGTGTGACAAACGCTTCTGCATGTTCTGAGGAGCTTCGACAATATTGGTTTTAAAACATGTGATTACACATAAAATCAGTGTGACAAGAAGAAAAAAGTATTTAAAGGTTAAGTAAATATCATTTGAACTGAACATGTTCTATGTCGTTCAGCTGCTTGTGCAACTTGTTTTAATTATATTCCTATTAGCTTCTTTAATATAATGTCAATACTATCAGGGGGATATTAACTTGCAGAGTTGGTTATTAGTGTTTGGTGTTAGAATCAAGTGAATGTCTGTTTAATCATATAGCATTATACACTAAATATAGACATAACCCTCAATGATTCTTAGCGGGCTATTACTGAGAAGATGCTGCACACATTGACTGTGTTAAAGGCCGCTATTTTCAAGTGAACAGCTTTCACCAATTTCTATGAAAGCAGCAGTTATGTGTCCTAGAGGACTGTTAATTTGTTTTATCAACAAAAAATGTATCAAAGACGTCCGTAGTCATTCAACGGCGAGCACAATCTGCCATGTGAAGGAGATTGCGTATCATAAAAGGGTTGACGAGTGTCCGCTCGTCAAATGTCAGTCCCGCTTTGATGACGAGCAGACGGGCTGTCTCCTGACTGCCGCTTCACCGGACCGCTCATGTCGCCACATGCTGACTACGGACCGCCTCTCCCTCCCCCGCAGTCCCTCCGGGGCGCCGGGGTGCTGGTGCCAGGTGCCAGCACAGACAGCGGGGGAACAGTTGGCATACCATCACGCCGGGCTCGGTGCCCAGATAGTAATGACAACGGGAAGGGAGGACATGCGTTACACGAGGTCTGTGCTCTTGAGAATGTGTCTGATGCATTTGTCACCTGTTGTGCATTTCCTTCAACACATCTGTTACTATTTTCTAGCATTTTATTTTTTAGGGAAGCCATCGGCCTGGACTCATGGCAACCGCTTCCATTGTTCAGGCCCGTCTTTGAATGTGAAACCATCTCTTCTCACAAGGCCATAGTAGCTTCAATTTTTGATAGAGGCTCAACGGGGTAAATACCCAAATATATACGTTTTTCCTGGTTATGGCTGTATTCATATCTTTCCTTATTGCTAGAACAATGGGCTGCTATATACTCTGAAATGGTCAGAAGTACTGCTGACCATCTTAGTGGTTTTTAAAATGATACAGCTTCTTTAAAGTTCTGTGGTGCTAAAACCAACAATCAACCACCTTTAAATCTCTTTACCAAACTAGCTGAGAGCCATTAGCTCTGTGAAGGATGCAAGACCGAAACATTTACAAGGTGACGCTATTTATACACTCATATGAAAAATACATTTCTTAGAGGTTTTGCACAATTTTTCTCCTGTTTTGTGATTACAGGACCTTCCACAAAAACCTTGAAACTTTGTATCCGTTCTTATTGGCGGATAAGTAAATGCACTTGACTCTTTTGTGTTGCTTAGCAACGCAGGCCAGTCCTGAGTTTTTATATATGAAAAACCAGCATGCCGCCAATCTGGAGACCTACAGGGTGCAGTGTGAAGGAGACCACCATATTTAATTAAACGTTTCAACCTTTTCTGAATGAAAAGGGCTGTAAGCATCATCTGTTAGCAACAGGAAATAATGACATGATTGGTTTGTACATTTAATGTAAGCGGAGATGAAGATGATTCGTCGGTTCACATGTACCTGAGAGGTCTCATGTCAACGATGGTAAACAGTATTTACCCTGCTTTCGTCAGGTAACATGTAAATACGGTTCATGTAAATACAGTGCCTTTTTTCCCATTTTCCATTGCTTGACTTTCTGTTGTAAGCTTGGCGTGTCATTTGTCACAGAAATGGGGATCCTGTCGAGTCACTCATGCAGGTATCCTGGCCGGAGGGGGAAAGCATCGTGATGTTAATTCCCAGTCGTTCATTTCAGTCTGTTCATTTTTTTTGGGCTTGAGATAAATTTGCTCCTATGTGAATACGGCATCGGAGCAGAGAGCAGGTGGTGTATGCATGCCTCTCAGACTTCTCAGTGAGCAGTGAGTGTAGATGTCTTTATATTTGCTCAGGTCTGTTTACCGATATTAATCAAGGCTCTGAAAAAGGCCTAGCTCTTCATCCACACTGTGAGCAGACCAAAAACTGTGCATGCGTAATAAAACGAAAGAAATGGGAAAAAATGGTGGGCACTGTGTATACGAGTCATTCCCAAATTACTTCAGCTCCTAATGGGCTCTAAGCACTGCCACTATGTCTCACACTAAATGCTTACTTCAGAGCAACGTGCTAATCCCCAAGCAGTCAGCCTCCCAACACACCTTTTAATAATGAGGAGGTTTCTCTCTGTGACATATTCAGCACAGGACCCCTCCTGCTAGAAGCCCTTTATTTACCTGGTCACTCAAAACTCATGTGAAAGAAACTGCCTCACTATAGGAAGGAAGTGCAATGCTCCATCCATTACGGAGACTGAGGCCGCCACTGAGGTCCTCTGAGGGGTTTAGACCACTCTTACTGATGGTTGACATGTAGTTCTTCCTCTAAGTGCTCACTGTGTTGGACATAGTGGAGCGTTAAGTAAAGCTTTCTGGAGCAGACCATCTCATCCAACAGGAGAAAACATTTGAGTGAAGAATGGGGAGTAGTTAGTAAGACACAACATCGGGAGAGACAAGTGTTTTTTTTCATCTCTGTCTTTGTGTGTGACTGTGATGTTCATACTGATGTGAGGAAATTCAGAAATCCACATGAAGGTTTCAAATCCAAATTTTATTTAAAAGGCTAGATATGAAATCCAATGCAGATTAATTAACTAACAATTAAATTATTCTAAGGCTGTAAAATGTCATATGTGATTATTGTGGTTTCTGAGATAAAGGGTTTTGGAGCAGTTTTCATTGTTTGTGAATCAATTTCCTTATTGTCTCTGCTTATATGAACTGTTCAATTGCAATTTTAAGTGAATTGTATTGGTAAAAAAATACAGGCATGTGGTTGAAGCTGATCAAACAGGAGAACTCAGTCACGATGGCGACATTGTGAACATATTCTGAATTGAAGAGCCTTGCAGGTTGAAGCTGACGTGGACTGAAGAGCATTGCTTGTGCTGAGAGGTAGACTGGGACTTGTTGTTCTTTGATCAGCTTCACAACAAAATCACTAGTCTTCCACTCAGCACCACCAACAATTATCTAAAGCATTCTCTCCTTTTTGTTTTGAGGTCCGGATCCGTGCTTCAATCTATATTAAAAGAAAAACAGCTGTAATACAACAGGGCATTGAAATACCGAAGTTGGTATATTTCCACCCCGGTTAAAACATGATATATTGATTATACATTGTCCCCTGGAGTCACAGGGCATTTTTAGGATATGCATGTGTCACAGGTGTCGCTGAGAACACAGCGGCTGGAAGTGTGCTGACAGGTGGTGAACTTCAAATGTCGGAGATGGGAACACGACATGCAATTCCCATCTCTGTGTTTTCCTGAACCCATTTCTCTCTGAAGCCTGTTGACATTCCATCCCTCCTTTGTTGTCATAATGCCAACCTTTCAGCTCAGGGAGACGAGAGGAGGAGGAGGGGAGGAACAGAGAGAATCACAGCACAGCACTTAGAATAAACGTTGTTCACCATATGCAGCGAACACAAACCCCAAGCTGTGCACAGTTTGCAATTACTCCCCATTTAGAATGAAAAAAATGGAAATGTGAACGCCAGCCGTCAACTCAGTGAGATGTGTTTGCTTTCCAATAAGTCTCATTTGGACTGAAAGAGAAAGAGGGAATGAAAGGAGACAGACAGATTGTCCTGCATCTCCGGTATGTTTCTGAGCTGGTAGCTATGCAACAAGACTGGGAGTCAGTGGAAGAGGGGGATGGGAAGATGGGGACAGTTCAGTGAGAGGTGGGAAGGGAGGAAGGAAACAAGGAACGAGGAAAGTGGGGGCTGGGGGCTCTGTTAGCACAAACTAGAGGAAAGATGAGTGCTGAGAGCTTAAACCAAGATGAAACCCAAGGGGATATAATCAATACTATTTACCAGAGTCGTTTTAATATGGTCCGGATTAAAAACAAATGACTCTTTTCGTAGTTGCTCTTGCAGGCAGCTGCCTCGCAAAAATCGTCCATTTAGTTTCCAAGCAGCAGGGACATCTACATGTGTAAATATTCACAGGACATCGTCAGCCTGGTTTAAAATGTAAACTATATAAAAGCGACAAATAAACTAGAGATTCCGTCCTGATTGCAGCTCAACAGAAACGATCCCTCGACGTGGGAGCTGTCCAGTGCCTCGGTGCTGAATGACGCCCTACTTCCTTCTCCACGTCCATCTCTCCTCCTCAGCCTCTCGCCTCGACTCCGGCCCGGAAAAAAAGAAGAAAAAAACATGCCACCTGTTGCTGCACCGAAGTTTTGTCTCGGGAGGTTGGCAAAGCCAAAAGACCTCCGATACCTGACACAATACAACGTGCAGCGACCCCGTTCCTCATCTAAGGTCAGATATATATTTCTCTCTCTCGCTCTCTCTCAAATTACGGCAACATGACGGCATGATAAACATTCCCCCTCCTCCCTGGCGAGGCAGAAAGAGAAGGACAAGATTGTCGTTTAATTTCCAGCAGATGCCTAGGGGATTTTTTTTTTTTACTTTTGCTTTTTTTCATTTCTTTTCTTCAACATATTTCTGCTTTTCAAACCTGAAGTGCAAAAAAAAAGAAGGGTTGTGGAGCGAGAGACATATGAACACATGAATATCCTAACGTTGCATCGCTTGATAAAAGCAGCGGGACAACGACTGTGTATGTGGGGACTCACCGGGCATCGACGAACACAACAGGTGAAGCCGACACAACGTACCGGGCTGTATCGGCCGGGCTGGATGAGCGGGCATCGGGGGGAGAGGGGGGGCGGGGGGTTCTGTTGCAATCAGCCGCGATCGGGGTCTGTTGCGCCCTCCCATCCGGGCGCCACGTTCTGGTTGTTGAGATGTTACTGGGTAGGCTGGAGGAAGATGGATCAGCGTGTTTATATATACGTCTGCTGCTCGGGGAAGGAAGGGAGGAGGCGGGACGAGGCGGCGTGACGACTGCGCAGGGAAGCCAATTGACGAGGATTTCTGTTCTCTCCAGACCTTGTTAAGGGTGCGGCCCAAAGCAGCCGGAAAATTCTATTATATGAAGATTAAATGAATAGAACATGTGCGGAGATTAGGATGTATGTCGATGCAACAAACCCCTCTATTGAAGGACCGGTGGTAAAATCTATTCCGTTTTCTAACTTTAGGTCAGCGTGTAAATTTTCCTCTTCCGAGGAAACATCTCGCACACACATACAAAGACATACAAATTAAATTGAAATGGGTCCCACGTGTGCAAAATACAGAGATCTATGGGGTGAGCATAATTGAATTGAATTAAACCTGAATTTTGCGGACCAAGATTATGCATCAAATTAATTGGTAAGGGAACCAACAAGAGTGACGTATTACTTACCTTAAGGGCAGTGGGAATTGTAATTGGTAAAATTAATTGCTTTGGAAAAACGTCTGGGCTAAATACAATTTAATGTGAGGTTACATTCACACATTGAGGCGTAACCTAGCTGTTTGATTTCATCTTTTACAAAAACATAAGTGGCAACAACTTTAAACCCTTCTGCATAGAATAATGATAGATGGTAAAACAAGCATTCCATCAAGAGGCTAAGGATCGCAAACTATTTATGTATGCCACTTATGGATAATAACAACACACCTATGCTGGTTTTGATCTAATGTGTCGTATTCATTTAGACTGTTGTTGTTTTTTTTAGCTTTAGTGACCTTTTTGTGAGTGATTACTGGGCATTGTTGTACTTTTACTTATTTTCGGTTCTATAGTATTAGATTTTTATTGCAGCCTTTTCACAGGCGGCAGAGGTGTCTGAGATCCTTCTGGGCTTCCGCTCTCTTTGCTCTTCTGACTCAGACGGAAACTGACAAACAACGACCTGCGTGCTTTACAAAGAACTACTGATTTCATTTAAACTTGTATTATCTCCTGGTGAGCATTCACACTTATAATTGTCAACAAGCCATGGTTTACTAAGGTGCTTTGTCAGCCTCTAGACATTAAGATGACACCTGTCTTATGAATGTTTGACACATCTTTAAAATAGATCAAATAAAACCATGGAGCCCCTGACTTGCAAAACAATACAGAACAAACCTGCTATTAATTCCATGTGAGTCTTAACATTAGGTGTTCCCAAGTCTACATTTTAGAACTCCATCAACTGTTTTGACTTGCAACATTAGGCTTAAATTCTCTTTACAACTTACCAAAGTCATCTGGAGTGTTTGGAAATTGTTTGGTCAGTATTCAAGTAAAATGCAGAGATAAGAAAGTCACAGTTCCTATTTGCAAAGCTGTCGAATTGTATTTGCATGCCAGAATCTCCTCAGCAACTCTCATCAGTTGTACACAACGTAGGGAGGACTGCTGGGGATCGAAGGAAGTGCCTTCTTGAATTCGGTTTCATTCGGACACATTCAATGTTAATAAACTTTAATTAAACTAGGGAGCAGGGGTGGATTTTCAGGGCTTTGCGCTCCACAGCACGTGGTCGGCGGCGGGCAGATGCTCATTGACTGCACTTCACTTTTTCCCCTAGATGCTGGAGAACTTCAGCGGCAAACTTCTCTTAAGTGGGGGGCGTTTTAATTCTGGGCACCGGCCCGTTGCCTACATTGCCTAACAGTTGAGTCTGGACCCGCAGATCCCCAGGTAAGACGACTTGAATCCTTCTCATATATTCATGGGCACTGCAGTAGTATTAATAGTATTAATTAATTGAGTGGTCAGCACAACAGGACTCATCACCGTTTGGCGGTGGATGAGCCCCATCCGAGTTCATGAGTTTATGCAGAGGGGCTGTTTGGGTGAGGGACTATAGTGTCTATTAATGAATAAGGCGCATGATTGACATCCCTCTGCACCGAAAAAGATTACAAAAAAAGCCTGGGTGTCTGCAGCCATTAGTTTTACAAAAGCCTTGTTCCTTTGATACCTCACAGATTTATCAATACAACTCAAGAGTCTGGCTTATGGAGGAACCCAGGGGAAGATCCTGCTCTTTGTGTTGTGAGGCTTTAGTTGCGAACATCACACCCCGTGCCTCATGATAGAAACATCAGGCGGTAGGATTATGCATATTATCAATCCCCCTCTGTCCTATGCTCTGCTTTCAGGGCTTAACATCTGGCCACGAGAGCCACAGACGAGCTGGAAGACTGTGTTGAATGTCTTCCATTCAGCTGATTTATCTCAACACTATAATGGACTATGCATGTTATTTAGATGACATTATAATGGAGTCCGAAATGGGGAGAAGCTTAGGCTCTGAGTCGTTCTGAGGAGAACTGCGTCTTCATCACACTGAAAAATACTGTATAAAAGTGACCTTTTGTTTTTTCAGTTCAGCCGTGATTTTCTGATACCTGTAAATTATAGCAAAACTATATGAGCAGAGGCATTTAAGACTTATTTTTCTTCATGTATTTAGACCCTTTAGCTGTTATTTAGACCGATCTAGTAATCTAGTAAAACTAATCGTAGATTAATTAACATAATGATCATAGCAATTTGGGAGATTTAGCAAACAGAGTTGTTATCTGGGTGACCGTTGATATGAACTAGTGTGTGTTAAACCTGCTTCTCACCCTCAAGGTGACATAGTTAATGTTAATAGTAAAGGGTGTGGCAGCAGCAGTCTGCTCATTGCATGGCTCCCTCTGGTGTTCAAAAAAACAGATTATTCTGCAGAAGGTGTAAAACAAGTGAGTTATACGCTACAACACTACAACTACAATGTGTGATCTTATTGACCTGGTCTTGAACAGAAAAAAGGAAAGCCATTATTCAGATTGGCGACAAATTGGTAGATTATTTTCTTCTTGAAAAAGCTAATTTCGTATAACTGTATTTGTGGAGGAAATGCAGTATAGGTTCTCTATAGAATATGTACAGTACCAAAACAGAGTTAGAAGCTTCAGTTTCCTGGTTCATGGTAATAACAGGACATGTAATGCAGTACGGTAGAATGATACGAGATCCAATTCAACTCCACAACGCACAGATTTTACTTCCAAGTTTCTTAAAACAGCGACGACAAATGGTGCAAGATATGATCGTTTAATTGTTGATTATCTGTCAGTACAGAAATGTTTCTTTCTTTAACATTCTTTCTGTAATTCAAGTGTGCAGCATTGTCTTGATTTTGAAGTGGCATTCAGATGAATTTCCACAACGTATGGCAGTGAAACTGCCTATAAACTTCCCCCAGTTATTAGTAAACAAACATGCCATTTCTGTACAATAACCTTTTTTCACAATACAAATAAATAGCATTCGTTTAAATGTGGCACGATAGTTGACTCAAAGGGGAAAAAGATGGAAATTGGGTGGAAACACTGTCAAATTTAAAGTAAAGTCGAATTACATGACTGCTCGACACAGAACGGTGCCTTGTGCTTGAACACATCACAAAGCAGCTGCTCTGCAGCCTTTTCACTCCCCACATGTTTTTACTGTGTGCTATAGTTAGTTAAAAACTATATAAAATATTTTCATTTCAACCTTACTTGCCAGATTTTCCATCCAATAATAAACTCTTTTGTGTGTTGTTACCAAATAATGATTTTCCATTTGCCCTCAAAACAATGAGCATGTTGAATAATGAAAAAAATTAACTTAATGTAGAGAAAAGGATATCAGACCAACATGTCAAAACCTAGTTACGGATTTACAGTTGTCGAAGCGGCACATTAAATCGTTTAACAGTGTCCATGAAACATTATTGTCACCCAGTAAAATACAAAAAGAGAGCCTGGAATTGTTCTGCAAAAATGCTTCACAGACCAAAGAAACTGCAATTTCACACAAAATAAAACACACCGGCCTCCAGAACAAACTAGTGGGGATACATTTTTAAAATGTTTTTTTTAAAAATAGAGAATAAAGGATTAAAATAAATAAGACAAACGAAAGGATGAAGTCATCATTTGGCAGGAAAGCACAATGTCAGTCTGTAAACGAAACGTAATGACATGGGGATACAAACGCCCCCCCCACATTCTCCTCGTCATCACAGATCCCTGGTCTGCTGGGTGAGTCAGTGGCTCTATTAAGGAGGAAGTGGAATACTGTACATGCACATCTCCTCTGCCCTCGACACTCGGACATCTCAGCTCCCTCCCACCTCCAGCTACAACTTGGCTAAATCAATAAGAGTGTTGAGAGGTGGAGGGGCGGGGGAGGGGGGGCGGGGGCTCTGCAGACTGCTGAGGTAAACACTCAAAGGCACCAGCCCGTTTTCAGTTTGATACATGCAAAGTTAAATTCCCTTCCCGGCATTATCCCCTCGTAGAAAGAGTGGCGCGCCGACTACCGGATCCTGGTGAAGAGGTTAAGCACTGACACGGATTCCTAGAGGAGGGAGGAAGATAGAAGAAGGAGGTGGTAAGACAAAGACCCCGGGGAATGAAACGTTACAGTCGGACGAAGGCACGGAGCGGAGAAAGGCGTCGTCAACGTGAGATGGAGAGAACGAATACCTTAGTGGATCTCATCTTGCTGAAGACGTTCCAAAACCGAAGTGTTTCATCTCCTGCTCCCGTCACAATGGCCTCTCCGTCAGGGGACATCGCCTGCAAAAAAAGGTTTTTATTATACAATCAATATACAGTGTTACTCAGTATAACAACAAAAGTAGCTGGATGATTTCACTTTCACACATTTTGATTCGTTCGAGGAATTTTACCAAGTCTGTTGTGTGTTTAGTATTTTCTCTGAGATGCGAATAGGATTTACAAGTAGTCCAGACCTATTGTAATCGTCACGGGAAATTAGTATGCAGTTATCAAATTTTGACCATGAAGATCTCAAACTAAAGAATAAATGGAATACATGGAATTAACAGCACGTGTCGTTTTTTCCCTTGTTTAGCTTTAGTAGGTGCCTCCATTCTGCTGCTGAGACTGTTAAAAACGATGGGTTCCTAATACCGGACCTATGGGGCAGGAAACCAGGGCTTATGTGCCGTTAGTGTGACGTTAATCATCATGCTAATAAGCAATTCTAATGAACATTTTCACACAAAAGGCATCCATCATGTTTATGCTTGTCTAAACCCGATGTGGGCCATTTGCACATGACAAATATACAAAGATAGGATCAATGTCATTGACCCATTATTCTGCAAGCAGACTCACTAATAAACAGAGAATATACTGACCAGGTAGAGAACTCTGTAGGAATGACCAGTAAGTTTGGCCACTTGAGTGAGAGAGGGATACTTCCACACAAGGATCTGGTTCTGGGAATAACCATGTGTGCTGACCTACAGGAAGAAAACGTGTTTTCACATATTTACAAACACATTCAGGAGTCGACTCAATTTAGTTCAGTACTTTACTCTGGAAAAATAACTCGTACGATGCCATATGATTGGACAGCAACGGCTCAGGCGACTCACCAGTTCATTGGTGTGCTTGGACCAGGCCAGGTTGCAGACCTGAGAGCCGGTGTCTGTGCACTGTAACGGCTGGCCGGTCAGCGTGTTCCAGAAGCGGATGCAGCGGTCGGCGGTGCCGCCGCCGGAGGCCAGCAGGCCGTGCTGGTGGGGAGACCAGGCGATGGCTTTCACCGCGGCTAAGTGCTCTGTGTACTGCTGCACGGGGAGGACGCTCGAGTGGTTCCACACAAGTAACTAGGGACAACAGGTTGAGGAGCGGGATTCCGCGTTATGAAAAAAAAAAAAGCTGGTCTTGTTGCTGACAGGGGAGATTCTCCGTCTACATACCTTGTTGTCATTTCCACCCGAGGCTAGTAGCTGGTGGTCTGTGCTCCACTTGAGCCCGCAGACTTCCTGCCGGTGTCCTTGGAGACGACGCTCCGACTGGAGGGGCGGGGCCCTGATGTCCCGCTGGAGGATCACCCGATCACGGCTCCCAGACGACAGCTGGTCTGCATTCCAGGCCAACGCACCTGGCAGGTGGATGGTTCACCGACCGCGAATGAGCGACGTTGCTAAACAACTGCAACGTGAATGAAGGTTGTGATATGTACTGTCTCCGCTCCAGCAACTTTACTCACCCACTCTGGCTGTGTGTCCTTCTAGTACGGACAGCTTTTTTCCTGCTGCTGCATCCCAAATCTGTACATAGCCTTTATGAGTTCCCACTGCCACCAGGTTACCCTGAAAACAGAAAGTGCACTTTGAGTATCATGCTAACCAAGAGGCGATAGTGCCTTCAAGAGCACAATTTTTAAGCAAAAAAAGATTAAAAAAGATGTTTTGAACACAGCCGACACAAATAAAGATATTTCTATCTTCACAAAACGTTGCATGTAAAACTACGCTCTTCCATAATGTATTTTTGTCACGTCAATCTGGGTACCGTAGTCATCAACTCAGGGCTTGATTAGTACATTTACTACAAGCAGACATTACATACTGGCTGTTTTTTTATGTTGCCTAACAAAAGGGTAGAAGGTGATAATAGATGACGAGCTTACCCTCTCTGACCAGCCCACTGACGTTACAGAATCTCCTTCTACAGAAAGGTCGCATAGACGTGTAACCTAAAAAGATGGGGAGGAAAAAGACAATTCATATTCAAATGACATCAAGAGGCAGCTTAATTAAACCCTAATAATCTTTTAGTTACTATGTGACACAATCAGCAAAACTTGTGATTAAGAGATCAGGTGTGATTGGAAAAGATATTGGAGAGAATACACACACACACACACACACACACACACACACACACACACACACACCCCTACCTGGCTGGTACAGGCACTCCACAGGTAGACACAGGTACCCAGTCCCACACTGAGTACATTCAGAGAGGACCAGTCCACTAAATTGAGGTAAAAGTCGTCCTGGAGCTCTGGAGCGTCCAAGACTTTGAAAGGAATCTTTGATATTTTGCGTGTAGGTTTCCTTGGCGACCGCAGCAGTTTCTGGCTACAATGCAAATGAAAAGTAAGTAAGGAATACGATGCTGCTTTTCAAAAAAAGAAAGATATGTCATGGAAAACATTTTACCTGTTGCTACTGACAGGTGAGAGAGAATATGGAGAGACTGTGTTTCCATCTTCTTCTGGCAGAGCCCTCTTTGCACTTACAGAATACTGCAATGTACAAACTGCTGGTTACTGAAATAAATCCCCATTAAACTAGTGGATTCAAAGTTTAGCGACGTTAACTATTTTTACACTAAAAAGGCTTCTCTTGGCTGGAGTAGATGGCTGCAGACGCCGGTCTTCTGACTGGGGGTCCTGGACTTTCTCGATGCCCGCTCCCAACAGCTCGTTCTTCAGCAGAGCGGAGTAAGCCAGACCATCCGCTGGAGGCAAAGGAAGGGACAGAGGGGAAATCTTACCAGGCTGTCGGAACGATTAAGCTCAACACTGCTCTCTCTGTCTCTCTCTCTCTCTGCAATTTTAGGGCCCTCTCTCACATTTTCTACAAAGGTTTGTGTCTTCCTTATCTCCAATTTCTATGACAGGGGCAAACTGAGGCACTTGTAGAAATGGACCGAAAAAGGGGGCGGACTTCACACCAGAGGGTCTTTTAGAGGCAGGCAGTCACATGATGATTTAGGATTGCAGTGCTATCATAATCGTTTCACATGATAGTATAGAAGGCAGACCGACAATTAATCTTCTTCAATTAGGCTTCAAGTACATTTTCAAACTAAAAGTCATTGCTTACAAATTAATTGTATTACTCTATGATTGTTTCTGGATATATAAAGGTGAACTGATTACCTTTGTTGCTGTCCGTTGTGCCATCTTTTGTTTTTCTGTTTTGATTGTGCGACTTTTCAATTTCCTACATCAGAAAATTGAATAATTAAGGAATCATTAAAAGCAAATCCAAACAAGCTAAAAACAAAGCAGATAGGCTTTTTCTGTTGTAAGCCATAATAAACACTTCAATCTTTTGGTCGGAAAGGCAGTGAAGTCGTGGGTGTGTTACGACGGGCTCACATTGATGCGGTGGAAGTTGACACTCCAGTTGGCTCCAGCCCGGGAGGGAATAAAGCGATCGCCATGCTTGCTTGGCGAGGACAGGGGGGAGCTGGTGGGTGTCAGAGCCCGCACAGCTCCTACTGCTTTCTACACAAGTTGGGTGAAAGGAGCAAACATTTTCTGACTTGAGGCCAAATGCAAACAGGCCTTGGACTGTGGTGTGAAAACCTGGTCAAAGTAGGAAGATCAATTAGGTGGCAGATGGTGCATATATCTGAGGTGTCAACAACAGGAGGCATCATTCACAAAACCGTCATTTTGCTGGTGGGGTCTTGTTTTCACTCAACACTAGTGATATTGTCAAAAAGAAAAAAAAGACGGTCCCTTTAAAAGTCATGCTTCCAATACATGGAGAGTAACACCATGTTCGGCCATCTAAGTCCTCTGCTAGTTAATAATCCTCTTTGAGAGAACCAGCATCGTGCAATGCTTAAGGTAATGACCTACTAACTGTAGAGATACCATTATAGACTTCAAAAAGGCTATTTAGGCTATTAGTTTATTTATTTTTTTCTCAAAAAGAAACACAGCTCCTTTATGAACAAGTGTATGTATGATTTACTTACTATAGGGCTTGCATTCTCATTCTGAATGTTGATCTGCCTGAGCAGCCTGCATTCATAGTCCTGATCCATGGTTCTTAAAAACAGGTTAAAGCTGATCAACACATTGGTAAAATCATACACAAGTGTCCGAAATGCACGTATCAGATGACAGGTTTAGAAATGGACACTGTTACTCTCTTAGCTATGACTTTCTGACTACTGGTCAGTGATACTGACAACACAATCTCTTAAGTGACTGTTGAATAAAATGTATCATCAAGATTTTCCATTTTAAACAATGTGAAAACAAGAAAGGAGTATGATCCTTTTTTAAGAAGCATGACTATCCATTTAATTGATTTAGCATTAAGCATGATGATTACGTAATGATTAAATAATAAACACGTAATTAATTGTACTGTATCGACAACCTTATAAACAACGAAATGTTGTGGACTAACTTCTTTGAACGTGGAAAAAAAACGACTTTACTAAATTGACCCCTGAAGACCGAGGATTACTCTGATCAGAGGTTCCTTTGGAGAAAATAACAGTAAATTTAACTGCATGGTGATGTAAATGTATCCTTCAATGAGTCTTTCCTAGAGATGGCACAATAAAGAACTCGCGTACCTTCATTTAAATCGTACTTAAATTAGCTGTTTAGAAGCAAATCCGTTCGTAAACGGCGATGACAGTAGTTACAGTAGTTTCAAGTGATCAGCTGCTGCTAGGTTGTCTTTTGCTATGAGCATTAGCTACGACAATAACTTCGTTATCGTTTCATGAAACGTAAAACTTGGGTGCGGTGGTCATTGTTGATCTGTGAACATGACGCCCAACTGATTCAATAGACAAACGATTCAGTCATCCAGCATCTAAGCTAGCTATGCTAACGCTAGCTCAGCCGGTTGACCTAACGTTAACGTAACATAAGCTAGCTGGCTAATACATTAGCCACATTGTTTGTTCACAATCTACTCTTTTATTAACACCTACCGTGGCCGGATTAAATCTTCCTGTTACGCAACTTTTACGTGTTCTTATTTGCGGTATTAATTCTATTGGAAATATCTTGTTTTATTTTTTTTACTCTTTAAAACGGAGCATGCAAGATACAATTGTTTTCTTTTGCTGATCAATTTGGGTCCGCTAAGCATCACGGGAAGGATGTGACGTCGTGGTTTTTTGAATCACACATTTTGCGTTGCTAAGGAAACGTGTCAATGTCACGGTGACTGATTTCATCTTCGGCGGATAACGTTACGTCCTGTCTTTTTGTCGGAGTTTAAAGATAATAGTTGTTTGGCTTCAACATGATACAGTACAACAATAAGAGAATTCATTTGACAAAACAAAAAGCGTTTTAGGGCACATTGTGTAACTTCCTCATTGAAGGGGACAATCTGTCCAATGAAGTTAAGACAAGGTTAAGGCACCATTGCAAACCGTTGAACGTGATTGGTATACTGACTATTATTCACAAATTTGTAAAGTACCATTTTACAATGTATTAATTGAGTTCTAGTCAACAGATGACAAACCACATTCATAGTCAATTTTAAATGGCTTTATTTGTTTAAAAAAAAGGGATAGAAGTGAAACGCATACAATCTCACATGAAGTAAACAGACTAAAATCATTTAGTTCGCAAAAACACACATTCAATATCACATTCTGCTAGTGAAATGAGGCTGTGAGCACAATTTCATCTCAACACTAGCTGCTGCTACACTGACAAAAACAGCAAGTGAGATATTCAAAAACCACGTCAGGAGCATGGTCCAATAGTTTACCAAGAGAAATCCCATTCAAAGTGCCAAAGAAAAGACACAGTACGTTCAAGTAAATTATTGACCCACACCCATCATTATGTGCAAAAGTAAGGTTGTTTTTTAATGGGCCAAAGGATTAATATACATTAGGATAACCAAAAAATGAAAAAAACTCTTTAAAGAAACTGGAGTAAGATTGATGGCTCAACATCCCATGCAGTTCAAATACTGCTTACGGTTTTTCTGAATTGGGCAGTATTAATAAGCTTCTTTAAAATTCATAGATTTACTTGAATAATAATCACATGTCCTGCATTGATTCTTGTTAAATCTGTAGTCGTGCTCATATTACAAAGAGTCCTCAAAGAAAATCCCAGCTGCAGCTCTACAGCATAATTACAATCAGACGCTCATAAATCACATTGTCTGAGACTACAGTGTGTGAAACGGTCAACTAAGTAACCAAGACAAGGTCAGAAAACAAAACAGTAAATGGCAAGAAAAGAATCCCCTCAAACCAAAAATAATAAAGTGTCAAGTTCAACGGTCACGTGTTCCCTGTAATGATTGACTATCTTCACCTCAGTACTTCGCATGGCTGCAGATACTGTTCAATGACATGCGGCACACTAAATACATTCAGACCAGTGAAGATATAAGAAACCTTGTGGCCTCATAGTAATGCCATGGTTTTTAAAACCAGTGAGGAGAGAGGGGTGGAATGTTAGGGCGAACCAAAATGAAAGAAAATGTACATCTGAACACAGGTTGCTGGTCTACAGGGAGGACGTATCCCTGGACAGAAGTTGCAGGCCGTTATTGACCTGGAAGCGAGTTTCATCTGAAATACCGTACTGCTCCAAGGGGTCCTGAGGGGAAAGAAGAAGATGAGTGAAGTCTGTAATAAAACAAAAGCTTGAAGTGTTAAAGCAAATCCATCCCTGGTATTTATCAAATACATAAACACAGACTTCTGCCTTCAACACAATACCGATTAGGTGAGTGGAATTCAATTAGTTGCTCTTACAAACATTTACATTTTAAAACCTTAAATGTAACCATAAATCCTAACCATGTTTTATTGTTTTATTGAGAACCATGTTCAAGGTCTCTGACTCATCCTGAGTGGTCATGGGAAATATTGTTTTAAAGTGTACTTAATGTTGGTGTCTATTGTTTTCGGGGTTGTTTGCATGATTCTCAACAGCAACACCTTTTTAAATAAAACCTAAACATAGTTTGTAGACTTCGTGAAGGGGCAACACTCTTCGATGAACCGTACCTTGCCGGTGAGCCTGTGGATTTCAGTGCGATAAAATACCAGGTTCTTCCTCATAAACTCGTAACTGCAAGAGAGGAGAAGAGAATCTAATTTGAGATTGGTGAATCCTTTGAAAACAGTTCAACTCGTCCCCGTCTGGACAATATGTCCCTTTTGACGGTTTGGCATTTGCAAATGGCATTTTGTAGGCAAAACTACATTTATATCAGGTCATAGTCGGCAGAGCTCTTAAGATCGCAGAATGTCTGCACCCTCGTGTGATGAAAACTGTGTACGTCATGTCAGCTGATAAAAGATGTCTGCGCTTAGAATCTCTAGATGACGTTCTGGCGACTTGTGGGGCAAAACTATATGTCTCTGGGGAAAAGAACATGATGAGCCGGCACAGGGATGTGCACAAAGCCCCCGTTTCATTATGTTATCTTCCAACTATATATTCCCACTCCAAAGATGAACCTTTGACTTGATGCATGACTTTTATGTTTAAGTTTTATGTTCAACTTTTATGTAAAGTTGAATAAATACAGACATACTGTCATTTGTTGTCTTTTTTAGATTACTCAATGAGCCATATGCCAAATGAATAACTGTTAAGTTATGTTGAAGGAAATCGGGAAATAAATGTAATATTTTATTTCTGGAAGACATGTGCATATGATTGTGGTGTCTGTTGTCAGTCCTACCTGGCCTTGATAATGGAGTCCACCCACTCCCCGCACTGCTCTTCTGAGTCACACTCAAATAGATACTTCCTCTCTGCTTCATCTAAAAATGCTGCAAAAAAAAAGGACACACAGAAATACACATCAGAAAATACCGTTAGTAGCATCAGGTCAGACGGGAATCCAGTCACTTACAATAACTTGGGAGGATTTGAATGCAGTCAACAAAGGAGAAAGTGAGGGTGAGTCCTGTGAATGCAAGTCAACTCACCAATGGAGAAGGACAGACTGTCCTCCCTCTCCACCCGACACTGCTCCAGCAGCAACGCGCCAATTGGCTGACGAATACAAAAGTGACTTAATGACGTTGTCCATAACAAGACCATGTATAACTTTCTCACACGGAACAGGTAAGGCTGTACGCTGTGGCATTGAGTGAAAAATGACACTTATTGATACTGACCTCTTCCTCGTCAGTTCTGAAATAGAAGAGGAAGTTCACGACGAGTTTCACCAGCCTCTTCTTGACAACTGTACAGTGACAAAAAGGGAATGAATTAGTCAAGTTAAGATGACCTCGTGACGTCTGAGATGCTCGCTGAACCCACTAGCACGTCAGCGCTCTGCTGTTCACGCCGCACGAGACGGAAGTGGATGCGAGGACAGTCGGGTCGTAAACGTTCAGGGACAAACCGCGTTACCGTCGCCTTTCTTGGGTCCTCGCATCCCCAGCTCGGCTGCCATCTCCGAGGGTTGGCGGCTCAGGGACGCCAGCTCCTTCTCGTTGAAACGCATCCCGCCGCAGGGTGACTACTGAAGGGTATTCTTCACGGCGCAGCCATTCCCACCGACAACACGACAATGGAGTGAGATGACAACGTGTCAGTAACGTCGGTTGGACGTCACTGTTTCGCTTTCTATTCAACAATTTAAAGTTGTTGAGTTAATCATTTTTGTGTCAGGCAAAAACAGCGGTGACGGACTTCATGCCGGACACACACGCCCATAGATATATATAAAGACACTCCTCTGTAAAATGCTCACTTACGGCAGGCAGAGAGGGTCAAACTGTGCGAACTGCGCCTTTACAAACAGCAGCACGCGGACACGAAGCAGCTGGTTGCCGTGATAATATAAAATGTCATGTTTGCTGTCATAACAATGTATATATGTTCGTCTGTATTATTAATTGAGCATAGATTTACTGTAGAATATCACCTGTGAATTTAAGCTACAGAGAAAAGGAATAAAGGAATTGTGTTAAGAAAAGCTTGATATTTGCTTGATGCATGATATTTATGTGTGTGGTTTACAATAAAGTGTTGAAAGTTGGAGAGACAATTCTGAGATGAAGATAGGATTGGATAACGAATAAGAATTAGAGTAGAACATATGATGCTAATCAGAACTTCTTACTATTTAAGTTGTAGAACTGTTAGTGGTTTAATAGTTTATCTGATAACCAGGTAGAAAAAAAACCTTGTGCATGGGTGGAACAAGTTTCTTAGATGCAGCAAGAGCTCTTTTGCGCCATCATTTAGTTTAGTCATTCTCGTTTTTGTTAATGAGGAGCTGTTAGTGTTAGTCCAGGCGGCCCTCGCTCCGGTCCAGGAGGTGGCGGTGACGCACCGGAAGTGCTTTTCCAACCAAGTGGCTTAGAAGAAACTTCTTGGACATGCGCAGTACAAACCTACAGTGGCACGATCCTAACGTTGTTGTGTCGGTGAGTGTTTTCATCAAATTTAACTTTTCTTTATTCTTGAATTCATAGTTATCAATCACTCGTGTAAGTAACCATTCTATTAGCATATCTGCGTTGCTGTATATGTTTATGTTGTCGTTTGACCATTCAAATTCGTTATAAAACATCAGCCATTAGCAGCTAACACAATTAGCTTAGCCATAGCCGTGTCGTGTTGTATTGAGGCGCCAGCGTACTTTAACATACTGTACAGCGTTAGCTCACTGGAGTTTGTACAAATAACTCCCTTCACCTTAACTCGTGTAAATTGATTTGTATCTAATTGAAAATGTAATAACTGGTTACACGACTATGTTGTTAAATTCTTTATTTAATTCTCTAGTTGTTAGACGGATCCGTTAAAGTTTATGTAACGTTAATAATCTCAGTCCAGACGGAACAGTGATTGCATTGTAAAAAGTGGAATATGTGACCTGTTGTCGGCATGAATGGTGCACCTAATGTATTTATTCTGCTCCTCCAACGGTGTGCAGGCACATACAATATAAACTTGCATACAAATCATAGTATTGTATTGAGCAGTTAAGTAGATTGCCAATACAGCATTATGTCAGCTGCATTAAGTTTACTCATAAGTGGTGTTATAACTCCACATATGGAACTCTGTTTGACAACAATCCAGTTAGATAGTAACTTTAAATGTTATCTAGTTACATTCTTGGAAACAGTGTGTGCTTTTATTTTTTTCAGATAATAAAGAAGGATTGACTTGGTACACCTGTCAAGTGCACTGACTGGGCAACACCTGTGTGTGTCTGAGTGATTAAGCTCAACCCTTTGCAAAGATGGATTTCCAGCATCGAGCTGGAGGAAAGACGGGGAGCGGTGGAGTGGCTTCCACCTCTGAGAGTAACCGCGATAGGCGAGAACGGTTACGTCAGCTGGCGTTGGAGACAATTGACATCAACAAAGACCCCTACTTTATGAAAAATCATTTAGGATCATATGAGTGCAAACTTTGCTTGACACTTCATAACAATGAGGTTTGGAGGCACACACTGACACCTTCCCATCTTATGTTGTTTACCACCTTATAATTCTTGCTTTCTGAGTATCCTGTTTGACAAACTCCTCTCTCCTGCATTACAGGGAAGCTACTTGGCTCACACACAAGGAAAGAAACATCAGACCAACTTGTGAGTGCAATGTTTCATTTTTATATGTTGTTCTCTATTGAACTGATTCTTTCCTCTGTTCTGTCTGACAAGCTTACCGTAACTGATAAACTTCTCAGGTGCACATCACATTGTGGGCTTTTTCGCGGTGGCTGTACACTTTTTCTACTTGTTCTTCTGAGTTTGTATCCTTATGGTTGAAATGCACTTATTGGAAGTCTCTTTGGATAAAAGCGAACGGCTAAACTATAATGTAATATTTGTTTTTTTTTCAGAGCGCGGAGAGCAGCCAAAGAGGCAAAAGAGGCACCAGCCCAACCGGCTCCAGCTAAAGTGAAAGTTGAGGTCAAGAAGTTTGTTAAAATCGGTCGACCGGGATACAAAGGTAGAGTGGCTGCCTGGTCATGAGTCAGTGCAGTCTTTATTTACTTCATGCTGATTTGAGGTTTCACTCCAAATGTATTGCATTTGAAAACATTGTGCTTGTCTTTTTCTTCCTTATAGTAACTAAACAGAGGGATCCAGAGACTGGACAGCAGTCCTTACTTTTCCAGGTTAGTCTGTGTTATCTGTTTTCGTCATCTTTTTTTGCTTTATTAAGCGGATAAACATCTTGTGACATTTCGTTTAAAAATTGTTTTAAGCTGCCGGCACTTTTATCGAGCATCTAAAACCCATCTTCTCTTCATCAGATTGACTATCCAGAGATCGCTGAAGGAATAGGACCCCGCCATCGCTTCATGTCCGCTTACGAACAGCGCATCGAGCCCCCTGATCGCCGATGGCAGTACTTGCTTCTGGCTGCTGAACCGTATGAGACTATTGCCTTTAAGGTGAGCGGAAGCTGCACGTAATACTATTCTAGAATAACATTGTCATTCTTGCCGTGACATAACGTCTTTGCTTTTTTAGGTCCCGAGTAGAGAAATTGATAAAGCAGAAAACCGCTTCTGGACCCATTGGAACAGGGAAACTAAACAGGTACAAGTTAATTCCTATTTGTCACCACAAATAGTTTAATGTGAAAACATGTGGTTTTAACCGATCCTCCATGTTGTTATTCCACCCAGTTTTTCCTACAGTTCCACTTCAAAATGGAGAAAGCTATTCCCCAGTCCAGTGGACCCCCACCTCCCGCAGGTGTGAAGCGCCCCCCTCCTCTCATGAGTGGAGTTGGGCATCGGCCAAATGAGTCAATGCCTCCTCCCCCACCAGGAGGAATGCCCCCCCTCCCACCTGGTGCACCGGGAACCCCCCATATGCCTCCTCAGATGGCCATGCCTCCCATGCCAATGAGGCCCCCTCCTCCTGAGGGCCTTATGTCTAATAATTGATCCCCGCCCAGTGAATCATGATTGCTTTCTGTCCCAGTGTTTTTAATGTCTAAAGATTTTTATACATTCATTTGGTTTGTGTGAGTGTGTAGGGCAGCCTATGCGACCACACTGTTTTATATGAATGCCTTGTTTCTGGGTTAGAGCTATGATTTGAAAATGGCTAATCATTTAGGATTCGGTTTTTGTAATAAAATTCTGTTGAAAAAAGCATTTGCCTCTTTCAGTCTGTTTTAAGACTTCAGACACCGAAACATGAACAGATCCCGTGTTGGGATTGTGTATGGGTCATAGTATACGAGAAGAGCAGCATTGCAGAGGTTTCTGAAATATCTAAATTGGAATAGAATAAAAGCTTTACTTTACTCGGGACAAGACGTTTAACATTTAACTTGAGTTCTCCCTGCAGCTGCTCTCAGAGAGCACAGGCCGGGTTAAACTAGTTATAAGCAAACAAACTTGGTCTTTTATTTGCCGTATTTAATACCTTTCTTTCAAAACTAGCGGGAATCAAACGATGTAACAGAGTTGAGAGGAAGCCGCCGAGAGATTAAATGAAATGAAAATGCAAATGTCTTTACAGGTGTTTCATTACACAGAAGCAACATTATCTGAGTTTCACTGGTAGTTCTCTATTATTTCATTCAACATTACCACCTTCATAAATGTTATCAAATCAGTTCTGGTGAAATTGCTTTAGAAAATGTTTTGCAACATTGCTGGAGTACAAACTCATGTCTTTTGAGTCTTTTTCTTCTCTTTGATTTCCTTCAGCTTTTTCTCTGACTTTTCCTCCTGCTCTCCGTCATCCTCATCTTCCTCATCTGCTCCTGCTTCAGGTTTCTCCTTGTTTCTCTTCGTATTGTCTTTGATTTCTTTGGCTTTTTTGGCTCTCCCTTCTTTAAACGTTCCTCCTCTGCGTTTGATGGATTTTCTGCCCGGGGGTGGCTTATTTCGGTGACCTCGTGATGCTCCTGCTGTCGCTCCTCTCTTTGACTTTTTTATTTGGACATGTCCCTCATCGGCGTCATCGTCCTCCTCGTCCTCCTCGTCCTCTTCATCATCAAGGTCTGGTAGCCACTGTAACATGACCTCCCACAGCGTGGTCTCGGGCTGAGGGGGAGAACACATGACGTGGCTGACACCATAGAATCCGTGCTACATGTGCACCACTTTATCTTCATGTCAGTTAATAAACATGCCAAATCCTGGTAATTTGCTGGTGTCTTCACCTCTGGTGGTGGTCTGCTGTGCCGTAGTCTGCCTGTCCGTCTCACTGTCAGTCCAACGCCCTCCTCCTCTGCTGCCCTCTGACCGCGCAAGCTTTCTGTTTCGTTTTTGAAAAGAGACCATTTAAAGTCAAAGTAGGCATTTTATTTTGTAACCGTGGCTCTACTTTTATTTTACTTGCCATGAAGCTTCTGAAAGCCGGAGGTCAGCACCAGGATGGTGACGGCCACAAACAGGCAGCGGTTAAGGGTGACGTTCTCCCAAGGCGTTTCGATCTGGGTCAAGTTTTGGATGGACGAAGCTTTACGTACGGCTGCTGAAGGAAAGAAAGAGGAGGAGACGCTGTCATTGTGATCCTGTAAAGTAAATCTGGGTGGGGGGTGACGGGGGGTTCTCACTTGTTCGGGGGAAGCTGGGCTCCCTGGGTAAAATCTTGGGTTCTGCTCCAGCTGGAAACGTAGACATTTCCTGTTGAAAACAACACGTTGCTCAGGTGCGAACATTTAGAAGAAAAGTTAATTCGGTTAGTTCCAACTAACCTCTTTGAATTTTCTTGTAGTATTCATTTCTGAAACAGATGGAGATGCACCAAGATGATAAAGACCAACAAACCACCATTCCTTCACATGTATTCATGCATGTTAACTTAATTTCATATCATTCTTTACTGTCGGCCGAAATAGACTCTAAGAGACTAGACAAGATGATTTCAGTCGGGACCAAAGTGCAAAACAGGCCACATGGTGTTTTTAGACTTTTAGGAGCCTCACAAGCAGGACTTTGTCTTTATTTGTAGAGAGCGAGACTGAAACCCGCCCCCCATCCAGCATTATCCCCGTGTTGCCTTTGACAAAGGCTCCGATTTCAGTGGCTCCCTGCGCTGCCGTTTCCCAGTATTTATAGAGTCGTACAATATATGTACCAAGGTTTTTATCTGCAGGCATTACAGATACTGTGTGTGTGTGTGTGTGTGTGTGTGTGTGTGTGTGTGTGTGTGTGCGTGTGTGTGTGTGCGTTTGTTCGTGTGTTCGTCGCCACCTGTTCTGGCGATCTGTCGAACGGGCTTCTGTGGAGGAGGTACTGCTCTTGGTGGCCTTAACTCCTCTTCAAATGTCTCACAGCTCTCTTCCATCCCTTCTCTTAGAGAAAAGCAGGGAAGAAGATGGATGTGGCTCAAATCTGCGTTTGTTGAGAAATGGGTCTTTAGACATTTAGACGTGTGCATTTTACTCAAAGCTTGTGTCGTATGCAAATGTGCTTGACTGTAGTCAGAGGTCAGCTCAAGCTACCGAATTTTTGTTATTTTCTATAAATGCTCTATTTGTGCCTGCCGTTACATCCCCAAAACTAGATGGAGATTTCTATTCTTCATGTTGTAAAATCTATTTTTCATTTTCTCATCAGCGTTTTGCATGACCTTTGTACCCGGACATTGTGCTAAAGTCCTAGCAGCCCTATAAATAGATGAAGCCAAGCTTCTGGAGGGACAAAGAATATACGGGCTGATGTTAACATTACTCCAGTGGTTAGCATCCCCCTGTAATGAAGTCTAACCTTTGGCCCCGATTAAAATAAGGACCTACCTGTCACGACATTTGGGGTCCCCCCTGGGCGGCGTCGTCCAACCTTTGTCACAGAGCCTGTTGTTTCTCGGGAGAGATGGCAGCAGTCGGGCTCTGTACTGTCTGACAGCCAAGAACAGGTGTGGGAGAATGAAAAAACAAAAAGAATTGTCAGTCAGTCGGTGGACATTAACATGTTCCTTCCGGCTGTCGAATCCTGAAAGAGGGCTGAGAATTGCAGAGAAAAGCCAAATCGTACACCAAATTTGCAAAGACTCTTATATAAATCGTAGTCGGTTTGAATCCCACAGCTTAACAGCAACACCAATAAGAGAAACATTTTTTTTCTTCATGAAATCTCCAGCAGATGGCGGCCCTGTACTTTGCTCCTCCAATGAAGTCTGCAGAGTGTCACACTAGCTGACACTCAGATTAGCAGCAGGACGGACACACATCTAATGAGCTGACCATCAAACCTGTGGCCATCTGTCAGTCAAATTATAATCTCATTTATGTGTCCTTTGACAGTATTGCAGAAGTGCATTATTCTCGTTGTGTGTGTGTGTGTGTGTGTGTGAGAGAGAGAGAGAGAGAGAGAGAGAGAGAGAGAGAAGGAGAGAGAGATGGAGGCCACTAACAGAACACAGAGCAAACAGATGTAGAGATGACGAGGTTTTCTCAGGGTGAGGTGGTTGCAGGCCAGCTTCATGTGGGAGGAGAGAAGAAGTGTGGGTAAACAGACTTGTGTTAATGTTGATGACTCATGCCGTCGCTGAGATACATTCCAGCTGAATCACGCAGGGATGAACCCATCAGTTATCACTTTGAAGTGGATTTAAGATATGTAACCTTTTGCTGTGGGAAGACTGTCTCAAATAAGACCGAGAGCAGCATCTCAGGATGTTGTGTCCCAAAACTGACACAACCAATCTCTGTCAGTCGTGGTGCTTTTAAATAAATCCAAACTGAGCGGGTCAATATCTCAGCAACTATTAAATACGTTGCCATGAGGTTTTGTTCAGACAGAGTTCAAAATGGTGATTCTCTCAATTTTGATCAATCGAGTAAAATTATTTTAATTTGTCAAATGCTCCGGTTTATGTTCCAGTGACGAGTAAAAGCTTTGCTGATGATCAAAGATTAGCTTGCTAACACAACAAACTAAAATGGCGGGGAGGTAATCAGCCTGTAAGCATTGTGCCTTTGTGTTGTTTAGTTGTGTTGTTTAGTATCTACTGTGAATGGATGAATGGACATATGGATAAATTCCCATTAAAACAAAGCAGAATTACAACCAGCTTCCAAATATAGTCTTTACAAAATACAATATTTCACCCCAACTCATCTAACTCAAAGAGTACTGTATGCTGTGGGCTCCTAAATTACAGTATACAGAACACACACTGAACGTTTTAGCGGCGTGATGGATTCATTTAGTGTTATTCTCGCCTATAATGAGCTTCTCTGCAGACTTTATTGAGCAAGCGCACACTCTCGCCCCACTGATTTGTCGCTGCGTACATGGAGAATCCAAGGACACCGTGTCATTACTAGTCATAGTGCATCATCTGAGGGAACAGTTCTACGTTTGATTCGTATTAAATAATTAGGTCTTCCAACGATATACGAAGGCTACCGATTTGTCAATAAGTGATCTAAGGTTCCTTCTCTGTGTCAAGGTAAAAAGTGTGAAAAAGTGAGACTGCAGGGTCTAGACGGAAGCATTAAAGAATGTTTGGAGGGCAACATAACCCCCGTGTGGACACGCTGTGTCCCATAATGAGAGCAAACATTGCTCGCGGACCTCTACACTCCCAATTATGTCAGAGGAGAGATGCAACTGGGTAAAGCTTTTGGCTCCCTCTGTGTCCTCCAAGGACACACTGACCGTCCAACACTCAGTGGGAGCTGCCCTATGTCCCCACACACTGAGGAGGGCAGTGGAGCGTGAAACCACATTAACTGTGTAGCCTGTCTCAAACTCACGGGCCCAAATGACTCGTAGGGACGTCCGTTGGATTGAAATGCACTTTATATCAGACTTTGTGTGCCTCTAAACGTCTCTCAACATGGCGCCGGCTAACGCTCCCACACAGAGGAGGAGCAGCTCCACTTGATCTTTACACAGAGCAGCGGTTTGCTCCTCCTCTGTTAATGCTGCATGCAGCATGCATTGCTCCTTTGTGTTTTGAAGTCATTGTAAAGGAAGAGCTGACGTCCTCATGGATGTGAAGCCTGAAAAACGATGTTTCCTCAGGTGTAAACAGACGTAATACCTCAATAGGGTTTAAAACCAAATGCTTACATGGTAGTAAAAGCTGGTTAGTAAAACCTCTCCATGGTTAGTAGGACGTTCAGAGCTCGTTGCCACATTGAGGTCTGTCTCAACAGATCGTTGTTAGTCTGTATTTCATTTTCGATTTCTATATAAGTATATTGACATATTAAAGTACCGTTATTATTTAATTTATATTTATTTTACTTAACTGTGACAGCTTGATGATCAGCATTCAGAGACTTGCATTTTGTCCTTAAATTTGAAATAGACTTAACTTGAACCTAAAGAGTTTTGACACTTGTTCTTGACTTGGATTGAAAAAACACCTGCGTGATCATTAACGGTGGAGATGAAGTGTGGATAAATTATAGTCAGATGGGCATTGTGGATAAATAGACACGTTTGGGATGAAGACACAGCTGTTAACAGAATTAGATAACGGTTCACTTCAGCAAATCAATCTATTTGGAGCAACAAAGGCTGCCAACACAGCAGTAAACGTATCCTCATATCAACTTTAACCCATGTGTCATTTTATTTCTCATATAACTTTACGTTTCTCTTATTTTAATCTGTATTTATTTTGGCAGCTGTATTACAGTTAGCAGTAGCAGGTAGTAAGGAGCAACACTAAGCTACCAGACAGCCTCACACGTCGACCTGCCTGCCAGGTATCTGCCTGTGTTGAACGCCCTCCATCTCAGATAGTGTAAATCCTCTATTTGAAGAGGATTGACACTGGATCCACAAAGATTCCCTTGCATGTCTCACTGCTCTTTGCCTTTCACTCTGAATCTCAAACGAAAGTCTCCACGCTGCCTTGGTGTCACTCAGGGACTCGTGTGTTTCTCTGTATCTCCTCGGGCAGCTTGCTCATCCTTTTGATCTTTGGGAGACCAACATGTCTCTGACCGTGAGTTCACTGAGGGGAGCGCTCTGCTGCCGTCCGCACTGTGTTCTCAGGCAGATGAGGGTTCAAATGTCCAAACCATGTGATAAACTGTCCCCCGTTACCCCGTCGTCAAAGCGGAAGCAGCGGTGCAACGTCCAGAGAGAGCAATCGCCAGCGGGGGACTCCTGCGGGATGATCTGAGAAGAAGAAAGATTCTCATCATGGGATTAGCATGCAGGCGATAGAGGGAAGATGAGAAGAAAAGGAAAGTTAAGAGATATTGTCTTTCTTAAAATAGAAGTGGAATCCAATTTATATTGTTTCATTGTCAACATTAAATTAAACTTCAAAGCCTATTGTGTATTTACTTCTTGTTCTTCTTGTTCGCCTACCACACATTGTCTTACCTTCCATTTCCTCTTTTGAAACTCATTTAACATGTATTTTGTGACTAGTTCTCCAGGGAGGACTGATTGAGTGTCTCTTTATTAAGAAATGAACCACTTCCCTTTCACACATGAGAGTTGCTTGGCCCTTATATGTAGCTTTCACCCTCTGCCTCCCCTACTCTCCATCTCTCTTTGAGTCTACAGGCCTTTTTATTGATGGGGTAATTTGCCCTCAGACTGTATTGCGGTCTCCTGTGTGCTATGTGTATTAATTACCCTCCATTCATCTGCCGCTGTTCAGCCTTTCAACGTGCTCCAGAGCAGCGTTTACAGGCTAAAGCGCAGTGTTGGGAATAACGCCGTTTAAAATAAGGGCGTTAGGTAACGGTGTTATTTTTTCAGTAACGGGGTAATCTCACTAATTACTTTTTCCGTCGTTACAACGCCGTTACTGGACGTTACTATGCATTGATGGATGCAGGTCGGCGGCGGTGCCGAAACTCGCGCGACCTTAGCAGTTGTGTTTTGATGCTGAACGTGCAAGAGACAGTACAGTTTTCTTTCCGATGCGGCGTACCGGTGTTACGTCCCTACTGGTTTGTGAACGTACTAGTTTGCCTGCGCGTGCGTGTTTGTGCAACGGCAGATGTTGTCTGCCTTCCGTCATGCCTTTGCGCAAGTGATCTGTACATTATTTGCAGGAGCAAAAACTTTGTCGACATCCGTTGTAAGCAACTCTAATCTAACAGTAACGCAAATAGTTACTGTGGTGGCTGGGCGTGGTTTCAGCACGGCTGCCGCGGAGAGAGAGGGGGAGCGGCTCAGGGAACAGCAATTATCCTGCAGCTGGGGGGGATTAACGGTGTGCTCTCTCCCAGTACTTAGAGAGGTACGGGAGAGCGAGCGGGAGGTGGACGGACATGGAGCGCCCGAGTGAGCTGGCTGGCGGCAGCCAGGCCGAGAGCGAGAGCGCGCTGGAAATAAATAAAAACTGGAAACCTATTGTCACCATGCCTCAGTGTCCTCCTTTCGGGTCCCCCAGCACCCGAACCAGTTACAGTTACTTTCCCTGGTAACGAGTTATTTTTATTGTAGAGTAATTCAGTTACTAACTCAGTTACTTTTTAGTCAGGAAGATGGAGAGAGAGGTCAGACAAAGAGGAGGAGGGATTTTGTTTTGTCTTCAGAGACTATTGTCAATTACATGTACATGTACACAAGACGTGTATATTTAACATCCTTTCTCCCACTTATCCTTCCTGACATTCAGTACTCTGTTATTCACAAGGGGGCGTCTGACAACAGCACATCTGTCTTGTAAGATTGAAGTTTCATCTTGCTAACATAGTTGCTTCTCATTCTTCTCATATTTGCATGGCGGTCGTTAAGACATCTGCATGACAACCTTCTAAACTGGACATAAAGGAGTCTACACGCACTTAGTTTCTTTCTGCCGGTCTGAACTATCAGTTGTAAAGTGTGGCGATGGAATGTTATCTTCCAAGGCTTTACGGGCAATATTAGAAGTTGAAGGAGTGAAAGTGTCCCAAAGTAGGCCTATCCTGCACATGGAGCGTTCTTGTGACTTAAATGATCAATTAAATTCTGTACATATTAAAAGTAGGTTTGTGCAAAATGAGTGTCCTTTAAAACACAAACCGCTACTTGGCTGATTTTGAAACTAACATTTTCTTTATCTTTCCAGAAATATTATAGCCTCCTCCCCCTCAATGGCTCTTTTCCTCCGTCATGTTTGTGTGCTCGCAGCCTTTCAGCCAGCCCATGGTAGTCAACTGATTGCAGATAATTACAGCTATTTGACTGCAGCTTTCACAGCCCGTCCTTTCTGGAGGCACTTACAGAGCGAGAGCAAGCCAAGCAGGCCCCTTCACTGCCTCGGCAGATAACCACAAACACAAAATCATGGATCTAACCATGCTGCTATCTGTAAAACATCAATCACTAACTCAAACTTGCATTAGCAGGCATGTATTTTCCAAAACATTGAGGGTTGCAACTTAGTTATATAGAAGGACACTTCCTCTTTTTAAGCATCAATAAAACATGTAATTTAAAGTTCTTGAAACGTACCAAACAACATGTGCACACATAATTTGGTGGCGGCCTCGGTGGAAAATAGAGTTCTTTCTCCGTGTGGTTTTGCAGGGACCGGTCTGTTCTCTCATATATTATGAAGCTAATCCTGATTAGAAGCAATGTAATTGTTCTGGAGCTGTCGTACATGCCTCTCAGCTCAGTGCTATATCCAGAACAGTAGGAATGAGTCAGACTCTTTATGATGACAGCCCTCCTCTCCTTCTTTATCTTCTTCCCTTTCGCTCGCTGCTTGCCTGACGCAGTTCTCCCTTCCCTCAGTTGCCTACTGCGTCTTTTCCTCCCTCCGTTGCCACCTGCTTACATAAGCTGCGTTGTGTGCGGTGACAGCGGAGACTTGAGGACCCGTCACAGCCATCACTCAACAGGGACGCCCCTCTCTGTCTGAATCCTGGTTTCATGGGGGCCATGACAGCTGCACACTCGACCACAGGCCAAACTGTATAATAGCAGAAGAGATCAAAGCGGAAAGGGATTTCTCTACGTTCATCTTTGTGCGTCCCTCACTCCGTCTCTTTGGCTCTCACTTGACATGCATGAGGAAAATTACATTCAAAGGGGACCCAAAGGTTCAAAGCATTACCTTTTATTATGTTTTACTCATAGTGAAAGGAGGGTTGATCAAAATTGGAAATGAGTTGTAGTGCTCGTTGGCTCACAGATGCCGCTCTGCAGTGCTGTCGTATGTTGGTGTAAGCTGATGACCCCTAACACAACCAACGGAATAGCACAGATGCTTAGCTCCTATTATACCTTTCAGGTAAACACTGTTCTGTCTCTGCCAGCGTGTTTGCGCTGTTAGCACTGTTAAGCTTAGCTGTCAACATGTTGAGAGTTATTGAGTGGTAACAGAAAGGTACGTAATGCACATAAAGCTCATTTAAATGTTCGTGATTGCAGGCAGTGATACCTGAAGGTAAGCTGAATATTTATTTTCAGGCATTATAACCAACTGGTTTATTACATATTTAGTCCCCATGTTGTCTCCTTTCTGCTTTTTTTCTCACTCAGTTCTTTAAATATTTACTTGCAAAGTTTGTCCACAAAAATGGTATTTCGATCAGAAGTTGGTCTCAGCTTACAAAAGGTTGAGGACTCCTGCTTTAGGCCACTGCAACTTACAAGTAACTCAATAGGAACAAGATAAAGATATCACCAAAGTATAACCATCTTAAAATAGAGCGAAAGCTATGGGGCATCATTGCATTGTTTATTTTGCTAACTTGTCGTTGCATGTAAGTGAGGGCTGCCTTGCTGTGGCTGCTTCTTTAAAAAAAAAAAGGCCTTCAGAGTGACTGGATGGCAATAGTTTGTATTATGTATATGTAATGTTTTCAGATCTATCTTAATGCACTTCTCCAAATATGAACATTGAACAAGTTATTACTTAGAGATCATTATCGTGTCCATACTGGCATTTTACCTGCCTTTAGACTATAAAGTTGCTCTTTTTGGATCAATCTTGAACCAAAACAATGTATGAATGAATGTAAAAATATAATGGTGCACTACTTGTCCTTTCAGATATGCCGTGGTTAAGTAACATGGCTGCCATGATAAAAGGCAGCAAGAACAACGTGTATTTCATTACTTCAACTTGCTGTTTACTGTTTGTACGCTGGGAAATGAGACAGAATAACTAGAAAAATGGCAGTAAGTATACAATGATTGAACTAAGCCGTACCCCTGGTCTCTCCTTACGTTGTCCAGAAAGGTAGAGCCGGGATGCGCACACACACACACGCACACACACACACACACACACACACAGAAAGAAAGGGGCTATTCTGTTTATCTTGCCTCTGCAGGCCCTCTGGTTTACCGTGCAAGCTCACATATGTGATTGTTATGCCCACTGAGTGTCATCAGGCTAGCTGGTGGTAGATGTGTTATTGCCTGTATGTTGACCACACTGTACATGCTTATGCTTATTTGTGTGTCCTGATACACAAATTACCCTTTGTAAGGGGAAAATATACATTTATGAATATTTGGACAAAAAGGATGCTCCAGACTAAATGCCGCCCACCCCCGTCCTGCTGAATATATTTTCTTGTATGTGTGAGAGGGATTTCTCTGTGCACAGGAGTCCCACGCCGGGTGGAAGAAATGAAGTGGGATTACCATTTACTTTCTTAGGGTACTTAGAGTGCAGTGATGAATGTATACTTGAGCCTCATTTATCATTTTATTTTTTGAAATGCCATGATGCATGTTTATATATCACAATATAAGGAGCAGTGTGAACGTTAACAGAGCTGCGACCAGAAGCCGAGCTTTCTGCAGACGCAATGCATTATGAAAATGTTCTTCTGTCGTTGCTTTGGCAGAGCTTCTGCTGAGACAATAATTGGCTGCGTGTGTGCTCTCTGTAACAATGAGAGAGAGAGCTGTGTCAGATGTGGCTTGCTGTGTTGCCATGGCGCTGGTCTCAGGTGTTAGGTGGTCATGAAAGATCGAAAGCAGCCCAGACTGCATCAGAACACATCATGCATTTCCCTCAGTCTCATTCTCCGCTGGGAGGTCGGTCTCGCATCACTCAGCCCTCGCCGTCGGGCCGGTTGATTGGCTTATTATCAAATGTCGTGGGCAGGCAAAGAGTGGCTGCGCACCACTGCACACATCACAAGGTATGAACCCCTGTATGAAAACACACACTGGCATTGTATACGTACACGTCAAGGAATCTAAAGGATAACACGTTTTTCTTTTTGTCTCTGTCAGTGGCCATCAGGCATTACACAAACACTTAGACGTGAATACACGCTGGTGCACACGCGCTCGTAGTCATAGTTACACGGGGTGACTTGATAGTACATATTATGTTAGAGGCACTCCACCATTTTTTAAATGTCATATTCAGTTTCTTAGTAGCGCTTGGTACAATTGAGCCTTTAACAACAGTCTGATAATGTCCTCCGTGGCTCTGGGAGGAGCTTTTTCTGTCATGAGGAAGTCATAGTGACATCATTAGGCTTTCCTCAGCTTCAACTTGGAGGCAAAATTCATTATCAACAGATGATGTTGAGTTGCATTATGGGAAAGATCCATGTTTTTGCTTTTTTCTACTGTTTTGTCCTTATTATGCCTATTCGCTGCTTAGAGGGATATTCATGAGCAACAAATATCTCTATACATGTTCTTAACGAGCCATACTCTTGTGTATTGCAAGCTTGCAGCAGCTATTTTGATGACACTTTAAAGTTACAATGTGCCACAGTGCAAGTCACCCGGTCTCTGTTTATAAAAAGGTTTGCTGGCCTTATGTTAACATGTTCTTCTTCTGGCTAAGTGAAGCTTCTATGATTAGGATCTATATTATACAATGTATATAAAATCATCACCAAAGGCAAAACAATAACAATGAGTCAAGTGGTGAGGGCTTAGCACTGTATTGGGCAAGCTCCCCAATGATGCATCGGCAGCAGAGCCTAGTTCTGGTTTAATAAACGTAGTGTGCTGGAATAATGCCTCCTTGTTTCAGGGCTGATTTCACATCAGCCATGGAGGGACGGAGAGATTAAGACAGAGAAAAAACGTGGTGGCAAGGCATCGATGGTGGACTCAAGAGTCCAAGGATCAGCATCGTACCGTGTGTGCATTTAAGCGTGAAAGAGAAAGTGAGCCCATGCATGTGGGTGTTGTTTGCCTATAGCAGGAGATATTTATTTTCAGTCTGAGGTGAATACAAGTAACCCCCCAAAGGCTTCAAGAGTCTCTCACTTTCCTTCTCCCTTATCCTCTTTGCACAATCCTCCCACTTTCTGGTCTCTCGAGTAGCGTGTCTCCAAATGCGCTCTAACTCTGCAACCAATTTCATACAGTATTTCTGTCAAAGCCTCCATTTTCCCTTCACTTCTACCCCCTCACTTGTCAATCCTCTTCTTATTCACGCTTTATATACTTCTATTCAGGTCGGTTAATTTCTTCCCATGCTGCTCCAATATACAAGTTTCACTTTCCTCCTTTCCTGGATCTTTTCCTCTTTCTCAAACGGCTCTGAGCCTTGCTTCTCTAAACCCTTTGAGAGGCCCCAAGTGCTCAAACAACAGTTTTGTGAAGGTTCAAAGAGCTTGAGACTGCAAGGTTTATCATCTTTAATGTTTTGTGTGCGTGTGTGTGTGTGTGTTTGTGTGTGAGTGTGTGTGTGTGTGTGTGTGTGTGTGTGTCGGAGACTGTCAGGGGACTTGGGAGTAGTACCAGTGGTGATTAATGCCCTGTCTTATCTTCCCTCATGCAGATCGGACATCCAAGGAGGGGAAAGACAGCATAAGGACAGGATGGGAGAGAAGAGGAAGTCTATTCAATAAATTGTTTCAACTTACACTGTAACAAATTGTTGTAAATTTACAGTGTATTTTTAATGGTATCTTACATTATTTCATAATAACTGCAACGTGCAGTTAAGTGTTCATCCCTTGCATGTAAATGAACAGTTAATGCCGTCAATAACAATAACAGCCGACTACCGTAATTTAACAGCAATGTATTGAAAGACTAACAGACTGCTATTCTTTATTGGGACTGAAAGCATCAGCCAATCAGAGGCCTTGTTGTGGGCACGCTTGTAACCTGTTGTTGCTGCTGCAGGAGGTGGGCGAGAGTCGGTAAGCAGGACAATATCTTACATGTATTTGTCCAGTAAGTGTGTGCTGGTGGTACATAGTTATGTGCTTTGGGTGTTATATAGTCTCTATTGGCATAAAGTCCATTGGCCAAATGCTAATGCTAATCACATGCTAACGCTTGTTAAGCGACCCCAAGTTTGTGGGATGCATGGGCGCTAATTCCATGCTTTATATATTTGACTTAAAGATATATTAAATTAGTTTTTACTATTTGTGGGGAATTGAATACAAAAGTATTACAAGTTTCATTACAATTTTGTAAATAAACAGTAACATTCTGGCTTCTAAAACAGTTATCCTACGGTAACACACTAAGCTACCGGCAACTGCTGCCTGTAAATTACTGTTAATTCACGGTGAAATTGTTTATAGTGTATTTCTGTCGACAAATGTGCTGTGTGTTGTCTGTGCTATAAAGCACAAACCTATTGATATTCACATAAACCATGGGTTTCTTTGTAGTAGTACTGGCTCTCCTCATATTCTTGGATTTAATTCAGGGCAGCAGTGGATGTATAAAGGTTTCTAAGGGTAAAAAAAATCCTCCCACTGTCTGTAGCGTGTGGGTGATGGATTTGAATAAATAAAAAGCAGCAATTTCTATAACAGTGTCCTTCAGCAAGGTCCTTGAGTGTCATTACCAGTTGTTTTGCATGTGTTTAGTCTGCCAAGTGCCAACTTCATATATTTCCCCTTCCTTCTAAACAGCTGCTGGTTCCACTCATTCATACACTATGTACGAAAATGCATTTATCCCGGGTCTGTGGATGATAATATGATAATAAATACTTGTGACATTGTATAATATAGACGTTTTCTAAATGTCTTAAGTTCCTGAAAAAATGATTATAGAGGGGAGCAAAGAATCTGCAAAGAAATGGACCATCCATCAGTAGATGTCAGTAGTTAACCTCAAACATGCATGGTGTTCGTCACTATAGCCCCCAGATCTTTGCGGTAGTAACTAGAGAATTTTGAAGTACTGGGTGACGTTTTGGCGTTTACTTGTGTATGTTTAAGGGCTTGAGGAAAAGGACATCTGTAGTCTGCCCCCAATTTAAGAAGGAGCCTTCCTTCTTTAAAAGACAGAACGTGGGTAGATGAAAGTGATTATGAGGTGCGACACGGACGTTGAAGAAATAATTGCAATTCTCCAGTCATAGAGCTTTGTGCTTGACTCCAGGTTACATTCTGCCTGCTAGGACTGTAGAGCAGGTGGATGGAGGGAAACATGGAAATTAATTTTGATTCTCCCTCTCCTGCCCTTCTTTTTTATGCATAACCACACACTACAGGGTGGAGAGCTGCAAAACTGGCAGGAGAGCAGAGAATAAAAGGTTAGAGTAGGGAGAGAGATGGATAGAGGGAGCAGAATGGCGAGGGTGTAAGGTTCATACTCTGCTTGTCCTTCACTGACAGCCTACTAGATGATGTTATACCAACGGCCATCAGTATGTGCGTGTTGGCACACATGGAAGGCTTTGAAATGACATCTGCTTAATCTTGAAAGGAAACCTGGAAAGGGCCCATAACCTCCAGTCCATACACGCAGCAGTTTTGAAAAATATAAATCAAGTGCTCACAATTGCTGGTGGAACAGATATTTGGACATTTTCTGTGTATCTTGCTGAGGGATCCTCAGCAACACCTATTTGGACATAATAGTGAAGATGTGCAGTGAATTCAGACAAGGCATGCAATGTGCATCAACATGAATGTCACAGGAAATAAGACAACAAGAAGGACTGAGAATGGATGATAGGTTATTTATTTATATATATATATATATGTATGTATAATAAAGCTATAGGAGCTATAGGATAAATGGTGTTAACCTTCACGCTGGAAGACTATACTGTACTCTTAATTGTACACACTGCACACCATCTCTGGATGTGGTTCATGGTACATTAGACAGATTAGTTTCACCGAGGACAGCATATATTGAATACGCTGAAATCTGTTTGAAATCTGTTCTGCATTTTTAGTTGTGCATCTAGAACGTAATGTGCTTTTATCTACATAAGTGTGTGGATTAAGCAACGAGAACGTTTGGAGAGAGTTGTTGTCTTCGAAGCAGACAGAGGTTGTATGTGTGTGCTTGTAAGAGTGTGTCTGTGAAAGTGCTTTTATTGGGTTTTTAATCAGGGCGTCACGCTCTCGGTTCCGATTAGGTACGGCACGGCGCTACTCTCCAGCCGGCTGTTCCTGCACAACAACACCCTCTAAAAAGCAGATAACGCTTTAACACTCAAAGAAAATCAACAGCTCCCTCTCTCTCTCTCTCTCACTCTCTCTCTCTCTCTCTCTCTCTCCAGGTCTGCGGTCCAAATCAGATCAATGCTGTGAGAAAATGAAAACCTGCACGCATCAACAGGAAGGCGAAAGCAGCCTCAGGTAGGAGATGTGTCTCGTGTCACGTGACAAAAAGAAAACAAGAGAAACTAATATGAGCAGCAACCAATGTGATTAAATAATGTGTCCTCTGGCATACCACATGTCACATACCATTTGCAAAGATCATCACATGCAAGGCACAAACTCCCAGACACACACACACACACACAAGATGCAATAATTGTGTTTCTGTGTTTCCAGTGCAGTGAAAATATGTGATCCTCACATGTCAAAAGACATTATTCCTCTTATCTTCCTTTCATTTCATCTCTATCCAGCGTGTACACGGGCTCGTCTGCAGGCTCCGCTCCCGCCTACCGGAGACATTATGACAGAAACAAAAAAACGGAAGCAGTGAAGATGAACACGTGCATAAATGACTGTGATTTATTGTGTCTTTTATGACTCGAATAATTGTGTGTGAAAAGCGAGACGTTAATTTCTGTGTGCCTGCAGCTTTTCATCCGGTAAGTTGGTATAGAACATTGATGAAATGTCAGCGTAGCTTTTATAAGAGAAAATCCTGCGCGGCAATTGCTCCATGGTTTTTCTCGGATGATATTGGGGAATATAATTCAGCGCCCGACTCCCAAAAAAACATCCATTTGTATACACACAGTATAATACAGCATAATCAAACCTATTATAAAATTCCATTCCATTTCCCAGAGTTTGACTCAGACTGCATTTTGGCAGCTTGTTACAGGTCTGTTATAATTCTTATTTTAATGGGTTCTACTTTTAACAATTTAGCATGTGATATATGCTAGCTGTCTATGGCTTTATAGTAGTGATCTAACTTAATAACTATATATTTCATATATATTACTCTCAATGTCTCATGTAAGATGTTGTAAATGTGTTATGTTCAGTAAATAATACACGCAGTATTTTTGCAGTGATAGAGATTGTTGAGAGCCATTGAGTCTTGGTATTTAAGTCTGTGAATTAATTGTAACTTTGTCGCGTGTCGAACTGGTGCTCAGCATCATCACCTGTTTTGCAAGGACAGCAAAGAAAAACCAGATACTTCCCAGAATTCTTCTACAACAGATGTGGTTCACAGTGGTTATGAGATGGATGATTGCTTTGGCTGCTGAGTCAGACGCCCAATTTTTGGCTCTGAATGGAAACTGTTGCTTCACAGGGAGGACTGCCTTCTGCTCTCTGTTTTTTTTGCACCATATGTTGATAATATTAAATCAGCAGGTGATGTTGAGAGAGAGGCCATCAGCCACGACACTCCCATTGACCCACCGACATACACTCCGTGCACACTAATGTTTTTGGAGTCTGTGAGGAATTATTTACCTCAAGCTGGACGACTGAGATGCGAGAGCTGAGGCGGACGCTAGTTTAATTCTCCATGTGTGTCCTACTGCTGAGATCTAAACACGCACTGAACGGCACTCGGTGGTTCTAGTGAGTTTCAGATTTGTTCCATAACAGGCAGAGTATGTATCTCTGAGTTGAGCTGAATCATTTTGACATCTTGGCGGTTGTGTTATAGGGAAGTTTGAGTAAATCAGATGGTGGCTGCAGTTTCTCAGGTTAAGATTGGTTGCGCTTCATCTCTTTATGATTGTTTTACGGTTCGTGAAGTCGTCTCACTTTGGTTTAGACTGGAACGAGATATTGAAACGGAATTTTTAGGACATTCATGGTTCCCAGATCTTTGATCCCGGTACCTGTGCTCTTCTTGTTTGGTCATTTCCGACAGAAGCTTGCTTTAAATAAAGTATGATTTGGAAATTTGCATCTACACCAAGTGTCGTTATTACAACAAAAAACACTCAATCAGTGGAAATCACACACACGGCAGGAACTTGCAGCAAAAGGAGACACAAATGACCACACAAATAGAAATGAGTAGAAGAAGAGTTTACGCAAGTTTCTCATCAGCAGCTTCAGACACATCTGATGGTCTGCGGGGCGAAGAGGAAAGACAGGTGGGGTAACTGGTATTTAGGCCACTGAAGGCCCAGTTTAGCCCTGTGTGAGGGTGAAGCAGATGAACGAGAGCTTTTAAGCTGTAGCTATTGAAGCAACATTCTCTGGAACTACCTCCTTTATCCCCCTCATCCTGTCCTAAGCTGGGCATCCAGACAGCCGTTGGAGGCTTGCGCCTGAGCTTTTGGAAGTCGTTTGGGACCTTGATCCAGATGACGTGATCTTCTGCCCATCAAGCCTCTGTTTCAAGCCTGAAATACACCCATCTCCCACAAGCTACGCCCATCACTGTCTGGGCCCCTGTCAAGAATTTTCTGCGTACGAGGCCCCGTGGTCTGCACTGCAACAGCCTTTTTAACATAAAGCGCAGATTATTAAAGGAAGATATATTCCCTTTGATACCTGGAAATATATTTAGCACCTGTATTTGACACACCGAGTGTCACATGTCAACGTTACCTCCATGCTAGCGCCTGTTGGATTACAGTTGCCATGGTTTCCTCAGTTTTGATCATTCTTATATTAATGTTATTGGTGGCGGGTAGCTGCGAAGAATGAGCACACGCACACCCTCACATTTTGTGTCAGTAAATGTTGCTAACCACCCCCACATCCTTGTCCTTTCTCGCAGAGAGCAGCCTGAGGACAGACAACAGCTCCTCTCACATCATCTTGCGCTCGCACCGTCTCTCGCCCTTTTCTTTTTCCACTCGTCTCATTCCACTTGTCTCATTCCCTCTCTCGCCGCCTTCCATATACCCTTTTTTCAGCTTAATTTTCACTACTCTCCTTCTCCTCGTTCCACAGTTGTTCTTCAGTCCACTTCATCTCTCTCCAGTCATGTGTGTATCGATTTTTCCCCGGAGGTCTGCTGTCATATCTCCATGTCTCTTAATTTCTACAATTTCTTCTACGTCCCCCTTGATTGGAGATGATTTCCTATTTTTATACACAAAGTAAAGGCACTAAATTATCCCCTCCCTTTCTATCACTTCTCCGTGCTGGTAGCCATGGACTGTATGTGTCTTTCCCTCGCAGATGTAGTTTTGTAATGTCTTTTTCTTCTTTTCCATCACACAGCTGTGTCCCGACTCGGTTTCAGAAATTGATCTGACACTCCTTTTCATCAAACCTCTCCTCATCTGTCTTTTTATGTCTTCATTATTCTCATAACTTTCTGTTTGACTTGACAAACGGTGGCTCTGCCGTCCTCCCGAGTGAGGCAATGCGTGTTTGTTCTGCCGTCAGGGGGCTTTTTTTGGGGGGGAAATCCTTATTCCCTTTTTCTCTCTTACGGTATCACTGAGAAAAACACATTCTGTGTCTGTGCTGTGCAAAAGATTTACATCAAGGTCCGCCTTATTTTATTGTTAGTTCTTGCACATCGGTCGCAGTGGAGGCAAAGTTAAGAGGCGATGTCCGGCTGTTACATGGCAACGAATTCAGTATTCTGTTTATACTAATGATCTTTGCAGGGTCCATGTGTGAAACAGGCTGAAACGTGCCTCTGCAAAGACGCAAACACTTTCTTGCACAGCATGAAAATCACCTCCATAGCTTTAAAAATTCAACGATAAACACAGAGCTCCAATTTTCAGACACAACTTCAGACATCAAATTAGGAAATTGGTTGATCGCTACTTCATTATTTTTCATGCTTGAGAACAACTTTCTTTGATTCCTGAAAATTACTCTTTATATCATGTTATAAAACTTTAAATACGCTGTTTATCTAATTTCCCACAGATGACAGCGGTGTTGATTGCTCAGTCATGCTGTTTTTGTCTGCCCACGATGGCAGACAGAAACACACTTTTTATATATGAAAGGCAGATTTTTAGTTTTCTGTGTTTTTCTATTTGGAAATAGAAATTAAAAGGCATAAAGAGAGGAGTTTAAAATAGGTTTTTAAATATATCAACTGATAATCCAACAATTAAATGAACAAAGTAAAAATTACAATTTGAAAAACACATCACTTTCATATATGAGACGTCCTAAAGGTGCACAGAATAGAATGTCATAAATTAAATGTAATGACAGGTGAGCAACCACTTCGTCTGATAATCAAGACTGGATGCTACAGAAAATACCTTTCTGAATCTAATATAGAATGAGTTTCATAGCAAACGGAGGATGATTTGGAGTGTAGGGGGGTATCTGAGTCGCAGTCATATGCACCCAGCACTCACCGCCAGATAGATGATGCATAGATATGCAGTGTGTTTTCCCACTGGTTGTTTAGAGCAGAGCACACACACAATTACACATAGTTCTCACAAATGTTTTCTGACAGAAATATGGTTACGGATCTTCAATCATGAACCGATTTAGAGTATTGTGACATTCCGAGTGTTTCAAATTGCACTGGGGAATAATTTAATGATGTCTTCATTAGTGTGGAATTACACTTTGAATACTTAATGTTGTTTGCATCATTGTGGGACTCTACACATAAGGCATGAAATCAGCCACCATGTTTGTATACCAGGGTTCAGAATGCTTTGAACATTACGGGTGTTATAGCCTCCAGACCCCACCAGCCAGCCTCTGAGACACAGGCGAGAGATTAGTGGCATCGGCCCACCCTCCAGGCGCCTGTGCAGAAGATCAGACCACCAGAAACCTCATTTCTGAAGTCTCCCCTGGCTCAGCCTTCCTAATCACCTTTTAGGCATCTTCTCTCTCTAGAACTCCTCTACCCCCGCTCCCTCCCCCCTCCCCCACCCCCACTCCCGCCCCCCTACTGCTCCCACTTTCTACCCGGATCACGTCCAATTTTCTCCCCAATTACCTCCGTCTATCTTCCCTTTTTGTGTTTTATCTTGTGTTCTTCTTTTTCACAAAGCATTATAGTATTTTGATATCCTCCATGTGCATCGTCCATCTCCACTTCTCTCCCGGCCCCTCTTTAATTTCACTGTTGCTTTTCTACCCCCTTAATATCCTCCTGCTGCTCTCCAACCTGCTCACGTCCGGGTCTGTTTCCACTGATAAGACTGTCAGCAGCATGCAGGGGAAGAGATAACGATGTTCCATTGCCAACACAGTTAGGATCACAGTTAACTGCTATTCCGTCTCGTCCTCAATTTCCTCGCTAATAAATGTGTCATCAGTGATCTTTCTTATGAAAGAAATGGAAGGAGAAACAAAACAGCACCTAAAGTTTTAGTTTTAGGCTGCACTTAAAATGAAGACATTCTCTCAGCTGGAGGAAGGGATCAATATGAGACCACAGGCGCAGCAGCAGGTCGGCCAATTTATTGTTGTCATTATCTGTCCTAGACTGTTCCCAATTGGCCTTTTCCAAAGAAGACATTGTGAGGACAATTGTAGATGATGCCCACGCCACACAAGACACGAGAAGGGCAGCAGGGCCCCAATAACAGTTTCTCTTCTGCACACTGAAACCCGACTGCAGGACTCCGATGTGCCGCCTCGCAGCTCTGTCCCCTATGAAGTTGCAGTTGCCAGCTGATCTAGTAACAGTGCATTGCTAGCAGACGCGTATGCAATTACACGTTATAATGGGGACACAATAGCAAAGTTTACAAAGCACTTAACGTAGAGTCTATTGTTCGCCCAGCGATGCTGAACCGTTGCTCAGTTTCTTAAATGAGCGTCGAGTGTGCCGTTTTTTCATGAAAACCCGGATCGCAAAGGGTCACGCAACGCGTGGTCTCTGTGCCTTTTCAACGTACAGGACTTGCTGCATGCGGCTCGACTCAAATGCAGCTGATCTGAGAAATCCATTTGAACTTCATCTGAACAGTGGATTTTGTAGCATCAGTGTAGTTGTTTTACAAAGGCATCTCTTAAAAGCCAGTATGAATAACAGACAGTAAATCAATAACTCTTTCAATGCACAATAGGGATATACTTGAAACATATTCTCTAAGGCTTGTAAGAACTAAATATCTTACACGCACGTTATCATCTACCGCATTTAACAGCTTTGTGTTTTAAAGCCGCTTTAGCGCTCCCCGTTCTCATTGTAGAGTCACTTATTGATAAATAGTTCAGGTTAAATGAGACATGTGGTATTTTTGTGAGTGTGACGACAGTTTAATTCCAGTTGGCTCTCGACTGTCTGCCTTTTGAGCAAGCTGAAATGCAGAGAAGTTGCCAAACACAACAACAATGGACAAGGCAGTGATTGGGCACAGCTGCTCACAGGGAGCATGTACATGTATGCGTGTTTAAATCAAATTCCCTGTTTCATTGCTAAAAAGTTGTTCTTATTATGTAATAATGTATACATCTTGAGGTACTTAGGAATAAGGTGACAAGGAAAGGCAAGTGTGAGCATGAATCATAAGCCAACTGAAATTAAATTTCACTATTATGATGATGACGAAAAAACAACTCTGACGCTCCTTTTATTGTGTATACCTTCCTCACATTCAGCTCTCTGGAATGCAATATTCCATCTAAGCCTTCTGATACGTTTATGTCCGACCCACGTTCCACGTCCCACGTACACTCACACCTCAAATGTCATCTTATCCCGTCTTAAATGTCAGTGCAAATGAAAGTCCTCCTAAAAGAGGGGCTTAGGGAAAGCAGACTATCACTTTGCTGCCATGCAAGACCGCCACTGGTACCAAAGTCTTACTTGCATTTGCAAACATAATCTTCCCGCTTTGGACCCGCTGTGAAGGCATCTTGTGTATGAAGTCACTGTACCTGCACCTGGATTCCTTTGCCATTGTTCAAGATGAAGTCACAAAGCAAATACCAGAATTGTTAGCAAAGCTCAAAATTATTCCATGACCTTCAAACGTTGGAATAGGTTATGGGAAGACTTCATTTCTTTATGTTAGTTTCAGCAATTGTGCACAGTTCAACAGTAAAATCTTCTAAACAGTGGGGCTTCGACTGAAAGACGTTGCTATAGACCGAGGTGCATTTGAGACATTGCTTTTTCATTCGAACTTCATACCCTTGGAAATAACAGTATAATTCTGTATTTGTGATGGACAGTCTTGAGCTTGAGAGGGGTTTTGTGACCCAACCTTGTGGAACAACCTGCGTGAACTCGGTTTTGTTTTATTTCCTGTCTCGTTTTTTCCAACCACATCCCCATATCTCACTCAATTATTTTACCTGCCGTCTGTTTTGTAACGCACCTGTGTTCAGTTACAGTTACTCATCACTATTTAAAACTTAGCAGTTCAGCTACCTACCAGATTGTAAAATGTTATTCTACACGCCAGCGCAACCTGATGTTTTCCACATCCATTCCCTGTGTCTTCAAGTGAATATTCATTTTGCATTTTCCAGCTTTTGTTAGTTATTCCTCACCGCGTGTTCATTCTGCTGGTTACATGTTCAGTTTGTTCAAGCTTTTGCCAGACTTGAATTCCGCTTCACCCTTGTTCTGTTTTGTTCAACGATGATATTCCACTAAATGTCTTTACAAAACCTACTCTCTGCTGTGCGAAAGACCACCACCGTCGCCAGCAGATGCAGCAGTCTTCTGCAGACGCTGAAGCCTTCTTGCACTAGATGGCGTCTACGGATGAAGGCAACAACCAGAGAAACGTAGCCAGCTAGTGGTGTTTCAGGGCCACTGCAGGACAAGAGGGACCACAAACAAGCTGACAGCCAAGAGGTTGAACTCATTCCGAGCGACAACAGACCAACACAGACCTCGAGCTGAAACAGCAGCTTGGACGTGCTTTTGGGCCGAGTGCCACAGGAAGGAGTCAATTAGAGAAGCAGATCGGGCAGAGAGACACACAACCTGGGTCTCAATAGGGAGTCCGTCTTGATGAGAACCTCGCAGAAACCAAAAGCGAGCTGAGCAACAGAGAATTAACTCTTTTGGAGCAGTGAAGCCTGGCAGGAATAATTTGGAAGGAGGAAAGAAGGAGCTGCCCGAGATCAAACAGACGAGAAGAAGGTCTAAGAGGACCTTTGTGGGTATATAAAGAAGAAGGGTAGAGGCTTTTTTTCGCAAGAATATGTAGGACAGACTACATCAGCAGTAGAAAATGAATGAAATGAAGCAGTAGAAAATGAGTAAAATAATGCATGAGGAGATGAAATAGAAGAAGAAGACAGGATTTGTTTAGCCAGATGTTCAAGAGGTCAATGTGTGATGGCGGTGAAAGGCTGGAGGCTAATCACTCTGCTCTTCCTCCCCTCTCCTCCACGCTCTACCCATTCCTGCTACTTACCCAAATAATAAAGAATTTAACGATTGACTTATGCTTTCATTGTATTCTTTTACTTATATTCTTCTTATATTATACTCCACCGTTGTGATAAGTTAAATATTTACTGTTGCAACAGGACGTTTGACAGTTACAGTAACCTGACACGTCAAAATACTTTTAGCTTTTACTGAGAGAATAATGTCTATATATCTATTTATATATAAATAGATATAAAATATTGGCAGTTTTACAATTTAATTTAATATATAATATAACAATATTATTTTAACAAATTAGAATGAGGAAGTTTTGGATTTTCAATATGTAATGTGTTCTACATATTTCATGATTTAGTATGAGGCTGTTCAACATGAGACAAGCATTTAGAATTGTGTAATACACTTAGAGAGGGTCCTCTGAAGTCTCACCTAAGAACTAATAATGACCTCAGATAATCACCAAACCAAGGATACTCAACATAACCTAACATTTAACTCACTTATTCACTTGTGTCGTATTCATGGTTATTGGGTTTAAAGCTTAGATGTTTCTGGACCTAAGGTAAAGTGTACTTAGCCAGCAGTGGGTTACAAAAGTATGAATCTTCATCAGTAGAAATACAACTATAAACAACTGGATCATCGGTCTGGAAAAGAGTGTAAGGAATTACGTTTTCAAGTGTAGTAGTTGCTCTACAGTACAGTACGGTCCTTGACAAAAACTGACCTACATTGGATGGGTTCAAAGGTCGCAGCGGTGGGCGTTTGCTGGACTTGGCTTCTAACAGGCGTTGTGACGAGCCCGACACCTGACCTCAGGGTCGCAGGCCAGACTTCTTCTTTCCTGCGATGAGCTGTTTTCTGACCCTCGGAGTCAGTCAGCCGGGCTATTAAGAGCATGTGTGTGTGTGTGTGTGTGTGTGTGTGTGTGTGCGTGTGTGTGTGTGTGTGTGTGTGTTTTTGGACCTCCGTCCCTCTGATCTGATTTAGCCTGACATGACAACAGGGCTGAACGATAAAAATGTCTATTTTCTCTCTCTCTCGTTCGCTCCCTCTCTCTCTGCGTGCTTCAGGCAAAATGTGGTGGATGATTAAACAGAACAAACCCACTGGAAGCATGACTCTTCCGAAGAACAATTCTTTTTAGCTAAAATCCCTCTTTTGTATCTTGTTTATGTTGTTATATTCATAATAATACATTCAAAGCTACTTGGTTCTGTTTGTTCCAGAAAAGTACAGCAAAGTCATTTAAAATGCCGGGTAGATGAACCAATATTCATGCATTTCAGCCTGTATTCATATTCAAATAATTCTTATTTAAAAAAAATCCAAATTGAATCATAACTTACCAAACGTTTCTTTTCAATATTGCCACTGAAGAACAGTACACACTACGGCTGTCAAATATTCAAATTTTTGAAAAAATATTACTGGAGTTGACATAAAAGTTTATCAGGAAACACATAAAAATAGATTGTTAGATACCAAAAGAGTCCCAACCCTCATGACCGCTTACGGGACTGGCTCTTTTTTTTCACGGGCCACGTATGAACCTGAGGGGACCGGGCCTCTGCAGTCGAGATGACTCAACACTGGAGAAACCTGCTGCAATATATCAGGCAAACTACTTCTGCATCCAAGTTTGAATAGCTCCCGAGAACTTCTGTTTGCGGCTGTTTCGGCAGCGATTTGTGTCTTGTGCATCATTTATTACAGACAAGTCACTCGGCTCAGATTCTGTTTATCTGGAAGCTAAATTCCTGTCAGTTTTGTTAAACCTGGAAATGTAATATTCAACATATACTGCTGTTTTGAAGGTATTTCCAGAATCCTTAGTCTTTTCAAAAGTTCTACATGAAAAGTCCATCGTCCTTGTATGAAAACACATGAAGTCACTAGTCACTAGTAAATGGTTGGTGCACGACTTGGAAAACAGGTTTTTGAAAAAAAAACAGGTTTCTCGAGGAGCCGATGTACAGAACATTCTTTTGGTATTCATGTGTTTCTGTTATCATGATATGCGTTTGGACGAATGTAATGATGATACATGATAATACATTTTAAAAAAAGTAATATTTTAAATGATATTTGATTAAATCTGACGTATCTAAATGAATGTAACCTTAATCTTAACGTTTCTTGGAATTGTCTTTTGCAAAGTACACCATTTTATAAGATCATTTATGTTCATCTCCCCCTCCTCTTCTAAACGTCTCAGTCTGTTGGTTTTCCTTCCTGCCCGGGTGATTAGAGAGACTCCCTGAGCCGTGCGCCCGGCAGCCCAGAATTGGGAATCCAAACAGCCGGAGCGGCAGCAGATAGACAGCGACTGAGAGAAGCCTGTGAGGGGGGTTACTGAGAGAGCAGGGAGGAAGAGAGGATGGTGGGGAGAAAAAGATGAAAAGCATGCTAAGTGAGAGAGAGGCGCTCACACTGAAGCAGGCAGAGGCAACAGCGCGCTCCTTCCCCATCCTCCCTCCCCTCTCTCATAATCCCACTTTCCACGCCGCGAGAGATGGAGGTCGCCCCCGACCCGCTGAGCAGCCCGGTTTGAAAGGAGAAGAGAATCTCAACACGAGCAAACCCCCCTCCTGTGAGTGTCTGGACAATATTTTGGGTCCTAACCATTAAGAAGCGAAAGGAGGTGGGTACACATTCGAAGCCTCCCGGCTGGAGGGAGGGGAGGGAGTGTGAGAGAAAGGAGGGGAGGGTGGGGGGGGGGGGAGCTTCGGTACAGCTGCTGATGCCACGGCGTGAGAGCGAGACAGACGCGGACGCGGGAGAGGAGGAGCTGGCACGTGGGGAGCGGTGTTGGCAACTTGTGGGGGCAAAGAGGACGGGTGAAATAGATTCACATACCCGCACAGCCGGACGGATGAAGAGGCACCAGGGACCACCCTTCATTCTCTGGTACGTTCACTTCTGGCGTACACACTCCTACGCATGTGCACCGTATCCTCAGCGGCGGCTGTGATTTTGAAGAGAGCAAAGAAAAACACCCGAAACGCAACAGTGCACGCAGGCAAATCTTAAGGATGGACAGCTACCCCTGACAAGTCTCCTCGCTTCCCCTTAGATACTTACAGCCAGGGAAGGAGGATCAGGAGGAGAGATCGTGTGTGTGTGTGTGTGTTTGCGCGCGCCGGGTCCTGCTTTTATTACTATTTATATGTGTAGCACTGGAGGCATTTCATAATGGGTCGCGCAGGTTGTGATGCATGTCATTAAATCTCTACTAGTGGAGCGTTGCCATGTTTCCTTTCTGCCCGGACAAATAAAACAGTCCTATTGATTTAACACTTTTTTTTATCGCTGTAACATTTCTCATTACATCATTTTTTTGGGTTGTGAGTCATTTGCATTCATAAATTGTGCTCGCCAAGAGCATCTGACGGGATATAACTTACACGGCTGCTGCTTGTGCACTCTGATCTGAGACATGTTTACCCATGCTGCACGGCAGGCTGCCATGTGATATTTCATGTTGAGGCAGAGGGCGCATGGCTTATTGCAGCATGTTTGCATTCCCTCTCGTTCGGTCCCTCGTCTTCCACCATCTTCCTCTTTTCTCAGTTTCCAATTATAGGCTGTCACCTCTCCCCCTGATCCTATCTGCTGTTTCATTCTCTCTACAAGCAATTACCTTTACCTGACTCGGCCCCTCCGGACAGCACGGCTGGTTAGTTTCACGTCAGCCTTTGCCTCAGTCAAAGTGAAGGATGGCTGGTGATTTCACGGCCATTTTTCTTACGGTCGCCCCAACTTTATCAAAGAGCGACTTCAGTGAAGCCCAAACCCGGCGGGCCCCTTTCTTATCATCGCCCCGCGCACAGATCAAGGAAAGATATGCTAATAGGAAATAGCTGTTGGTTTTATTTAGCGTGCCAAAGATGTACGCCTCTAATCGCAGAATCAGCTTGTTATTTCCTGCTCCTCATTAACTTGTTTGGGTTTCTAACTTTATCGCTGTTCACAGTCTCGTCTTTCAAAAACAAAAACAGAAAGGCAGACAGAGCTGGCGGCAGAACGCTCGCAGCGTTTGGGCCAACGGGCTGTTGGAATCGTGATTGGAAAGACTTGCCTCCAATTACAACTTTTCTTCGCCGCTGATCTATTTCAATTGTTTAAGTTTCTAAGTTAAATTTAAGTAGACCGGAGGCGATGATGAGGTGGAGGCGTCAAAGGCAACGGAAGTTAAGACTGTGAAGGAAAAATGAGAGAACCTTGCAGAAAATGCTACGCCCCAATGTTGCCAGGGGCCGATTGCTGATGTCAGATATTTCCCTGCCAGCCCTAAAGGAAGGTGGAGGATGAAAAAAAGACAGTGCGAGATTGCAACAGCGTGTTCATAACAGCATCCAGACGCTACTCGAAATGTCTTTTTGATTTTGTTAATCATTTCTTCCAGTTATGATAATGTTGTCTATATATATACATATAGTTATACTGTAAGTCCTCACTACCTACAAGGTGCAAGATAGAAGTTTAGGCTTCAAAACTTCAGGCCTGTTTCTTGGTTCAGGTGGTTCAGTTTCACCGATCAGAAAGAAACATCAACCTTGTTTTCAGCAGCCAAGCTCGTGATTCCTGATGCCGAGCACCAAACAGGAGATACACGCTGCCACTGACTAGTCGAGTATTTAGCAGCTCATGAGCCAAATCCTTTTCTCAGGAGTAGGTGGTGTAAATAGACAACTTCAAATGAATGGAAGGTTGCTTTATCTCTTCTGGATGTGTGAATAAGTGACCTTGGTTAGCATGCTAGCACAACAACTTCATTGGGAGATGTAAATGCTGTATTCACAGCTTGGTCCAAGCCAGACTTTAACATGAACAAAAAAAGGAAACTCCCGTGAATATATATTTAAATTAGCATACACACTGTAAGGAAAGGATGGGCTTAAACCCCGTGCTTACCATGGGACCTTCTGAAACAGAAGCCTTCAGGGAGAAGAAGGTGAGCGCTGATGAGGTGGAGAGGAGCTGTGATGGTTTGAGAGGGTTTGATTGGGAAGGTGGCCGTGGTTATGTGGGCGTGTTAAAGGAGCTTTGATCTCGCTGTGTGTGTGTGTGTGGGTGTGTGTGTGTGTGTGTGTGTGTGTGTGTGTGTGTGTGTGTGTGTGAGCATGATGGTTGACCTTGAGAAATGCACTAGGAACGTTCTTAAAAGACGTCCTGAGTGGAAGATTGCTTCCTATATGGAGATTGAGGTACATGCATGCCGAAGGACACACCGGCCACAGTTATCTACACACACACACACACACACACACACACAAAAGATCAGTCTTTATTAAGATGTGGGATTATAGTTGTGATGGAAAAATAAATGATTGTATTGACTTTGGTAATAATCGAATCGTTTCAAATGACATGAATTTGGAAAGAATTCTCTGTTTAATACCTCGATCAGCCAGGTTAAGATTCATTTCAAAATGAGATAAAAAAAAGATTTCACTGTTTTTTCTGTCAATTAAATTGAAAATACTTTATATTTCTTTACTTTAAATTGTTTTGTTAGAGAGTACATAATGGCTTCAACTCATTAAAGCTTATTTTTTCAACACCTCATTCTGAGCCTTACTAATGAGATTTCGGCTGAAAGCAGACAAACAAGACATAACTGCCGTTAATGTTACACTCTGCCGAAAGCCATTATACAACTGCATCTGCATAAATATTCTTGGTGAAAATCCACTTTGGTTCTCGCAACGGAGACAAAGGCACCATTTCTTTTTTACCTTTAAGCATTGAACGAACACTGCCACGTTGTTGCTGGCTGGAAAGACTATTGTAGGATTCTCAGTTCAATCAGCAGATGTACCGGTTCACTGGTTCTGAAGCAGCGGAGGACGCCGCAAAAACAACTTGATCACTACTATTTACAATCTTAACGTAGAATAACGTAGAATGTGAAAAAGTCAAGAAGGACCAATCTCACTACCAGACTTCCATCTTCTGGTTCATTAACAGTAAAACTAAGTTTGTCAACATCCTTTTCAGTCTGTCCTGACAGACCTGTAATGATTTTGGCCTCATCTGCCTGTGCTGTTACCACTTTGGGATGAGTATTCAAAGACATTTTCAAGATCAATATGATGTATGTACTTTGAAAAATGTTTCATCCTACCGTAAAATCTGAGCAAAAATATGAAATATGAGCATTCAATTCTCACTGTGGAAGTATTTGGGATATCTACTAAATGACAAGGGAGTGGTGAGATAGATGTTCTTTTACATACCCACACTAAAATCAGTTGAGATAACAAGCTCGACCAAAACAGTTGTGGAAGTTGATGATGATGGGTATAAATACTTGGCGTGTTATTATAGTGTGTGTGCGTGTGTGTTTGTGCGTGCGCGTTCGTGCGCGTGCGTGGGAGGGGCTAAAAATCGGTTTTCCTTGTTTCGATGCTGATTTAATTTGAATTGTGATAATGGAATACTCCTGTCTGCATGTTTTAAAATACACACAAAGTTGTGGTTAGTTATTTTAATGATTGTCCTGATGGCCCGTAGTGTGCATTCAAATGTGTGCGTTGTTGGGGTGCATGTGTGTGTGTGCGTGTGTGTGTGTATTACCATCTAACGCCATCTGTAGAACAAACCTTTGGGGCGGAACTTATTCATTAACTTTAGCCGCATGACTTGGAGTGTGTCTGTGTGTGTGAGAGCTCTTTACCCTCCTCCCCCGTCCTCTCTCTTGTCTTTCTCTGCCTCGCTCTCGTTCACTCTTTCAGCTGTGACTCTGAGGGGATGAACAGCCTGCCGATCTGTAAGGACTCTGCTAGATTAACGCTGTACTGCTACTGATCCCTCCTCCGATCTCACCGTTTGTTCACGCAAGATACAAACCATGTTTTCATGCCATGCGGGAATCAACGCTCAGCTAATGGCTGTGGTGAAGTGTTGTGACCTTGTGCTGCAAATTAGATTTTAAGTCAAGTAGAGAGTCAAGTATCATTTCTTATGCAACGCTCTCTGTGGCACGAAGAAGCTAAAATGGGCTGCCCTCCATGAAAGCAGGAAGCATGGAAGAAAGGGTCAGGAAAGTAATGCTTCGCCATTTGAGCTCAGTTGTCTTATTTAGTGTTTACTGCTGAATCACCTGAATGTAAGATTTGTTGTGTGAGTGTTTTTGTTACCTTAGAATGAGACATTTATACCTACATGTTGCGAAGGTCTTCTTCACAGAGACGTTTCTATTGCTCTACTAGTGCCTGGCACTTGGGAGGAGCCCTATTCAGTTGCAATCTGCAACCTCACCACTAGATGCTGTCTAATCCTTTACTGGGCAACTTTAAAATGTATAATTCAGCTTTAAAAGTTGGCTCTCAAATGTCAGTGAACTACTGCAGTTTGAAACACTCCACCCAGATGATTTAACACGTATATACTGTGCTAATAGGGCTGTCAACATAAACACATTAATCTATGTGATTTATGTGGCCAAGATTATTGCAACAAAATATTTTAACTTAGTTAACATACCTTTGTCTACTAAGTAAACCAGAAGTCGACCGCGGAAAGGAAACGGCCGCTGGCTGGCTGCAGTCAGTCACTTCAGAGAAAGCAAGACGGTATCTCAAGATGGAGAGACGTTTTTGCATTTGAAGTAAAACAAACGCGACATACAGCGGAGAACTGCAGAGGAATTCCTCCACATGTCAAACAGAAGGGGGGTGAGTGGCAAACGGAGCACTTTTATCACCTCTATGATAAGCTAGCTGCTAGGCTAAGCTAGCTGGAAGAGCTGCTACATTAATTGAGGTTAATGAATTTTAAAATGTGCAATTAATTAGTTTAAAACATATATTATGTATTAACAGCCCTAATATATATATATATATATATATATATATATATGTGTGAATGTGAAAGTGTGCGTGTTGAATATATATATATATATATATATATATATATATATATATATATATATATATATATATGTGTGTGTGTGTTTGTTTATTAGTATGAACACATGTAACATATTTGTAGAAAACGATGTTCCAATCATGATGCCGTAGCAACATTCTCGTCACACAGAACGCGTGGGTGGACCAAAAGCTAAATCACAATTATAATTTGTATCTGTAAAAATGTTTTAAAATATTTTTCACGTTAAACATCCACCCTGCTATGGGAATAATTAGTTTGACTGTAAACGGACACATTTTCATGAAACGCCCTTCAACACTGACCTCCTATTCAACACGCACACTTTCACATTCACACACTCTCACACACAAACATACATTCCGCTCCAAGGGAGCACAGATTCAAACAATGTTTCTGCCTCAGTGCTGCACAATCAGGCTTGCTGAAGTCCAAGGACTGTTCCCCATTGGCGTGTGTGTATGTGCGTGTGTGTGCGTGTGTGTGTGTGCGTGTCTGTGCGTGTGTGTGCGTGTCTGTGCGTGTGTGTGCTACATAGACATACAGAGGCTGTGTGTGTCAACCTTGCCACAGGACCGGAGGCATGTGGAAGTCACTTGGGGATGGCAGCACATATGTGTCACGTATGATGAAGGGGCCAGCAGTCGAGCTACTGAGTGAGTGTATACTGTATCTGTTAAAGCTCCTGTGGAACTAAATGTTAGTCGCCGTTTCTAATTAGAAATCTCTATTTTCTTGGCCCCTCCTCTCGTTCTTTAGTTTTTCAATTGCTGAACCAAAAACGTTTTTTCCCGTTATTCAATTGAGAAACCAAGAACGAAAAGCCAAATCAAAAAACGGGACTTCTTTGTGTATTAAGCAAAGATGGAAAGACGTGCTGCGTTTGCGGGCTTGAGGAAGAGGAAGAGGAAGAGGACGTGTTGCTGACTCAGTGTGTTTCAGCCTGTTGTTGAAGGGTTTGGTGAAGAAAGAAGCCTGTGGCAAGTTGCTTCTGTTATTATATCAACCTTGTTTTCTGCAAACTAACTGAAATGACCTCTTCTTGGGTGGGTGGGCTTGGATATAAACAACTTATTATAAGATTCTGGTTGGGAAAGTCGCTCCAAGATACAATTATGCCAAAAGAGAAGATATCTCTCATTCCTAAAACCTTTCCTCCCATAAAAGCGAAATATGTCGTAATTCTATGTAAGTGTAACATGTACTCAAACACGGTTGGATCGAGCCCAATACTTTTCTCTGCTTGGTATCATTTTCAGACGGTTTTAGTTTGGCGTTCTTAGTCATGATATTGGTAATTGGACCTATTATAATTATTCTATAGATGATTTTTCTTGGCCTGTTTTTACCAGATAAATGTCAGAATACGTATGACTTGGGAGCCTCAGCATTAATTAAGGGTACAAACGGCCCATAATGCAACAATCTGGAGTCAGAGTCACGTCCAAAAAGAATACGAGACGTTGTAAATACATAAAGTTCCAGTCCCCGAATCTAACGTGAACTAGTGTCTCATATCTATGCCAATACGGTATTTATAAACTAGTGATTCACTTTTCTCCTTTTGGTTTCGCTTGCAGCCCGTCAGCTTCACTCTGAGCCGATTCCGGGTTAATGTGTCATTGCCATCTGTGTGTGTGCGTGTGTGTGTGTGTGTGTGTGTGCGAAGAAGCTACTGAAACACATTTACATCAACCGTGCTGCTCCATCTCCATCCTTGATTCCTCAATCCCCTTTCTCCTCCTTTCTATTGTGTTTGTCTCATCCTTGTTTTACACTTTCCGGCACTCTGTCTCCCCGTTACTTACGCCCCCCCCCCCCCCCCCCCCCCCCCTTTTAAACACTGTGTCATGAACTTATTATGTGAATCCAAATGGGGCAGTGACTCTTTATGCTCATCTTTGCATGTCATTGGTCTGGAGAGGAAAAATGCATCCATTGTAGTTGAATTTTGGATCAGGGGAGAAAAAAAAAAGAAATCTGGAACCGCCTTATTCTGGCTATTTTCAAATGGCGAGCTGTCAGCGCCTTTCCTACCGAGTCAGCGGTTCTTCTCCCTCTCTGCTTTCTCTCCATCGTTCCTCCCACTAGTTCAATCACCATCACAAGAAGCGTCCTGACTGTATTGTTATCAATGGATTGTCGGCCGTGTATTCACTGTCTTCGACTCCCATTCGACGTCTTCCGTGTTAGATGTGGAGTGACACGAATTGAATGCCCCAAAAGGACTTCCACTATAGCTCTCAGTTTGCATTTTGTACAAAGAGGAAATCGCAGGGGAGAGGCTGAAGTACTTATCTCTTCAGATCAGACGGCCTGATTGGGAAGCAAAACACCCGGCGAGGGTGGGACCGGGCGGTCAACCCCGCGTCTATACATAGTCCTCGCATGGACAAAAAGACAGACTTACAATCTCTGTGCACACATAAGATCAGCCCTGCGCCTGGATTCACACACATGGATGCAGAAGAACACTTTGGTGATTATTCTCGGCCCCCTGGGGCGTCATTGAAACTTTTCAGCCGTGACCTCGCTAAGAGGGAGAGAGTGAGCGAGACGAGCATTAAAGAGCGAAAATGAAAGAGCCCTTGAATTTTAACCAGATGTTCCCTGGGGAGATCTCCCATCATCGCTGTTTGTCTTCACTGGCAGAGTCCCACAGCTCGCTTTCAGAGCTCAAGGACCCTGACTGCTCTGATAAGCTCCTCTACAGCCTTTTGGGGGAATGTAATTTGATGAATCAATGGCGAAGGGGTTTTCTTATCCGGTTTTAGCGCCGGATAATGACATTCCTCCAGCAGATGCCAATTCTTCTAAAGCAGAGGATGTACCAGAGGATAAATGTCCGTGTGTTTCGGTTATCATTAACATCATCCCTATAGTAGCGTGTGCTTCTTGTGGGCGTGTGGGTTTCATTCTTGTAGTTTTATCCCCCCTTTCTGAAAGTCACGATAACGTTGCATTGACACAGTTGTTTGTTGAGAACTGAGAATACTGCAACTATGTTGCAGACAGGTGATGAATAAAGCAACACGTAAGCCAAATCAAGTCTTGAAACTGCAACAGCTGCTTGCAAGACATGATATATACTTAAACGATATGAAGGACCCTCATGTGGGCCTTTTCGGAGCCTCAGGGAGTTCAACTCATCACTAGGAGCATTTTACTTGAGTTGGGAGGTGGGAGGTGTGTGTTTCTATGCATTGCACACCGCTTGGCCTTTGCATCAATACAAATGGGTTACACAGGTAAACGAACAGTAAAGCAACAAAAATAATTGTCCACTATGCAGGATACAAACATTGTGGACCTTGGAAACCGTAGCTGACCAAAGCAGTGTCATGTTTTGGGGCTTTTGGTCATAGCATTCGGTCTTCCAGTACATTCTTGACTTTGGGAGGTGTTTTAAGGTCAAGAATGAACTTTACTCAATAATCTTTTTTTTTAAAGCAAAATATTTAGTGAGAAATAAGATTTCACCGATGCTCATAGCCCCCCCAAAGATGATTGGGATTATATAAAAGTAGAATTTCCTTGTCATGGGCCGGCTGTGACTCCAGAGAGGCAATAAACAAAACAACCATGAACTTTCCCCAAATCTGGAAACCAATTTTAGCTTGTTCTATCTTTCTCGCCCCCAACTCGTCATCCCTTCAATCTCCTGCTCTCATCTATTTCCCTTCCTGTGTGTTCACCATTTTACCCTTTTCTCCCATATTTGTTGAACCACTTTCATGACCTTTACAAAAACTTCCTCTCCTGTGATTCCACTTCGGCTTCGCCTCTTCCTCCACCTCCTCCTCCTCCTCCTCCTCTTCCTCCTCCTCCTCCTCCTTCTCCTCCTCCTCCTCCTCTTCCTCACAACGATCTGTTTCTTTTCACCATCTTGCTCTGCTGTGTTTACGCGTGTGTCTACATACATGCGTACATGTGGGGGGATCTCTGGTGAGAAAAGGATGCAGGAAATGTGATTAGCACCAAATGTCCTGTGAAGTACCATCTTCTTACAAACACACAGAATACACACGTAGGAGATGCTCTCTCGCTATGCTGTACAACCACAAGCCGAACGGTTTTATCGGTGTTGGGGATTGTCGCCTCTGTTTCCTCAGAACAAAGGATTTAGCTCACTCTCTTTTATTCTGCATCTCCATCCTTGTCACTCTCCATTTCTCCTCCCACATCATCTATTCCCTTTTTTTTCTTCCGTCACCTCTATTTCTCTGTGATTCGCACCCCCACCCCATCTTTCTGTCCCTTCATCCCCACATCTGAATCGGTAGCAACCGCCCCATTGGTTGAGCAGACAGAGTCAGTATCACAGGCAGCCAATCAAATTCGGGGCTAACAAGGTCACTATTATCCATGAAGCGCTGCAATTACTTTGCCGTCTATGCACATGCGATGCTTTCCCTGTCTCCGTACCTGTACAGCACGTTTCTAGTGTACAGGAAAATCCTTTTTTCGTTGTATGGTTTATTTACAGCAACGGATTGACTGGGAGTGAAAGGTCATTTTAAATGCTGGGGGATCATTTGATGTCAAGTTATGCCCTTTCCACATTTCCTTTGAGCATTTTTAGGAAAAATACCATTTTAGAAAATGGAGCTGAGGAACTGTTCGCGTCTGTGCTATTTGACATACTGTACGTTTGCAGCCAGTTTATGCATTCAGGTCAAAGCTATGTACATTTTCACTGAACATTCTCCCACATCTGTGAATCCGGCACCATGCTGCTCTTCAAAGGACTGCGAATGGAAAGCTGTCACCCATCCCCCTACTTTCTTCAACTCAATCCTTTTCTTCGCTGTTTACTTGCCGCACAGATTGTTATATATTTGTACCCGTCAGTCAGCCGGGCGTCACTCAGCTTTCCCCTCGTTTCCTTCTTTTCACTGATTTTGTGCTATAAACATTGAATATTTGGAATACAACATTTCTCGCAATGTGGTAGCGAGAAACATCAGGATTCCTGGGCCTCTCTTCTGGCATCCGACTGAGCGTAACCTAATTTGCATCATTGGATTCTCTCAACTGTGGAATAGCTTTGACCTTCTCCATCATTAGCGACAGATTGAGGCAGTCAAAGTGTGCTTCTTACCGTCCCCCTGCTCTTTCTCTCCTCTTTATATACTCGTTTGTTTCCACCCCCCTCTCCCAGATACCCCAAATCTATCAGTCGCTCACATTTGGTCCTATCACACAGCTCACACTTTTCCTTTGTCAATCTCCTCCCTTAAATTTATTGTGATCACTCTTCTTTCTCCAGTCGTTGTGTTGGCGGCGGTGTATCAAGGAGGCGTCCTCTGGCTTTCACATATCTAACGTGAGACGGAGAATTGAATTAATTCATTTTCCTTCTCCACTCCGAAAGGGATGACAAAGAACACACTGCGACACACGCACACACACCATGAGCTGTGCAGGGAGAAAAAAGGTGCGTCGCCTTTTCAGGTAAAATGTCTCCAAGGAAATGTTTTTCATTGCAGCAACCGCCCGGCTGCGGCTGCTCCGTTGGTGCTGAAAAGTAGAGGTGATTTCCATCGCCAACGACCAACCATCAAGATCCACCCGCCATTTCTCACCCGGACACTCTTTAGCCTTTAGAAAGGAAATGACACCAGAAATGAACACCTGTCAAATCCCAACCAGAGCCCGGCAATCACAACTGTGATGACCGTCTCCGGTTTTGTCTTCTACCTCAACTATCAACGTGACCCACACAATGACTACCGGTGAATGTTCTGCGAGCATTTCACAAACGTGAGGAATTAGCGCTTTGGAAGCATGTCTCAGATAATTAATGAGTCATTACAATCCATGCAAATAATAAGGCCACATATCCCCAAAGGCCGAGACTAATACATGGCTGTTCAGTCACTTGTCAGACTGTGTGTCACTCAGAACGATTGGTGTCTGCGTGTCTGAAGGATTTATTTTCCTCTAACCGGTCATGTTTGATTAAATGCTTTCATCTCCCATCTATTTTTAACATTTTCCCCTCTAACTTGAACTCTTGCTCATTGTGTAATAATCTCTGCGCTTGTTGGTTTGTTACACCTCAGAATAAACAATCGCCTGACAAAATGCTTTTTCTAAATACGCTTGAAAATGCAAACAATTTGTGCAGCATTGTGTAGCTTCAGCCGTACAGTATCAGTTGAATAGCTTGTAAGTCCTCTATCCGCCTACCAGCTGGCGTGGGTCCAAACGTCTGATATGCAAAGCGACAATAAACACCAAATCACACAGATTGGCACACACACCGTTTCAACACATCACAGCAAGCTGCTCCAGAACAGAGAAATTCTGTTGTTGGTCACTTTTGTTAGTGAGTAAACCTGTTCCCTCTTTAGACATTGCATTTCACAAAGTCCAACTGCAACGCCGAAATGGGCAAATATGACAATGACGTCACCTCAGAACAAAGGAGGAGGGGGTGAAAGTGACAAAACTTCTACTGAAAACTACCGTACTACACTATATGTATTTGCATATATACATATGTGTGTGTGTGTATGTCCTTTTTAAAATGTCTGTGTTCTCAGTATGTGTGTCCGTGTGCTCAGGTTAGAGCCAGAGAAAAGCAGGTCAAGACCCTGCTGGGTGCTGAAATCATCAGAATAGCTTCTGCTAATTAAATGCTCCAGGCCCTTCGGTAGAACACAAAGGATCTACGTTGTGATACCTTAGGTGACATTTACGATTGGAATCCTCTTTATTTTTAAAATATTACAGGTATAGATGGCCAGATCAGCTATTATCTACAATACCGAAAGAGACGTTAAACATTTACAGATCAATGCAAAATAGACACTTACTGGAGGCTAAAGTATTTCGGTAAGCAGACATTTATGATCCTCAAAGGATGATTCTTTTGGATATTCTGACTTTTTCTATGACACCACGTTTGTGACTTTTTTTGTGAAATGAAAAGACTAGATCTTTTAAAAGTACAAATTAACAACAACTGGATGGTAAACGTCTACCTGCTAACATTGTCAGATGTTTAAAGGGGTCGTTCTTCAGGACAGCATCCTTTAAGAAGCTGTTGTATGTCTAAGGTCAGTGTCTTCATGTATGACTCAAGTATTTCTTCATTAATCTAAGTGTGTGTGTGTGTGTGTGTGTGTGTGTGTGTGTGTGTGTGTATCATACAGGTCAGTGAAGCAAGGCTGCCACAGAGATGCCCCAGTTGGGGCAACATCAACGTTGATTGATGTTGGTTTTACTTCTGAGAACAGACCAAGTTTGAAGTTGATCATTTGGAGGCTGCCATGTTTAGTTTGTGTGTTTTCCCTCTAATCCTGCCATCGCTCTGTGTAAACTGAGCACAACTGTCAAACACAGGACTCTCTTCAACTGTCAGATTACACCCAGAGAGAAAAAATAGACGAAGACGGAGGGAGAGACAGAGGGGAAGAGCTTAATCTATTTTGGATGCACGAGGGATTTCACGTAAAGGTTGAAATACCGATGCTGTGAAATCTGAGTCACCGAAAACTATCCAGCGCTTAGCTATTTGATTAGGAATACTTCCTACCAATTCTTCTTCACATATATTGGTGGATGATTGCAACACTTTTAAAAGTAAGCAGTTTTTGGGAAGTTGTGTTTGTTATTTGAGGTATGAGTCTTTCCCGCTTAATGAAAAAGTAGCACGTTTTTATTTTAGCTTTTGTCGTTTTGTTGTCCCTCTGTGGTTGCCATGCATTGTTCTTGATGCACAGCACGTTCTCACCTGACGTTCGGCTGCCATGTGGTTACGGCTGACTTAGAAGCAGTTTGTGGACAGAGGCTGTAGTTCGGCTTCCTCAACCGACGCCACCTTCAGCAAATGTCGGCACGTCACTAAGCTTCTAAGGAAAAATGACGAGCTCAAGTATTTTTGGGACTACCGTCCAGACGTTATGCAGTACAGGAGGAGGCACAGTATGTCCCTACTTTGGTGGATCGTCATCATTGCAGGAGGGGATGTTTCCCCTAAGGATGATGACGTGTGTGTGTGTGTGTGTGTGTGTGTGTGTGTGTGTGTGTGTGTGTGTGTGTGTGTGTGTGTGTGTGAGTGTGTATTGGTTGCCGACTCAAGTTCTCAGGAAGCCCTGAGAGGATTGATCCTGACAGTGAGGATACATTACCTTGTATCCTCAGCTCAGCAGCCCTTCTACTCAGTGAGTAGTGTGTGTGTGTGTGTGTGTGTGTGTGTGTGTGTGTGTGTGTGTGTGTGTGTGAATTGGGCCCACATCTTTTAAACCTCAGAGAATTACAATTGAAATGTTTTAAAGGTAAAAAGGTAAAAAGGTAAAAGTAAAAATGTCAGAGAAGCCAACACTGCCAAGAGTAACGTCACAGCGTCCAAGGGTACAGTTTTGCATCACCAGGACATTACATCATCAATGGCACATATGTTCTCACCGAAATAGCCACTCAGAATCAAATGTGTACCCCTCATGGGCCCTGACATTTCAAAATGTATTGCTTAAATACTAGAGATTCTATTAGTGTTTGCAATAAAACAATACTGCTGCAGTCAAGTATGAGTTTTTTTGTTTTTTGTGCTCTAATCAGATAAAGGTCAAACGAGGCATGATGTCAGTCTCAATCAGTTCACACTCGCTGCCTCCGTGAGTCAGCGTTGTTGGAGGAAGAGGATGTCGCTGTGGCACAGAGCTTTGTCTTCAGGATCCTCTCTCGGTGCAAACAACTGTTGTGTATTTTACTTTGCATTCTGCAGCCCATTGAACTGGTGTCATCTGTGAAAGTTTTCATCATTATTTGAACATTAGGAGCCGTGATTTATGTTCTATGGGTCTTGCTGTAATGATGTAGACAAGAGTCAGCATGTCTTGACCAGGTATTAATATTCTGTTGATTCTTTCTGTGTTCTCTCCATCCGCTTTCATTCATTTTTCCTTTGTGTTCCCACTGCGGGCTTTCCTCTCCTCGTCGCTGTGGGGATCCGGCTCCTTGAGCTGCTTGCCAGGGCTTCTTCCATTTATTTCAGCCTCATTATGTTGCGACGACAATTTACCTTTGTTCTTATCAAGGCTCTGAGTTTGGACGTTGATAGATTAATGTGACAAAACTAAGCATTTCAAGGCCTAATTCTCCTCTTTGAACAAATTTACCCGAGTTGTCTCCCCTCCCACTTTGCCCCCTTCTTTCCCCCCATTCAGTGCATCTGTATCAGCGAGCTGCTAAGCTTTACTCCACATTTGGCCTTAAAATGGAGTGACTAAGCACAGATTTAATATTGAACTTGTAGCTACTTAGCACTGGAAAGCAAGGACTGTCAGTTTTCCACTGAAAAGTCAAGTTTGCTCCTCGGGTGGTTGACAACAATGAAATGTAAAATCTCTCTCTAATAACCTGCAGACTGCTCGACTGCACACACATCACTGATTTTATTCGTAGGTGATTTCATTCACTGTGTGTGCGTGTGTGTGTGTTTGATAGCAAAAGACAGACAAAGCTAAGGAATGAGGGATGTGTTGGTAGAGGAGATGCACGCTCTGCTGGCCGAATATAAAGGGCTATAAAGGCCACCAGTCAACACGGATGACCTACTTACGGCCAGACACACTGCTACGCAAATAAACACCAGACCTTGACCAAAACCTCATTTTTCTCCCTGGTATCTTGACGTTTTTTTTCTTGGTAACATGGAGTTTTTAATCAGCCGATATGCCGTCTGTGTAAACCAGATGAACCAACAGGTGTTGGAGACATCTGGAAAGCTGATGCCTGTGTGATTGGAGCAGGATGTTGTTCCCCAACATCTGTTCATTGGGTCGACTCTCAAAAGGTCAATTTTTTGGGGGGAGTTTTTTCTCCCATTATTCTCCATCTCTGTGCATGAGCAGCTGGCCTGCTGCAAAATCTGTCAAGATAGTTGTTGGATTGCCTCTGCCGTTGCTTTAACATCTGGCAGAAGTTAATTTACAGTTTGTGAGGTCGATACAGGGCCTCCTGGTGTGATTGTTTGTGTCTTGGTTGTCCAAACAAGCTGACAGACGGTGGCTGCCGATGTCACGACCTGCTGCAACAAAACTAGAGCAGCCACATTCTCAGTGTTTGTCATGTGAGGGAGAGTCAAGGTGTGTATTCATTTGTCCGCACACTCTTCTCCTCCGGGTCCGTAGGTTTAATGGAGCGTGTTTTAAAGAAACCTTCCTGTCCTTGAGACCGGCAGTGAGAACCTTGTCTGCCTCCACGTTGTCAGCTCACTGATTCATGCTGCGACTGCCAGTGATCCGTGGGAAGACTCTCACAGGGAGGACAGGCTGCGTCCATCAACGGCCTGAGAGTCGGGAAGATGTTCACTGACACTAAAATGCTGTGACTCAAAAGTTTCCGCATATTTTGTATGTGCAAGAAATGCTTCGACATATACGGCTTTGGGCAAATCTGATAAAAATCAGATGTTTAAGACCCCACTGTTGTTTGCAGGATTTGAATTTATTTGTGCAGACGTTGCCGATTTATCCGAATGGGTTGTCACGGTAACCACGTAGGGGTCACTAGTGTAGCTATAGTGGTGACGCAGTCTTGCAACAAAGAAGCTTTTGGAACCAATGGCAATGTCTGTTTTCAAACCACCTCCAAATATAGTTTGGATCTGAATCCTAGCATCCTGAATCCTCAAAAATGAATCTTGATATCCTAATACCAAACTAAAATTTCAACCCCATTCCGGCAGATCATCAAAGTCCCCTTTTTTGGACCACGAGTCGGGTGAGTGATGAGGAAAATATCGCCATGTCGTTATCTAGCTGGTGCTCGGCTGCAGTGGTTAACCTTGTTAGATTTTGTCTTTATAAATAGCTTGTTATTTGGCGACACCTGTATACTCATGTTTGTTTTTCCGATCTGCCGGTTTGTCTCGCGGGCTTTACTCCATAGAGACGCTGAGGCTCGCTGCTCTGTTGTTGTGGTCATGGGGAGTTGTGGCTGGTTGATGCTGAGAAGTGGGTCAGCTTCTCTGTGCCTGCGTTTTGTTGTTTCCAGATGTGTCAAAGAATTAACGGGCTAGCCACCCGTAGGCTTGGTAGAGGAGAGACACAATCTTTGTGTTCGTGTGAAAATATGGGTTTTATGGGTTTTGTGTGCAATAAATATACGTTGGCCATCATTTCAATTATGCTTAAATCCCATTTAATTCTGTTTGATCCAACTGATGCCAACGCATTTAAAAACGGTCAGATAGGATTCAACGTTGAAGTCGCTCTGTTCAAAATCCAACTTATTACAAGAGAGACTTCATTCAAAACACACAGAGGGGAGAGTGGCACCTAATCCTTTAAGATTCCCTGTTGAGCACAACCCGGCCCATATATTATTAATCTCTTTCTTCCTTCACTGCCAGCATCAGAGTGCATTTTAACATGATACTCCCTTGTGATGATGATATATTATCTGCTTTTTCACTTTGTCTGTAAAAACAAACAAGCAAATCGTCAAGGGATTAACGTCTGGGGTTTCCGGTGAGCATTGTGAGCATGACGATTTAACTCTTTCCACTCTTTTTCCTCGAGTGTAAAAGTATCTCCATGTACTGCTAACTAGAAGGACACTGCGTTATGTTCCAGATCGAATGCCAGGTTACTTTGACTGTCTCTGAGTTGGAAACAGTGTGTGGGAGTGATGACAGGTCGCCTGAAGGAACGTTGAAGCATTAGTGATTCATCTCATAAGCACACAAGGAGAACCAAAGTGTTTTCTTATTCATACCCAGCAAAATGCCAAGTCCTACGCATACGTGCACATACCTGAGTATGCGAGTTCATCAGTGCATGATGATTAAAACCCCTGTTTCTCCTCACATGTCATAGCGTGCATGGCTTTCAGCCATAATGTGAAGGATGAGGAGCTCAGGCTGTGTTTATGTGTGCTGATAATAAATTAATTGTGTTTTTCAAAATGGAGCAGGCGGTCTCAGTGGTGTAAAGGAGAGCTGTGGAGGTGCAACGAGCAGGAATTCAGCTAAAGCAGGAAGCAGATGGCTCCCGGGGTCCATGGATATATAAATTAGTGAAAAGATGAAAGATCTTGAATATGTTACATGGAGCCGTGTTCCTGAAATGTCAGTCAATGTCAGTTACATTTTAGTGCCGTGTCATGATATATCTCGAGTTTCCACTGCGTTCAATGCAATATTACTGATACTGAACATCGATAGTTCACAGCCATGTTCATTTAGTTTTTATGAGGATCATTTCACATCCTCTCTCTCTAGTATAATTCATTATTATCGTGTCTCCCATTTCCCAGCTCTCTCTTGCTGCTCTCTGTTTGCTTCCATCCTCTTAACACCTCCCCTCTGTCTCGCTATGCAGGTGTATGGTGCACTGACCCTGCCTTCAACAGGCTAGGAGTTGGAGGACCAGGGTCATGACCAGCTCTCCTGGCCCTGGTGGGCGGGCCTTAGTGCCGTGGCCATGGGTGAGTCGGTGGCTCTTGGCTGCTTCTTTGGTTGCCGTCATAACCTTCACGCTGCCGGGAAATAGCGAGGCCTGTCCGCCGCGGTGCGACTGCTCGGCTCAGCTGAGGTCGGTGTCGTGCCAGCGGCGGCGGCTCACCAACATCCCAGAGGGCATCCCAACCGAGACAAGACTCCTGGACCTCAGTAGGAACCGGCTCCGCTGGGTGCAAGCAGGTGACCTGGCACCGTACCCGCGGCTGGAGGAGGTCGACCTCAGTGAGAACCTCATCGCCACATTGGAGCCCAATGCCTTCGCCAGCCTCCAGAGTCTTAAAGTGCTGAAGTTAAGAGGAAACCAGCTGAAGTTAGTGCCCATGGGGGCTTTCGCTAAGCTGGGCAATCTAACCAGCCTGGACCTGAGCGAGAACAAGATGGTGATTTTATTGGACTACACCTTCCAGGATCTGAGGGGCCTGAAACATTTGGAGGTGGGAGACAACGACCTGGTGTATATATCCCACAAGGTAGGTTCTACAGCTTATTGTCTATATAATGCCGTGTCACCGAGTGGATGGACTCTGTCATCTATTTTAACAAATCCCAGGAAATTAGATCCAGATAAATCTCTCTTTCGTGATGATGGACAAAACTCTGAATAAACGTAATTCAACATTTGGAGAAAGGGGCATGTCAGTTTTCTTGAAGAGAGTTTCAGTTCAACTCTCAAGCCTTATTTAAATGTTCAACTATTAAAGGATAACCGAGGCTAGTGTATACACTTGTACTTTTTGAAATATATCCTACTTTAAGTTTCAAACCATTTTATCTTCTCAATCTCCAGGCATTCTCAGGGCTGCTGGGGCTGGAAGATCTCACGATAGAGCGCTGCAACCTGACATCCATCTCTGGCCAGACCCTGTCGTACCTGCGCAGCCTGGTCACCCTTCGCCTCCGTCACCTCAGCATCATTGCTCTAGACGACCAGAACTTCCGCAAGCTGTCCAACCTGCGGGCTCTGGACATTGATCACTGGCCGTACCTGGAGTACATCTCTCCCCTTAGTTTCCAGGGCCTGGACCTCCGTCGGCTCTCCATCACCAACACCAACATCACCTCTGTCCCCTCTAGTTCCTTTAAAAACCTGGTGCACCTCACCCACCTGAACTTGTCCTACAATCCCATCACCACCCTAGAGCCCTGGGCCTTCAAAGACCTGCTGAGGCTGAAGGATCTCATCATGGTAAGCACAGGATTGATGACAGTGGAGCTCCATGCCCTCGGAGGCCTTCGACAAATCCGGGTCCTCAACTTCTCCTCCAACGACCTGCAGACTCTTGAAGAGGGCTCCTTCCACTCTGTCAACAGTCTGGAGACCCTCAGAGTGGATGGGAACCCCCTGATGTGTGACTGCCGTCTTTTGTGGATCCTGCAAAGACGCAAGACCCTCAACTTTGACGGCAGAGTGCCGGTGTGTGCCGGGCCGGTGGAGGTGCAAGGGGTCAGCCTCAGCACCTTCACCGATTCTGCACTCTTCGATCACTTTACATGCCAGAAACCTAAGATACGCAACCGTAAACTACAGCAGGTAATGATGCATTTAGTTTTGATATTTAGCCAAACTTTAAAACATGCTCATTGTTTTTTTAATTGACGTTACTCAACCTCCTCCTACAAGCACAAAAATAGTTTTTGATATTGCCAGATTTCGTTGTGGGCACACTCTCCTGCATTTATTAGTTTATGCCCTCTTTTCCTCCCCCTTGCACAGGTGATTGCTCGTGAGGGCCAACCGGTGAGTTTTCTGTGTCGTGCTGAAGGAGAACCTGCCCCTGCTATTATCTGGATTTCCCCCCAGCGCAGACGGATAACGGCCAAAAGTTTAGGGCGCATCACCGTTCTCCCCAGCGGCACCCTGGAGATCCGCTACGCGCAGCTCACTGACAGCGGAACATACATCTGCATCGCCAGCAATGCCGGAGGGAATGACACCTACTTTGCCACACTCACAGTGCGCGGCCAGCCACTCGACGCCGCCTCGGCCTTCTTCCTGAACCGCTCGCTGTACAGCGGCGATTTCTTCAACGACACGAATCTGAACAACACGCGTGTTTTCCTCAAGTTCACCTTGGACCTGACCACCATCTTGGTCTCTACGGCGATGGGTTGCATCACATTCCTGGGAGTGGTCCTCTTCTGTTTCCTGCTGTTGTTCGTGTGGAGCCGGGGACGCGGCCAACGCAAGAACAACTTCACAGTGGAGTACTCCTTCCGGAAATCTGAGCCCGTCACCGGCAGCTCCTCGGGAGGCACCAGGAAGTTCAACATGAAGATGATATGAAACCACGCAGCCAGGGGTCCCGTGGGGGAGGCATGAGCACGTCCCAAAAACGTGTTTGACACACGCAAACGCACACAGCCACTGACTCGCATGAAGTGTTAAGCACGACACAGGTTCCCATCTATTGGCTCTGTTCAAAATGAAGTGCCCACAACAAAACCGGAGCCATGATATGATTTGGTTTGATTTACAGATGACTAAATGACCCTGATCTCTCTGCCATCCAGTGGTTTTATTAAGCTTGTGGTGAAGAACTTGATACTGTTAAGAATTATAGGAGCTAAGTTTTGAAACTTTGAATGATTATTATGCAGTTGGGTACCGATGTTTCTCTGTTGCATTAGTGAGATTTGGAAAAATATTTCCCTTTTCATTTAAACACTTTACTGTATTCTGTACAGTATGGGATTTAAAAAGAAATGTGCTGAAAGACGACCTTGCTACCATCCATTTATATAGGTTGTGGCCATGCTCTTCTGCCCTGTGACGAATCACGGATGTAAGTTGTGAGTTTGTGCCACCAAAAAAAACAAATAGTTTTGTGAGACATTTTGAATGTTTTTTTATAGAAGATATAAGTCCTTTATCCACATCAACCACGGCTGAACAGTGAGGCAGGTTCTTCATTAGAATCATCTTAAGTCAAGCTTAAAGGCAGTATGATAACATCTGATAGTGAAATCTGATGGGAAGCTCTGGATTTGGACAATCCCCATAAATGAAAAATAAACAAAAGATTCGGCTTTTTGTTCTTTGAGAGCTTTTGCGACGTCAGCTGTGTGAGTTTGGGACGAGCGCACTGGCCGAGAGCTGCCGTGGCTGCCCGCGGCCCGGAGGGTTTGGTTAGGAAGTCAAGCCCGTCGACCACAGGCAGCCACTGTAACTATAGCAACCAACACAATAGAGAGCAGTGGGGACCAGGCTGGTGGCCGCGGGAGAGTCGCCGGGTGGAAGGGAAGGGGGGGAAAAAAAGCCCCCTACATCACAATCTCCATCGGCGAGGGGTTGAACCTGCCGGCCTCCACCTTCGGCCCCTGCCCTCTGCTGTGCTGGTGGACGCCTGACCTTCCCAGCGCTGCCAGGGGGGAGCAGCCCGGAGTGTCAGGTCCCGACTCAGAGGCAGACGGAGGACACGCAGTACCACTGTCAGGGTCTTCAGTGTAATCACACACTCATTAAAGCAACATATGTATAGCGCCTTTTCTCAGGAAAAGTGAAATAACTGTCCCACCGAGTGTGTGTAGTGACACGTACATGCTCTGTTAATATATTACATTCCAGCAATACTGTTTGTAGAGCCATGAAGCCAAAATTCATTCTCTAGGAGAGATCTGTAAAATGTGAAACGAAGCCATAGTATGTGTAGATGTGGTTTTTCTATAGCGAGCCGTGTGCATGATTCAGTTATATGATAACTGTTGCTACTGCCATTTTACAAGCTGGTGGGATGATCACAAGACCATCTGCTGTCGCTGGGCTTGCATAAAGTTGCACCCCATGGCACACACACACACACACACACACACACACACACACACACAGATACATGGTTAAGCCTCATCAAGGTTTTTTGGATTTTTAGGAACAACAATCACAGTGAGCATACATTGAGCATACATTGTTCATACAGTGAACAAGTGTTTGAGCGTGACTCTGCTCTGTCTCTCTCTCTGTCTCTGAGACAGTCGGTGTGCGAATGTCTGTGCCCCCCTAGCCCAGTGCATCCCCCCCTCCTTACCCCCACCCCCACACCCCCACTGGGTCCTCCTTTGGGAGGGGTCCCTGGCTGGAGATCGAGGATCTGAAATGTAAATGAAGTTGTGTTAACCCTACCCACGCCATGTGCAATGTATAGTGGAGAGTAGTACTGTGGTTTTTAAACATCCAACAAAAAAAGCTTCTTTGAAGTAGCCCATTGCTTCTTGTTTCCCTCGTTAATCATTTTAATTCCCCCAATGGTTGTTCTCCGTGACCTTTAAACAGTTCACTGTCCTCCGTGCGGGACCGTCCGGTTCTCAACACCCACTGTGCCCACACTTTAGACCTCGCTTGTACCTGTTTGCACCTTCGTGTGCACATCAGCTGGAACAAGGATTTAAGCGCTGGTTAACATGGTGTCACAAATTATATTGGAGTGCCCAACAGATGGTTTACAGAAGAAAAGAAATAAGAACTAAACAAAGTTATTGCATCTTCAATGTTTTTATTAAATATGCTGGATAGTTTTACCTTCACCAGCTTTTCATAAGATAACACACACAAGGTTAGCCGATAGTTAACCACCCAAACTGGCTCCTACATTGAGAGTAGTTGTTTGTCAATATTTAAACACTGCAACAGCCAGTTGCTGTTCTATTTCTAACATTATCATAAATACTTTAAAATGGTGACATCGACTTGAAAAAAACGTGTGCGTTGTAGTTACAGGAGGGGAGATGCATGGTGGCGTAGCAATTGGCTTTGCAATTGTCTGGATTTTTACTATATTTACTTTAATATATTTTTGCATTTAGAAACCAGATAGCCGTAAATGGGAAATTATGAAGGCCACGCAGACTTAAGGGACAGATTTACAAATAAATAAAGCTTTGTGCGATAAGTCACGTAGAGCATTGCAACATTTTTAGGGGTCATACTGTATAAAGTTGGGAGCTGCTGTCTAAACTATACCTAAATCTTGCAAACTCCCCTTTGTCCCTCATGAGGGAGGATGAAACCACGGCTTCTGTGTCAGGATGAATAACTCAACAGCTGTTAAACATTCATGAGGCCGAATGAGAATAGATGAACAAATTGGGCTCTTTCTTTTTTTTTTTACACCGCCTCCTAACGGTGTCAACCGGCCATTTTGGTGTTGAGAACAGGAGGTCGCCTTCATGGACGGCTCCTCTGCCCTTCGTCGACCCCCTTTTGTGTTTCATTTCCCTGGTAGTTCTCAGTGAAAACTAGGTTTAGAGGACAGTGAGAATGTCAAGTGATTGTAGATGGCGTTATCGTGCAAACATCAATCACAAATGTAAGCGTAGACGAGGGTGTGTTTTGTTTTATTATCATCTTCTTCTCCCCCTTTCTACCTTCCTCCTCCCCTCCCCCTTTTTCCTGCCTTCCTAACACTTGCCTCCCTTGTTGTCCCTGTTCACAGTATTAGGCTGGATTATGGTCGTGTGGTAGTAGACACGTGTTCTGTGTGGTCGGTGAGTCCACTTCGTCGTGTAACGATTTGTTGCTCCTTTTGACGCCATTGAACATCGGCATCGGAGTGAAGACAAAAGATGAGAGGGGTGACCCAGGTTCCCTAAAAAAAAAAAGAAAAAAAAAACACTGGTTCCCATTTCACTCTCTGCTCATTTCTAAAAAAGCACTTCTGGAACTTTCCCGCTGTGCACAGCACCGTTCTGGGATCTTTCTCTGGCTGTGAAAGCCAGCAGACTGTACTCTATGTGTTTTCTCTGATGATGTCATGTCATACTTTAACTTACCAACGGGGGGTTGGGTTGTTCTAATGTTGTGAATGTGACCCTACACTCACTTTCAGCTTACTGTGGTCAGGGTTAAAAACAAGCATTTGCATCCATTCAAAATCTTTGAAATCCAGCAAAGGCTTTAAAGAAATATTCGCCTCTCAAATGTTCTGGCAGAGAATAGTTATCAAAGACTTCAGAAATACATTAAACATTTTCAATTGACACAGAAAATGGGTCAGTCTACACGTCTCTTGCAGGCAAGGCCATTGTCCCAGACGTCGCCTAACGCAGCCTCCTCCGGTTTGCCCTTGCAGCGGGTCGATGTAGCGTAGCCCAGACGCCCCATTTACAGCAGCAGCAACCTCACTACTAGGATACCTTCCACTGGGTAACCCTTCAAAGACCCATGCACACGCCCGCACGGAGACAAATCCTGAGACACCAATAATCATGGTTTATTTTTGAGTGTTATTCGACAAAAAAGACCTTGGTTGCTCTTGCATCGCTGCATTGCTGAATATTTATTTTTGCATTTTTACACATCTGTTAGATGGTAGTTCCCTCGGACTGGCCAGAAGACGTTAATACAAAGCTGTGCAGAGAATCGCGAAAGGGTTGTTCAAAGCATTTTGAGGAGTCAACTGCTTCATCTTAACCCTGACCAGGCAACTGCAATCCGCCCCCCTTTCTGTGTGTCAATACTGGGCCCAAGTGGTCAACGTGAGTAACAGCAACAAAGTGGGACCATGAGGCTGACATAACAAATCAACAGTGAAACACTTAAAGAGAGCAAAGGTTTGATTTATTCGTCAGCGTTTTTATTTTTCTTACGGCCCCGGAGTGAACTCCTCTCCGCTGTGGTGTTTACTCTCTCGGGAGTGTTGAGAAGAGGCCTCCATCCAATCAGAAACGCTCTCACCTGGTTCGCTGTGACTCTAGTTTTAGTCGAAATACTTTCTGACTCCCCCACAACTCTACAAATAACAAAACAATGACACCATGTCACATCACCGTTCTTTTTCAATAATATGGCTGAAATATGAACTAATTCGCCTCAGATTCCATCACTTTCTTTCTTTTGGTTGCAGCAGGTTTAATCTATGCATGCCTTTTGTATACAGTGATCGGTCTCGCTCGTATGGAGAGCTGCGGGGGCCGGGGGACTGGTTGAAACAGACTCCGTACGAGAGCAGCTGGGACTATTACAGTGTTTTCAGCCTGGTAATCACTTGCACTTGCATTCACAAATATTTAGTGTGCATCTTACAAAAGAAGCATTCGTTTACTCTGGATGATTGTACTTTTACACATATCTATTCACACACAGAGGACGTGGTAAGCTGTAGATAAAACTATTGATGTTCCAAGCAGGATGGTAGGACTGATCAATGCCGTGTGGGGATTGGATAATGGCACACCATCATTGATCTATCTTGCCACACTCCCAGAATCCCTCTGAGCAGTGGGAGCAGGTGAGCGGCGCTCGTACAGACCTGGTTAGCGCTCATTCCTGGGTTTCCATTTACCTTTTAAGATGATTTTCCTCTTTTAAGAATGAGATGGCGCCAGATTTAAACTTGTTCTTTCCCGGGTCTGAGACAATGTAACGCTCTTTTACCTCTCCCCAACTTCAAAGGGAAGCGGTCACCGCGTCTTTAGCTCTGTATTTGTTGGAGCCCTCTGACAAAAAAATATAGTTAGTTTGAGTAAAGTTCTCAAAATTGACTAAATTATTTTTTTCTCTTCTCTGTCTCTCCTTTCTCTTTCAACCTGGCGCCAACCTCGTTAAACCATTCAGCACATTTTTCATTGACTCTCTTAGTTTTAGTGCCGATGCATATTCGTAGCCTTTAGCCACGGCCATTGCCGACCCCAGAAACCTGGGAATGGGTGCTGAGCGCTCCAATGTAATGCAGAGCTAACCATAACCATTAAAGCACATGACGAGTACCGAATTCCTCTCTGTTCCCCGAAACACCTGACTGTGCCAGAATCATAACATTTCAATTTTGCACCAGGGTGTGTGGGTCCTTGGGTGTAAAGAACAGGAACTGTATATATATTAACTATTAGCCATATCATGTCATCAAATCTGTAGACCTCCTTGCCATGTCTGACAGAGGAAAATGACTGTTGAACTGTAAATAGTGTAGTTATAGTAATATAGGATTTAAAAGCTGTTTCTTTATTCCAGGGATCACACGTGTTTTGCTCAGTCCCATTGCTGCTTGGTCTCAAAGGGAAAGATGAGACAATAACGTCCTCGTCTATAAAACACATATTAGGTCTTTTTTATTTTGAATTTATGTTTTATATACTGTCTGTCTTGTAAATTTACTCCTTTCATCATAAAAGCATGATGTAACTCTGTCAAAAGTGTCCTGCATCTCTCTTCGCCTGCCACGGATATTCAGAAACCTCCACCACAACATATACAATATATATAACTATATAATGTATCTGCTGCTTTAACAGCATCCACTCCTTTCGGTGGCTTCGCACAAGATTTGCTCGCTTTGAGCTGCGTGTTCATATTGTTTTAAATATGTTAGGACATTGTGATGTAGATCATTTTATGAACAGATACACCCAACAGTTAACGCCGTTAGAGTTGGTAAATATATTCTAAAACTCAGTATTATTAAATTTAATTATTCTGTGGATTTTCACAAAAGCAGTTGATCATTTAAAAAAAGGCAGATGTATTCTGTGAAAATTCCGTACATAAAGAACAGAGACAGTTATATGAATGGACCTCAATCACATAACATTTTATAATGATGGATTACATATTGGTTCTGAGCTGGTTTTGAATATAGTTAGAACTTGAAATTAAATACAGTCCATTTTTTCCAGTGGGTTGTTTGGCGTATTCTCTCTCTATACGAAGCACAAAGCGAAATGAAAGCAAGCTCATAGCTGCAAATCATTTACATAAACTGTAGGTGGTGATGGAACAGCTCCAGAATATCACGTACCACTAACTTCCTAAGCAGTATGACGATTAATATATGGTACATACTGTATTAATGGCTATGGGGACGTGATTGTAGACTTATCAGTAACAGTAACGACGGCTCTGTTATGCTCAGGTAAATCATCACAGATTAACGGTGATTGCACAATACCAGGAACCTGAAACTAAACAGATTGCATCCATCATTAAATATGATAAATAATATCTATAAAACAAAACTCAGTAAATATATATATTTATTTTGATATTGAGACGTGAGCCGCATCAGTCTTTCTAAAATCATTGCTATTGTGCCGATGCTACAAACCGCACTGTACACGTGTTATGTTACACCAGCAGGTGGCAGCAGAGCTCCACAAGGAGAAACCATCACGCGGAGAGGAAACACCAGCCAAACGCTTGTTTCTTTATTTGTTTCAGTCCAAACACACAATTTAACCATACTGGTTTTCACTTGGTGTATTTTTTATCCCAGTTGTTACTTGAGCCGCGCTGCACAAGCCGAAGGCGGACCAACGTGACTGTTTCTGGCAGGTGAGGATGGAGGAAGAAAGGCCCCGTGGGTGACATTTGTGTGTGTGTTTGTGTGTGTGTGTGTGTGTGTGTGTGCAGGTATTTCATCAACATCTTCGATTACATGTCGACTTAACAAGTCATATCCCCCCAGCCACGTACACCTCACCTCCATCGTGGCGGGCGGAGGGTCCCGGGTGCCTCAGCCCCCTCCGTAAAGGTCACTCTGCAGAGGTTAAAGGTGACCACACACACACACACATGCACTGAGAGCCATTCTTCCTCCTCTCTTCCTGTCCAGTCATTTTCTCTGCCCTCCTCCATCACTCTCTTTCTCCCCCTTTTTTTTGCCTCTGCTCTATTTGAAATTGATTGTCTTCTACCATCACAAAGACACTTGGTTCTGATTGATTGGCATTGGAAAAGGGAGAGAACATCTACACAGGGTCTTCCAGACCGCTGAGGTCTATCAGAACAAAAAAAGCAAATGATTTTGATGCAATCGAGAAAACATTTCTGCCCGCTGGCTTTCTTTTTCACTGAAGCAGACGATCACACAGGCTGATCGAATTTAGAATGACTACTGAAATACAAGTGGAAAAAAAGAGAAACTCAGTCACACCTGTGTGTTGAAACAAAGGGCAGATACACACATGGAGACTATTTGGGAGGGTTACTGCAGGAGGATAGACACACAGCAATGAAGCTGATACACATACAAATAACCTTATTTTTGAACAAATACACAAATAGCACATAAAAGACGCAGAGCTTTAAAGGAATACCTGGAAATTAAACTCAGTTGTTTGGCCCTGTTTCTCCCCCTCTTCATGTAGAGATACAATTCATCCTGCAGTTTACATATACGTACATAGAATCCATGCATAAAAGAATCGCTCATCCCAACCATAATGACAGAGGTGCTTTGGTTGGTTCTCTTTTTTAATATAGGAATCACTTTAACACACTTCAGAACAATCAACAAACAAATAAGCCAAATAGTGGTGTGAAAAAAAAATGATTGTGTCTTTTATGAGTCATTTTTACTTTGATCTTCATAATCATTCGTCACAAATTTCTTTGTCCTGCACTGCTACATTGCCATATTTGTTATGTCATTTCCTACCTGATCAAGTATTCTTACTCCTCCTTTTAGTGTTTCTCTGAACTCAAGAAAGGACAACGTGCAAACCAACAAACAATAAATTCACCAACTCAAAAGATGTCAAACTGTATGACGCCTTATACTGCACACACTCCTTTAAATAAATCTTTAAAAAACAAAACATCATTTTCCGGTGACTTTAATGTCACTTCCATAGCTAAACATTGTAATTATTCTTTCACTACGCTAACCTTTACAATAAAGATCTGAGGTATATCAAGATGAATTGTCTACACATGCCTGCCTTGTTGTGATGTTACCCTGGACCGACGGACCCGCAAAAAGGGTTTGGATGGGTGGGGGTCACACCATCCATCGTGTGTCTTTTGGAGCGAAAAGGTCTCATTTCTGCACTGATTGATCATCGGTCGGTTGATATAAATGTTAAAGTTTCAGATGCAAACCAATGAGAGAGCGGGATTAGAGGGCTTTGTAAACAATTGTAGACACGCACACACATACGTTACAAATTACACAAAAATATCTCTGGTGGGAGTGTGTGCATGTGTGTATCGTGAAGACGACTCTGTAAGATAACGTTGTCTCACCAGCATGTAAAAATGTATAAAAACAAAACAGTGTCAGTAAACCATGTTTCCTTTCTTGTGTGAAAAATATATGTACCCCATTACCCAGTGTGTGTGTGTGTGTGTGTGTGTGTGTGTGTGTGTGTGTGTGTGTGTGTGTGTGTGTGTGTGTGTAGAGCAGTCCAACCCCTGGTTGAAGGAAAAAGGCACTCAACTCTCCCCCACATAACAAACACCACTGTGTATTTGCGATGCGGCACGACTGCTCTGTGGAAGTATTTATGCACTAAGAAGCACATCTGCATGTGTGGAGTGTTTTCATGTGTGCGCACGTCCCGGTTCCAGAGTGAAAACTGCAGGCTTTAAGTATCTTTGGTATTGATGACTGTGTCACAGTCCACTCTATTCTGTGAGGTAGCAGCACACACACACACACACACACACACACACACACACACACACACACACACACATACAACCGTTTCCATCACTAAACTCTTTGGGTCTGAGCTTCAAATATCTGCACTGAAATACAGTTTCTCTTCTGCACACTTAAGACGTCTCAAGTGGGACGTCCTCCGACAGGGTATCTGCTTTAGTGCGTGACCAGAACCCAAACTGTGGAGGAATGTCACTTAAATGTTTCCGATGATGGGCCTCTGATGCTCCTGCTGCACCGTCAGTCCTCCTGTCTGCATTTCCTCTCTAATATGATTATCTCCCGCTAGAAGACGCTACAGAACAAGTGGATTTGCCCACCCAAAACAAATTTAAAAACACACAGGGAAATGGGGGGATTCCCATGGTAACCAGAGGAATGCAGTCCCAGTCCCAGTTCACAGAGATCACGGTCCATGGACAGATCACGGACCAGGGGCCTTCCTCCACACGAGTATTCACAAATATGCACGGTTCATTCCTTCCTCCTCATCTGTGTAAAGGATCAGTCCATGTTCATTCTTCGTTTTTTCATCTTTAAGTTTTTACATTTTATCGACAAGGTGCTTCTTTACATAAAGTTTAGCACAACATAGCACAGTAGTCGCGAAAGGAGAACCATGTGTCTATGGTACTATTATTACCCGCATCAGTTAAGGAGGGAGAAATAAATAAAAGACACAACAGGGAGAGAGCAAGAGAGATAAATATAGATAAATAGAGAATACATAAAACAGGGAGAAAGAGAGATTCAATTAAACATTATTTACAGTCATTGTGTTTCTTGTCGATCACATCAATGTTTTTCTGAGGTATGGAATAGGCGACGTGCCCGTATAGTGCTCACAATTTGACCGTTGTAATGACACAAGCCAGGACGGGGCGCGTGACTGTCTGCACCTGTTCTCTGATTATCATAAAGAGGCAAACGTCATTGGCACTCAGGATCCTATATTGTGACATTTGACCTCTGCGTTTGGCCACTGGAACAGAGCAGACTCTTCCCTCCCTCGCCAACCTCACACACAACACTTTTTAAATGTGGGGAGTGTCACCCCAGTTTGATTGTTCTCCTTTTGCAACCTGAAAATAACCTCTCAAGTGGCTACACGGTGCATGGCCTCGTAGCCAAGCAACAGTGACAGTCTTAACAAACAAACATTCAAATGTGTATCAAAGGGTTTTTAAATTATAGTGTTTCGTCAGTCAGAGTGCAGGGCAACATATATGGAGGGGTTTTTTTTTGGTATCTCTAACCTGATAGAAATCTGCACTGCAGGCTACACTGTTTTGCTGTCGGCCTGTTAACACGTGGTCCGAATTGGATCAGATTTGGATCAAAAGGACAGCAGGTGGCACTGTTACTCTGACATTGGGGCAGGCCGAATCACTGCAGAGGAATTACACTCAGCCTGAGAGCATTAACGCACACCTCCAGTGATGCAGAGCCGCCAGGTGCAACGTGGTCAGTGGGTCAAAGGAGACGTCAGGTGCGTTTCACAGACACTTAACAAAACAAATGCACCTCTCAATCAACCTCACTGCCTGTTACTGAAATGAGGACATGTGGATTTACACCGATCTGTCATTGGTTTCTTTGGTTAGTTTACATCCTCACGACAACCACCACGGGTTCCTGAAGCAAAACCATTCCTTCTCAAGGTGTCAACAGTGAAGATGAATTGTCTTTGGTTTTCAGGTGGGTCCACTAAGAGCCACGTGTTGTTGTTTGAGGCGCAAATCTCTCTTAGTGGGAAAAAAAGCAACGATTTGAAATGCATTTTACATTCAGATTAAAAGACGACACACTAGAAATGCGAAGATCTGATTCATCGACTCAAGTCATCGGCACTGTGAGCAGATGAATCGGATGATTGACTTGAAGCTGCACATCCTGTAGCTCTGCAGGAATTGAGGGCTTTTATGAAAACAACCCCCCCTTCCTCCTCCTCCTCCTCCTCCTCCTCCTCCTCCTCCTCCTCCTCCTCCTGCTCCCTGTCCTCCATGTAACTGTTCACCCATCTGTCCTGCCCCCGTCAGGCCGTAGAGAAAGTGGAGACGGAGGAGGTACCGGGTTGGATCGGGGAGGAGTTGTGGTTGTTTTGGCCGTGCATCCCATGACCGGGCTCCTCCGTGCCCCAGCGGTCCGTGCAGCGGCGGCGTGCGTTCATGAAGAAGTTGGAGACGGTGGAGAGCTCCAGTCCCAGCTGCTGGGAGATGGTGATCTGCATCTCCTTGGAGGGGCGGCGGTTCTCTCTGAAGATGGCTACCAAGGTGCGACGCTGCAGGTCGGTGAAGACCAGTCGCTGCTTCTTTGGCACCTGGTTGCGCTCTCGTCCTCGGTCCTCCTCCTTGCGTTTACATGCTGGAGTGGAGAGGAAAAGGGGGGGAGGTGGAGGGGGAGGTAATAAAAGGGAAGCAGTTTCAATTGCTGTCGACGACATACTCAAGCTACGTCGTTAAATGTACTGAATACGAACAGTAACAAACAATGGAAGACAGGATGGATGCCACCTGGTTATGACATGAAGGGTATCAATTGAAACGGCGGAAGAGCAAATTAGACAGTAAAACAGAAATGGTTAAAAATGAACCATAACATGTGTTTGTGTGCATGTCTTTGTGTAATTAAGTTCTAACATTTTAGCCAAAGGTGTTCACTGTGAAAAGGCAGATATGACTTATGGCAAGGAAACACATTTTGGTGTTGAAATTAAGACATTACAAAATAAAACAGATGAGGCTGCTACGCAGGCTAATCAAGAGGGAATGGAAAAGTGGAAAGAAAAAGGCCTAAAGGAAGGCAATAAGTCAGAGTGGCCGTCTGTCAGTGAAAAGACCAATTAAAACTGATTTTTCCTATTCTGTAAATTAGGATATTCTTCCAAGAGGAGTACAGGAGTACCCTTAGGATCTGTAAATGGTCATTACTGTGGCTTTTGCCAGTTTCAACTTTTGAAATGGTGTGTATTGGATTATTGCTATTTAGCAAGATTGATTCCCAAACAGTCTTTGCCTATTTCATTGTGGAATGACAATCTGCTTGAGGCAACTCACGGCGAAATGTGTAATAGCTACGACAAGGGACAACGTAGCATTGTCACAATGTGACCCCCCCCCCACCTCCCCCCCAGAAATTGTGACAATGCTACGTTTTATTTGGCTGAAGGCGCGTTGACACCGAGCACCGGCAGAAGAAGAAGCATTAGCTGCAACGTAGAAACTAATAAACGGAAGGTCTTCTACATTCTCTGATAGAAGATTATGAAAATATAACGCATATTTATCAATAGAAATGCATACAAATGCTGATTCTTTCTTAAAATATTATATAAAATATGCTTTTCACAGATAATAGGCCGCCAGGCCGTCAGTCCGCCATTTTCTTTTTTTAGCTGAGGGAAACTTGATAGTCGCGTGACCTAGTTGCAAGGCAAACGTAGTATTGTCACAATTTCGGGGGCCAAATTGTGACAATACTACGTTGTCCCTTGTGGACCAACACGTAGCTATTACACGTTTTGCTGTGAGACTGGGTTGAGGATATCTGAATGTTGCTTGACAGCTAGATGTTCTCTGGTTGGTATATGTTCAAAAACTCTGAGGTTTGGTTGATAGTATTTTTTTTGCACATGAGAAAACAACCCTACACAATATTTAGTGTTTTAATGTTCTCTGCTAACATCTGCTGTAGGAAAATTCAAATATCTAAAGTTTAAACATTGAGACTAATTGTTCATTGGGATGGATTTTCTATGTCGAGCAAGTTTCCGATTTTTCTTTTTTAAATCGCTGTGAAATGCGCTGAAAGCAGCGGCCGCCTGATTGGAAATCGATCTTAAAACCATATAAAGCTTGGAATTGGTCAGTCAGTCATTTAAAGTGAGTTGTACAGTGGGTCACGTAACGTCATGGGTCCTTTACGGTGGGACGAGCGGAGCCATGATTCCAATCTCTTGGTCTATAAACGGATCTGTAAGGAGAAGGGGAATAAATAGATAAATAAACGGATCTGTAAGGAGAAGGGGAATAAATAGCCTGACAAACATTGTGTAACTGAAACTGGAGAAGCATGTGAAATGCTGACCAAGAAGCGGAGTGCCGTGCCTGGATGCACCGTCAGTGGACTCATCGGCTCTGTGGCCGTGGAGACGGAGGGAGTCTGTTCTGTTCTGCTGCCCTAAAAAGCTGCAATGATCGATTTTCCGCGGTTTTCTCCTGAACACGTGGTCCAGTAATCAGGGCTCCCTTCCCCAGCCGATCGATCTCCATTGATCCGCGAGACCGTGGTGTGTGTGCGTGTGTGTGTGTGTGTGTGTGTGTGTGTGCGCGCGCGCGCGCGTGTTTGCGCGTGCCGTGCCTCGCATCGGGGAGTATAGCTCGGGAGTGCGCTTTTGTGACCGACAGAAGGAGAATAAATTGTTTATCTGTGGAAGAACAAAGGAGATGTAGCGGTAAAGAGGCTCCAGCATGAGAGCGGACAAAGGGATGCCTCTCCACAGGCGGCGTCGATGATTGTTTTCTTTTAAAGTGTGGTCACGTGCACGAGTTGTGGTCTCCGGGCTTGTGAGGAAGAAACGAAGTGAGGAATTGTATTCATCCCGGACTTAGGGTTATTGGGCAAGGGGGGCAGAAATGAGGGAGTGAGGGGGAGAAGCTGGTTGCAATGTGGAGGTGATGTATGCAAATGATTGATGACCTTAAAGCAGGTTTAGACAACAGCAGTAAACATATTTGACTGGATGGGGGGTGGCGGGGGTGATCAATATGAATGTGCACATGTGTATGCACGCCTGTGTGTGAGTGTGCATGTTTGAGTTGCCATTGTTCAGGTGTTGCTACTGCAAGCAAAGCATAATTAAGATGTTTTCTTGAGGTCCCTGCATTTGAGCATGCACAAATACCTGCTGGACTTCTTCAACTCTTTCCCTCTTGTTTTTCTCAATTGTTTTAATTTGCCCTCAGATTGATAGCCCCCATATTGATTGATGCTCACTTCAGAACCGTTCCATGGAACGTTTATTCAATTGGTCCAGGCTCAGCCATGCCAGAATCTCCTCGCGGCTCTCTAAGTGCTGTCTCAAACCAAACTCAATACTCCCTAATGTAATGACTGAATGCTAGTGCTAATATAGTGATAATTTAATATGTAATGCCTGTTTTCGAACAACTTGTGCTACCGGCCATTTTACAATGCCAACACCACTCTGGTTGTCCTCCATCAGCTGAGATGCAACTGCTCAGCAGGCTTGTATGATCCAGCGAAACCAAGGAGATGTAAAGCAAGACTTGGGCCATGGTCAATACATATTTCACATAATCAAGAGATCCTTCTCTAATGACACCCCTAAACATCCCCTTCCACGACAATGAAGGGGACCAGGGGGAAGGTATAAAGAGGGAGCTATACCACCTCTCTTGAGACGAGAACCGCAGCGATGTAAGCTCTTTAGTCTTGTTACCAAATGGGCTTTTCTGAAAAGACAAACGAAGACGCTTTGCCGTCTCAAGTGCCACTGGCTTGTGTCGTCTCGTTTCTGTGTCAATGATTCAAAAAGGGCTTTGCTTAATCTCAACCTCTTTCTCGTCCAAAGATTAAATCAACGCGTCCTTAACCGCTCGAGGGCTGACATGACTTCCACTGTAACATTGTGCTGTTCTGAAGAGCAGTATAGGTGGTTGACAGCTAAGAGTGCTCCCCACAGAAAACATGGTGCTGGATAATAATCTATTCTATTCTGTCCATTTCTTGAAGGTTGTAAAACAGAAGCAAGTATCCTTTCAAAAAGTCTTAATATGAAGTCAGAATATGAATAGTGAAGCTCAAATATCAAAGAACAGAAGAGACAGTCATAAGATTTTGCGTTAAGACACTCTGCCTTCTGTGTTTTTAAAATTTGAATATGTGTCATCATGGACTTTAGAGGTCAGTTTAGTTGCCCCAGGTGTCACGGTGTAACAAGAGATAAAACACCAATGGGGTGTGACTCACAATTAAAAGGCCTTTTATCCATCCACATCCGCGGATTTGGTGAAATGACAAAACAAGTTTGATATCCTCCGGAGGCAGAGAGACACTGATATATAAATACAAGTGCATTATGTTGTGTTTTACTCACTGAGTGTGTGTGTGTGTGTGTGTGTGTGTGTGTGTGTGTGTGTGTGTGTGTGTGTGTGTGTGTGTGTGTGTGTGTGTGTGCGTGTGTGTGTGTGTGTGTGTGTGTATGCAGGGTGGGGAGGATGGGGGAGCAGATGGGACATGAGGCGGGCAGACGGTGAACTAACCGCACCGTGCTGCTGCTAGTCGACGCCTGGACGGACGGATGAGATCGGGCTTTGTGTCCGCTGAGACGGGCCCTCTCCCGCCCTGGACGGACTACTGCAGGCGAGAAACAGTTTGGCGTCAATCACTCTCTGTCACACCTCTCAGATGTACGGTTATTGATTGTATTGATCATATTGTAGGTCTATTCATTGCTGGAGGAAGGAGAACGCCATCAACCCACCGGCATTGACGCGCTCGGAAGCGGCGCAACGAAAGCACGCCCGTCCTTAAAAAATACTCTTAATTGATTAGGATTGGCTTATTTGAAAGCTTCCGTTTGTTTGTCAATGCAATCCTGTTGAGACGAGAGATCGGCCGCTTTACAACCTATCAGATATTGGCTGATAGTCTATAAACCATGTTTAATGTCTCACTGTTCCCCTAAACGAACGGTTTACTTTATTTAGCTACTCCAAAACAGCTCCGATTAACTTGCCCGATTGAATCAAGAGGCAACAGCTCCTGCTAAAGAGAATGAAATGAGTCCGCGATGCCAACAAGAAGACAAAGAAAGAACGAGCGACTGTGGGGAAAGTAAGGGGAGATGCGGTGTTATTATGTAGAATAACATTTTTTATGAGCGATAATTAAAATTCTACGTTTAGTGAAAAGAGGTCCCTTAAATTGTTTTAGTTGTCCGGAAGAATTTATTTATTGTGTTATGTGTTTTATCGCTTTGGCCTTCAAGGCCTAAAATACGACCGGCTACTATGAAATTGTGGTTTGAGGACTGAAATGCAAAAACAATGTTTTGCACAGCCAAAATAAATACAGCAAATATATTTTTTAAACGGATATCGTTCTACTGAACGTTTTCTGAGAATTAACTTAATAGCAACGATTCAGTCTGACATTTACATGAATTAAAGTGGCTAGATGGGAAAATGTTATACTGTAATCTCAGATATACCTCATTCATAAACACACACTCACACTCACTCATATATGAGGAGGATAACATTAAAACAGATTCAATTCACTTTAGTAAATAAGGTTGGTGTTGAAAAGTTACAGACTAATTTAAACCTGGCTAACCAGATTGATCAGCAATTTTAGGAGCAATTTTCTGCTCTGTGGCCTTTTCCAAACTGCCACGAGGTAACTAATGAAGGTTTACCAAAGCTGTGCTCCAAATGGCTAAATTACTGCAAATTAAGAGCTTCTATGCAGCATCAAACCAACAGCCTTATTGTTTGCCTGCTTATATGTGTATCAGTTTTATTTATTCATATTCATCATGTGTTCTGCATTTGCAGGCAAAGTGGATTGATGTAATCACGGAGATAGGGCTTGAAAAAAATGGATGTCTCACATACATTTTTGAAATAAATGTTGCAGCCCTGCATTCTATGCACAATCGAACAGCTTGGTGAGGATAAAATAATGAGATGTCATTGATCATGTGATCTGTTTCATCAGTTTGTTATTTCAAATATTTGGTGTGCGGTTATTTTTGCTATTTGCATTTCTGCACTGGATGTGCTGTTTCCGGCAGACACATTCAGTCTCATCTGTGAGGAGTGTACATGTTTGACCCTTGTGTGCCAATGTGATTTCTGTCTGTTACAGAGAGAGAGAGAGATGATCAGAGAGCAGGTATGAAATAACTGTAAAGGCAACTGATCTTGCTTTGGTGATACTGGTACAGAGCCATGAAAGAAAGACGAGGGAGAAAGGAGGAAGGCAGCAAGAGAGAGAGAGAGAGAGACAAGGAGAGGAGAGAAGGAGAGAGGAAAAGAGAGAGACGAAGAGAGCAGAGGAGAGGAAATCAATACAGATTCAGAGTGAGTCAGATAAGCCTGAACAATGTATAGTGCAGACACACTCTATAAACCCGTCACACACACACACACACACACGCAAATACGCACACACACATGTGCATGTGAAAGCACTCACACAGACACACATGTGTTTGCACATACACACACACACACACGCCAGTGGGTTAAATATGCTTGCTTGCCTCCATAAAGGCACATTACAAACCCCATAAAGCATTGCAACCTTTAACATCAAATGACATCACAACCTTGGATTGCTCTGACGATTTGCTGACATGAGCAGAAAGCACTAACTCTACGACTCGACAGGCAACTGGACGCTATGGTGCTCTTTGTCTACTGTAAGATGATCTTTTTGTGTTTGAATGCCTACCTTCCCTGATTTCACTGCAATCATTAAAATCATGTTGTTTCTGAATTTTCCCGAGGCTTCAGGTTCATAAATGGGATTCCGCCCCCCCCCTAAAAGTCTACGCTTGTTGGTGTCAGATCCGTGCTGGCGGATATTTGACAGGATGTTTTGGGGTGTAAACATTCTTCAAAACCACTTACACGCTCTGTGGTGTTTTGGTGTGTGGTCCTCGGGCTGTTAACCACAGATTTGACTTAGCTTACCCAGAAGATGCTCTTACAAGCTCCAACACTATCCCTCTCTGCTTCTCTCTATCTTCCCTTTTCCCCTTCGTCTACCTACTTATCAATTATTAAGGTTGGTATTGATCCCTTCACTATCCTGCCTCTATCTGGTGGTTCACACAAAGCAAAAGCTGCCTCCCCTCACTCAATCAATGGCATCTCTTTTTCCACACGCTTTTCCTTTTAAGTCGGGCTGAATTAAGTTTTTTCTCATTACGATGCTTTGGATTCTTTAGAAATATGAGAAACAACAAGCTGGTATTAATCTTTCATGCAAGCCACTTTTGATGTCCATTAAAAGATGTGTCTGGTATAAGAGAGCAGAGAAAGTGGGAAATGGCTGTGCCTTGTTTGACTTTATGAATCAGCTCTTATTTATCTTCGTCCTGCAGGCCTTTTTATTATGATTCTGTTCTGTGGCGCCCATCACCTGAAGACAGACAGCCTGCCTGTTGCCACGTTAGCCAATGAAAGATTAGTGATATTATTGCCATATGCTGCAAAGAGAGGGAGAAAGAGAGAGAGAGGGAGAGCAGGGAGAGCACCAGGGAGTGGGAGAAAAGGGGGGTGGAAACGGGAAACGGCTTTATTGATCTCCTATGTGCAAAGCCAGGCAAACACGGAGAGGACAGAGCTACACTATTAATGACACTCAGAGCCTCAGCTCCTCGTCTATCCATCTATCTCCATCTATCACTAAAACCTCTCTGATTCAACATTTTTAAACATAAAATATCACTCATCACTTATTTAAAGACACTATAGTGATTCTACTAAATAGTCTTCCTTAAACTCGTTATCAATGGGATTTATTCTTTATTGTGATATGCATGCTAAATATTTATAAAATCTTGTGAGTGCGGGTTAGGGTCACAATCATGGTGCTTAGTATTGGCAACAAAAAGCATTGATTGTAACTGTTGTGATTGTTGTTGAATCCAACGAAAACATGGAGACACCAGCGATCATATATGTTCTAAAATTAGAGCCGCGAGAGACCGTGTGGTTATTGCGTCTTTCTGCTCCGATACGAGTATTGATCTGTGTGCCACATTTAAAAAGCAGAGTGAGAACTGGCGCATTGATCAGGAAACCTGGAGTCACCCCGCTTCATCTCTCGTAACTGGTTGGCCCATGTAACCCACCAATACGTGTTTATTCGGATACAGAGAGGAGGGGGGAACGCGTCCTGATCTAAAACAGGCCAACGCGGCCTGTTTTAAATTATTTGTTTAATTGAACTCTAAATTCCCGACAATTAGACCTCCTCTTTCTATGTACAATCCATATTTGTGTCCAGACTTTTTGATAAATATGTCATTTTAGAGGCGAAGCTGCTGTGCCTTGCGCGCTCATGTTTAAAGCGACTGAACTGTCCGTGGTGCTGAATCTTTCCGGCCTGCACAAGTTCAATGTGCCAGTCTGATTTGGAAAAATAAAATCAAAACGACGGAAGGAGGCCAACGTGTTACTCTTAGATAGTTCAGTTTCATTTATAAGATAAAATACAAAAGGGACGGGATTAAAATCTCACCGGCCAGCCGGAGTGCAGACATCCGTTGAAACTCGGGCTCCTGCAGCCACTTCCACATCCTCCTGAAGGTCTCCCGTCCTGACTTGAGCTTACTCCAGGGTTTGGGGTTCCGTAGCAGGTCTGAGAGGGTTCCCTGCGACCGGCTCAGGATCCTCTGGGCAAATATGGCCTGAGGGATAGAGTACCGCTTTAACTCGGCCGTTATCCGCTGAGCAACCTCCTTTGTGTTGATTTCTTCCCCTTGCATGCCCGATCCCGCCTGCCCGGCTCCGTGCCCGTGCCTCTCCCGCTCGCCAAGCATCACCGCGCCGTTCGCCTGTGAGTGGAGGTGACTGTGCGGGTGGTGGTGCATGCCGTTGAGGTTTGAGATCATACCGTGGCCGTGGCCCCCTAAACTCCTAGCCAGGTGCTCTTGGTCACTTCGGGACAGCATGGATGCGTGGGACTCAAACCCCGAAACAGGAGAGAGCATCTTGCCGTCAGAGGAGAGGTGCGCGCTCGGACCGTAGGCTGACAGCGGCTGCTGGGAGTTGTGCAAAGAACCCAGCCCGCTGGACAGCGGGGAGAGCGAGCTGTGACCCATGCCTGTCACGGACATCTCTTTAGGGGTAGTGGCTGTAAAGGTTGCCCATGGAGGCGAGTCCCCGATGGTCGTCCCGCATCAGCGTGAAGCTGCCGCTGACGTTCCCGGTGGAGAGTCGTTGATGGGAGGAAGCATGGTGGTGTGGGTGCGGGTGGTGAAAGTTATCCGCCACGGTGGATATCGGAGGTAGATGCTGCAGCGGGGTCAGCGTAGTGTACGTGTTGCTAAGGCTCATCCCGGTGTCGCACATGCTGATGGACGGGTGCAGATGTCCAGACAGTGCGGACGGATCTGTCCGGTAGTCCCCGCCGGAGCCCTCCAGGAGTGAAGCCATGCCGGAAACCATGGCAGACCGCGCGCCGGGAGCATGTGAGACCAGATTCCGGGGAGCGGAGCTGGAGGTCGGCGCCGGCCGTGCGTGCGTAGAACTCATGAGGTCTCCCACCTGGGAGTGCGAGGAGAGGCTGTGAAGGTTCTCCATGGTGAGCTCCATAGCTGAAGGATGTGTTTCCCCTATCCCACCCTCCCCACCCTCTCCCCCTGTCTCTACCTCGTTCCTCCCGTCACCCGCGCTACCTCACAGACGCGCTTTCTAGCCCTCCTGCAGAGATACAATTGCCAAACCGTTTGAATGCCAATCCATTGATCAAAACTCTCCGATGAATTCGTCGTGGTTCAGATGCGTTCCGATGTTCCGAGGGAGGTACAGAACCGAGCGTCTTCTCGGCGCCGTAGCGCTTTAAGCGTTCATGTGCATTGGAGCTCTCCAGGGCTATATCTCATCACTGGTCCAACAGCGCTTCCACTAAGAAGCAGGCTGAGTCGCGTGTCAGAGAGATGGGAGCGCGCCTCCATGTATTTAAAATGTGGGGCGGTTACGAGCAGAGCTTTTTATTCAACCGTCTTCACTGGGATGACATGCACCTCTGATGAAACACAATGTTTGACAGCATATATCTCATAAATATCCTAGGTATACTTTTGGTTTGATATTTTTTAAATATTCCTAAATTCCCTCTAACATTGTATATGGACGTGTGCGCGCATGTGGCCCGCGTGTACCTGCACAAACATCAAACGAGAGATGGGTCTGACGTGAATATTACGTCATATATATATATATATATATATATATATATATATATATATATATATATAAATACAGTCAGTATTTTAGTATTTAGAAGGAGTTCCTTGCAGATAAACCTTGTTTTCCCACGGACTGTATGGTTTCGCATTTATGCGCTTAGTGATAAACCTGATCGAAGTATTGACTGACAGAGATTAATGACGGGTGCGGGCCGCTAAGGGGGTTGGGAGGGGTGAAAGAGGTCACAAAGTGAGTTAGGATCCCAAGGATGCAAACCAATGAGAGAACAGGCCGCTGGTTTGGTTTGTGCGAAGTTCAACGAGGCTGAACCCCAACTTATTTATCCTCTAATGGTGCAATCGACGACAACATGACAACTAAATTCCCAAATCACACATTGATAACATACGCCGAAGGAACGTGAACCTCAGCCGAGTGATTTTAAAATAAAATATAAGCCAATTGTTCCGTTAACTCAGAATCCAGTGTAATAGAAGAAAATATGTTTCAACAATGTCATTGAAGGGTACGATAATAGTAATGAGAAGAAGAATGATAATAACATGATAACATAAGCCTGTTTCTTTTATGTAATATTAATTTTTTTAATACATTTTGCAGACCATTAGCTTTATTTTTCAGCACGGGGAATTGATCTGCTCGGTGCTGACTGCATCTGACTCTGTCTCTGTGTGTGTGCGCGTGTGTGTGTGTAGTGAGAGAGAGAGAGAGAGAGAGAGAGAGAGAGAGAGAGAGAGAAAAGAAAAATATTTATTTTTGTGTTACTGACAGAATAAGGCGGTCTTCCTTTAATTCAATTGTGAAGGTGGTCAGACAAAGTAGCCCACTAAATAAAGCTAAAAGATCTTCAAATGAGGGGTTTTACCACTTATTTGAAAATGTAATTTAAACAAGGCAATTAAACAATGGTCCTTTCGCCTGGATGTTGAAATCTCCTCCAAAAGTCACCAAAGCATTTTTCCCGATAATTTTTTGTATATAATATATTTTTAGTGTGAGGCTTCTCATTTTTGTAAAAAAAAAAAAAGATAACACCCGAAGAGAAGTGCAGACACACACACACACACACACTTTATGTGAGCGCATTTTCTGAGCCGCGGGCCTCCTATCCTGCGTGCCCAAACAAAGACCGACTATTTCTGCTTTGATGCCAGATTTCAAATTCATGGTCACTAAAAAAAATAAAAATAATAACCTTTAAATTAAACCAGACAAATCTACCCAAACAAACCGTTATTCCCGGATATTTAAGCCCGACGTTGTGGCCGTTTCTCCTGAAGTTCAGAAATTGATCGCCGTGTTCGATATATTGATCATCGATCATTCAATCCACCTCGACGTTGTTTCCTAAACATGTGTGTGAGATCGTTTCAGAGTTTCGGCGTTGACCTGTGGCAAATTAATAGAAGGCGCCAGGTATATGTTAAATAAACAAACGCCAACCTTTTTTGTGTTTATTTATTTGGGAAACGGCCATAAACGCGCTCTTCCTCCACCTTTCGATAAGGTTGATAATCAAACCCGCGTGCGCTTGTGATCCAGACTCTTTCTCCGCCGTGACTCGCAGGCATGAGGTTATTTCAAGGATGAAAACAAAACATTCTTCCTCTTTATTTTATCAAATTGTTTTTTTTTTCATCGCCCGCCCTGTTACAACATTATACCAAACGATTAAGTACGTTTGCTTTTTGCATTGGGCTTATTACATTTCTCTGCACTTCTGGGCTATTTCGTAGTGTGCTACGATAATATTCGTGTGTAATTAAAAAATTAAATTAAAAAAATGTCCATTCACTACAGTTGAGATTTCAGTTTTACATCAACTAATATCATATCTATTAGTTTTATACTATTAAACTATTTTTTGTGTGTCTTCTTATCTTTCATCTGTTTGTAATTTTCATTATTTTTATAATTGTCAATTTCCCTATCAGTCAAATTCCCTACCAGTTCATCTTAGTGAGGGACTGGTGAACTGTAGGCAAAACAATAATTCTCAACATCTAACAAGCTCATTGAAAAATAAAATGTAATGATCTTTGCTCTTCGTCATCAACATGATGAAGTGCACTGCATATCTTTAGAGGAAAGTGCAGCTTCTTATGCCTGGCAAAAAGTCCCATCTGCTTTATATTTAACAGGGAACTGTTTTCGGATGGAGATGACTAACTCAATGCAAAAATGGCAGAACATGTTAAATAGTAAGACAAAAGTTGAGTGTTTGAACCATTGAAGAGAAATCCAGGAACAACCACATTTTCTGCACGATTAACCTTTCATTGTTTAAACTGTAGATTTAAAAACAATAACTTCATTAGTAAAACATTGATTTTCTTTTTTCATTTAATTTCTCCACATCGGCTTTTGCCACTTCAACTAGTCCCTTCACATCTTGTGTGCCTGCAAAAGCTGAGAGATGTGTGCTACATTTCTTTGTACATTTGTTTTGTCAAAGCATCCGAAATATTTCAGAGCATATGTGAGGTGTAAAGGCATTAAGGGGAGTATACAAATGTTTTATGTTCTCACATAGTCAATATGTAACAAGATTTAAACTCTTGAAGAACATCATTAGAAAGGCAACTCAAATCCAGTGTTTATGACACACTAAATAGTTTAAGAATGTGAATGTTGCAGTGGATGTTTACATTGCCATAGTATTTTGTCAACCCTGCTTCTGTATCTGGAGAAAATACAGGATGATTTTAAAGTGAGATCTCTGCAAACACAATCCATTCTCAGTTATGTAAAGATTAAAAAATATAAGGTAAACTTCTTCAAATCTGTTTGTTCAAGAAAGAAGTAAAACAACACTACAAAACTATTAATAAAACCATTCTTACGTTTAAGAATTTGTTTTTTTCCAGAATCAAAATGTACATAAACATTAATAAAAGAGTAAAGATGTTTAGATCTCTAATTCAACTATTATAAGTCAAGAAGACAACAGCAAGATTCAAAAGACCATGGTCTGGCTCATTTCTTCTGACACCTCAGTGACATTTTTATTAATCATATCTCTTCATCAACTGAAAAAGCATATGCAGTACAACTTCTCCTGCGTCCATATCCTCTCAGACACCGGTTGCTAAGTAACAGAAGGAGAGATATATTGAGACAGAATAGTCAATCAATTTTCCTGTGAAGTCTGTGTCTTGTGCACGCCTGGTGTTTGTCTTAGCATTACAAAGCTATATTGTTTACTGTGTGTCAGTAGAATTATTTGAAATATCCCTTTATATTTAAGAGATAACTGGATCAGAAAATGATCACAAATGATTTGATGGTGACACTTGTCATCTTATTGTGAGCAACAAAATCTTCAACACTTTTAAATCCAAAGATCAAAGGTCACAAGGCTTCTCCGCCAGGGATTATCTGCTTTTTTGCACATCGCTCTACAGTTTGAGGCTTGTATACAGGAAACTCTTATCTTCGCCATGCAGAGCCAAAGTAACAGATTATTAGTCACTGCACCACTGGAAGACCTTATACCCAAAAGGGATGCATTGGACATCATTTGCTCCCCGAATCGAACAAAAAACATGTGCATGAAGGTCCCTCTTTTTTTTTTCTAAATAAATCAAATCACACTACCCATAGTGAGGCTGGTTAATGCCTCCCAAGGTCAATGCTGATCAGGAAGTGGAAACGGCAAATCAAGACCAATAACTAAACATTACAATATTCAAGTACATTTAAAGCTTAACTTTAAACCATGTTCTTCGTGTTACCTTGAGGTCTTTGAGGCAGAGAAATATGCTGGTTTCATACACACCGCATTGATTTTGCCCTCGAACAAAGACGGACAGAGAGCGATGGAGGAAGGCAGCGGAGGAGAGGAGGAGAGAAATGATGAATGAAGAGCACTTGCTACGGTACATATTCTGGGTTTTATCAAACGCACGGCCATAAAGATTCTGTTTGCAGACTATTGGCAACAAGGAGTTTTAAGGAAGAGCATTCAATATTGGGGGAATTTAAACGTTTCGAAACCTTCTCAAAGCAGGTTTTGAGCTCCAATTGCCGGAAACAAAATGACGTCTCTGCGAATGAGCGTGACACAGAGCAACAGAGTGAGGGACCGAAACCGAGAGCAACGAGGAAGAAGAAGAAGAAGAAGAAGAAGAAGAAGAGAGGAAGGGAGAGACTTGGGCTGGTGTTAAGGTGATTAGTCTGGTGGGTTGGCGATAGAGAGAGTTGATCAATAACCTATCGATCTCCCATTGCGAGTGTCAGGGGGGTAGTGGGAAAGAGAAGGAGGGTGAGAGGGCGAGAGAAAGGATAGGGAGGGAGTCGGTCCTGACTTGACTTTTAAAAATCCTTTACTCTGCAGATGACAAATAACCCATTAGATCGCAGGAGACCTGGACAATCTGGAAATCCTTCCGGCTGCACACACACACACACACACACACAGGCAACATTTGTCTGACTTTCAAGTTAGCATTGTACAGCCGACTTGTTGATATGGCCGCATGCAAAAGAAAAATCATTTCTGTAAGTAGTGTGGAGGAACTATTGAGCTGAATGCAGTGAAGTTACTTAGCAGACCATTACTTCAAAGAATTCCTCTCGGCAGAAATATTCACTGGAGCAAGTCTCACTCGATACTCCCCCTGCAGCCTTTGTAAATGCTCTGCAATAAGTCTATTAGAAACGGGTGACAAATTTGAGCGCAAACAAAGGCAGAAAAGTAAGAATGCCGCCGAACTCCACTTACTTGTTTTGTGCAGATTTTTGGGCTCGTTCCAACCCGGCGAATATTCTGTGTATATATCTGTGCTGGTGTCTTATATATGTGTCGCCAGTGAAGATGTCACGAATGTTACAAGGTTTGTCGCTCCCTGGTGTAATCTGGGCCATGCAGGGTGGGGTCAGAGTTGAAGGGTGAAAGGTGACGGCTCTTTTGGTCACTGAAAACACCGAAGAGCCAGTGAGCAGAGGATTATTGAACAAGCCGTCGTTTTTTCTTTGTCAGCTCCCACACCGGGAGTCTTTCACCATAGCAGGATGGTTTACAGCATCTAAAGTGGAGTCAGGTTTCAGCGCAGGTGTGTGAGACTTCTCTTTTCTTCTCATGGATCACTGCTTTCTCTTTCAGAGGCTTTGGAGATGTGATGGTGGAGACGGATGGATTCTCCCGGCATTAGCGCCGTTATCATTACGGAACCTGCTGATTTGGAATAATAGAGAGGGGCATTTGATATTTGAGGGAAGCCATGTTTAAAAATGGTTAATGCGGCAAAACACAGCCTCTGTCTGGACCACGCTCAGCCCTCCCATTATTCAACCTGCTTCCATTTCCTCATTTTTTTTTCTCCTCTGCCTGGCTCTCTCCTTCCTATGTCCTTGTGTTCCTGTGTGCCACTACGCCCCCTCCTTCCCTCCCTCTACCTACTCTGACTGCCCCGCCCTCCATTCCAGTGTATCACGTAGTCCTTCAAATTAATGTAGAGATATTGACAAGTGATTGGCCTGGGAGGCATTGATCATCAGGAGGCAGAGAAGGAAAGGGGGCCCGCATGTGGCCTTGCCAAACGGATGGAGGCGCTTCCATATCATCCACCCGACAGCAGATCTTTAGCGTTCTCTGGTCTCCCAGTAAACATCCTTCAGCTTAACAACGTTTTCGCCCTAAAGTCCTTCATCGGTTGGTTTACTTTCTCCGTCGCTCAGAAACCAATAAAGATCGAAGCAAGAAGAAGCAAACACACCTTAAATAAAATAACCAGGCACTTACATATCCTCAGCCTCCACAATTCTCTTCATCCTATGCAAACTGGAAAAGGTGCTGCTAACAATGTGCACAGGGCCAGTTCGTCAATATGCCAATTACATAGATGAGGGTATAGAAAGGGCAAATGATAGCCAATCATTGAAGTGCTTTTACTGTCCTCGGGCGAGAGCCGACCCTCCGACCCCGTTTGATGACCTCGGGGCCAAAGGTCTCCTCTTCCGAGGTCAGAGGGCATGGCCGTATGCGGGCCGGAGAGAGATGTTGCTATGGCAACAGCAATGGCAGAAGACTGGCGAGGTGTGGCGATCAGGAGAGGGGTCAATTTGGATGGACTATCAGTGATGTTATGTTAAAGCTGCATTCAGTACGGGAAGATATTTCCTGGTGTGGTTGTCAGTTTTAGGAGCCATTTCAAAAGGATTTCACTGACTCAGAGAGAAATGTCATTCTTAACATGATGGAAGGTCAGTCTTTTTGGTGCACTGTTTAATCTTTAATTTTTTGGCGGAAGGAAACCATGCGTTCACTCCTGTGCATACATACTCATGTGCTACACTCCCATTTTATTCTGCTTTGCAGTTTTAATTCTACACTTTTCAAAAAGAAATAGTTGGTTTTTACAATATTCATCTCGAAGCTACAGCTGTGAACTCATACTGGAGCAAAGAAGGATGGAGGAGTTGGCAGCTTTCTTTTATTTACTGGACTTCTTAAGTTAAATTCCATTTTGTAATTTGTGCTTTCTTTCAGTAATGTTTGCAGTTGCCGTAGTAGTTAAAGGTTTAACGGTTCCTTTTTTTCTGCCCTTTTATATTGGGAAGCAGTACAACATTTATTTATTGGTTTATTTATTAGGGGAGAGTGCACATTACTAAAAACATTACTGTAAATATGCCAGAGTTAGCCGTAAGGCCATATTGTCATCTGTAGTCCCAAGTGGAAGATGATACGAAATAAACATAAAAGATACAATAAAATTATATATATAAAACTGTCAGGATCCGTGTTTTTCTGTCTCGTTGTTTTCTTTCCACATACACATACACACACACACACCCAGCCGATACCCACAGCTGCTTCCCATTCTAATCAACACCTACACTGATTCCTCGCTCACCTGTTCCCTGTTACTGCCTAATTTGTTAGACTATTTCTAGTCACCGTTGTCACCACCTCCCTGTCAGATTATTGCCATACGTTGAACCCTCGCCTCGCCTCGCCTCGCCTCGCCTCGCCTCGCCTCGCCTCGCCTCGCCTCGCCTCGCCTCGCCTCGCCTCGCCTCGCCTCGCCTCGTCTGTCAGAGTTGCTGCTACAGGATTTCCACGTCTGTCCCCGTCCTGCCTTGTTGGGCTGTCCAAACTGTCTAGAGACTCCTTGATGTCCTCCGTCCTGTTCTCCTGCTGTCTGAGGACCTCTACCTACCAGCCCGCCGTGGGTGACCACTGAGATCGGTTTCCTTCCCCACTGGGACCCCTGCACCGGTCTACGAAAGGACATCCTAACTTTGAGTTTTTTTCCCCAGCCCTGCGTCTGCCGACGGCAGCTCTCCTGAGTTTTGATTTTTGAACAAATAAAAGACATTGCTGCACCTCTGCTTCTGGGTCCTCCGTTCTCCACGTAACAAAAACATTATTTTTTTTGTAAATGAATCAATGAACCTAATAATACCCTCTAATTATGAAAAATGTTGTTTTCACTGAATGGTGTGGTGCTAGCAGCACTACACACTTTTGACTAGCGTATCCAACGTGACCCTTCTGTTTCCTTATGTGTGTGTATATATATATATATAAATATAATATATAATCAGAAAAATAAAAGGTAGGGCGGAGTCTATACGCTTGTCTGGCCTTGTATGCAAACCAAACATAAGGAATGTTACAATTTTGCTTCATACGGTACCATGACATATTAGCTTTCTGTTGTATATTTCTGACATTGAAATAGTGCTCAATTTGTACTGGTGGACCCAAAATGTGCCAACAAAATATCCCCAATGCCATTAAACCATCACAGCAGAGCCTGAACGTTTGGTGTAATCAGGATAAATCCATGCTTTTATGTCAAATTATAAACCTAATATTTAAATGTTTCAGCAATAATAAAGACTCATCAGATCGGGCAACATTTTTCATCCATCCATCCATCCATTATTTTCCTGGTATGGAGGGCCGTGTCTCAGAGGCGACCGACTCCGCAAGATATTTCCAATCTTCTATTGTTTATTTTTTGAGAGCGTTTCGACAATTGTAGCCTTTGCTGTTGTTAAAAGTCGGGTTTAATCTGCTACAGCCCGTTTAACCCATTGATAATGTTATTGAAAGGTGTCCCTAATAAAGATGGCGCAAGACAGAGGCCTTTAATTCCTTTGAATCATCTTGATTCAAAGTAAAATAAATGATAGTAAAATACCCTCCAGGGAGGGTAGATAGCTGGAACAAGTACTATGTGTTTACTTGAGTGTGTATAGAGGGATGCACCGGTATAACGCCAGTTGCAATAAACATCTTTACTCATTGTGTTACTACACTGAACAAAGAATAATTGAAAAGTGTAAATGCATATAGTATATAAACACAGCACATCTTCAAGATGATGTGCACTAAAAATGCTTAGCATATTCGTAAGTTTAAATTTGTAGCCTTATTTCAGGGAGTTTTGGTGCAGCCGTCCTCTTGCTGTGATAGGAAGTAAACAGCTCTTGTCATATGACCACGTAAACATGGCTTTGCATATATTTATTTACACCCCGTATTTCAATATCTGATGTAAATGCATTTATGGATCATTCAGTAACATTTTAAAGTATTATAATGGACAACCTAGTATTTTATCGATAGGATGAATGAGGTTTCTACATCCACTCTTAAGTCCTGGGAGATATTTCTCTGAAGAAATAAGCACGAGCGCCCTCTGCTGAAATAAAATCACACAACAGTATAGCGAATATATATAAAAAGCAGTTGATTGTTTTATGAAGACATTAATGTTGTTTACGAGAAGAAACTTCTTAGCATCGTATTCATTAATGTAATCTTATAAACATTTGTATCCGTGTAAATAATAGTAGCTGGCAAATAGGTTACATTTCCTGAAACTCAAGGTTCAGGGATTATTTATTGTCGTTGTACAACACGAAGTTGCACAACGAAATTGCTGCATGGCACTTGCTTTAGTGCTATGATATGGTTACAAGTATTAATTTATTATTGTTAATATTCTCCTGCCACAAGGATGAAATTAAATACTGTTGAATAATTATGCCACAACCTATTGGAATGCCATTTAATTTGAACGCAGACATTACTCTCCAGATTAAACACCACTGGTTGAATAATATCTCTAGAATTAGGTCATCCATGGACAGTACTGTTCCGAATAGGAACTTGTAGGAGGGTACATTCAAAAGGAACTGTGAGCAGTAGATAGTGGTGGGTGGGGCCAATAGCAAGCATTGCAAAACATTATTATGGCTGTATTTAAGCTGTATTTTTGACATATTCCGTTTCCCTACGTTTTTTATAGGGTGGTTAGCAAAAACAAACAAGTAAAAGGTAGACGTTTGCGTTCAGAAAGTTCTGCTACATCATTATGTTTGACTAAACCTACCTAAGCGTAGTTGTTGCCTAAACCTAAGGACATTTCTAATTCAAGTCTGAAAGGCAAACTTCTCCGATAAGTACAACAAGCAATGAGGACCCGCCCTACTCTGCCTCTGATTGGCTAGCACGCGTTGCTATCGTTTGCTGGATTGGTTAAATTGTGGTAGGATGAGTGAGCTTGTCTAGGGTTAAAACAAATAGTGTGTGCTAACGGTAATCCAATCAGAGAGGCAGAGTCAAGTACTGGGCCTGGATCCCTGTCTCTGCAGCAACCATGTAACTTATCTGACAGAGGAAATAAAGGGGCAAAGTAATAGACGGATACTCCTGCTCCATTGGTCCGGGTGTTGCTAACTGGAACACTTGATTGGGAACACGACGCTGTCACAGCGTCTGTTCAGCTAGCGTCAACTGTGGTACTGTCATGCAACAGCTAGCTAACGTTAGCAGATGAAGCTAGTTGGCTAACTTTAAGTGCCGCTGCTGATGGCTAAATATTTTAGTTTGACGCTCTGTTGATTGTTCAGCGTGAATCTTTTAATTTGAATCTTTTAAAATTCACACATTTAGCATTCAGGACAGTGGCCCTAATGCTAGTCATCGTGCTTAACGGTCTAAGTAACGTTTCTGTTACGCCTCATCATTCAAAACAAATCATTTAGCGTTAGCTTGCTAGCCAGCGTCCTTGTAATCCAGCGACGAGAGTAGCCGACGGTGTCGTAGTGCCTTTTGTAATTTACAGTGTTGCTCATTAGAGTATTTTGAATCGGGGACGCATAATCTAAGCATTCTGAGGCCGAGCTTTAAACGTTTAACCCAATAGATACGTTAGGTTACATTTATCTTTGTTAACTGTCCCACCTGATCACTGACAGTTCACTTACAGGACAGTTAGTCCGGGTTAATGATACCTTTGATCAGTCATTTCCAGCTGCTGTTAAATTACTTAAAATATCAGTTGTTAAAAATCAACCCACTTCATAGTTAATCCATAAGTGAACATGGCTCCTAAGAAGAGACCAGTGCCCTTAAACATTGCTCCTGCTGGGAATGGTTCATCCACCTTCCCCAATACTGAAGCTGCGGCTGAGTAAGTAATTCTACTCACCACACTAATATATTGTACAAACTAAATATCAGTCGATTAAAGTACAGAAGACGCTGTAATTACGTGTCTTGTTGTTTTTCTCAGGGCCAATTTAGAAGCACTTAAACTCATTTTGGAAGAGTTGGACATGGATGAACAACAGAAGAAAAGGTTAGAAGCTTTCCTCACCCAAAAGGCCAAGGTGGGTGAGTTGAGAGATGACGACTTCCATCGTGTCTGTGAGCTGGGTGCAGGCAACGGAGGGGTTGTCAATAAGGAATGCCATAAATCTTCCGGAATAATCATGGCCAGAAAGGTAAGCTACCAATTATACTAATGATATGAATGTGATCAAATGGCTGCTGCTGTAAAAAAAAAATTGTAATAAAACATTGATCCCAACTCATTCACGATAAACATTCTCTTTTCTGTTTAGCTTATTCATCTTGAAATTAAACCTGCATTCAGAAACCAAATCATCAGAGAGCTTCAGGTGCTGCATGAGTGCAACTCTCCCTACATTGTGGGATTCTATGGGGCATTTTACAGCGATGGAGAGATCAGCATCTGCATGGAACACATGGTGAGGAAACTGAAATGTCTTTTGGTAGAAATGAAGGGTACTTGTAGTATTCATCGACTCATCCCCAAAGGGATGTTATCGTCTTTTTCCCATTTACACATTTGTTAACTAAGAATGGTTCACAAAGATCCTTTGAGAAAGCGGAAGAGGAAGGAGCTACCTGTCTCGGAGGGTTTCCGGGGCCCCCATCTGGAGCCAGGCCCACATGGAGCGCTCAACGGCGAGCGTCTGATGGCCGGGACCAGCCCGAAAGGAGTGACGCGGCACCCCTGATCTCTCATTCCTATGGCCTCACTCCCTGTGGGGGAAACCGATGGGGTTGGGTGCGCTGCTACAAGGGTGGCGGTCGTAGTGGGGGGGGTCTAGACGGACCAGACGTGGGAAGCACTATAGTTCAGTATCTCCCTTAACTGTGCAGGATGGTGGATCTCTGGACCAGGTGCTGAAAAAAGCCAAAAGGATCCCTGAAGAGATTCTAGGCAAAGTTAGCATCGCTGTAAGTTTATGGTTATCTTCTACGTTTGCAATGTTATGTGGTATTACAAGATATTCCATAATGTTATCACTCACTTTTTCATTCAACTGTATTGGGCTTGAAAGAAATGAAGACCTTAACATAAGCAATTAAAAAAAAAACTCACACACTCTGGGCCTGGATGGGTCTTTTGGTTGTTTCTGGCTTATTTTCGCATTGCGGTTTTATATGATGATTGACGTGTGTCATTTTTCTTCCCTTCCAAACAGGTTTTGAGAGGGCTTGTGTACCTAAGAGAAAAACATCAAATCATGCATAGAGGTACTCCTTTTTTTCAATTGGTTGATTACTGTTACTTCATCTTTAATGCATAATATACAGTTCCAAAGTGCATTCTATTCAGTTAAAACGGGAATTCACATAACATATAATGCCGAAAATGATTAAAATCTCAATGTTCATTTCAGGGTTTCAGTCTCAACATTTCTTGGTGAAGATAGTTGCTTTTAGCCACATTCTGTTGTAGATTGCCAGTCTGGTAATGTTTTTTTATACCTTTTTTACCCCCAGATGTTAAGCCTTCAAATATACTAGTGAATTCACGGGGGGAGATCAAGTTGTGTGACTTCGGTGTAAGCGGGCAGCTCATAGACTCTCTGGCCAATTCCTTTGTTGGCACAAGATCCTACATGTCGGTATGTTTGTTCCCTCTGAATTATGCCTTGAAAAGATCAACAACGTTTAGTTGCTCCACTTTCCTGTATTAGAAATGACCAATATCTTAAGCATTCAACTTCAGGTCATTTCAAACTCATGCAGTACGCAACTTTACCCTATATCTTTTTATTCAATGTAATGGTTTATTTTGTTATGTGTTTGCTGTATAGCCTGAGCGATTGCAGGGAACCCACTATTCTGTGCAGTCAGATGTGTGGAGTATGGGCCTCTCCCTTGTGGAGATGTCAATCGGGCGCTACCCCATCCCTCCTCCAGATGCCAAAGAACTGGAGGCAATATTTGGACGCCCCATCTTGGGTGGTATGGAAGGAGAGACACTCAGCACTTCACCGAGACCGAGACCATCGGGGAGACCTGCCAGCGGTGAGCGTTGCTCACAACTGTGTGAAATAGCTATTTAAATGGATGCAGCATGAGAAGTAATGCAACCTCAGTAGTAAGCACAAAGGGATGCCAACCTGGTCAGTCCCTTATTGCTAAGGCTGTTGATTTGTGACATTTGCTTAATCAACCATCGTGTGGCTGGTATTATATTGTTTTTTACCTCAGTCTTGCTTGAAATATTTAATATAAAACACAGTTTCCCCTCTTTTTCCAGCTCATGGTCCTGCCATGGCCATCTTTGAACTACTAGACTACATAGTGAATGAAGTAAGAATATTAGACTTTTTCCAAAGAACATCTAAAAACTCTTCCTTGGTTCCATAAAGTATGTTGTGTCATCCTTATGAAGTCAGTTACCATTTTCATTCAACTTTCTGCTGCGTTTCAGCCTCCTCCCAAACTACCGCATGGTGTTTTCACCTCTGATTTCCAGGACTTTGTGACAAAGTGGTAAAACAACATTTTAGCCCTGAAAATAGTTAATTTGTCCTTTTCACACACAAATAATCATTTTTTTATGCATGGATGAAAGTTCTCTTTGAAAGAGTCCGCTCTTCTGTCTTCTCAGTCTCATCAAAAATCCAGCTGACAGGGCCGACCTGAAAATGTTGACGGTGAGTGTCCTCAGTTTGAATTCATGCTCCTGCACTGGTCCCAGGCAACTGTTAATCTCACGACCCTGAAAGTGAGAGCTACCATCAGAGACATTTTTTTTCTGTTTGGACATTGTGTTTTTAATATCCAATGTGCAAATTGTATTGACTGTATGTTTTGTTGCAGAACCATATGTTTATCAAGCGGTCTGAGGTGGAGGAGGTGGACTTTGCTGGTTGGCTTTGTAAAACCATGGGACTGAACCAACCCAAAAGTCCAGCGCGCACTACAGACTAATCACACACACACACGCACACACACTCATTCATGCACACAGTATGCACATGTAAGAACATGGAGAAGCCGCTGCCTGACACCTCACAACCACATACACATCCTGTTTGCTATGTCCTACTTAAGATGAATCTATAGAGTCTGCATCTGTCAAATTAACTCCACTGTGTACCCCAGGAAAGACACTGTATATACATATATGTGTACAGCCCAACTATTACAATCACGGATATGCATCCGTACAGACAGACGCATGTATGAATATTTTTTTATATATTTTATGCAGACCTATTTAGAAATGTAAGAATGCGTTTATTTTATGAAAAAATGTTGAGTTATGCCCCCTTGTGTTTTAGAAAGATGATTGAGTATGGGATGTTTTTTTGCAATTCGAGATGTGACTGATTTCAAAAATGTTGTTAGATGTCTAGGGGTGAAGCACAATGTTTAATATATTTTAACAGGACCCTTGCGTCAAAGCCCAAAACTGTAAAAGAAGTTGCAACTGTAAATGGACCCTCTGCATCCTTTGTAGGTTGGGGTTGTTAACATGTGTTCCCATTAGCTTCAGATTAGCTTCAGTGGGGTAGAGGCTGCCTTTTCCAAAAGATTACAGAGATTTATCCCTGGACAGTACCTGCTGTAACAGGACTGCCTTCATCATGGGAGAAAGCGGTCTCAGTGGAAGCAAATTATTGTTGCATTGTATTTGCGAATGTAAACAACAGGACGTGGATTTGCCATCGAAGTGCATCCTGTGTCGCAGCAGAATCGGGGGGGTTTTCTCCTTGGTTTTTTTCTATTTGTCTACATTCTCCTCTAAGTAACGTTATAGATGTTTGAATGGTACTGTCATTGACATGTCAATAAAAACCATGTATTGTAATTTTGTTTTTTTTTGCCTGAGTACCACCTCACTGTTCATCCACTAATTTCACCAGAAGGGGGAAGCACTCACATTAAATGAACTGAGGACTTGTTAGTTTCGATTCCTAACAAAAGTATGCTGCCCAATGGAAATATAAAAATATAGTTGGTACTGCTGTGTGTATTGCTTACATTGCTGAAACCAAGTCAATGCATGTTGATGGTGACAAAGGAAAAGCGGGACCGTGAATTAAAGCCCCATTGAAAACGTTAGTTCTCCATTTAAATTACGAACACAATGATTCATCTGTTTGGCTCGTTTCTGCAGTAATAATGAAATGTCTTCCCTTGAATGTCTTGTCAACTTGAGGATGAAATGTGAGGTGTTGAGCTAATAGAAAGACGTAGTGTTGCAATGTATGGGGTGGCTAGTCTGAGCAGTGTTGATGGGAGGCTGACTACTGCAGCAGAGAAACAGCAAAGTCTGCAGTCATTAATATGCAAATATGCAAATGAGAGGGTAATTAAGATCGGGCGTTTGTCAGTGGCTCTTTGATTGCTAATGAATTCAAATCTGCAAGAAAGGGGGAGGGGAGGATGAGCTAAAAAACGAAAAAGAACTGGATGCTATTGTGCTTTTGCTTGTAAGAAAAACAAAGAGTGAGTGGTCTTTAGAAGGTAAAGACCTTATTTAACCAACCCTCCATATAAAAATCTACCAACCAAACCTGATATTTAAAGAAACATCTAAGAAGCACGCATGTCATAATTGTGTTTGAGTTTAAGACAAGCCGCTGCATACAAGGACAAACACGGCTGTGATCTTGTGCCAAGACAACTAACCATGTTCACCATCACTCAGCATTCGGGATGGCAGACTCGAGCCCCCCCAGGTGGGAAGAAAGATGTGGCCGACCCCCGTTGAGAGAAATGCTCAGGTATCTTGGCAGGGTGTGTGCAGTGGCAGCATGTTGTGTGTCACAAACAGTGTTATTTTAGTATTTCTGGAGAACGGGCGCCTACAGTTCACACATGAGCACACTCTGCTGTTATCGTCGTTTCAGTGGTCCCTTGACACTTGTACATCTTCCTCCCTCCTTGGCATGTGAAATGAGAATGTGTATGCAAGGAATAAAAACAAATTAAATGTTGAGAAGAATGGGGAAACACAGCTGCTGTTGTCACCTTATAGCATAATGACTCGCTCACAATGCAGCAGAATTTCAACGAGCTGCATAGTAGTAGGACAACGTTGATGTCCGTCATACGCAGCAAAAAAGTGTCTCTAGATATCAGATGGTGTTGTTTGGGAATAATCACAGGAAACAGCAGGCCACTGAATACGTTTGATATTTATATTTTAAATACTGAACACCCAAATACTTGAAGCAGGATTATGACACTCAAATTGCTACATGTGGAATGGGGTGTTATAACAGCTGATCCCAGGCCTGCTCTATATGACAAGTGGTGGAGCATATGAGTGTGGTTGCATGTGTTTGAAAGAGAGGGGGCTTTATTTTTTTCGCAGGAAACAGGAAACAAGAAGTCATAACAGGATGCCCCAGGTTTTCATACTGTACCTGATGCGTGGGTGGCTGCATGGGGGTAACCCATTTACTAAGATGTCACCTAGAAGAAGAGGGAGGCCAGGAAAGCGTGGGTGGCAAGGAGGGTACACATTTAGGGTTACGAAGATGAAGTTACACTCTAAATATAGCGGTTTTTTTTCAGTGTCTTCAGTCTTATCGTACAGCCTTGATGTTGTCTTCTCCCCATTTCGTTTGTCCTACTTTTTAAAAGGCAACAAACCAAACATTGTTTGAAGTTTTGTGTGGAGCCGTGATATGATCACTTCTGTGTCAAAAGCATGCACCGTCTTTCCCCAGGTGTGCTGAAGGAGCTTCTTGAGTGAATCTCTGACATACCAGTTTTGTCATAATGAGGTTGATGTGCTCACATTGACTCCGCACCATTTTGGAAACAAAACAAAGATGCATTTAACTGCATCTGTCTTTAACAATGCATTTCTAAGTTCCCTTTGCTGTCGAGTCAACTTTACTGTTGTAGCTTACATTTTTATTCATTTATTTAGTCGTAAAAAGATAGCACGGTAACCAGTCTTAAGTTCCACTGTTAATGACATACAGGTGTGTGCTTGAGTTGCATGCGTCCAACTCATGCTGAGCCTGTGTGTGTGAACCGCAAAGTGGATGGCTGAGTTTTCTCGTAAAGGCCAGCACAGATGTTATTTAGGTTGCTTCCCCACAAACCAGTTGAGGTTTTCTTTTGAACGTCTCAAAACAAACGCCGACAGTAACTGCAGCCTTGTTTACATAACCACCAAGGTACAGCTTGTGAGAAAACAGCAGCCAGGACACTTTGGTGAGTTATATCCTGCATGCAAAGTCACAAATATGTTATTATTTTTCTTCAATTATTTTTCTTTCTCTCCTCCACACAATAAAAATCCACCCTTGCGCATTCACACATGTTGCACTCATTTTTTAATAGCAAATGTTCTACCCTATTTACAAAGCTAAATCCAACTTGGACAACTCGTGAGCATGCAATACTAGATTTAAAATATGAGAGGCTACTGTTATGGTTATAAATTAGCTTCTTATTAAGGAGATATTCATGTAGACAAACTACAACCCCTACTAAACTATAACTACTTTATTAATGGGTATTGCGAATGCATAATGAATAGTATTACATGGAATTGTTCATGGTGTAAAATATTTTGTCCGTTATGGTATTTAATTATATCCAGGTTGCACCGTAATCCGAGGTTTTTGGCCTTGAATTTAGTCAATTATAATGCTAAAACTAAAAATATCCCTACGGTCTATTAATGTTAGCATAAGAGCATAACTGAGGACATAACTGATATCTCTCATATACTAACAAACGACCGGGAATATTTTTATAGCCCAGGCAGGGTTTGGGAATAAAATGAAAACGCATGCAACCCTAAGGCAAAATGAGACTGCCCTCAAGGTTGATGATGAAATGTACTTGGACGCCCCACATGTCAATCAAATGTGTGCCGTATCCCATTGGTCCCCCCTCCGATATTATCATTCCATCTTCTACAAGTCTACGCTGTTGGGCTTTCCGCTGTCCTCATCCGCGCGTCGACATAGGTCCCCGCGAATCGCCAAGTATAGTCATTTATGTCTGGTGTTTACACCTACAAACAGACGTGTGTTATGCTATTTTAAATAACTGTGGCATTAATACAAGGAGTATTGACGCCTGCTGCGTTTGTTATGTTCGTTTGAGTCGAGATTGGACATCGCTAATGTTCCAGCGTCCATGTCCCCCCGTAGACTGTTCCGCGGAGTGATATCTACTTCATTGCAACCGACAATGTGGAGGCTGTTAAAATGTCTACTTGGAAAATGAAATTGTTACATTTTCTCTCACTATAAGGAAACAGTGCGGCTTCAGCGTTATGGTTAGAAACGTGTTTTCAGTTTCGTGACGAAAACAACAAGAAGACGAGGTGACGGAGGAGTGGTTCATATTGTCTTTCCTCATTTTCATCGAGCCCACAGTCCGGACCACGGGGGGAAGGATCCTATCCCCAACTTTGTTTTTCTCTCTACTGCAGCCGTCGATTTCTCCCTGTTGGATGCCATATAATTGAATCCAGGTAAATATGTGTACACATATACATCAATGAGCAGCAAATGCATGTGAAACTAAAGTCGCCTGTCGCGTTGCTACCGGAGTAATAGTCAAGTTTTAAGCGCATCGTTCAAGTTGTAACAGAGTGCCACAGCCGGGAAAAGCGGGGTCTTGGATTTTTCCGTCCCTTCGGCCTGAGCGTGCTCGCGGCGTTATTACTATTACGACTATCATTAGCCTATATGTGGTGGAAAAGATTTCTTTGTTCACTTCAGTGGGGTATAACGTTAGCTGTTACAGCACATTAGCATATTGCCGGACCGAATTACCCCCCGGCGACCCCAGGATTTGGCTTTCTGTAGTATGACGGTTTTTTGAGAAACAAACGTATTAACGTTAGCCGTTAAGCGTTAACGTCGACATACGTTTTTGGTGTGTTTTATCTAACGGAACAACATTCCAGACTGTAACTAAAATGGCTAATTCCCCCCGCTATAAAAATATAAGAGTTTCTGGTTTATAACACAAAATGGTGCAACGGTAATAAAATCGCAGTTATAAGTGTAACTCTAGGGTATTTTTTTTCCTCCCTCCACCACTAGTACGCCACTTTAACAAGCAACCAGAATGCCCGTTAAAGCCTTATTTACCCCATCCTGCTTAATTCAAAACACAGTTTTGAACCATTATCTCAAGAATTGGTGACTTTTATTTTAATTTTGTTGCGTTCTGGCCGTTCAACAGAAACTTTAGTGGCCCGAGTCTTTGTGTTCATTAGTGCCCCATTCTCCTGCTCGACGTGAGGGGTGGGCAACAGGTTTTTAAGGCCCTTTTTAAACGTCCCGCAGGGTTTAACCTTCCGATGGGCCATTAAAACTCCCAAATCTCCTTTTGGTTGACCGGCATGAAATGTTGTGGGGGTATTTCTGCCTTTTAAAACTTTTCGCCAAATGGGAAGGCCGGAGGTGGGGGTGCGCAAGACAAGCGTTTGCAACTTCCATTTGTTAGGAGGGGCTAACACTTATCCCCCATTTTGACCTCAGCCCAGTGAAAGACAGAAATTACCGGATTATGTAGTACCAACGTATTTTCGCTTGTTCTTATGTAAATCTTATACATTTATCTTTAGTAGTTTCCCTTTTTCGAAAAGATTACACGATGTACCATTATTTGCATTTATTTGTGTTTTTTCCATCAGGCCTGATTTTGTGGTTGCATCCTTTCGTGCCAAATTACTACACAGATGTTAACGTTAGTTCAGCATTTTGGGTGTTATAACGTTTGATCATAAACAAAGTAGTGACATTACACCCCATATTTCCATTTTTACTGATAAAAGTGGCACTCTAATGCAATTGGTATAAAGTTAGATTAATTTCATGAGTATCATTGTAGTTTTCATAAGCAGCTAAAATGTCCTAAAACTAAAATAATTTGTCAAGTGGATAACTTTTTATTTAAAGTAAATCCTCTTTCATGCCCTGAAAATGATACTGGGTTATTTTAATGTTGGAAGTGAAATCATCCCAAGAGATTTACATATGAAGCCTACTTTAGTTCACAACCCAGAAACATCTAAAACCACACCCTAACACTGGATGAATGTTGTAGTACTATTATTTTAACTTTTTCTCACCTTCTTAACTAAAAAAAAAAATCAGTTATAACAAGAGATTGGACATCTACATAGTTTTTGTTGATTGACTGCCAAATTGTTAACTCAATTGTATATACATTGTTGTATGCGTTTTAAGTAATGCTAGTTGTATACTTTTAAGTTACTACTAGTTACTGTTTGCTGTCTTGGTAATCACAACAATTCAGACATCGTTGGCACTTATAAGATGATTGCGTTACATCTACATTTGCAGATCAAAACATCAAGTCACATTAGACCAGTTATTAGGACAAATAATTAATTCTGCTTCTTGTCCAACATATATAATCTATTTAAAGTGGAAAAACGAAAGCAAAAAAACCCAACTAACATTCTAGACTACAGAGTAATGGCTACTGTTCCTCTAAGGTAGCGCAGAAGTCAATACCCAACAACACTAACTGAGCGGATTTTATCAACACCTCTTAGTACAGAAAAATAATAACATTTTGATTTTGCCCTGCTAATGTTTACCACTTTCGTATTGAAAAGTGTCTCCTGGTTTGTTCACCTTCTGTGTAAATTATGCTTATTTAGATGTTTAACACATGTTGGTATTTGAGGTGGAGGAAGCAGCCTGAGTCCAGGGCTCAACTAACAACGAAGGCAGTGTGGCCTGTGGCTGAACCATGGTCACACATGCTAGATGTGGCTCACCAGGGAAATTCTTCGAACTAAGTAGATTTCTCAGTACTTGTTGAATAGTTTGATGGTGTTTCAAGAAGGTTACATCTACAGTACAATTTTTTTCATTTTAAATAAAGATGATCTCATAGATGAGTGTTTTACCAATACCGCCACAAAAGACTTATTGCATGATTATTCCCATTTACTGGCCTTGTGTGGGCAAACCACAGCTTCATTAATAAAGTAATTTATTTTCTGCTGGTCTTTAATTAAAACCAATCTGCGTAGATCTGGTACCGCTGCTTAACACAGGAATTGTGGCAAAGCGCTTGAATAATGGCATGACCCCTGTGCATGGAGGCGGTAAAGGCCTTTTACTGTGTTAAGTTTTTCTTTCCTGGTTAAATAGGTCAGGCGTCCCTTTCGTGCCATTTGATTTACTTTTCATATATTTAATCTGTATCATTACGTTACAAACAATGGTGGTAGAAATCAATATTAGTTTGAGCATGGATATTACCTTTGGACATTGCCTGGAGTTAGGGTAGTGTAGTTGTAATGTTTTCTAAAGCAATTTCTTTTTTGTTACTCTCATAACTTTTTACACCATTCCTTTTGGCTATGACACAATTTGTTGTCAATGGCTCTATTGTTGCAATAGGGGCTCTTAACACCACCCCTAGGTACAACTTAACAATGGAAGCGGCAACAATTCGGGCAGTCACTCAAAAATTTTAAAGGAAGGCTCCAGTTTAACTATATTCAAAAGAAGACAATTCTAATGTCCAGTTACCCATCACAGTATAGAATCCCTTATTCAAACAGCTACACAGTATGAACAAGGCAATGACAGATTTGACCCAATTTGTGTAACTCATAGAGTAATATTCACAAGGCTGCAAATGTAGTTCGAACTCTAGATGAAAGAAAATGAATGCTAACCCCATTAGTCAAAAATTTTCCCATGTCACAATAGATTGTAATATACTTGTATGGCCTTTACCTTCTCTTGTAGTCGCTTGCTGAGACTGAAAGCGCCAAGTTAACAGCAGCAGAGAATGGCTGCAGTGGAAACGGACAAGGAGCTCAACGACTTGCTGGATTTTAGCGCGGTAAGATCTCATCACTGTGAATCCTATACACTTAATTTTATGCTGTCATGAAATTTAATTTGACTCAAACAAAAACGTTCAATAATAGCGGCATGCCATTTGTTTATTAGACTGTTGATGTGTCACTTAAATGTTTGCAGTCACTCAGTCATAGCTGGAATGTATGGATTGCTTCATGCCTGTTACTATTGCTGACTAATTAGGATAGGATACAGGATATGATTGTTTCAATTACCACCTAATCAACCTTCACACAAGTAAAGAATAACGTCTTAGATAGCACACAGTTTACAGTTTAATTCCTGTCTTTTCAGATGTTTGAGCCTCCAGTTACAAACGGCAAAAACCGTCCAACTACTCTTGCAAGCAGTCAGTTTGGAGGAACAGGTAAGACAATTTTTGTCCAAAAAAAAAATCCTGTTGTTTCCACCTACCTAAAGCTCTGTAATTGTTTGTAAAACAATCCTGAAAGTGAAGCATGGCAGCCTCCCACTACTCCACTTGTCATTCATTTGTGGCTTTTTGAATGTAATAGAAAAGGAAATGGTTCCTGTTCTGAATAATTGCTTTTCAGATCACAGATTATTTTAAAAAAAAAAGTATGTGGTTCTGCGTTTTCAGAGAAACACAAGGACACGCAGATGCAAGAGCCCCCTTGCGGGCCTTTCCACCCCCTCTTGCGAGCGTCGACCAATTTTTCCAAGCTTGCGCCGAAAGCTACGCAAGCCAAACCAAGCCACAAGGCTGTGATTGGTCTGCTAACTACATCCTTCCTGGAGTCTCACATTTCCGGTTTCATAGCATAATTCCGCCATTATTAAAACAAAGATATTTTACGAGAGAATCAGATTGAAGAGCTTTTGTCGGAAGAAATCCGTAAATATGACCACTTGTACAACGCGTCATTTGCGGACTACAAGGACGCGCGGAATGCCTCCAATTCATAGATGCAGAACTCCGCAAACGTTGGTTTGCCGGTCGAGAGGTGTACAAAGTTGTGGAGGAAAATACGGAACAAATATGTACGAAGAAAAGCAGTAGGGCTGTAGTCAACCAAAGAAATACTTAGTCGACCAAAGTCTTGTCCTGAGTCGACGTTTAGTTGACTAAACCAGCGGTCCCCAACCACATTCCTAACCGGGCCGTAGCCTACGACACAAGTTTAAAAAAAATGCATGCAAATTAAATAAACGGCCCGCCGGCACTCCGTGCGGACCTCCGCAACCTCCGTGCGGACTTCCGAGTATACGCAAAGGTTCGTCAACCGCTTCCCCCCACCCCGGTCAGACGTACTACTCACCCGGAGGATTCGCCGTTCAGGTGAGCTTCAACCGACCGAGCTGTGGACCGATGCGGGAAGTGATGGAGCTCGCTCTTTAATAAAGAAGCGACCTCTGAACTTCAGCTCGCGGACATTAAAGCGTTTTTTTTTTTTAAGCGCAGAGACGTAACGGGCTCCCGCGGCGAGAGGAAGTTTTTCGCCGGGGTTCCCGAGTGTTCTACGTGGTGCGCTAAACTGTGGCGCTGTTACAAAACAGCCTACCTTAAAGCATTTAAAGTTTGGGATAAAACATAGGCTTATTATATTTAGAATACAGTAATATATAACTGCTTATAAAGGAATAAATATCAAGGAGTAAATCAATGAACATTTTTCTTTATTGGTGTAAAAAAATAAAAATAAAGGCAACTGGTCGACCAATGAGAATGTCAGTCGACCAAGACGGCATCGGACCGATTAGTCGACTAAACGACTAAAGCTGACAGGCCTAAAAAGCAGCAGTGACGATGCACGGGGCAAACGACTTCCACACACAAAGACATCACTCTAGATCGCCTTCGACAAAAACTTACTCCAGTGTTTTGGCGGTGAATTGCTTTGCAACACGCGCAAGCCTTTTTGAACCATGAATTGAACAAGACGAAGACTCAGAAGCATGCACCAGCCTCAAGGGAAAAGGACGGTTGATTTTATCTTATTTAGATTAGGCGCAATCTTCTCAGCACTTTCTCTGCTTTGTCCTTTACTCACCTCCTCAGCTATGGCCAATGGATTGAGGAATGCCCAATGAATCACCTCTGCTTACCCTGTGACTAAGGACTTTCCTGTCCATGTCCTGGAATCTCACACCCTACTTACCGTACTTCACATCATTTTTACTTGGACTCAGGCCTCATTCTCATCACAGGCCTAGCCCAAGCTAGCCCATCCGTTTAGAGACTAAGAGATAACATGCTAGCAGACGTGCAGTCAGTCTTTTTCGGTTCGTAATAGAAATGAAACGGGATATTGAAGCTAAGATGAAAGACAAGACAAGCGTCGACAGGGTGGGGTTTAGGGGCTCTATTTCATCCATTCACATGAGGGCCACTTGCATGTTCTTTTGTTAGAGCAAGGTGTGTACTTACAAAAGAGACACATTGATGTTATCAGTCCAACGGCTGCTCATGGCATTCTCCATCAGGCTCCCAAAATAATTTTAGAACCAAACACTCACCCTTTAGCTGGAAAATTGTAAATAGTATGAAATTAATCGGGCCATAGAAGCTGTTCTTTGTGACAAAACAAACTGCATTAATTTTATAGGTCCACGTGGTTTTCTCCAGTGGCTTTTTGTTAAAAAAAAAAAGTTTTACTTCCTTTCCCATTAGCATGAAAAATTCTTAGCATCCTAATTATTGCAAATTAAGTTGACCACAGTGGCTGTCCTTTCGAGGTGCCTCTGCTCAGTGGGTCAATGTGCTATTGTCCAAACAAATTGTCAATGTTAGGTCGACTGAATAATTGTTTTAAAAAATGATTTTATAAACAAATGCAATATAAACGGATATGATCGAATTTAGAGGTAACTAAAGCAGCAACTGATGTTTACAACAGCCCCTACAGTCACTATATAAAGGGATCAATATCTCACTGAAAACAAATGTAAAGTCTCAATTAAAGAGTGGTGAAGTTTATGAAGAAAAACATCTGTCAGTATCATTCTATTTCTCCTGTCCTCTATTCTATGTCTGCTTTATCTCAGCCACTGGATAAATTTACCAAAAAAAACTTTTGTCCAATCTGGTGCGTTCTGCTTGTGTAAACATTTTGCCGTGGATGACATTGCAGACAAAGTCAATTGAATTGGGTTTATTTTATTTTACATGCTGTGGTTGTTGTATAGATGTAACTCTCTAACGTTTGGTCTTTTTACTCGTAAATATTTAATTGGACTTACAGTAACAAACGTAGTTGGCGTCAACCTGGGGTAATCTTCCGTGTTATTGCATCATTCTTTGTGTGTGTTTTTATCTAATATGAGTGTAGTTGCAGTAGATCAGCCTGACGGAGGGAGCTGAGCAAATTCTGCTGCACTGTGATAATACATGAAACATTAAAAACCATCAATAACATAGAGGTCTTTTAATTGCTACAATTTTAAATTATTTTGCACCAGGGCCTGTTTAATTTTTGGGTTTCGGAACGCACCTACCTTTAGATAACAGAACGAACGTAAAAGGCTCCTGTGTTCATTTCTAGACTGCTGTAGAAACGTGGTGCAAGAAGGCAGGCTGTGGAAGATTTTCTTTCGTTGACTACCACCATACCGTCTTTGTGAAGGAGCAAATTAGGAATTTGTAAACCTTTTTCAAGCTTAACGATGGTTAGTGTGTGTCAGTCATGTCTGAATGTTAACTAAAAGTTGGGGCAAAAGGTAGTTGGCTTTGCTTAGCCATCAAGACGGGAGGCGGAGTTCTGTAAAACAGCTGCCTACCATCCTCTCTAGAGTTAATTCATTCAATCTAATTGAATGTTTTATTTGACTGGTTTTATGTGTGTAAATACAGAATATAAAAACAACTATTTTGTGGTTTTAGGAGTAGTCACTTGTTGTAACTATGGTTTGGTGAATGAGTGCTGAAGTCTTGTTGTCACAGTGAGGTTGCCAGGTTTGGCGCCACAAACCCTGTACAGGGATATTTCACTAAATTGTGGGTTCACTCAAAAAAAAGCAGATTTCCTAAAATGTTAAATTATTCCCTCCAGCACAAGGTCATACTTTTTGTTTAAGATACTTTGGCAGTGGGAAAGCCTTGAGCAGTATTTAAATTGTTGATTGTTGTAGCATGTATGTTATTTTGATCCATTCCTATTTCTGGCTGATGTTGCCATTGAAATGTATATGTTTTCCTATAGTGTCTGAACTAGGATGTTCAAATGTCAGCTCTTTTTGTTGGAGATTTGATGCATACTGTTGTTTGAGACGTCACTAGTGACTCACAGGTTAAAACGGTCAGGGTTGTGTTATTGTACATTGTTTCATTAACAGTGTTCACTCTCTTTAAGATTTGACCTGACATCATGCTTTGTGTCTGTGTGAATCATTTTGGGAAAGGAAGGAAGAAGGTGGGTGGACAAAATGGGACGCTCAGCTTTAGGTGCCTGGGGCACAGTTCATATAAAAGCCAAGGCATGTCTGCAAGTTTGGTCAATGTATGTGCAGGAGTTTTGCTCATGAAGCCTGTGACTCAGGCTGTCTGTCTGTTTCCAGTATCTCTTCCTGTGTAATTAAAGACTAGCCATGCTTAAAGGGGCGTTTCATGGTGGGAGGAGAAATGCATTGGTGTTCACCAGTGAATCTGTCTGATGTTACTCACAGTTTTCCTCATTTTCCTTTTTCAATTCCTGCTAGACCGTCTGAGCAGTGGCCTACTCGTGGTCTTCCAATGCTTTTGGTTCTGCTGGTTTTGCTAGTGGAAATTGAAAAAAATGACACGGGAATCTAAAGAATAAACTCATTTTAATGGGGGAAAAAATACTAACTGAAACAACTAAATGTGGTGAATGAAATAAACAATGCTGGCAATCGTAAGGAAGAAGAAAAACACATTACGTTACACGTTATTTATCCGACGTGACTTACAATAAATGCATTTCAACCATAAGGATATAAACCAGAAGACCAAGAAACAATAAAGTGCAATTTAATTACAAGTACATATAAGTACATTTAACGGCTACAATTTGTTTCATGTTTTTTAGTCACTCTATAGTCTGAAGAGGTGTGTCTTTAGTTTGTGGTTGATACACATCTAACCAGTTCTTTCAAAAACATTGTGCCCTTTCAAAAAATGAAAGTCACATGTTTTTTACCAAATGGGATTGGCTAATTCTTTCATTATTGGCGCATATAGATTATGTGGGTACAATCATTTTTTTGATGCAAAAGACTTGAGATAGAGCTGATGGAACGGTTCTGGCAGCGTGTGGAGATGCATTCATACACCCACCTGAACGGGTCGTCACTCGAAGCACTTTATCATTACATGTGTCCTTCATACACTGATGGCGGGGGCTACCATGCAAGGTGCCACCTGCCCCTCAGAGCAAGCCAACATTCATAAGAATAGTACAGCCCATCGTAACTGCCCGAGGACACATTGACATGGACTAGCGGAGCCGATCCTCTTATTGGTGGGCTACTCGCTCCAACACCAAACCAGAGTGGCCCTGAAACGATGCGACCAAAGGATCATACAAGCAAGGCTCAACAAAACAACTAAAAAAGGACCAGACAGGCCAAAATGACCAAAACAAGTCAACTATACCATTTTTCACATGAATACTTTGCTGGCAGTCACTGGTTTCACCCTAGGATACACGTTGTGTCTAGTCAACTGAACGTGTATCCTTTCTTCCGATCGCTGGATGCAGCCAAGCTGCAGTAAGGTTTATTTCTTGGACCAGAGTATGAAACGTACCTTAGACTTCACTAAAACAACAACACAGTTCTTAGGTTGGTAGCTCTGAAGTGGTTCTTCATTAAAACTGAAATTCTATTGTTGATTTCATCAGTGTGTCAGGTAGTCCCAGGTAACCCAGGACTCCGGACTAACAGTGCTACCAAAGGTTGGTTGTACCAGTACATCATTCAATTACATCAATTTTTTTAGTAAAACATGCTAATAATCCGCAGTGGAACTAAGTGCATTTACTATTCTCCAGTAAATTTGTGTAGTTTTTACTTCACTACATTTCTTTATGAGTAATTAAAATACAATACAGTGTTTCCCCAAGGTTTACATCTTTTTGGAGGGGGCTGCGCATGTGGAAATGACTGTTGCATACGCATAATAATAATAATAATAATCTAATACAATGATATGACATAAACAACTGGCTCCACAGAAAATGCTTTTACTTTATTGCATTTAAGGTGCTAATGGGTTTCTATTGCCTCAACATGGCGATGCTGTTTCCCACAGCTAATGTTGCTACCAGTGCAGACAACCGTACTGCTGACAGAGCTAACAGTGTTGAGCTGAAGGGGAACTTAATGGCGGGGGGTACACTTCTGCGATGGCGCTGTCCGTTACAACAGCATCATCAGCTGTAACCGCTGTGTGAGCAAGGACACTAAAAGGCACGTGTGGGGCGTCCCGGCTATGTAAACATAGCATAAAGAAGCTCAGATTACAATGCAGAGGGAAAGCAACTTAATACACTGCTCGGTTACCATACTATACTGCACTATATTTTAACGTAGACAATAGTTTCTCTAGCTTCTGTATTACAGCCCTGACTGTCATTTAGAGAACTGTAAACTTATAATATAACTCATAATTTATCTACATATGATTTGATTAGGTAAGATTTTAGAAGCAGGTCGTAGACTTGAATCTGTGGGTATAAAATAAGTGGTAGTGGTACTTCTCCTTCAGTTAACTATCTGCGTACAAACTCTCCAAAATCAGTGCCACTGAGTCCCTTCCTGCATCACCATCAGTGCCGATGAAGTCACGTTGTCCCAACAGTCTCTTTTCTCTCTATACTATTTCTATTTTTTTACTCTTTTGGTTCATTGTAAAATAATTTACATTAGTTAAAATTGCTCTAATGACTCGATTTATCTTATTTTTTTCTTTTTTATTGATTATCTCCTTTATTCCTTCATGTGTGAATATTAACGTTCATTGTGCTATTATTTCTTTCTTATTTCGAAATATATGTTTCACTCTAACACGGGTTCACCCTACACTCGAATGCTATTTGTGGGATGAAAGGTGACAGTTTTTTCTAGATCCTGACAATCATCAGTTCCTCTTCAGGGAGTGAAAATGCCTTAATATATGGCTTTTCACCTTTTTCCCCCTCATACTCTACTGATATCCTACATGTTTCTGAAAACATGGTATTAATGTAGGTATGTGGAAGATAAAATGTTTCCCCAGAAATTAAAATTTTCCTGGAAATACTTCACTGCGAGCTGGGTAGTGATAACAAACCGATATATATGTCGTCTCAAACACTAAAGATTGAATTGGATGCTTTTCTTGGAGCTTTGCTTCAGCGGAATTGTATATTTTCTTTAACATCCTTGATTGACATGCAGAGTGACAGTCAGCCATAGAAAGGGGACAAGACATTGTCTCCTTCATCTCTTATTCTGCTGGTGTCGTGCGTATAGATCAGAGTTGTCACGGCAATCTAGCTGCTCTGAGCACTGTGGACCCATCAGTCTGTTCTACTGCTGATCCTGTCATGATTCTAGCCGTCCTGTACTCCCTCCCCTCTCCCTTCTCCCCTTTTTAATTAGACAACAAAACAAAAATATGAATATTCATAGGACTGAGCTTCATTAATATGCACAATTATGCAAATCAGTACGCAATTAAGCTTCAGCTTTCCCCCAGAGATGCTGTGCTGCAGTACTAGAGGAGATTGAGAGAAAGGGGACGGGCAGGAATTTCTGCTTCACCAATCGTTAAAATCACCCCTTTTAAACACGTTTACTTTTCTGAAAGCGGTAGTGCTTTGTCCAGTGATAACGTGTGTCAACTATGTAAGATTGAGAACTTGAACATGCGTCCTGTATTAAGACAATGGTGTTGGTTAGGGGACGAGTGACCGTTGCCATGGAAAGTGTAAAGCCTCAGAGTGGGAGAATGAAGAATGTCGAGGATGATTCTGGGAACCTCATACTGGGTGTTAATTATTCAAACTTCCTGCAGCTCATATCCATGCTATGTGACAGCGCTGTCACTATGCCGTCTCTGTGTGAGCTGTGAAGTGAAGCTCTTCAATTGAGGTTACTTTGAACATTCTGAATAAAAGCAGGTCATCGTCATTTTATGAAGTCAATCATAGTTCTGCAAAGCCTAAGTTTAAATCCTTTGTTAAGAATTGGTGCCCCTTTGTGGTTAAATGGGTCTAACCCAGTTCTTTGTCTTACAGGTATGGATGACAGGAGTGGGTCCGGGCCCTGGGGGCCAGGAGAACAGAACAGTCCGGCTTTCAACCAGGGAAGGGTACGTTTTAATGAGACCATGTAGATATCATGCTTTTGAAGGAAACACAACATTTCAGTTAACTAGTAATTAAAATATATTACACACATGGAGACATTTTACTCGTCATCATAAACGTTCACACTGAATTATAAAATAATGGTTCATCACACATTGGACAATATTACGAATCTCTTAACAACTTTAATTTTACTGTTCATATTCCTACTAGTATGAAAGACCTTTTTTTGAACCGCACTACAGAAGCACATATTCTGAGCTTACCATTGATAATAACAGTGTTCATTTTCATCTGATACATCTACAACTGATTGTATATCTTGGGAAGATTAGACGTTAGGGACGGTTCAGATTTTACTGTATTAGTATAGTTTGTGAAGAATCCCTATATTCATCCTTTTGTCCTAAAATTGTGTCAGACTGGTCTTAAAAGTAGATATGGTGCATAGTCTAAGAGCAAAGTTGCACAAATATTCTAGACCCATTCACAGAAAACACACAACAATATATTAGGGGCATTCATTTCGTTGTATCTATTTTTATTTTCCTAATGCTCTGTTGTCTTTCCCACAGGGTTATGCAGAACAAGGCCTTTACAGTGAACAAGAAGGCATTGCCTCTGCCCCCATGTATGGATCGGGGATTGTTGGTACGGGTTTAATTGAACTAAGCTGCTGAAGCACAGAAACCAATACTTTCACATAGTCTTTGTTTTATGCCAAAGCGAATCTGGGGCCTGTGTTTTTATTAGTAGGACTTAAGAAGAGAAGAACATGCTAAGTGAAATGCACAAGTTTGTATCAATGGACTGAGTGACTGAACCGATACAATGAGTTCTTTGTTTTGGAGGGCAGTCGTTCCTACGTTAGACACTAATGTACCACTTTAGTGCAAGCCATATTTATGCTTAGGTGGCAGTGGATGAAGGGAGCAGAGTAATCAGGGGGGATGTGGAGGAGAGTTCTTTTCGTGTGTTGTTGTTGCAGTTTGTGTGTTCAGGGCGGGAGTGAGTGTGGGGGGTAAAGGGCACCCATGCACAAACAAGGCTGTCCCTTGGGACCATGGTAGCCTATAGCTCCCCTCTGTTTAACTGTCAGGGGAGGGGACAGAGGTTTGGCACAATTGCCCCTGAACCATCTATAATGGGCCAATTTGTTGTTGTTTCGTTGACCACAGCCATAAATACCACACATCATCATAATGCACTCACACAGCAGATGGGAGGCCGCCAAATGGAAAAATGGGAATGACCAGATTGAGATTTAATACAGACATAAAAAAAAAAAACAATATTCATGATCATGACCTTATTTTATATTCTGTTCTCAGGGAAGGCTGAGCGAGGACCATACCCATCATTTGCCGCACAGGTAATCCAGTCAGACGCATCCCGCCCTCTCTCTTCATGCTGTTTAAGAGAAACTGTCGCTCAGTTTTCTCCTCTTGTATCATTTCGAATTTACTGCCACAATGATTGGCTTTACCTAGTACTCAAGCTTGTCCTTTTTTTTTGCACCGTCTCAAGCCGGGCTTTATGCCCAATGAGATGCCCATGCCCAGTCCTGATGCCCTCTCCCCCTCTGGCCTGAAGACCAACTCCCAGTTTTATCCCTCCTATGAGGGAAGCAACGCTCGCAGGAGACCCTCGCAGGAGCCCATTGGTAAGATTTCTTAGGGATGGTTTCAAGACCAGTGTTGAACCAAGTCATAAAATATCTGTTCAGAAAAAGCATTATTTGTTCAGATATATATTTATAGTTGGTATAGCATCACTTCCCCTGCCGAAGTTTTCTGGAGTGTGTGAGAAATCTCACTTCTGCTTAGTTTCAGAAAGTGAAATCACAGTTCTCAATTATTTTATAACATCAGACTGGAATACCTGTTGATTATTGAATGTATCCCTACATTGGTGGTTGTGAAGTGACTTAAGCATCCACAAAAACGCACACATGCAAAGTTTAACTTATGTTTTTTCCCCTCTTCTTCCTCTCCTCAGGACCACAACCCAAAAAGATCAGGAAGGTGCCCCCTGGCCTGCCCTCCTCGGTGAGTACTATCATCAAGAGACATGGCTGGGAAGTATATCTCGGTGCACAGGAGCTCATGTTTTACACCTTGTTTCACATACTATTCAGCATCACAAGCCAATTCTTGGCTTATGATGCAGGAGAATAGCTGCTGTACAGGACAACACTGAAATGGACGAGGGAGGGGAAAAGCCACTCACCAATCCAGTCACTTATTCGCAGCACGTATTTATAGTGTGTTGCTTTACTTTATGGCCGCTGTGGATCATTGAACCGAATGTATACGGGGCTTCTTACTCCACCTCACTTTTTCCCTCCCACTCTCGCTCTCTGGACACTTTTTTTTCTTTTTTCTTCCTGTTTCTTCGTTCCCCCCTCCCCCCTCCTCTCTGGCCCACATCCCCCTCCCTTCGGCTCCCTCTCAGTACCTCCGCCTCCCTCCCCTTTCTTTCTCTCTCCCTCCCCCATCCCTCTTTCCCAGCTGCCAGTGGAGTTGGCTGCCATCCAGCATTCGGCAGATGGTTCAGTAATTAGGAGTGCATCTCTTCGTTCCCTCTTCTCCTCTCCCTCTTTTTTTCTCTCCTTTTCTCTCTGTTTAATCAAATTACAGAAGAAAACTTCGGTCCATTTTGATTTGAGTATTGCAGATGCAGTTTGATACTTGTTTTTCGTCTAGAATAGTTTTGATTGTGAATTTTATTGTGGTACAGAACATTGGTTCCTTGGTGTCCATTATATGAAAATGCATCTCCCATGGTGTGGTTTCATCTCACTGGCTTAAAGAGAGTGAATGATGTATCTTCAAACCATCCTTGGGTGTTTCTGTTCAACATAATAAAATGGTATAAGCCGTACGGAGATGGGGGGGACACAACCCAACACTGCATTTTTGATACATACTGCTCAGTGCTCCAGTGTGAAGAAATGTTGCAACAACCTGGTTATTTAATTAAGTTGTAAAACTAGATCGTAAAAATAGATTCTGGCCTACTAAGGAACACATACTTTTAAGGGGTGTGTTTAATTATTTATTTAATGCTTCTTCTTTTTTTTGGAAAACTCTGGTACAGATACTTTTTTTTATGTGAGGGATCAATTGTTAGTCATTCTCCTAAATACAAAGCTCAATAGAAGCTCCTAGGGAACCTTTGTATGAGGTAGCTCAAAAGTAATATGCCATGTATAAAATAGTCGAGTTACACCATATAGTTTGCTTATAGTCTTATAGGGATTTGTGACAAGTTTATGACCACCAAGCTGAACAAACTTTTGTTGTTCTTCTGTGTATCCTTTGTAGGTTTATGCATCTGCCTCAGGAGACGATTTTAACAGGGATAACGCTGGCTACCCGGTCTCCAAGGCAGGAAACGTCTTCACACCGTCATTCTATGTGCAAGGTCAGTCAATACAAGAGTTGCCTTCACAGCCTCCCCTTGTTCATTGTGTTGGGTTGAAAAGTTCCGTCTGACTGAGAGACTTTCTATTAATCAGCTTAAATGTATCAGACACTTACAAAGACAATAAGAAGCCTTCATTGTCAGTGTAGTTGTTAAATTAGGTCCAGGAAATATCTTTAAGGAAGTCAGAATGTGCAGGTACAGTAGCCACATGCCAGTGAACACCGTATGGTGCACGGTTGTTGAATAGTGCATTACAGTTGAATAAAGTCATCACGGTAAAGTGACATGTCTCATGTGGCCTTTATTGTCTTCTCATCTCTTGTGGCTGGTTATACTTCTCCCCTCTCTCCCCCACCCTCTCCCGCTGGATTCCCCTTTACAGAAGGCCTCCACCCGCCCTCTGATCCATGGGGCTCTGCCAGGTCGATGGTTCAGCCTGGTTATTCTGCCATGCTGGGCAACTCCCCCCATCTGAGCCAGCATGCTCCCTTCACTGCTATCAACCCCCAAGACAGACTGGTGAGTTGTGCCTTCTCGCTTTGGTCTTGTTTTTCTATCAAGCCAAAACAAGGTCTTTTGACCCTTGTTGTCTAATGCATTATTGACGTCTTCGGAATGGTTATTTAATTACGTTTGTGTCTTCTCAGAAACGGCAGCCACTGCCCCTCTCTCCCCAAAACTACCCCATGCATGGCAGCGAGGTGAACGGGACGCATCCCTCTGGCTTCCACTCTGGCCCCAGCAGCTTCGGCGTGCCCAGCCATACACCCCCTATGGCTGACCCTATTATGGGTAAACCCTTTCATGCATGCATGCATGCTATCTTCTGTGTGTTTGTTTTCATGCAACATTTTTAACATGGCAGAATATTTACTGATACTATTTTATATACTTTTGTTTCATAAAAGCCAATCGAGGAGCAGTACCTGGGAGTTCAGGTGATGAGATTGGAAAAGCCCTGGCATCTGTAAGTGATAACAGATTCACTTTAAATGTTATATATTATGATATTTCTATAACATAATACATGTAAATGAATATGCTGCATATCAATTAATTGAGAACAAATTCTTCCTTTATCCAGATCTATCCCTCAGACCCACACAGTAACACCTTCCCTCCATCACCGTCTACTCCCTCTGGCTCTCCCCAGGCGGTTTCAGGTGAGGAAACTGCTCTAGTCTTATTTTCCTGAGCTGTTTTTTTCAATCAACATTGTGTCCTTCCTATTGTGTAAGTGGATAAGACCTTAAAAAATGGATTGTTGTCATTCTAACTAAGCCTGAATGGTTCTTGACAATGTGACAATGCAGCTCCATCTATTGGGTTCAGGGTGGAAGTAAAATGTTTTGTCAAAGGTTTTTATTTGTGTGTATTGAGGTATCTTTGCATATGCCATTACAATTTCAACAATATTGTCAGTAAAATATATATATTTAAATGCATTGTATGTGAGGCTTGGATGCATCTTGCCGTCAGAATCAGTCAACAATCTTTTACAATTTCTAATTTACATTTCAAGCAAGGACAAGCATGCATGCACACACACAGAAAATAATTTACGAACAAAAAGATTACCGCAGCATTTAATTAACTATTAGGCTGAAGGTACCATGATAGATGAATACATGTCTAATTTATCCACTGAAATCTTTTCAAGATTAAAAGATACTGGAAATAGCTCACAGTGACACTTCTTATAGCTATACATCCTGTGAATGTAAATCATGGTGCACCATCCCTTGATACACACACATGACAATTGTCAAACTCAAGTGCATGAAACAAGGGAACACCTTTCTTTGAAATTATGGCTTTGAATCATACCGTGGCCAAATATGTATGTTCCATTATGTTTCATAGCGTCATAAGTTTCATCTGTTGGAAATGTGCGATCAAAAACAATGTATGTCATCCAGTGTTTTATAATGTTAGCAGTGTATTTGATTGAATATGCAACATGTAAAGCAGTAAGTCGGGCGGGTTGTCCTTAAACATAAGTTACATTTTAAGGTAATACCTGTGTACTGGATAAATAAATATACTTGTAGTTATAATTGGGATTTCGGTTTGTGTGTTTTTAGCCATTACCAAATTGACTAGCAAAATATGACAAGCTCAATCCCTAGTTGCATCATTTATCTACTGTTATTTTTTTAGTGCAACATAAAACGCTTGTTTACAGGAATCGTTCTGGTTGACCAATCGTGCAAAAAATGTAAAATCCATTTTTAGATAAACGTAGAATCCTCAAACATCCAATACTAGATAGGATGCATTTCTCAAAATCATGTGATCTCTTTTTTTCTAGGCTCTGCATCACAGTGGACTCGATCCTCTGGCCAGGCCACACCTTCCCCAAACTTTGAGGGTGGAATTCAATCCATGGTTAGTTAATGCCTCGTATTTGATCTCTTTAATGCAAGAAAAAAATTGTTAGAGGTAAATTAGAGAGCAAAATACAGAATGCCACATTTATTCATGCATAGCCTTCTGCTGTCTCATCGTATTCCCCAGCCTAGTAAAATGGAGGACCGTCTGGACGAAGCCATCAATGTTCTACAGCGTCACGCCAGCGGGCAAGGAGTGCCAGGCCTGGCTGAGATGCACAATCTGCTCTCGTCTGGCTTAGGGTTACCTCCAGCTTTCACCAGTGCAGCACTTGGATTGGCCAGTCGCTTGCCCGGACTGGTGAGATTATTTCAAAAGCAGTACAGAAAATCTGGTCACAAATGACTACATTAAGTATGACATTTCAAATTGAAGTGAAGGTATTTTGTGAGAGCGGCCTACCTGTTTTGTCGCTTTTATGCTAGTGCTGCAAAATTCTTACAAGGTCATTGAAATACTGTTCTAATTGTCGTCCTGAAGATGTCTGGTCACCATGAGGAGTCTGCTGGTCTGCCCTCTAGTGGGGGACTTATGCATGGTCACCACGGCCCCAACTCAGTCCAACCAGGCTCTCAGCCTGAAGGTTTTACAGGTACAGTTTCTATCTGTGGTTTTCCGGTATTAAATGTATTTTGAATGTAAGAAAAAGGCACTAGTACTGTGCAATCATTGGAAGTTAATTCATATTTTCTTAATGTATATCTTATTTGGTATCCTTGTTTCTGAACCCCCGGTGCAGGCCTGTCTGGTAGCCTGAAGCGCTCCAGTGGTTCTGATATTAAACGAGAGGACAAGGAGGACGATGAAAACTGCTCCATCACCGACAGGTCAGAGGATGAGAAAAAAGACATGAAGGCCCGACTTGGAACAAGGTGTCTAAAACCTTTTTTTCTACACAAGATTTATACTCTTTTATCACTGCATGAGATTTCATGGCATATAATGCCGCTGTGGTTCAAGTATAATATGTGTCAAGAAAATGGTCTTTCAACCTTTCTAGACAAGATTCTTTATAGTCATTCATTTAATTCAACAAAAAAGGAGATAGTGATTTTGTAATTTAATTACAATTGTAAACACTGCTGCAGTCTTCAATCCCATTACCTTACATGCTATGGCTTGCCAGTGACTTACATTGTTAATGAAGTTTATTTCTGTTTGGTGTTGGTTGTCTGGGCTCTTGAGCAGCATTGCGACCACAGGAACCATGTTCAGATTTGGGTTTAAGTGCTTTGTTGTAGTTCAGACATCACATCGCACACAACTCATTTCAACCTTTCTCTCACAGTCGATTAGTTTTTAGTCCCCGAAGTTTGTTGCGGTGGCTCCATTGCCCCTGCTACCATGTGGCCAAGCCCTAATGTTATCTACCTTTTTTGTAGCAGTGTTTGTAATTGTCATGAAATTACTTTGAGTTTTATCCCTCTACATGTGGCTTTGACGTTCCTAGGAAACTATATTTCACCCCATAATTGGAAACTTATTATCAGTGAACTGTACACATACTTTTGTTTCACTCCCGCCTCATCTGCCATTGGCCCTTTGCTAGTCTGGATGATGAGGAAGACGATGAAGATCTACCAGTGGAGGTTAAGGCTGAGCGGGAGAAAGTGAGGAGGATGGCAAACAACACCCGTGAACGGCTACGTGTGCGGGACATCAACGAGGCTTTTAAGGAGCTGGGGCGCATGTGTCAGCTCCATCTGAGCCACGAGAAACCGCAGACCAAATTGATCGTACTGCAACAGGCCGTTAACGTTATACTCAACCTGGAGCAGCAAGTTCGAGGTCAGTGGGTGTCCAGGGAGGAAGGAAGAGGAGGGGAAGGGCCTCTTTACAAAATAAAACTCCCACACGGCTTCACTTCCCAGCTCCTTACGTGTCCTTCCAGATCTTTTCTTACATTGCTTGTAGTACCTAACTTGACTTCACTTGTTGTGGTAAACACATTGGGCCTCATTCACTATTATATGCTAGGAAATATTCTCCACTGGCACAACTTAAGTGCACAGGTAAAAGTTGGATTCATGACCTACGCAAAAATTGGCCGCATCAGCACACATCCAAATTTCTCTAAATATAATGGAGAAAGCAATAAAGTTTTAAAAGAGAGCAGCATAGCCCTTCCTTACTACTACCTTACATTACTGACGACGTTTGAGTCCCTAGTATCCCGAGGTGGAAAGCCAAAAAGGCACATCTCTGCACAGTGTTCCCTCAGAAGTGATGTGAATTAGAAAAATAAAATGCGTTAGAATGTGGTGTGGCAGGATTTGATTGATCAGTCTGGCAACAATACAACAGCCACTTGACTTAAAATTGTGTAATCACAATAACAACCGATCATCTTTTTTTGTGCGATGGAGTCATAAAATTAGACAACAGATATCTAAACCTTTATTCTTAAACGCAAATGAGACTTAGAAACGCACAGTATATTTGGCTAATGTATGGAGAAAAATACGGGCTTTAAACAAGTCTGTTAGAACCTTTTTTATTTATGAATGCAGTGTTGGTAGACAGCCGGACAGGCCTTTGTCGTTGTTGCTTGCTCATGGGCTAAGACAGTTCTAACCTTGTTTTCAGAGGAAGAACAAGTTGAGCTTCATGCGTAAAACGTTAATATGCATGTTTTAAGCACAGAATGGTGCGCACACCCTGTTTGTGAATGAGGTCCATCGTCCCTGCTTAACACCAGTGAGTCAAAGCACATTTTTAGTCCATCCTAACATATCATAAAAGGGAGGGGCTTAGATTAAGGAAAATAAGCTGTGGGACTGTTTTTTTTTTTTTTAGACATGCCCATTCTCCTGTTCATCTTCTAAGGTTTTCGTCCATTGGCAACACATACAGGACCACTGTCTGTCCTGATGCAGTATGTGTTGCCTTGTCTCATTATTGGCCGTCTGTGTCCACTGTGAAGATGCTTAAATGTTTCTCTGCTTTACCCTTTAACAGTATTAACACATCTTTCTGTGCTCATTTGCTTTTTTTCACTGTTTCTTCATTGAGCCAATTCATAGTTTCTGGTTATCTCAGCTTTACGATAAAAAAAAAAGAAATTTACCTTCCCACTCATGATGTCCCTGTCTGTTCACTGGCACCCTGGTTAGCATGAATGCAGGGCTATCGGTAGTCTTGTGTATTAACCAGTCTTCAGCTTCATCGCAGTTTCTGTCTCTGTGCTGCATGTCACAGCCTTTATAGCAGTAAACCACTTTTTTTGCCATCCTGTTTTAGGGACAACCCTTTTTTATTGCTTCATTCGCTCCCCTATCGTTGATTTTCTTTTTACAGATGTCAGCAGGGACCTCCTCTTCCTCACATTCAGATAAATACATCTACTGCTGATGTATTTAACATGATACCCTCAGTCTCTCTTCTTTCTGTCTCCCCCCTTTGTGGCTATTTCAATGTTGGCAGAGGGTGTTGCTTCCTCTCTCCCCTTCTCTCTACCTCATAACTTTCATTCCTCTGGACAGTCACCAAATGCCCTCAACTTCCATCCTGGACCCCAAAGACCAAATTTTAAAATGTTGGTTGGTTAGATTTTAGGACAGATTAATTAGGCATGGTCTCTCAGGTTGACTGTTGTAAATTGGCTTGAGATAATTTATTGTTGCATTTGCTCCACCCACAAAACTTAAATTTCAGACTGATTGACATTACGTTCATGTTTATAAAGATGTATCATTTAATATCTGTAGATCTACGGAATTTTTTTCCCACCCTCCGCTCCCTCTCCTGCAACACAGCCGTACTCGACTGGGATCTTCTTCTGCAATTCCACTGGTCTGATCTTGGGTGAAAATCTTGAAATTAGCATAGACATAGACATGCCAAAACGTTTTTATATATATATATAGTATATATCAGGACAATTTGAATTAAAAAGTTAAGTCGTACAATATGCTTCAGACTGTATAACTGCAGTTAAGGGAGAACGTCTAGCCCAGGTTCAGCCAGGGCTGTGATTTGGGTTTGTTAACCAGCCCTTCCAACCCCCACTTCTCCTCCTGGCTACAGTGTTGTTTCGGTGGCCGATGAGAACCTGACTGCTGAGGAGAAGGAGCAGAGGGAGCGTGAGCGCCGCCACGCTAACAACACTAGGGAGAGGGTGCGCGTGCGTGACATTAACGAAGCCTTCAGAGAGCTGGGCAGGATGTGTCAGGTCCACCTGCAGAGTGACAAGGCCCAGACCAAGCTTATCATCCTGCAGCAGGCTGTCCAGGTCATAATGGGCCTGGAGAAGCAGGTGCGAGGTAGGTCAGCCAATAGAAGAAGGTCTGATCTACATAGACAACCAACCATATCTTATCACAGCTGGCAGAGTTGCCAGTCATTCACCCATCAGAAAATCTCCTTTAATTTTGATCTAACTTACTGTGTGGCATTCACTTTCTCCTTTCTATTTGCTCGTATCACTTTGAAAAATAAAAAAAAGGAGAAGAAAGGGAGAATATTTGAGGAAGCATATCCCTCCTTTTCTGCCAAACGTCTGCAGTCTTTCCTTTTCCCTATCTCTGTTCCCCCTGTCTGTTGTCAACCTGGTTGTATCTTCCAAACTCTGCTTTAATGTCTTCAAAGATTTCCGTGGGAAAAGCAAAATAATCTCAAGAATTCCTATTTATCCGCCCATACCGTTTTTTAATTAATGTGTTGGTCCTTTTTTCAAAGAGCGTAATTTAAACCCGAAGGCCGCCTGCCTCAAGAGGAGAGAGGAAGAGAAGGTTTCAGGCGTTGACCCTCAGATGCAGCTTAGTGGGGGTCACCCTGGTCTCGGAGATGGACATATGTGATTCTCAGGTCAGTTTACAGAGTTTGTGCCGTCTTTCCTCCACAATAATATAATGAACAAATGTGTTTTATGATGGGGGAAAAAAAGTTAATTCTTATTTTCTCCCTTCCCTTCCAGTTCCTGTTGATTGTACAGCCCTTAGAACACGTGGCCTTAATCTATCATTGTCATGCATCTCAGTGTGTGTTAATCAACTTTTGCAAAGCACACACGCACACACCTCATTACTGACAAAGCAGGTGGCCACATTCCTGACGACTGAATACAAAAGTAACAAGCACACTCTTAACAGGAAGAGGGAATATGTATCAATCTAAACAAGACAACACTTTGAACCGAGGACACCGGTTTGGAGACAGTGGAAATTGGACATAAGGACATTCTTATGATCATGTTTTTGTAAGACATTTTGCAAAATTGCTTTACATGTTGGGAGCAAAACTTGTTTGGATCAAATGAAACGTTTTGGATCAACTGCTTGTGTAAGCAGAGTTAGGATTTGTATTGTTGGATGATTATTGGCATTCCCATCTGAAAAGCAGGTCTTACATTCTTCAGGCAAAGAGGGACACCAAGGTTTATATCTTATGATTAAACAAAACCTGTTCAAACATGTGCCCAAAGGAGGCTCAATGCATAGTGTTTCATCAAGATAAAATACCCATCGTTATCTTGCGTAATGACTGAATTTCAGAGGTAGGTTGGGAGACATAAGAGCGCTAACTCCTTTCTTTGTGGTATGGTGGTATTTCTGGATGCATTTTTTTTTTTATTATTATTTCTTGGTTTGGCTGAAAAGGAGCCGCAGTCACTGACTCACATGTGTCCGCTTATTTTTAGTTCATTTATAAGTGTGGCGACTGCTGGAGAGAGACCCTCCACTCACTCATACAAGCAAAGACTTGAATCTAAGAACCACAGAGGTTTTGAAGCCAACGTGAGAACAGGTTGGACTCGAGCGCATAGACGTCATTCTCACTGCCCAGAATCCTGAAGCCGGTCACTCATACCTAAAGACTCTGTTACAGTACGGCGAACTTAATAAACTTAAGTCTCCGTGCGATTTGTATTATGGCAAATCCCCTTTTGCTAGAAGACAGAAATAATTGAGCATCAAAAGGGATCACGAGTGTTCCTGCTTCCCCGTAGAGAATTCACTCACCATTGACGGACTTGTTTTGGTTGTTGCTGTGTTGCGCATTTGGTGTTTTGTTTTTCCCCCTTTTGAACAATTGCAAAGCCTGATTTAAGGCGCTTCCTTTTGTAGAATTGATTTATCATTGTTTTTTATTGTCTTTTTTTTACTTTGTAAGATAGTTGTATGAGTTTTGTTTTTATCATTTGGAATGCTCTTTCTTTTTTTGTTTACATTGTTTAAATGTAAGATGTAAGACAACTCTCAATTTAGATTCCAGGAACAAAGTGAGGTGTTTTCTTTTGTGCCAGGTGCTTAGAAATGTTAGAAATGACAAACTTATCTGGCTGTAACATCACATGTTGTGATATTGCTCTTTTTCTTTATTGCATGTTTGAAAACAAACCTGTCATGCCAGTTGTAATTGGATTGTTCTGGTGTTTGCAACAGTTTTTCTTGAACGAAACACAATATTTTTCTTCAGCACCCCCCTTTCCAGTCCTCTCGTGCCCTCCTTGGATGTGCAACTCTGAGGCGCTTGTGGATGAGTTTGAGGACGGGGCAGAAGGGGAGGTCTGCACAATCTGCAACACAATTCACTGTTTCATTATGAAATGAAGCATAAAATTAATCAAAAAGGGTGGCCTTAGTCATTTTCCTGACTTTGGGAGTTTTGATAATGGTTACTCACCAGTGCCTGAATACTTCTCTGCTACATGGTGGACGATGTTGCATTTGATGATTTATATAGGTTGTACCTTTTATAATACAGATGTATAAAACATATATACTTCAGTAACATCTGACAGTGTCTCAGAACATCTATATGAAGAATCACACAGCTTCAGTGTGTGTCATTAAATGTAAGATGACTAATAACCCGGTCTTCAACTTTGACGCTGAAAACTACTTAATATGTTTCATCTTTTATGTACTGATTTTGTTAAGTATAATTTTGTCCTTGACTGGCATGTGCATTGATATGTATGTACAGCTGTGATATATCGGCTTTATCATTATAAGCTGGTACTGATATGTAACAGTATTTGGTTTTCTACCTGTAATTTTATCCCAAATCTTGACCCACAGACTAGCCCCAAACATTACTTTCTGCAGAAAAAATGTGGTGTTGTTGTGATATGAAAAATCTCTACTTAAGACTTGTACTTTTATTTACATGAAAGATACGTCTGCAGTATCCAAGGATCAAAAATGCACCTGAAATTCTTTTGTTAACAACCCTTTTGTCCTCTACAACAGATGACCTGCTACGAATCTCTCTGTCTTCACTCATGTTTGGGGACAACATCTATGTAGGCTATGTCCTCAAAGTGCCTCCAGTTTCCTATTTTTTATATATAAAGTAGATATAGAGAACTGTTGTGTATATAACAGTAATGTAGCAATAAATGTGCCATTTTTAATAACAAACGCCATGTTTATCCAATGTCTGTTTTTTCCCAAACTCATGGATACAAATAGTGAATCTTTCTACAACGCAAAGAGGACTGTACCACAAAGCAACATTAACATACCATGGATTTATTTTGGTTATCTGCCTTAATTAACCCAACGATTGCAGCCCCTTTAAATGAATGTGTCGCTTATGATTTATTCGTATGACGTGTGCAGAAATATTTTAGACATGTTCCTTCAGCTGCAACCCCGGCAGTGAGAAATAGATTAAGGACCAAATCAAAATGATTGTGCTAACATAATTTTAAGCAGTATTTCGGTTTCCATTACTTTCAATAAACGACATACATACAATTATCCAAAGTAGAACTGCATCCACAACTCGTAAATGTCACCTGGCTCAAGATGCTGACCCGAGTAAGTGAACATAAATGTCAGTTACATTTCTTATTTGCTCCCGAGCAAAGTTTATGTGTATTAGTATAACAGAAAATGTATTTCTCCCTAGATGAAGCAGTGAGCTTAAAAATCTGTTCATTTAAACATTTTGTTATTCAATGCTAACTGACTTTATTGCATGCACATGTTTAAATTGTATTAACTGAATTAGCTGCTTTATGGCATTCGTTTATTTCTGTGACGTTAGTTTTCTCTCAACGTAACACGCTTCAATTGGTCAGTAGGCGGTACTTTAATTGTATAAATTAATAACGTGGTTACAATTCCGATTTTTGCAGTGTCATAAATACATCTCTGTAGAGGATAGGGATTTCAACATGTAGCATTTCTTGGTGTATATTTGTAAAGGGAAATATTTGATTTTGATATTCGATATTTTAGAACATAACACAATTATTAATAGTATGTATGCGGTGTTATAACTATAACTGAGACATTTTTAACAAACAAAACCGTTTAAAAATCGGTTGAAAATTGAGCAAGTTATGGTTATTTGTGTTTGATACATGTACTTTTTAATGTGATGGGTGAGCGAGCTAACCGTACCAAGATGGCCGCCATTTGCGGACGTTCGACTCCGTTGGCCGGCAACGCGGACGAGACATCTAGCCTTTATACATTGGTGCCCCGGAAAGAATCCGGGTATTTTTTTGGATGGCGGAGTTACCATAGATATGGGGAGTATATAGGGAGTAACAGTTTAATTTGCTCGCTAGGTGGCGGAAATGAGCTACATTAAAAGTCCCACTGATTTTAGATTACACGGCACTTGGTATAAAATGCATTGTTTTACACAACCTCGTCAACTAATCGGAACTCTAATACTTTTCTTTTTGTAAATCAATATGTATTAGTTTTATTGTTGTATGTTTTTAAATAGTACACTTAATAGGAGACAATAACATCATTAGGTCAAAAAACATTCCGCGTTATCTGTGTTCGGTTTAATTCTAACATTGAACCGGAAGTCGTCAGCGTACATGCGCACTAGTCGCCATCAAACCACAGTTATTTTACTGCTTCTAAAGCGGCGCAACCTGCGTTTCGTGGTGACACAATTCGGCCGAAATGATCAGTAAAGTGGTTGGTGCGAAGTATGCGGCCATTGCCAAAACATGGTATGTTTTGTATATATTTGACTAATTTAGTAGTAAAAAGCGCAAGGCTTTATAAGACAACAGCATGTCGGTGTGTCCTTAGCTAACATTAACGTTAGCTGTTAGTTTAGCTGAGGTCATAGCTTTAGGGACATGCTACACTTTATCTCGTCTCACCTAAACTCAAATTTTAGAGTTTAGGTGAGACGAGATAAAGTGTAGCATAACATTTTTGTTATAACAAAGCAAACAAATCCGATCCTCGTTGTCATTTTTTCAGTGATCATAAGTTCGCTAAAATCTTATTTTCATTTTAACATAACCTACTGTATAGCTGACACTGACCTCACTTGACGGGCTAGATATGGTTGTTTAGGTGTACATTGTTTACTAATTAGATTTATCCAATCATCAGTTAGTCTTGACTCGGGTATTTGCTAAAATGTATGTTTTAAATGTGTACTAACAAGAATATTGATGTGACATTGAACTTAATTTTTGATCAACACAAATGTTAACAAGCACATCTATTGGCATTTTTACACCACAAACAAAGTAATCGACTATTAGAATAATTTATGACATGCATTACTCGCATACGTCGGTCGAGTAAACCGTTTGTTTGTTCATAGAATTAATACATGTCTTCACAGATCATTTTGATTAAGTGTAAATAAAATTGTAAGAATGTTTCGTACATATTGCCTGTTTTCATTCACAGGATCCCAACCATGGCGGTTTGGGGCACAGTAGGAGGTGTGGCCCTGGTCCACTTCACAGATTGGCGATTGATTTTGGATTATGTCCCCTACGTAAACGGCAAATTCAAGAATGACCAGTAGAGACACTCAGGTTAGTCTCAGTGATGTGTACGAAAACAAGTTGGACTGGATTCTCAAGCTACACAAACTCCCAAATCCCTACACGTTGTGTTATTGCCCTAATAGAAAGTTCTCCACAGCTATCTATTTTCAATGAACTGAATTAATTTCAATTATCATGTCTTCCTTTTAGAATAATTGCAAACTAATTAAAAACACTTTGGGGTTTTTGGCGCCACAGTCACTGACTCGCATCTGTCTGCTTATTTTTTATATTTTTATAGTATTTAAGTATATTTAGACTATTTAATACAGAACAGAATACACATTTCTCTAATCCAGAGAAATGTTGAAGCCAATATATTTTGTGAAAAAAAACTGTATGCGATAGAATTCTGTCAAATAATGTGTTCATTTGGGTGGATTCAGATGAAAGTAATCATTGATCTACACATCCTAGAAAAGTTACCAATGAGAATTTTAGGGGGATTCATATGGATTAAGACATTATAAACTATGTTGTTGTATTGTAAGTATGCCTATGAACTAAATAATCTTTTTTCAATCCAGGTTACAGGCATATGGAGAGATTTCAGACTACGTTACATTACTGACCAATCAATTGTTTTACAATGGTTCATACTATGTAGCTATTATCATTCTATGAGGGTGATTTGGATAGAGACTTATATTTTTTCATTTTATTATGTATTTTATTTATTTGAGTAGCTTTTCTAGAAACTCTTAGCCTGAATTTGCTTCATGGAACTGACTGAATTAGCCGAGCACATCTGGTTAATTCTCCTTCTGGAACTGGTCCGAATAAAACATCACGACTAAAGGAACAATAAATGGTGGATATTTCAAAGGCATCAGGCGACCAGAATCCATGTTGCAGCTTCTATTAAAACAGGATTATCTCCTAAACCTTCTGCCACTCTGCAGCTTAGCTATTTGCCTTAAAAATGGCCAAATCTGTAGATGTACCAACAAATCCAATAAAGTGCACAAACATTTTTTGATGTTGAATGATTTTTGGATTGTAAAAAAAAAAAAAACAGACAAGTGTGCTTTCAAGTGTCATACCGTAACATATTTCCACTGAACTTTCTGATGGGTTTTATTTGTCTGTCACAACCTTTTTCACTCTTGTACTGTTAAAACTAATGACTTTATTTTCCCCCAGTCAGGTGGGTGCCGTTGTTCTAGACAAAGACTTCTATAATGAACCATAACTGCCTCCGCCTGCTTTGGCTGCCGGGCCGCCTTCATCCTGCGGCTCAGCCAACATTGAACTGTTAACTCCATCGTGGCATGAAACCAACTGCGGTTGTCCTTTTGAAATTCCTTAAACAGTGCAAACTTAGATGGAAGGAGAAAAATGATCGATGGACTTTTCTTTTACCTCTTAGTTTTGGGGTCAGGTAGTTATTTGAATCATCAATCTCATGTTTGTCAGACCTGATTCGCAAATGGAAAAATCTGTCCTTCATGTAACACTGTAATTGTTTTAAAAAGAAGTAAAGTATGTTGGATATCACCTATATTCTTGTTGTGTAGAATTATTTCACTTGAAATTATTTAACATTAAGTACAATTGAATTGAAGTGTATTTTTAACCTGAATGCAGCCCACAACACATCGCTTCGACTCTATATTGGGTCGGATAAAGAACAAAAAAAAAACTTTAGTAAACCCTCTGATTTGTTATAAACCTAAAAATGACTGTCTGTTTACAAAGTCTGTTAACAAGAGTCAATGATGAAAACTAGCCTTCAATGGAACACTCCACTGTATTAATGTATTAAAAGGGCAGCCAAATAACCGGAGAGAGAAGACTGTTCCTGGGGCGAATGTGGGTGAGTGGAGAGCACCGTCATCCTTGAACGAGAGGATTGGCCGGTCAAACACAGGTGTTACTGTGTATGAATGGGAGAATGATGACATTAAGTGGTCAAGCGCTTTGGGTGGTCTAAGTAGTCCATTCCCATGCAGAATTTGGGATTTTAAATGGTGGGGCTACATTTTTCTTTATAAATGATCTTTTTTGTAAGCGTGACCATAGATCACAAAGTAAATATGATGTGATAATGTTAAGTGACCTCATTAATGGAATAGCATTACAGAAAGAGGACATACTTTCCTTAAATGCACTCAATATCCTTAGTGAAAGTACTTTTTTGAGAAGTTTATAGTAAACGTTTACAAATGTTTAAGCATAATTTATTTTGTAGCGAAGTCCAGGTTGTTTTGTGTCAAACTACTCAGTTTAATTTATAGATGTATTAAAAAGTATTGCCATATGTACAAAATAACCTTGAAATTGTACCAAGTATTATACTTGTTTGAATAGTATTACTTTAAGATGCGTACCTTTCCATCTTTAACGTTGTGCAGCTATCGGATCAATTGAAACCTGGCGCGTCGTTTTCGCACTATTTTACAGTGTCGCGGAAGTCTTCCGCTCATTGTGTCACAAGGCCCTCTGGCGGAGTGATCTGCTGTTGTGAAGGTCCTGACGGGAGACAGGCAGTGGATCGATAACAAACCGGGCTCGGTGAAAAACTATGAGTGCAACAATAGGCAGCTAGCTGGCTTCTTATCTTTTATGAGCCAGAATCCCCGGCAAGCAGATCAAGACAACCGAGACCATGGAAAGAAAAGGGTGAGACTCTAAAATGTTCAGTCGAAGGACTTGAGATGAAAGTTTCTCTGCAGGAAATGCACGCACGCATACATGCGTTTCGCAGTTGAGAACAACACTACCACTCAAGTCTGTGTTACTTTACGCGTTTCTTACGATGGCTAAACCTTTAGACGGGTTTGAGTCCGCCGAGTTCGTAAACTCCCAACTTTGAACACTAGCGATCGATGAGACGGCCGCTGGTCCGTTGACGTTGTCAGCGCTGCTAGCTTGATTAGCTAGCTGAGTTTCATTGTTTACACACGCATGATTTGCGCTGCGTCGGGCCGCGGCGCGCGAGCGGTGCGGAATATCCGCTGCAGCTCGGTTCGTCTCGTAAAAAAAAAAAAAAAAAAAAAAACGTGTGTGCGACGAGCGATGTGCCGTCTGTGAGTCGCTCCAACGAGCAGCGTTATCGTTCCCGTCGACCCCGACACAGCGGTGGAAGAAAGAAAAAACCGCTGTTAAGGAAGCTTGTTGTGTTACTGAGACAAAAGTCACCGCAGTCTCTCTGTCAAAGCTCCAGCTACAAAACACCTAAAGACGATGCGAGATCAGTCGCACAGGAGCTTTTCACTTCACTGTGGCGGATCGATCACACCGTCCAGCTGTGGGGGGGCAGATGTGTTTGAATGACCCGAGTCGTTATTGGGAAAAGTTGCATTCCCACAAACCCCCCTCGCCCCACTAACTATGCTAACTACGCCTCACTCCAACCACTCGCGACACCCGAGAATCCGTTGCACGAGTGCATCGGTGCCTTGGTTTCTGAAGAGGTTCCTCTTGTGTTGACCGTTCTTCTGTGTTTCTTCTCTCCAGTGTGCCTATCAAGCGCATCCTCAACAAACCCCAGATAGTCCGCAGCCTGGGCAGCAACCTGCACGCGGATGTGAATGCCAGTCACTCGCGGGCCGGCTGGTCGCTGCTGACCAAAGTGCAGCGCAGCAGGCACAAGAATCTGTACGAGGTCAACCATCAAATCAGGGTGAGGATGTGTTTGTTTTGGGGTATTCTTGAGGCATTAGTAGCCGAATGTGTGCAGCGCTACTTGAAAGGATCCCTGCACCGTTATGTTGGTGAATGTGCATCGCTCACACGAGCCCAACAGATCCACAGTTTTTACATGAAGCCGACGGGTATAAATATTACCGTGACGTCTCATTGTTGATGTTTTACTTCATATTATCATACATGCCTTCTTTCCAAGCTAGTTGATATCTTTTTGTTTTATTTTTATCACATGCTTTATTTGCTTTTTTTACATACTGCTGTAGGTTTGCAGCCAATAAATGGCCCAGGCATCAGTGTTGGCTAGTACGGTACATGATAAATAAATAAATAATAAATAAATAAATTAAATAGTTTACTCTAATGAGCTTCATGTTTATTTTATGTTGCGTCTTATCTTGACCATGAGTCTGAAATAAAGTTGAATCTCAATTACTGAGTAAAGGATATTGTGTTTTATGGTTTTGGATACATGTATATATTAAAATCATAGCAGTAGAAACCAGAAGCTCCTTCACAGGCGCCGTAGACGGGTTTCAGCCTCCCTTGCTTGTTCATGATTAACTCATAACTTTACTACGAGGGATATTCAGTGCTTTTGGTATCACTGCAGCTTTTTATTTTGCCTGTTCAGCTGAAAGACATTTTTCTTTTTCTCTAAAGGATTTCTATTAATAACGATCCTCCCAAATTCATTGTAATGTTAATTGATCTCTACTGATTAAACTCATCAACAACTATAGTCATACAACTATGTGGGGTGAACAGTAGCTGGTGTGCAACAAATGTCATTCTTAAAACGTGTCATACTGTCTCCCTCTTGAAGAACAAGCCTGATTTAAACACAACACTACCAGTTCGACAGACGGCATCCATCTTCAAACAACCAGTGACCAAGGTTACGAATCATCCCAACAACAAGGTGAAGACGGACCCGCAGAAGGCTGTGGACCAACCGAAACAAGTAGGTCACGGAGCAGAAAAACATGCACATTTCCCCTCATTCATTGATGTCGTATATGAAACTGTTCCTGTAAGTTGCTGTAATGTTTTCCGCAGCTGTGTTACCATCATGATGCCTAGCTTTCTGGCTCTGCTGGTATTTAGAGAGTGCTGAAGGGTTGACTCAACCTTTTTGATGATTGTGACATTTTTTGTTTGCCTCAATCTCCAGTTGTTCTGGGAGAGGAAGTTAGGCGGTTTGAATGCGTTTGATATCGCAGAGGAGCTGGTCAAAACCATGGATCTTCCCAAAGGCCTACAGGGTGAGGGAAACCAAACCGAATACGACCACGTTGTGTCATTCAAGGCAATGAATTTCTGCTTGACTTCTGCCGCCCTGTGGTTCCCTTTCTAGGCGTTGGACCGGCGTGTTCAGATAAAACGCTTCTTTCTGCCATCGCCAGCGCTCTGCACACCAGCCCCTCACCTGTCACTGGACAACTCACTGCTGCTGTGGAGAAAAACCCCGGAGTCTGGCTCAACACATCACAACCTCTCTGCAAAGCCTTTGTAGTGACGGATGAGGACATCAGGTGAGATCTGGGGTTAATGGTTTCACCTGCAGGCCTGCTATGTAATACATTAAACTAAATTTAGTGCACTCACGCACGCTTTGAACACTCGGTTCAAAGTTCTCGGTGCTTTGATGGAGAGGAAATGGATTTACATGTTCCTCCACTGTCGGAAACGTAATCCTGTTTATCAAGTATTTGCAATAGTTTTGTGGATTTAAGACCACGGACGTCACCTTGGACTTTTAGGAACTTGGATGGACAGTTTTCACTATTTTTGGACATTTTGTGGCCAGAATTTGTGTTTGGATGATCAAAAATGCTCTTAATTTCTGCCATAATCCCCTTCTGTGTCTCTTAGGAAGCAGGAGGACCTGGTGCAGAATGTGAGGAGGCGGCTGGAGGAAGCCCTCACAGCTGACATGCTGGCTCATATAGAGGACACCACTGCAGCCGCAGCCAACAAAGCGGTGGAGAAGGTTGAGCAGGTGGACAAGGAGGAATTATAGCCAAGGTACACACAACTTCAGAGCAGGTTCTGTTGGTCCATCCATTTCCTGTGTGATCGTCCTGCATTGTGAAGAACTTCAGTACATCTAACGCGTCTCTTTCTCATCTCCGCCACCGGCTCGTTTGAGATGAAGTTTGCTGGTAAACTCCTTTGCTTTTCAAATAATTGGCTCCATGAAGATTTTATACACTTTGAGATTAAATAAACGGTAAATGCAGACATTTTACTGATTTTGTTTACCTAAACTAAAACTGTTCTCTTTAATGTTATTATGTATTTTTTTTTTTTTAATTTTTACATTCAATGGTGTAATTCTGGAAGGGTGCTTTGGATTTCCAGTTCATTTTTACCTCTCCTGATGTAAGGCTACTTTCTTTAGACTTTACATGCTGTTTAACGGTTTCATGTCTTGATGATGTCACCATTTCATCGTTAATACTTTGTCGAATCAAAGCGACTGTTCCTGTAAGTGGTTTTACTTTTAAGAACGTTTATGGCAGTTGTGGATCATTCTTTACACAATGCAGTGTTACAGTTTGTAAACAGCTGTTAAAGCTCAAAGTTAAAAAAACAAACCTGATGTGTTTTGTGTGTGTGTGTGCGCGTGTTGTATTGTGTGTATAATTTCATGTCGCCATCTTAAGTGTGTTTCTTTTTTGACATCTTCCTTTTTTTATATTTTACTCTGGCACTGCAGGTGTATTGTGTGACGTTTGAAAGCATAGAAAGGTTGCAGTATGTTTACATGCACATGGCACTGTTGTGGATGTGAATAATCAAATTTAGTTTAAAGCAGTGTTATTTCTCACAATAACTTGAGTTTACATGGTTTTGAAGTTAAAGTCTGGGTATTTTTGTTGACTAAAGAATTATCAGTACTGTTTGCCGGCTACGTTTGAGTTTAATATGTTACAGAAAAAGTGTGTACCTTCAGAAAATACAGAAACCAATAAAACACTGATGTAACTTTCCTCATGATGTTCTGTATCTCATTGCAAGCATCGTTATTTGTCTCCATACCACTGTCAAATAAATGCAGCTCTTTCATGGCTCGTGCTTATTTTTTATTTTCTCTGAAATTATTTTAAAATCTAGGAGGTTACAGTAGGTGGGCATGTTTTAGATTGTGTGATTAAAGGTTACTTAAATAGTCACATTCACATTTTCAGGCAAAATTCATCACAGAACACAGATGTGTTTAGCAAAGGGGACACACACATCAAGAAAGTCTATCACAGACCAGGCTTTCCTAATGAAGCATTTAATTGCTTAGAGTACATACATTCTATTTAAAAAAAAAAACATAACACATATGTGATATTCTTATAGATGTGATACTTAACAAATCCCTCTTTGTATCTTTTTAGCAGGCAAACAGACCACTTGAGACAAAATAAATGTTTAGGCGTGGCTGTTTTCACAGTCGGTATACATATTTTAATGGTTTTGAACTATCACTGTTAGAATTTAAGTTACATGTTAATACATAAAGAAAAGGAACATACTAATCGTGTTGTTCCCTTCAGCAGGAGAAACAAGAAAATGGCTGCCTTTTATAATTAAAGGTGTTTACATTCTTCCAAGTAGAAAATATTGCCCGCGATCATTTGTTTATGTAGTGTTTTCTTGCTCCCTAAAAAGCACAAGTGATTAACGACAAACAGACACACACTGCATGATCGCCATTCAACGCTTTTGTCGAACCAGCCGATACACCAAACCCTGGTAGCCATGATGAACACACCCAGAGATGACCACGTTTCTACGTGGATCGATGCGTTAACATTCAGGCTGCAGAATATGTATTAAGGGGGGAGGAGGGGGCTAGTTCCCCGCAGACTGCCAGACACAATAGTGCCAGCAGAGGTGACTTGACCGTGGATGCTCTCTCTCTCTCTCCTCCCTTCCCTTCCCTTCCCTCCCTCCCTCGCTGCATGTGGCCTTTGAACCCATTGTTGTGTCGCGGGTGACGTCAGTGCCGTGTGCGGGAGACGGAGCGGCGTGCGCCTGGCGAGACAAAGGCGGCGGACCGACCGGGGTCAAGCAGCAGCAGCAGCAGCAGAAGCAAAGGGAGCAGAGGAGAGCCGAGGATCACTGTGCACGCGTGTGTGTTTTGTATCTAACGGGTAACCGCTAATGTTGGACTCCAGCGGCCGTCCTTACTGAAGGTACGCAGAACCAAGACCCGGCGACACACCCCGGGAATACGCTTCCACTCCCCAGAAGAGAGGGAGAGCGAGAGCGAGAGAGCGCAAAACACAACAACAGGACTCTCTTCTTGGGATTGAACGATTTTCTCCTTCGCGCACCCCCACCCGCCCACTTCTCCTCCCCCCCCCCCCATTTGGCGTGCTAGTTAGCTTACCCGCTAGCTCCCTAGCGCTGCTCTCCTTCTGGCTGCTTCTCATCTCTCCCCTCCCCTTGGAAAAAACCGAGCGTCACGCGAAGACGGGATCTCTTCGACAAAGGCAACATAAAGTAAGTTCGTGGTGTTTTCTCACAATATATGTACATCTATGTAACAACACATTAAAAAATCGCCGCGGCTGCCTTTTTGAGAAGGAGACTGTCAGTGAGCGGCGCAGCTAGCCAGCTAGCCGCGGTGCTCCCAAACAAAGGGGTCGACAACGTGACTGGGTGCCGACTATGTGGAGCTAGCCTGTTAGCTTGGCTGTTGAAGCTAACAACAGAATATAATCCCTGTTTTTTTTCTCTAATACTATAAGTACACACATGTCACGTACGTATAACATATGACGTTATATATGTCTGAAATCCGTGGCATATAGGTTATTTCGTGTCTGTGTAGGGGGGTGGGGGGTTACTTTGTTCACTTGTGGTGGAACAGACATGATCTGACAAAACAAACCTGCCTGCTGGATGGGTTCAGTTGTCAGACAAGAAGCAACAACAGACAAAGCAAGGCGCTCAAATCCACGCCGCTAACGCACGCTGTGGTCTGCGGGTTCTAGGTGGCTCCACTCCTCCTCTTTGATGTTTTAATGGTAAACAAACACGTGATTCTTTTCTTGTTATTTTTCGTTATTTATTCCTCGTTTTTTTTTTCTTCCCTTCTCCAGAAGAGGGTGAGCTCACTCCCATCAGGCATCCGCGATCTGATGTGAGATCCACGGAGACACAATGCCTAGCCCTTTATTCCACCCTGAGATTATGGACCACGACGTGGTGATCAGCAGCCAGCACAACGGGGTGGGTCTGCCCCGAGAGACGGACCAAGAGTCCCGGGAAGACGACCACCAAGAGGTGCTTCGCTTCGCCCTGCTCGACCAGCTGTCACTCATGGCCCTGGAGAAGGTGGACACGCTGGATGGGACCCAGGGACCGGGATCCGAGGGCTGCAACGGCGTGGGCTACGGGGACCTCCAGATGCTGGAGCATCCGAACGGGTCCCAGGGCTCGCCTGACGTCTTGTTCTCCATCCCCGGAGTACTACGGCTCGGGCGGATACCACATGGCCGGCTCCCACGCCATGCTCCACGGAGAACAAAGCTCCGTCCTCTGCAGCAGGAAAAGGAGTGTCAACATGACTGAATGTGTGCCCGTCCCCAGCTCGGAACATGTGGCCGAAATAGTGGGGCGACAAGGTAAGCGTGCACGCGCCCGGTGTTTTGTTTACGAGCAGCGCGCCCTTTGTTTGGGTGGCGGTCTGGTAGGAGGAGGGTCGCTGAAGTTTTACAGCCGGAGCTCGGTGCATCTTAAATGTCAAGCGTGCGTACCGCAACGCCACCATAACTGTTTACCCGGTGTATCCGTGCTCGTTTTTCAAAGCAATATTTAGACAATGCCTCAATGTATGAGTGCGTGGGAGTGCGCGGTTGTTGTGGAGGATGATGATGATGAGGCGGAGAGAGGGGGAGGGGTGGGAGAGGGTCAGACAAAGCGGCAGATTGTGGGGAGTCTGGACACGTCTAGCAGCCTGCACCAAACAAAGGGAATATGACGATTTTTATAGACCCCCAGATCGCAATAGACGGCGTCGGACCCGCACGTCTCATATATTTATATTTAACTGTATATGTATGTATTGTCCCCGTCTCCGCTGAGCGTATTCCTGAGGCGAACCGGGCAGCAGACGCGGGGCTGGGCGGTGTTACGCCCTGCACCCAGCTCCGCTGCTCCGGTATCCGTCGCTACGTTAATACACAATCTTTTTTCTTTTTTTTTCTCCCCCCATTTTGTGTCTTTTATCTGTATATGGACGTCGCTTTAAATACCCACATGTTGGGGGGGGATTTGGACCGTCCGTCTTGGCCGCGGCAGCGTTACGGCATTGTTCCCTTTGTTTGAAAAAGCCATGCTTTCTGCTTCCCAGAATGACATCACGCTGCTCGCGCCCCATTGGTCGCTGAGCTTCAAGCGTCCATATTTAAAGAAACAGCAGCAGCAGACTCCTCGTGAATGTCCCGCATATTGTCTTCTGCTTCCCTACATACCTGTCCTGTGTGGTGCTGGGGAGTTTTGAATGTCCTATTCAATTCATTTATTGTAAAAATAAATATATTCATATAAATTGACGTTCTACACATACTGTAGTTGCACATAATGCAGTTTTGTACAATTCGCTCACTCAGCCAAACACTATTGTGTGTGTGTGTGTGTGTGTGTGTGTGTGTGTGTGTGTGTGTTCTGAATGTCTAAAAATGAAGATGTTTATGCATCTTCCAGGTTGTAAGATTAAAGCCCTGCGTGCCAAAACAAATACCTACATCAAGACCCCAGTCCGAGGTGAGGAGCCAGTCTTCATCGTGACGGGACGCAGGGAGGACGTGGAGATGGCCAAGCGCGAAATTGTCTCTGCAGCTGAGCACTTCTCCATGATCCGGGCGTCCCGTTGCAAAGCTGGAGGACCCGGAGGCGCAACGGGAGCAGCGGGAGGAGGAGGAGGAGGAGGAAACGGCGGCACCGGTAGCGGGACCAGCTCCCTTCCTGGACCACCGCACTTACCTGGACAGACCACTATCCAGGTACATAAACCCTGTGGCTCATACTGTTGTGTCTATGTCTTGTTTTATTCCCCCCGGTAACAAAGACACTTCTGGATGTTAGATTAAAAACGACACCACTATTCTCCTTCCTGTGGTTGACCTGAAGCATTTCTATTGTTGCTCACCCAGGTGAGGGTCCCCTACAGAGTAGTTGGTTTAGTTGTTGGACCAAAAGGAGCAACTATTAAGCGCATCCAGCAGCAGACCCACACCTACATCGTGACACCGAGCAGGGAGAAAGACCCGGTGTTCGAGGTGACTGGCATGCCGGAGAACGTGGACCGAGCTAGAGAGGAGATCGAGACCCACATCACCCTGCGGACCGGCACCTTTGTGGACCTGCAGGGAGACAACGACTTCCACTCCAACGGCACCGACGTCAGTCTGGAAGGCCTGGGCGCCCTGAGCGGAGGACTCGGGGCGTCTCTGTGGTCCAGGGCCACCGGCCACCACTCTGGCCCCCCTCCTCCCCCGCCTTCCCCACCTCCCTCCACCATCCCCATATCCATGCATCACTCATCCGGCAGGAAGATGTCGTCGTCCATTGCCTATCACGCTCACAACGGCGGGATGAGTTCAGACAACTTCGCCTCCGCCCGCAAGGCCAACGAGGGGGGCAGCCCCACCAGCCCGTTCAGCACAGGGTCCAGCAGTGCTGGGGGAGGTTTCACTTTCGGGGGCGACTCCACCCCGGGACTTCCCTCTTCGGACGAACTTGGCTTTGAGTTCAGCGCCGCTAACATCTGGGCGCCTTTCATCAACGGAGGATCAGGCAACAAGACGCCCGGCTCGGCGCAGCAGCAGCAGCAGCCCGTTCGTCGCAACAGCAGCGGCCTCAGCGGCGGCGCCATCACCCCGCGGCTGTCTCCGACTCTGCCTCAGGACACGGGCGTGGGCCCCCTGGATCACCCGCTAGCCCGCCGCGCGCAGAGCGACCCCCTCAGCACCCTCTCCTGGCTGCAGTCCGGCGTCGGAGGCGGCTCCTTCTCGGGGGCGTCCAGCTCCAGCTCCGGCGGATCGTCGACCGGCTACTCCTCCTGCTCGGCCTCCTCGCTGCCCGGCGGCTCGCCCACTGACTCCGAGGGAGGCGGCAGCGGCGTGGGCCTCAGTACGGGTGACTCGGTTCGAATGCTGAGCCGGCTGAAAGGAAGCTCCGGGCCCGGGGTCCCGGGTCTCGTCGGCGTCGGCCCCGGACTCGGACTCAACAGGGACTGCTTTGTGTGCTTTGAGAGCGAGGTGACAGCGGCCCTGGTGCCTTGTGGCCACAACCTTTTCTGCATGGAGTGCGCCGGGCAAATCTGCCAGTCAGCTGACCCAGAGTGCCCCGTCTGCCACACCCCCACCACACAGTGCATCCGCATCTTCTCCTAATGCCCGGCTGGGGAATGGGGTGGGCGGGTAAAATGTGAGTGGGATGGAGGAGGACTGAAGTGGGGGCAACAGCGGTGTCGGAGGCAAGGGAAGGATTCACACTAATAACGTCCACACACGATGGGCCATAATAAATGCATAAACCCGATGATACGATATGAATATTGCATTTTTTTTTTTTTTGCTGGCAAAGATAAATAATAATAATAATAATGATGACTTATTTTCCAAGCGACGCATATTGAAACTGGATCTTCAGACAGTGTCGGCTCAGTCTCTCAGTGATGAACTTTTGGAAGGAAACTAGTGTCTTATCTCTCTTCAGGCCTTCATTTTGACCCGGAGCAGCCGTCCTTCTGGTCTGTCTCGACATTTTTCCATTCTGGCGTCTTCAGATCTCTGCTTTCTGTCTCTCAGCCTTTCCTTTTGACACTTTTGTACTTAAGATATTTTTCAATGGAGCTATTGACGTGGCCTGCGATTTTTTTAAAAACCTTATTTTAATGTCCTTGACTGAATGCAAACCGTCGGTTTCCCTTCTGCCGCTCACTCGAGCTGTTGTTTCAGTGGCCCGGTTGCTATTTTTCTGCAAACTTGGAACTTTTCTGTCCATGTGTAGTCGGGACAATATCAGAACAAGACCCGGAGGGAACCCTTTCGACGATCACTTCCCGCTTTCTCTTTGACACACAAAAATGAGCTGCCAGTCGCGCCAAATGAATGCAGACAACAGCCATTTTTTTTAGTTCAATAACGTGTTCGATGAGTTTGGAAGCTTCACATTTAAACTGTCACTGCTGCATTAATTCACATCAATTGTCCCTAAAATGAGGGTGTAAGGTGCCGTTAGTGATGCTATAGGAATGTCTCTTTTGCAATCTTCGCCCACAATCCCTCCCTCTCTCTCTCGTGTGTTTGTGAATAATGCCGACTCATCAGCACCATTGTGGGTCGTCGCCACGCTAAGATCTGCTGCCGCTTTTCACTCCCACAGTCCCAGTAGAAGACATCGCTCTGATGCTTCCACGCTGGGACGTTTCCCCCCTGACCTTCCGTCTGTTACACTATGATTGGCTTATTAAGCGTTTTCTACTAGTTTTGGACTCGTGACCGCCGAGTGTGTGGCTCGCAGGTATGTTTTGAACTCTTATGATAAGATGGGGCTTTTCTAAATATCACACATGAATGTTTTGTCCACTTGGGTCACGGAGAGGCGACCTCTCTGCCCCACGCAGAGCGGGAACAAGGGGCCCGTTTGAACCATTTCTTTTCATGCACTGTAACCTCTGGCCCCTCTAAAAAGATAAGAAACGGCTCTTACTGTTTTTGTTTTGGTCTTCCACCCCGCTCTCGCAGCCAAGCTGTAAGGCACTCCCTGCCCCCCCCTCTCCCCCCTGCTCTCTCTCCGATGACACACTCGCAGCCATACAGCGCTGAACTCCTGGCCGACCGCGGTGCACTATATGGTTAGTTATGTAAACGTTGTCCTCTTGTTTTCGAAGCCTTTCCGAGTAACTCCAGATGAGACGGTTACTGTTACTGTTTTGTGTTAGTGGTTTTTAAAGAATTCAGTGTGAGTTTGAAGTAACATCCTCGATAGTGTTAATACTGTACGTATGACTTGGGCGATGTTGGTGTGGTGGAACGCGGTTTACGTTTGTGGCCCTTTTTTAAATTTTTTTATTTTTTTGTACATGCATGGAATCAGCTCATTGAATGAGACAAGCCATCACCACAGAATTAAAACAACACATCTAATTCTCAAGGGCTTCCTCTTGACTGCACAGACACACAATCACATTTTAAGGCTCACGCGCAGTAGGTAGAACTTATCCTTTATGGCAGCTAGTAGCTAGGTCATCCAGGGCTTCCAGACACACTTTGTGGTCAAATCCCAGCAGCTGCAGAATGTTTTAGCTTCTTTTTTTAATTTTTATATTTTTAATTCATTGAATTTTCCAAACTGTCCCCATACAGTCCTCACATTCATGTCCTGGCAGCAGAGCGTGGGGCGCCGCAGTCCCCGTCTGTCCTCCTCTCTGGACGTGGTCTCAGATCAGGGCGGGTTTTAATATCGAGGGGGGGGCTAAAGGGGGGGCAGGCAGCTCTACTTGAGTATATAATATGTGAGTCTGGGCCATTTTGGCTGTGCTTTCGTTTTGCTCCAGATGTTAAACTTATTTGCCGTCTGACCGTTCATTTGCTAAGTTAAGTGACGAGGGCAGCAGCAGCTGCACAGAGGAATCTAATAAGCCGCTGTCCTGTTGCAGTAATGCACTAATTCATGTGTCCACATGTGTAGGAAAAATCTACCCAGGAGCTTAACTGGTAGTCTTTGTGAAGACTCTCCCATGGTGCTTTGGTGCAACTCTCTACTGAAACAATGCAACCAACCAACCAGTTAGTAGTGGGGTGGAGGGGGGCTCTCAGACCCGCGCAGAGCACAGAAGACCCGGCGCCCACGTTTTATCATTCCCGTCAGAACTGGCTCTAGTGTCCAGCGCACTCTGGTCCAACTGAACGGATCCGCCGAGGCCGTCTGGCCAATCTTAAAAGCCCCCTTTTTCGAGTCGGTGTGTTAAAGGAATAAAGCGTGTTGTATTTTCCTGATGGGACTAATGTAAATCTGTGTGTTGCACTGGGAAGTTTCTGGCCAATAAGAAGATGTTGGGGTTTAATGTACAGTAGTTTCATTGTTTAAACGGTACAGAGTTTTTCAGATTGACTGCTGATTTTTATTTTGTTTTGAGCCAAACTCACCCCTCCCCCGTTCCATTCCACAAGGTTTGAAAACAGGGTTTCCTGAGGCATGCGAGCCAGTGACCTCTGACCTTTTTTTGTGATTTGAGGGAGGGGGGATGCAAAGAGAGCACTGCTAGTAAGGGGTGACACCCCTTAAGCCGCAGCTCTTCTATTTTTGGCTTTAATTCTTTGTATGCAGAACCAAAATGTAAAACGTTGACAATAGGTTTCAGGCCTGACCTGTGTGTAAATACCCTGAATACAATCATTGGGATCTTCTTTTCAAAAGCAAATGACTTAAATGAAGATAAGTGTAGTTTCTAAAGAACATGTATCATTATTTGTAAGTTAACCATCTGCATGTCTTCAAGCCATCTGGCATTAGCTAATAATTTTTAAGATAAAAAAAAAAAACTTTTTACACTTTATTTTTTACAATTTATTTGCTTACCTAAATATCCCAGACAATAATGTGACCCTTTTTATTACTTCAAATTTATTTTTATTTTCCATTTTTTATTTTCTGTGTACTACATATAGGCAATTTATAACAAAATGAGAAAATTATTGAAGAAATTTTAAAATTGAAATATATTTTATTTGAAAGTTTATGGACCTTTTAACCAAGAGCCAGAAAAATTGTATAATCGTATAATTTGAGCTGACTTGACGGTTATGAGAAATGTATCAAGAGTTTTATTTTTTATGCTTCTTTAATAAAGTCTTGTTTTTGGTTTCATTTTTTTTTACTGTAAAATAAGAATTTGTGTGTGGCGTCTTTATTTTTGGTTGTTTTCCGGGGGAACCAGCCGTGTCTGTGCCACACGGGGGCAGCAGATAAAAGCGAAACCGAGGAAAATGACGTATGACATCTTGTGGAACCCTTTCTGGACATTTTACACAACATACTGTTCTATGACTTTATATGATCCCTTTTTATAGTATGCTATATCACCTTTTAAAAACATTTTGATGGTCTGTTTTTTCACAACATCCTAATTTGTTGTAATATATCACAGTTCAGTTTTAATTAAATTTCTTATGACAAAACAATTCGCTGACTGCGACGTTTTTTATGGCTTATTACACTATAACTGCAATATATATTCACACCTTCCTGCCATACGAGGCGCTGAACTTTTCCCTACATTTTATGCCTCTTTCATGACTTAATTTGCAAATAGCATTGTATACTGTTTTATGGCATTCTTAATGGAACATTTATTCTATTTTTCTATTCTTTACACAATTCGTTTTACAACCATAATGTGGCTTTTGATGAAATAGCAAAACTAGTTTTGCTAGGATTTTGCACTTATTTCAACATATAAAACTGATTACTAATTACTTTTTTTACACACTCTATAGATTATTAAATGTTGAATTCAAAAGGTAATAAAAGGACTTTGTCCAACATTCAATGGAATTACAATTTTTTTTTCAAATAAATTGCTCAGTTTTTACGACATACTTCACTTTTTTCTAAATACTTTGACAATATATAGTTGACTTTTATGAAATCTTTGAAACTGACACGCTCTAGTGTGAATTTCTTATATACCATGACTTTAAAACCTTAACAAATCGTAATGATTTTGAAGTTTGTGTCAGTATACGGTTGCGATTTAAATATTGAATTAACACATACAAATCAGTGCAGCAATTTGATCCTTTAGGTACCACAGTGAAGAATTTAACAGACTTGTAGATAATGATACAAATGTCCCTTTAATAGGAAGCAGATCACAATCAAGCTGCATTCCAGTTCCCCTTTCTCATTAAAGAACAATCAATAAGAAACAAATTAGAAACATCCTTTGTAGAAAATAATTCTCTCATGCGAGTTGTGTTGACACTACATTCATATTGGTTACAGATGACATATTCACAAGCATTTTGAAAAACAAAAAAAAGAAACATTTATGACTTATTACATAGCCGTGGCAATTAAAAAGTTACATCAAAGAGACACGTGCTGGCACGATTAAGTTCCCATCATGCAATTGTAAGTAGATTCTATTCACAGGGTGGGCGTCATTGGTCTCCACAAAGTTGTGCAGCGTGCACGCATGCATGTGTCATCTCACGTGTGCCTTTTTGTGCTTGAGCAGAGATCGTTGTGTAGATGTGTGTGTGTGTGTGTGTGTGTGTACGTAGGCGAAGCAGGCAACCAACAAGCCCAAAACTGGATGATGGCTATAAGTGTTTTTGTTGTGTTGTTGCTTTTTTACCAACAACACGACATGTCAAGTTGTCTTGTACCCTGAAATAAATTATCAAGCAAACAAAAACGATGCGCCCGCACTGTTCAATGTGGTGTAAAGAGCTTTTAAAAAGGCTGATTCAACCAAAATGTCCATTTTGTTTAAAGGGAAATTTGGAGGCCTATTAAAAAGGCTGTGTCCCGAAGCTAGTCTTGGATTTAACTGTTCATTGGATCCTAAAAAAAAAAGGCTCCACTGAGGATAAATAACATTCAGAAGTTGTGTTTGGTAGAATTCCACAGTAGTCAGTAAAGACGACATGTGACAGGCCAGCAGTGACAGTCGGTGAACCTCGCTGCCGCTGACATCGAGTTTCACACACAAACAAGTCGAGCGTGACTGGGAACCTGCTCACTTTTTGCAGTGGAAAGTAAAGGGGCTCATGGACGCACTTGACAAAACTGAAAACGACATTAACGCTTGGCGGCGACTCCGATGGCTTCTTTGTTTGAGGAAACAACGAGCAATGGTTCGTGCAAATGTGGTCCTAAAGGCAAAAAGGAATCCAAGGATAAAGCCACTTTCTCCCTTCTCCAAAATGTGAGTAAAAGCTCACACCCTTCCAGCGGGAGGGGCATTTTATGCATTCAAAAAGTACTAAAAGAAAAACTAAAATCACTTTTACCATTCCATGGATGTGGATATTGCAGTTGGTGCTCCTCTTTATATTCACGGCGCACACATTATGTGTGTAAATAGATCATATTGCTCACAATCTCAAATCCCATTTTTTTTTTAAGGTTTGACAGTCAATGAACACATACGCACTAACAAAAGACAAGTGTTCTCAGATGGTTTGTTCTTCTCCTAAAAACCACATGGTTGCGTGAACATACAAACAAACCACTATTGCCTTAAAGAGATGAGTTTAGTGTGCAGGCAATCAGGAGAAAAGTGTCCTTGTACATCGCATGTCCTTTGGGCTTCCTCCAGTGTCCCTTTCTGTGTGGCGGCGTATCGATGGCAGAGGAGGTGGACGAGGGGCCACAGGGGTGAAACAGGGAGGTCAATTGGCCAAAAGAAGCATACACAGTATTTATTAGTGCGTAAACCACTAATCCTGTAGCCCTTTTTTGGAGTTAATGTGCACTCGAGGGGAGTGGATGTGTTAGACACTGGGGTATTGCTTTGTTTGTTGAGTTGTGGAGACTTGTGGAAAAAAAAAAAAAAAAAAAAGCAAAGTGAAAGTTTCGACGCATATCAACGTTTCCACTCCATGATAATGACGGTGAGTCGGGTCATTATTATAAAGCAGTTTTATGACAAGGTTATATATGCACCATATGGTCACACAGGGAAAAATAAAACCTTTATGCGCAAGGGGGTGCGGTTGCCATGGTTACAACAAAGTGCATCACAGTGTTCCTGGGGTGAACATGCAGGACGTTAGCACGTTGAAGCGCAGACTAGCAGTGGGGTTGCCACCATTTTTAGGGCGAAATGGAGCGGACCGAAGATCTGTGCCTGAAGTCCAACCTACGCAACATATCACACCAGGGGAAGACCACCCAGAGTATACAACGGCTGACATATGGGAAGATCTAAAAAGACGGAGAGCACAGCTAAGCATGGAACGCTCTCCTGAAACGCACAGAAGCAAAAGTGACTTCACTTTTTACACGATTTAGCCGTCGCTCTGCGCTGCATCAAACCAATGTAAATGTACGGCGTATAAAAGGTGCAATGGGATGGATGAGGGTGCTTGCTTGTTAGACTAACCCCAGACGGAAAGCTTTGGGTTGAGCTGTTGAAATTATATAATATTCTATATGAAATATGCATATTTATAAACAATTCTTTACGCTTGCATTAATGATGTGGATGTTGCATAATGTATGCAGGTATATGTACAATAGAGCCATCTCATATGTGTGCTTGAGTACTGCACACACTTGTTTATCCATGTCAGTGTGACTATTATTAGGTGTGCAGAACAGTATACTATGTCTCTGCTGCGTGTGTGCATGTGTGTGTGTGCGCGCGTGTGTGTGTGCGCATGCACGTGTGTGTGTGTTTGTGCGCGTCCTTGCACTCTGCCCCCCTCAACTGCGCCCCTCCTCGGCTGAGCGCTGGTCCGATTTGAGCTTGACAAACTCTTTGGCCACGTCGTCGTTGTTGCGCTGAGAGAGGATGCGCAGCACGGTCAGGCCCGTCTCGTCCATGTGGACGCGTCGACCCAGCGGCATCCAGAGGGTGACGCTGCCCTTGCTGGCTATGTCCTTCACCTGCACCACGGACATGCCCACGGTGCGGTCCTCCCTGGCGAAGCAGTAGTCCTTGACACACACCTGCAGCTCGTAGCTCTCTGGGCCGACCTCCGTGCCCAAGGAGCTGAAACAGGAGAGAATCATGTCAAACGACAATAGTCAAGTATGGGTTACAAAAGGGGAATGCAGGAGGAATGGCTGATACGCACTACTGGAAGCCCTCGTTGAACTTGGGTGACCAGGTGTTGTTCTTGGACTTTGTGGCAAATTTCCTCTTCTTGTCGCTGAGGTGAGGCCCGATGAGGTAGACCTCCACGAAGGGCCTGAAGCCCTGAGCCTTCCACTTTAGGTCGTTAGCAGCCACCACTGGGGGATAGATCGGAGTTGAGTTAAAGAACGACAACGCGAGAGGAACATTGTGACGGCGTTGCTGTCCCCCTCAGCGTGTTTCTTTACCTTTGACACTGATCTTGTGCTCTCCGTTGGGTTGGGGTAAAATGTCAACACACATCACCACCTCGCCTACTGCATCCACTCCAGATGCTGTGAAGACATACACATTTACATATCGGCGCCAATGGAAAATTTGAAAAGGGAAAAGACACAATCAGCACGTAAACCGTAAAAAAAAAATTTGTGACACTTTATGAAGTACTATATTATTTACAAAGTGTTTTGTACATTTATTTATGGAATATGACATTTCATATCACTGATTATGATACAATACACCATAACCCTTTATGACATTTGAATGCCTCCACGGACATGCAGACTGCACTCAGGCCTACCTTTCTCTGGCGGAGTGTCTTCATTGGCCGTGCACCGGAGTCCTTTCCCTCCGTGGACTGACAGAAGACAGAAAAGAGTCATCATTAGAGGATGGCAACCAAATATCATTTTGGACAACACTACAACAAGTTTTATTGCGGATTGTAGTGTAATTGTAATACCGGGTCCATGAGCAGGACGTTTAAAAGTTGTTTTCTGCTCAACTCAAATGCATACACCGTGTACAACTAAAACCATTATTTGCTAGTAATTCACCCAAGCAACACAATCTGTCTTCTAGAATCCGTACCCTGAGCGCTCTGTGAGAGGACAAACTTCCTGATGAGCTTGTCTGTGGCCTGCGTGTACAGAGACAAGGCGTAACGCAGAGACTGCAGGTCTGGACTCTTCTCCAGGAACGTCTTCTTCAGGCCCACACCGCCGGCATGGAAGTATTGCTGCGTAGAACACGCAACGTCACACACGTATCATAGACGGGTACGCCTTGGGTTTGTGTGAGACAGCGTGCACAATACCTTAATAGTGTCCAGAGCCAGCTCTATTACTGCACACTGTTTGGGACTGAGAGCTTTGGCCTCCTCTCGGCCCATGTGCTCCTGCAGGACAGAAAAAAACAAAAAAAAAAACAGTCAACTCTAACATTTACAATCCATATTTTTCATTTGTTTCGTTTGCCGCTTTCTATTTCTGTCACCTTGAGCTTGGAGAGCTGGCCCAACTCCTTGGCGGCGTTGAAGATCATCTGAGTGCCCTGTCACGGAAAGACGGACAAGTGAGAAGAGAAGGGAGGAAAGGTAGGTGCTGTTTGAGAGCTGGGCAGTTCAGGGGGGGAGTTTAGTGAGGACGGACGGCAGCAAATACCAGGAAAGAGTTGGAAGAGGGGGATTTGGAGGGGGGGGGGGGGGGGGGAGTAGATCTTAAAAAATTCTATACTAATCTGTATATCAATATTTTAAATAAACATTCAGAACAAACAAGCTAGGTCTTGGGAGAGAAAGAGGTTTCAGGGCTCCGTCGTACGGTCGGTCAGTTTTGCAGGGACTCATGGGAAGGAAATGTTGCCGGTTGGATGCACTGATATCCACCACAAGGAGAAACAATTGTGAAACAAAGGAACTGTGGCTGCAGAGGGTGGTGTTACGGTTCCTGTTTTAAAAGTTTTTCTTCATGCCGAGGGATTCTGCTAATAGACACACGCACATACTTACAATAACCTAAGGAAGAAAGGAGGGGGAGAGAATGGAGTGACGGCAGGATAGACGAGTTAATGTATGATTACAATGAACAAAGTCAATGAAAGGCACAAAAAAAAAAGGTCAGGAAAGTAGACGTGGACGTCTTTTACAACATACCGTCTGATCAGTGAGCGTTGGAAGCACAATCGTTTTTTCCATTGTATTCATCACCAGTTTCCACAGTTCCTTCAGCACTCTCTTCAGAACGGTCTTCTCACAAATCTTAGCAAACAACGACAGGCTGTAACACAAACACACAATCTTTAGACTGACAGACATGAATTTTGTTATATACTACAAGATGCTTGAGTGTCACTATCAACTTTCCTTTCAGTTTCTTGGCTTAGGAAAAGTTTCTTCAAATGAATGATTTATTCTTCTGATAGAAACTAACCCAAGAACAAGAATCAGATCAAACATTCAATGCCAACTTCTGGTGCGCATTCAACGATGTCCAAAAGCTTGTCCTACTTACTTGCTGTCCAGGAAGTCCATTATGGGCTGCAGGACGTTGTCGGCCTCCTGAACCACGCTGCCGTTGGCCGGGACGGTCTGACCTTTGACCTGGGCCAAGATGTCTCCCATTTGCCTCACGTTGTCCTCGATCTGCGGCTGGAAACTAAACCACGGCACAAAAAGAACAACGCGAAAACAGCCTTTTGAAATCAGCCACAGAAACGGATTCCAAAATATCTTCGTCCCACAGAAAAGGGACGAAGCAGACGCACCCACCTGACTGCAAAGATGCGGCTGAGGTCATCCATGACACTGTTGAGTTTGTTCTGCAGCTCCTTCAGGAAGTCACTAGCCTCCAGATTTAACTGGAAAAGACCACGGTGATCAATACAAGAAGTATGTGATCATAGCACAACCACAGCGTGTATGGAAACTCACATCTTTGCCTCCCATGGCCTCGAACATCTTCTCCAACTGAACTCTGAGCTGCTGGATGTTATTGATGATTATACACGGCTGAAGGGGGGAACAAGGAAAATCATTACATACTTCGCACTCCTTTTTCTGGCTGCTCCCGGCGCCTCTTTGTAATCAATCAAGGCTGGTCCTCCAAACTTTGTTCTTTGTTTCTTTGGTAAAAGAAGCACACTTTCCCCCCAGCCCATCCAGCTAACGACACTGGAGCCCGGTTTACCCCAACCAGCCCACGGACACCAAGGCTATTTATTCTTTTGACTGGTACCTCAACGTTTCAAACTTTTTAAAGGCTTTTAGGTCTTTTACTTTAAAATATAGTGAACACCTACCACCTTCTCCTTCTTGACATGGTTTGGAAAGTCCTTTGCAATGATGTCAGCGTAGGACAGCAGCACATTCCCAATAGTCTAGGAGGAGGAAGGACAATAATGGCACATATTGGGTTAAGAGTGAATGGGTGAATGCAGTCTGTGAGAGCACCAGTAGGTCAAAGTCACCTTGGCGAATCTCTTCATGTAGTTGCCTACGATCTGAGGGTCGGGACACTCCAGTTTGCGGATTATTTCAAAACTCTGATTGAGCTGAGAGAACACATCCACCACCGAGCAGGAGAACAAAGCGTGCTCCGATGTGACCTGGAACTGCAGAAGGAGAACAGAAGGGGGGGGGGGAAAGGTGTCAACGTGCAGACCAGTGATGCCAGCACGACTAAGCGAGGAGCAGGTTCCCACTGAGGGCCCCCCTTTATGGCAGAAGTTCATTCATCTACTCCACTGAAGTGAGGCGGTTCCACTGAAAGCCTTTGGATGGGCGAGATGGAGGAGCTCCATTAACAGCTCGGCCATTGGTGAACGGTGTTACAGGATGTGACTGGGCTCCGGTGGGCCGCAGTTTTTGCTGACACAGGGACGAGGAAGCTGCCTCTGCCGACAATAATTGGACTCAAAGGAATCAAGACGTGCGAACAGGGGGAATCTTCAGCTGCTTTCAATCGACCTTCGTGCTGTGAGGACATATAGGCGTGTGCGTCCGTACACATCGATCTGCGCTGAGGCATCTGCACGCCTTCGCACAGACTTTTTTCCCCCCCCTTCATTTGCCGTTGGTATTGAATTATTATTGATTGCCTCGAGGCCTTCAACCTGCGCTCCTCAGCCCCTTAAGTGTGCTAAATCAGGGGGAATGGAGGGAGCTGTGTGAATTTGCATGAGAAATGCATGAATACATTTGAAGAGGAGGAAATGCTTTGAAGTAGAAGGTCAGATTCAAGCTTTCGTAGTGTGTTTTATTACCGTCTCAGCAAAATTGGATTGCTGAATTCTAGTCAAACTTTGGTCTCGTACGAGTGCTGGTTTCTTTCAAAACGCTTTCCTCAGATTTTTCCTGCTCACTTTGCTTTTGAAAGCCGACATTGTTCATCAAAGGAATGGTTTGATATTTTGAGAAATGTTTTTTGTAACCGGATGAGAAGATGCCATGTCTGTTCAGTAGAAGCTTCTCTTAGCACAAAGACAGCAACCAGTCGTCACCACTAAGTCATTGCACCGTACCAAGAAATAGTCGGTCACCAGCTGTAGTATTCACAAACAAATGATAACATGTTCATTGTTAAGGTTGGTTGGTAGATTTAGTTACTTTTGTTGCCTCGTATTTAGAGGGTGTGTTTTACAGCTACCCGTTAGTATGGTAGGCGAGTATTTTACTAATCAATGATGTGGATGAAAGCAGTTACCCCGTCTTTTTTGTCCCTCTCCAAGGCTCCATGCAGAAAATCTCTTGACACTTCTTCATTTTCGTCCAACCACATGACAACAAATGGTTCAAACCAGCTACAGGACAAAAGAACGAGCAGAGACAACGTAAGTTTCTGTGCCGATGAGTTAGCTGAAGGGAGGAAAAGTGTGCATGCGGATACTTACGCTGGATATTCGGGTACGTGCTTCTGGAAAGTGGACAGCTCCTTGCAGTACTCATTGTAGAGCCACTTCACCTTGAAGTGCAAGTTCATGTAATCTGCGCTTTTACACAGGCGGTTCTTCTCATGCTCTGAATTACAAGTAGAACCAAAGAATGAGGAATGTCCCGTTTCATCGTAGACTGTAGGTTACACATGAAACAGATGCTCCATTCACAAAAGCTAATGGCTCCTCTTATTTAAGGGCCTGTGATACTCGCAAACACACAAACACCTACCCTCCATGGCGTATCTCATATCCTGTGCAAACATGTTCCACATGACTTCGGCGCTGATCTTGCCTACGTTGAGTTCCTGGGGAAACCTGTACGAGGCAGTACTCAGTCTTTATCCAGTGATGGTCATTTATTATTTATCACAATAACCCAGACTCATTTTATCATCATTGTCACCAAAAACAAAGACAATGACCCATTAAGTGAATAATCACAAATAATAACTTACTTAGTCCTGAAAGCGTCAACCGTGCCTCCACATGCATAATATGAGGAATAAGGTTGATGTTATGCGCTGTGACTCACTGATTAAGGCAAGGAGTGTAGGAGTTTTTGTCCTCCTCTATGATGGAGACGATGAGGGTGATGAGTTTGGACCAGAAGTCCAGGTTCTTGGTGTTGGGGCCCTGCTCATCTGGGGGCACTGCCTTTGACTGGAGACACAAATGGGACATGGATTGATATCGTAACAGCTCGTTTCTTTACAACGAGAGCACAGTAAAACAGAAACACACACTTACAGGGTCCGTCTGATATTCCCTGTTGTAGAGGTCGTGGCAGTTGTTGAAAATGTACTCGTAGGTGGAGTTAAGACAGGCTTTCACACAGTCCTTCACCACCTGGCTCGCCCTGGGGGGACTCTGCAACTCCTGAACCTGGACACAAATGTTACACGACAATATGGTTGAATCCAATTCACCTCAAACAGATGTGTGACACAGCAGCCTCAGAGGGGATCTTAGAAGGGATATAACAAACTTACTGAGCTGCACAAATACAATAACAGCCTCACATGATCTTAGCTCACGTTAGCATAAGGTAATGTTATGCTGATTCTCAGTTCATGCCTTAGGCTACTTTCCAGAAAGTACTAGAAATGTACTACTATAACAAGGGCTATTCTAAAAAGAAAAGATCACATTTTTCAGCGCCTCATACCTTCATCCTAAAGAATGTGATGCTTGTCAAGAGATCCACTGTAGACTTGAGGTCTTGTAGTCTTTCAGGACTGCTGGCAGGGAAATTATTCTGAAAGCACATTCACAGACAAAAGGGACAATTAAAAAACGGCACAAACTGTTATTCTTAAACGCATGTTATTTTTCTTAAAATTAGTAATATGAAGGAAAAGAAAATCAAAAACAACAATGACTTTATGAAACTAAATTATTTTAGTTTCATCCCAAACATAGAAAAGACCCAAGAGGTGGATGGCAGCAGTTACTTCAAATCAAAGCATTCCGTCAGTACCCGGTACATGGACAAGTCGATCCTCAGCGAGTTGTGCAGCTGATCCAACAGTTTGACAAACCGCTCCTTCTAAACAGGAGAAGAGACAGAACAGAAGAAACCGCTCAGAAACAAATACCACGGCTGAAAGGTTCGTTACAATTCAAGCACACAAACCCCAGGCTGGAACCGACAGGGCTCAGCTGATTGGACGTTTGGGGAAGAAGGCAGGGCCACAATAACGGACTCATTTGCACCCCGAAGGACCGACAGCTAGTTCTGTCTTAAGAGTTTGTACGAGCGCTATTCTGAAGTGCAAATATGTGGTGTCTTGTGGAACATAATCACAAATATCAAGAAGGGACTCACGCCAAAGTTTGATGCAGCAAATCTGTCTGAGGCTGAAACGTTGTTGGAGGACTGCGTGGTGTGGGCGTAGTAAGCATTGATGTTAGCGAGCAGGGTGCTCATCACCGCCGGCACTCCTGGGCACATGTACTTGGATGACAAGCAGGCAAAGTGGCTGCAGGGTGAAAGGGGCAAGAAGAACATTCAGTGCATGTACTTGCTCCAATGAATTGGAAAAATAAAACTGCATTTGGTCATAATCTCTCTTTTCAAAAGCAAGTTGAATTAAAGCAACCCCTCCAACTCATTATTTGATCTTTCAAGTTGCACATTCAAAAAGCTAAGCATTCAGCGTAATGACGGAGGGACTGACGTCATGGCCTGGTAGATGGACTCTACTCCGTATCTCATAGCGAACTCATCCACGATCTCCTGAGCAGTCTCCTCAAAATAGACCTTCCAGGCATCATCCCCTTTGGCATCAGGGATCTTTACTACGCCGCCATTCTGCTCTTCAGTTGTGTACTGGAACAAATGCTGAATATAGAAAAAAAGAAAACGGGTCTCAAGACGAATCGTGTAAATGTTAACCTGTAACCAACTACCTCACACGGTTACTCTTGCATCTCCAATTGGTATATTTCAAGTGCAAATAATCACAACATTTGAAAGATCTCCACCATATTTTCCCTTAGACTCACTTCATGTAAACAGGTGTACTGGACATGGTAAGGAGCAACCGTCTCCTCTCCTTTGATCTCCACACTTATGTGCATCCGGATGGCTCCTGACACAGCAGACTTATCGGTTCTCTTGTCTGTCAAAAGAAAGTAAGATATACATTCTGCTGTAGTTAACGGAGTTAGTTGCATCTACAAGCATTTAATGATAACCGTATCTATTGTGGTCGTCTCCGTGGGTCTTGCAGCTCCTGTCGTCTCTTATCTTGGAGCTCACCCAGGTTGTACCAGACGTCCATCTCCCCACTCAGAGTCCGGACTTCGATGATGGTTTGGCCCAGGAAGTCATCGCTCTCACGTTTGAACCTCTGTTTCACCCGTGACTTGATGTCATCGTCCTCGTCCCACACGCGAACCTTGATGCGGTCCGACGAGTTGTGGCACTCACTGAATAGGGCAGAGACAGAAATTGTTGGCCAATCCAGTCAACGACGCTGATGCTGAGTAGCAAATATATTGGTGGGTACAACAAGAGAAAAGAGACTCATCTTTAGTTAACAGTCATGAAATAATTATCTGATATTTCAGTCTAAATTAGTAATTAGTAACTGCACCGTCCAATGTGTGCCATTAAATAACACATCAGCATTTGAAACACCTCGCTGTACTCACAAGTGAAAGTTTTCTTCCCAGACTGGGTTGAGGTTTCCATAGATGGTCTTGGTTCTCTTCTTAGTTTTTCCAACTTGAACAGTTACATAAGGGTCACTGGAGCCCGTTTTGTCTTTAGCCTGAAGGCCCTGAGCGCACACCACTGAGGAAGACACATTTAAACAATTACCCACACAGCCGTCTCACTAGAATTCATATTCCATTCTTTATTTTGTACCCAAACGCAAGTGAGAAAATAAAAATGTCCTTAAAATCTAATCTCAGAAAAGGTTCACATTATGAATCACAAATTAGCCTCAATGGACTTTACAAGCAGTACGACATACGACCGTCCTAACTGACCGGTGATGCTGATCTTTGCCGACCATTTGGAGGTCCCATCAAGCACGCTCTGCTTGATTTGTTTCATTTGCGTGCCGTGTGTCGTTTTGTCGAGGGCGAACACTTCTAAGATGAGTTCAAAGATTTCTGGTTTGTTCCGCTCTCGGATCTTCATGCGGTCTTTCAGGACCATGATGATGCCCTGTGTCCGGTCCTCCGCCCCGTGCTTTGAGCTCTTCTCTGCAGCTCCTGATGGGACGGATGAATGAGGAGAGGGACATATGATGATGATAACAGTTCATACACTGCAATATATTCATGGCAATTTAGCGCATAGGCTTGTAGCTTATCTCCCGTTTCCCTGCAACTCAGGAAAGCATCAAATCCACTTAGAAAATCTTTGAACTCTCTCGGCCCAGAATAAGACCCCAAACATTCCAATATTATGCCGGAAACTGTCCCTGCTTAACTTTGGAAATGGTTGATAGAGAGTACAAGGCCAATAGATGTCGTAAAAGTTTTCATGAGATGCTTTGGAGGCAGCAGAGTGATTAAGTATGCAGTGGAAAGGTTGACTTCAGAATCAGTATGGGAGTTGAATTAGTCAAAGTGGTACGGCTGCAAAGGCTACGGGTAGAAAAGAGAGGCAGGGGTACGACAGCACATTACTCAAGAGATAAACTGGAAAGGAGGAGGGAGAAGAACGTTAGAGTTAATAGAGGAAAAGAATAATGGGATGTCAATTGGGCAGAAGGATTCAGAGGACGTGCTAAAAAAGGCTTTTGGGTAAAAATGTGCATACGTTTAAAAGTGCGTTTTTGTGCATGTGTATGTGAGATGATACTCACTCTGCAGACAGTCAGCATTGAGCAGATCTTGGCACTTGTCGTGGCATTTGACGCCGCACTCGGAGCAGCGCATGCCTTGTCGGGCGATACCCCAGAGCAGCCCCTCGCACTCGTAGCAGTAGGTGGGTGTGGTGGCTGTCCACACCTCGAAGTTGTGTGGAGTAGTAGAGGAGATGGGGTAGATCAGAGCCTGCAGGGTCTTTTTATAAACGTGACTTTTCTGCAAAGGGCACAGAGGAACTTGATGCCGTGAACTTGATACCGGCAGGGGTTTTAGAATCGTGCAAAAGTGAGACGAGGAAACCCACTAGCTCCTCATTGCCGAGCGTGGTGGAAGCCATGGCGGAGGTGATGCCAGCCTTACGAGAGCTCTGCACTAGAGACTGGAGACAAGAGGGTTCAAACACAGCTTTAGGTTTGAACTGCACTTTATAATAATATTTGGTTTAGCCACGAATACATTTCTAAAAGGATGAACACACACTCACCATTGCCTGAAGAGTCCAGGCAGTGATGGAACAGAGGAAGCAAAGAGACAATATATTAGAAATATCAACAAGTTGGACAAATATTTATGAAATGTGTGAGACACAAAAAAGGTATGTCTCCAGAGAACTTTGGAATTACATTGATTAATTATGTAATTATAGTAAAAGACATGTATTCAGGATTCCAGGGCACCTCACAACATTGGTGAGGATTATTGCTTGTGTGCCCGTTTGTTTCTCACCAGATCTCTGACTAGAGGAACGGCTTTCCTTTTGCGAAGGTCAGGCATGCTGTCGATACTGTAGAGGGCCCCTCCCACTCTGAAGGAGAAAGGAACGAACCGTTACACGTTCATGTAAATACTTTCATCAATATTGACAAAAGATTTAATGAGCATCAAAATGTCTTACTCCGAACTCGAGTTTCACTACTCTGTGGCGGATGTAAATGCCTTCACAATTAAATGATTTCTCCCTCTGCTTGCGTCAAACGACTGGAGGGTTTAATTATGCAGCCTGCCTCCGTCTTAGACACTCCGAACGACGCTGCGTATGATCGCTGGGTTTTTATTGGGTTCCACTTTGAGGTCTGCCACCTCTACAAATGACCCGCCTGCTAAGTCGGGGCAGCCCACAGCCTCTAATACTCACTGGCCAAATGCCATAAACTGAGTGAGCCGGAACGGAGGATTCCCGAGCTAAAGAAAGGCTGTTTATAGTCGAAGCGGCGGTGGCCGATTTCCACAATGATGTGAGGATCACTTTGACTGAGGCCATGTAGTTATTGCATTAGTTTGACTATGCACTGCGAGATTAATAATGTATTCCATGTACGACAAAGCATATTACTTGAGGAACTGCCAGCAAGCACTCACCCGCCTTTACCAAACCACAGCGAGTTGGAAGTCTCTCCTCGAGCCTGAGGGACACAAAGAAGTAATGTCAGACATATTCTGAATGGATAGAGCTTTAAAGTTGAATTATCTGATAATGAAAACAGAAATATTTGGCTTTTAGCTTTTCCATTTGGATCTCATTTGTGTATTTCTTCCATCAGTGGTCAAAAAAAACTTTTTTTATTCACACAATTTGTGAAACTGGGAAAAAAACCTGCTATGAATTGATCCATTGAAAAGCAGAACTAGGAACTCAACATCAATCAATCAAGTTTTGCATAGATGCAAAAAAGGTGCCTACAGTTTGAAACAAAATACATCTTGGAGACTTGGATGGAATGTGGCTTATAATCCGAGTGGATGACAGTTTTCAAATTGTTGTGATGATGTGTGAGCATAGTGAAGTTGCCCGTTTACACGCAGTGGGGAGCTCAACAAGACATTGTTGTTTGAACGCCTTTCCTTCTTTCTCTCAAGCATCCAAACGTATTGTACCTACCTGTCAGCTTGCTCCAATGATGGCCGAGCAAAGTGCATGCGAGTGTCACTATGGCAATGACATGAAACTGAAAAGCAAACAAAGTGGATTTCGGCACAAATAATATAAATAAAAAGACAAACAAAAAGGAAGCCAAAAATGTACAAAAACGCAACGTGACACACATGAACATAAACAAGTGAAGGCAAGTGATTAATTCAAAAGGTAATGAATACCAACATAATACGTGAAAAAATTATGCAAGTGAAAACTGATCAAGCAAAATCTTGTTTAAAATAATATATCAAGCAGTTTTGTCAAGGTGCTGCACCTCAACTCAAAAACCTTTCAGTCCCTCCAGCAATTAGAGTGGTTATTTTAAGAAAAAGGGCAGCAGTCATAGAATATGAAACACATCAATTCTGCTTCCTGCTCTCAAAAGCAAAAAGCGTGATGAAAATAGAACTTAGAAGTAACCGTATGTACCGTGACTTTCACATAAATTATGCATTGCATATTCATATTTCTTCATACTTTGAAGACACTTTTGAAGTCTCTATACTTTTTAGATCGCAGGATGGAACTGAATAAGGCCTGCAGGGATTGGACTGACAGAACTGGAATTTGATGTTCACGTTGGGGTTCAAACCAGTGATCTCACCTCCCGAAGCTGTTCTAAGACTTTATTGTAAAGTCTTAGCCAGTTCTCCTTGGCTCGGACTGCTGGATCCACTGGCTCTTTGGGCTCCTCTATGACTGGAGGACTGTAACAAAAACAGTTCGACTGAGTTGTTGTTCTATCCCATTTGTACTGTTGAATGAATTGATCCGATTCCGTTTCTTCTCGCCTACCTTTCAGGTGGCGTCTCTTCTTCTTGGAAAGGTGACTGCGGCCTGCTCTCCTCAAAAATCTCCCCTTTCTCCTCCATGGGGAGCGTGTCCTCTGGCTTAGCAGGGGGCGTCCTGGCCTCTTCATCCAACATCCTATCCTCCTCCAACCATGGCTCTTCCTCCAGCTGGAGAGCCTGGCCCTCAGGGGCAGCTGAGTGTGTGGCGGTGGCGCCACCATTTAGATGGGATTGAGGCTGCCCGGAGGATTGGGTGAGTTGGGACGGAAGGTCCGTGGCAGTTGAGGGGGGCTGTGAGGCAGAGTTAACCACGGCGGACGGATGGGATGGAGGGACGACGCAGGCTGCGGCAGGCTGGTGGTGCTGAGATACGGCTGAGGCTGCGGGCTGAGACGGGGCAGGCTGCCCGGTGGGAACAGAAGACAAGAAAGTAGAGGCCAAGCCTGTGACTGCAGCCGTCAGAGGTTTGGCCATTGAGAAGAAGGAAGTGGCAGATGGAGCCGGCTGCGTTTGTGTCTGGGGCTGTTTGGGTGCGTGGGCCGTTGGTTGACCAGAGGGGGGCTGTGCTGACGGGGCCACGCCAGGTGCACGAGACTGGTTGGATGTTTGGTTGGGGGGTTGAGAGGCGGGCTGCTGTTGGTGTAAAGAAGACTGTTTCTCCAGAGGAGGTCTGGAACTGGGTACCTCCAGAGTTGTGGGGGCAGTTGACGTTGGCGTGGGGGTGAACGGAGGCTCCATGTCCTCGCTGAGAGTCCCGTCCAAGTTGTATAAATCATCCTCATCGTACATCAGCTCCTCATCCTCGTAGAGGCCCCCCTCTTCTCCTTCATACAGTGCTCCGTCATCCTCCTCGTACAGGGCCGTCTCCTCTCCTCCATCTTTGCTGTATCCGCCCTCATCGCTGTACGCTCCCTGGGTCTCATCGGGGTCCCAGTCTGGAGAGCCTTTACTGTAGCTGACCGACGAGTGGCAGGAGTGGTAAGAGTCGTTCTCGTCGTAGGGGTCCCTCTCTCCATACTCAACGGCGTAGTCCTCCTCACTCAGCTGACTGCTGCCCCGACTCAACTCTGCAGACGACGCGTAGCTCCCCGACGGACTGAAGGGAGGAGAGGTGAAGAGAAAAGCCAAACAGTTAGGGTACAAGAATGCAACATGCTCCAAAGAGGGTAATTAAAGATCCATTTTTTAATTAATGTGGAGGCACTTTCACTAAGGTTATTGCATTTACACATTTGTTATTCATATTTCTCCCTCCCTTTATGTACAATAATTTCAAGAAATGTTTAGAGAGCAGTGTATTAGAGCACTCAATGGCCTGCACATGGGACAATCTATCCGCCAGTCTTACTAAAAACCTTTGACAGGTCTCTGGACGGCCAGGAATAATGTTGCTGGGTAATCAATGAAAGGCACCAGTGATACAAGAGTAGCAGACAATTACAGCGAAATAGAGCAGAAAAGAATGGTGAGAGGCCTCCAGAAAGCTGACAACGGAAAAAGAACAAGCATCCAGAAATACCATAAGCAGGGGAATGTATTTATAGTCCTTGATGAATGGAGATATTAAAAACAGAACAGCTGCACAGAGAAGGAGGATGTTTCGGGTAGAGGGAGATAATGAAGACGAGAAGGGAGTAGTGAGCACAGAGAGAATAGAAAGAGAGTGCATAGTGAGTGAGTGAAGAGCGCTGAGAGGAAAGAGATGAATATGAATGGGCAACGCGTGACAGGAGGTTGCTCTTAGTTCTCTGTGGAGGAGAAATACCATATGGTCCTTTGTGACCTAATGAAGGACTGGTATACACACATGGTTTTGGCAGACGGTCAGCGGCAGTGTTCATTCACAAGTAGACGTTTTTGTATGAGGACATTTAAAACATGTCACAGTAGGTAAAGGTGATGCTTAAATTATAAATGAACAATTATGAAAAAGTCAGCTTGTGATGCTGGTACCCAGGAACTTAAACCTCTCATTTACTCCAGACAAGCTCCATTGATGCGGAGAAGTTGGATGTCTTTGCCTCCCTTCACTAAAAGGAACAACCAGCTTCTGAATTTTATTGATGGTCAAACAGTTGGAGGTTTCCATGGAATCCCTCTGAAAGGATTGTTGATATTGTTTCAATATTGTTTGTAGCAGTGTACAGCAACACACACACACACACACTTTACCAAAAAAATAACAATCCTTCATTTGAATTCCATGTTACACTGAAGCAGGTACAAACCTGACAGTCCTCTGAGATGGGTAGTCGAGGTCCTGGCTGACGCCGGAGCGCGGGAAGGAGAGGCTTCTGGAGCTGCGGTGCTGTTGGCTGATGGGATACTGGTGGACGGAGGCGTTGGGCTGCGATGTGCTGTAGTAGGGAGGGGGGATGCTGTTACTGGTTTCACTGCGATAGTCGCTGTCCCTGTCGTCCACAGCACTGTCTGGGTCTTCATCTGCACAGAGGTACATGTAAATGACAGGAAAAACAAAGTCAGCTAAACTAAGTTCTAGTCAGCCCACAATCAACCCATTTCCCTCCCCAGAGTCTGATGTACTGCATGTACACTTACTTTGTTGGTCTCCCCATAGACTCCAGTTACCTGCGATTAGAAAAGGATGGTGTAAGTGTTGATGCACCAGTGTCATACACAAACATAAACATGCATTCACACAATTTTCACCTGCTGCCAAGGGTTGGCTCAACGTGCTAAATCAGCATCTGGATGGAGAATGTCTCCAGTAATCAGATACCCTTATTGATCCTTTACAGTGCAGCAATCTTTGACCATTTAAAACACGCACAAAAACCCACGTGTTGTCACATGCGTAACGCTCCCACTGAGCTTAAACAATCTAATTGCATCTCAAAAAGGTTAAACACATCATTCTTTTGCTCAGCACAAACAAATGGGTGGTCTATACGAGCAGTGATGTGCACTTACAGCATTGGGTTCCTGGTGCTCGTAGAGGGCGTTCCTGCTCCTCCTGCAAAGATAATGTAAAACTTAGTCTGAAAGACATTAACTTGTAACCCAAATGTAAACGTTAGGCCTATATGCAGGAAGGTGAAAATATTTCCAGTTGGTAGTAATGCATGATATACCGTTCCCCCTATTAATCATATTGGTATGCTCCTAAAATGCCAGAGCTGGGATATGAAACCAAAAGGGCGGACAGCTTACATCTTGGTCCCTCATGGCATTGAGCTGCTCCAGTTTTTTAGCCCAGTATCGTGCCTCATCCTCGGGGATATCTGAAAAACAACAATCCAGAAAAACTCAGGTGACCAAATCACCACTAATGAAGGCTGTTTTACACATTACACCATTTACACATTATTATTTGACCCAGTTTTGTCCTTTCCAGACACAGCTTTAGAGCCATGTCAATAGGCTACATTCCCAAACGGAGGAATCAGTATTAACTCGAAGAGAAAAAACGTAAGGTAATAACAGCCAATCAATGGCAAGAGGAACACAGCTAGCTCACTGAGAGGGAAAGGAGCCCAACATCTCCCCAGCATCCACACACAGCCTCAGAAACTACTTGTGTTTATACATAACGGTTTGCTGTGGAAACATACAGACATCATTTATACCCCTCCTTGTCTCTTTTCCTTAAAGGGTTGCTGATTTCCTATATATGTATTCATTTTCACACCTTCTTCATCATAATGAGTTGGGTGTGAATATCGATTTCTCACCCAGGGGCAGTTCGAAGCGCGTGTCGAGTAGCACCAGGTGGAGAGTGGGCTCTTTGGTGCCACTGATCTCATTATCGGTCATGATGACCTGAGAGTCCAGCGTGAGCCATTCCCCCGGACCTTCCTGCGTACAGAGAGACATTTTGCAGCTGACAGCAAGCTGCACGAATGGATGAGCGTGATGATAACATGTCCTAACGACGGCATGGTACAGAGGGTTAAAACTAAAACCGTTCGAGTGGTAAGTGGCAAACCTCATTTGACTGTCGGATGTTATGGAGGGGAATCCATAAGGTGCCAACCATGGTGTCCCAGATCAACCCTTTGTTCCACATCTCGACTGTCAGACCGAGGTCCAAGCGGTTTATTTCGCTGGAGAGGAGAAGGTGTAACAAAAAGGTTAAAAGCGAAGCAAAGAGAAAATGGATACATTTCAAGGTGCTTGCACTCAACTTGTCTTCAATTTTATCCGACTTAATAACTATAATATTTAACTCTGAAGATCAAGTTCTTGCACAAACGAATATACGAGTGACTTATAAAATTTGTGCATTGTTAAGAATTAAACCTAGAGAAATTGAAGGTGACATTTAATATTTCACAGGACAGCAAGAAAGAGAAAATGCTTTCACTGGAGGTGTGAGTTTCACCATTTACAGACAAACGCTAAAACATACAGAGATTCTCAGACACACAAAAAATACTTCCAGGCTTCATTGTGCCAAATATAAGACATGTCTGACGGAGAAAGCCTGAGAGAATCTAACATAAAACATTTACAAAACAGCAGGAAGCAGGACAGAGACCGAGGGGAAGAGAGAGACGGAGAAAAGAAGAAGTGAGGGATGAAGGCAATGGAGGAGGAGATGGTATCACATGCCTGCAGGAGGAGAGTGGGAACTTTAAGAAATAAGGGGACTGGATTTGCCGTCTCAGTAGCGACTCCTTAAATGAAACGTGCCGGTTGGATTCGTGGCTGTGACTGAGGGGGAGCAGTCATCTGAAGCCCGTTTGGAGGAAGCTCTCTCTGCAGCCTGAGCATTACATAACACAGCTTCCCTGATGCAACCCCAGTACAATGCGCAATGCCTCTGAAACATCTTACAAATGCACAGGACTCCGCAGGCAGCTTGCCTGCCGCATCCCACGTGCTAAACCGTTCCCACCGTTTATCGCCCATACGCCGCTGCACTGTAAGTGCCACACTGCTATTCTCTTTGCAGGCCAAATACCGTGTGTTGTATAACGCTATATACATTGCAGCAAGCCATCCTTTGAGTACTTGTTTAGGAGAAGGGACAGATGAGAGAAAGGAGTGGCTGGGAGTATATCAGGGTTGGGCGAAGATAAGAGGGGCAATAGTGTCGTGGGAGAGAAGATGAAAAAGAGGATGATGTTTGGTGCGGATGTGGAGAGGGAGAGCTTCTTAAAATAATATTAGGGATGAAGGGCACCTGGGATGGAAGAGTTAAAAAGAAGAGGGGGAGGGTTGATAGTTAAAAAAACACAAAGGAACTCAAGCTGCTAAAGTGGAGAGCAGATGACAGGATGAAAAGTGAAGGCAGAGGAAAGAGCGGAGGGAAGAGAGAGAGAGAGAGAGAGAGAGATCTGTCTGAAGATAATGAGGGACTCACAACATGAAGTCTTGCTCCCAGCTGGGCAAGTTGCCCCTGACAGCAATGGTTGTGCTCTTCACATTTTGTACCTTTAGAGTCACATAAGTGTTGAATTTCTCTGTAAAGGAGAGAGGGATGAAGAAAGGGATGGGTTACAATGAAATGTGTCTCCATTCGAAAAATAAATTTTAATTTTGTGAGATCTAAATATTATATTAACTGACTTCTTCATCCCATCAATGCTATTAATGGCTGCAGCATGTAATGTGTCCGCAGTCTGCTTAAAGATTAATGTCAGGATGCCAGGTCTTACCTTGGGGTCCATCCAGCTTGGCTTTCTTCACTGTGGACACACAGAGGGACAAAGTCACACAGAGGAACACCATCTGCTGTTACCTCACAACGCTCCTGCATCCTCTTTTCTGGCTTTTTAAATAGAAAACGGGTAACGAGATGGGCGCAATAATTAACACAGTGTGTGAATTATTATACCAGACTAAAGAACTTTGATACCAGTTTGCCATGTTAACATAAGAAAAATAATTTTCAACTATGCAGATTTGTAATAAGTGGTCGGCATGTTTTGCCACAAGGTCCAGACATGTTGGCACAGAGTGTGGAAGAAAACAAAGAAATAAATATGCCATCTATACAGCAGAGATTAAAAGCAAATGACGGAAATACTCATATTTTCATTAAAAGGAAGATACAAGGGCCCAAAAATATCTCAGAATAGCTCAGAGGATTATTCAGAGTACATTAAATCCCAAGCTCGCTCTATCTCTGCACCAACTTTGACGTAACACACATACATTTTTAATGCTCCACTGCCTCGCCACCGTGCACACACATCCTACAGAAGCCCACACCACATTGCAGGCATGTACACACACACACACATTTGCATTATTCACTTGCAAATTAAAGCAGTCTATGCAATTTTAACCAAACCTGCATCGCTATCACCTCTTGAGAATCGAAATGCAAACACCAATTCACGACTTCCCTCAGAATGTTCTGCAGACTCTCAACACCAAAACCGCTTGCCATTGTACCCACCCACCAAAAATAAACGTTTACATAAAATTGCCACGAGTCAGCGCCGCACTTTTCTCACTACTTTTACTTTGTAGTTCTTTCATAAAACACAAAAATTCAGCTGCAGCTAAAGTGCAACACGGTTACATCCGCAGGCACAGCAGCACTCACACACACTCTCAACTGCAGTGACTCACTCGCATACGCACACCTGCAGTAATGACAAAAAAGAATAAATGAAAAAGAAAGCTCTGCTTCCCTATATTAATATCAACTCAAAATGCTAAAAACATAAGCCGTGCCTTTCTGCTCTGGCTCAACTTCCTTTTGAAGTCCAGTCCAGTTTTTAAAACACAGCTGTGGCTGAATATCCACTGAGAAAAATGACGTCATTGAATACAACAAATTAATCAAAGCAGAAGGTAACCAGGCTTTGTTTACAGCAGTGCCTTTATATTGTTTAGGCAGACTACATCAGAGCTTGCTTCATGCTGTGTGTTAGTGTCAACACTAAAACAGCCTTTGAAATATATCAGTACATGAGGTGGATCAATATAAAAGGAATTGGATTTTCAAAGTGGAAAGCTGAAGCCTAATAACCACACAATCATAAATCTCTATGACAAGGAGAGTTATGATGAGAAATGTCCACAAGCTCCACATGCATCTAAGCAGATAGGAGGACCACAACACAAATACTGTACATGTTAGAGGCTATAAACGTTTAGGTTTAGAAAACGACAAAATATGATTACATGTCGGTTTTGTTATTCATTAATCAGAGAATCTGCAGCATAATCCGCGAGACCTCAACAGTACATTTTGTGCAACCGTATATAGTTCATGCAGGAAGTACCTCTGACACAGCAGACTCTCACTTATGGGAACTAAGCGGATTGCCAAAAAAAAAAAACAGACTTGACGGGAAATCAAGCAAACCCTTCAAGTGGTACTGTCAGAGAATGTAAAGTAGGGGGTGGGTGAGCCGAGTTCAGCCTTCCACTGACAACATGAGCGCTGACACGATTCAGATAGACAGAACTTTATACTGAAGTACTACACATAGATCTGCAGTAGTCCTCTCGACTGCTGACTCTACAGCTGCACTCTGTACACTCCCAAATCCAAAGACATGGGGAAAAATACATTTAAAAATGTGTAATATCTGCTGGGAAAGACAAGTTCATCTGTTTGCCTTTCTGAATTCAGCTTGGTGGGCAGATTATCCCCCCCCAAAAAATAAAAATGCTGCCTGTTCCAGAAGGCACAGGGTGCTGTGGAGGCCAGAAATAGCTCTAGTCAGGTAAGCATGAATGATGCAAGGGGAACAAATAGGAGGCTCCCTGCCAAGTCTCATAGTCTATGAGACCGATAGCCGCAGCCGGCGTTTATGAATGAAGAACTGCGCCGGGCCTTAATGACGCCTGGGACAGACTCAGTGCAGTCAGAGGGGTGGGGTGGGGGGAGGGAGGGGGGTGGGGGCATCCGTGGGCCGGACGTAAAGGTGACTTTGAAACCACTCTCTTGGTGGTTCTTTCTTAGTGGTTCTTATTAAACCACTAGAATAAAAAGAAAATGTTTTGACGGTCAATATGTGTGTTTTTTATGCAAAACTACAAATATTGTGTTTTTACCAGGTACTCCAATGTGAGGTTTTTCCAATTCTTTGGGACGTTAAGGACCAACAATTAGAACATTAATTACTTAGTTGTAGATTTAAATCAATCCTAAACCCTCAAATTCACGTCCTCCTCAACTACGCGTTGCAGAGAAATTGCACCGCAAAAGCACGTCATCTCCATGAGTTTCCACAACAAGTTTTCCCCCCTCTCGCCCCGGGTCGTCCCTTCCCCTTGCGGTGACTGCATCCTGCACGTGAAGCAGGAGGTTCTTCCACGTTATGAGAGATCACAGAAGATGCTCATTCATCGCACTGAGACGCGACGGGTTCTGCGTCGGGGAGTCTGGCGGGGAAGAGGGTGACGCATCGCTTCAGGAAGAGACGAGCAAGTATTCCCTCACGACTACAGCGGTACGCCGACAGGGGCTTTTCCTCCTCCTCCTCCTAGGACTGCCCACGCATGAATGAGCACAACAGATAACACACACACACACACACACACACACAACACACACACACACACACACACACGCGCGGATGCGAACACGCCGCAACAGTAAGAGGAGAATAAAGAGCGGTTCTTCGCCTACATGGAGGCGTTTAGACAATGAGCGTTTGCTGCCATTGACAGCCACACTAACCGGGCTCGCCTGAAACGTTTTGTTTTCACTATGAGACAACTCATTCACGCCGGGCATCTGCTTACGAGTAAATAAACGGCATGTCATTCGGCAACGGTGTCGTCAAAAGTATCCCGGTGACATTTCCCAAAGCGTGCCGGGCTTCCCGTTGGGGCTCCGGTGGGTTTACTGATCGATCAGCACAAACCGGCGGCGCCGCCGCTCCGGCTAACGTCACACAGACTTTTCTACCGGTCAGACAGCCGGTGAGACCAAACCCGCGATGAAAGTGACACTCCGACGGTATCGAACAGAGAGTAAGCGCTTCAATGTCCCTCTTACCTCCCACACATAGCAGGGACATCTCTGATTCCGTGTGAGCGTCCCCCGCTGTCCTCCACTGAGTGCTCCGTGATTTGTTTGGTCGGTCCCGTTCGTTCTCTTGGTTACAAAAAAAAGGAAGAAAAAATATCTAACCGCCCACCCGTTACCCTAAATGGTACCGGAAACCAATAAGTGTCATGTCGGAACCGCCGGTCTGTAGCTGTGCAGAGCTGTTTTTTTGACAGAACAAGTCACACAGGAGTGAAATCCTCGCCCCCCCTCTTCTTCCACCTCTGCCCCCCTCTACTTCCTCCTCTGCATTGCCTCAGCTCTCTTCCGCTGCTGCTCCTGCGCGCACCGCCATCTTGTTTCAGCGGCAGCACCCTACGCGTCGTTCTGACGTCACGGAGGATGAGTAGCAGGCAGAGAGGTGGGGCGGGGCCAGGGGGACACAGTCGGGATTGGGCTGAATCAATTGGGTCAGTGTGATGCGCCCATCGATGTCCTCGAAGAATTTCCGCCATTGTTTTCAAAGTTACAAAGCATTTTAGAAAAAGTCATTGTCATTTATATCTATACTTTATTTAAAACAGATATTTGTGCGTGACATTTGGCATGCTTTCTGTTTTATAATTTTAGTTCATTAAAATGTCTTAAAGTGTTTCATAGAATCATATTCTTATATTTTGGGTTAGGGTTAGCTGGGGAAAATGCCACTGCAGCTTGAAAGTATTAGGCATAAACCACTCTCATTCACTTTATTTACAGTCAGCAATGATGATGGGTTTGTACAGTATTTGCATTATACAAGGTTTACATGGCTCCTTTTTCAAAAAAAAGGACTTTGAGATGAAATGGAATACAGCCAGTTTTGTCCATGAAGTTGGAAATTTTGGGCAGATGTCTGAGCACACTAACAGTTCTTTGAATGTCCTCGTTTTATATGTTGCCACAAAGGACAGTCAAAGAAAATGATTGTGGCTTGCAAAACAACTAAACGTTTGAGCCTATTTTAGATCAAAATTAATCAAGTCAAATACTAGTGAGGGAAAATGGACCACACTCTCGAACGGACATGTAGAAGGACCAACAACAGACGCCAGAGGGCAGGAGCGGCTGTCGAGTACTAGAAATACTTGGAGAAGAAGAGTGTTGTTTACGCCTACACTTGTTTCAAGATGGCCGCTGGAGACAACAGCGGTAGGCCTCCGTGCCTTAATTTCTCCGGCCCGGGTCCTTTGGGAAACAGCCAGCCAAGCAACAGCGTTTTCTCCATGCCGGCATCCAACGGCGGCGCGGTCGGTGGAGCACAGGGGGCGGCGAGGCGACCCAACCCGCAGATGGGGCCTGGCGGCAACGCCGTTTCGAGCGGAGCTCAGCCGACTGCGCAGAACTCCCTGCACCAGTCCGCTGCGGCAGGTGCTGCGGCAGCCGGAGTAATGGCCACCCCGGCGTCCAACATGGCAGCCACCGCGGCGTCAAACGCGTCGGCGTCGTCGGCACCGAGCGCCGCTCCGGCGGCGGCTTCGGTGCTGGTGTACCGCGAGCCGGTGTACAACTGGCAGGCGACGAAGAGCACCGTCAAGGAGAGGTTTGCTTTCCTCTTCAACAACGAAGTGCTCAGTGACGTTCATTTTTTAGTCGGAAAAGGAATGGGTGTTCAAAGGATACCTGCGCACAGGTAACGTTGACAAACTCAAATGCACCATTTTTGTCTCTCCAAAATATTAGCCAGGTAACCGTAAATCTGAAAAGCGAAAAGGCCTTTTTCTTTTTCGGTTGCTGATTGTTGACGTTGTCAGGTTTGTCCTGGCTGTCGGGAGCGCAGTGTTTGATGCCATGTTCAATGGGGGAATGGCGACGACTTCGACGGAAATCGAGCTTCCTGATGTGGAGCCGTCGGCCTTCCTGGCGCTGCTGAAGTAAGGAGCGATGGAGGGCGTGCCATGTAGTCTGATCATTTCGGTGGCCTTATTGTGGGCGTGTTCTGTTCTGTTTTGTTTTTGTTTCTTTGTCATGCCAGCATTACGGAAACTACGGTCCGACAATGCAACATGCAATTATTATTATTTTTAAATGTATTCAACGCGTAAAATTTGTCAAGCATACTAAAAAAAATACAGCATTGCCTCATACAACATGTGTACCTATTGCAGGTTTCTCTACTCTGATGAAGTCCAGATTGGGCCTGAGACAGTGATGACCACACTATACACAGCTAAAAAGTATGCAGTGCCAGCCCTGGAGGCGCACTGTGTGGAGTTCCTCAAGAAGAACCTGAGAGCAGACAACGCCTTCATGCTGCTCACGCAGGTCAGCTTCCCACAGCAATGAATAGTTGTTGATTGTGTCTTAATGTTAAATGTTTTTTTTTTTTTAACTGGTTGTGTATTTGTCATTTCAGGCTCGGTTGTTTGATGAGCCGCAGCTTGCCAGCCTTTGTCTAGAGAATATTGATAAAAACACTGGCGATGCTCTCGCCGCTGAAGGCTTTACGGACATAGATTTGGGTAACGCCCCCTTGTCAGTTTCATTATCGCCCGATTTCATTTCACAGAATAACAAACCAACTGACCTGTGAGTTTTCTCCTTCCCTCTGTTAGATACTTTGGTGGCAGTGTTGGAGAGGGATACTCTCGGGGTGAGGGAGGTGCGTTTATTTGTTGCTGCGGTGCGCTGGGCCGACGCAGAGACTCACAGGCAGCAGCTGCAGCCCACACCCGAGAACAAACGCAAAGTGCTGGGAAAAGCTCTCACGCTCATCCGCTTCCCTCTCATGACTATTGAGGAGTTTGCTGCAGGTGAGCAGAAGCACAAACACCATGGCGTTGCATTCACATGTACTAAAACACTCGCACAGCCTTTGCGTGATCGTTCTCCCCGGGTCTTCTCGTCGTCCCCACAGGTCCAGCCCAGTCCAGTATTCTGGTCGACAGAGAGGTGGTGAGTCTCTTCCTTCACTTCACTGTGAACCCGAAGCCTCGCGTTGAATTCATTGATCGGCCTCGCTGCTGTCTCCGCGGGAAGGAGTGCAGCATCACACGCTTTGGCCAGGTGGAGAGTCGCTGGGGTTACAGCGGGACGAGCGACCGCATACGGTGAGTTTAGAGCAGAGAATTTGGAGGATAATTGCAGCGTACTTTTTTACGTTATTGAGATTCTATTAATTCAACTAATTTGTTCAGATTTGGTTGTTTATGAACTAAAAATACCCATGTGTTTAGTCATCCATTGGACATGCATGTCCACGCAGTTTGCTATCAAACCCTCTTGATGTGTTCTGTTTTCCCTCTCAGGTTCTCGGTGAACAGGCGGATATTTGTGGTTGGGTTCGGTCTCTACGGCTCCATACATGGACCCACAGACTACCAAGTTAACATACAGGTGTGGACCCTGAGCCCGTACGAACCTTTGTGTTTGGTTTCTCCGTACACTGTAGGAATGTTGTATAACATATTGGGGACGTTTGTGTCTGTTTTCTCCTCGGTGCAGATCATTCACACAGACAGCAACACAGTGCTGGGCCAGAACGACACAGGCTTCAGCTGTGACGGGTCAGCCAACACCTTCAGAGTCATGTTCAAAGAACCGGTGGAGATATTACCCAACGTCAACTACACTGCCTGTGCTACACTCAAGGTCTGCGATGTGTTGTTGAAGTACACTTGAAGCAGTTTGCTTTTTACGAGTGCATTCCATTTATGTGACTATTTACCCTTGTTGTTTGCTCTGTTAACCATTTCTCACTGTTTGTGAATATTTACCAAAGTTTGGCTCAATTTTTAAGTGTCTTTTTTTTCGCTTGACCAACAGTGCACACATCTAAAAATGTACCCTCATGAAGGACAAAAAAAAAAAAACCTGAGGAAAACTGAGACGCTTGACATGACGAAATCTGTTGATTGAGCAATCAATCAATTGACATAGCATTTCAGCTATAGTTTAGGTGGGCACTTGGCAGCGTTTCATTTACCAGTTTATTCAACCTCTTTGTCTGTCTGTCTTGCAGGGCCCGGACTCTCATTATGGGACTAAGGGAATGCGAAAGGTAACACACGAGTCGTCATCTACCGGCACAAAGACGTGCTTCACTTTCTGCTACGCAGCGGGCAACAACAACGGCACGTCTGTTGAAGACGGACAGATTCCTGAGGTCATCTTCTACACATAGTCACCTCTGACATAGTAACGGTCCTCCATCAAATGTGACAACCTGACACCAGCGCGGCGCCTCACCTCAGCAGCCGTTTCTGGGGACTAATCTTTCAGACGTCATATTGTTCCCCCCATGTAGTGCACTACAGTTTGCCACATGTGAAGACAAATCGCCCTGAAGCAATGTAGGTCACTACATGGGGCGTAGCTTGTCATTTGAGATGCTGCCTCTCTCTTTATCAGCACCTTCTTTTGTCCCTTCTTGTGTTGTAATGATGCCAGCCTCTGCAACAGAAATGACTGTTACCGACTCCTCGAGGGAGGAAAGGGGGGACAGAGGGGCTTCTCAAGATTATTCACTCTATTGATGTCATTGCTGTGGAATGACGGCATGAAGCCCGAGACTGAATTCTACTTAAACTGTACAATTCCCCTTCCCGTGCTCCACAGAATTAGTGCAAACTGTATGAATGTACAGATCTGCCAATACAAGATCCTCATCACCGTTCAGTACAATTGAGTGGGTTTCGCTCAATTGCATATCAGCTGTAACTTCCATAGAACAGTAGACCTCATAGGCTTTATAAACTCCTTGAACCAAGCTTCATATTCATCTTAACAACATGATAATGTTAAGCAGTTTAGAGGTTTCTACATAAAGTACAATCTGTGATATATTGTGTCCTTGCTTGGTAGTTGCCTATTTCAAGATACCTTGCACTTCTCGGCCTTGCTTATGTTCATTTGGTTGTTCTATAGATGCACACTAACTCTTAAAATAAGTTTCTTTTTAGCTTTGTTTTAAAAAGTGTGGACAGAAGAGCTTACCCTCTTGGTGTGGTAATTAAAGGGTTGTATATTAAAGTGTCATTTATTAACATTATATATGTAACTTGAAAAAACTATTGATTAAAGCGTGAAGAAAGATATTTTGTTGCCTGTGTTTTTGGATAATAACCAATCTCAGGAGTAGCAGTATCAGTAGTTTATTAAAATGTCTGCTAAGTAAAAGGCTAAATTAAACCCATCAACCTTTTTTAGCATAGAATCTAGAGACATTGAAGCACACTGGCTCTGTACATCACGTACCATCATATCTAAGGCAAACGAACTGACGCAGGGTTTGATGACTTTTAATACATTTTTTCATTCTTTATTAATAATAGAAAGCTGTTGATCTTCTCATTGACTGCTGAAAGCAAGTAAATAATTCCCCCAAAACTATTCCCTTTAGTCCAACCGTATTTTGGGACTCACAATTTCATCAGTTGAATGTTTTCATTAATTTCACCCACTGAACAAATACCCAATCAAGGGAGTTTGACTGTAACACTTTATTGTGGTTTCCTTGGTTTAATCTGGCCACGATTCCTTTAAATATGGATTATTGCAGCAGTGTAACAGTACACTGTACAGGCCCATCCTGGTAGATGGTAGATGTGTGTTAAGCATTAGAAGAAACAAGGAATACAACTGCTTTCCAAGTGTTCCCGATCACCCTCGCAGGCCTAGGCACTTGGTGTACTGTAGGCTAGCTGTGAAATGAAAAAATGCATCATTGCTTCCACTAACCTACAACGAGAGCTAAAAGCTTTGAATCTGCTCCGGACTCAAAAACACCTGCGATGTATCAGTAAGCCTGTGCAAAGAATTTTAAAGTGCCCACGGGGAAGGGTTTAGAGATCGATTTGGTATTTTATAATCCAAGCTCAATGTCTACAGTTTGTCCAAGTAGTTGTCGAGGGCAGGGATGCCCTCTTTCAGGCCTTTGCGTTTCCTAATTTCAGCGACTATCTGGAAGGTTCTGGTGGTGGAGTCGCTGGGGTCTCCTGGGAGAATCTGCCAGTGGTCAAACACACACTGAGGAAAGGCCTGGCCTCCGGTGTTGCTGCGCAGGTCGGCTGTGAACCCTGCAGGCCATAAAAACAGATTTATTCTAAAGTTTTAAATGGTGCCGTACCCCGCTATAAATAACATTGTTGTATAAGTAAACATTTGGTTGCATCAAAAAGCAGAAACTATTGAGAGTATAGTCATATTCATACAGTGAGTTATGTGTGTCATGCATAGATGAGTGAGATCCCTCACAGAAAGCGCTCACAAAAGCACAGACTAAAACACAAACTCACCAAAGGACTCATTGACAGGCAGGTAGGCTTTCACCACAAACATGGGAGTGCCAATCACCTGGGATTCCTCAAAAACATGACCTCGTTTCCTGTTCAGCACACCGTAGATCCCACCGACCACCTGCTCCGGGCACTGCGAGGACACGAAGCAAATCAACCGAGCTGATTAGAGGCCATTTCAAATTGCATTGTCGCTTCTAGGGTTCATTTGGCCGGGCTATCGGCCTGCATACGCACCTGTATCTCCACCAGGTATATAGGCTCCATGAGTCGTGGCTGGGCCGTGAGCTGGCAGGCGTACAGGACCCTGCGAGCCGTGGGAATAATCTGCCCCCCCCCGCGGTGGATGGCGTCCGCGTGCAGTGTCACGTCGTGAATGTCGAAGCGAATGGCGCGCATGTTCTCCTCGCACAGAGCACCCTGCGTGACGATGACAGAGGCTGTTACCGTACTAACCCGAGCACACGCTTTCAACAGAACATTAACACACAATGCATCGTCACCGTGTTCTGTCTAATAACGCAGAGCTAGGAGTTTAACATGTACAAGCGGTCAAAGTTAACTCCATCCCACCTCTTTAGTCGCCCATTGGAAACCCGCCACAACGCTGTCCTTTATCTCGTTGAGGTACTGAACCCCCTTTGTCATGTCTATCAGCAGGTTGGCCCCGCTTCCGTCCGGACCGAAGCACCAGATCTTCCTGGCCTCCGTCACTTCCCACTCGTACTTGTCGGAGAGGAAACGTGCACGCGCCTTGAGCTCCTGGCGATGGCTGACATCCCCCTTCTCGATATCTTCCGCCAGGCCGTCGGGGAAAGGGCGGGACTTCATGAAGAGACGATTGTGCTTGTTGGGGGACTTGGACAGACACATCTGATCCGATTCTTCCATGACTGTCTCTCTGTAGGCCACGACGGGGTCTGATTTCTGGAACGAGATAAAAGGCACTGGGAGTATGGGTGTCAGCCGCAACTCCTTAATTGCTGTGTAGAATCTCCAAGAATCATTTGGTCGGATGCTTCCCCCCCCCCCCCCCCCCCCCCCCCGCCCCCCCGCTACGTCAAACGCTTATTTCAAAATCTCGCTCCTCGTCTCACCTTCAGTGGAATGCCGGCATGGTCCTCCTCCAGGTCCTTCAGGCAGATCTCCAGATGCAGCTCTCCGGCTCCAGCGATGATGTGCTCCCCGGACTCCTCGATGATGCACTGCACCATGGGGTCGGACTTGGCCAGACGCTTCAGTCCCTCCACCAGCTTGGGCAGGTCAGCGGGGTTCATGGCCTCCACGGCGACTCTGACCACGGGGCTCACGCTGAACTTCATCACCCGCATGTTGTGGGCCTGCGGACGGAGCCACAGTCACCGTGACAAAAATAATAATGCCAACAGCAAGCGGTAACTATAAGTATAAATAACGAAGGATCCATCATGTGCTGGACCAGTGTTTCATGTAAAACGGGAAGCGATCCGCTACCTGTTCAAAGGTGGTGATAGTCCCGGTCTTTATCAGGAACTGGTCCACTCCAACAAGACCCACGATGTTGCCGCAGGGGACATCCTCTATGGGCTCCACGTACCGGCCCATCATCAGAATGGTTCTGGGCGAAAGGAAAAATAAGAATTTGCCTACAAAAAACATGAGAACGTCTGATCTCATTTTCATTGCTTACCTACCATCTCAGGCCTCAGTGTAGTGTTTTTATCCTAAACATGCTCACCTCTGGATGGGTTTGACGTAAAGGTCCTCCTTTTTGCCAGGGGTGAAGTTTGGCCCCATGATGCGCACTTTCAGGCCAGTGGACACACAGCCAGAGAAGACCCGGCCAAATGCATAGAAACGACCTTTGTCGGTGGTCGGGACCATTTTGGAAATGTACATCATCAGAGGGGCCTTGGGATCACAGTTCTTAATACCTGAGAGGACAGACGAGATAGTAAGTCCCGCGCGTAATAAACAATGTCTTCTCCAGGGTGTAAAGGTGAGTGGTGTGGTGAAAATGTTAAACCGACCCATGGCAGCCTCGTCGTCTCCCGGCCCCTCATAGAGCAGCTCGCAGCGGTATTTCTGTGCCGTGACGGGGGAGGGCAGGTGGATGGTGATCATTTGGAGCAAGGCCTCCCCAGCAGGCAGCCAGTGACGCATCACAGCCTTCAGCAGGGGCTTCCCCTCCTTCTCCTTGTCCTCAGAGTCTAGTTTGACATCCAGCTTCATGATTAGTTTGGCTGTCTCGTCCTTGTTGAAACTCATGATGGCGTCAAAGACCTAAACAGCGAGAATCCAAGTCATCCCCTTGAAGTAGTCAACAACTTTGTTTTGAAAGCTTGTGTCCGAATGTGTCCACTTTTATGTGTCTCCGTTTGGGGTGAAAGTGAACGTGGAGTCTATGTGTTGCTTTCAGCCTCTTCGTCTTTTTTTGGTGTCATCACTAAGAGTTGCTAAGGACAGAAGCCCTTTAAATCCATTTTGAATTACACAGAAATGTGTGAAGGTCATGAAGGCCTGACAAGTATATTTAGTGTAAGTTTATGTCACTTATTTTTCTTCTCTCTATTCACCTTAAAGATGGGATCCAAAACGAGCTGGCTGAAGGTGCGGGGAAGTTTCTGGCCTTCGGGATCGGTGGCAGTCTTACTGAACTTTCCGGCTTTTGGATCAAAATATCTGTATATAAATTGTTGAACAACATCATGACACTCAGATGATTGACATCTAGCTCATAATCTTGTTTTAATTGTGCAACATGTTCCATTATTGTGAAAATGTCTCGTGAGGGCAATGTAAAGAGCAACTTCACACTTAATCAGCTGAAATTCAAGGTGCTGTTGAGGAGTTGACCTCTTGTGATACAAAAGAGTTCCACAGCGTGTGGTCTGTGCGCCCTGTGTCACGTGTTGTGGGTTCGGTCACAGGTGCAACCGAGCACACCTCTAAGATTTAACAAACCGAAGCTTTCAACCAGAGAGAGCGGTCACACGCTGCCTTTCTGCCTGGGGTTAAGTTACTATGTGAGGCACATTTCTGTCTGGACATGTTGATCATCATCTTTACCTATCACCCCACAGCCTCTTCATCATGTCCTCCACTTTCTTACACCTTGCTGCCGGTCCCAGTTCAGCATCTCCTTTCGAGAGGAACTTCGCCACGTACATCTCAGCAAACTGCTTCAAGGTGAACGCCCATCCGTGGAGGCCCGAGCCAAACCCAACTGTACCAACCACGGGATCAATCTGAGGAAGAAACGGTTCAGCGGTCTGTTTTGGCGTATCTTTGTGTCTCACTTGTGCTTGAGCATCTGCCTCACCATGATGTTCCCCATGGGCCCCCCCTCATCCTCTCCGTACGTGGAGATAATGACGTTGACGTTCTCTACGATGCGTTGAAAAGTCTGGAAGAGCTCCTCCGGCTCCAGCTGCAGCTCAAGCAGCGCCCGGTCCATCTTGTTCATCATCAGGACCGGCTTGATGCGCTCGGCGATGGCCTGCCGCAGCACGGTCTCCGTCTGCACACACACACCTGTCAGAGGGCAGAAACAGGTGAGCCTTCGGGGGTGGAGGCGAGAATGAGCGTGTAGGACGTGGAGGCGGGGCTGTTATCATCACCTGAGACGCAGTCCACAACGACCAGAGCTCCGTCAGTGACCCGGAGGGCGGCGGTGACCTCAGAGGAGAAGTCGACGTGGCCGGGAGAATCGATCAGGTTGATGAGGAAGCCGTTTCCGTCGTTGTTGTGCTTGATAAATGCCAGGTCGTAATCTCCGAGCTCGTAGTACAAAGAGATGGCGCTGCAGGGCACAGGGCACAGGAACAGGCTCGTTCACGCTCACTGCCTGCTGCTGCTCATCAGAATCAGTTAAAAGACATGGATGGATTCAAAGTTCAATAAATCACATAAAACTAAAAGAATTTCAAAACTGAGTCATCTCAGTACTGGAATGATGAATATTTACAGCTTACCCAATATTTTTTTATTTTTGAAAATACAGCATCTCCCCCAGACATATTTGAGGAATGTACATAAAGGAAGTAAAAAATCATGCTGTTGACTCTCGTGAATGAATCTCGTAGTTATGGATACTGGCTGTGTTAGAGAAATACATACAAGTTTCACAACTTTAAACAGGTGGCACCAAAAAACACAGAGCTGTATCTCAAGCCTCTTCTCACGTACGTTGATTTGATGGTGATGCAGCGCTCCTGCTCGTCTTTGCGAGTGTCTGTGAAGCGCGTCTCTCCGGCGCGGGATGACGCGATGATCCCCGCCTTGGACACCAGCGAGTCCGTCAGGGTGGACTTCCCGTGATCCACGTGGGCAATCACAGAAATGTTCCTGATGTTGGACTTCTTGTCCATGATGCCGCGGATCTGATCCACGGTGAAGTTCACCTGGTGGGGGGCAAAGTCCGGCGGTGTTACACTCATCCGCTTTCATCCAGGAGAGGCTCGTCTTATTCATCGTATAACAGATATTCACTCCCAGAGCCAGATCCCTGCGGCCGTTCCAAAACAAAGTTATAATAAGAAGGAAACATGAAACTGAATCCATCAGCCCGGCTGCGAGAAGGAATGTGGGCACTGTGTAAAGACTTTACCTTCCAGCTCCAAATCCAACACGCCAGCAGGAGTGATTGAGTCACCACAGCTGAACCGTGTCACGAGCATGTCTTCATTTCATACCTTGGATTCCCCTCAAATTCTCCATATCTTAAGCAGTGTGTGTTGCTCACGTGCAATCCTCTGGGATCAAAAATACGACAAGTGATGCTTGAAATTGCGTAACATGTATCTATGCGTATATTGAGAAACTAAACAAAGAGACTGAGGCACCATTGAAACGAAACCCACTGCAGCTCTCCCTGTCTGTGACGTATCATATGCAATAATATATTATGTATTACATGTGCTATGGTCTTTTAATAGAATCTATCTACAATTTAGTAACAACACATTTGGATATGTCAGCATGTGCCAACTTTGCTGCTTTGCTTGTTCTGTAAGCAAAGGCCCTGCTGCCTTTATGAGAGCTGCTGCTGCTGCTGCGTAGGTCGCACGCAGATCCCTCTAGTCTACACGAGTACATAACATCCTGTCTCACACACACAAACACACAGACGGCAGGCTGCATTGCACCGAAACCTCTTAAAACTCCATCGCAGCGCGCTTTTCGCCTGCTGCGACAGACAGATCACATGCTCGATGGCTCGCGCGCAGAAGCCCAGTCGTCACTCACCATTTTTGCCGTCGGGTGTTTGGTCTGTGTGACTGCGCAGGGCTGTGACACGCTGCCTCGGAGGACAGGCGGTCCCGGTGGAGACGGGAGGGACGCTGCTGCTGCTGACGGGCTGTCGCGGTTCAACGCGCAGGCTCCGTCTGCAGGGGGCGCTGCTTCCGCACAGCGTGTTTTATTGTTTTGAATCAGGCAAAAGGAGCGTCATTTCAGGTACCGTTCAATGTCACTCCGCTAAGCTTTGCCAGTCACTTTATAGCAGGAGCAATTTAACTTTAACGTTAGCTGTTTTATCAGGATATCCGTAAAATACTCTCGGCTAATGACAGTTAAGTTCTTGGGGTCTTTTCGCTGTAGTAATTTAATTGTTTGCGTAAACGCACAACAAAAAATTATAATTGAGTGTGAATTATTTGGTCAATTATCCATAGTAATCAAATACCTATTATGTAGAAATTTGTAGAGTTTTTTTTCCATTCCCATTTCCTACAACACTGGGTTTTTTTCAATTATTATTCAATTACACATAAATCTCTTTTTAAAAATTTGAACTGTGTGGATTTGCATAATGATTGAATCCCAGTTCAGATTTTGAACAAAGTGGACATCCTGTTTACATGTCTTTATTTTGATGACATTTTGTTGGTGAAAGTAGCCAAGAAAGCTCTAGCACTTCCTCTGCTTATCAAAGCAAAAGTAGCAGTCTTCCACCAGCTGAGGGCAGAGCAGGGCTAAACATCTTCGGAAACATTTTCAATGTACGTGATCCTTTCAACAGCCGGATTTTTATCCAGATGCTCTTAAAATATTTTTTGGAAGGAAAGTGGTACTTGAAGCCTCCTCCAGTAGGATAAAGCGTAACTATCTTAAAATTCAAATAATACATATTGAAATGGTAGGATTAAATGATCAAATCTATGTCATGTCATATATTTTACCACTAAACAGGCATCATTTAAATATTGGATTTTTAAAATGTAATTCTAATAATAAAGTTTTCTACTGATATTTGTGAGCAAAACCACAGGTAGAGTGTTAGCTCTTCCTTCTTAGAAGTCACTTGTTACTTGTAAGTTAAGGAGAAACTTCTGAGGGAGGCAGTTATTGTGCGTTTAAGAGAGATTTGTTATCATTTTTAAAACTCCATGATGTGTGTTTAATCTTCCCCAAGCTGAATGTAGCGTTTTACCAAACCTGAAATGCCAATTCCACTCCACACTGCACTAAATTGTTTCTCTTATTTGTGGCCCTTGGAGAATATTCACCAAGCCACAGGTACTGAATCAATTTGTGCAAATCTGAGTCGTCACTGAGCTCCAGATAAGAACCATCCAACATGCGTCTCACGGCTTGTGGAGCAATAAGACTTAGTTCTTAGAGCCCAGTCTCTGAGAAATGCAGGTCACTCTGGATTCATCTCAGGAGCTGGGACTTTTCCTCGCGCGCCAGATTCAGCGGCTGGACCATGAGATCATGGCAGATTTCATATTATTTGGTAAATCACTTCCAGAAATGTTGAATGTTCATCCTTTCATGCCAGCTATAACCACGAGTGGATGAAGCTCTTCTTGACCCTCAGTCACATGCATCTAAATTGACACGGTAATATATATTTGCATCATGATATCATCAGCAATCTGCAATAACACAGCAATCTGTTTTATCTTTACTGAAGTGCATTATTACTGATATCCACATCCACATCATATCGGGATGTACTTTAAACTCTCTAATCTGAGAAAGAACAACAATGAAGATAGCAGCCATTGGGTTCATGCAGGTACATTTATTTTGATTGATAAAATGTTAAAAGATGCTGATAAATAATTAAAAGCCTAACTCACCCTTGAACCGCATCCTGGTGTATTTTACCCTATATATCGGGACATACATTATTTAACATTCTTGTATATTTATACTCTACAAAGACCATAATAAAAGTGCAGATAAGCTGTCAAATTAATGTCTTGAAATCAGAGTCTTGAGAGCTGCTTCAGAGTTTGATGTAATTAAATTGTGTTGCGACTGACACGTTATCAGAAAATATGACAAACAAATAACTACTTCGAAGATTTATACATCAGACAGAACGTGTTTCTCTAAGATTGGTGCCACATAAATGGCGGGTAATATAACTGGCTCATGGAGGTAAACATGTTAGAACCGATCAAGAGAAAAGAATATCATATTCAATTATTCTTCCTTCAAGTTGTACATGAGTCTTTTTCGCCAGCGCTAAATCACTACTGTGAAGTTAAGACAGTGAACGAAGGATGTGTTGATTATATATGTTCTGGCTACTAGAGAGCAAACTTTGATTGTGCTTTTCTATATAACTGTAAGAACTCTGCCAAGTAAATCTTCCCTACGTGTCCCTCTTGTGTGACTGCCTGGGGGACATGTTATGTAATTCATTGGCTTTATGATCAGTATGCTTCAAAACAGCACGAAACAGATGCTACCAATTATAGCCATAAAGATAAGCGACAGTGAGGCGCGGTGAGGTTGTTCTGATATTGAAAAGCAGACATAAATTGTTCTTGTTCAACTCTAGGAATAGATAGAAACTGCACAAAGAAACTGGATTTTTCTGTTTTCTAAGTTTAAGCACTTTGACAAATCCTGGGGAAACTTTCAATTGAATGAGTTGAGAGTGAGTTAGTTTTATAAAGAAATGTATTCCCTCCTGTTAATTTCCGTTAATAAATCGAATGGTTGCCCCTCAGTTTGGGGTCCGATGTAATGGAACTGAGCGAGAAAATAGAAGGTTTACCAAGTTCTATTAATGAATAATAGTAAAAAACATGCACAGATTGTTTTCAAGAAAAAGTTAATTGACAAATCAACGGGCAGACAGTTTTTCTTCGTATCCCATAAGTGATGTCATCAAACACAAGTGGCCGATTAAGTCCAAAGCGTGACTCCCTCCGACAACAAATGTGAAAGCACACAGGGAATCACATCCTTATCATGTTGACATCAAAGGTCACTGTACCTACCTGTGGCTCCCAGTGAGTAGTTCATCAAGTATTCTCTACGCACCCATTGGCTCAGCCGTCTGCCAAAGACTTGATTGGACAGTGATGTTTTGAGGAATACCTCCGTGTGATATGGTCTCTCAACGTTTCAACAGTCTGAGAGGCATTTCTCCCAGACACCGAAGCCACAGGGAGGAACCGCTTGATCCGTTTTATTCCCGCTGTGTAGTTTCACACCGATTCCATCAGCTGCCGATTTAATGTTGGGATTATGACACTGAATACAGACGAGGTAAGCCGCAGTTGTAACCAGGCCACAGAATGCATGACCTCTGCTGCTTTCTATTGCACCTCTTCCATCCTGGGACAGAGATCTCTCCCCTGCCGCTCTCCCTAACGTTTCCTTCTTTTTTCGCTGCGCTGGAGATTTCTTCGGGGGTAGTTTTTCCTGTGTTGAGGTAAAGGTCCTGGGACAGAGGATGTTACATGTGTACAAAATGAATGTTTTTGAACTGAATTGAAAGGTTAGTTTTTTATTAATTTGTTTTTATTCATACTGTTTAAAAACAAGCAGTAGGTTTCACAGGCTGGCTACTGCTTTAAGAAACTGATGATGATCATCATCATCATCATCATCATCATCATCTCCACGTGAACCCGATGCTTAAAGTAGTTTCATTATTCATTTCAGGTGCATGGTGCAATGGACTTTATTGACCTCCTGATCAGGAACCCAGCGGAAACCGCCGGTTGCCACAGCGACCCAGCATGTACTATCACAATTCATGAAGTGAGTGCAGGCACAGTTTAGTCCTGTGCACCTGGGGGACAACATGATCAACACTGCGCATCTCAATATGCAAATCTGAGTGTGATCTATATTCTAAGCAAGCTGCAAGGTGTTGTCATGATAAGTCTTACATACCCTCCGCCTCCACCTCAGGCCCTGAGTCCCAGAGGAAGTGCTGCTGTTGACTTCCTGGACGCCCTGCTGGGTGGGAGAGACTCCTCCTGTGCGTCAGCATCCTCCATGTGGTCCCCCTGCACCACTGACAGCGGCATCACCGAGGACGCGCCGACGGACCCCAGAGAGAAACTCTTTTTTACCGCCTTTGACGCACAGTCTTTCCCTCAGCCTCAACCTCCAGAGAACCACTCGCCGCCGCGCGGAAAAACGTCTGACGTTTCAATTGATCTAGGTCAGGAAAATCATCACTCGCACTTCAGCGGTGAAAAAACAACTGTGATACTTGCAGCTACAGATTGTTTCAATAGTGAGCACAACTTCCAGTTGTAGTTGTGGGAGAGGAAATCATTTGGTTTTCCCATTTCTATAAAAGGATAAAAGGTCAATTAAGGATATTGTCTTTTAAGTGCTTTTTTGGAGACTGGTCCCGTTCCGGATTGATGATTGTTGACCTCAAAGTACCAAAATACTTTGATTTGAGGAATAATCCAAATCTGCAACATTACAAAGACAATAGTTCATGGAAAAGTGAGACATGTGTGCTATCATATAAGTGTTTTGTGGAAGAACAGCTGGGTGCCACAGTCTAAGAGGTTTAAGGGGGGTTGGGGGGGGGGGGGGGAAGCGTCAACCAAAGTATGTTGAGTTTTTTTTAATGGGAAATGAGGGCAATTTTCTGCAACTTACTGTTGAGTTTTACTGCTTCAAACTGCAGGTTGGGAGTCTGATGACCTCCAAGAGCCTTTTGGCATCGTACACCACCAGACTACCAGTCAAACCTTCACTCAAACTCTCACAGTGAAGGACCTGCTGCTCTCCAGTCCGGGACAGACAGTAAGGATAGAAGACTGAATATTCCTGTCAAACTTTCTAACGTAACTTCCCTTCACTTGACTCTCTAACCGTCAGGGCCAAAAAATACAAAGACGGTATTCTGAATTAATAAAATATGAACTGTACATTTTTTAAGGTTACCTGTCCTTTATCTGAGAGCAAAAGCGAGGCCCCGTTGCTCAAAAGTAAACTGAATTTGTTGAACCTGTCCACTCCAGTAAACTGCAGAGGGTGTCACTTAACTTAACTGGATTATTCTGTCCATCTGGTTTACAGGCGCAGAGAATTCCCCAGTATTCTCCAGAGGAACTTGTCCTTAATGAGGATGAGAAGAAGCTCCTGGTTAAAGAAGGGGTGAACTTACCCAGCAGACTGCCGCTGTCCAAGGTACCCGAGCGAGATATTCACGTGCATCTGCAGTATATAGAGCAGATGTCTTCACAAACCACACACATGCATTCATCAGAATCTAAATGTGCAGACCCGCCCCTTACCTGCCCTCTTGTCCTTATGTACCGACGTGTTTGATCACCTTGACAAGTTTGAAGAGAGGCTTTTGAAGAAGATCCGGCGGAAAATCCGCAACAAGCACTCGGCTCAAGAAAGTCGGAAGAAGAAGAGGGAATACGTTGATAGTCTGGAGGGAAGGTAGGAACCTGCTGCACTCAGCATCTTCACTCCACGCGACACAACGCCAAAAATAGCACTTTGCTATATCGTTGCTGATGAAGCGGACTTCATAAAAGATTTTTCTTTGTCTACCAAGTTTTTATTTTTAAATGTCATGCATTCATCAACTAAGTAAATCAAGCATAAAGCTGTGGGGGCTGCAACAACTAAGCAAACTAAGTAAGTAGTGGTATTTCCACTGTAAACCGAACTTTACCCAAAGTTAATTTATTGATAGCTTTCAACTGATTTGTTTAATAATTACCATTTCAAAATAAATCGGGATCTAACACAAAAATCAGGCTTAAATTCAATCAAAGTAGCATGAGAGTACGATGAGTACAGCTGGCAGTTTGCACACAACTTTTAATATGCTAGTATGTCAGCTTGCTCGGGAAATTATAGTGAATAAACTGTGATAGAATGGGAAGAAGCAAAAATGAGAAAATAAACAGTGTCACTGGGACCTTTCTTTGCCTTCTCTGATGTCAGTGGGCTAAAAAACACACAGCAGAGCAGCTGAAAACACTCCGCTGTCTCTGAACAGACTGTGTCAATTCAACACCTCCTCCTCCTCTCCTTCCAGGCTGTGATGAATGAGCCACGTCCCCAAATGAGCTTTACTCCCCAAATTTGTTAATCCTGTTGGCTCCTCCTCATCGCACCACGCAGAGTGGTGAAACTTGTAGGTTGAAAGCGATTTTCTGCTGACCAAATAGGAGCCTAATTTGAGCAGGAGCTCAGTTTCATGATGGTATATGGTCACTTCCAGGAAGCAGAGTCATCATTCCTTGGTAAACGTGTCACCTGCAAGCACAGCGTGTCGACCTGGTGCCATTATCAGTCATGTTCCAGCTCGGTCCGAGGGCTTTAATGGGCGTGACTCACAGGGAACCGAAGAAATAAGCACAGCAGAAGGAGCAGAGGGGGGGATTGACTGAATGGCAGAATGATAAGATCACCCTCCGCCGACGGATATTGGCAGAGAAAGAGAGAAACAAATGAGACACAAGACCACACCATACCGGTGTACCCCAATACACTGCAATAATAGTTATTCTCTCTTTACATACTATTTCAGCCATTGTGAATTCTTTATTTTTTTATAACCGTTCTTTATTGCTTATTACTTTTATATAATACTTGTTTTGAACTAGTTTGTTTTTGCACTTTACTCTACGCTGCTGTAAAGGCTGGTAGTTTCTCTGCTGCAGGACTAATAAATAATTATCTTATTTAATCTAATCTTATCTCGTTCTCCTCTGTCCCGCTCTGTAGAATGTCTGCATGCGGAGAGCACAACCTCAAGCTGCAGAGAAAGATCCAGCAGCTGGAGGAGACAAACAAGTGAGTCATCAAATGAGCCAACTGATCTTTCTTGTTGGTTTCAATTGGGATTTTTCAAAAAGTAGACGTGGAAATGCCCATCGCCGTCCATCCATCTTCAAAGCTGCTAATCTTTCACACAGGCTCGCTGGAGTGAATCCCAGCGCGAGACACGCGTTGCCCAGCGCAATTATTCCCAAATCACATCTTCTAGTTGCTTGTACAGAGTAGCAGCTCGAAGACCCAAACACAATACGTTTATACGGATTTGGAAATGATCGGAAACACGGCATTCCTGATTGAATATTCTGCCACCTTATAAAACAATAAACTACTACTGGCAGCTGTGGCTAAATAATGAGACTTTTATTAGCTCCACAGTTTGGTTAATGGTTGTTCATATGAGTTGTGTTCCCTCCTCCGGCCCTCTATTTGTTGCCGTACGTCTGATAGTGTTTATTGATGAAATCAGGACTGAGTGTAAAATTGCCGCAGCACAAAGCGGTTTCCTCTCTTGACGCTGCAGAGGGGGCCCTCACGTAACACATCCAACAGCGTCTCTTCTGCCTTCCTGTCCGTATTTGCATTGCAGGGATCTGCTGGAGCAGCTGAGCCGGCTCCAGGCTCTCCTTCCTCACAGCTCCAGCAAAACAACGCACAGAGGGACCTGCCTCCTGGTGAGGGACAGAACGCGACTTTACAGGGATTCACACCGTTGAGAAGTTTCTTAGACTGCAACAACTAATGAGCGAACAATAAACCGATATAATAGACACTGAGCTCAACGGTTGACTGCTGTGAGTCACATTCAGGTTTTAACCAACAGCTGCAACAACGATTTGTGCAGGTTAGGCCGAAAATTCCACTTTCTCTTCTGCGTTGGCCTGAATTTGTTCTGCTTTCTTCATTTATGTCCAGATTCTGCTCCTGTCTTTCTCCCTGCTCATTTCCTCAAATCTTCAGCCGGACGCCTTCAGCCAAGCCAGCCAGGGAGAGTTCGCACAGACCAAAGGTGTGTAACACACTTTCTCTTTGATAGCACACACACACACAAACACACACATACACTCACTCCTCTCCACCCCGCCTGCGCCCCTCAGTGCCGTCCCGCGCCCTGCAGTTGGAGGATGAAGTGCACGACGCCGCTCTCGCTCCTCTCTTCCCCGTCTCCAGAGGCTTTGAGGCTCTCGGCAGGTTGAAGGAGAAGCTCTGACCCTGAACACATTTCCACCTTAAAGAGTCAGACGTCCTCTCGCCCTCCGGAAAGAGGAGGAAGAGGAAAGACGTCGCAGAGGAAAGGCGCAGCATACAGATGGTGGCTTTGGTCTGCAGACTGAGTGAAGTGTTCTGAGGGAGTGAAACACACCCGATGGAGGTCAGCGAGGAGGTCATCCAGACTCTCATTGTTCATGTTGCTTTGGAAAACGAAGCATGTATTTGATAAACGCTGCGGGATGGAGGCATGTATGATCTGCGAAACAACACAAATGTATATATACTGCTGTATTTTACTATTTACTTTTAAACTGTATGTTAAGAAAATGTTTATCAAAAATATGTTTATCTTTGGTTTGAAATGATGACAAGCAAGATAATTAAAACGCTGACTCAGTTTCTGGAAGCCCTTGAAGGGATTTGTTTCTTTTAGTCATGCCATATATGCCACGTTCAGATGATCCCAAAAATATCACAATATCACTTTATGCCGTAAAGTGATATTGTGATATTTTTGGTAAAGTTTACGGTAAACAAAAGTTAAGAATACGCCTCACTTCCATGGAGGCTGTCAATGTGGAAAAGTGGGTCTTAATTAAAAAATATTGGATGTCATATTTCTATTTTTGAACACGTATCTTTGTTATTTCCTCTGTGGAAATATAATCATTGGCTGGTCGTGTTTACAATGTTATGGGCTGATTTCCAGTGCAGCCAAAGAAAATTGTTGGAGTTGTTAAGTTTCAAATAATGAAGAAACACCGGACGGACAGGAGACATCTGCGAATGAAGTTAGAATCAAGAGAATTTAATACAGGAAAAAGGTGTTGCGCTAAAAAGAAACACCTCAGCTGAGGAACCGCTGGTCTCCCCAACCCAACAGGCCACAGGGCCCTCTGACGGTGCCTCTCTGGTGCCTGTTGCTTGCTGTTTCCACCAGCAAACTGGGGAACAATGAGCCCACAGATATTTATAAGTCAGTGTGCATGACTGGGTCGTCGAATTATTTATAATTTCCCACCATCCATAAAAACAACAACTATGGTCTCTGGTTTGCTGCTGCTGCACATGATCATTTTCACAACATGTTTTCTGTTCAGAATATCCATTACTTTCTTCTTCATCTCAATTCCAGACAATTGTGAAATAATAACGATTTAAATGTCCTAAAGCTAACCTCATCTTAACAATAGACAAAGAGCAAACATGTGATTTCCATTAATCTCATTATTGAAAAAACCTATAAGGAAACTGTCAACTAGGTGTTTTCTTCTAAAGTTGATGCCATATGGAGCCAAATAAAAAAAACAAGGAAGATAATTAATTCTAAACTGTGTTGACTGGACTTTAAACCACCCAAAGCCTAATTTTAAAGGCCTTTGATTAATTACACCAAATCCTGCTGCTTCAGAAAATTCCTTCTTTTCCCTCTAACACAGCTGGTGTTTAGGTGAAAATGACCTTTAGAAATGTAAATCAGAAACACACACATCTCTCCCCCCTCAAAGACTGAAAGTTGTTTGAAATGTAATTCATCATTCCTCTGCATTCTTTCGGATGGGCGTCAATAATCATTTGTGTAATACTTTCCAGGGCAATATGGTCACATCACATGCGCAAACACTACGCGGGATTTTTTGGACATGTGGGTGATTAGGGGGCTACATCAAAAGGGTGAATTGGACAAACAATAAAAAAAGCAAAAGCCCAAAGCGTGCAGATTGAAAGACAATTTAAAGAAAACAGAACAACAAGCTGCGTTTCTGAGCTTCTGATCCAATTAGGACACACGCATGGCACCCTGCTAGTTTCTCACAACAACCATCTGCTAAATGGAGACACGCGGCTGACTTCCTCAGAGTTTTAAAACCCAAACTGTTGAGAGTGGCGCTTAATTCCTTGAAGTCAAACCGAAGCGTCGGTTTTACGCGCACGTGCGGCGCGCTGAAGGGCGGCGGGGGAGCGACGCAGCGAATATAAAAGCCTCGGGATGCGACCAGTGTCACCGAGAGAAGCGGCGGATGCATCACGGCGCACATCCGCCCGAAGGCCGCTGAGCCTGACGCGCATCGATCAGCCTTCACAACTCGTGTCCCTTTTTCAGGAACCCATCGGGTAACTCGCGCGACTCTGCTCGGCTTTTGAACGCGGCTATAACGATGGGGATTCCTGCGTGCGCAACGGCGCGCTTTGGGAAGTCAGCTGCGAAAGGGGGTGAAAACCTGCCGTGACTTGTCACTCCCAAGGGAGAACCGATCCTCCGCGAAAGCATGCAGAGCAACGCCTCCGGACACCTGGCCGCCGCGAGCGTGTGCGGAGGAGAGGAGGATGAGGACGAACTCTCCAAACTCATCAGCGCCACAGGGGCCGCGTCTCATCTGGCGGCTCTGAACCTGTCCCTGAACTGCTGGCTGCACATCCTCTCCAAGGAGTCCTCGCTGGACCTCCACGCGGACAGCGCTAACCTGGCAGTAGGTGCAGCTCAGCACGAATTGTAGAATAAGTTGAATAATGAAATGTTTTGGCATGAATTCCCTAGAGATGTCAGAAGAGAGTGCACACTTTGAGTAAGGAGGATGGTGTTTCGACCCATCGGTTCCTTGTGTGAACTTCTCTGACCTTTCGGCCAAATCAACGGCAACATCAAATGTGCTGTGCTCCGCCAGGTGCGGGTCGTCATCGCTCTGGTCTACCTGGCGGTCTGTGTCCTGGGGCTCGTGGGTAACCTCCTGGCGCTGTTCCTGCTCCGCTCCCTGAATCGGGGCCACCACCCCTCCTCCATCGACTGCTTCGTGATGAGCCTGGCGCTGACCGACCTCCAGTTCGTCCTCACCTTGCCCTTCTGGGCCGTGGACACGGCGCTGGACTTCCGCTGGCCCTTCGGCCGGGTCATGTGCAAGATCGTGAGCTCGGTCACCACCCTGAACATGTACGCCAGCGTCTTCTTCCTCACCGCCATGAGCGTGACCCGCTACCACACCCTGGCCACCTCTCTGAAGATGGGAAGCCCTCGGGTTGCCACCGCTCGGGCCAAATGGGCCAGTTTGACCATTTGGTTGGTGTCACTGGTGGCAACGCTGCCTCATACGTTCTACTCCACCACAGTCCAGGTTTGTCGATTTCAGGCTCAAGATCTCCCCCCCTCCTGACTTCGAGGGCCCCTCTTTTCTGTTCTGGGGTTTGAAACCTCTCGTACAGTTGTTGTTGTTGTTGTTTGTGTGTTCACAGGTGTCTGCAGACGACGACCTGTGCTTAGTGCGCTTCTCTGACTCCGACTCAGGCCACTGGGATCCTCAAGTCCTGCTCGGACTCTACCAGACGCAGAAGGTCCTGCTGGGATTCGTGGTGCCCTTCATCGTCATCTGCGTGTGCTACCTCCTCCTCCTGAGATTCGTCCTGAGCCGGCGCGTCATGGGCGCCGCGGCCAGCGGGGGGGTCGCAGAGACGTCGGAGTACGAGAGAGGACGCCACCGCCGGCGCTCCAAAGTCACCCGCTCCGTCACCATTGTGGTTGTGTCCTTCTTCGTCTGCTGGCTGCCCAACCAGGCCCTCACCACGTGGGGGGTGCTGATCAAATTTGACCTGGTGCCCTTCAGCAAAGCCTTCTACAACACCCAGGCGTACGCCTTCCCCCTGACCGTGTGCCTGGCCCACGCAAACAGCTGCCTCAACCCGGTGCTCTACTGCCTGATCCGAAAGGAGTACCGAGCCGGACTGAAGGAGCTGCTGCTGAGGGTGTCTCGCTCTGTCCAAAACGGACTCGGGAGGAGAGGCGGGCGAGCGGAGGAAGCCCCAGTCAGCCTGGGTATGACGCACATCAGTAGATGATTCACTAAGACTGCAATTTTTCCCCTTTGAAGATAATCACCGACGTGTTTGTAGGCGGGAAAAATGAAGGTATGCCAGGAAATGCATTCCCCGAAATAGCAAGCTTTTTCTTACTAAAGAAAATCGTCCACTTTATGAGTCAATCTTTATGTGCCACGTGTTATTCGGTGCCGTTTTCTAATCGTGGTCCTGTATGACAGCTTCGTTAAGCGCTTATGGTAAAAAACACGCCACTTTGGATCTCAATGGGGACAAGTACATTCCCGTTACAGGTCAAACCTTTGAATGAACTGACTTACAGGGAGGGTTTTTTATTACACTTGATTGACGTGCTAAATATTTACTTGTGCTTCTGTTGCTCTCTCTCTCGCATGACCGTGAAGTAGAATCTGGCATGAGACTGCCGCCCATCATCACGTCTCTGGATGTCCGCCCTGCTGTAGCGCCAGAACTTAGTTTTGTGATTACTCGTGTGTAAAGTGACGTTAAATAAAATCTACAGGTCAGTGACGCTTCTGGAAAGTTAATCTTGTGTTCAGCCACGACACAAATCCACAAAGGCTGCGTCACAATTTTTGCCCTTTTGCAACCTTCAAACGTTCATGCAAATAGCACCCACACTCTCCACCATAGTGTGCCCAACGGGTGCCATTTTGGTAGGAATTACCCAATCAGACACACGCATTCATTTGCAGGTCTCTGCGTGGCTCTGATGCTGCTGAAAGATGAGAAAGACAGCAGGGGAATCAGACTGTTTCTGAGCTGTGCTTTCATAGTCGAGTCATAGATTAGTAGACTTTTCAGCCTGCAACTTTAAATCCCTAAAAGTTACTGTTTGAAACTTTTAGCTGGTTATGACTCAATTTAATAATGATGCCTCTAAGTGAACGTCATAACAACAGGCAGAGTACATCCGAAGGTGCTACAGGGTGAGAATCAGATTGTTTCTGAGCTGCGCTTTCAGAAATCCAAAAAAAAAGGTGAAACTGAATCACACTCAGAGGTGATAAGACAAGATACATCTTCAAAACTCAAGGTCAGGTGGTTCGGAAAACGAAGCACTAAACGCTGCAGGCTGAAAAGTCTACTTATCTATTAACAACATAGAAGCTCTTTTGATATGCAGGGTCTGTTTATTTAACGGGATTGAATATTATACAATTCAGAGAAGCTCAAATGGGAAATAAGAACTGTCACCACAAATCATTTCTAAATCGCAAAAACCAGCCAATAGGTCGAGAGCTTACACAACTGTCTGACGGTGATGTTTATTCATTTAAAAAAATGTAATTAATTAACTAAATTAATGTGACAAAGTTACAGTAAAATACTAAATTCTGAGAAGCTTTACCAAGCTCACGACTTCCATGCAACAATATCTGAAGAGCTGCTCACAAAACCGCTCTGATAATAAGCGTGGCAAAAGTAATTACAGGGGGCGAGCGTTGCATTTCCAAGTGAGCCTTTCTCTCAGATGGATACAGTTGTGCTGCACTGCAATGCACATCGTGTTAAAGCACGTCATCTCCATGGATACTGGGTGCTGAATCTGAATGCAGCAGTTTGTGCTGTTTAAAAATCTGTTGACTGCCCTTTGAACTTATCAGGTAGATTATTCCTGTTCAATCACATCCCAAAATGTGACTGTGAAGGCCTTGGACTAATTAGAAGATGAATTGACAGTGTTATACATCAGTTACAATAAAAAAAATCCCTTAAAAGTTACTGTTTGGAACTTTTAGCTGGTTATGACTCAATTTAATAATGATGCCTCTAAGTGAACGACATAAGGGAGAAGATTGCTCAAACGTATACAGTGACGAGCTGATTCAATCTTAATATTCATTTTGAAATGGTATCATCGGATCCTTGATCCTTGTGTGAAAGCGAACATTTGTCCCAAATTTGAGGAGGTGGGAATGGACGGACCCAGAAACGTCACGGTCGTCATGGAGACATAACAACAGGCAGAGTACATCCGAAGGTGCTACAGGGTGAGAACAGCACGGTAACGAGCGCTGTAATGACCCAATCACAGAGCAGCCAGTTGATCTCTGCATGCGTTTGAGCAGCCGTTGTGAAGCAACAAAGTGTCTTAATGAGATGCGATGAGACGCATATTGTTCAACAACAGCAGTTATCGGTAATCATCTCCAAACACCTGCTGTTCCTTTGACATTAGTTCTCAGGAGCGAAGCAGATCTCATTTTTAGAACTAGCTGAATGTGAAATGTGTCCCTCTGCAGACGTGGCAATCAGTAAGTAAGTAAATAACTGCCGTCCGGATTTCCTTTCCTTTGAAACGTGTCCCATTTGCAGCGAGGTCCGTTACCCGTAATACAGCACAGACACAGGAGTCTCACCACAGACTTAATGTGTTTATTGCAAAATGTAAAAAAAAAGTTAAGGGACTTTTTTCCCTCAGAATAGAATATTTTACTTTTCTTGAGATAAAAAAATGTTCCTAAAAACAGAGTGTGATTATGGTCTGTTCATAGCCACACAGCAGCAGGCGCTCCATTCATGTACAAAACAAGCAGTTTGGAATTACAAATCTCGCCAGAGGAAGGGAATTAATTTGTACGAGTGCACAATCTACACTAGACTACTAATCAATCGGTAACAGATGCTGACTTATTCGAACTTTCCTCGTGAAGTATTGAACTAATGTGTCTTTAACATCTGGATCTGTAGGGATGGGATCTGGAGTGCATGGTTATAAATGCTGCAGCAACAACCGTACACACCTTTTATATTTATAACTGTGCGCTCCAGGTCTCATCCTGATGTCTCGCCCTGATGTTGTATTGGTACATTCACTTTAAAACTAGAAGGTAAAAAAAACAAAAACACCACTCATACATCCACCTAATGAGGAGTCATCCTTTAGTCACGTAGTTCACTTGACTTTATCAGGTTTCATATCGCTGTGCTTGGTGGCTGGATGGGGGCTGTGAGGAGAGATTAACAGAACCACATAATAAGCGTCTTTGCTCCAGAAGGTGCGATATGAAAACAACCTTTGCACTCAGAAACTGATCAAACCCAAACCCTTTTGTTGTGAAGTCTATCGCTTTGTGGACGGGTTGTGTAGCTCGACCTGAGGCTAGTTCTCTTCTTTTAACTCCACCGGTGATTCCGCTTTGTCCCTCTTCGCCGAGACCGTCTCCTCCTTGACGCTCCCGTCGTTCGTTAGTGCCGACGTGTCTCTTTTCCTCTCTTCCTTCGTCGCCTCCACTTTCACCTTCTTCTTCTTCTCTGGAACTCCACGCGGTGGTTTGACGTCGGTGGCGGCGGCGGCCGTGGAGCTCTCGCACAGCGTCGGCCCCTCCCACTTCGGGATGTCCAATCCCAGCAGCTCCATCAGCTGTTTCATGACATCGTCCACGTAACTGTGGATACGCAGGTGCGCATGCTTGTCCTGCAAAACAGAAAATTAAAACAGTGAATCAGTTGACCTGGCGATGTTTGCCAGGTCACATGAGCAGAATTTGCATAATGACACTGACGTGTTTGGTGGGCTGCAGGTTGACGATGGCCAGCTTCCCTCCCTTGCGCTTGGTGAGAAGTGGAAGGTCTCCACTGGGTTTGATCTGCAGGGAGGTGCCGAGCGTCAGCGCCAGGTCGGCCCGTCTGGGGGGGGGGGGGGGGGGGGGGGGGCCAGAGGACCAATAAAGGGGTTAGCTGACTTTCCAATGCTGGTAAACATCTTTAGGAGTGAGAGTGAGAAAGTTAGAGATTTACAATTCATCGAAATAGCCTTTATTGATAAATCCTTGAATACTGAAGAGAAACACAGGCCTGCGCATTGTGTTTTACAGACAAGCCCTTTGGTTTACATCACCTCAAAAAGAACGCTAAAATAATTTTAACATGAAAAAGATATAGTGATCACATCCTATCACAATTATAAGGCACAGAAAATAAATGTAAAGAATAATCACAACATGTTTTGGTATTGTTTAAAAATACATTTCATGAAAAACTCCCTTTGTAAGTGCAGGTGCTCATACATTCGCGTATCTGGATGTGAAAGAATTTTGTTGGCTCCCTGGATCAGAAAACATGCGATTCGAAAAGCCATTTGACTTCCTATGTCCTATGCAGACTGCTTTGTTGTTTAAAAGGATAATTATGTATCCATTATGGTTTACTGTGTACAATAAATCCTTGTCAGGGTAGACGGATGCAGGAAAACATTGACAGAAACACTGACAGCGCAGCTGCCGCGGCTGTGTTCGTCTCACCGGCTGGCCTCCTCCGCTCGGTTCAGGTCTTTGTCAGGAAGAGCGTCCTCCCAGTCCAGTATAGTGCTTATCAGCTTTCCTCTGTTTTAGTAAAAAAAAAAAATCCTCTGGTATACTAATAACTGGATCCCAGTTCATGCGTCGATATTTGAAAAAGGCAGTGAAAGCACGCTGCACCTGCAGGCTCGGAGTCCCCTGGATCGCACCACGTCGCAGTGGCGTCCCGTCGGTTTCAGTCCCATCACGCCGATCGCCTTTTCTCTTACATACTGCCTAGAAAAACAAGGCTCCTAAAAGGTTACCTATCTGTCCGAGCAGCTTGGCTTCATTCACTTTACACACTTGAATGCACACACACACCGCGATCATAAAGACTCAGTGCGCCTCTGTTTGAGAGGAAAGGCTCTTTTTAATCACTTTATTGACTTTTAGCGGCTGCAAACATGCATTTTTCACTTCATCCTCGGAGGAGGAGATATGAAGACCGCAGGTTCCTTGAGTGAAACCAAGTCTCCGTCATAATCCTGGAACCCTTTTAAGATAACGAGCAACGTGCGACAGGATACATCATCCCGCCGGGCCATTCAGTTTGTACCGGGTGGTCAGCACACCAGCTGCTTTGGTCTTTGACACGAGGCAGGACGGACGATGGACGCTTCCCTCCTGCCTGCGTGTCTTAGACATCGATTCGCAGCAAAGTGAGTTTTTTTTTTCAGCGATGTGCCAATCAAACATGAATGAATGAATGAAAGATAGGAATTTCAACATGAGTATGTGTGTGTGTGTGTGTGTGTGTGTGTGTGTGTGTGTGTGTGTGTGTGTGTGGGCGCACGCACATACCTGCCACACTTTTCACACTCCTCCACGAACATGTTTCCATGGAGCTCTGATAACAAATCCCTGGAAGATTAAAAACAACATTCACTTTTTCGATTGCCTCCAACAGATCGTTTCAGCCGTTCTGATAAATATTCTGAGGCCTTAAGAGTAATTTCTCCATTGCAATTGGCTTCTCTGCTGATTTTTGACAGTTCGCTCTCCCAGTCCGTCTGCTGCCTCAGTGATTTCCTCCGAGAGCTTCCTGGCCTCATCTAAGGAAATCCTGACTGATGGAGTGTAGAGGAAGGAAGAGGAACGAAAAACAATCGCTCCGCTATGCGTAAAGCCGGGCTTCATGTGCCGAGTGAAAATGGAGATTGTTGGCCCTTGGTTAGTTCAGTGTGTTCAAATAGTCCAGACCGACCAAACCAAGACCCAGTTCCACTCAATCACCACGTTGACATTCAAATCCTAAATCAAAATATTTTGCGTGTCAATTAGATCTAAATGAATCAAGTGTCTGAGTGTAACGCTTTTCAATAACTGTCCAAAAGTCAACACTTATTCAGAAAAACCAGTAATGTTTTTTTTTTAACTCTCTGTAATGTTTCCATCCACATTTGTTTTTTCAAACACGTTATCACGGCACAGTGAAGAAAGTGATCTACCGTTTCACTTGTAGACACAAAAGGAGGCTTGTAGATAAGCTTAAAAATAGACAATTAGTTTTGATAGTGACAAAATTCAAATTGGGCTTTGAGGGATTTTCACCAAACTTTATGAAAAGTGTTTGTGTGTCTGCCTGTCTCTCTCACTGTATCTGGGTAGGCAAATCAAATATTGAATAAGCATAATTGTATAATCATTTATATCACATGTAAAATAGTACACAGAAAAAACAGATGGGCGGACAGTAAAATGGCAAACCCCCCCCGTGTGTGTGTGTGAGTTTACCTGTAAGAGCGAATAAAAAAAGAAAGCCAATCTTTTGGCAAATTAAGACGTCACCGGTAAGGCTACTGGGTGCTATGTAGCATAGCTGTGAAATATTGCATTGCATTCCATGCCCACTTACAACAATGGCTTGAGTTGGCTACTTGCGTGTACGTCACGCTACGTTGCGGCGTTACCTGGGGAAGCCTGATCGGACATGTAGGCCGTCCACATTCTGGCTGATGAGATACTTGAGGCAGCCGGCCCTCTGCAGTCCCAGGAGGGCCATGTGAGTCACGCTGGGTCGGGCATCTTCAAATGTGGTGTCAAAGTGAGGTGACTCACCCTTTTGTTCTAACGTCCACACACCTTTTGGACCCCTGAAAGAGAACATAGCGATGAAGAGATGCTGTCAAATGCTGCACATTTAAGCCCACCGGACCTAGAGACAAAGATTTTGCAGCCATCAAGAAAATAGGCATTAAAATGTATGAAATATGATCTGTCCAGTACATCTTCTTTTTATTAAAATGTCCCTTTTTGGTGTCTAAATGAGCAATGATAACTGCTTGCCCATTGAATTCTCACTTGTGAATAGCTGACATTCACACAAGAATGAATTAAATGGACCAGTAAAAGTTTCTCCATACTATGTGCTGCAACTAAGCTATCAAATTGGTGCACGGTATGATAGGACTTTCTTGCAGTATCATGGAAAAAGAAGTTACAATGTGTTTAATATATTTTTTACAAAAGGCTGGATTGAGAAAATAATAAGTACTGCCCTCATCTGCCCACGTAGTGGAACTTCAAGAGAAATAATAATTAATTGATTATGCAGTTTATTTGACAGCAGCATTTGTATTTGATGCCACAAAGTTATCGCAAAGATGAAAAATCAATCATACATTTTGACATAATTAAATTAGCCAAATTACTAAAAAAGATATGTTCAAGAGGATGGGATTTATGGGACCTTTGTCTTAGATCCCCCAATTTGAATCAGTTTATTCTGGAAAACAAATGGACGTTTCAGCCAAATTTGAAGAAATGAACTCATTAACTTCCTGAGAACAAACAGGACACACACGCACCCAGTCACAACCGATATGCGTAAGAAAAACTGCTTGGATTCCAGACCATTCATGTAAAAAGTTAGTTGCAAGCCTTTTATGAAAGTGAAACACAAACTTTACCAAGGAAAGATTATTGTTGGTCAAAAAGGGAAACAGAATGAAAAAGTCAGTAGTGTCTTCTTTTTTTTTTGCCTCACCTGAAGTCAGGGATGCCTGTTGAGGTGCTGATTCCTGCTCCAGAGTGGACAACCAAGTATTCAGATTCTTTTATCAACTGGGCGAGTGTCTCCACCTTCGACCTCAGCTCCTCAGGACTGTCAAACACCTGCCACGGAGCGTGAAACATCTGCTTAAAACAGCTGGCTGATTCTGGCTCACACAAGTATCACATTATTTCTGAAATAACACCTAAATATGCAGCAGTATTTGGGAATGACAGGGGTCGAAAGAGATCATTCATACAGTGTTTTGTCTGAACAGGGATGTGTTTTTAGTATTACATGTAAAACATCAAACTGGTGACATTGGCTTCTAGCATAACGTTCATGGTTTAAACAAAAAACAATATGTTTAAACGTTACTATGACGTTACGAGGGCTCTCTGTTGTTGGCTAACTTTTCAGAGTTGTTTTCGTCGGACAACGTATAACACAACCTTTAATTATCATGACGTGTATGTCATATCGACGTATTGCCATTTAAATTGGATTTTTTTTGTGTTTAATATAACATCTTAAAGACTGAAGATTGAAGCATGCAAAATCATGGCTAACCTGCTGGGTTACGTTATTAACGTTAGCTTATGTTTTACCTAGCCGGTGAAAAGAAGCTAATAACGTTAGCTCACAGATGATTTATTTTACCTCGGGAAGTCCACAAACCCCTTTATCTGCGTACGGTGAGAGACCAGCAGCATAATTCACAGACATGGCTGTTGTTGGTATCGTGTCTTTATTTTAGTTGTGTAGAAATGTGTTATTGTATCATCAAACTGAAGAATCTAGCCAGAGGGTTTCTTAATTGTGTCGGTTGGTTGGTTGGTTGACGTCATCTATAAGCGACAACGTGTGCTGCGTTCAGCAATGTAGGAAAAAGGACAACTCCCCGTCCACTGAAACCGGTTATCGAAGAATGTCTCCTCTTTTAACATAGCTGTAACGTTACACCTTGAAATTAAAAATACGTATTTACAGCAAACACAAGAAGGACGGTTCTTCTTCAAAACAAAGTTCAAGACATCCCGAAAAATGCTGTATTTCACCAATGTGGACACTGTGTAAATATGTATTTCCCTCTAAATTTTCTGAAGGCCCAGTCCCATTTTAAAAGTAAGCAAAGTTAGCATCGTTATGAACTCTATTTGAAAATGGGAAGCTTAAGCGCTTATGGTGGACAAACACGACAGACAAACCAAGCATTAAAGTGTAATTCCTGCGATAATGGACCAAAAGGTGTTTTTCTGCATTAATACACATCAAATAAGCCGTGGAGACAGTATTTTTCGTTGATCAACCACTACAGAGCTTGGCCCAGCATATGCTACAGCCCCAAATCGCGAATCAGTGGCGAAGATGGGGCGGTAAGACAAACGCTTTCCAAATAGCATTTTTTCGACCAGTAATATTGTTCAAAACAGCACCAAACTCCGTCAGTAACTTGCTCAGGGTCTCTACACATAAAACAACGCACCAACGACCTAGATTTGTTCCAGAAAACCGTGTATTCTTTGTGGTTTGAGGTAGTTCCCATACTACTACTACAATATGGAGTTTCAATGCAGCAATTAATTAATTAATTAATTAATTAAAGACAGGGACTGCTTACATGCAGATGTATAAAGAAAAGCAGCTTTAATAAACTCAGAGGTCAATCAATATATTACATACCATTAAGATAGCCAATATTGAGAGTCCCACCAATTCCATTTTTTTTCGAATAAATCTTTATTTTTCAGTTTAAATAGCCGAAAAAAAATAAAAATAAAACACAGCTGAATAAAACAATACAGCAATCATACATGGAGCTACATGTGCATATCAGTTATGGTTCCTGTTGAAGCTGTGAACGAACTCTGAAAACCACCTAAAAGAGTAAACCTTGTATTAATTGTTTTGTCATAAGCAATTCATTATCCTGAGAAATTCAGTATGAAGTCCTAATTTGGGTTTATTAAACAATCAATATTGCTTATGCAAAACTACACATGCGCTCTAAAAATGATATCAAAACCAGTCTACTTTCTGCTGACACAAAAAAAATATAAATGAAAATGTAACATGACGGCTTTCTTCTCTTTCGTTTCAGGGGCGGAAAAACTTTGACAATTCGGAGCGATACCGCAACACTTTTTGACAGACATTTTTCCTATAGAAGCATTTTCTGCCGATCAAACCAAATCTCATCACGTAAATCATTCCAAGCAGAAGACTGCAGAAAAAAACGTAAAACCAAAGAAAGGAGACTAGAACAACAAAGCGTGGAGGAGAGCAACCAAAGACCTGAACCGGGGCGTCAGTTTGGGCTTTCTTCTACACTGCCATGCGTCTCTGGCTCCGTCAAGCCTCTCAGAGAGCGAACAGGAGGAGAAACACAATTCCGATCAGTAATTAGTTCTGCCCCCCCTCCCCGAATAACTATTCATTCTGAGCTACTTCAAATAACATAACCCAACACTCAGAAACACACAGAAACACACCAAACAGTAACCAGAAGAAAAACAGAATATAATCAATTCCTTGTCACCAAAACAGTTCACATGAGGCCTTGACCCACTGACGCAGCTGGTCGTCCAAACACAAAGCTCTCTGGGACCTCAGTCATCATCAGTCTCTCTTCTCACCCGGATGGGTGTACACGGTCCACCGGTAAAAAAGGGCCATAAAGCTTCAGAACATATTCCGGCATGCACAAGAACTTTTGAGAACACTGTGACGTCCTGTCATATCGAAAAGCCCGACAGGTTGTAAAATTTGAAAATGTCTGATTCAGCGGATTTGCAACAGGGTGTTCAGGACGACTGCTTGAAGCCCCCTAATCGGCCGTCGTTCACTGAGACCGACTACTGGTGAGCAGCACCGGAAAATATGGAAATAAAGAGAGTGGAGAGAGATGCCTGGAAGTTAAGTCTGGAAGGGTTTGCACCAGTGCAAATGTGGCAATTGTTAAAAGTGGTATTAACCCCACCATAGATGCACTGCACAGTAGACGGGACAGCTGAACACAGTTAAGTAATATTCTCTGATGGTAAGGTTACAGGTGATAAAGGAAATGATAAAGACCGTGAAATTGAGGGAAACTGGTAACTTTTGTGCTGGTGCAAATTTGACTAGGTCTAACCCCTCTACAACAGTGCATTGATTTTTAGCCTCTGAAAGTACTTCAGAGAAACAAACATCTCTCTTTTCATTGGTTTAGAGAAGTGAGAAGCTTCAAATCTTTCTCGGGTGTCGACCAAGATTTCCTAGCAACCCCTGGCGGAAAAAAAGACAACACGTAGCAATGCGCCAGCTACGGGGCGGGACGCAGTTAAACGGCAGGTCATGACTCCTCGTTACCCGAGTCATCTTCAGCGTAGCAGCAGTCGCCGTCCTCGCCGTCCACGTCGTCGTCGTCGTAGTAATAGTCATAGAAGAGGTCGGAGCCCTCGTCGGGGGCCGGGGCGCGCGTGCGGATGCAGTACTCGGCCAGCGTGGTGGGAACCCGCACGCCATCGCGTTCGGCTTCCGCCTTGGTGGCCGAGACCTGTTTTCTGAGGGAGGTAGCAGAGGATGCATAGGACGACTGGCACTTGACAAAAAAAAAAAAAATTAGAGAAAATATTGCGTGCGTCCCGATGATTAGCTGGCGTTTTTACCTGATGATCTCTACGTATTCGCGGTCCTTGCCCTTGCTGTCCCTCCACTTGCGGTACATGACGGAGGCGTCCACGTTGGCTGGGGAGAAGGTGTTGGGTTCATTCAGCAGCGAGATCACGCTCAGCAAAATTGTCCTGGATGGGAACACAAAACAGCGCGTGACGTGTTTGACCTCAAGAAATAAAGAAATCAATTATAATTATAACTAAACTTATATTATAACTAAAACATTGCAATTCTTCTATAGGATATTAACACGTGAAATGTATATTTGATGATCAACTGTGAACATAATTGATCCTCCTCCTTACGTTATTTTTAAAAAGAGTAAGATCTGTATATTCTACCAAGCTTATCAGTTACTCGGTCACTTTAACTCTATGTTTATTATTTAGGTCCATTAGAATTAGTTAAGTTAGTGTTCCCTTGAGGAAAGTTAGGATCATGATACGTGACTCATTCACATTTGATTCCCACTTATTTCTACGACTTATGAAAGAAATTGAAAATGTTCTTGGTCATTTGGTTCACATATAAATGTAAACTAATATATTAGTACGACTTTAGTGTTTTAGGTTCAGTGGAGCTTTTATTTTTAGCCGTGATGTTGAATTTCTTGATGTCGTGGACCTTAATAAATTATGGTTTGATAAATAATTTAGAAATAAATGGAGCTAAGACAAATCCACCATGAGCTTATTTTGTTCAAAGGAAACTGTTGAAATATTATTTTAACTAATTGGTAATACCTACACATTTATACGAATATTGCGCCACTAACCAACATACAAAAAGGTTGCTATTTATTTACAGCGGCCGATTACACACATGGGACTCTGAAGGGACTCCACTAAAGAAAGATGTCATGTGATGCTATGAGTCAAGTCAAACATTGAGGTGGTTGGGTGAAGACAAAGAAGGGAGGCGCGCATAAAGGAGATACGTAAGAGGAGAGATAGAGGGAGAGCGCTAACCGGACGTTCTGGGTGGGATTCCACCTCTCTGAAGGCAGCTCTCCACTCTGCGGGTCGTCCACTGGAGGGTGCAATATAGAGATACACACATCGCCGTTCTAAAAAAACAGGGGAAAAAAGCCCCCCCCCCCATTTTGTTATGCGGTGCATCTTATAAAACACACCAAAGACGTGGATGAAATCAATGATAAGGATGCATTCCGAGTCATCACATGGCATGTTATGAAATAGAATCAGGGTTTGACTGTTTACCTCATAGATATTGGGGTGCCACATCTTGGTGAGGAACCGGAAAGCCGGGGGGGAGTACGGGTAGTCTATAGGGAACTTGATCCGAGCCTGGGACACAACAACAGGTCATAGCGTCAGTACATCATACACATTTTACTGAGCGACTCGACTGCCATAGATTTCGTATTGATGTGCATCTTTTTTTTTTTATTATAAAGAAAAGCAATTATCATGCGCAGTGTTTGTACGTCTTAACCCCCCTGGCCAGATGTGACAGATCTTCACTCCAGTGGACCATCAAAGTTGTATTCTTACCTTAAAATACCCCCCTTCATAATGAGTGTTTGGGGGCCCGAAAATGGCCACTTCCCAGTTGTACATGTCGGCCTCGTCCACCAGTGTTATCTTGAACCCCTCGACCGGCTCCTCCTGGAGGCTCTTCATTTCCAGCATGAGGGCTTTCTGTGAACTGGCTACATGAGAGTGGTTGTGTTGCGCCATACTCAACTCGGTGGCTTTCCAGATTATCTGGAAGATGACAGCTGACCGGTTTGTTTACACTCACACGGCGTCACGAGCCGAACAACCCAACCCAAAACAACAACAACAACAACCCTCCCCAAAAACACCTGCCTATGTTGTCGTTGTTTCGGAGACAATCAAACAGGCCGAACCAGACGGGATGCGTTTAAGTCAGACAAAAGGTTGCGTTGATTTTACCCGAATCAGCTTAATTATTGACAAGTCTGATCAATACTTTGAAATCGGTGAACTGACCAAACCATCGTGGCTGACAAGCGCCTCCAGCTTTAGTTGATCTACCTGGCAGGGCAGCCTCGGGTATAAGCCGTAAATCTACTGGTAGCTGCTGGCTAATGTAAACCAGCTCGCACGCGCTGCCTCTCCGGAGCAGCTGAAGACGGTTTTATTTTATAACTCAGTGCGAGAGTCGGATCAGAGAAGAAAACACGACTGCAGATCCGAAATGCTAGCCAACAACAAAAACTGTGACGACAGGTCGGAAATGTAGTTAAAAACGCCCGGACAGGAGACTGGTTAAAGAAGAATGTTGCTGAAAGGAGTCCCCTCTCATTTCAACACAGGCGATGGCGCTCTGTGTTGTCTGGGATTTGTAGTCCACGCTTCATCTGTGAACATGACATGTAACCGTACGGGCAAAATAAAGTCCACACAATGGTTTATAACTACACTTGTTTGTATGAAGAAAAATGGGATCACGGAAAATATTGTTGATATGTCACCGTTATTATGAAGTATTTTATTTAAGTTGAACGGAGAAGACTACATTTGTCTGACGTCACAGAAATGCGGATGTTGTTTGTGTTTCTGAAAACCAGCCGTGACCTAATTTCCCTCGCACGTTATTTAAAAAAAATAACATGTTTCGATGACGTTTAATTCATTGTAGATACCCCATGCACCATACATACTGCAACTAATCCAATTGCATGTATTATAATTTGTTTTCTCAAGCTTTACTTATGACGTCTAAAATATGTGCCATTTTGTGGAAAGCCCCTTTAAAGTGGCTTCCTGCTGCCTGTCTGATCAATGTTTTTTTTAACTATACGGTCCCCTCTTTCCCCTTTTTCATACAGGTATAAGACATGAATGTTTATTGACTTTATGCAAGTTGTCATTTTTTAAATAAAGAGGTATATACCTCTTTATACCCCACAGTGTAAATACAGCGAGCCGTTTTCTTTGTTACCTCTTATTTACGCGACTGAGTTCACGTAGGACCCTTCATTGACGGAAAGTTCGTGATGGATTCCAAATCACGACGTCGGTCCCGCTCTAAGTCCAGAACTCGTAGCCGGGATCGGCGAAACAGATCCAGAATTAGCAGGTCCCGATCTCCCGAGACAAGAAAACACCGCAGTCCGTCTTTCGATCCGAAAAGAACCGCCCGCGGACGGGGACGGTCAGGCAGCAGGAACTCCAGCGTTGGCTCGCCCGACCGACGTCGGCCCCAGCACAGGGACCGGCCGGGTTCCACGAGCGACTCGGAGAGCGACAGGAGGCGAGGGGCGCACCGGCCCGGCAGCAGGTCCAGGGCTCGCTCATCAAGGTGAATGCCTGCGGTCTGGGGCTATTTCGTCGGTGGGGGGTGTTTAACACGTTTGCGGCGAGTCGAGTCGATATAGTGAAATACAGTAGAAACCTCATAGTATCAAACACAGGGTAACTATTTAACATAATCAATAAATAATTTAAACATATGAGACTGGATAACGTTACCTATGCAACCCTTTGACCGGTTTGTTGCCCTGTGAATCTATATAACGGACTCCGGACCTGGACACTGTATGCCATCATATTTAACTGATTTCATTTTATATTTTTTTAACTTCCAATATCTAACAACACATCTTCACACCTTCTTAAACATATTAACCATGCCACTAATTCTTAAGCAGTTATTAGCCATCAGTACCCAAGTTTGAGAAGGATTGGGGTTAACAAACTGATTCTGCCGCAAACTCGGTTATTCAGTCAGAGTCAAAGATACATTTTCTTCATTTAGTTTCCATCCAGGAGTAAACATGTACTAAAAACAACTTTTCTCCCTCAGTTCGGATTCATGTGATCTCAGCGTGAGGAGGCAGGGAAAGGAGATGAAGAACCGGCGAGGAAAATCTCGAGAGCGAAGGAGGGAAAGGTCCCAGTCCAGCTCTGACTCCCATGACGAAATCAGCAATATAGAAAGGAGAAGGCAGAGAAGCCCCGACAGAGGGAGTCCACCCAGAGATAGACCCAGGAGGGAGCCGGACAGAGACCGAGACCGAGGCAGAGAGAGGTGGGAGAGCAACACCAGAGACAAAGACAGGGAAAGAAAAGGAGACCGAGACAAAAACCTAGAGCGCGGGAAGAGGAGTGAAGACAGGGAGCAAGAGAGGAGCGAGAGAGGCCGAGAGCTGCCCGACAGAGGCAGGCAGCGCGCCAGTTCCCCCGATTCGTCTGACAGCTCAGAGTCTGATCGCGGTGGCCGCGCAGTCAAAGAAAAGGAGGAGAAGAAAACTCAGCGGGAGATGATGAAGGCACTGGAGACGCCGGAGGAGAAGAGGTCCAGGAGACTGGCAAAGAAGGAGGCGAAGGAAAAGAAAAGGAGAGAAAAGATGGGCTGGAGTGAGGAGTACATGGGTTACACCAATGCAGACAATCCCTTTGGTGACAACAACTTATTGGGGACATTCAAGTGGCAGAAGGTGAGTTGGGCAGCGGCCTTTAACAACATTTGATGAGTTTTAGCTGTAATGGTATATTTGTATGCATCCCCAGAGTTCTGGAACATTTGCTGTCCAATCTCTTCTTGTGATGTATTCAAGAATCTGGTTGTGTGTCTGTGTTTCAGGCGCTGGACAAGAAAGGCATCGGCCACCTGGGAGAGAAAGAGCTCAAGGACCGAAACAAATGCATTCAAGAGGAGAATCGCAGAGAGCTGCAGAAGGTATGAGCCGCGTTTTTGTGCCATTAGGATGTAACGGTTACGAGCAGCGGAACCCTTTCGTTAACCGCGCGCGTGTTGTGCATGTAGGTGAAACAGCTGCGTCTGGAGCGGGAGAGGGAGAAGGCCATGAGAGAGACGGAGCTGGAGATGCTTCAGAGGGAGAAGGAGGCCGAGCATTTCAAGACCTGGGCTGAGCAGGAGGACAACTTCCACCTGCATCAGGCCAAACTGAGGTAACCGCGCCTGCACGTCCTCCCCTCACGTCCTCCCCTCACGTCCTCCCAGTGGAGTTCTGCCGCTGCGCCTCGATAAAACCCAGCGCCAATGCTGACTCGCGCTGTTGTGCGCATTGTGTGTTCAGGTCTAAAATCCGAATCCGCGACGGTCGCGCCAAGCCCATCGACTTACTGGCGAAGTACATCAGCGCAGAAGACGACGATCTCGCCGTGGAGATGCACGAGCCGTACACCTTCCTCAACGGGCTCACGGTCACTGACATGGACGACCTGCTGGAGGACATTAAGGTACAGGGTTGTGTGTACGTTGACGTGTGAGCGACCCTCTATGAACACCTCTCGCCACACGTGCCGCTTTCACCGGGGAGATGCAGCTACATGCATAGGTGCACTTTTAAGACGGCGGCCTCCTTTGGTACCATGTTAAAATGGTCCAGTTAACGCACCTTAAAGTGTTATTTTCAAATGAACACAATTTGAGATTGTGATTAGTGTTGCTGCTGTAATCCCCTCAATGTGGGGCACCACAGTCAGAATAAGTTGTGTCTAGTTGTGATGTGAAACATTTAATTAATTTGAATTTTATTACAGCATCGTTGAAATGATACTGAAGGTACAAGATATTATTTTAACGGTCAGTGCTGCTTACCACAGACTCGCCGGGTTGGATCGGTCCGCCTGTCTTGCTATTAACTGCCACAGAGGGGCATCACATCGCGAGCAGTGTTTCCCCGAGGTTTACAACTTCAGAGGGGGGTGGGGTGTACAGCTGGGGAGGGGGGGGGGGAAACACTGAGAAGTATTAAGATGTCTCACTCTGACGGATTTTGGCTGTATTCAACTAGTTTATTTTGGCATTAAATTGTCAAAACAATGATGTGCCCTTATCACATGTGTTGCATTGCAGTGGAATGCAGAGCTGTCGTTGGTCTTGAATGGTCGCGTGCAGTGATCACGAGAGTAGACTACGGTGCTTTGCACCTCTCTGTTGCTAACTGGGTGTTGCTGTGTTGGCAGGTGTACATGGAGTTGGAGCAGGGGAAGAACGTGGACTTCTGGAGAGACATGACCACCATCACTGAGGACGAGATCAGCAAACTGAGAAAACTGGAGGCTTCTGGGAAAGGACCAGGTACGTCATTTTGCCTGCATTGTTTTTAAACGTTTGCACTGGTGGGCCTGGGAACTTGTTCATTGCTCCACCTTCTCCTTTGGGATCTCAGGTGATCGTCGTGAGGGCATCAACACAGCTGTGACCATCGATGTGCAGACGGTGTTCAAAGGAAAGACGTACAGCCAGCTGCAGGCGCTGCACCTGAACATCGAGACAAAGATCCGAGCCGGAGGATCCAATTTGGATGTCGGTTACTGGGAGAGTCTGCTGCAGCAAGTCAGAGTCTACATGTCCAGGGCGAGGTACCAATGCGGGGGAACCCGTGGTGTGTTTATGCCGCTTGAATCAGCTGGCTGAGAAGGTAAAGTGTCTTTTCTATCGTAGGCTGAGGGAGAGGCATCAAGATGTGTTGCGGCAGAAGCTGTTCAAGCTGAAACAGGAACAAGGGGTGGAAAGTGAGCCTCTGTTCCCCATCATCAAAGAGGAGCTGAGGAGTGAGGATGATGAGTAAGTTCCATCGAAACCAAACTATACACATCGTGAAACTGTGTGGGTGTGAGGATATGACAGCTCAGTCCGGCGATGGTGGCCTGAGGTTCAACTTGGACGTGACAATGCGTCAATTTTCACTTCTGTGTTTTTAAAAAAAGGGAGACCAAAGCAGAGGAGCCTGGCCAATCGCCCTCCACAAAGGATAAGAACCGAGAGGACCGGAGGGGACGATGAGGGGGCGGGTCCATCGACGTCCGCGGAGGGAGACGCCGACGGAGGAGAGAAGGGTGACAAGAAGAACGAAGAGAAGGAGGGCGAGGTGGTGGAGGCCGTGCTGACGGAGGAGGATCTGATCCAGCAGAGTCAGGCGGAGTACGACTCCGGCCGCTACAGCCCCACGCTGCTCACGAGCTCCGAGCTGCCGCTGGACGCCCACACCACCACCCCGGAGGAGGATGAGACAAGGCTGCAGTTAGCTCGCGCACAGCTACAGGTCACAGGTATGAGGTCATTGACACGGCAGAAAATAAATCCTGTCGCCAGATAGGAGGAGAAAGTTCAAGAACGTAAAGCATTTTATCTTTTAGGTGTGTGTGTGTAGTCTAGTTATATCATGTACTGCCACCCTTCTCACTCACCCGTTGCTTTTTTTTACCTTTCCATCAGGCGACGCCAGCGAGAGCGCCGAGGACGCCTTCATACGGCGAGCTAAACAGGGCATGGGCAACGACGAGGCCCAGTTCAGCGTGGAGCTGCCGATCACCGGGAAGATGTACTTGTGGGCGGACAAGTACCGGCCCAGGAAGCCCCGCTTCTTCAACAGGGTCCACACGGGCTTCGAGTGGAACAAATACAACCAGACCCATTACGACTTCGACAACCCTCCGCCCAAGATTGTCCAGGGTTACAAGTTCAACATCTTCTACCCGGACCTGATCGACAAGCGCTCCACGCCGCAGTACTTCCTCGAGCCCAGTCCCGACAACAAGGACTTTGGGACCCTGCGGTTCCACGCGGGCCCGCCGTACGAGGACATTGCCTTTAAGATCGTGAACAGGGAGTGGGAATACTCGCACCGACACGGCTTCCGCTGTCAGTTCTCCAACGGTATCTTCCAGCTGTGGTTCCATTTCAAGAGGTACCGCTACAGGAGATAAGAGGCTGCGGACCAGAACCCCAGTATGCAGGGGGTTCACTGTGCTTTCTGTAATATGTGCGCTTTACAGTCAATGTACTGTTTTATGGTTTTTAGCTGCTCCAACAACAGTTGGTTAAAGCTACAAATTATTCTGTACTCTGAAAAAGTACTTTGTAATGTTGTCAGAATTTTGACATTAAAGTGTTTTTCTCATTTTACGTTTTGTGGACATGCATTTAAAAACATGTAATTTTAGAGTTACATTTAACATCTTAAACACTTGGGAATCATCTTGTAGTTTTGTGTCTCACAGCAGGTATCTCCCACATCTGTTCGTATATAAAACAGTAAACCCAGTTGGCTATATTTAGATTTAGACACTGAAACAACTCAAGGAACGGGTAGAAAAGGTTTAATACAATAAACAACATATTGACAGCTAGTGGTTAGAAATAAATGGCTCAATTTGTTATATTCAATCTCCCTGGGAAAATCCTACATAAGCATCTTACAATTTAGATACATCATATCAATAATGGTAAGCTAAAACACTTGGTGCGTTAGGGCGAATCCTCTTTTCCAATACAAGTTAAGAACATTCTGAGCAGTTCAACCTTTAACTTTAATGGAAATTTAGCAATCTGAAAAGATCTGACCATAAACTGCTTGGCTTGTTGACGTTCATTTCTCAAAAGCTGCGAGGTAAACGGAATGGAAAAGTAAAGCTGCTTGTCCCGCTCACATTTCCTACTCGTCATCGATATACGGCAGAGGCGGGACGTCGCTCTCCTCGTCGTGGTGGTTGCCGCGGCCGTTGTTCGCTCCGGCCACCAGAGGCTTGTCCTCCGCCGGTGCCGACCTGGCTGCATCCTGCCAGGCGTCCAGGCCCACCTGCTCGTGGCTCTCCGGGGACTGCTGCACATTCTTCTTTGCGCAGTTCCAGGGCAGCGGAAGGTGGCCTTTGTAAAAGTTCCAAGTCAAAAGGCCAAGGAGAGAAACTACAAGGAGCGCGACTGCAGCCTGCAGTCCGCCTACAGAGGGGCCGTCCACCCGAGCCTCGGGAAGGATCGCCCTCCCGTCGCTGGATCCAGCTCGAGCCACGCTGACCCGGTAATCCGCCACCGTGGTCGAGTACGCGGCGGTATTGGAGCGCTCCACGGCCCGGCAGCGGTACCAGCCGGCGTCGGCGTCGGTGGCGTTGAGGATGAGCAGTCCGTCGTCCAGAACCTGGAGGCCAGGGGATGGAGTCATACGGCGGCCGTCCCGCTCCCAACTGGTTTTTGCCAGATTGGAGGGCGGTGAGCAATGGAGCTTCCGGTTCCCTTGAGGCCAGATGGACACATTCATTGGCTTCACAGCGTCTGAAAACCAAACATAGACATTTTAGTTTCCTTTAACCCATAACATGTTTGACGAGTGAAAAACAATGCAACTCCTTCCATGTTCTGTTTTTCTTTCAGAACTACTCTTATGGCATTCTTCTTCATGGGATAGTGTGCACCAACTCACCAGCATTGGGGCACAGAGAGGCATCTCCAGCTTTCACACTTTGGATTAATCCTCTAAAACAAAAGATACAACGATTGAAATGCAGTTTGGATAAAACTGATATCAGCGCTCGCTCTCGGGACAGCCGCCTACCTTGTTGAATCAGAAAGGAAAACGCATTCCCTAACTGCCGTGTCCCAGCCGCAGTAAGGGTCTCTGGCTAGCACACAGTCCACGCAGGAGGAGGACCTCCCGCAGGAGGCCAGTGGTATCTGCGCTGCTCCGTAGTCAGAGCCCGCGTACAGCTGACCCTGCGCACAAACCAGCCATCACACATTTCGAATAGTGATTTGAAAGTAATCACGCTTTTGTTTATGCTACGACAGGGTCTTACCGTGACATTGGAGAATTTCAAAATCTTGATTGGCTCCGGGGGCTCGAAGAGTTGCACTTCCTCGATGATGAACATCTCCCCGTCGTGATTTGCCGCTTTCAGTATGGTGCCTCCCTCTTCAGATGTAAAAACAGTCAGCATTATTTACGTGCAGACTCATGCTCATGAAAAGCATCAATGAGAAATATATAGAGGAAGTAGCAGTGTGCTGGTACACCAACCTGTGCCTATGAACATCACACTGTACCGCTCTCCATCTGCCGCCTGCACTTGGTTGACTACGATGCGTGTGAACTTAGCTCCTCGTCGCGCCAGGAGAGGCTTCCCTCCTATTGGCTTGATGGGTTGGTCCATGAGGGGCTTATCTTTGATAAACTGAAGGGTCCGGTCTGGGAGGTCCAGGGTCTGATTTATGCCCGCTTTACGAGCCACATTGTCTATACACTGGCACGGGAAGAAGGGAAGGAAAGAACAGTCGGGGTACAAAAGGAATCAGTTTCCTGCTTGAACACTTGTGAACCCCCCCGAGAAGAAAAAGAAGAAAAAAAAAAGTTGCTTTTTGCCTTTGTTTTTTAACACACATTAAAAAGAGGGCAGACTCACAGCTCCGGGCCGAGGGACGGGGACATCTCCGCTGTACGTCACCCACTTAACAAAAGAGGTTTCCACGGGCACCGGGGTCTTATACTTCCCCTCCGCAAACACTCTGCTGATGTCAGACACACGGTACGCACACACCGCAGACAGGTCCGACGTTTCCCTGAAACACACAGGAAGCGCGAGCGTAAGCGGTTGGCTAAAAGGCTGTTAACAAGAAAGACCCACGATCAATTCAAAAAACATACGACGCCTGCGGCGTGAAGACGGCGTAGAACAAACAGTCCTTCCACTGGCGCCGAGGGTCACACAGGCGGTAAGTGTCCTGGATTAGGTACGGCAGCTGAGACTCCAGGCCCGGACAGTCCATCCGGGCCTTCAGGAAGGACGTCCATTTCTTCTGCAGGGTCCTCTGACCTCCGAGGTCGCCCTGTGGGCACAGAAAGACAACCATGTGCCACGCTGACGGATAAACGACAGGATGCACTCAGGGTGTCGTAAAGGGCAGGAACGAGCCCGGAAGGGGAAGTACAGTTTACGCTCAAGGAAAATAACGTGAACAAAGTCTTCCTCACCTTGCAGACGCGGGCCACGCGGGAAACCACCAGTTTGTTGTAGCAGTCGCACTCCACAGCTGTCTCGCTGAAGAACAGGTAGACCTTGTCGTCGTCCCCGTCCTCGCTCAAGTAGCTCTCTGGCATCTGGGCCATGGAAACAAAGTTGGGCTCTGCCACAGAGAGAGGGAGAAAAGTTGTATGGAGATCCTAATCCAATCCAGTTGAAAATATCACTGTGGCCTCTTGCACATCGATCACACGGCTCTTGCTCACCGTGCAGCCAGGAGTTCTTGAACTCGGTGCGTACGGAGGTTGGAGAGCTGCGCATCAGGACGGGTTCAGAGCCCAGAAAGTTCATTGAAGTGGCCGAGTACAGGTTGTTTTCTGGTAAGACACGGCGGCGGGTCAGGATTGTCTGCCGCTCTTCTCCCATGTGTTAGCGGTTGTACGGTTGCCACTCACCGACCATGATGGACGCGTGTCTCTGGAAAGGATCAAAAGGACACTTCCCTTTGCCGTCCTCGCCTTTCTTCTCGAGGGTCAGCTTTCCATCTGCGTAGGACTTCGAAGACATCTTGAGAGTTATTTTTACATACGCTGTGACTTAGACTACGCAGCATTCCTTTACACAGTATGGAATATGTAGTGAGCGGAACGAGCGACTCGGCTCTGAATTGGTCTCACCATGTAATGACACTCAGGATCAAAAGCATTGGTCCCACACACATACGTCCTGTTATCCTCCGTCTGATGCAGGATCCTGATATAGTTCTTGCACTCGGTCTGTAAATGCATTTGAAGAGGAATGACTACATCTACCCAATATGCCACATGTTTTCAATAGCAAAAGTCCAAAAGGGGCTCACGTCGGGATCTTTTCCTTTATTTTTACACTCATGTTCTTGCTTTTGGGAAACTTCCCATTTTACCTAAAAGAGAAAAAAAGTAATTTAGTTTAGTTCTACTGTTTCTGTTTGTCAGATGCAACACGTTTGGGGGTGCAGTAGGGACAAATATGACATGCCACAAAGCAACAAGTATACTGTAATGATTTATACACTATATAAAAAAGGGAAATAATACAGTTGTCAGGGTAATAAAAAAGGGGCAACAAGCAGCTAACCTGCCCTCCAAAATGCAACTGAAGTAATGGTTTAACAGCACGAGTCAGCAAACAGCTTCCAGTAAACTCCAGTAGAAGTTTTGTGACTTTGTAAAAGGTCCTAAAACATCTGCACAGACTCGCAGGTTGCTTTGATCTTAAAAGTTGTCAGATTTCAGAGCACAGAATTGTTAACAATGCTCTTACCGCAGCACGTTTCTTGGAGATGTTTTTGAGGTCCAGAGCATAGACTGCCTCCCTGGCCCCCAGCAGTAGCAGTTGCACATCTTCTCTCAACAGCATGGTGGAGTAGTTAAACACTCCCTCCTCATGAAACACGTGGCAATTGTCCTCTTAACACAGGAGAAAAAATAAATCTCATCTTCAAGGCTTCTCGAAGGATTTCCTCTCCAGCTGTGAACTATAAAGTTTAAGATAACGTACACAAACTAAAAACAGGGAGGTCTGGACAAGATCTTGACTTGGTACCAAAGAGTATTTTTAATCTTGCTGTGAGTGAAGGTCCCCATCTTGAACTTAGAACATAAACTTAAAACATCAAACAACATGAGTTCCTGTGAGATTATCTGGACACCGACGCACAAATCATCTTGACAATCGGTCGACCCGGAACATAATGTTACCCTGTCGTCTTAAGTAATATTGACCACTCAACACTCACTATGGTAGGGCACAGATCTGCGGGGGACGGCCAGACGGGAGTCTTCCTTCAGCGTCCAAGCCAATGGCAGCAGCCAAAGGACGCACAGGGGCAGCAGCGGATGCATGGCTCTATTGTTCAAACTAAGAGGAATTTAGGCTTTATTGTTCCCTCGATGGTACCTCATAGAGGGGCGAAGACGAGCGAGCGGCATCTATGACGTGATGAGGTCTGCTCCGAGTGAAGGGCACGGGCCCCTTTACTGGCCCCGCTCAGCGGGCCGTCCATGAGGAGATGGATGGCACGGACCAAAGAAACGAAGCGCAGGAAGGCTGAAAGACACAACGTGGGAACGTCGGGTCACCTGACGGAAAAGAGACTTCAAATATGTGTAGCAAAAATAAAATAAAAATGAAAAATGCTTGTGAAGAGAACGTTTGAAGACAAAAAGGGGAGAGAATCAACGAGAGAGCAGAGGAAGAGCCAGAGAAGGACGGAGGGAGCCGAAGTCGGCACGGCAGTAATTCTGTCAGTGCCATAGTGATGTTAATGCAGGGCTAAGAAAGGCATTCAGCAGGGTGCAGGCCATGTCAACTTCAGCTCTCCTGCAGCCCCAAACACAGGCGCACAATGAGGGATTCACGGAGAGGACCAACTTAATCTTCCTCCTGTGTTAGCTTTCTGTTACCATCTCACATGTTGAATAATGTCTCAAATCAGATACAAACTACACTTAAAGCAAGTAACTTGTTAGACTTCCTTATCCATGCAAATATTTTAGCATGGTCTCTGTGAATGGACCTCACATGCACACCTTTGTTTGTTTTGTTTTTTTGCAGGTAGATAACAAGGCAAAATGAGAATCCCCTAAAGCTCACAAAGCTCACAGTCCATTTAGGATTTGTTATTCCAATAACCAGGTCAAAACCAACCAGATTCAACCGGAGCATTTTATGATTTAGTGACGAAAAAAGGTTTTTGCTTTTTTTTGTTGAAATAGAGGTTCCTGACTAAGCCTTGATGCTATGAACAAATACTTGTACTTCTTATACGCATTTAGGTCTGTGCCAACCAAAATCTAAGTGCAGACAAGAGAGGAGCTCTTGCAGAAGTTCTGTTGCAAGCGCAGTTTCACGCTCGCCCCGGAAACGTGTTGCTTTGACTCGCCGTTACCACATAGTGAAGTTGATCCAACAGCGCAACAACGCGCCGCCGCAGTTCTCCTGTGATGACAGTGCAACAGCATCCAGCTGCAGCTGCTCACTTGTGTGTGTGTGTGTGTGCGTGCGCGCGGTGCTTCCTTCACAAGTCAAGTGCGCCACCTTCGGCTGATGAGCTGCGGCATGTCAGAGAATGCAGCGCCGGTGAACTGTTTCACATAGTTGGACGTGTGCCGAAAACGCGCGCGCGCACACACACACACACACACACACACGCGCACACACGCGCGCGCGCGCGCACACATACTTTGGCGTGTTTGCGCCACATGTCCCGCAGCAACAATTGTTGTAACTTGCCGACGAGCTTCAGAAAATGCAGCTCAGGAGAAATGAAAACATGCGATTCGTTTGAGCTCATTTACGGGTAAAAGGTGTTTAATAATTAGATAGAAAGCTTAGAAAGCTGACGCGTACTTGCACGCGCACCCACGAATGACGGTTAAGTGTCAAAGTCAAGCGGTTAAGAAGGTAAAAAAAACAGTCGAAGTAGATCACTTACCCGCGTACTGACACGCCCAAGGCTACGTAGACCTTCATGGACAAAAAAGGGGGAATCACAACACCTGTATAGACGTCAACTTCCTGAGCCATAAATCCACAGGTCTGTAGTAAAAGTATCCAACATCCATAAACATAAACGGCCGACTGGTGCCCTCGCGCAGGCTGCTGGCGCCTAACGCACCGCCACTTCCTTGAAGGTTGTAACTCCGAGAAAAGGTGCGGCGGGGAGTCCGCTTCCCCCAACCTCGCACCTGCTGATAGAGTCGCCGTCTCTCCCACCGCGGTCCCTCGTTACTGTGGAGACACTCGGGTCCCGCGACGCGCGAGGAGCTGGCAGGCAGGCAGCTGCTCGGGCGCGTGGGGGCGGGTCAGCTGCTCGGGCGCGTGGGGGCGGGTCGACCAGCTGCCCCGCAGGTTGACGCCGGTACTCCCTTTTTCAAACTGCGGTTTCATGCAGCGTGAATCGCTGATCTCAGGTCAGATTCGGTAGCTATTGTCGAGGAGTGCGTTTCTACGTTGGTGGAGGGCACGGCTGATTCAGGACGTGTTCGAGTCACTACTTTCTTATGGACTAACGTGACTTGGTGTGGCGAAGTCATTTTTATAATAATATATATTTTTTTAACTTCTCATGACATTTTTAATTTTCATATTAAAAACTTATATCAAACAATATCAAACAAAAATGAGGAGCATATTAGCTGTTAATGAAACCATTTCAAGGATTTTTTGTTACTAAAGAAATAAAGTACAAATAAAGGTGTGCGTGATGTATGCCTATTGATCAAAGCCAACTGTTGCGTGAGAGTTAATCTCATACACATTGTGTAACCCTCTCATTAATTAATGTCCTCTCTCTGTGACCTCTGGACCTAAACTGATTCACACCAGCACGTTGTTTTGTCTTATTCTCTGTCAAACAATGATTGTCTTTAGTCACCCTGAGGAGAGAGTGGGAGATAAAATAAGATAAGAAAAACTTTATTGTCTGTCGCAAGTGACAGAAATTTGTCTTTGACACCAGGGCAGGCTCAGATACAATAAAAACAATTAGACAAAAACAATTTAGACAATTAGACAATTTAGACAATTAGACAATTTACTCTAAAAGCATGCATGTGCAAATTGCAAAAAACAAACAGATTTTTCATAAATGTTTGTTCAGTGCAGCAATGGCCGTGGGAATAAAAGATTTTTTGTATATGTTTTTTCCAGTGGGACTCTGTAGCGTTGACCTGATGGCAATAACTGAAATGATTAAGTGGGTGTGTTGGATCCTGTGTGATTGTAGTGGCTATCCACAACACTGACCGTGTGTGAAGTTCTGTTAGGGGGGTTTGAGGGGAGCCTGTTATCTTGCTGGCTTGGTTTGGTTTTATACTTAACGGTGAGAGCATTGTACCAACCTGAAATGTTAAAAGTCAATACGGATTCAATAAGTGACTGATAGACCCTGGTTAAAATGTTCTTGCTCACACTAAAATCTCTGAGTTTTCTCAGCGGGTGTAAGCGCTGCTGTGCTTTCTTGTAGACAGTGTCTGCATGCTGTGAGAAGGACATAGATCTGTCAATCTCTGTCCCCAAGTATTTAAAAACATTAACTTGTTCAACTGGCTTACCGTTGATGCTAAGGGGTTCAAACATGTCCTGTGTATTTTTGGTTTCCCTGCTCTGACAGCACAGCTCCTTGGTTTTATCAATATTGAGCTTCAGAGAAATGTCTTGGAAGGTTGTGACCAGATTATTAACTGTCTAATGGTAGTCAGACAGTGCCTTCGTATCAGACAAGTGGGCTACTAAGGCCATATCATCTGCATACTTTAAAAGAATCATTCCGTCTCTGTTGCATGCAATATTGTTTGTGTACACAGAAAAAAGAGCAGGAGATAAAACGCATCCCTTGGGGTAGCCCGGTGTTTAAAAGCTGTTTTCTAGAGTTAAAACCGTTCACACGCACCTGTTGAGGTCTGTCCTGTAGAAAGTTCTTAATCCATAAAATCAGTATTGGGTGGATCTGAAGCTCAACTAGAAGTTGCAACAGTGTATATATATGTACAGTATTAAAAGCAGATGAAAAGTCCATAAATAAAATCCCTGTGTGGGTGCGTAATGAGTCCATTTGTCTGGTCACACTGTCCAGGAGAGTTAGGGTTGCATCCTCCACTCCACGTTTGGCTTTATAAGCAAACTGAAGTGGGTCCAGTCTTCCTGTTGCAGCGCTGGAGAGGTGGCCTGTCTACCACTCTTTCTATACATTTACAGAACAGCGATAGGGGGGGTCAAAGTGTACATTCCACCACACCGGTTTACCTACTTTCGGATTATGACCACCAATTTCCACCAGACCCCTGAGAAATGAAGGAAGTGGGACACTTTCAAAGTGCAACCAAACAATTCACAAATAGGACAGATACAATCCATGCAAAACAATTTAATGCCCTTGATGTCTAACAAACACTTTTCTTTGATACTGATTAAGCAGAGACGACACATGTAAAAACACACAAGAAACCTTTCACCGTAAGAAGACACTGAAGAGTCGGTTTATCCCAGCCACTCGGACACAAATCTAATGGACGAATGGCATGACTAATGTTGAATATTAAACAACATGCCGTTACTTTTAAACATCTTCAAACCTATAACAAATTGGAATTTTGTTACAAAGGTGGACAAGCAGTAACTACTGTGATGAAGCCAAAAAGGCTGGTCTGCACAGTGTGATGTGGTGATGAGGTTTCTGTCTATTCAGTGGACACATATTCCACTAGAGGACAGTCTCACATATGAATACGGCTCATTTGCTAGAGGAGGAACAGAAATTCCCTGCTGGGGTTTCCAGGCAGGTCTGAGCACCAGTGAGCCACTGAATCATACAGCAGCACGGACACAGCATAGGAGAGAATAAGGAAACACTTTCAAATTAGCACCAACAGAACGCTTAAGGTTGAGTCATATATGAGCAGCAAAGGTGCCATTGAATCAACAATATGTTAAAGGTTGCTTATTAATCACAAATTACACATGAGCAGCAGGCAGGGATTGTGCATTTCTGAGATTCTGACCAGCAACAGACGGTTGTTTTTTCAGTCACGTTCCATGTGATGATCAGGTGAGTGAAGAGATTTGTCGAGCTGAAAACGTCAACGGTCCTCGGTTGTTTTTCTTTCGGAGCAGATAAAGCGTCTCAGGTCTCTGCTGTTGATCTTAACAGGCAGCGGTTTGTGTGTTCTTCTGTTGCCGGAGCTCAGCATTCAGACAGGGGTTTCAGAGGTAAAAACATCAGGCTCTCCGTTGGTGGTCCTGAACGTGGAAATGCTTCTCAGATAGCTTTCTTCTAGCTGCCAGATACATTGATTCAGTGTGGACTCTGACTTGTTGCGATACATTTTTTGCTCAGAGGCAGTTTGAAAATAGCTTTATGAAAGTGGACAACAACTAGTAGCTTGTTACCCCCCATGGCAGGAAGTGCTTTGTGAGGTTTTATGAACCTTAATCCAGTGTTTACCAGCCAATCTTGCTCTTATGGATCTCATTTAAACATCAAAGTCCAACACTTTGCTTCTCCCTAACAAGAAAGAGGCGGTATTTGTAGTCTCTTGTCTCCACCTTGAAGGCACAGGATGAATACGTAGCTGTGGCGAGAAGGGGTTTGGCACCGAAGCTCGCTGATGATGGGACAGGCGGTTGCTGTTGTTGAATCACTCCTGGCTGACTCGTCTCATCTCAAGCTTCATTTTGAGTTCCTCGTTGAGTGCTGTGGAAAGACAGAGGAAGCACATCCCTGTTACGTCTGAAATGTGAAATATTTAAACACTCTATTGAATGTATCGCTCCTCAGATGAATTGAATCAAAACCGATCGATTGGCTGAACGGTTTTTGCAGCGGGTGAGCCTCGCGTGAACTAACTCTGTGCGAGAGGCGAAGGGGAGAGGATGAGACGTCGCATCGGGTTGGTGGGCGAGGCCGGCACCGCTGAGGTCAGGATTCGGCGGTCGGGGGCGGGGGACCTGGACAGGGGGCTGCTGGGCCACCGATCTGCACCAGAACCAAAGAGGTGCTCGTTACTGCAGTCCGTCTGTCTGCGAACTGCCTGCATGTCGTTGATGAGGAAGAGACAAACCCTGTTTCGGAGGCAGCGCGGGAGCCTTTGGAAGAGGGCTGGAGGGGGCAGTGTGGAGGATCCTTTCTCCGTTCTCATCGTTGGCAGAAACGTAGGCTGGTAAGAAAAACAGGATTTCATCAGGGCAGCCTTTAAAAAATAACAACAACAATAAAAAAAAAAAAAAAAGAGTCTGGTGAGTATGTGCGTGCTGCGTGATGGCCTCACTAATGTTTTCTTCGTACGGCTCCTCCAGCAGAAAAGGCTGCAGAGTTCCCGCCGTCTTCTCCACCAAGGCGTCAATGACCTCGTGGAGCGTAGCACAGGGAATCTGGAGGAGGAAACCCAAAGCAGCTCATCCGTTAATGCCAAATAAAGTGTTATTATAAAATCCCCTCCGTCAAGGTAAAAGAGAAGACTGGCACTGGCGGCAGTCGCCCTGAATCGAATTACTGCATTCCGTATCGGTAGTAAAGAGGTTGGATTGACTCGTCCCTAACATGAAGTAACTACGCAATAATAAAATGGCATTAAAAAAACAAACAAAAAAAAGACATAATAAAATGTATAAAATGAATCCACCTTAAATAAGTGTTAAAAGTGTATCTGCAAGCATGAAACACTCACAGGGTTTTCTACATCAATGACGTATCCCCCTTGGTCCCTCTGAGTAACACGGTAATGTCTGAACACTGACCTGGAGTAGAACACAAACACAACAAAAATTGTGTAACATTTGCAGTGAATGTTGCGACCGACTAGATTTGCCGCCGTGGTGCTCAGACGTTCGCCAGGGGGTGTTTACCCGTTGAGGTCCTGCCTGGTCGTGACGGCCAATGAGCAGCCGTCTCTGCCTGGACGGAGCAGCATGTTGCCGCAGTCCGGGTGTCTCTCGAGGAGGACCTCGGCCTCCGTTCGAGACACCGGTCGAAAACACCTGCACGTCACACACAGACACACAATGATAACACCTTCCTGCTAATGCACCGAACGGTCGACATAGCTACAGCGCATCTTCTCGAGGGAAACTCACGGGGGGATCTCCCCTACTAAAGGCACGGAGAGAGGCGAGGGAGGAGCGCGCGTGGGTGTGCGATTCCTCCTCCTGGACCTTTCTTTGTCCACTATCTCCCTCAGCATCTGCAGCTGGCCCGGCAGCAGCGTGAGACAGGATGGCACGTTCAGCTGTGATTGGATCACAGGGGAGAGTGTCTTTAAGACGGCGACAAGAGGGATAATGATGAACACGGGGGACAGACAGACAAGTGCATGTTGGGAATATTTACGTCAACAACGGAGTAGAGGAAACCTTTCCACAGCTCCCTTGATTCCAAGTTTGGTGCCTGGTAAAGACAACAGCATCGTTACATCTTGCAAAACGTGTTCATTTGCGTGTGTGTGCGTGCGTGTGTTGTGCATTACTGTGAGTTTGGTTTCTCCATCCTTCATACGTAGAATGAGTCTGGCTGCCTCCAGGTTTCTATCCCGGCTGCAGTCGTCCTTCAGGGACACAAACCCGCTGAGGTCCAGCTTCTCCACAAACTGCAACACACACACACACACACACACACACACACACACACACACACACACACACACACACACACACACACACACACACACACACACACACACACACACACACACACACACACACACACACACACACACGCGTTTCATTGGGAACTCACCACGACGCATAAAAAACGCTTCATTAACCGTCGGAAACTCACATGACTGTCCTTGGCGTTATTGAAGAAGTACAAAGAATTCCCGCACAGACAGGTCCACAGTCGCCTGGCCGCCTGTCCGAAAGAGGAAGACATGTGAATAAGACTCACTCTGCAGCCTCATGTGCGTAATGGACATTTCCCTTGTTATTTATCACACACCCCCTCCACCCCCCTCCATTTCCTGTCCCAGGAGATGAATGGGAAGTGATCCCCATGGATCAGTGAGATGCCTGGCACCTGAGCCGTGCTCACGTTACATGTCCATATTGCCTTAAAATGAGTTTAATGAGACACCGGCTCCTGGGGGAGGGGGAGGGTATCCCAGTCTCTGTGTCAAAATACAATACAAGGGAGTTATGAAGGAACACAATGGTGCCTTCATAACTGTATGCAACTTTGCAACTAGATATTAGAGATTCACTTAAGTGATCAAGCGGTAAGTGACAATATGTCCAAATGAGAGTATTTTGTGCGTTATTTTAACGCTCGCAGATACACACCCGCTCTCCTGTGTGACATAGACACCTTAGTTATCTAGACACAGCCACAATCAAATAATGGGAATCAAATGGCATGCGATGATTGACACGTCGGGATTCGTTCAAGGTTTGTTGCACACTAACCCTCTCAGATTCTTTCAAATCCGGACTTAACGGAACTAATCTGTGATCCGCAACGTGAAGCGATCTCCAGCAGCTCTGTGGGAAACGAACTGGGTGGGGTGTGGGATCACAGACCGGTACACACCGACACACCGACCACCGCTACCCACACGGCTTGCACCGTAAAACAACATGGCACTGCACCGGGCGGCGCTTACCTGCTCTTTCGGTCCTCGCTTCTCCAGGTACCCCTCGTAGTAGCAGGGCGGGAGCTGCGCCCGCGGTCCCCCCGGCCCGGAGCGCTGCCTGACGGGTGCAGCCGCCATCGGTGTCGCTGGCTGGGCACCGCGCGAGGACAAAGGGGCGCTGACTAATTCGTGGAGTGACACGCCTTCCCCTATGAGATATGGGGCTGTGGCAGCAACCCAACAGCTGGCTGCTGCGGCCGCGCGCGCGTGCGTGTGCAGCGGGATCGTGCGGATTAGAAAACGGGGTGGTTGGGAGATAAATGTCCGGGATACTCAGAGAAAATGAGCAGTAGTGCAAATATGTGAAACAATGGATTTCAATGAGAAATCCGGCGCGTTTAAAAAAAAAAGGGATGATCCTTTTGATTAAATGAAGGTAAACTCAGTAAGAGGATTGTAAAAACAGATCCAAATTAATATTCTAATATTTATTTCGAAGAAGAGAACGAAGCATCCATTCCCCTTTACATGGTAACAATCGTGTACAATACTCAGATGATTACACTTTGTACAGAGGTAATCCATACCTCCTAAAACTAATCCAGGACAACCCCACTTTGAGCCTCCCCAGTGTCAGTTACAAAAAATAAGACATTGTGTAAGGCAGAGGCTCTAATGAAGACTCAAAGAAAACTCCAATAAGAGTGCATAGTAAAATAAAGCTTAAAAGTCAGATAATACGTCATTCTTTATTATTGCATAGTTGAGACACATGGTTTTTATGGATGCAATACGAGCAATCACAGAGTGTAGTGTTGCAATAAATGTCAACCACACTATTAAGACAGCTATTTCAGATGTGACAGCAGCGCCACCCTAACATTGATCTTAGCCTTTTGCACGACAACAATGATTCAATCGTCAATATTATACAAGCTGCATAATAGCTTCAGCTGGGCCCCTGACCCAATGCTCCCCTCTTAAAAAAAAAAAAAGTCATGGCTTTTGATTTAGTGTAATGAGTAAAGCCACACCTGAACCTCACAGCTACAGCTCAGCACATGCAAAGATAACACGCTAGAGACTATGAAAAAAAATAGGGACATTATTGCAGACCGGGAGGCTCCCAGAGACACCATGGGATCAGGATGGGGCGGATAATGAGAAAGGGGGTGGGGGTAAGGGGCAGGTGGTGGATAAAGACCACTGGGGGAGGAAGGGCATAATCCACTGCTGGTAGCCTCCCTTCTGAAAAGACCTGTCTGTTCCACTCCGGTACAAACAGAGATGGGAGAGATGAGTCGGGTGGGAGGGGTGGCGCCTAACAAGGGGATCATGACAGGAAGAGAAAGTTTGGTATTTTAGTGAACAACACAAACCCTCCTCGGCTCATGGTCGGTGTGTAAAACGCTTAATTGAAACTGAAACTGGCCATTGTGCAGGGCCTTCCTCATTATTAGTAAATGCCGCGCACAATTCTCTGGTGATAGTTATGCAGTATTTTCTGTGCAGTCTGGAGCACGATATCAGCCTGAAAACTGAGGCATGTACAAAACACATCAGATTCATTTACATGCTGCAAATTATATGTTAGACTACTAATGCCAAGCTTACCTCAGCACAATAGGTGGGGGGGGGGGCAAAAACAGACCAAAATTCATTGTGAAACAGCTGGGTAAAAAAAGCCCAAGAAAACATTGTGCGTGACACTGCCTGCAGCATCAATACAGCCTGTGAAAATAAAGGAACCGAAGGAGGCTTGTGGCTTTGGCTGCAAAATATTTGAGCTGGGGTAGAATCATGTTACATTTCTGAGCGTTACGCTCTAATGGAAACCAAAGCCAGGTCCCTTTTTAAAAAGTGAAGTATAAAAAGGTTAGGGTTGCATGTTATGTCAAACATTATCTTAATTATTAACAAAGTAACAGCAATTGATGTGTTAAAAGATTGTAAAGTGAAACCTATTTATAGAAGAAAATCCCAACTCTTTGGAAGAGACTGTAAAACAACGTTTTGGTCTCAAACTGCTGATGTTTGTAGAGCTGCCAAAGAAGTAATCTGATTGGCAGTGGTGTAGAAAAGTGAAAAAAGTTATTACAGCCGTCAGTCAACCTGTGGACTGGCTACAGCCATGTTCAAGATAAGAAAATCCACACAAACAAGCCACCAAACGTGAATTTGGAAAGCGATCGTGGCCGCATTACAGCGGCACTCGAACCAATAGCCAAGAGTGACCCTTAGAACCACTAGATGGCAGCAGAGGCCAGCCAGTCCTCCATGTTGACTCTAATCCTCTAGTCAATGGAGACAAGCCTCTATATGCATGCGTGTAGTACAAACATCAACAATACATAGACGGTCATCTTGCGAGTATCAAATCGGTAAGGAATATAGAAAGAAGTACCTGCACTTTTTAGTGTTTGCCAATACAGCTGAACATCAAGATGTTATTCTCTCATGATTTTGCCTCATCAGTCCCAGTGATGGAGGTGTAGTGTAGAAAGTGCACCGGTGCATCAAGAATGACTGTAAATACGGTAGATAAGGTGAATGCTCACATTATGGTGTCGTTTTTTGATGCAACTTCCCTCTCACTTTACAAACCGCAAAGAAAAAAAAGAAATCGCTCTATACTGAAATAACTCCTTGGTTGAAATTAGATCACACGTTTTGGTTTACCCTTTAAATTGAAACAAAGATTGGATATTTTTTGGTTATTGAGAGTTGATGATCCACTACCATCCCCCGTGTTTATCCTCTCCATCTTGCCACTTCCCTCCAGCTTTGCGGTTTTCATTGTTGCAGAGGCACCATCACTTCGACATAGTTGTTAGGGAAGTATCCAGTTCTGCCTCGAATGGCTCCCTCAAACCAGTTGGCATCGATTTGATTGAGCAAGGTGATGATGTCGCCCTCCTGGAAGCCCAGCTCTCCCTCGTTCTCTGGCTCAAAGTCGTACAAAGCTTTACAGCAGGGCTCGGCTGCAGAGGGGGACACACAAAGTAGAGAGTTACAGGGAGGGAGAAACAACAAATGGGGCCATTTGTGAAAAAAAAAAAAATGATAATAGGACCATGAAACGGAATCCATTAAAACCGTAGATGTTCATAGTTTAGTCATCAGAAAGTGGTGAGTGACAATCCTCCTGAACCACAAGGACCGAGGTCAAGACATGTACAGGTAAACATGTGCCATGAATTATTTTTCTTATGGTTCAAGAGGATGAGTTAGTGAATGAATACAGACACATACAAATGAGCAGAACCGTGACTGCGGGTAAGAACACCACACCCACTCATAACAAAAAAAGCACAACAGGGTTTGCTGACATTTATATACAGTACATCCAACGAGCCCGGTCCTGTTGTGGGAACCTGACAGATTGCACATAGTGGACCCAAAAAACACCCATTAGCTACGTTAGTTACCATCACGCCAACATGCGTACAGCTCCGTGCCACACAAAGTGAGTACAAGTAGGGAAACCTTCTAGTTCTGTGTTAAGCGACACGTTATCTTCATCAGGCTCACTCACTCGGTCGGCTCGTCCTGGAGGATCTTTGGACGGATGGACCTGGATATTGTGCAGGGGCTAGTTTATAGATCGCAAAATGAAAAGGACAAATTAGTCTTAAGAATGGGATTGACTTGGACACAGTCATGCTTGGACCCTCACACGCGCGTAAAAAAAATGTTATCCTGTATGAAAAAGTGGACGTGGAAAGCCTTGAGTTTGCACTGCAGCACCGCCTTCAAGCAATGTCCTTATACAGGATTTTACTCTGAAACTCCTGATGCATTGCAGAAGACCTCAAATTAGAGATTGAGACCATAAACCCAACCTCACAATGTTTACGGAGGAAATAAATCAATTGAGAAGAAGGGTAATTTTCTCATATACTTCTACACATCCAATCAGAAGCGTCGAATCCTGCTGGTCAGCAGAGAAAATACAAGTTTGTATTTTCAAAAGTTTGTTAAGATACTTCCACATTGGGAAGGTTGCCGCCTGATAAAAGACATACAAAAAGGTAAGTTTACCAGGTGAGTAAGCTGGAGGAGTTGATGCAGCGGGTGTGTAGCCTCCATTAGATTCCTCCACATCTCCATAGTCATATGTTGGTTTGGGTCTGGGTGTGTATTCACGTCTTGGACGAGATTGAGCTTCATTCACCCTGCACACAATCAAAATGAAAGATTTCAGCTCAATGAGCTAAAGTGTGGGCTAAACAGGCTGGTTAAACAAAGAGAAAAAAATGTTTTGATCGTCTGCTGTAATCCAATTATTACTACTTCTAGCAAATAATGAAAAGCAATACAAATCCATTTTATTCAAGTTCTACCGTTTGTTAAAGCACATCAAGTCATTATATGTTATTGAAAAAAGTATTGACCCCAACTTAACCTGATCAAGCCATCTTCGTTACTTTTACTTTTAGATTATTATTGCTAGAAAAATAAAAATGTAAAGAAATAATGTCAACAGCTTTTTTTATAATGAGGACATTAAAAGGGATTCTGATACATTATTTCTAGAAGAGAAGTCAGGGGATCTCTAAAAAAAAAATGTGCGCAGAAAAGCAAAGCATTCATTCAAAACTACTGTTTTAAAGTAAAATAATTGAATCAAAATCTATCAAAATCAAAATGATTGGTGGTCAGCATCAGCTACCACTTGACATGAATAAACTTTTGCTCAGATGGGTAGAAGGAAGCTCGGTACAGCCGACTCCTCCTTTGTCCCAAGCCAGAGGACGGAGCATCAATACGCAAAAGGTTTGCCTCCTTCCACAAACAGTCATGGCGCTGACCTTTCTCTCAGTTTGCCGGTGAGCTCCTCCAGGATCTCTGAAGCTTGTTTGTGGTACTGCAGCAGAGACTCCACAAACGAAGACAGCTGACTCACCTGCTCCACCTGAATACACAAAAAAAAACACCATTTCAGGACACAACCAAAAAAGGGCGGTGGTCCTTCAGAGCATTTTTTACCGGTTAATTGTTTGCATTCAGGTCATGTGTCATTCCATTTGTGTCATTCCATCGTCAGGTCCGACTTGTTCATCCCAGTAACTTCACTGTGATGAAGTCTCACAATGGCCGCTAGGAAAGCAGTAAAAACAACGCAAAACCGGTCTGACAGGCTCCCACTAGTGCAAGTCATTGTGTCAAAAAAAAGGAAGCGTCACCTGACACGTTCAAGCTACTAAATCCTAAATGGTGGCATGAGCTTGCTGATGATATCAGGACGGCAGAGAGCCTTTACATCGTCCAGTCATGCGGAATCTCCAAAGATTGATTCTGTTTGCTTATTTATCACTTCAATCCTGGGTGACTATATCATTAAGAACATGTTCTCTGAACGTTGGCAACGGGATTAATAAAAAACAAATGACACCAAATAAAACCTGTGCAAGTCTTTATAGTCTCTTAAGAGTCGTTGTTTTTCAGTGTTCGGGCGGTTTCTATGAGTCACTTACAATGCATGTTGGGCAAGTACAGTTCAGTGTCTCCACTACCATTGTACCCCCCCCCTCCCCCCTCCGAAGGTCTGAAGGATACTCACATCGGTTTCCAGCAGATTGTGCATGGAGGCTTCAGCCATCTCTTTGGACTCATGGAACTTCTCCAGGGCTTGTCTGATCTCTTCATCTTGGATTTTACCCTGACGTTTCTTTTTATAATCGTAGTCCAGACGACGGCCTTCCAGCTTCTTCAGCTGGTACTGATGGGGTGAGAGAGATGGGATTGGGAGGTTGCCGTTTAGCAGAACACCGTTTTCACCTACTTATGACAGTTTTGAGAAAATTGTACAGAAGCTTTCTTCTTCTTCTTCGTCTTCTTCATTGACTCTACCTGAATGTCTTTGATATCTTTCTCAGCGACTGCCTGCAGTGGGTCAATAAAGTTCTGCTTCACATCAATGTCCAGAGAGTCCTTGACCTCAGCCATCCTTTTCATGGATTCGCCAATATCCGCAAGAGCCCCACCTGCAGCGCACACCCACACACACACACACACACACATACACTTTGAATTAGTAGTACACTCGTGGATCCCAATGAACAGACATGTTAACCCCTCTTTCACCAGATTGCTACGGGTTGCATGGCTCTTACCAAAGTTGGTTTCCTCGCCCATATCCCGTCCATACTTGGTCATGCACTCGCCCAGGAGCCCCTCAGGCTGCGGGTAGCCAGGACTGTTCACCTGCCCGCGCATTTTGGACACCGTGCTGACCATTGAAAGCTTAGCTCTGGTTGCTGGGTTGGGCTGCAGGTACTCGGATGTTTTGTTGAGTATATCCACAACTGCTTTGCTGGTAATATCTGCTTTCTGGGGGGAACATGTTCATTAGAGACAAGCATGCAAGTGTTATGCCGTTAAGTGTTTAAATGAGTGAGGGACACTCTGGGAAGATTATTTAACTTTCAGTAGAACAAAATGAAATACTGCTAGAATTGTTTAGGATGATTTTTTTCTTAAAAACAAGTGTCTTTACCCTCTCGAGGTCCTTGAAGTCTTCATCCAGTTTGGTTCCCTCAGCACCTCCAACCTTCTCACTCACCAACTATAAACACAGCAATCACAGTAGTGAAGACGAGTGAGAAGCTGCTGGCAAAGCGGCTTTAACCGGACCTCCACAACCACACTGCATATTCAAAGATTTCCACCATTCATTATTTTTGCGGCCTGTTTTCCATCAGTGGAGGAACCTCAAGTCTGTTTGAGGAAATTCATTCTGAAAACAGGGCTTTCTCTTCTACAGAGAGACTTTTTTTCCACCAGCTCAGCCATTTCAGTTTTCTACAATACAACCACATAGACGGACACTTTTGCTGAAGCGCACACAAACGCTCGCACACACAAGCACACTCAATCCCTAGCCGGACTCACACATGGGACACAAGTTCTCCATTTCTCCTCCATAGCTACAATCCAGTGCAGCTGGCTGGCAGGCCAGACAGAGGCTCATGGTGCCCGTGTGTTTTCTCGGCTCGGTGCAGCTGTCGGCACCACACTGCAGATGAAACTATGACCCATCTCTAGACAATATACAGATTATGTGGTCAGTGGCTGTGAAAATACCCTCAGCAGTTGTGGGATATAATTCAGCAACAAACGTTAATTTGGTTTTATAAATACAATATAAATTGCAAATAATTCATCCATCAGTAAGTAGTAATTTGTTGTGGCGTGTAAATGTGTTCGTTTGAATTTCACACACTTTGAGCGGCCCATCTGGCTTCGATGAAGTAGACATTTTTTATTTCCATGACTAATAAACTTTGCCCTCTTGACGAGACTAGAGTCTGTAATCCTTCTTGAAAAACAGGACATAAAAGGTTTTATTGCTCTAAGATAGTTAGCTTCAGATTATTTCTAGTAAGCGTGTTTGTAGAGCCCATGTAGGTCTAGAGTAGTTGGTCAATGACAAAATCCAGATACAAAACACCCCGTGGATTAAAATAAAAAGAGCAGTTGCACAATTAATAACCCATTGGGCACAATGTTAACTATTTAAAGTTGTTCAGCAACTTCCCTGACATTTCAGGTAAATCATTGATTGAATACAACGTCTCTTTATGGCAGTATGGCGTGGAGGTTATTGAGCAACTAATTTACAGAACTGATAACAGTGGGTTATTAAAAATAAATACAACCGACATCTTGTCGGCCAGGCCTGTGCTACCAGAGGGCAAGGTGTTCACTAGAGGACCCACAGGTTACAAGCTTTACAAATAGTCGAGCACTTCGCCAACAGCGCCGCTTGAGTTTTGCAAAAGCGTTTCATTGAATAAAAGCATTTCGTCCACCGACCCACTGGTTGGTTATCGTTTCCGATTTGTCAATGCATGAACTAAATGTGTGTCTACTGTATTACTTAACCCCGGAGGCTGCTTTGGGGTCGGTAGTCACACAGCTCGGATTCCAAGTCACACCCACCGAGACGAGACGAGGCCCTTGGATGTCAAAAAGCGCAAGGGCCAAAGCAAGGACCGCTTTCAAAGCAGTTATCATCAAAACAGAGGCCACCGGTTTGGCAACACACGTCTTGTTTAGTGCGGCGGCGAGTTTAACTTTTAATTTTCGCAAGAGCCAAAAGTTACAGTTGAAGAATTGGAAGCACATGACAAACCCGACTAAATAAATTAACTATGATTTTTAACACATCAGATCACTGTTCATGTCTGTTCACCCTATGGCAGTCAGACATTTGACACACACTCTTGTTCGAGTGAAATAGTTGACTTGTTTTTCATAACACTCTTGATCATAACTCGTGCATTTGGTTTGGTAGTCATGCAGCGTGCGTAGCGCCTTTCCTAAATGAGACAGCACTGCCAGAGAGACAATGAGCCTGGAATGAATGGCTCACATGTTAATGAGCTCATTGCAGAGTTATGTACATGTTAGACAATAACAATAGACTTCATATCGACATGACTGCTAAGTAAGAACATTAGAATAGGGAGGTGTTGTTATTAAATAACTCAATCTTTAATATTTATGTCATGATCTCACTCAGTTGTTAGGCAGAACATAGGCAGCTGAAAGACGGAGCTGTCGTATCCCCTCATCGCGTTGAAAGCAAAGTGTAATCCAACACGTCAGAAATGAGAAAAACATCACTTTGGAGGTATTTCTTTACACAGAGTACCGATTCATCTACTCGCGGTTTTACGTCACCGTTAATTCAATAAATAATTAAAGTTACCCTACCGTGTAGTCAACTAATTTAATTTAAAATTTACCACAACGCTAACGGAGGCGCTTCAATAATACGACGAAGACCTACTTCTGACCTACGTTTGACGTTAGATTCAGTTACGTTAACTTAAACGTTGACTCGCGTCATTTCGATCGAGGAGCCGTTGGTGACGTAACCTGACACTTAGACAACAACAATGATAATAGTCGCCTACTTCCATCGAGTTGAAGCGTGTAATAGAACGTCAGCTAACGTCGACGTCAATTCGTCTCACTGAGCGGATAAAGTTAGCTTTAAGCCGGCGCAAACTAAGAACACAAGTGCGGATAGTAAGCTAATGCTAGCTTTAGCAAAGCTATCGGCTAACGTTGGCGTTTAAATGCTTCAAGTCGCGCTTTTACCTGACTGGCTTTGTAGAACTGCTTCTTAAATCCTGCAACGGACATCTTGCACCGTCAGTGAGGACAGTTGTTTCTTAAAAAAAAAAATAGTTGGTGTTAGCTTCGAAGTTTCCAGCACAAACAGCAGCCGAGCAGCACGTCCTCAGACCGGGGATGTAAAACTTGCAAAGCGACCTTAATTTCCTGGCCCCATCTTCGTTTGTGGGAGGTCCCGTCGCGCTGCACACATTCACACTTCCCCTCACGCACAAACAACCCTGCGTTTATCGGTGCACGGCCACTGTACACTTTTGGTTTATCAAAACTATTATTCAAGAAGTTTGTTTGTCAACGCAAACGTTTGTGTGCGGCTGAAAAAGACAATTTTTCCATTTTCCAACTGACAAATAGATTTTTCTAAAAGAATTAAAGGTTCCCATTCTGAAGAACTTCCAATATTTACAGAATATTTACGGAATAATTAGTGATTGTTGGGAGCAGAGGAAAAGGCAGTAGACAGACAGGAATTATTTTTTGTCAAACTAACCTTAAAATTTCATGCTCAAATATTTTTAATATTATTACCACTATAGTGATATTGTTCAGTTACGCTCAGATGTATAACGGAGAGAGCCCAAACCCCAAAAGCTGCAACCATGGAATGATTTAATGATTAAACACTGCCATCATGTGACATTTATCAGCATTATGGCCAATTTTGGTCCATCTATTTATTCTCCTTTCGTTGCACGAGGTGACGTCTTGTATGCACCAAATATTAGTCTGTGATTCAAACAAAAGACAGGCCGTGGCTATTTACATGGACAGGAATGGAATATTTGACTGGGGACTTCAGAGACTGATTCGACCTCTGATCCGTCATAAACATGCAAAGACCCATCTTACATATAGCAAAATAAAAGTTCCAGTAAGAGTCAACGAAACAATTAAAATGAAAAGGAAACCATTTATTACATTCTTAAAACCACATATAATGTATCCCATTGGACAGCAATATATATAGAGCCGTGTTACTCTTGGACTAGTGATATACCTCTTGTACATCGTGTCATACAGGGAAAGAGAAGAGAGACAAAGTATTCTTTTTTGTTTGTACCTAGTCTTTCTTCAATTAAAAAATAGATCACTGACTTTACAGGACAAGAGTGCAGACACAAATAAATCGGTGAATAAAAGGCAGACAAATAAAAGAAAATCACAGCAAAAAGAGACATTACCCCTTATATTGAATTCTTCTGTAATGCTAAAAGACATTTTTTGTTCAATTCCTATGTTGTCAATTTGATTTCACAATATTAGGGACAAACGGGATGGGCTTCAACACTTTTTTGGGTGACATTCACAAAAATAGAAATTACGTCCATGTTAGTTAGGGTAATGGGTTTTATTTTAGGTGCAAATGTGTGAGAAACACTATGCTAAAGGACGACACTGGTAATAAAACGGTACAAGAGACCACAGCCGACTCCCTGAGCGGTGGGCAAAAGGTCCTCCGACTCTGCTCAAGAACTTCACAGCACGCCGGGGTAAGACATCATCCTCATCTCAATTTAACAACCTTCAGATAGTGTGTTATGTACTTAAACAATGTAAACAGTTATAGGTGACCTTGTGTATCGGATATGGAATAAAAAACTAAAATAATAAAACACGTTGACCCTAAAGTGTTACTGGCATTCAGGCCCGACTCAGGGGTTAGTAGGGCTAGTAGCTCTGTCTGCCCATAGATTAGTGTCCAGTGAAGAAGGTATAAGTGCTTGGTGTTTGGACAAGTGTTGGGTTAGGGACAAAAGGAGAGAGGAACAGCGAATGTACAAAATAATACAATTTTCTTTCAACCAGCAAGGAGGGTTCATGATACATATAATATATATATATATATCATCCATGTTCTGGCCATTATCCGACAGAAGCTGTGAGTGAAAGCCAATTCACTACACCTTATTGTACTGACTGCTGGTTAGAAAGAGGTGGGGGATATCCTGTGCATCCCAATTTATTATAAAGATCAGGAAGTCATCTTTTGCCTTGCTTTCTCTTAGTTTCCATGTGTCTCTTGTCTCTTTAGTTAGGGCGCAATAGCGCAGCCTGAAAACTCATTTAAACGCAGGGTTTCTTTGTAAAAGCACACAGCACCCCCTGCTGTGTCGCTTCTGAAACAAGTGTCAATCCCGCCGCTTGGTGATGGCCTCCCATAACCCCGCTGAGTTTTGCCTTTAGTGCAAGAGGGGATTGTTTCCATGGGAACCTGAGAAACCTGCCAGGAGGTGTAGTCCAGAAAACCATTTGAGTCCAAATATTATCCATCTGTGTGCCACATTTTAAAACGTACTTTTCTCTCCCTCTCACTGTGTACTGAACTCACACATTCCAGCTCTCTCCATATACTCATATATTCATCTATTTACATTCTTATTTAAAATATGTGTATAAATGTGTATATAAATTAAACATAATTTCATCGTATCCGGTCTCTAAGTGGCATTTACAAGGAAAGGGGTGCATGGGACTGAGGTTTGTCATTGCATTACAAGAGCCTATACAAAAAGGCAGCACCAAACACTGTCCAACTGGGTGTGAGACTGGTTCTCAGCTGATTAAAGAGGTCGGCCCAAGCCCAGAGTCATGTCATATCTGTGTGTTTCATATCAGAGAAAATGACTCAAGATCTTGGTCCTTAAGTGATTGTCAGTACGGCGGATATTGTCTGTATGAATACGCAGGTGTACCCTGTGGAGATGTATTAATATAGAAAGAAATATTGACAGAGGTGTATCAATAGTGGGACCTGTGAATCTACACAACTTCATTCTAATACTTAGTGTCAAATGGTGTCGGTTTTGTACATTCACTGTAGTTGGGTTCTGCCTTATGCACTGGTGCGTATCGATGACGTACATTCAGAACTAGTTGCAGATCCACATTGGATCGGATGTTAAACAAGTGTTGGAGCCTGGAGCTGCCTCACTTCTAGTGGGCGGTTGTTACTTCTATGCCCATCCGCGTGTTGTTTATGCTACAATATGCAGAGGACCATGAGCATGTGTGGTCTGTAGTGTAAGGTGCTTCGCCTGCTAGGAGGGTGGAGGACTTCTTTGGGATCACGGGAGACGGAGTATCAGAAATCGGTCTCTTAACTGCTGGTTGATGAACTTCAACGTCTCTATCCTTCTCGGTCTCCCCTTCTTGCTTCCCTACGTCTCAATACACTCTCCATCTGCCTCTGTTTTTCTATCTGTCTTTCTAGCGGTTGGTGGAGTCTGGCAGAGACATCTCACTGCCAAACACTTCCCGGTACAGTGGCGGGAAGCTGTAGGCGGTCTCTGGGTGGACCAAACGGAAAAACTCAAGTTTATCCACGTGGAGGTTGCAGATGGACTTCATCATGGGCAGCTTCGACACAATCTGCGAGGGGAGGAAGAGACGAAAGCTCGTGTTTTTCTTTATGCGTATACTTTTGGAAGCGTTAAACAAGGGTTGTGACTGCTTGTCTTTACCTTGTCCATTTTCTCTTCTGAAGCTCCGCTCTTGTGTAGACTGTGCTGCAGAGCCAGGTACACCTTCTCCTGGAGTTTTTTTATTTTTTGGCCTTCTGTTAGCCAGTGCCGATCTACAGGAAAAAATATTACCCATTAATATAATAGTGGCTTCTTGAAGCAACTTCAATACACATTGTCCTGCGGTCCATTTAAATTTACAATTGAGGTCATTGTATGACTACACAGGATGTAAGGATCGGTGTGGTGCTGCTTTTAAAGATGTTGGGCATTGAGTTCTATCTTTGCTAAAATCAGAAGTTGATAGGTAAACACCTATTTTTTCTGAGATTACATTTTTGAGATACTACATGGAATGTATACATTTAGTAGGTTGCGCGGCGTACACATTGCAGGGCCTTCTAACGACAGAACAGCATTGAATGGTTTGTAATAGACTACTATGATCTGGTACTAATATGTGCATCTCTGAGAAAAAGAGATATAGGAAGAAAATAACCACCTGGAGATAACAGAACGGCAGCGCTAAACAGGGCCATCTCCTCATCAGACAGCTGCAGACGGCAAAGCCCTTTACCCAGGTCAAACACTGCACTGACCAGGTCATCACAACCTGCACAAACGCAGCAAAGACATACATTAAATGTTAACAATAACGGCTTGAATACATTCACAGTCCTACTTCATTTGACATAGTCGGTACATGGGGTGAGTGTGTGGATGTTTAACACTCAGTTTGCACTTTTTTTGACTTATTGGACAAAAATGCGAAGTCTGAAACCAAATTAGGATCCAAGTGTTTTCAGCATCACACAGATGCACATTGATGTATTAATTGACATTATTTATCTTCAAAAATGACCCAACTAGGTGTGTAACATTGTTTGCTATGATGTTGTTTAACTCGCTGGTGGTAAAAAGAAAGCTTTTAAGAACTACCAAGTTATCTTAGCAATAAACAAATGTCACGTTTGCGTAGCGGCTCTCTAACACACAGAAAGTGTGAAAGATACAGAGTATTTCCTGTGTCACCCTGCAAATTGTCTGAATTATTTAGACCGTACCAAACTACATCTGATCCTCACCAAGTGCTTTGAAGAGCTGAGCTGGGGCGAACTTTCCATTGAAGAAAATGCTGCTGTTGTTGACGTTGAAAGCTCGGCACATGCGTATCAGCAGGACCTCGAGACAGCCTGAAGGGGAGCCACAGACAGGCAAAGACACGGATGAAGAAGAGGGAGGGAGGGGCAGAGAGGAGCTGAGTTGCTCCAACATGCACCAAACAATACAACACCAACAACACATTTGGAACCAGATGGGTGAGAGCCAGACGCAATGACATTTTTCAACAAAAATACAGAATAAACAAAACAGAATAAAATGGATATCCAGAATTCTTTTTTTGAAAAAAGTTCTAAGCATTGTCAAATGTATGCATTTGATATCAGACAGACACACACATATGTGTCTGTCTGAAGACACAAATATATTATGAACTGTCCACTGACCTGCTTTCAGCAATATAATCTGATCATTCTGGCACAGGTCCATGAAGCCAGCGATACGTTTGGCAAACTCAACCACATACTGAATGGCGTTGGTGATGTGGTGTGCGCACTGCTGCCACATCCACTCAGCTGACTGAGAAAGACACACAAGTAAAATGTTATTCCCCATAATTGAGTTATTCAAAATGAAGTTGATATGCCGTATTGCATTTGAAACTTAAAATTTTCCTTCAAACGCTATTGCGATGTTATTCTTGAGACTTCACAAAGCACACATGGAATTCAATGTGGCACGTTGTGTACCTTGTTTTGAAAAGCACGCGTTTCCTCAGGTGTGTGTTGAGCCCAGGTGAATCTCTTCATGTCTTCAGCGCTGTACTGACACGTCTCCAAGTGAGACTTGAGAATACTCTGAGTGATGCGCTCTGGGGAAAACAAACACAAGCCGATAAGTATCAGCTTTTTATCACCAGTTGTCTGTGATGGCAGCAAGGTGGAGTGAGACACAGGTGTAGTTTATGCACCACTCTGACAGGATAACGTCGCAACAGCTCTTCTACTTTTTACATCTCTGAATCTGCATCTTTTCCATCCTCTGCACTGATAATACCCACCATTCATAACATTTACTAATTTCCCCAGTGCTGCGTTCAAGGCCTCCTTGCACTTTGGTGCAGCCAGCAGCCATAAAGATGTCAAATAAAAGACAAATGTAATAAGTCCTTCACAGACGCTTTTCTAAATAAATCCGTTTGCATCCTTACTTCTATAAATATCACAATCAGCAATTTTGATATTTCTTATCGTATTCAGCTTAATCTATTATATATTGCATGTTTCGCCGATTAAATCTTGCTTTTATCCTTTTATTAATTATTCTTTTCGCTAACCTGTTCATAGAAATACCTTTGTCCTTTATCTTTGTTTTATATTACTTTTTTTATTGTATTATACATTTTCATAGAAATATATAACTTACAGTATAACATAATGCCATTTGTTTTACTTACTTGTATTACTCCTTTATGATTATAATGTAAATTGATGCTATACAGAAAGTCAAAAAACGTATTGCAAATGCCATCTGAATTTCTGTTCATTCACTGACTTATTGTTAAGTAACTTTTTAAAAAAAGTGTTGATTTTGGGTGAAGAGCAAGCAGCAGGCCACTCCAGGAATAGTAGCAAAAATAGGAAACATGAGAAGTGGACCTAAGAAATAAATGCCCGTCTCTTATTATATTCTATACTCACAAGTCACAAGTAAAGGCCAAGTACCCTCTTCATTTAAGTGCATGAAAGCCTTGAGAGCTGTTGGAGAGATTGATGTTTGCACATAGAAATGATTTGATCATCATCAGTGTCAGCACTCACCAAGTTCTGTTACTGAGCAGTCCTCCGGCAGATGATCCAGCAGCGCATGTGTGCGTTTCAGCAGAGGATGCGCCAGAGAGCGCAGTGTGCAAGAGGTGGACTCCGGCGGCGTCCGCTCCCTCCAGCAGCGTCGGCTGCGGGGAGTTCTGATTGGACAAGGAGGACGAAGAGGATGAGGCGGAAGACGAGTTGGAGGTGTTCCCCGTGCTGGCTCCGCCGCCCAGCAGCTCCAGGCCGCAGTACTCGCTGGACTCCTCGGGGGTCAGCGGCAGGTCAAACAGGTCCGGCAGCGCGGCGATGTCCTCCAGGTCGCTGAGGGTGGAGCTGGAGCCCCCGCTGCTGTAGGACCGACTCAGTGCCTCCTTGCTGTCCTCGCCCCCACCGCCGCAGACGCCCTCGTCCTTGGGCATGGACAGAGCAGTGGCGCCCCCGCCGGCGGAGCCCGCACACTCCTGGGACTTTTGGTGCTTTTGCACTTCAGCGTAGAGGCTGTCGCGCTGCTTCTTGGACATGCGGCCGAATTTCACCGCTGCAGAGAGAAAGCGCATTTGGTTATAGAAACAGAACCACTCGTGGACATCTTACAATGGAAGTGATTAATACCTGGCTGAAATGAAAATTGTATGTAGTGGACATTGTGCTTGCATGCGTTTACCGTCTCGGCTCATGCCCAAAGCCAGACACTTCTGCAGGCGGCAGTGCTGGCAGCGGTTGCGGTTAGTTCGGTCGATCAGGCAGTTCCTCTGGCGGGAACACGAGTACATGGCGTTGTTCTGCTGGCTGCGCCGGAAGAAACCCTAGACGCACGCACACACACACACATTACATCACTGTAAATGACGGGCACCTCATTTTGGGATTGAATAGGGCGGCGGAGGTTAAGTTGGGTAGCCTGGTTTCCTCCTCACCTTGCAGCCTTCGCAGGTGATGACTCCATAGTGGATTCCTGAGGACTTGTCTCCACAGATCTTGCAGGGAATGACCTCGATCTGAGCTACAGGGTCACAAAACAACACAGACAAAAGAGGTGAGCTCTCCATGCAGATTAAAGTAGAGATTAAACAATCAGTTAACATCTGATTAGCAAAGAGCCTCAACACTGCCAAGTCTTTCTCTGGGTTGTCTCCAAAAACAACGTTGGGTCACATTCATTCCCACGCCTGTATTTCACTTTGAGCGCCTGACTAAATCCAAGGTTCTGAAGTTGGATATCAGACGTCTGTAACGGCCGTACAACTGTTAGTGTTTATGTATTGGCCATTAATGATCGGGCCGTTTGTTTGCTTGTTTCCCTCTCAGGTTTTAACTGGTCTTGCTTGCTTAACTGGTTCAACTTTTTTTCGTGATTGTATTTGAAGGGGCCTTTGGTCACCATCTTTTCTGCTGTTGCTCGGCAGTCGGTTAACTTTTAATACTCTCCTTTATTCATAGCCCTTGTGGCATAACGTCAGAAAATGTTCCATTTCCAATGGTTTTATAAAGATACAGCTGGTCCCACTTAAAGCTGACAAAATGGCAAATTGTACCACGGTCAAGATTTTTTTTCTTCCATTTTCCTGTTTTCTCGATCCATAAACCTTGGAACAAGGACACTTGAAAAGCTCAACTATGCCTGATTACTCTGAGCGCGCTCCAGATTATAGAAATGCAGCTGCAGAGTGTTGTGGGTTGTCTCCAAAAACAGGTGTGTCAGGTGTTTATGTCACCTATTCATGCCGCTCATCTCTGGTAGCCTGTGAGTTTTAGATTATTATTAGGGACAATGCAAGAGGGTTTTTGACACACGGATACATTTCCATGCCGGTCCCCGTTGAGCCCGAGCACGGTCTTAGATGCAGGTGTCAGTCCTACTGGTTCTAACATGACTCGTTAGCGGGGCGACCATGCCGTTACAGAACCGCATCTGTACATCTAATCTCATAGTATTTGGTGCATAATATCAAGTGTTGATTTGTATGCATTGTCCTGCAGATGGCAGTGGACAAACTGACCCACAATAAGCACGTGTGGTAAGATAGCTTGCAAGGAACTTTGTGTGACTGCACCCTTCCTGTGGCCCCCATGAGGGAACAGAGTACACAAACTGATAGGGACTCACATGACTCTTGAACACACATACACAAAATAATCTTTCCTTATCGACCGAGGGGCAAAAAAACCCCGCAGCTCCATCATTTGATGCTTGTTGCACAGCTCTCCTGTTTACAGACTCATTCACAGAATATTTTAGAGTGAGGTTTGAAAAAACAAAGAGGTTTATGTGATTGAGGGAGAATGGCAGTCGGAAAACACAGCTCTCCATTTATTTTCCCCACAGTCGTCTCACTCTTGAAACTGAAACTGTTGACGAAAGTACTCCAACTGTTCGAGGCAGCTGCAGGCCATCAGTGGAAAAATATTCAACCGTCCTCTCTTTCTCTCATGTTGCACCCCTCCCTCATCTCACGATTATATAACTCTTGTCTGTGTGCATTCCTTACAATGCTCGTATTCAGCAGGCTCACTCTAGCACGCCGACACCCCGCCCCCCTCCTCAGACTCGCTCTCTCCCACTGGCCGAGCGGCGTTCGCAGCTTCCTGGGTATTGGCCGAGTCTTCCATCACACGGAGGCTGCAGCCCGTGCAGCCCATGTGGACATTCTGTCCCACTGACACACTTTCCCACTGCGGGGGGAGGGAGAGGGGGGAGGGCGGCATGCACGGCCCCGTCCCTCCGCGGACCACTGTTAAGGTGGCACTGAACCGGGCTCAGGCTTTCCCGTTGAGCGAACCAAGCAAGGCAAAGATAACAAGCCTCGAAAAAATGGCACCGGAGAGTTCGGCTGGTGCCAAGCGCAGATCTGCACTCATCTCCCCAAAGACTATTTCTGTATGGACGGTTTCTATTCAATTGTGCCGTTTCATTAACGAGAAATCACATTTGATTTGGCTGTAAGAAGCGCGTAGACAGAGACTGAACTTGAATGTCAGTCATTCGGCCCACTCCCCAGTCATTGACATTGAGCCTCTTCTTCAACCCGATCTATTCTGGTCGCGCGCTGCGAGCCAGGATTGCACAGACGCCCAGCCGCCCACAACGCCTACATCCTCTTCTCTGACACTCCAGATCCACACGCAGAGTCCAGTAAACTATTTGTATCCCTAAAACGCCTTTATTAAATGTAATTGTCTTGTTGCAACTTGGTAGATAAAAGTGTACCAGTGGAGCCAATTGATGATTCAATAAGCACAGAAAATCACCATGGACGGGTTAAACATTTGAAGCGCTGTTTCATTATGAAAGCAAAACAAGAGGCGCAGCTAACAACTATTTCTATAATGAATTACTCGTATTATTTAATGATTTACTTTAGTAATGATTTATTGTAAAAACAGTAAAAAAAGAAAGCGGCCAAATCACTGAAAGATATACAATTAGTAAACAATTCAGTGGCAGAATAAGAGGAAGAACTACATGTGTATCTTCTGCCTCATTGCTTCAAAAGGCAATATACTCACCGAATAGGTGAATAATCATTTTAGATCTTGAGAAAACACTTCTGTTATGAGATGGGCACCTATGGGGATTATGTGCATGCTTTACAGATGTTACAGATTGACATATTTGACAGTGCTGAGAGAGACATAGCAGCAGTAACCGCACTATTTGTTAAAGAAACATTTACCTCTAACCCTGAACGTCGTTGCTGACCTGCGATAAAACACCCATACGAGGCGCCTGACCTTTAAGCTCTCCAGAGACAGGCTGCATACCAAGAGGATCCATAGCAAACCTGCTTTTCACCAACGCGGGGGGATTGAGTGCTGCATGCGGCTGACGTGGCGTCTGAGTGGTCAGTGTGCGAGCAGCAGGGGGGCAAAGCCGAGCATTTCAACCTACTGAACAACCGCAGCAAAACAGTCAAATGTGTAACCGTGACATCTCTTAAAGAAAAAGGCTAATTCAGTAGGGGGAGGAGGGAGAGGGGGGGGGGGGGGGGGGGTTTCAGACGTTTTGCATCGAATTGCTCAGTTCTTATTATCTATTAAAACAAGGAGCCAATTACCTTCCAGCAGGGGGGGGCCGTGACCTGGGAGGAATACAGTCAGTGAGTCACACGTACTCACGCCGCGTCTCTGCGGTCAGCTTCCTGTTAGCTTCTGCTACAAGTCACAATACCCTGAAGACTCGATGCAGCACGGAGCTGCATCACAACCAGCCAATGCAGTTGCCCTTTTCATCTTATGCAGTCATGTCAAGTGCACAGGAATATTCTGATTATTCTATTTGCAGGCGTTTACAAAGCATCAAGGCCAGTGGAAATGGGCAAGAGGAGAGCAAGATAATTCTGAGATATGACGAAAACAAAACACGCTTTGATTTTACGCTGTCACCTTGAACTCCTGCAAAAACAAAAATTGACTGTGGATTCAGGATGATAAACCACGACAAACAAAACATATGAGGATTCCCTCACATACTGAAAATACACATATACTGGATATTGTGGCTACTGGTGCATTCAAAAAGGGGCTCTATTGGAAAAGATAAACAACAGTGGAGGCCATGCCGAGGCACAAAGAGGGGAGGGGGGGGGGGCAAGGAATGTCATAGGCCTCTTCTAACGGGCGTCACTCTGTGTTTTCTATGATCTTACACTGTCTTTATACATTGTTCGTAAATGCACACTGCTGCCTTATAAAATAAACCACAGGAAGTGTCAGGAGTCCAGACACCAGCAGGGCTTTAAGAGTCTGTCAGCAGGCCAAAGCTGTAGGAATGTCTCAATCATTTAGACCAGTTGGGACAGCGAATGTGTGTGCAGATGTTCAAACTGGGACAAAAAACGCTGACCAGCTTTTCTATGAGCAGACAGCAGGTTGAGTAACTCATTTATATTTTCAGTGCAGTGTCCTACGAAGCGGCCATGAGTTGTTTACATTTGGATATCCTGCCAGAAATGGAGCCTCCTTCCACCTCAGGCCCCCTCTGCTCCTTCCTCTCTCTCTCTCTCCCCCATTAAAAAACAAAGTCTGTGCAGCTAATCTCTTGCACAAAAAAAGATTGCAGAGCTAAACGGCATCGTTAACGCATCCAGGCATTAGTAAATATTTACGACACAGTTATTTCAAGTATAACCGGTTCTAGTGCATGAGGATTTCCATGATTTTAAAAAGACATTCAATACTTTAACGCCATCTGAGTTTGTTTTTACATTTATAATAGGGCTATTTGAATAAAACGACATGCAGATGCTGCAGACAATCAACCCACGGGAAGCCAACGTCCTTGCTATTAACAGTTATCTGCTGCCCTCTGCCCAAGTTCAAGCGCGGCCTGGCATCGGAGGGACACATGAAGGCCGAGCGTCAGTGCGCGCTTCCCGGAGCCGCTGCTCCCCCCTCCGCTGTGCATGCTGTATAATGTTGGGTGACATAACTAGGTCAGTGGAACAGCCAGGTCCCTCTCCCCCTGTCCGTGCACGCAGTAGCCCATACAGGCACAGCCATCACACCACAACAACATCTCACAAAGTGCACCAACACGGGTTTCTCTTGAGAAAACGCCCGAATGTTAAAATAGCTGTGCGCAAGTCCTCCATGTCGGCGAACGTTTGCCAAATGTTCACTATCCGCTCGTTTAATTCACCTGAACACAAACCCGATGATCTCGCATTACATCTTGATTACATAATTGCAGGTTTAACGACAACAACCTCCTCGGACGCCCCCCCCCCCCTCTTTCCCTATTGCATAACTCCAACATGGATCCCCTGGAAACAATTACAGATGGACTCCCGAGAGAGGTTTCACTCACTTTGGTTCAAACGCGATCACATGTGGCTTCGCCATGAACCATAAAAGTGAAACGAGGCATGTTTATCTCGGTCTGATTTCACCGTCGATGACATGAAACCACCTCGTTGAACTCGTTCTCGTATCTGCACAACCTGCAAGCAGCTGATTATTGGTGCGCGCTGAACGTCAGCGTGGAGCACGCCGCCCCGCTCTCTGTGCAGCTGGAGGGATTAATGCGCACGGGAAAGGAAAAAAAAGAAGGCGCAATCAAAGTCTCCGTGCGCGCGTCCATGTTGACGTACAGAATTAAACCACGATTCTTCAGCATTCAAGTACAAATGGACCTGCACGGATCAATTTCCAAATAAAATCAACTTACCTCTCATGTTGGTGTGTATCTGTTGGCTTGGACGGTACACTCGGCTACATGTGGTTGGATGTGGTTTAATGTAGAAGCACAGTGGCTCCGTGGAGATTCACTTTGTTCCGGATAGAGACAGCTCTCGTCCAGCACGGTCAAAAAAAAAAAAAAAAAAAAAAGGTGCATAGAAAACTACCTGAAACTCCTCTTCTCTATCGCTCGGTCAATCCCGACCGAAAAAAAGAGTGCGTAAAGTCTCTGTGCATCGCATGGCAACCGTCTCAGCGCCCTAGTAAATAGATTTTGCCCAACTTTTTTTTTCTTTTTTTTTTTTTGACAGAATAGTCCGACTGTGGACGACCTGCGATCGGACCCCCCCTCTGCGATCTGAGTCTCAGCCTGCTTTTCTCTCACTCTATCCTGCTAACCTACTTTCTCCAAGCATGGACTCTCCCATGATCTCACTGCCGACAGCCGCTCGCAGCTCTCGCGGGAACGCGCAGTCAGGAGCGAGTTTAAGGTGGTTTGCCAGATGATGGAAATCATTGATCACGCGGTTTGTTAACAACGTTTTTGCTGTTTTGAATAATTGGGGTTGAAGGTACATAAAGAGTGACTAGGTCGCAGACGTCTTCAAGAACTACAATCAAGTACATTTTTATGCAGAAAATCGAAAGCAAAAAGAAGAATGGGGCTTTTTAAATGCTGTTTTTCTGTTGCCTTACATAATATTTTACATTGTTCCTTTCATTTTGGGCTGTTTGTCAGATGAATACTATTTCTAAATTTCACCTGGGGATAGTGATTAGTATTTTTCAGAAACAATTCATCAGAAAAGAAATATAACAATGTTATTAAAAAGTATGTATATACATTTACAACACAGGTAGATGACATTTCACCTTTATCTGCCGGAAATCCCACAAATGATCTGCGGAGAGTTAAGGTGGACATCGTGAGTGATGTGAATGAATGAGATGGTGCGAGATCTTGCAAGCAGACCCCATGCTGCTATCATGCACCTATGGGGACTAGTTTATTCTAGGCTACTGAAATGCGATGGACAACTGTTTGGCGGTTAATGCTATTTTGTGCTGAAAAGCAGCTATTTACTTACTATTCAAAATTTCCCTGGTAACCGTATTATAAATATAATACCTAACCTAGTTTGAGTAATCGCTGCCTTCAGGCACGCAAGTGTGCTGGGGGGGGGGGGGGTTGGTGTAGCGGACGGCCTTATGATGCAATGCTCTGGCATTATGAAGCAGCTTGGAGGCAGCGATTAGTTGAACAGTCGAGCACAGAGGACCTTGAGTCACAGGGTCTTTTCTCCACACGTTCACTGATACGGAAAGAAACAAGCACTGGAATTATTTTTTCCCCTTTCCAACCCCTTATTCACGCCCAAGCGTTCAAATCCTAATGCACCCTTCTCTGCACGGCGTTCCCTCTCAGTCGTTTGGTGTCTGCTGGTTTCCCCCTCTCTCTTGGCCCATGCACGACTCCTCTGAAGCGCCTCTGTTCTAAGTCTCCCTTGACAACGGCCGTGACACTTTGACCTTAGGTGTTACGTAACCGCCGTGCAGCTCGGTTAGAGGGCAGAGGGAGGAAGGGTTCGGCACGTCTCGTCCAAGGCAGACATTTTGTTGCCCGATGATTAAGTAACAGGTGGAGGAAGAACCGCTCTGAGCTGGAGAATGATTTTGGGAGGTTGCCAGCGGCGGCATAACAGGATGAGGGAGCAGATGGGGTGGGGAGGCGGGGGGAGAAATGAGGGAGGGATTTAACGTCATAGAATGCAGTGTGACAACAAGCCGAGCTGAAGCGCACACACAAAGAGGCCAAATAGCCCTCTTTGCCTCAAGTCTTTTCAAGTAGAGAACAGCATCACAGTGGTTCCACTGACAGGCCTGTGGAGCCGGCGAAAGACCAAAAGGTTTTCTGCTGAGAAGCAGTACGCGATGTTTTCGCTTTCACATCTGCGCTGAGACAAAAATGCACTGCAAGAGAGTATCTTTGAAAAAAATGCAACCCAGTGGACTCGATCACAGTGTGTGTTGCAGGGGGGGGGGGGGTGCAGCACACAGAACGGTTACATACGGTATATGTTTTTGGTTGGAACACAGATCGTCAGCAGCCACCCACGAAGCCGTACCTGCCGCCTACTTTCCGTCAGGCAAGCAGGCATCGCGTTGTTATGCAGGAGGCTGTTAGAACAGCATAAGGTTTCTCCTGACTCAGATCAAAGCCGGCGCAGCCTCGTGACTCCCCGGGGTTGAATTTAAAGGGCCTCGCTCACATCAAAGAGTCTTTGTGGGGATGAGGGACCGACTGTAACTGATTGGCTTCACATGGTTCCGCTGCGGCCGCTCTCTCTCTCGGCCTCAGCAGCCTCGACTCCTTACATTTCAACGCACCTTCTCATGCGGCACAATGGGAAATGTTCCCGTGTATTTTCATGTGGAAAGGGGTTATTTGAGATGCATCTCACACATCCTGTTGCTTTATTATTTCACAGTATGTTCTAATGTGTGCATCAAACCGACATGCACTGCACTGGGCCACTGAATTTGCTCAGATTATTTCAGGCTCCTGCCATCCAGAGCTGTAATCCCCCCGCTCGATTAATCTCCTTGTTTTCCCCTCTCGGGAGGCGCCGCTAATCCCTCCCTCCCCCCATGCTTGTAGCCGGGGCTCTGTAATCTGGAGCTGCGTCACTGGGTCAGTGTGTCAGACAGCGGCCCCTCCTGTCACAATGACTTCATCCTCCTCCATTCAACTCCACTGTACATCCTCTTTCTATCTCAGACATTTGTGTTTCTCATCCCCCGTTCTTTTAGTCTTCTTATCTTCTGTTACGGCTCCACACTGTAGCACATCTGTTTCTTTTTTGCTTTTGCTCTCAGTTTAATTTTTCATACGCCGCGTCCGTTTGATGAAGCCTGAATAATAAATAGAACATGAGTTCAATCTCAGGTCATTAGATACATATTTATCTCACTGACTAGTCAAACTTTTCCAACTCACATGTGTTTTTAGACGACACTCGACAAGATCACGACTCTTTGCTGTATTTGCTCCGAAATGGTGGAACAAACTCTCTGCTGACATCAGGACCGCAAATCAAATTTATCTTTCGCCGCAAACTAAAGACGCACCTTTTCAGACTGTACCTCGACTAAACACAAACAAATTGCAGCACTTGGATTGTATTGGCTCTTATAATGGCTCTTATCTATAACAAGTTGCTTTTTTGTTGAAAGAGTACTTTGTTGTTTCATGTTCTTTGGGTTTGTATCCCTATGCAAGTCGCTTTGGATAAAAGCGTCAGCTAAATGACATGTTATGTTCTTTCTATGGTTCAAAGAGGGGTGACTTTTAGAATAATACCTTTGTATGGCAGTCATTAGATAATGAATATTTATTAGTTCAAATATTTAGCCTAATGTCTGGATTATTTACGATACAAACCTTTTTTCAGATAGATAGATAGATAGATAGATAGATAGATAGATAGATAGATAGATATAGATAGATAGATAGATAGATAGATAGATAGATAGATAGATAGATAGATAGATAGATAGATGGATTTTATTGTCCCGAAGGCAATTTGTCTTTGAGATGTACAGTGTCAGCTGTTTAGCCAATAACATAGAGCATACATACAGTGCATCCACAGACTGTCGCCTGCCAGCAGATACATTTTACACGACCCGTCCTAAAAACACACCTCTGGTGTAACTTTTAAATAGACCCAAATCTTCCCATTTCCAGTTTATTCTTATTCTTATTTATCTGCTAAATTTAAAAGCAATCAAATATATGGTAACATCTTTAATACAATTTTTGTAAATATTAGTACAAACATTAGTATCAAACTACAATTTTTACCTAAAAAGAAAAAAAACCTTTTTAAGCGTCCTCTTCAGTAAACACTAAACAAGGGAGAAAGTTCTTCTCAATTTCACATGTGGAAAAAATCCCACGATTCAAACTAGCAGCCCTCTGATCAGCCAACAACACGCTAGCACGTCTGCATTCAGGACACCACCTTTTCTTTATGTTCGATGGGTGTATTACGTTTCTATGTCATTGCTAGGTCTCCCTAGTCTGTCCCCCGGACTGCTCTTCATGTCTTCCGCTTTGTTTCTCCTAAATCAGGTTAAGCATCCACGGACACGTGAGTAGAGGGGGGACTCTGACGTGGTCACAGGTTCGCACGTCTTAGCCGGTGGTGGAAACAATAGATTATTGATCAAAATCACAGACCTTCGCGGGGCTTTAGAACTCTTGGAAATGTCATGGTCAGCAGGGCCTTCAAGACAGCAGAGTGTCTGCACCCTCTCACAATGATAACTGTGTACGTCATGTCAGCTGATACAAGATGTTTGCCCTTAAAATGTCGAGATGACCTCCTGATGACTTGTGCGGAAAAACTATGTCCTGGGGAAAAGGACATGGCCGGGTCTCAGATGTGCACAAAGCCCCCTTGTTTCATTATGTTATCTTTCAGCTATAGATTTTGCACTAAAGAAGACCTTTCAGTAGCTTTAACGCATGAATTGCATGTGTTTCTTTCTCCTGTTTGCAAGTATTGATTATTAAACGTCATGTTTAATGATTTTAAACCAGTGTCGCGTAAGATATTTTCTATAGATAAAGTTTTTCTATAGATATCTTCTAAAATTACAAAAATATACCGCTTAAAGACGTTGTGAGAGTAAAAGGAGGTTGCCACAGCAACTCGGCTGTGTTTAACACCTGTGTGGATCAATGTGCTGCTTGGCCGTGTGAGCATGACCCAGTCACACCTGACTGACAGTGATTGCATGAATACACCTGCCACACGCACATGCAATCGCACATGTATCGACATGTGAGGTTTCCATGTGTCTATTATTAAGCAGCTGTTGTCTGGTTACCAAAGAGGTTTGTTGTAGTCACCAACTTTTGGTCTCTTTCTTTTACACCAACCCTTCAACACAAACACAATACAATACACAGTGACTTCAAATCATTGGTGACTGAGACAAACCGCCTCCCTTGAAAATCAGGCATGAGTAAAATCAGGTTATTCAGTTCATATATAACTGCTTGGATGACTCATCTCAGGACAGCCAGCAGAAACACAGACAGCTAGTGCGGATATTTAGTACAAGAGACTGTGGTTATGTAATACTGGAAGTCTGCTCTTCAGCATGCAAATGCACACGCTGAGTTACATGCTAAGCATTTTATGGGGCCCTAAAAACAGAAGATAAAGATGTATCACAACACTTATCTCTACAGAAATGCACCCAAAAGCAAATGCACAGTAACAGTGAAATGCCTTCTAATGGGATCTCTTGAATGCCCCTTCAAATGTGCAAGTACCCAAAAAAATCCCTAAACCTAATCCATCAGCAGCCAACGGGCCAATGGACCGATTCGTACGGGGCAGCGGATTCATCTAACTGGACTGGTGTCTTTGTTGTGCTGATTTGTCTTTTGTAAGAATGTTTTGGAGGATGCTTCACTGCCATCGGTGAAGTGGAACGCCGCGTTGTGTGTTGCAGATTCGGGAGGGGACAGGGAGGGGGACAGGACCGTGAAAAACAGAGACAGGACCGTGAAAGTCTGCATTGCGTCACAGCGGGGAGCCGAGGAAAGGAGGAGAGAGGGAGAGGAGACGGGTGCAGGGAGGGGCGAGAGGGGTGCGTCTTCACTGACCTAGTTAGAGGGATGGAAACCCTTCGCCCCTCCCTGCCTCACTGCTACTGACGTGTGGACGTTCATCAGTACTGGCCGGACAGGGATGAATCCAGGGAATCAGGCAAAGGAGACAGCTTGAGTGTTTATACAGACAGGAAAACAACGTTCGGGAAATAAACGACAGAGAACAGAAGACAAATATATTTACAATGATACGGCAGATCAGGGTAGATCTGGGAAATATCTCTGTGAAAACAGGATAAGCCAAAGTGGATTCAAAACAAATTAATAATAACAACAACAGGTCACATCCGAAATATGGAAACCCCTTCATATCCTGCCTAATATTAGAGCTCTGCCTTTTTTTCAGACAATAACCCCTTTGAAGAATAAAGCAGCTTTTAATAAAACCAGGGCATCGCTAAAAAGGCAATAACCACCAAAAATACAAGCAGTCATTTCTCATAAACAGGATGCAATAAAACATTCCCTGTGCTTTTCAAGGGCGTTTTAGGAACTGGAATTGTAAGAGAAAGGTGAGAGAAGGGTTTTCTGGGATTAACAGGCAATCAAAGGCCTTAATCAGGAATATTTTACATGAAGCCACTTCTTTTCATGCTCCTTGAGGCAGCTCCGCCGGACCTGCAGTCTTTTCACGACTGGGTGATTCCCCCCCCCCGGCTTCCCAATGTCTACATTTCAGGTCAGATTTCGAGTCTAATGGAGCAAGGTGACTCTTATGGCTCAAAAAGCCAAGCCAAAACTTTCCTGTGACCAAACTGTATGAGCTAAAAATAGATGAAACTGTATATAACAACAAGTAAAAGAGCAGCTTCCTACTCAAGGCCTTTGTGCTCTGTCATCTGTTTTAGTGCTGTGAACTCTCGACTGTTCCGTCTGTCCCCTCCAAAACCTTTTTCCAGACCACATTTTCAGATTTCCATCCCCCCGTTTCCGTGGTTCACCCTTGTTTTCTTTCCATCAGCCCTGTTTGAATGAACTTTCTGCTCTGCATGTCTGCATTTTCTTAATTCAGTGACAAAGAAGACAGATCTCGATAGTCTTCTTCTTCTCTCTCTCTTTACTCAACAACCAAAACTGCATTTACTCAACTTCTACTGCAACCGTTGCCGTCATTACTCAAACATGAGCGTAGTGTTCGACCCACGTTGTGTAAAAGATTATGCTGCGGACTATGATTCGTCTGTGTAATCTTGTTATAATCTGGTCAGGCTTTAAGATTATCCAGGACAAGCATTTTCAGTAAATCTCCCATTATCCAATTTCAAATGTTTCTGTCCGGATACAAAGTAAATATGACAACGGACTTATTCGGACACGTTCGATGGATTTAAGTCACGGCCTTTTGACATGCTTCAAACCTGAAGACTGTGGCCGTATAACGTGCACACAGAACGTTTACATACATCAGGTTGCAAAACAGCAAGAACCAAGTACATTATTGGGTTCATGCTTGTAAAAGCCAAAGTGTCTCCACTAAAACAAGGGACTATCCCTCGCTTAGCAGCATTACTAGGAGCAGGAGGTTGTTGTTGTGAGCAGCAAACAGCTTACATGAAGGTGCAAGGGTCCATGGTAACCAGTGGGAAAAAGGTATTACGATATTATGTTCATTTAGAGTAGGAAATGGTGCATGAGGACAAAGAACATGATCTGCCTTCTGTTTATGTTTGGAGAACAAATAAATCACCATGAAAGACAAACTGGACTTCTCAAGGTTTATTTCACGTTCCACAAAACGAGCGAGCAGCAACTGAGACGGCCTCCTTCTGCAAGGCTTGTGTGTAATTTAGTTGTCTGCTCTCGATCATAAAGGGAAGTCAAAGTGACTTCCCTTTTTTTTTGATCTAGTTGTTGGAAGAGGGGAGATGCTGCGCTCTACATATGGCCTCCTCCAGTCTGGGATTGTGAGCGTGTGACGTTACTTGTCTTCTGCTACACCGTCGCTGGAAACTTCCACTACCGTTACAGATGTGACTTTATAGTTCACTCATTACGAATGTCAAGCGGTTTTTGCACATCTGCTCTTGGTTTCTGTTTCATACTAACCACACATGCATAGTCTTCACATGGGAACTGTGTCTGTGGTGAGTTGCTTCAAAAACGTCACTTCAAGAGCAGACACCGAAATGAATCAGAGGTAGCACAGGCTCGCGTGCCGCTGTACGTTTCAGGAGGACAGATATCGCGGTGCAATTCTCTTGAGTCAATTCAACAATGTGTACGCTTAACATGGTAAGTTTCGTTTTATTGGATCACTGTGACCGGCAGTTTTTACATTACTTTTACTGTTTGCTATGCCTATCACTGGGGTTTCTGTATAGCTTTCCAAATGATCAGTTGAAAAGGGAGAGTCCATTTTCAGTTCTTATTTAAAGTTCTACATTTAAAAAGAAACAATGTAATCGTCAGTTTTTATTTTATCCTATGGACAAAAAGGTTTTATCCTATGGACGGTTTGTCCAAGAGACGCACCTTGCTGAATGGACGTCAAAGTTCAAGGAACTTCCTCAGCGTCACACTTTAAAGAGGAAGTTTATCTTGTATCGGTTTCGCAAGCTTTTTAAATGTAGGCCTGCATGTGGCCATGTGAGTATAGAAAAACATGAAAAGCGATCAACGTATTGAATAACCTTTAACCATTTCACCTTTGGAGTTCCATTTCAGTAATAAAACATGCTTGTTTTTCACACTTCTTCTAGACAAATGAGTCCCTCGTCATCAACGCCACCAAGCCGGATTGCGAAGAGGATCCCCTTCAGGCTTTGGCTTACGGTGCAGTTTTTCTCCTGGGTTTCCCCGTCAACGCCGCCGCTCTGCGTGCCTTCATTGACAAACGGGCCTCCTGGACAGACACACACATCTACATGCTCAACCTGGTTATAGCTGATAGTACCCTCCTCCTCTTCCTTCCCTTTAGGATCTACGATGCCTTCTACTGCCTGCCCAAGACTCACTTCTGTACTTTCCTCATTTTCCTACATTTCACCAACATGTACGCCAGCATCCTGACAACCACGGCCATCAGCGTGCAGCGCTACCTTATCATGAGGTTCCCTCTGCAGGCCAGGACATGGAAGAGGAAGAAAGAGACGGCTTGTGCTGTGTGTTTTCTCTTTTGGGGATTTCTTCTGATAATGTGTGTGTTTTTCCGAGAGGACAATTACCCCAACAAACTCTGGACTTGTTATGAAAGATGCAAAAATCTCCCTCTTCATGCACAGTTTATCTTCATCATGGTATCTCTAGGCTACATCACGCCTCTGTCGATCATTGTCTTCTGTTCCAGTTTCATCATCCGCATTCTGCTAAAAGTCAACGACATGTCAGAGGAAATGAAACCCATCATTGCCATAGTCACGACAAACATGATCGTTTTCATTATCTGTTATACGCCGATGCATGTTGCCTTTGTTGTCAACTACTGCAATATACCAGAAAACTGGAAGTTTGGTGATCGCACACCTGAACACAAGTATTTACTCGTGGCTGAATGGATCGCTTCAACAAACTGCTGTTTTGATTCCATCAGCTATTATTTTCTATTAAAACACTTTTATCTTTAAGCTTTTTGTTTTAGACTGCACAAAAATAAAATAAAGGCTTTTTTAAAGGCGTACTTAAATTACTGAGATGAAATATTTAGCCCTTTTGATGTACCTCTTGAGGGGAAATAAGCCCCGTAATGTCACACGGGGGTGTCGGTTCAGACTTGAGGTTCAACACTTAACATTAGGTTAGCAGTAAGCCTCACTGACGAGACTAAACACAGTCAAAATACAGATGAATACGCTTGCGTGCTGCAACTTGGAGCTCGTTGACAACAATTAATTCAACTGCACAAAACAGTCAACATTTCAACGGGCCCTGAAAGGCAGTGAGAGTGAAATAAATCCAGCGTTTTGCATTGTGATTTGTGGGATGGATCTTGATTTCTACGGCTCAAAGTGGGCGTATCTCGACCACTTCTTCGTTTTTTTTTGACAATTCTTTAATATTATAAAATGTCTTTCAATTTTTTTAAAGCGCATTACCAAAACGTTAACTGACTTATTGCAATGTCTTTTATTCAACAATTTCAACAATTTTTCAAGTCTTATAGAAAAGAAATGGTTATGGTAAAATGTACTTTTCAGCTTGTTCCAAGTGATTCCTGAAGTCTTGTTTACTTCGTCAGTATGTACAGTGGCAAAATAAATGTGGTTTATGTGTGTTTCTTTTGTCTTTTGGGACCCGTTATAAAGCCCACTCAACCCTTTTGTTGACCTCATGCTCTCTGTGTGATGTTCAAAGCATCCTATCCAAGCCGGGCCATTCTCATCTTGCACCAGGACTCTCAACAAAACGGTGTCCAAAACTACACATGAAACCCCACCTCGCTCACCTCCCCATGTGGTCGCCTGAATGAAGGCCAGTGTGCAGCTTCCTCTTGTGGCGAGAAAAGTAAGTGCATGAGAGATTTACCCGCTGCATCTTTAGCTGTTGATAATGATTTAGAGAACATAAACCGCACTAATGATGTAGACTATAAAGAACAGTATTGCATCTGGAAATGAGTGGTTATGTGTGGATCTGTAGGTAATGATACGCAGTTATTTCTAACTGCATTTGGAACCAAGCTCGACAGCATTGAGTCAATTATATAATGCCATTTAATAGCGGTACTCCAAAGACTGATGGTTATTATAACAGCAGTATCTTAGCGACTGCGAAAAACTCAGGCAGGCATCAGTCAAATGAGAAGGCTCAATTCTGGCTGAGGTCAGGCCTGCGACTCTACTCTAATAACAGAAACAGCTGAACTCAGCATTCAGCCAGAGTCACGTAAATACTGTACATACATCTTATTCACAGCATCGTCACCAGAAGAAAACCAAGAAAGGAAACAAAACCTCACACTTCAGATACAGCGCTGTCTCAGAAGGACCCCTCCTCCCCCTAAAACTGAAACACTAAACCTACAGATGATTATTTACACTATTCACAAATGATACAGAACAGCTCCTTTTTCAAAATGCAAAACTAACAGAAACGTTTTTGTGCTTTTCCTTAATACTGCACAGTGTGATGAATACAAACAGAAAAAGGATGAGGACATTCGTTCGCTCACAATGATTACAGGTATTAGATCCTTCAGTGTGGCAGTTGACAGACAGACAGTCACTAGAATACCCAACACGCCAGAAAAAGCCCAGGATCAGGACAGATATGACACAAAATGAGAAACTCAAGGTCCCCTCACAGCATTTCAGTACATTTGAAGGTTTGGTTAGGAACTACTTATAAATGATCATTATTACTTATCGGAATAAAATGTCATGGCATCAGTGAAGGCAATACAGTATAATCATTAAGGGCACGACAAAGAGTCTGCATTCATTGTCATTAATAGATATTTACAATACACAAGTGTGACATGAAAGTAGCTCGTAAACAGACCCTCAAACACCTCTAGCAGCATCCGGACGGACAGGGGGAGCTGGAAGAAATGATTTCAACAGTACGAGTCAACATCGAAATAAAAAAAAGAATGTATAACATTGAGCATGTGAAGGTCAAAGGCATGTGTATCACAAGTATACTGCAATAAGTGAGTTCTCCGGGACCACAGTACACAAGATGCACTGCTGACTGAAATGGTCTTCATGGCACTTAAAAGTTTTTCTCTCTTTTTTTTTTTTGCTTTAGTATCAGGCATTAGTAAATCATTCATGGTGCTTGGCACACAGATGTAGAAAAAAATCTGTTATCTTTGTGATAACAAAGCGGGCCGATATAAAGTTTCACATTTTCAGACTTGAAGCTATAATGACATGATACATGTTTATTTGTGTTTGCAACCTAATGCCTGATATCATTTTTTTGGAGTCACTGTATATCTTACATTATGAGTTTATCTAAATTAAAGCACAAAGCAGCAGCTCATGAGTCACTGGTGCCGAGCGCGAAAACCAAGTCTGTCAGTTTTCTAACAAATTCACAATTTTCCATTTGTTTTATAAAGTTAATTGCTTTTTCCTTCTATGTCGTTTCTTTTTTATGACCTACCATCTCCTCACTATCACACTCAGGCCATGTTGTGTTGATCTAAACGCAGACCCTTTTGTGGCACTGGACCCTTTGACGGGCTGAATATATTGGCCCATTTGCCTGCTGGGAAAATTTCCATCACCCCTATTGGCTTTGAGTGAGGCCAAAGGTTTCAATCATCCGCGCTGTAACTGTCACTTTGTTCCCCATCACGTCTGTGGGACCTTGACCCTCTGTGGGCTTTCCAGAAAATTTTGCCCAATAAAACCAGACTGTGTTCTCTAATTCAGCGTTCATGAATATGCATGTGTGTGTGTGTGTGTGTGTGTGTGTGTGTGTTTGACTGGGAAGGACAAGGTGTCCGTATATTACAGTGCATTCACGTCTGGTCCTCTAAAACACTCTCTTTCTTCCTCTTTCTGTCCAGCTCCAACACAAGTCTGTCCAGTATTGGTGTGACGTCCTCGTGGAATAATTGGTCATTTAAGAGCACGTGGCCGCAAAAGGATGCAAAGGAATCGGTCGATGGGGGGCGGAGATGCCGTCATTACAGAGAACATGCGGTTGGCAAAAATACTGCTGACGATTCAGTCCTGCGCTGTGCTCTCCCAAGACGTGAGTTATGGTCCCATATCCCCCTGAAACAGGTTAGGGGCATTTGGCAGACAAGTCCTGCTTCTCGTGCACGTTGAATACTAAATACCCTCGGTCGCCTGCAGGGAAACATGTTTGCCTCTGTGAAGCGAAGAGGACAGCGAGAGAGAGAAAAAAAGAAGTGGTGAGAGGGGTTATGTGTTTTGTCATCATCCACCAAACTTGTCAGTTTCTCTGTCTGATGAGTCACGTAGCTCAAGTAGCTGGCAATCAAACTGGTAACATGGCGGGGAATCCTATCAGCGTTATCCAAGCGGGAAAAGGAATCACGCTTCTATCGCAGTAGCTTGGCTCTTGCGGCGCCAGTTAATCTGCAAGGCCGCCTTGTCCAACTTTGCCGCTGACTTGCAGGAGAGAGAGAGAGAGGCAGAGAGAGAAAGAGAGGCAACTCTGCAATGCAGACACAGCAACAACCTCAGTATATCTGACCAATTAGTGTCAGCCAGGTCGTGAGTGGCAGACCCTGCAGCCAGTCACAAAGAGAGGCTCCTCGCTGGGTGCAGGCGAGACCTGAACGACCGGCAGAGGAGCTCGGCGTGACAAATAAAGATGTGGGAGGGGGATGGAGTGAAGGGAGAGTGGACCGGACAGGATGAGAAAAGAAGAGAGACCCAAGACATGGAAACGCTCCCGTCCTCTTCATTCCCTTCAGCCGTCACTGGCCGGTCTGAGTCCTGTCACCGCAGTTCTTCTTACTCATCAGCTGGCTGAGATCCACCAGCTCGCCCAGCTCCCCTCGCTCCAGGGCGCCTCTCAGCAGGGCCCTGCTCAGCACGGGGGGGTGTTGCTGGGACATGTAGGACTGGCCGCTGGGAGCGGGCATGGAGGGTGGAGGCAGGGGGACGGGGACCATGCCGTGGCTGCTCAGGATGTATCCCTCCGGCGCCGGCCAGCGCAGAGGCAGCGGCTCGCCGTACTCCACGGGGGCGCTGGGCGCTGAGACCACCCTCCGCCGCTCGGGCGAGTCCTGGGGGGTCATGGGGTACACGTATTCTCCAGCGGACTTCCGCAGAGGAGCTTTGGGCGTCCCCTTTACCCCTTTTTCCAGCTTGCTCAGGCAGACGTAGTGCTGGCGTGGCGCGTCGTTTCCGCGGCTCTCTCCGCCATGTCTCCCGCCTCCCCCCTGCTGGAAGAGTCTGGTGGTCAGGTAGACGGTGGGGGGGATGCGGCAGGGAGAGCCCAGACCCACAGAGCCTCCTCCTAGGTACGTCTGGCTGGTGTCCCACCCTCCGGAGTTGGAGTCAGACAGTCGCAGGCCTCTGCGTTTCTGCTGGGGCGTGTGCTCCGGGGTCGGAAGGAAGCCCGGGTCGAGCTCTCCTGACTTCACCCAGCCGTTGGGCATGACGAACAGGGTTTCCCCGCCCTGAGTGCAGGGGCGGTCCCCGCCTCCCTGCCGGGTCACGCTGAGCACGGAGCCTCCCATCCCGCCGCCGTTGGCCAGCAGGCCTCTTTCGCGCCGCTGGATAGAGGACTGGGTGGCGTTGCCGTGGCGACGGTTGGTCGGTTTGTGGGCCATGATCCAGCAGACGGCGAGGCCGGAGAGCGCCGCCCCAATGGTGAACGCAGATACTGCAGACGCCACGAGCAGGTTGAGGGAGACCAAGCTCTCTGGTTCAATAAGCAAACTCTGCTGCAGAATTCCTAAAGATGAAGACACACGATTACAAAGATTTTATTTAGCAGAAGTGTGGATTGGATGTCTGTCCACAAGGTGCAAGTTTAAATGACCATTACTACAGAGCTAACATGGGATTCAGCAGTATACAGTGGTTGTCTTTAAAAGGAGCTTTGCCCCAGTCTGGCCTTGGGGCTTCACAGGCTCCTGCACTTGTAATCAGCGTGGCTCAGACCACAGCAGCTGACGCTCCTTTTCTCCGGTCTCCTCTCCACCTCACTCTTTTCCATGCTGCGGCCTGGTCAGTGAGTGCCTCCTCCCAGCACACCCTTGCCTCAGTGTTTCCATCCAGCTGTAATCACTCCCATCTGCAGACACAGCAGCACACGCTTGCCCCTGGCTCGGCCTCCTGCTGCACATTCAACACTCGGATCGGAGTCTGTCAGGTCTGCGGCCTCGCCGTCAATGACCTCTGCTGCTATCACTTTCAAACGGAGAGGCCCTTATCTCCGTTCAAAACAAATGAGTTTGATGAAGGCTTGGAATGTGCTTTTTCTGTTGACTAAACTGGCAGAAAAAAAAGAGGAAATTACCCCCCCTCTCCAGAGCAAGGTTCAAAAAGGTCCCCTCAGGCACAGCAGGGACATATGAGCCTTGCCACAGAGGTGACATTGGTATTTTATGCTAAGCTTTTACCAGCTCGCTCACCGGTCAGCCTCGCTCATATTTCTCTCAGATGCTCACCTTTGAGAGAACAAGAGGATGTTTCCCCCTCCGATCCCACATTGTCTGCCAGCAACTACAACTCTCACATCGTCTTAATGAAACTGTGTCATACATTTCACCTCAAGGCAGTGAGTCTCTCTCCCATCTGATTTAATGTTACAAAAAAAGACACATATATTCTCTCACATGGAAGTACACCGTTAGATGTTTTGTTTCTAAGAACAAAAGGTTCAATGATAAACAGGCAGGTGTAATGGGGAATATTTCCACTAGGCGGCAGAAACAGCCAGAAAAAAACAATGTAATAGTATTGCAACGCACCATCACAGTCTCCTAGATGAGAGGTGGTGTTTCCATATTCCACGTCCTGTTGAAAAGGCAGCCTGCAACACACAAAGATCAGCACATCCGGGACTTCAATACATCTCTCTGTATACCAACATCATCAGGAAACATGTTATTATACTGAAATTAATAAAATATATAGTTACATCTTTCATGGTTAAATGTCCACAGTTTAACAGAAGAAAAAAAAAATGTAATTGAAAATAACTATTTACCTTCTGTATGAACACAGCTCACATTTACATGGAAACTGTAAATTAATAGGGCCATTCGTTGATAGTTATCAATCAAACTGATATCACACACATCAAAGTGTCATCTAGTGTAATGGGATTGATTTTCTCCTTATGCTCGCCATCATCCCTCAGGGAGGTCAGAGGTCAAGGTCAGCCACAGAGACGATGAACGGCGATGTTTGACTTGACACCAATAATACTTTATATTGTTTATAGGAATATTCATCTTTGAGGATAATAATGAGTGTAATGCTTTGCAAACTAATGTATTAACACATAACACATTATTACTGGTTTACTTAAAATTTAAATGATATGCATGTATATATATTACCGACAATTTTCTCTCCCTAAAAAATTATATTGCACCGTTTTTTTCAACTTCCTGACTGAATGCGACCAATTCTTTTTCCCACGTGTCAGTGCGAGAAACCACTGACGCACAGAATTGGAATTGTTAAAGGCATAAAGATAAGAATGGCATGAAATAACTATGAGAGCCTCAAATGCATAACTAATATTATAAATCTTGCACCAGACTTATATTGTTTGACATTTCTGGACCTTGTACATCAACCACTGTAGAGTGTTATTGTGACCTGCATGATATTAATGTTTGTAATTCCTTTTTTTCTTCTTATTTCTTCTTATCTTCTCTATTTTATTCCATTCGCTCCGAGTCTGATTTGAATGACTGATCTTTCATTTTATTAAAGGTTATTACGGCCATACTTCTCTTCGACAGAGAATTTTAGAATATATAAAAATCTTTGCTAGGAAGCTTGAATGTAAGTTGCTACGACAAAAAGTGCCATTGTTTAGCATTAATTCTCCTCATCCTATAAGGTCCACATTCAACACTGTCTTTCTTGCCAGACCCAAGACTGTTGCACAGTACTGAATTAAACTCCACATATAATAAGTTGTCCCCAGTCTGCAGGCAGCAAAGAAACAAGTTTATTGTGTGTGTGTGTGTGTGTGTGTGTGTGTGTGTGTGTGTGTGTCTGTGTGTGTGAGTGAGTGCGTGGGTTGTTCTCACCGTGTGCCTGGTCTCAGGAAGGAGCAGGTGCTGCCTCTGGTCCAGCCACAGTACGGGTCCCTGGAGGCCAGACAACTCCTACACACAAATGAAGAAAAAAAAACAGTTGAGAAACATTGATTACTGACCTGATTTTCAGAAGTCGCCATTTTTACCACTTTTTCACAGTGTTGAGTTCTACTTCAAAAGATCTTCCCCATATGTGCAATAACAAACAAATGGCTGTTGGTTAGAATAAACTCTTACAATAACATCAAGACAATGTTGAAGCCTCTTGTCTCACGTTAAATGACACATTAGGTCATGTTAAATATTATATTCCAGGGACAGAATTCTCCCCAAATAAACAAGTTAGCTGTGGTCTGACAAACACACATAACATCCATCCACATATAATTAACAGTGAGAACTGCAGTAATAGTGAGAGCCAAACTACCAAGCTAAAGTTGGCCAAGCAATCAAAAACAGGGGACAGTGTTTCCATTACTTCATGCAGCGTGAGTGCAGGTGGCACCGGGAAGTCGGCATTCGGACCAGACAGGAGGGGAAGGCCAGCAGCAGAGTGGGACTGTACCGGTCCAGTGACAGGGACAAGAGCTGACGAGCCTGAGGAGAGTCCTCCCCACACCTGCAGACAGCAAGACGCAGAAGGGTGGAGGGCTGAGAACAGAGGTTAAGGACCCAGCAGGGGAAAGGACGACGTACACCTTCTGGCCTCAAATCATGTTGTGACAGGGTCAAGGGTCACCTGTTGCTACCTCAAGCCAGGCAGACTCATGATCTCACCCTCATGCGGAGGGTCACAACATCAGCAGTGTTTTATGTAGACGTGCTCAGGCACGGCACACAGCCAGAGCTGCGAGGCATGAAGAAATAAATCTCTTTTGGGTGAGTGGATGAAGCCCTCACAGTCACACACAAGAGAATAGTCAAATCCAGGCTGTGGTGGTTTCCTGCTGCTACAAAAGGTCAGAAAACATCCAAAAAGGGAAGTTTTCTGCGTATTTTGACACATTTAACAACAATGAAAAGAGCTGAAACTTTTAGTTGATGAATCAATGAATTAGTTGACATGTAGAGGATGTTTTTGATCAATAATCAAGCTCTAAATCCACATATTCACCATTTCTTCGCCTCTCAAATGCTTTTCTTTGGATCTTTTGGTTTCAGATAGTTACTCTTGATAAGAAAACTCTTTGACCTTATGGTAGACACAATTCGTACGTTTGACATTGTGTATTAAATTAACCAAATGGTGAAATGAAGATAGATTGTAAGTTTCAACCAGCCGGCGACCTCTTGATCTGAAAAAAGGAAGCCGATGCTATTGTTAGTTTCAGTGTTCGTTTGTACTCATATTTGTACAACGCCAAGATGCTGTTGTAATTGCACACAGCTCTTGAGTGAACCGTTGCCGCTGCTCACAAGTTCTCAGGTAGAAACCGACAGCGTGACGCCATGTCCACCCGCAGCAAGGAACAAACGTCTTGACTCCTACTCACTTCTCTGGGTTAAATCCTTCCACCTCCTCCAGAAACACGCTGCTGTGGGAGAACGAGTCTCCGCTGGAAATCATCAGAAACTTCAGGATGGATCCTCGGGTGGAGCCCAGGAACAAGACGGTACGGTTCTTATGGGGACCGGCTTCGGTGTCCACCACCATGGCTGTCAACTGGTACCTGGACACAGCAATAGGGAAACCACCTTCATTTCTCACACCGTAAAAGTTACCCACGGCCGCTATCGAGCGACTGAGTGTGCGTACCGCCCCATGGTCTTGACCACCCACGGTCTGTGCCCCAGGAGGGGGACGGTGTCGTCCATCAGAGGGTGGGTCTTCACGAAGTTCAGCACCTCGTCCGGCAGCGTGGTGGAGGAGCTGAATCTGGATCCCTGCACTGCACATCCTCCTGGCCTGCAGGCAAGGGAAAGAGACGGAACAGTGTGAGTTGAAGAAAAAACAGATAAGAGGAGGAGGAGAGAGAGAGAGAGAGAGAGAGAGAAAGAGAGAGAGAGAGAGAGAGAGAGAGAGCAATTTCCTTCCCGAGAGAGCAAGGAGAAAAGAGCCAGAGGATTTATTTTTGTGGTTGCTGGAGGCTGTATCAGAATATTTGCTGAATAGGAGCGAAGTTGCTGTGTGATTGACAGTTGGAGCATATAGCAGGGGAGTAAGGGGGCTATATACTGTATGGAGAAACATGCTCAGCGAAGCAGCACTGCAGCATTTTGCCAAAGAACGGCCTCACATGCAGGTGGCGTGGCAATACCTCGGTTTAGGCACAGCTTCGTCCGGCACGGGTGTCCAAATAGACTCTGGGGATTTCTGCTCTTTAAACCGGCCCTCAAAGACGTGAGCGAGCTGCTGCATGTCGAACACGCACACCGCGGAGCCGGGGATGCTGTCAACGGGGAACAAGAGTAAGACAGCGACGAGGAGAACAGCGTTTGCGCTCTGTCTGGGAGAACATTGCTTGCATATCTGCACCTGTTTGGCGGCGTGGAAAAGAGGCCAAGGATGACGTCTCGTCCGTTCATGTGGATGATGTTGCTTGTTGCGTGCAAGAGGTTAAAGTAAAAGTGTGAATCTCCCGGCACGGAGCAGTTGAGCCGCGCCTTCAGAAATGTGGTCCACTGTTTCTCGAGGACGCGCTGAGAGCCACCCAGGTCCGCTTTACACACACGAGCCACGCGAGACACCATCACCTGGAGTAAAACAAGCACAGTTTGATACAATGGAGGCAATGGAACAGATTAGGACGAAGGGAAAGCAAGAAAGCACCTTCTCCAGATGATGAAACTCCATGGCCATCTCTCTGAAGAAGAAATAAATATGTGGCCCCCACTCCATGGAGCTCACAAAGTAGGGCTCTGAAACGTAAAATGAATCGGCCACAGTTACACACACACACACACACACACACACACACAGAACAAGAGCGACGCCGTGCCGGGGGCCAAGCGTTACGCGCCACAGTCTGTGACATGGAGCTGCAATAACAGTGGGGTCTACTTAATATTCATGTTCTGTTCAATTTATCATCTTGGACAAGAAGATACACATTATTTATCATGTATTCATCCAGCACAGTTCCAGCTTCGACCTGCCGTTGTTTAGGACATTCGTTCGTTGACTATTAATCAAAAAGTACCTCTGAACCATTTGGAGTCATGTTTGACCGTGCGCAGGGCGGGGCTGTCGCCGAGACTGCGATATATGACCGCGTCGATGGCCAGGAAGTCCGTCACAGTACCAGTAAACAGACTCCCATCTGAGAGAGAGAGAGAGGAACGGAGGGGATTAAGAAGAAGAAAGGCACGATATGGGTCGTAGAGATAGCACAAGGTCAGGAAGATTAAAACCAAACAGGCGATACAGCCACATGTCTGACTATAAATCATCTGGAAAGGTAAACACAAGGGCACAGCCGTTTAAACGTCTGCTACCTGCAAACAGAGCCACGTTGGCATGTCGTGGATCATACGGGCAGCGTGCCATCCCACTCACAGGCTCCCCCACCAGTTCCAGAGTGTCTTTCTGCAAAAGTTCAAAATGAAAGATAGAAAAATCTCTTTGAATGGAATGAAATGGTGTGTCCAAACTTTTGACTGGTACTGTATTCATATATATATATATATATATATTGAGAAAATGGTGGCCGGCTGCCGGATACTAACCGTGTAGTTGGCACACAGCGGGTTGAAGGCGTTTGTTCCACATACAAACAGGCCGCCATGCTGGCTGAGCAAAACCTTGATGAAGTTACGACACTCTTCCTACAGAGAAAAACACAAAGGGAATGATTAAAGAGGGGAGGATAATCATACAGGGTAACAGCTCCGCTGCCTTCGCTAATGTTAACGAGTCACCTGTGGGTTCCACGCTCCGGCAAACGCAAAGCCGATGTCTGCTGTGAAAAAGGTTTATTTTTGGACTGCAATGACTTTATTATGTCTGTTCTATTAGATGATTCACAGCCGCATCATCTACCCTGAGCCTTATCATTTTCTTTGTGTGAGTTAGTGGGCTTTAGTTTCTCTCTTTTGTCTTCCACTTACGCTCTCGCCATCTCTCCACCTCGGGTAAGTCTCCCCCGCCCCCCCGGTGTTTTATCACAGCTTGTTTTGCTCAAACAATTTTTTTTTCTTCCATCCGTGTTCTGTGAAGCAGCAAATCTTTTCCTTTGGTAGTCTCTCTGGCTCCTTCTTACCACCTATTCTCCTCTTCTTTTTTCTTCCCCACTGTTTCTCCACCTACACATCCTGTGTCCTCCTTCAGGCTGTGTCACTCTGTGTCAATTCTGCTCAGGTTGCACTATAATGTTTCTTCTTGCCTCATTCTCTCTTTCCATGAGATCTTCCCAAATTGCATTTTGCTGACGGCAACATGCAGACAATAGAAATATTTTAGCTAAAGTCTGTCAAGGAAGTTACTATCAAATCTTTGTCTTTTGTGGATTCGATCACACCTTTAATGTCTCAGAACATTTTCATCTATCACTTCAAACATGCACAAAATTGCACAAAAAGTCTTCCCTAAAGGCTGTGGATGAAATATATGTAGAAATCTAGCACGATACAAGTGTGGAGGAGGATAGCGCTCAAGCCTCCTGGATGCCTACCCGCCGGCGAAACGTTCCACTGAGCTAACGTGATTTTGTGTAAATACCCAGGTGCATCTGAAGGAAATAAGGTTTCTCTAACAGCTGGAGTGCCTTTCCATGCGTGTGATAGCACAGGGTGGTGTTGTGCACGTAAGAGTGGATCTCAGAGCGCTGTGTACAAGCGGAGTACCTCGTGTTTGCCCTTCATCCGGCACACTCGAATGTCGTTCTTATTGGATTCCCACGTTCGTTTCTGCCAAAAGGAACAAAACGACATGGTGTGAACGGGTCTGTTATGTGTGTTTGTGTACATTATCAGCTGTTAGCTCGTCTTTGGTTTTCAGCGTGGGCAAGGAGAGGAGTCGTACCTTGCTGTAGAACATCTCATCTCCTGCCATGTTATCCAACTCCACTCTGTACAAGTCATCTCTGCAAAACACACAACCAATCAGTACCAATGTAATAATACAGGATATTTGATACGTAATATAAACAATGTTGTTTTTTCTGTATTGTTTAATCAGGGCCTATTTCATTTGTTTATTTGTTTAGTTGTTGTCAGAATAATTATTTTGCAACCAATATTTGTGACTACAGTTCACTATTTTGCATTTATCCCGTACAGAATGAGATAAATGTTAATGGACAGTTTTCAATGACAATCATCAACCAGATTTGATGCTATAACAAACTGTCCTCTGCAGAGTGACAGCAGATGGAGGCTGAGGCATCAAATGAAGAGCAAAAGGATATGAATACAAACACGTCAGTAACACACAGTTGGAGGTGGTTGCCGTTGGTTACCTGGCACCAATGTAGAGAGTGCGGTTGACTTGGAGGACCGTCTGGATGTGCAGATCCTGTCTCTGAGCGGAACGATGAGCTCTGCCTAAGAACACTGGATACCTCCGAACAACTGACACGAACACACACAGTTGAATAAAGTGAAAGGCTTTAAAAAAATGATTATGAACATAATGTATTGCTTAAGGATACTTAGATAGATAGTTGATAACCTAGTGAGTGTCTGTATTCACTCTAAAAACTCACTTAATAGTAACTTTGTTCATTGTTGATGCATTTATTTTGGGAAAACAAAGATAACAGGAATAGATGATTGGTGCAGGGTGAGTACATTGAAACACTTTTCTCCTCCTAGTGTGTTTCATTTTGTTTTTGTTGATACATGCGGCTCCATGATGACAAAACTGTGAGCATCCAATACTGTAATTTTACCATTAAAAAAAAATCTATGACCAGTCCCTCCGCGCTCCATTTCAGATAAGTGGGAGAGTACAATGAGGTGGGGAGAGAAAGTGGCTGCGTCAGAGTATGAGAAGGTTTTAAAGAGGAGGACAACGGTCTCCATAGGGAGCCCTCATCATCAGGAGACAGATTGGGGGAGCGTCTCATTGTCCTTGACTGCAGGGGAGGGCGAGAGGAGGACGTAGCAATCCATCTGCACCTGTCTTCACCCCTTCTCTCTTCTATCCCGTCATTCGTATCACCCCCTCCAATCAAATCTTCCCTGTGCCTCTCAAAGTCCATAACAATCATTTCAGTGGCTCTCTTTGTGTTTCTGTCTTTACATGTTTCTTTCTCTCTCATATTCGTCTACTATTCACCTAACATACAGTCGCTGCGGTAAAGACTGCATTCTCTTTATCCATCTATAATTCGGGGTAGCTAGAAAGCCACTTTAAACACACACAGGCTCTGACACTTGACCTGCAATTTCGCCCTCCACCATGAAACCATTCATCATGGACGCTGCCCGTACGGTCACACGCCCACGCAGGGCAGAGCGGGAAGGAAACGTACCCTCCACAGGGACGTAGCTGAGGGGACTGGGTTCCTCTGGGAATGAGCCATCCGCCAGTTGAAGCAGCAGGAGAAGAAACGTGAGGGGTGGAGCCACGGTCGCCATGGCAGCAACACACATATGCTGAAGAGAGAGGGGAGAGACAAATATAATTGCTGTATGTGCTACATGTGCCTCTGTGAGTGTTATTGCCTTTATGACGTAATCAACAGGTATATATATCTGTGTGTGGGGGCGCGGGGTGGAGGTGGGAGGGGGGGGGCAAGAAGAAAGGGTCAAAAGTGCATCAGGGACTATTGCACACAAGCCGGCTTCAGCAGGGAGCTGTTGTGACTCTGCTCCCTGATGAAATAGGGCTCAATTGTCAGAACTGTCACTCCATTGTTGAGCAGTTTGAATCAAAAGGGCTTGTCGCAGTCATATAACATAACGAGAGACAAAACAGTCACAGCTACACAAAGCCACTTTGGGGCATATAGTGTTCCTTTTGTTTATTCTCCGTACGGACATATGGAGGATAGTTTACTGGTAATTTGCAATAGAAAAGAAATAGCTGGTCCTCAGAGGGAGTAAAAAGAAAAGGGGTGTGGAGGTGACTTGGGAAAGCTGGATACGGTCTTTCAAAAGGCCAAAGGTCAAGAATGCTCTCAGTTACAAGCAACCGAAAGGACAAGGAAAGAACTTCTAGTCGAGAGGCCACAAAAGGTCATACTGTGCAAGAGCTACAAAAACTACTCTCCAGCAATGGTAGCTGTTCAATGACCCCAAACTGCCCCACTGGAACTCTATCATTGTGCTGAGCAGGTGCAAAAAACAATCAGCTAATTAGTATTCAATACTGCAGGATCTGCTCATAGACCAAAGCCCTGGAAAAATAGAAATGTTGATGTTATGGTTGGTGAAAAGTCAGGCGATCACTCAAGTCTGTGGAATTCAAACTCTAAGAGCCATGAAGATGTAACATGTAAATGTAATAGTCCTGTGGTGGGGTCAAAATGTTCAAAACAAGAGCCCATGCAGGGCATCAACACTTCATTCACCTATAAAACCAGGACAGTGCAATAGCACCGCTGCAAATGAGTCCCAGACAGACATAAATTGTAGCTGCCACGGCATAAAATATACTCAGATAGAGAAGCTTTTCTATGAATTTTACTCAAAATGCCTGTGGCCGAGCTGCACAGTGTTTGATGTGAGAGTTCTTTGAAAAAGGAGAAGAGATAAAAAGAGAAGGAAATAAAAGACGAGACAAACGAGGAGAAGAAAAGCAAAGCTCAGTTTTTGTCTCGGGGTTCTTAAGAGTGCTGCTAAAATCACGGACGATGTTTGATGAAAACCCAAATGGAAAAAAAAGGTTTGAAGTGCAAGAAAAAGATGTGAGCAATATGAATGTCATCAGCAAAGCAACCTGAATACCGTGTTCTACGTTTCCCCCAGTCCCAGCTCATTTCCTTTCATCCTTCCTCTCTCTCCCTCAGTCTCCCACCTCCTCCCTTCGTTTCCCTTCCTTTATACCTCACAGCTTGCCTGTTCCAGGAAAAAAAAAACTGTTTTCAAAAGACAGAACACCAGGTAGAGAGGAAGGTGATGGGCTAGTTGCTAGGGTGATGACAACTGCGATTTGAAGCACACTGATGCACAAATGAAACAGGAACATTCTGAAATAAACAGGAACATTCACGATGTGTTGCCAGCACTTGAGGGTATGCATTGGTTTGAGGGACAGGCTGTTTGACGACATCGTTGAGGCGGCGTGGGCTCTGCAAGCTTTGCTCTTGGGGCCACTTCAAATGGAAATTCTAACCCACAGATTACAGGTCTGACATCTCGGAGCCTTCTCACCAGCTGAGAGGTCGGGGGCTGGAGGGGGGGGGGGGGTTGCCTTGTTTCATCTTAATCTCCATTGGGATTCCCTGAACTAGAACTGATTGAGTCAGGTGTGGAGGGGGGTGAGCCCCATTTCATTACGGCCATTTTATGATCCAAATGTGATGCTCAAACCTCAAATTAAATGATGTTATCTTGTAGGGAGTAAAAGGATGAACGCAATCAAATGAAGCGGGTGTTCGAGTGAGTCATGTGTTTGCTGTTTTCCTCGTGTCCCGCTTTTACTCGGAGGCATAACGCCGCCAAATCTGAACACGCGCAGAGGGCGACATACTTTCATATTCAGTGTGATTTACTTTTTCACCATTGTCATTACCTCCATCCGTCACGTGTCCATAAATTGTATTAGTTATCTGAGATAAAAGATGCTCTAACGCAGGACCTGACTGAAGGGAACGGTTTAACCCAAAATTTAAAATACTTTTCCTTTTACCTGTAATGTCTTTTATCAGTCTAGATTATTTCGATGGGAGCCTAGTTTTGGAGCGATCCGATTTTCATTAAACTTCTCGCAACAAGGTCTGTGTATTATGTTTGAGCAATAACATTTTTACGGGAATTTTTTTAAATTCTTTAAGCACCACGGTCCGAGTGCCGTAATTATATTTGAGGCAACTCACAGTAGAACAACATGGGTTTATCAACAACAAAGCAGAAGCAAATAACTGTCCTGTAAATTTCCTCCACTTCACAAGAATACAGTTATTATCTGTGGGATCATTGCAGACATAAAATGCTCATTTTGATTGTAAATATTTCCAGAAATTTAAACAACTAGACAAAGAAGATGAGTTGATGAGTTATAGCAAACTAAAAAGTGAAACAAAAATGTTTAGCTGCGCCTCTAAAACACGCAATTACATTAAATTACAAGTAAACTGTACATTACATTCGTATGCAGACATATCCCCTTTATTAAAAACGGAGAAAATGCAAACAAAAATAAAACCTAAAAAAACCCAAATCCCTACAGCAATGCTGAGTAAGTATCACTGATTCTGAAAATGTCTGCTAAATGAATGCAAGTGAGAAGCTCAGCACCCTTCTTTCCTCCCCCAGTCTGTTCTTTTGTCCCTCACACACACACATACACCCTTGCAAACAGCCTTCACGTGCTACATACCAAAAGCCTGCCGCGTTTACGTAGCCTCCTCATTAGAATGTGTATTGATTAAGCCTATCGATCTATAAATGAAACCATCAGATCCGGGCCAAGGCCAACATATTAGAGCCGTGCTGCTGGACGGTGCCACGGCGAAGGCAGTGTTTGTAATCCTCTGAGCTATAAAAAGAGGTTCGGTCGGCCCTTTGACGCATGATTATCAAGAGTTCTCAGTTTTCGCTGCTGCACCGAGAGAGCGAGCAGACAGACGGGAGATAAAAGCCAGATGTGGTTTCAGTAAAGGACTTTAAAAGAAAAAGATAGATGCCGCCTGCGACGGACTTGCAGCTCGTCGAGTTGTAAAAGACACACTGCTGGTGACAGAATGGGTATCATGAGAACCAGGATGGAGAGACGTGGAGAAGAAAGGAAGTCTTGAATATGTGTCAGATCTTGTTTGCGTGAAAGGATTAAATGCTGGGACACTGACACGGTTATCATGGGATGCAAGTAATGACAGCGACAGCCGCACTGTGTAATCAGGCAATCGCCCATTAGCAAATCACCTGCTAACACTCACATCATTAACCAATCAGCAGGTCATCTGAAGAGGCATAATCACCTGCTTGGGCCTGCTATCAGTTTGTCCATATGTTTCGTCTTCATCAGCTGGGACTGAGCTCTTTTTAATAAAATATTTGTCTCCAATCTTGTTCACCTGCTACGGCTGAATAATACGAGTTAAGCAGAATGCTGGCAAATTCTATACAGCCCGGCAGTATATCAAAAAACTATATGAAGTAATTCTATACATTATTCACCCATTATTCCATCCCCTAATATGCTCCAGTGGCCTTTTATGTATATGGGACATTCTGACGTTCGCACAAAGCATCTCAACTATTGAAGCTAAAGATCAAATCAATAAACTCTCCTCTTGCTTAACAGAGAGCATGTAGAAAGCAGCATCCCTGTCAGCACTGAGCAGCATTTAGTGACCACGAGGACAATTGATGCAAACGCACCCAGCAGTGCATCTGAAGGCACAGACGCACAGCTAAAGCCAAGCACAACGTCGCTGTTGTTGAAATGCCAGTCAGGACTTGCTGTAACGCACTAAAGTATGTCAATAAATGAATCATTTCGTGTGTGTGTTTGCATGTGTGTGAGAGCAATTTGACTATTTTGCTGGCCACTAAACTCTGCTGCGTTAAATCTGTTGTTGTGATCGGGTTTTCAGCAGAAGAATCTCTCTCTCTCTCTCTCTCTCTCTCTCTCTCTCTCTCTCTCTCTCTCTCTCCTTGTCCTTCCCTCTGTCTCTCCCTAGCTGCTGCAGCCACTCCACTCTGTGCCTTTGTTACCGTAGCAACCAATAGCAAAGCTAGGCAGAGATGTTCTGTTGCAGTAGATGTAAAAAGCAGGCAGGGCGGGTTCGCCCTTTGGAACGCGTATGTGCGTACATTTGTGTGAGAACGGTCACACTGAGGCAAACGCTTGAGCTTTTACCCAAATCCCAGATATACATTCACACGCGTGTGCACGAACACATGCGGGGTCACAGATGTCGGAGGATGGGGGTCCCCCCTTTCTCCGCGAGGAGGGGGATGGGGGAGCAGCGTGCATTTTGTCACCACATTATCCACACTCTGGCAAGACAGTATATGTCATTTTCAATCATTATGTCAACAACGGAATATATTTATTCAAAGCCTAACGATTAATTTATTAAACATTAGCTGACAAGGGATATTTGCGGCAGGGCTCTTTTTTTTTGTATTATCCCGGCTGAATCTTCATGCAACAGCTGGGTTATCATTGTTTGTGTTTATGGAAAACGGTTCAGACTCATTTAAAAGATCAACCCGACTTGAGCTGTGAAACTTAATTTGTTTAACAAATAAGAGTCTATTTCAAATGAATGCTCTTCGTCAAAACAGGCAGACCTCCTTTCATTGGTTACAATAGCCGGTTCATTTTCAACACAAGATACAGATGCATCAAAAAATGTAAAAGTAAAACAGGCTATGATGTATCAACACAAAGACGGGGAAAGGCCTTACGTCTTCTTTATGTAACAAACTTGCTCCTTGGAAACGGTATGCAGGCTAAAGCCTAGAATAAAAGAAAAGTGGCCTGAGGGTAGAAAAACAGACACAGGCTAAACTGGGAGAAGTGGGTCACCTTCACACTTCAAGATTCCACCCTACAAGCACTGCAGCTTCGCTACCGAAATGACTTAAAACAGATTTCCACTGAAAATGGACATGGTGTGAACCAAATGTAACGCTCACAGACTTCTGAATGTTTTTCTCGTACTTTACAGTGATGATTCCAGTGCATCATCGGTTTGCTCTGGAACTTGGAATAAGGAATGCTCTTTGATGTTGCTCGTTTATATTTCTTTACAAAAAGGGATAAGAAAATAGAAGTTGTACATTTTCTCGGGCACTACAGTGGATTTGCAGTGGGGTTGGGAGCCAGTATTCAATACAGAAATATTGAAGCTCTCTCACCTGGTGTCAGCATTCAGCTAGTCTGACTGAGAATCCATCGAGGAATGTGACAACCTCATGTATTAGAAGAATCCAGAGGTGTTAAAGGTCAAATAGATCTGTGTACACTTGGTCCATCAGTATTTAGTAACAACCGTGGTGGTAACTTACAGCTTTATTGTTAAGCATCTATGTTGGAGAGAGTGAGAGTGGAGAACATAATCCCCAACAGTTACTTTCGTTTTTCTTGTCAAAGTACTTTTTAAATATTACCAGCTCAGTTGATAAATGTCGTACGGGTAACTGGGAGGTAGTTCAGAATGGTGGTTGTGGGAATAATTATTAGCGATATTAAAAAAATCTCAAGTGGCAATACAGGTAGAACCAAACGCTGTAAAAGCAAATCAAATTGAAGCGAAACAAATACATCAATATATATTCAGAAAGACAGATCTGTTCACCTGCACTCATTTATAAACACACTGAAGAACAAACATGATGCACACACACTCACACACACACCCGCAATCCTGCTCTCTTCAGCAGAAGAGTCAAGTCTTTATCTTATCGAGGTGGAGGCAATATTCCCTCAAGTGGCTGCCTGTCTCCTCAGAGCAGCTCCAATCAGAGTTGAGGGAATCTGTCTTTTGCTGTTAAATATCCTAAAATACAATTCAACCTACAGGGTAATTTATATGCTAATGAAAAGGTTAACTCCGTGTAGCCGTTTGACGCAGCTGTAAGGTTATGTGTGTGTGTGTATGTGAGAGAGAAAAAGAGAGCGAATGGGGGGAAACAGGGAGATGCAACGAGGAGATGGTAGCACCAGCAGAGAAGGGAAATGAGAGAGGAAAGGAGAGAAGCTACAGATACAGAGGAGAAGGGAGATATTCCCCTGCGTGAGTGCCATAGGTAATTAAAATAGGATGGACAGAGCTGGAGCATAGCCAGAGAGAGCTCCATCTCCCCTCAGACTTCTTCCCCAATCAGGCCTTCTGCCTGGAGCCAAATTGCTGCTCGTGACGGGGACACACAAGCCTATGGATGCAGAGAGTTATCAGCTCGGGCTTAATGGACACGCACAAACACACACGCGCACTGCTCAGAAATGCAGGTGAAAAGCAATCAAACACTCGCAAATGACAAATAATGTGATGGTGCCGCACTGAGGCAGAAGTGCACATGAAAACCACACACACCTACACACACACACACACACACACACACACACACATTTGTGGTGCTGTACGAAGCTGCAGCAAGGGCAAGCGATGCTAACCACAGTTTGACTGCAGTAAGCACATATACATTCACTGCACAGCTCTGAGCTAGAGGCGAGCACATGAGTATGCGGTGCACGCACTCTGACACACACCACGAGCAGAGTTGAACACGCACACACACACACACACACACTCCGTTGCGTACGACAGCGATAAAGATGCGGTTTAAATTACACCCAGGGATGAAGGCTTTTCATCTGTGAATTTGACTGTCTGTTCTGTTACATAGCGTCGAGGCTGCACTGTGTACTGTAAAAGATCCATGACGTCGGCCTCCAGTTAGCCGCTTTCCATTTGCTTAAGCGTGTAACCTCGTTGAATTTTTTTAAAAACGTACCAGAAATCTAAATCATCTCGCTTGATTGAAAATTTTAGGTATAGTTACATTTTGTCGTTCAGTGTTTTAACGACGACTCCCCAACATCTCCCGGCTATTCATTCCCTACTTTAACAAAGACTATGCTAAACAGGCTGAGCTAATGTTTCATCATGGTCTGCATTACCATACATATCCCGTAAGCTGTTAGTGGCTTCTCTCCTGCTGGCGTAGGAGGACGCCCCATGCAGCTAAAACGTAACGCATACGTTGTGTTTCTCTTTGTGTGCTGTGATCACCAGTAAGGGTAAATATAACTCGTTGGGCAGAAGCCTGCTAAGAGGATCGTAGCTCACAAAAGGCGGTCTACACACAACAATCTTAATGCCAGAGAACGTGCTCGTGGATCGACGCCTGCACGCTCATACATTTCAGCATACACACCCGTTTGCAGAGATGACACCTCCCCTGTGAGCTTCCTCTCCTCCGCGCAGGTATGATTGTGTTTCGGCTAGACTTTGTTCCTCTCCGCTCAGTTGTGACCGGGCCCCAGATGAAAAGCCATAATTAAAAGGGGAAAGTTGTGTTTGTTGTGAGGAAGGGATGGGTGTGGGAGAGGACGAACGAGGGAGAAAGATTAACCACAACAAAGCTTCATCAGGCAGCAAGAACATCTTGCATTGCTGCGAAACAAAGGACTCGGCTGCGCCTTTTATCTCCACACAGAAAAGGTCTTCCAAACCCCTCTAGCTGAGATGCCATAACTAAAACATGCCGTTGGCTTAGGTGCTGGCTGAATTTGTTGGAATTTATTGGACAAAAGCAGCAAAATATGACCAGACAGCCCAAGCACCCGAGAAACATGTATACCTCCATTCATGTTGTGGTAACAAGTAACAAGTCAAGTGCCTCAGCGGCTGAATTTAAAAAAAGAATTCCTTTCTTAATTCCTTTTGGGTGCCTCATTAAAAAAAAGGAAGGGGTCATTTTTAAACTGAATTTCTTATTTAAATGAGAACCCAGAAGGTAGTGGATTAGATTACCTTTATCCTTCAGTGTTGAAACAACTGTGATATCGCTCACAACCAATTGTCCAGGCAGTGAAATGGGAGGACAAGCTGCGTGCGTCACATTCATTTGAGACACAGACAGACTCATACTTCTTGTGACCCTCACACAACAAATATGCTGGTAGAATGTTTACGTATGTGCGCCCCGCACCGCCACACAGACCGTGGATACCATATCATCTGCCCAACCCTGAATACAACGCAAAATGACCACACATGTTTCCCTGTCATAGCACACACAATGTGCACAGGGAAGCATAAAAGAGGCTGCTCCTCGGGGGAGGAATAAAGACAGAGAGTTACAAAGCTGAAGATCGACGGCCAATGAAAGGGTATAAAGCATTTTAAATTGAGAACAACTGGATGGAATTATCAAAACACTACATGCGGCCGACACGGCAACCGAATCCACACGTAGCAGCCACCTGAATACCAAACATCTGGTAGTGTTCAATTCATGGTCCCACGGACAATCAGCTTGTGTGGTAACTATTATCTTGATTCTTTCCTTTTTTAAAACATCTGGAAGTTTCAAAGGCCTCTCACATCAACTCAGAATGTTTTGCATACGGGAGTTTGTTTTAAATACACCTGTCTGAGGATAAAAGCTACTTTCTGATAAGTGAAGCCAATGTGCCTGCAAGGCACCCAACCCCCTGACCTCCTTAATCGAGCACAATGAAGCACTGCGGTACACACTCAGGGGGCCGTGCAGGAAAAGGTGGCCCAGCAGATGCCTGCCCAGTAGGGCTCTTCGGATCTCATTGCATTGAGGTGTGCAAGGACTTCAAGACGCTTTTCAAGTGTTGATTGTGTATTAAAGAATCCCACCAAATCCTGAACACTGCACTGTGTGTGAAACCAGAACTTCAGAAGATGCGGCTGCCGGCTGCTTTTGAGGAAAATCAGCATTCCTTCAAATCCTCTGACACCAGTCATATCTTTGCTTTATTTTATGATCAGATTAGTGGATAATCCTTCCTATTTTCAGAGGTTTCAGGGCTTCACGTTTGAAAGTGACTTTAAGATAATCTAAACACTATTGAAGCGTGCATCCACATTTCCTCAGATATCAGCAGAGCACTGAGTGGGAGGTATATCTCCAGATTGTGTGAAAACAGAGGAATTTATATAAACGCTAAAGCGAGACGCAGTGGTTTCCAAAAACATTGCTGGGTGGCCCAGGTTTGTCAAAAAGCAACAAAAAAAAATCAATCACATTGTCTGACATGAAGGAGTAATAGAAAACTAGAGGCTTAGTGGCAGCTTAGAGCCCCACCGTGCTTCCGTCAGTCAATGTTACTCTCTGTGTAACGGAGGTAAAGAACTAAAATCTGTCGCCAATTGCTCTGCTTATTCTCTTGGCGATGCCGAGAGAGAAGCTGTTAGGTAACATCTCTCTCCCTCCAAAAGGTTCTGTCCGTTTAATCTCACACACAAAGACACACACACACACACACACTGTTATCCTACACCTTTCTTGAAGCATGCTCCTTAGGAACCTCGACATACTAATCTGCTGGCGACTTAATCCCTTTGTGTTGCAATCCAATCTAATTTTTCTCTGCTTGAGACGCCATGTTTGCGGCTTAGCATGTGTGATTAAATAGGGTCCTTATGGGATCAATAGAGCTCATTAAATGTCCCTGTGGGCATTTGTCTCACTCTGAGGCTCTCTTAGATTGCTTTTCACCTGCAGCCTGCTCTGCCTCGTTGCTTCAAGTGGCTCCAACTTTATTTGCGGCAGAATTAATTTTTATAATTAAATTACTTGAGCCTGGCCTTTGCGTTCTATTTTCCCTAAATGCAGCTTGAACCCCTTTTGGTTCCCTTTAATATAAGTTGTGGGTGTTTTGGTGCTAGAGGGATGGGCGGGTGTTAGACCGCCTTCCAAAGGGAGGCTGGGAGAGACAGTGGCTGCACCTGTTGTTCCCTGCGGTTGCTGTGTGGTTGGGGTTAGCACCTGCTCACGCGGCTGCTGTGTAGCTGTCTGTGTGGCCAGCCGGGATAACAGGGACACCATTCACACCCGCTCAGACTGCTGTCTGCAACCCCTCTGAGCTTTCTGCTCAATCATTCCCCTTTCTGTCTCTTTACGTCCTTTTCCTGTGCCCCCGTAGCCTGTGCGCCAGATTGCCATCTACCACACTTTATCCTTTGTATCTTCCATCTCTCCATCTGTGTTCCCGTCTCTGTTTCTTATACCGTCTCTTGTTCCGTTTCCACTCGCACAGAAACACAAAGGTAAACAGCGGCAGCTGGGAGCTGTTACAGTCGCTCTGTGGTGGTACGAATTGCTTCTGGTGTGAAGGATGCCGTTGTAAACAATGAATTACATATAACTAAACCCCTTCAGTAAGAGCTGAGATGGCAGTGAGTTGGCATTTAACTTGGGTGCCGGAGTGGTTGTGAGTGTGCAGTGTGGTTATGGCCAATTTGAGTAATGTGTTATTGTATGTGTGCTACATACTTTGGAAAGGGGACGTTTTAGAGCTTTTAGAGTATTCAGTCTTATTTGGATCAGTCTAAAGTAGCACAAAATGCTTTCAGGCATATTTCTGGAAAATACCATGACCTATCATCCGGCCAGATCATAGCTCTTGATCTGAAGAATTGCAGGCTTTGTTCTCGAATGCAGTGTTGTAATGTGCAAGTACAGAGAGCTGTTTTTTGCTGAGGCATCACTTCAAACCTAAAATCGTACGCAACACGTGACAGAACAATGAAATGCAGGGATGTGCAACGAGGATATATGCACATTACATGCCAATAAAACAAGGCAGACACAAAGACAGCTATTCATCTCCAAATAAGCGGTGGGAAACACGCAGGCTGACCAGGAGGAGAAGCCTAATAAAGCAGCATTACATGTAAGTGGCAGTAGCCCAATAAAACAGCTCATACGTCTTATACCTGCCCCCTCCCCCCCGTATCCATCTCTCAATCTCACCGCTTGGCACACTCACCGCACCAGATGGCCAGGTAAGAGTAGGGGGAGAGGGGGGGGGAGAAGGGGGGGAGGGTGGCAGGTGCCAGTCGCCAACTCGCCCTCTCCGGTCGCCTCTTCTTCCTCTCCGTGGGGGAAAAGCCCGATGGACACCTCGGGTCTCGCTATCCAAAGCGCCCCTGAAATAAGAGCAGCTCCTTCGCCGCACCTCACCTGTCTCTCGCCTCTACGGTTCCTGCGCGCCGCCGGAGCATCACCGCTTACCGAGCGCGTACAAAACGCCCAATCCACAACAAAAGGGGGGGTTTTCGCCCCTGGAAAAAAAAAAAAAAAGTCCGCTGTCTTAAAGCGTAATAGGCGAGTTTTTTTTGTGATCCAGAATACGTGTTCCTCCCCGTTAGCTTTGTTCAGACCCCAGTAAAATCCCAAAATGCTGCAATTGCGGACTGCATTATGTGTCCACTATCAGGGGGACCGGCCAGTGGTAAGGCTTTGAAATCACTCGTCAGCTAAATGTAATCCCCAGTTTAAATTTACAGTGGCGAGGTGAAATGTCCAACGCAGAGCAGTCACAGTGACAGCAGGGGCCCATAATTCACACCCCCTGAAGTGAGTCCTGCAGTGGATCAATGATGAATGGAGAAACCGGGTCTCTCTCTCTCTCTCTCTCTCTCTCTCTCTCTCTCTCTCTCTCTCTCTCTCTCCCCCCTCCTCAACACACGCACACACACACACACACACACACACACACACACACACACACACACACACACACACACACACACAATGCATCAAGCTATTATAGAAAGAATTGTTCCATAATCATCAGGAAAGTTGTAAGTTAAATGGCATAAAATCGGGAGGAACACCATCATGTGTATTATTCTAGTTCATGTATTAATGCATTATTATAGTTGCATTATTATTATAGTATTATAGCTATTAGCCATCTACAAACACTACATTGGTCGAACAACAACAACAAAAACGTCCATTCTGGGGAATTATGAGCACCTTTCCTTTTAAGACGAGTGTACGGATTATAATACACTGAATCTACAGTTTTAAACATTTAGGCTTACTGGAGAGAGTCTGAAACACTAAATTGACGGATTTCTTTAAAAAAGTATATTTTAAGAACTATTTTATTATGCAGAATCATATCAACTAACCCCCCACTCCCAAGAAATCAATAAAGTAAATTGTCTTCGTAAATGACATTGTTTAATTGAAGCTGAATGCCTGTGAGGTCATATAGAGACATAAACAAATAGACTATATGTATAATAAAATGCCATAATGCAAAATGTTATCACGGTAAGTTTTGAAAAAGGGAATATGGGCCTACGTCACTTCCGAGTTTAGTCGGACAGTAGTAAAAAAAAAATCTGGTTGCCATGAATTTCAGCTAGCCAGCCACCGACAACTGTCAATACACTTGAGTTGAACGACCCATGTCAAGACACCAGAGGAATTGTCGAAGTCTTCAGGCGCTTCTGCGGACACATACGTTAAGTTTCGGGACACACCGGCCGGCCTGATAACCCACTGTGAATCGGTAAGTAGCTAGCTCTGAGGCTAACGTTATAGCGAGCTGCCGCTAGCTGGTTAGCTAGCGCTAAGTGATGATATTTGGACTGTTATCTGGCATCAACCTGTGCAGTCGGTAATGGCACAGATTACCAGCAACGTGTCGCTTATCTTTCTTTTCGCTTTTGTAACGGCGTTGTCGTCATTCTTCCTCCGTGATGTGTCCACATCACGGGCTAACGTAAGAGGTTAATATCGTTGTTAACCATGTAGCCACAATTAGCGCATTAGCCGCTCTCGGTGTCTGTGTTGAGGTTGTTTTCTGTAATTAGGCACCAATGTCCATGAGCCGTGGGGATCACTTTAATCCCCCATTGAGATGTCAGCAGATGTCTAAATGCATGTACCTTCCGCCTAAATAAAAGCTAAACGTTAACAGGAGCTGTGAAATGGTGACAAAGACAACTGATGCCTTGGCCGTTATAATACATTCGGGTGGTCTTTTATTTTTTTTTAATCAAAGCAATATCTTCCTCACATCTATGCTCTGTTTCACTTGATTTGGTTGCATCCACTACAATTATTACAGCAATAATTATAGATTAAGCTTTGTGAGAATTATGTGCTACTGTATATTTTAATATAATCCTGCCAAGTACTTTGTTGCATGGTGTAGAGCTATTTAAATGTGTGTAACCTTTTTTTTAAATCAAGATCCTGCAGGCACAGTGACAAGTTCAGAAGACCTTGGCGCCTGCTTGTGCCAGTTCATTTAAAGCCCTCGGGTTTTCCGAATCCAGGTATGTTCATAACTGTATATGTGCAGTGTTTCGCCCAAGCAATTGGGTTGTGGATTGTTATTCACTCGTTCCTTGCTTCAAAACAAATGTCCTCCACTGTCATTGCAGCATTCTGCTCTGAATTAATAACTGTGGAGCAAGTATAGCATGTAGTCGATCAAGATATCCCCTGTTGAGTTTTTTACCCATCACATCTCAAATTTAAACCACTGTAGCTACTAAGTGATAATTTAAACACTCCCCTCATTATGTAGTGCCGCTGCGCATTACCCCTAAAGCTACTCATCCAGATATTAAATATCCGTTAAATGTACGATTTCTTATAACGACAATGGATGCACTAAACACAGAGTGAAACCTTGCTGTGAATCTCAGCTGAACGGTTTTGTGTCACATTTGCTTTCCTGGTTCTTCTGCCACCTAATTATTCTCTAACATGTTTATTTTTCTACCAGAAGATGAACGGTCTGTCCATACGGGAGCTATGCGGCTTGTTCTGCTGTCCCCCTTGCCCTAGCCGTATCGCCGCCAAACTGGCCTTCCTCCCTCCAGAGCCCACGTACGCCCTCCTCCCTGACCCAGATCCAAGCTTTGCAGCTGGAACTGCTCCCGGGTCCAGTTCCGGGACTGCTCAGCCCTCTCTCGGAGCCCCAGGACTGCGCTCCCGACTAAGCGCTGGCACTAGTGCTGACAGAGTAGGAGCGGGAGTGGTTGCTGGAGGAGGTGGCGCTGGAGGTGGGGGTGGTGGAGTAGCAGGAGGAGGGGGTGGGGGTGGCAGCAGCAGCAGCACCAGCGGCGGCGGCTGGAGTGAGGGCAGGTGGAAGCTTCATCTTACAGAAAGGGCGGAGTTCCAGTATTCACAGAGGGAGCTGGATCTGACTGATGTATTCCTGACCAGATCTAGCAAAGGGAACCGGGTGGGGTGCATGTATATTCGGTGTGCTCCCAATGCTAGGTGAGACACACACACTTTCAAAACACCTTGCACCTGGAGACACACATCCACCTGCCTAACTTGCTTCTACCTCCTTTTGTCTTCCAGGTTTACGGTGTTGTTTTCTCATGGCAATGCAGTAGATCTGGGTCAGATGAGCAGCTTCTACATTGGCTTAGGCACACGCATCAACTGCAACATCTTTTCCTATGATTACTCAGGCTACGGTGTTAGCACTGGCAAGCCCTCTGAGAAGAACCTATATGCTGACATTGATGCTGCCTGGCACGCCCTGCGCTCTCGGTAAGCGGGGTCAAGAAATGCGCGTCACCATCCAGACAGGATCCAAAATGAACAGCCCAAAAGCACCAAATGCCAGTTAAAGTGACCACTCACATCACTGGCCAGAAAGAAACATTTAGTCTGCTCGGTTACATGCTAACTTTTTCCCTGCCGACCACGGCACCCTCTCTGTGACCAGATATCTCTCTGTGAGACGATTTTGTCTCTTTAGACTTTGTCTATTAGCAACAGGAAACACAAGCTTACGGCAATTCATCGGCATATAAAAATGTGAACTCTTCAACGCTGCAGACTAGTCCTTTTGCACTTCTCATACTTATTTATATATCCTGCACTAACACCTGTGTGTTTTCTCTCAGGTATGGCATCAGTCCTGAGAATATCATCCTGTACGGACAGAGCATCGGCACTGTGCCCACAGTAGACCTGGCATCACGGTTCGAGTGTGCCGCCGTGGTCCTCCACTCTCCTCTCACCTCTGGAATGAGAGTGGCCTTCCCTGACACCAAGAAAACGTACTGCTTTGATGCCTTCCCTAAGTAAGTCTTCCGATCTATGGCTGTTATGGTTTGTGCGTTGTCAGAGAATATTCTGGACTGAAAAGATGTTCCTGAGCTAAGATATTATTTTCTGATTCTGATAGTTGTTTTTGTAGTGCAACATGGAAGGATTATCATTGAGCATGTCTAAATTATTGTAATAATGGATCTAGATTATTTGGAATTATTTGGATTCCCATTGGTTTTTACCCTGGCAACACTTTTTACCGTTTTTGCTGCAAATGTCATGACGTACCGTTGATGTATCGGTGCTTGTCAGGCAGTAGATTCACTGCAATAACCAAAAGCAAGACTTCCCATCTAGTTATTTTTTTTTCAGAAGTTTTTCCTCAATACAATTTTGGAAAAATATGTCTCTATGATGTAATGTATAATTTATTTGGATTCAACAATCATTGTTAGTAATATACTATTAGGTTTTGGATGCAAAGCAATGAATACCCGTTACGTCCGGATTCCGGGGGATTGAACGCATTTTTGTCAACTGCAAACCTTTAAATAATCATTCCAACCAGCAGGAGGTGGTCAAAAAACAGAACTTTTTGTAGTATCACTTTAACGTATGTCAAATGTTAAAATGAATACCATCCGTCATTCTTCCCGCACGCAGCATAGAGAAAGTCTCAAAGATCCCGTCTCCTGTGCTCATCATCCACGGTACGGAGGATGAGGTGATCGACTTCTCTCACGGCCTGGCCCTGTTCGAGCGCTGTCCCAAGGCCGTGGAGCCGCTGTGGGTGGAGGGGGCCGGTCACAACGACATTGAGCTTTACAGTCAGTACCTCGAGAGGCTACGGCGCTTCATCAACCAGGACCTGGCTGCACAGCACGCCTGAGAAGCTAACCGCGTCCTCTCTGCGTTTGTATGAATGACTGAAGTGAATTTATTTTATTATAATTTATTTAATTTCTTCCCATCTGTGTGTCTTTGAAGCAGCACACCTATACGTTTCTTCTCACAACACAAATAATTTCCTTTTGGAAGGGAGAGGACTTTTAATCTCTGTGTGGTAAAGAACAAATGCTGAGATCAAATAACTTCACAAATCTGGTTTTTAAATGTGTCATTAATATAACTGAAGAAGTAACAACAATGTGCTCAATCCCAAAAAGGCACACAGATGTCAATTTTTTTAAGTATAGCGTGAGGAATGTATGAGTCACGGATGAAAGAGATGAGTGGGAATGTGTGTTTATGTCAGATAAAAAGAGCGTGTGTGTGGAAAAGAATAATGAAGGACATCTTGATGATTTCAACATCTGCAAGTGGAGGACGCTAATTGAAGCGTGTTGATCTTATTATTTTGTATTTTCTTTTTGTGAGTATATGTATGAAGAATACCTCCACGGCTCGACCAGCTCTCTCTCCGGTGGACGAACACTGGTCGACTCTCCTCCTCTGCTCCCTGTTTACCTGTTAATGGACATCCATGTGACTGCCAGGGCATTTCCCAAGTTGCTGTCCAGCTAACACTAACCTACTTCATCTGTGTGATTCGGGAGTCCATCTCCTTGCCTTTTGGTGGTTACATAAGGACTAGTCTGGAATACTGTCAAAGCTTGTATGACTGCTGAGTGTCCCACACTCTCCTGTCACTCATTTTGGACTCTGAAAAGATTACAGAATGGCGTTCTTCCACTTCCTTTCGTGGGCCTACTGTAGCTTCAGCCTTCACCTGTCGTCGGGATTTACAGCAGCAACTTACGGGGAATTGGTTTGATTCCCCTTCATTTCTTTTCTCCAACCAGTCCGACATATTTGTGATGAAGAATGACGGTGTGCTTGAAATTCAATAGGTCTTTTTGGCCACAAAGAGTACGTCTCTGGTTTTTGGGGACATTTCGTTGGCCCTGAAGGAACCGCTTTAGAAGTGCAGTTTGTCACATTAGATCAGTGGACTCCAACAGAAGGCTGGTGTTTACTGCCGTGTGATGTTTAACAGTCGGGCAGATGGCACAAGTCAGATTTAAAGAAAATACACTAATTTTTGTTGTTCTGCAAAAAGATTTAGGCTGTACTTACAGCACAGTTTGCAGTCCATTAGCTCTCATCACACCGGTTAGTCAGCCTCATGTTCATATGCACATTTGTTTTGAACCCTTTTTTTATTTTTTGTCTTGGTGTAATTAATCCTAGCGTGTTTGTCGTAGTGTGGGGCCATAGATTGATTGTTTCAGAGCCATGCGTGTCAATGTGGTGACCGTCAGGACAGGACAGCCTGCCTACTAAAGCTGTTTTTAACCTCTGTGGCCCTAAATGTACAGGAGCTCTCTTATGGGTGGCAGCACGTCTGACATGAGCCATATTTGAGCCTCTCACTGTTGATGTGGTGCAGGTTCCACCACACCTACACACACGCACACACACACACACACACACACACACACACACACACAATATATGTACTGTAGAATACAGTATATTGACACATTTATATATATATCCGATCAAGCATGACAAAAGCAGGTCTTAAGTTCAGCACTATTGTACAAAGCATCCGAAGTGTAACAGGGGTATAAAATGTAAGTTTGTGTGTCTTCATTATTATTATTGACTGTATTTTACAGGCCAGCGTTACGGATACTATACATTTGGATAACTAGCACTGAGCCCCGTGTGTGGAACTGATTCTCTGGTGGCTGGCTAGCTTCACAGTCCAGATGCACCCGAGGCGTCTGCTGCATACGAGGCGTATCGGTTTCAGCGATAGTAGCTAGTAGCTGCGTTTTTTTTGTACTCAACTAGCACTGATCGGATTACTCCATTATAGGAGTGCAAGTGGGTTTCAGTGTCATCACTTCAAACAGGGAATATTTCCACTCTCATCCTGTGCTTTGTGTCTCTGATATTTGAATAATGGAAATCTGTTACCACCTTGGACCAGTGATCCGAGCTGAGAAGAATCGGTCATCAGCTCAGTTGTGTTTTTCCAGGACTGGTTGAGTTATCAGGGAAACCTCTGGATCCACCTGTCATTCTTTTGGTGGAGACTTGCAGTTTTAATGATGCGCCACTATGGTAGATGTATATTGTATCATCTGGCTCTGAATGTGTATTGGGGGGGGGGGGGTTGAACAGTGAAAACTGTATGCATGTCTATAGTGTTTAGCAAGGCAAGTGACGGGCCTGAACGTTATCTCTATTATGTATTCTATGTGAGGATGAAGCCCAACTCATGGCATTGGAATATTGAAGCGCTTTAAAGAAAAAAAAGAAAGAAAAATGGGACGTTTATTTTAATTTTTTAAATGCTGATACTAACTGATGTATTGTTATGAGTTTTGTGCTAGAGTTTGGCAGGGCAGTGTTACGTGGGTGGGGGGAGGGGGGACTAGATTATACTGGTGGGCTGTTTATATGGTTACTGTACCTACCTATTCTATTCTTTGTATTATGATTTGTAACTTTGTTGCTTTTTTTGAACTGAAAAAATGATGTAATGAATTTATTCATGGAATTGAAAAATGACATTTTTATGGACAACAAAACAATAAAAAAACAAACACTTATGTAAGAAAACTGAATATTGTTTTTAAAATATTTTTTATTTGTCTTTAATTGCTCGGGTGGATATCTGGTAGCTTTACAGAAATTGCAATTTATAATTACTTAATGATTTACCGGATGAGGTGACACACCAGTGAAATTAGGATAGTATTTAAAATCACACAGATAATACACAGGGTTCCTGCAGTTATAAGCAATGGTTGAAATGTGGAATTTGGAAATATTGGAAGGGCTTTGGAAATAGTTTGATAAATTGCTTGAAGTGGTTCAATGAATATCAGATTCAAACAGGGCTTGTGTCTTTATTTGAATCCACACATTTATTTTGTTGCTCATTTGTCACAGCATTGTTTTAAACCACACAACATACCTCTGTAAAAATTCATACGAATACTATGCATAAGGAATTGTTAATATTTGATGGAAGGGTAGTTTTTTTTTATTACACCATGAGGCAATATAGTGTTGAAGCTTTCATAATAGAATCCTGCCTTGGTTCAGCGGGAGTGTCTGCCCTCTGCTGGCTGATTACAGCCAATTACAGTGTTTTCTTTAAAACATGTCCAGCAGTTTATGCAGAAAAGGTCAAATCCTCTCTTCATTTCAAGTTCAACTCATTTTAAATAGGCCACGCATTAACAGCTTCCACACTCAGTTGGGCTTCTCGCTGTTGCAGGTTGTGTTGATCTGAGATAACGACGTCCAAGACTCCAGAAAACTCAGCTTGCTGAGCTCAGCTGTTCACCGGCCAGGAAAGGAGCTTCAGCAGCCGGCCTCCATGTGGCTCCGGACACGGGATCCTCACCGCGTTATTCGATTGGTCAGCAGAGAATGAATTTGCTCCGGATAGAAATATTGGGGATTCTCTGCCAGCAGAGTCGGCCATGCGTGGAGTTCGCCAATGGTGGCCTTGTTCAGACATCCAAAAAGCCTGTTATTGCTGACCTGCGTCCTCCGCAGGGACGGCATTAACACAGGAGATCGATGCCTACTAGGAGAAAACCTGTCTGTGCACAACGTTTGAAATGAACTGCAAGACGTACTGCGTGTCAAACGCACTCAGTCTCACAGCTAAGATGCTTTTGGGAGCCTGTCTAGTCGGGCGTCAGTGTGCAGCGGGGTCCGGGTCGAATGGTGCACCGCATTAGTTCCCATTTACAGTTCCTCTGGCTACATCCGTGGGTACCTGCAGAAGGAGAGGAAGCCGCATGAGGAGGGGACAGTGGCGGACGAAGCGCCCATCCTTTTATTGAGTAAAATTAAAGCATGAGGTAAACATACAAAACCTCTAGGAACCTGAAACGTGATCGGGGTAAGTAGGACAGGATGGGTGATGAGCAAGCAAAGTACACCTGATTAAAAATGAAAACCCTGGAATTGCTTCTCCGCACTGAGAAAGTACACACTACACACTAAATGAATCACTGATGGGTTTTAAATGAACCTTTAAGGATGAACGTGTAGTTCTTGTTCCACACTGTGGTGAAAACTCAACAAGTGAAAACACAAACGCATACTTCTTCCTGGTGGGTGCGACTCTATTCATGATTTATCTCTTGCGGTTGTGAACCTGTGGAACAACTTCCTTCCCGTCTCACCTGATTCGAAGGTAATGGTTTTAAAATCCCCTTTTTTATTATTTTTTTTCTTTCCCCGTAATGAAATGGGACTCTTCACATCCGGGTGTCGACTCACTTGGTGTGCTGCGAGGACATCTCGACCAGCTGCTCCTCCAGCGCCGCCATCCTGAGGCCGATGTACCCGGAGGCCAGCAGGAGCAGCAGCAGCCTGCGGGCGCACAGAAGACAAAGCCCTGACCTTTACACAGTCCCTCGCTACGCACATGCCCATGTGATTGTCACGTGATAACACATTGAAAACCGCATGTCGAGATTATCTCTGGATCAAGGCGCTTTCAAACAATCCAGAAAGTCAACATACCAAACACGTGCCTTTACTCAGACACATAGGTGCGCGCCATCTGCAAAGTATTCTACAAAGCACACTGTGGGTATTGGAAGTGACTCGGTGTTCTCACAGCATCACGTAGACGTAGAAGAGAGCGCTGAGACTCCTTAATTCTCTGAGGAAGAGACGTGGTGCCACCGTCTCCACGAGCCTCCACATCCACGGTTCGGCTGCTGGGAAGACAAATCGGCCTGTTATTTTTGAATGGCTCTTCCCTCCGCGGCCAACTTGACTCATTGTATTAAAGTGTGCATGTCCATTTGTGTCCTCTTACACTTGTCTCCATTGTCTTCGTCTGTTGAGCTGTTTGGATGGGTGGCACTGCGTCTTGTAGGAGCTGGAAAGCCAGAAATATTATTAACCTAAATAAAAAATAAAAATTGGCTGAAATTCCCCTCACCAAGAAATAAGACTAACCAGTGACGATTACTCCATTCCCACTTCCCTCCATCTGTCCCGCCCGTTTATCACCCTCACTGGACATCTGAGGAAAGTTGTCACGGTGAAGGCTGTTCCGTCTGCTGGGAACACGAGACGCGCTGTCCTCCAAACTGGAATAACCGGAGGCCTGCGGACAAGAACGGAGACGCTGAAGGTTAAAGTGCATCACTCATATACGCTTGGATCCTTTAAATCCGTTGGTTCGGTGGAAGTAGAGGAGCAGTAAGGCCGGGCACGCTCCCCGTTTCATCAAGAAGGCCATTCCAAGTGGTTCACATCAAAACCATTAAAACCATCAAAACATGAGGAAAAATGAACTATTAGGAGAACTTATTGAAACAAAAATCATCAAAACATGACACAAGATATAAAATATAGAATTTATGACGTTTATGACAATCAGTTCTTGGTAGGTGGAGCAGAAAAACTGAACGCACCACGTCGTGACCCGCTTCATTCTCTACAGACGGCGGGTGAGGGCTGCTGTCGATGCTCCTCTCCTGGTTCAGACAAACACATAAACGTGAGGGAGACACGACTTTCCTACTGATGCGCATTTGTTCCTGCAGATCGGCGGAGCGCCTCCTCTTACCCGCCAGCAGACGGCTTGGAGGAGATCATAACACGTCTCACGGTGCCTCAGAGACATAAACGTGTGCTAAAAAGAGAAAAACATTATGGGGCAGAGCAATCTATGAGTGTGCTCGGTGTTAAGATGGACACGACGTCCGGACCACAGCATTTACTTTGGCTTTTAGTTTGAGCTATTTTATTAGCGTTGTGCCAGTACACATAATGCAGCAAAATACACACAAACTATACAGTGTCCCACCGCGGTGAGGTCAATCTGGGGTTTTGTCTTGTCCTCATGTTTTATTTTGAAGGATGAACCTTCCTCTCGTTTCAGGTCACTTGTCTTTCCTCATGTGTCACCAGTCGAATCGTCTTCCCTGATTCCTGAATCTGTCCACCTGTTTCCCCGTCTCGCCTCGCTTTTGAGCAGTCAGCTGATTCTTTTGCCTCTTGCCGAGTGACTGTTCGTAGGTTTTTGTAGACTAAGCTACAGCCTCCCTTGCGAGCGACTTTTGTTTATAGGTTTTCTTAGGCATAGTCTTGAGTTCTCTTGTAGGCTTTTTGTTTTCCTCCTAAAAGTTGAGTTTATCGTTGGAGTTTAAAGTTACTCGTCTGTTAGGAGTGATTCTCTGGTTGGAGATAATTTCTTTTTTTTTTGTAGATAATATACACATTTCATAGCCGCTTCATTTTACTCATCAAAGATAGTAATAAAGACGGCCTAACGCCTTCACCCCATTGCATCTGAGTCCTCTTTTCAGACCAGGTCTGACACACAGGAGATGAATGGATGATCTATTTTCATTCATGTGGTGTGGAGTTCAACACAAGACAAATACACATGTTACAATTGGAATTTCCCAGAGATGTTATAAACCTTTAGAGGCCTTACCACCTCACCCGTTTAAGTGAGTTTTATATTTTGATAAAAGCAAAGTCAGTTCCCTCTGGCTTCCAAAATTTTAACTGCCTAATAATATTGTTTGTCTGTGATTCAAAGCGACAGTTAAGGAAATGTTTATATTTTACAGCTGAAAAAAGAAGAAAACTAAAAGATTGTAACATAAACTTATTGTAAGTCGCTTTGGATAAAAGCGTCCGCTAAATGACGTGTGATGTAAAATGAATACAGTGTACATGTTGATGCTCTGACCTTTTCCCCATCAGCCGTTTGAACAGACAACACCGACAAAGCGGAGCTGTGCTTCTTCACCTCCACGACTCTGGACGCAGGAATCACCACCTGCCACGTTTCACAAAACAAAACACCTCCGTTCTTGTAGGATTCACTGACGCAAGATGACGTCCTTTGATCGTTCCCCAATTCAAGATTGTTACCTTGGTGTCTTTGAGCAGCACTGACGAGTAGAAACACACATAGTTCTCAGAAACAAAGAGACGTCCGTGATACAGTACCTCCTTCTGCAAGGCACAGGAAAATGCTATCGAGGAAACACACACACACACACACACACACACACACACACACACACACACACTTTATGTTGTATTAAATAAAGCACTTATTCTAACACAAGGGGCAAGAAGAAAAAAAGGTGATGTCATTTCCATAATCAATATCAGGCAATAAGTCAGAGTGACTCTCAACTCACTGTTCAAGAGACTCTCCCCCGCAACCTCATGGAAGTGTTTGTAAAAGCCTTTCATGTGCTTAAGGAAGCTCTGCAGGAAGAAAAGCAGGTTACAAAACACTCCAAATGCATCTGCGATTTAAAATCAAAGGTTTAGTTTTTCTTCTGAAATAATTCACTACTGTTTTTTTAAGATGCATTTTCTCTTGTGCCTGCTTGTGAACACTGAGACAGAACCGAGGGAGTAAAGCTTGTCGGCCCACTTCTCAACAGCTATCTATGAAAGAGGGAGGGATCCTCCTGCTTTCACACCGCTTTGCCAAGTGATGCAGCGCCATTGTTAGAAGTACAGATTCTCTGATTATCCTTGTGTGGCAAAGACACAAACATTTGCGTCGCAAAGATAAAACATTAGTGTTGCAAGAGGCGCTGAGAGGCAGGATGACGTGACACAATCTTACTGTTTTACGGACACCGTCGACAACGCTCTCCTCTGCAATGCTCTGATTTCTGAACACACAAAAGATAAAACATCAGCACTTTTTTATGAAAAAAAAAAACCCCAAGCGTAGTGCTGAAGGCCGGGTTTACCTGTGGGAGACGCTGGCGTTGAGGCTGTGATTCAGCTCCTGGATCTCCAGACGGGCTTCGTCCAGACTCCCCCAGTCTCTGCGGTTCTTGCTGCTGAACCTGCCGCTGCTTCTCCCCCTGCCGAGGTCCATGCACCTGTCCAGAGAGAGCGGTGGGTACATGCCAGAATGAGGTTCCAGCTACGACATGTACACGTACAGCGTGGCATCACCGCCGAGGAGCACGTAACAGATGAGAACACGATGCCGTCTTTTTGTCTAGTTGCTCAGCTTCAGAAAGAAGACCAGCTGAACTGGCTCTGTTGGTTTAATTGTCAGCTTGTTCATTTGTGGTTTCCAGGCAACACAAAGAGCGTTTTGAGGGAGGGTTCTCTGCTGAAAACCATCAGCAACAAACACTGGATGCGTAAGATTATAACGATTATATGAGCATAGAGAGAAGAATACTTACTCAGAGCCGTCCAGCGAGAATCCCCTACATCTGACAGTCATGATGGAAAATAGGTTCTTCCAGCTCATACAAATGCACACTCACACACGTCTAGACATGCAGTGAAAGTCTGTCTTCAGCTCCATGCAGGAGACTAAGAGGCGGGTAAAACAAAAATAAGGATTACGACAGCCGACTTCTAGAATTAGCTTTCCGTGGTTTAGTCAACCAATCAGCTCTCAGGGGGAGTTTTTTTTCACTCCGGTGCTTCTGCTCTTCCCGCAACGATCAGTACGGAGCCTCACCTTTGGTCACAAAAAAAAACCCAAATGCCTGAAGGCGCACGCATGGGTGACACAAGTACGCACAGACAGCTGTCAGCACAGTCTGCAGCCAGGTGACTTTTAGGAATGAACAATTACCTCGATGTGCAAGACAAAACCCACATTTACCAAACACTGCTCAGCATCAACATTTTTGTTAAAGAAAATGAATGAATGCTTCTTTTTTTGATGATATCATTGGAACATAAACGCTTTGGAACACACGCAGGATGTTCCCACTCGTGGCTCATTGAAGCACAGCAGGGCTCCCGTCTGTGTCGCCTCGACCTCAGCTTTCACAGAAACACACCGCGGCCTCTGCGTCGTTAGTCGAAGTGACGTGTTAGGAGATGGATAATCAATACATCGATTATACGAAGGTCTGAAGATTCAGCTTCACACTAGTTTCACAGCTTTTGGAAGTTATTATTTGGAGATGCAGGTGCATCAACAGGGTTGAATTTAATTTTTTGTTCAATGACCCCTGCAACCTCATGGAAGTGTTTGTAAAAGCCATTGTAAAAGACATCGAAATAAGAAGAAATCTAAATGCGGTGTCATTTAAAAGGTCATTGCTGCGATAGACAGTTTGAAAAAAATGTAGTGGGAAATGATTTGATGATAATGTTGTATAATCAACATGTGATAGCCAGGCAGCGCTAGTGTTTGCACAGTGTGGCTACACTTTTACAATCTCCACTAAAGCCAACATGTTCGGATTAACATGTGACTTGATGTCACGTTAGATGTTACTCTTCCCTGTTGGTTAGAGTTACTGGGCCTGTCCCAGCACATCGTGAGAAGGAAATACTGCAAGTAATCATTAAGGAACCATTCAAACAACACCCACCTTTTCTTTTGTTGGTAATTTCAGGGGAAATCAAACACAAGCGAGGACGACTGCCTTTGTTATCGGGGAACTGATCTGACGTGAGTTTCTTTTTAGTGAAATACAGGTTGGATCTCCCTGTGCATGGTTGTGTACCTGCATGCACTGCAAAAACACTGTACAAGGAGCACATTCCTCTTTATCTCCTTATCTCCAACTTAACACTGCATGTGCTGGTTGCTGTACTGACTGCGTGAACGTCATTAACACAATCTGATGTGGGTGAAAGCTCCTAAAACCAAACAGCAAAAGTTGGAAATCTGCTCTTTTTCTTCCTGGCCATGAATGAGTCGATGCGTGTATTTGAAGCTAGCACTAGTAGCCGGTTAGCTTAGTCCAGCACAAAGACTCAAAGGAGGTCTGATCAAAACTACAAACGCCCCCAAAGGTTTCTGTTTGTGCCACAGCATCTGCACTCGCATTTTCAGTTATTCTTGCTAATCAGCCATTGATCGGATTTTAAGGAATATTTTGTCCTTAACAGGTGCAACAACATCGCCAGAGCCCAGGAAGAGATGTCATTGTTTTAGTGGAATAACTTTCACATTGCCAGGATTAAAGTTTCATACTGGTCATTTTTTCACGCTAAACTCATTTTCATCTTCAATAACAGTGTTCATTTAAAAAATATGGAGATCTTTCCCATCTATACAATCCGTCCCAGCTAGGACATGTGCCATTGCCATGTCTCTGTCCCGCCCTGTAATGTTTATGAAGAAACTACAGCAGAACTGTATGCGCATGTGACTCCCAACCAGCTGACCGCGTAAAGGTCATTCTGTGTTCGTGTGCAGTAAAGTGCCTCTTTAGAGATACTCTGGTCCCATCTAGTGGACGAGGAATGAATAACAAAGAAATAACGCAGTGAAATCAAGCAGCTCATAGTGCTGTATATCCAATTATCCTGCTTTTAATACAAAGTCAAGATACAATATCTACATCCATGGTTTTGAAAGGAAAGAACAGGTACATAAGTGAGGGAGATGGCGTCTTCAGAGCAGGCCCTCAACACATTTCATTGTATGTTTCATGTGTGTGGCTTTTATATTTCTATTGACACAATAATCATAAGAAATTGAAGGAATAACATATTTCATATATGTTGCACACTGTCAAGACTTCTGGACCACACATACATTTCATATCAGAATATTTCAGATACAAACAATACGTTTTGAGGGCGTGTGTGTGTGTGTGTGTGTGTGTGTGTGTGTGTGTGTGTAGCTGGGCCATTGTTAACCCCTTTTCTGTCAAAAATACACTTGCTACCATTTGCTTCCCAGCAAACTAAATACCAACAGCTCGTCTGAGATTCTCACCAACAGGTCTGCTCTATATATCTAATTTCTCGTTTGCCCTTTAACCCTTCCCAGCGGGTCCGACCATAACCCTGTTGCTATGTTCACACCAACGCTGTTGCTATGGAGGTTGAGTGGTGGAAGGGCATCAATAGGGCATAACTGTAAACTTAAGCTAGGTCTTCCTCTAATGTACATCTCTAGATAACTAGTCGGACATCAGTAATCAGTATCAAATAGCACCCTACACAGAGGGCATACTTTATAATAACAAAGCAAATAAAAAAGCACTAAAACTGACCATTGAAAATAAAAAACAAACAGTGACAATATTATACTTTAACATTGGCTCGCTAAAGAAACAAGTAAACAACATCTTATTGGTTATAGTTGCTAGATATTCCAGATAAACAGAATAGAAACAAACGCAAACAGTAACAAAATAGAATAGTAAATATCTTTAAAAAAATCATATGAAATAAATGTGACAGAGTGAACATTAACAATAAGGCTTTCTTTTGCGACAATAACAACTACATCACATCCAATCCCACGTTATATCTTGTGCTCAGACGTATGTAACTGCACTGTAGAGGACTCCAATGATAAACTGTATGTACAGAATGTGTGAAAAAGCTCGGGATGCCGGAACATTGCTGTGCTCTTAAATGACCACATTGGACCAATTATCATTATATGTAAAATCAATATAAGATATAGAGATACATCTCATGGATTTGTGCAGTTTTACTGGTGGAGGCAAGATGGGTGTTCTGTACAAAGTGATTTAGCGACAGAGAGACTTTAAATGGAGCATGTGGAGGTGGGATGGTCGGATGACGGGAGAACTCAGTTCAATTCACCAAATGCGCTGAATGTTTTTGTGGGATTTCTCTCAATGTATTTTACTGCCCGTGTTCTTGAATAGTATAACACCAGATTGATTCCACTGCAAAGTGTTGCAATTCAAGTAGTTAAGCTTCAGAAGACGAAAAAAAGTTTCCTCCCCGGCTCAAGATACTGTAGAACGAATAAAATGTCTAGCACACAACGCATGAACATTAAGCAGCATGTCTAAACACAATACAGCAGTCAGCATAAGGCAAAGACGCACAGTAAAAACACACAAAAATCATGTGGGCAGAAGGTGGGATGAGGACCGCTTGAACTGGATTGAAGCTCAATTGGGTCACACACACACTTCTTTCGATCCGCCGGCGCCGAGCTGACACAAACAGGGGCGGACTTCAAGAGGAGACGAGCTGGACGATGAACACGGACGGCGTTGAGACCAAGCGAGCTTTGCTGGACGAAGAGCGCGCTGGACCACAACTCCGGGCCCAGCTGAGGATATGAGAGGCTCTGACCGCTGTTCTGAGGACTCGATTGTGGGGCGTGAAACTGATCCTTGGCCGGGCGCGTTAGAGGGGTCAAGTCGAGTCTGACTTCATGTCATGCTGGATAAAAGAGGCCTCAGTTTGTGTTCACGCCGTGTGGTTTCTCTTGGCACTGTGCGCTGGGCAAATGAGCGTCCGCATGCTTCTCCAACAGTCCGGACTTTAGGCCTCTGCTGAGGCCTTCACCTCGTCCTCTGCTTTAAACTATATAATCACAGCTATCTGCGGTAGCAGTAGACAGCTTTGAAACAGACTCACGGGCACATAGAAATGTTCACCGCAGCGCTTTGTAACCCCTTACTACACCAAACCAGTAGATACAAAGATGAGGATAAAAAGCCCATGTAGGGTGCAGCAAATATCCAGGCTCTTTGTGTGTTTTTTTCTCCCTTTTTTCTTTTTATACACATTTAGTATCATAATTCCTGTTCAGAAGCTGTTTGTATTTCACCTGTTCATATTGGAGGAAAGCTGACCACAACACAAATGTATTATACGTCCTTCACACTGGAACACTGAGGTAAGTATATGGATTACACATGGATGGTCTCCACACCCACCTGCTCGCCCGGGAGACCCTGAGGAGTGTGGCTGCTGTTAGACAGGGATTTCTGTTGTTGCTGTTTTTGTAGTTACTTTTTGTCCTTGTCGTTGTAGAATTAATCTCGCTTCCGAAAAAAAAAAAAAGATGTCATTCACTCCTTTCGCTTGTCGGTCTGTTTGCGGACCTAGAAGCAGAAAGCTGGATCGCTGGTCGTCTCTTCGCTTACGTTGCATAGTGGTCAAAGCTACCCAGGTACTCCAGTGCCGCCTGGTAACAGAACTGGTACTCATCCTGGGGAAGGAGTGAGGGGGGGGGGGATGTTTTTGAAAAGGAACATTCGCACAACTTCGACCGATGACGCACATCTTCTTGAAGACGTTGACTGATACGCATTATGAATGTTTGTCAGAGCGATATCTTTATTTCATTAGTGGCGTCATTATTGAGTGTCACAACGGTTGAGCTTTTTAACTCTAGCCCCCTTAAAACATCCACGACCACCAATAGCACCAAATGTTACTGTATTCGTATAAAAATATTGCTTTGAACAGCTCTGGTAGTGATGTGAATCAGCGCTTCCCTTGCTAGTGTCTGTCCTGATTAAAGTGTCCGTGAGTACCGCACGCTGCTCGCTGTTTACCTCGGTCTGCACCATGGCGGGTCTCTGTGTGCGCAGCATTTTGACAGTCTGGAAGATGTCCACCGCCCCTTCGTAACGCATCCTCTCCAGGACAATGCTCAGGGTGATGAAGACACCTGTCCGCCCCACGCCAGCACTGCAGGCACAGAGGAATCCGTTTGACTATAGCCTACGACGTGCTGCATTCTGACCAGCCGACTGCAGTTATTGTTTTGTAATTGAAGGCGCTGTTGTCTGACAATGAGGGGTTTAAACATGAGCCGCTGACCTGCAGTGAACGCTGATTGGTCCGTCCTGGCCAAACTGCTCCTTGGTTTTGTGCACTTGGCCAATGAAATCAATGAAGCCCTCCCCAGATTTCGGCACACCTTGCTCTGGCCAATCGGTGAACTGGAACTGACGCACTGTCCGGGACTGCCCATCCTGAGGAAGTGAGGAAACGAGTAGTGAAGAAGGATTTGACGGAAAAACCTGCTGTTGTGAGAGTGTATCTAGTTTTTTAACCATCTATCAATATGCTTTATATATGTTAATGCTTAATAATGGGTAGTTTGGGTTCTTGCTGTATTTACGATACCCTTTTTCCCTGCTAATGATTACGGTTATCTGACTTGTGGTGGTGGTTAACTTCCGGCTGTGTTGTCGCTACGTCTGCTATTGTCAGCCACTCAGTAGGCAATTACATCTTTTCTCTTCTGCTCAGCCTTTCTGACTCCCCTTTAATGGAGATCAATAGAGCATCTGTCGATGTGGCGTCAGGGCAGGACAGGCTTAACTGGAGTTATCTATGAGCAGCTGAAATGTGCACGCACACACACACACACACACACACACACACGTTGTCAAGGTGATCTGCAGACAGCGTGCGTGAATGAGTGATCTAGGGGCTGTTGCCTATAGCGCTAAGCCTCCTGTGTAACACACATTCACATACAAAACACACACTGAGCGACACACGCTAGCGGTCGATAGGACACGCACCGTCCCGCTGCCTTCCAGCGGCACTGATGGATCGGGAACAGAGGAGTCGCGCAGTGTAATGTTACACTGCTGTTTGAATAAAACATCCAGCGGGAGGACGAGTCTTTAAACACAAAGACGCCCTGAACTCACCCTGGCATCCGTGACTTTGAACTCACGCAGGATGTACTGGGGCATGTTGTACTCAGCCATGGGGTCCACCACAAAGTACTGGTACCTGGCGGAGCGCTCGGCGGGCCAGTACTGGTGACACTTCTCCTGAGAGAGCCGGACAGAAAAGAAATGATTGATGACATTGTGTAAGGGCCTGAGATTTGCCGTGATTTATAGCACTCTGTGTGCGCATGCTTAAATGTACCCTTACCCGTCCTATTTCCCTCAGTTTAGTGAGCATGACCACTATGGTGGAGTTGTGTTCCCACAGCATCCTCCAGAAATCCTCCGTTGTCTCAGCCAGTGGGCCCTGGGTGGCAATGTAGCCTCTCTGCTGTCTGCACACACACACACACACACACACACACACACACACACACACACACACAGACATTAAGATGCCATCTCTTCCATTCATTCGTCCTGTTTTCCCGCTGTCAAGCATCAGACTGAAAAGGGGGTCAGGCTTCAGGCAAGAAGCGAAACAGTCAAAACATGTGTGTACAACCACTCTGAATGGCTGAATCATCAGAAGCACAGCGAGCGGCGTGCAGCGAGAATGATAACAAGACGGATCTGACAGTGCGTGACAGGTGGGCACACTGCGGTGAAAGGCCATCCAATCCTCTCCCTCATCAAGCCGTCACACGAGGACGAGGGGGTCGGGTCACGTTAGTGTCCTTCGGGATGGAAGCGTACCTGTATCCGTCTATGTAACTGGCGTTGATGTAGTCGGAGCCTTCCAGGCCTCTAATTGGCTGGAGGCAGACGCGGGTGGTTTCATAGGGCATAATGTTGACCAGTCGATTCTTAAATTTGTTGCAAGGCAGGTTGGCTGTGACGAACCGGGACGTGTGCGCCTTGGTGTTAGCCAGCCGCTGGATAGGGGGCGAGAAAATAATGTTTTGTTTTATAAACTAGTCTAAAGTAGATTATCAGACAATCCCAAACTGGTTTTGCATGCATGAGTTCTGTATTGTTAAGGAATATTTGCTCAAGTAACTAGTGGTTCCCAATTCAGGGGGTTGCTAAATAAATCTCAGGGGTTAGTCAAACAATTTTAGAAGGGAAAATAAATCTCATGTCAGAATTATGCAAAAATAGATTTCCAATACTACTGGCTTTGTTTTAAGGAGCCATTAACCAATAAACCTTTTAAACCTCTTTTCTATTCCTCTGCTAGAGGCAATATACCAGGATGTAATTAGCCTTCTGCCCTACCTTGAACTCCAGCTCCATGCCAGTGATGTGCTCCCCAGTCTCCACCTTGGACAGCTTCTGCATGTAGGAGTACAGACTCCTGGCGGCCACCTCGGTGTTCCCGCAGGCCACGGCCTCCTGCAGGGCCTCGTGGATGAAGCTGTATTGGTCCTCCGTCTGCACCATGTAGTTCCTCTGCGAGCGCATCAGAGTCACGTGGCCGTAGATGTCCACCGTGCGCTCGTGCCGGATGCGCTCCAGCATGGCATCGATGACAATGAAACAGCCAGTGCGACCAACGCCAGCACTAATAGAGGGAGAGGAGTAGATGGGATATCCGTTGAATAATTGGTAGGATATTAGTTCTGACGTTGCGTTCAAAGGAACACTTTAACATTTTGGGAAATGGAATTATTAGCTTTTTTTGGATAATAACACAATGATGGATGATGTCTGGCCATCGAATCGGAAGCCAAGCAAAGCTAAACGAGCAGCTGGTTTTGCTTAAAGATTGGAAATGAAACAAATAAAAAAAATCTCCAGACTTCTTAATACACTTGAAATGATCTCTTTTGCTCCATTCATACAACAAAACAATGTAAATGTTGTGTGAAAGCAAACAGGTGTAATTCTTTGAGATGGACGAGTGTGTGTGCTCACTGCACCTGCAGTGAGCGATGATAGGTCCCGCATCCGGAGGGTTGCAGGCTTTCACCCTGCGGAGGAAGTTGAGGAAGGGGGTCGGATACTCTGGCACTCCGTGGTCGGGCCAGGATGTAAACTGGAACTGACGCACCTCTCGCCGTTCACTGCTGCCACTCTGGTACAAGAGACAAGCGAAAGAAAAAAGATTCGCTCTCACTGAGACGATCTGTACACACGCCAGCTCAGTCCCTTGTTATGGGAGGTTTGGGCATAAATGGAGTGCTGTTTCTCATATATGTCAGCATTAAACTCCATTCTAATTACTGCCGGTCATTCAAGACTACTTTGCACTACTAAGACATGACTACTTTCTTCACACAGGATGCCAAGGAACTATTTGTTTATACGTACTTAGTACACTACAGGATTACTTTTATTGTGGAATGATACATTCCAAACATTCTTTGCTCTGTGACGGATTTCCTAACGTGACATTTCAGAACCCATCAACAGAAACTTTGAGGAGCGGTGCTACACTTGGAAGCCCCATCTGGCCTAGTTTCCGTGTCTGTAAGTAGGCCAGAGAGACGCGCTGGTCTGGCGGTCCTAGATTAGCCCCGTGCTGTAAGAACGTGCTCCGCTTCCAACGGTGATCAAATGTTAGTGCCCGACACAAGGAGGCTGGCCTGGTTTGATCACTCCACCAAGCTCAGACAGATCTCTTCTCCTCCGCGTGTCCCGTTCAGTGACAGCGTGGACATTTGTAATTTCATTCAAGTTGCTCCCGGTTCCTAAACGTAAACTTGAGAGATCAAAGCAGTCCTCAGTGGATGTGACAGTAATTACTAGAGGAAAGGAAGCAGGCGACGAGTCGAGGGGGGAGATACAGAAGAAAAGAGGCCGTCGTTTATTTACCTTATGCAGGGAGAGGGTGCGGACACAGAATGTGGCCAGCTCCATCGTGTCCAAAAGGGTGACCTGAATCATCCCGTACGTCTCTGTGCCGCGACTTGGCCAGTACTGGTCACACTTTATCTGCACGGATAAAGGAAATGCATCATCACCACTACTAAAAATATAACTAAACTAAACATTTAAATATATAGAAATCAAACAGGGAAAGAAATGTTAAACAGATATTGGATCAATCTTAATATAATCACTTTATAATAATGAAATGTAAGAAAATGTAGAATTTAGCAGAAATTTTGATTTATTTATCAAATGAAGGGTATCCCATATCGGATCTGCTTACTGCCACTTGTATCCGATCCATATATTTAAGGTGGCATCAGACAGATATCTGTAATCGTGATTGGAAAAGGTGCATCTCTAATTGTGACTGGCTTATCTACCCGGGACTTCTCCTCGAGACGCGTCATCATGACCACAGAGGCCGCCCGCTGTTCCCAGACCATTCTCCAAAAGTCCCCGAATGTCTCCGCCAGGGCCCCCTGGGTGGCGATGTAGGCGTTCTGCTTCCTGTAGCCATCGACGTAGTTGGCGTTAATGTAGTCGCTGCCCAGGACACCTGGAAACAAGACACCTGTGAGGCTCTCGCTCAACTGCAATGAATGAACGCAATGAATGAACCTGTATATTCATGTATGAAATCAAACAGCCGAACAGACTGTTTGTATCAGCTGCTGGATGACGAACCCACACGACTCTGTCGTTGTAAATTCATGAGCCGCAGATGAAATCAATCCCCCCCCACCCCCCCTTCTTGTTCTGGAGGCTGCACTTGAATGCTCTCGTGCTGTTTGTCAGTCTCATGCCACCGCAGACAGCACACTCTTGAGCACTGTTTGCAATTTCAGATGTCATCCATCATGCAGCTCTCCAGCTCCGGCTCCAGCTCCCCGTTTGTGTTCAACCCGCGGAATACAAATACAACAGACTCTAAACGTCTTCTTTAACTTGGCCTTCCCCTCCGGTGGATCCTCACCTTCGATCGGAGCCAGGACGACTCGCGTGTGGTCGTAGGCTATGACGTTAGCGTAGCGGTTTTTGGGCTTGTTGACCTCCAGGTTTGAGTGTTCCCATGAGAACTGCTGACTGGGGTCGATTGACTGGGAAAGAACGGAGCACACACGCGAACGGTGGCGTGGTTAGTGGTGCATCCTATGGTAATGGAACGAGAGTGCGTTGTAATGTAGACAAGCTACAGCAACAATATTCACTGCTGAATAAATCACAAATATATCATCTGCCCACAGAGATACAAACGTTAAATAAGATTTGCTTTGTGAAGCAACAGCTCAACGTGCTTATCATTGCTGAACAATGAGGGCGCTCGTGTGGAATGAAGGATCCACACAAAGCGTCTCACCTCGTACTCCTGAGACAGTCGCAGGTTGTCGTTTGCTTTCAGCAGCTCAATGTGCTCAGCCAGCTCACTGATGGGGATGGGGGGGTGGCTCATCATCCCTGTGTGACAACGAGGTCAGAGGTGATGCAGACTTTAGCCCAATTACCTAAATTAGTGAAGGTCAGCACCACTCATGTGCAAAGGCGTGAAGATAATTCTACAATCAGAGAACATCACACATCATTAAGCTACACGTTGAGGCAGAAAATCCATTTTGATCCATGTGTGGGACAAAGGGAGGCGAGCTTTGTTTGTTTGTAAATTGTTTTTCTTTGGTAAATTGCCTTTTCTGTGATCAGAGGAGCAACAACTCACAGAAAACAAACACTGACAGAACCCTAATCAGGAGCACACGCGCGCACACACACACACACACACACACACACACACACAAAGGAAGCAACCTATGTCTCATCATTTGTCCATTCAAAAGGCCAAAAAGCTAGAAAAATGAATGATGAATAAAAACATTGTTTTTTTTGGCAATAAACACAATCTATTTAGGTGAGATGTGTTGTCAACGTTTCTAGAATTGTAATGTATCTCGACGCAAGAGCATTTGTGTTACTCTGCTGCAACAGCTACGAAAAACTGTAGCACCCACAGAAATCACGACAGGTTGCTCCCATCGAGAGCAAAATGACCTCCGATGGCATCAGCCGCTGCAGTTGGAAACAAAGTCATCTTTGAAGAGTATCTCAAAAGCACAAATCTTATAGGAGAGAAGATGTGGGAGCTTCAGGTTTGTGCACCACAGGCCTTCATGTCAGGATTAAATGAACAGGGGTCTCACGTTATTCGTCCTTGCGGGTAAAGCACTAAACATCCCTCCAGGGTGACACATCTTGCCACCTTTTTCAACAAGTCCCTCGTGAAACCTCTATAGGCATCAACCACGGAAATATAGTGAGACCAGTGATTCAATTCCTCCGGGGAACGTGTTTTTTTTAGATGCAGCCAATTAAGTGGAAGAAGCGAGAGCAAAGCATCCTTGGCCTGGTGCCACAACCAAAGCAGCTGGGTTGTGAGAGCTCCCCCAGTAGGGCTGGGGAACAAAAAAATCTATGTGCGTACTTCACAATGGGGCTTCAGTTGGCTAAGAACAGAATGAATTCCCTTATAAATGATCACAGGTAACCCCTCTCATCTTTTGATGTATCAACGTGATTATTAAGCTCAGGAGCACTCGAGAGCCGTAAAACATCTCTGCGTCCTTCTATCTGCAGCCTGCCATGTGGATCGTGGGCGAGCCGAGGTGATTACATTTTGTCACACCGTTTCCGACTCGGCTGTGACTAAGCGCTGACTGTACCTGGGTAGAGGCCATTTTCATCTCAAAAAATGTCCTGATGGCTGCCAGGTCGCTCGTGGTGTGGAGGCGTATTTTCACAATGTGGTCTGCATGATCTTACCCGAGCTAAAATTAGTCCCATGAACATTTCATCATCAAATGATGAGCCATGGGAAGTTTACCTCGGTAGGAAAACAAAGAGCGTGTCTGGGTGCCTGTGTTGGTGCGCGCTTCGTACCAGGAGTCTGAAAGTTAATGCGTCTCATCTCCACAGGGTCTGTCGGGTGATGGGCCATCATCTCCGCGTTGCTCAGAAGGCTCTTGGTTCCGGGTTCAGAGTCTTTGCGCTTGCTGCTCAAACACCAGTGAGTCAAAAGAGCGAAAGAGCAATTAGCACGTGCAAAGAACCAGGGAGAAACAAACAAACTGAGTAGTGTCAGGTCGTTAACATATAGTTAAATCAAGGAAATGCCACATTAACGGATATGGTGTTTTACAGCTTTGTACAAATTCTCTTTACAGCATCTGGCATCGTGTAATTGCTGCGGGTTAAAATGAACAAAAAGCTTGACATTGGTTTAATCTTACCTGTCAGGTTTGCTGCTTGCAGTGAAACAAGAGCATGGGAAGGAATAATTAGAGGAGGAAGAAGAAGGAAACAGACGGATTGTTAGAGAGAAAAATCTATATTTTGCATTAGTATTCAAAAGCTTGATGGCTTGCAGCAGCTATGTGAGGCATATATAGCAGGGACATGCTGTTTCACAGCTGTAGGAAGACGAGCACCAACTTAGCAACACATTTGATGAATACCAGGCTGAAAGTTGAGCACTTGTGGGAGGATATAGGAACATTAAATGATTCCGGTACGAACACTATATAAGTAGGAGCCTCGGGCACAATGTGAGCACACAGCATCCTGGACTTTCAACTGAATGTGCCTTAAAAAAGAGACGCTGGAAAAATATCAACAACTCATCGATGCCGCAGTACTAACAAGTAGCTACTGTTTGTGTTGCCTTAGGCCAAAAACAAACTGGTTATTCAGAAAACATTTATAAACCCCATCAATATGCTACATGACTGATAAGTGACATGCTCGTTTATTAGCGTGAACACGGACCCTGCAGTTAACTCTGAGTAGAACACATTTGTATTCATCTGTTAATGCAAATAGTCCCTAAGAAATAAGTGATTTACTGTTTTAGGAAGTTATTTTGCCTTTCGACATGGTTTGTGAGCCATTTGAAAGATTCACAGCGTTGGGGAGAAATCAATAAAAGACACAAAACCGTCAAAACATATCGAGGCGCAACGTGAGGAATGATCCGTCTTTGACGACAAATGCGTTTTAAGAGGCACTGACTTTTTGTAAAGGAGGATCGCAATGACGATGCAGATGATGAAAACCACAGCCAGGACGGGTCCAACCACCCATATCAGCCCATCGCCTGCGTCCAGGGGCTGCGGGTCTGAATCCGGGGCGATCACAGGGTCTGTGTAGGGGCTGGCCACGTACATCTTCTGCAACCAAACGTACAAGATGTTTTTCTGTTTGTCTATTTCAGAGATGCCCGACTAAATAGCAGAAATATTTGAAGCAGTCCAAGAGAGTGAATCCCACAGCTCTTTTAACAAGAGTCCGTAAATGCTAAGCTTGTACAAAAAGAATTAGACGTGTTCTTTATTGCAGAACTGTAGCGTTAGATTAAAACGTTATTCCTGTAATTGTGTACATCAAAGAAGGTTTGATCTGTTTCTCAAATAAAACCTGTCTAATAAAAAATGGTATGTATCCTAATTCAAGTAATTTAATTTATTTATGTCGGATTCAAATTAAATGCACGTACACTCCAGTGCACTACACAGAGCGTGTACAACGCACAAACTAGTGGACTCACTCTTTATTAGGAGTGGCGATGCCTTTTTCTTAGAGCGCTTTGAAAATGTGCCTTTTTACTGTTTAAGCATTGATTACAATGTACGGAGGCAGCCTGCAGCAGAGAAACAAAGGCAGAGAGGAACGAGGGAGGGGTTGCAAACACAGGAAGACGCGGTGGCTTGTGTACCCCGGTTGTGGAGTTGAGCTCGGCCAGGATGAAGAAGACGTACTCCTGACCAGCCTCTAGAGCTCGGTTCTCAAATCCTCCGTAGTCCAGCTGGTCGCCCAACGTGAAGAAAGCCGGCAGGGTGGCAGGTGTGAAACGGGCCGTGATGTAAGCCCGCCGCAGGTCCACCTGCTTCTGCTGCCGAGAATCCCTCTGCTTTTGGCTGATGTCTTTCAACAGCTGAGAGACGCAGAGAGGAGAAAATGCCGATGACTCGTGTTTCCATGTGGATACAAAAATGGGCGAGGAGTACACGGTCATTTGATTGAGTGTGTGTGTTTGTAGGTCTCTTCCTCCTTCCAGGCACAAACGTTGGAGGATGCTTTCATTGTTGGGATTCTCACCTCCTCAAGGTCCATTTCATCTGGGCTCTTGAGGTGTCTGATGACGCCGCGGGCTCTCCGCAGCGGAACCACAACAACATACACGTTCCTGAGGGAGCAGAGAAGCAACGGTTGCATGGATACAACAGCAAACATTTAACCGTTTCCAACTTTTTCTTGCCAACTTAAGACTAACATGAGTCAAAACAAGGCATGGCGAGGACATGGCCGTGACTTACTTGACGGTCGTGCGAGTTTCCAGTGACGGCAGGACTATGGTGACTGTGGTCTCGGTGTCCCGGGTGTGGTCAATCTCAGGGCGGCGGATGGTGATTGGCGGGGAGGTCTTTGCGGAGATGCGATGGCGAAGGCCTCCCATGTTTCCCTCCGGAGCGGTGATCTTAAAGTCGTAGCTGGTGTCGGGCTGAAGGTTTGGGATGACTGCCTTTCTCAGCCGAGCGTCCACCTCCATCTTCTGCAGGTTATATTGCACCTGGAGGAGAGGAGAGTGTTGGTGGAGTAATATTTATATATGCTGATGATATCCTATTGTAACACCATGCTCCCACTTGAATGCAGTCTGCACAATTCAAAAGAAATATATTCATCATCACGTCGTCCTGAATATTCACTTTGATTTTCCTGAATTGATTGGACTGGTCAACTGCCCCACCTTAAACATTATTGGAAAGATTACGCTTATCCCCTTCCTTTATGAGAGTTGCTCGAGAAGCTCGACCCACATGTCTGTGCGGTGCAAATTGAGCTACAACCAGCAGCTTGCTAACTTAGCTTAGCATTGCGACTGTAAACAAAGGTAACGTCTCTAAAGGTAGCTAAATCTGTCAACCAGCATCTCTAAATCAAATTATTCAATCATCTAATTCCATTCATCCCGTTCATCCTATGATAACATGTCATCAAGCATCCACCAAACATTATCTTAAGTAATAACACACAACACATTGAAATGAAGCATCCAGCGGACATACAGTAAAGCGATAGGGGTTGGTGCTCTCTGGAAACTCCCAGGTCAGAAGAACACTGGTCTTAGTGGCCAGATTGACTGAAAAATTCCGTGGCACATCTGAGAAACACACAGAAAAAGAGTCACGCGCGCCAAAATCGTTTACTCAAATCAGTGGCTCCTCTGCTGTCCTTCTGAAAACCAGTAAAAAAAAAAACATCAGTCACATTTGTTAGTGAGGGAAGAACACATGATGGTTAGGAGGATGGGCAGGGGATGAGGAGAGTGGAATGCGGACAATAGATAGTAGACAGACCGGCTGTGGGAATCTGACATGCCACATTCTCAGTGTAAGGTTGTGTTTGTTAGACTCAGAATTCAGCATGTCAGCAAAAGGCTTCGGAAAAGGTGAAAGTGTAGGTCCATCAGATAAAAAAAAGAGCTTACCTGCAAGATACAGCCCCAGTCGCCCTTTTTTTCCCCTTGGATTCAGACTGAACACTTACCTGCCGCATTAGACACAGTGCACCCAAGCAACGTATTGACTTTTACCTGGAGGTTTGTGATAAGCAGTGCTCTTGAAGCAAACATCCATTAACATTCAGCCTGCGTCCACTGGTGGTGAAGGGTAGGTGATGAAGGTATAAGTGAAAGAGTGGAGGAGGTTGGGGGGAGTAGTCGTGTTCCCCTGGACTCCGCAGTTGGCCCAGACTTCATTTAGTGTAGTGGTTTTGGAGTGAAATCCACACTAAAGGGAGCGGAGATGTGAAGCTGAAGCAGTGCTTAGATGGTGCCGAGGCCGGCCCTACCTGTTTCAAAGGCCAGGGTTCGGCCCGTCAGAGGTGGGCTGAATGGGCCTGGCCCTGCCTTGTTGTGGGCTCGTAGCTGCACCTCGTAGTCGGTGCTGTGATTGAGGCCCAGGATGGTGTAGCGGGACTCACTCGCTGGTAACGAGATCAGCCAAGGGGGAGCAGTGGGGGTCGGTATGGCTGGCGAACCAGGGTCACTTGAGGGTTTGGGGCCCGCAGCCTCTTTGTAAGATACAGTGTACTCAGTGATGACACCGCAGCACTCCTTTGGGGCAGGGGGAAGCCAGGAGAACTCGAGGGAGCAACAGGTGGCATTAAAATAGTCAGTGATTTTGGGGTACCCCAAGGGTGGGAAGATGGGAACTGTTATCTCCTGCTGCGCTGCGTCTCCGTAGCCCGTTCGGCTCTTTGCGGAGAGGGCAAAGACGTAAGTGGAACCTGGGGAGAGGTTTCTGACGGTGAAGTTTTTCTCTTTGTTTGTGAACTCCACTGCGTTGTCTAAAGAGGTGTTCTTCAGGCCAAACTGTAGACGGTAGCTCTGGATTGCCACCGGAGCCCCTCGGCTATCGGAGCCTGACTCAGGGCACTCCACCGGAGGAGCCCACCGAACCACCACTGATGGGCCGGATCCTGGACGCACCCAAAGTGAGGGGGGGCCGGGCACTGCAAACAAATCAATGCGAATGTGTATTTACAGTTGACTGTAACTTGCGGACGAATTAGAATGGATTGTGCTTCTTTACTGCTGACTGGCTCAGCGTACTGTAAATTCAATTATTGAGTAAGTTACTAAACAGTGCACTCAAATGTATAAATAATTGCCATATGCTTACCAATCCCCAGGGTTTGCACCAGTTTGGCTTTGCTGTGCGCTCCATCCCCTTTGGTGGTGTACGCTGCCACTGAGATGGAGTACAAAGTCTCTGCTTTCAGACCTCCCAAAATCAGCTCCTATGGGGAAAAAAACGCTTAACACAACTGTCTCTGTGTAATCTATTGGATGCATTGTGCTGGGCTCAGTAGTCTGCACTCACATATTGAGTAGAGTCACCATCCTCCATCTTATCCACAGATGAGACAAACCCAGAAGGCACCCGAGACAGATCAGACAAGGATCGAGTCAAAGGACAAAAAGGAGAGACGGAGGATGTTTAATGCTGCAATAAATCAACTTCTTTTCATCAAATGTTTGGCTTTTACATCACCTGTGACTCATCCAACAAGAGGTCTTTGATCCGGGGAAGATTTCGGGATTCGCTGCTTTCTGCGCGGCTGAAATGCACTTGGTACCCGCGGATCTGTCCCTGCCGTGACCGCGGCGAAACCGACCGCCAGCTGACTCGAAGGGCCGAGGAGTTGAGCGGCTGGACATCCACCTGACGGGGGGCTGCGCCCGGAACTGATCCCACACAGACACACACGCAAATACAGAGTTAATTAACCAACAGTCTAGCCAGTAAACAATCAACTAAACGATCAATACTGTGAAAGTCTGATCGATTACGCTCGCTCTTACCGTCTTCATCAGTTCTGCAAATGACAACAGGGCTGTTGGGTCCGGTCCCTTCTGCAGTAAAGGCTGCCAGGGTGATGTTGTACCAGCTCCATTTCTCCAGCCCCTCTAACACTGTCTGGCCCTGCTGTCCCGGGATGGGAGGTGCCTTCACATCCTGGCCCTGTCCTCCACCTTCAGCCCCAGAAACCCTCTGGTATCTCAGCTCATAACCTGCCAATTCGCCATTCTGACCCGCCGTTGGAGGCGGCTTCCAATTTACTCTCAGCGAAGTGGAGCTGGCACTCTCACACGACACACCCTCGGGGGCAGCTGAGGGCTCTGATTGGACAAGGGGCGAGGAAGGGGGCGGTTGGCAAAACGTTTAGGAGAGACCCAAGACGTTGGGGGTGGAAATAACAAGAAAGCGGAGAAATAAACGCAAAAGGATAGGAGATAAGGACCAAAAAAAGAAAACAATGAGAAACTATAGTAAACTGAAATTAAAGCGCTAACGCCAGGACACAACAGAAGTGAGACACAAAAGAAGAGCAACCACAGCATACAAAAGCATAATATTAGCTTAATAAAATAAACCGGAGACAGGCGTACAGGTTATTGACCCCCGAGTGGACCAGTTAACCCGAGGGAGAATGTGCATCCCATACCCAATGACTGTTTCTCATCCTAATACTATTTGCATAAAATGATCCAGATTTATGAATGAAAAAACAAATCCCGCTCAGTAGACATGAGCACAGACAAATATACACATTTCACAACAATAGAGTGGCCTGAATCGTTCTACTGCGGGCAGGATTAAGGAGAAAAGAAAGGAACATGGAGTCCATAAGAGAAAGGCACTCAGACGGATGGTAAAAGTTGGGATAGAATGAACAATTTGCTGACAAGATGTCCGTGGAGGAGCGTGGACACAACACACACCTGCCAACGTGGCCGAGGCGTCTGTGCTTTGCGTGTAAGCTGGGGAGCGAGCGGCAGCTGTGTGTACGTGTGGGAGTGTAATAGTCATAGCTGACAGGTTCAAGCCTCTATCCACTCAGCCGTACAGCCACTGTTCTGTTGGCCTCGGGGGACAATCTAGATGTGCACCAAAGCTTGGCGATAACAAAGCGCACATAACCTCCCAGGGAAATGAATTCTGCTGCATGAAAAGGTCTGCTTATCTGGCACCTTCGCCTCCCAGAAACCCCAACCTCCTCTTTCTTCCTGGAGGTAAAGAGTGAAAGGAGACCATCTGAAAAGTGTTCAGCACATCATGTGCTCGGTTCTACAAAAGGATCTGATTGTTAATACATAGCAGGACTTTTTGAGTCTATTGAGAGATTACACATACTTGACAAAAACTTACCGTCGAAGCGTAACAGCAGAGCGTCATTTGCTGCGGGACTTGTTTTTTCTCGACCACGACTACTTTAGCGGTTCTTTTCCTTGTACCATTTTCTCCGTTACGTCCGCATTTTGTGTGCAGATGTATTGACTCAACACGTCAGTAACTTTACTGACATGACAGCAATCGTGAAAAGGACACAAGGAAGAGAATCAGAGCTCAGCGTGGACAAAATATAGACTGGCACTTACCTGCAAACACAGCAACATCCCATAATGCTCCTCACCACTGGCCTCTGGCCAATAAGTGGCGGGCAGTTTTGCCCTTTAAATGACATTAGACACTGATAGAGTAGAAAAAGTGAAAGGAGGGTGAAGAAAAGGAAGAGTGAAACATTACTCGGTGCTCCATCTCCATCTGTCATGATATTGTGGTTGTGTAAGAAAGCGAGAGGAAGAAAGGCACAGTCAAACATGGATGGATGGATGGGGGGCCGGTTCGGACACATGTGTTGATAAATGAGATGGATGGAGAGCTGGATCGATGGAGGACCCGGCTCCCAGCGTTTTACCGGTCCAGGAGCTGATGTACTTTGACCTGTGTGTATGCGTCTGTTTAGAGAACACATTTCCTGCATGACATCCGAGAACAAGACGGGAACACAACACAATTTAAACGCGTGCCACAAGGGAGTGCCCAAAGGCCCCAACGCGTGAACCCAGTGGAATAAAGACGTACTGGCTTGAGACGTCCTCTGCACCAGTTCGTTGGTGAAAGCTCCGATGCCTTTGTTTGAGATGGCGGCCAGGGAGAAGGAGTACTCCGTGTTCGCTTTGAGACCCTCCACCGTGTAAGAGGTCCTCGGCCCGAAGGTCAGCTTCTCCTGAGAGGGAGGAGGAGGGAGAGCACAGGACAGGATGAGGGGTAAAATGAGTGGAGTGAAAATCATTGAAAAAGACATGACTGTGCGTAGCAGACACAATGGCACTGCACACGAGGGTTCATCTTTTAAACATCCATCCTTTTTGTCTTGATAAGAAAAAAAAAAAAGGGAGTAAGACTAAAAGGTCTCACCAAGCTGCCAAACTTGACAGGTTTGTAGAGCAGCTCATAGTTGACGATGCTCTCCTTGGTGTACGCAGGTTCCCAGGTCAGCTCGATGCTGGTGTCGGCCACCTTACCCACTTTAAACTTCCCCGGCTGGCCCGGGACTGGAGGAGACACGGCCAAAACGTCAGGCAGTCTTCATCAAACTAAAACAGGTTTCGTTCCGCATTCTTCTGCATTTTTTGACTTTAACATATTTTACGTGATGGGATTCTACATTCATATTAGGTTATCTTTCAAAGTTGGAATGATATCGAAAATGTCCTATATGTAAAATATTTTTCTATACGTTGTCTATATTGCCATCATTTTTTAGCAAGCCAATTTTAAATACGTCCAGGCCTTCGTTTTTACTTATTGTTTTTTTGTTTTTGTTACTATAATGCTATTCTTTTGAAAAAATCTAATTGTCAGTATAAATCAAATCTGATGACAAATGACAGATTGTGTTAAATGAAAGGAAATGTATTACTGTATTTAAGCATTTGCTTTAGCTGTTTTCACTACTTGTGACTTATGGTTACGTAGAAATGACCAGATCCATTTTAAGCTGACCTATTTTTTCAGGGGATAAGAAGTCACAGTGGAATTAAAAAATGATGTGCTGAAACTCAAAGTCATAACTCTAAATATTCCTTATAGCTTCTCATTCTTTTTTGTGTGGCAGAAAACCCCAGGCTTTCATGAGACATCTGATGGCGTAGCAGGAGCTCAGGCTTTACAGAAATTTAAACCAGTAATACCATCTGAGTAATCATCTCTTTGCCCCTCCTGTCACACGAAACACGCAACTTCACAGCCGCTGTCACAGTGACACGAGCAGCGCCGAGCTAAGCCCTATTTCCTTTTCAGAAGTCTGTGCAGTTCTGTCAGCAGGTGGGATTTGTTCCTTCTGAAGAAGCCATCGCCCCGACGAGGTCAAACCTATTTGCATAAAGCCCGGGGTGGATTGCACCAAAAACAGTTAGCTAGTGAACTTTATATGCCTGCACACACACACACACACACACACACACACACACACACAAACAAACAATGATGTCACCGTTTGTGCTCTGTTTAATGCTCTCTGTGGATTTTGCACACTGCACACACACTGACCTCCAGGCATGACTTTGACATGGACGGGGTCCGAGAAGGGTCCGTCCCCTACGGAGGTGAAGGCCAGGACCTGGATGGTGTACGTCTTTGAGGTCACCAGGCTCTGGATGGTCGTGATGACGCTGTCCTGGACGTTGTGGATCTGCCACTCGTTCATGGGCCGGGACGGGTCCATGGTGTAGTACACGCGGTAGCCTTTCACCTGCAACAGCAGCACAGGCAGAGGGAGGTCTGCGAGATGAAGAGCACTGCCCCCCGTGGTAAACCATAATACCTCCATACACAACAACAATTTATCACCACTAAAGTCATCACTTGTGAATGATTTTCTGCTTCAGTCCACATGGTCCTGTGGATTTGTTGGTTCAGTGTTTATCTGAGGTCACGTTCACACAGTGATGTCGTCACATCTGGAGCTGTTGAGCACTTGGACCTGGTGAATATATCTCCCTCCAACAATATATTAGACCCGCCCTGCTACTATTTAATCACCTCCCCTAACCCGCCAGAGGGATTTCTATATAGGTGGTTCAGAGCATGTGTAATCCTGCTGCTGTGCCATCACCCTTACCCTCCACCTCTCCCACATCTCCCATTATTACTCTTTAATATCTTTAATCCCCATAATCTATTCTGTCTTGCCTTCTTTTTATGAACCTACATTACACTTAGGTAGGCTGGAAAAAGGAAATAAGCCTCGAGAGGGACTGCTCTTATAACTTAGAGCGGGCAGGCCAATTACATTTTCTTCCCTTAGAGGATGGGGAAAGTAGCCAGGGAGTTACAGGAGGGGAATCTATGGCAAGACACAATACCTGAAAGGGACATGAACTAGCACACTGCAATGGCTCCCAATCGTGACTTTTTATTGAGGCCTTATCAATTTAACGTTCAGTGGACCTTTGCGTAATTCGAAAAGAATGCTGTCGGCCCGCAGCAGCTGATTGAGCCTTTAGAGACTCGATTGTTACTAATACAAACCAAAATAATACGAAGCACCTTAACCGTAGAGTCACATCTTGAGGACAAATGGTTTTTTTGTGTGTGTGTCCTGGATATTACACGTTTCCGAACAGACATAACTCAAATGAAAAATTCCAATATGTTATTACCATGACCTAGAAAGTTCAATCAATATTTGTGAACACGAGCTACTCTACTAGGACGCATCTAGTGTGAATCCCGCTGCATGAATAAACCTGACCTCACAGCACAGTGGCACACTCAGTGAGCTGTAAAGCTGAACAACAATAGCAGTTTCTACTACATTAAGTGTTGCATGCTGTTACAACGTCGTAATGGACATTTTCATTTCCATTCACTTGATTTATGCTCCATAGACGTGCTTCTTAGAGTTCTCCTTTATACCGGTGCTTTGGTAATTGATTTAGCTCCCCGATAGATACTTGTGAAGCTCATTAACTTGGCTGCAGGCGTCCAGGTTTTCCCACGCAGATGCAGCGGGACGAATACAGACTGAGAATGATTAACTAACGACTTGCAATGATTTGTAGCAACTGAACCGTTACGATTTGTGTATGATTTTTAAAAATGTTCCCCTTTATGTTGCAATGCAAGCGGGTTTCACAGTTGTTTATGTTTTAGTGTGAACTAAACATGACACAATCTGAGATTATGGATGTGAAGACTGGGAGCCATATACCAATTTGCTGTTCGGCGGGTATAACATTACAATTAAATGTAACATGCATGTTTTCTTCTACTAATAATACATCAAAAAGAAGCCCCACCTGTCCATTGGGCTCCTCCGGCTCCTCCCAGCGGACCATCACCGTGTTCTGAGATATGATGTGAGCCTGGACGTTTCGGGGAGGGCTAGCCGGGGCCTGCTCCCCCGTGCGGGCCTCCACGCGAGTAGAGGGGGGCCCCTGGCCGATGCTATTGAAGGCCGACACTCTGATCTCGTACTCTGTGTTGGGGTAAAGTCCCCCGATGCTGTAGCGGGTGGTGGTGATGCTGTTCACGGTCTCGTACTTGCTGTCGGGCCCCTTGGCTCTGTACTGGATGATGTAGTAGGACACGGGGTCGGGGTTGCCGGAGTCCCAGGTGATGGTCACACTGGTGGCCGTGGTCTCCGTGACGATGGGTGTGCCGGGAGGCTTTGGCAAAGCTGGAGATTAGCGAGTCGGGAGGAGAAAATAGATTATACCATTATTATCATTATACCATTCTATGCACACGCTCCTAGTACTTTCTTTCATATTGTATACTTTGTACATCTAAGTGTACACGGTTCTGATCTAAATACCCTCAGTAAAAGACTATGTACAACGACAATAACGCTGAATCTAATTGAATTATATTTACAGTACATTAACTTGTTAGATATTGCTGTTCAATGATGGTGTGCAAATGACCCTTTAATAGTTCAATGTTTTGTTAAAGCTTATAAAGTGTGAAATTACAGATTATCGTGATAGAAATCACATCCAGTCTTCCTCACATGCTCCTATTTCTAATCAATCCAGAGGAAAGCTTATCGAACTGGACTCATCCTGCGGCGCCCTCGGACACCAGACCAGACCAGCAGACATGATGAATCATCAAAGTGGAGCATCTCTTACTCTTCACTAGGACCTGAGCGGTGGACTCGATGATGCCCAGGCTGCTCATGGCCACGCACGTGTAGTTTGCGGACTCTCGCACTCCGTTGAGCTCCAGCACGTTCCGTCCAATGGGCATCTCGTCCTCCGGGGTCAGGTCCTCGCTGCCCAGCATCCACTTGACGTAGGGCATGGGCGACCCCACGGCCACGCAGGTGATGTTGACGCTCCCTCCCGGCATGATCTCATGGTTGAAAGGGAGGATGGAGAAACGAGGGGGCACGCGGCGAACTGGGAAAGGAGGAGAGCCGGGGAAGAAAGTGAGGAGGAGGGCGGGGGGGGGTTGGGGGGGTTTGAAGGGTCGAAGGGTCGAAGGGCGAGGGGACGAGAAAAGTCGGGGAGGGATTGAGAGAGAAGAAAGGCGGAGAAAAAAAGAAGGGAGGGGAAGACGGAGTGAGAGAGAGAGAGAAACAGAGGAGGAGGAGGGCGAGGCAGAGAGCGAGGTTGAGATTAAGAGAGAAATTGAGGGCAAGAGAGATAAAAAAGAAAGAAAGAGAGAAGAGGTAACAGGAAGGGGGAGAATGAACTTCAGGGTTTTTACAGAAAATTACAAAGGGATATTTCAACTTTAGTCCCAATTACTTTATGGTACTGATGATTGCAACAGAAAGACAAACATCTTGTGTTGAGCTCAACCATTCAGAGCTGCCTACTCAAAATAATATCGTGACAAACTCTTGAGTATCATTTCAACCAGGACATGACACCTATAGTCAGTTTCTCTGCTTAAAAAAGGTTTCCCTTGATTGGTTATCATTTATTTAGGCAAATGATTCAGGTTTTAGATTATAGCTGTGTTATTATTATTATTACATCTCCCCCTCCAAGCAATGACTAATCATGTTAAACTTTACCAGAAACGGCAGTGAGAAACTTTTCTTCATTGAGGTTTCTGTACCTTGAGGTGCTTCTGCATTCGCCGAGCTCTTTTTAGAGCTACTGTGCATCACCGAGGCCGATCAATAGGCCCTGCAAGCTATTCGTGTAACCACAACAAGTAAAAGGGACGTGGCAAGTCGTATCCAATACAGTATCTGCAGAAGCTCGGTTGACTGTGTATTAGGGAGAGACGCATCGAGAGAACTGAACTAATAGGTCACTTGCATGCCTGGGCGACTCAAGAGGAATAAAATGGTGGAGGAACACAAAGAAGAGAACGAAGAACTGAAGAGAGGGAGACAGAGAGAAACGAGGCAAGAGCAGAGACACCGGAGAAAAAAGCCAGAGGCAGAGAGGAAGGAGAGATAGATAGAGAGATATAGAAAGAGGCAGCTCTGCTTCTCTTCCAGACAATGACAGGCAATGTAGCAAAGGACAGCCACATTGTACAACAAGATACTGTACAATACATAGGATTCATAAGTGAAACAGTGTGTAGTCGAATGAATTGAAAATGCACACCAGAGTGGACTGAGGGTTCTAATAGGGTGCTGTGGCAATTACAGTGATCATTGGACACATTAAGTTAAGAACACCAAGACAGCATGAAAGAGGCAGAACAGGAAAGAACGAGTGCGAGCAAAAAGAGAGATATGTGAGGTAGTATGTGCATGTTTATAAGTTAATAAACTTATGTACATGTTTCTGTCGCTCCTACACATCAGGGTGCAGACAGAATGCAGAAGAAGAAGAAGAAGAAGGAGAGAAAACAAGGGTGAGGGAGAGGAGGGGAAAAGACAGGGAAGTGGGGATACAGAGAGAATTAGAAGAGGGTTTCAGGGGGAGGAGGTAAAAGGGGGGAAGAAGAGAGGAGCGAGGAAGAAGAAAACACATGGATCTATTTAAAAACACGGCTGTATACCAGAGTCACGCCCATTCAGAAAGTAGATGCTTCCAAAGTAAGATAAAAAAAAGACTAGTACAGATCAGATGTTGAAAGAATAAAAGAGGAATAGGATACCCCACGGTCACAACACAGAGAGAGACAGAGAAAGTAACGGACAAACACCTCTGCATGAGAGAGAATGAGAGGGAAGGCAGACACAGAGAGTATCAGTAGCAAAACAATGGTTCTTTCAGACGACTTGGAAATCCAGCAATAACTCTAATATATCTATGTGATGTAAGAAAGGTGAAATCAAATAAAGATGAATAAATAACTGTGGGTATATAACCTCCACTCCTTAATGTGTAACATCTTTACTTGGAATCTTCACAGGCCACTTCCGCCCTACTCAAAGAATCTAGAAACAATTGGATAGAAGTCAACATTTTTGCATGATTTCAATAAATTGAAGAAAAAAGAAAAGAAAAAAGAATTTGCCCGGATGTCACTATCATTTCATGAATAACGATAAACTGCAAAGCATTTACTAATACAATATTGTAAGACACCCAGAATTGGATATAGACGTTGAAGACAAGAAAGAGACAAAGAGACAAAAAACAGGTAGATCTGTTAGAAAACAGACATGATTAGGCAGGCATCTCCTCATCAGAGCATGCTGGAGACAGACAGGCGGACAGACAGACAGACAGACAGACTGACAGACTGCACCCATGACAGCTCCATGCACAAGAACAAACACAGCAGGTGCAACGCAGCATCGCACAACACCGTCACTCTCCCTCCTTCAGCTTTGTCAAGCCAATCGATGTGGTGAAATAAAACAACGACGAAAAAGACAATTCCCTTAGCGGGCGGATTAGTGTGGTAATACGAGCGACAACGGGATGAAGGTGAAAGACGACCATTTAGTAATCTGAAACGTGGACTCAGCGGTATTTCTAAGAAAAATCCCACTACAATAAAGTGGGCCCATAACGAGCGGTAATCCTTCACACAGCCACATGAACGTCTTCCCTTTCTGTGCGGTTTGTGAGAGCCAGGAGCTTCCATCTTTATTAGCG